>OV702282.1:325396850-326646850 GCA_916181665.1 Avena sativa
CAGGGTTTCGCCGGAGGAAGACCACGAGAACATTGGAATGAGATGAAAACTTGCATGTGCCCCTAGAATATGTGTGTGGGTGTGGTGAGAGGTTGGTATATATAGGTGCTTGCATGTGTCCCCCCTCGCATGCATGCGCTCTAACCTAGAGGCGAAGGTTCCGGACCTGTATGAGGGTGGAATCTCCCCGTCGAGGTGAAACCGGGTAGGATAGTGCCCCAACTTGTGAGCCAACATGGTTTTACATCACCCTATGACCTAAACAAACACAAAACAAGAGAGAGCTACGCCGGGCTACCCCTGTCAGAGGAATGTCTAGCGGGGTAGACGATCCGAGTGTGCAAAGAGATCAGGGTTTCGCCGGAGGAAGACCACGAGAACATTGGAATGAGATGAAAACTTGCATGTGCCCCTAGCATATGTGTGTGGGTGTGGTGAGAGGTTGGTATAGGTGCTTGCATGTGTCCCCCCTCGCATGCATGCGCTCTAACCTAGAGGCGAAGGTTTCGGACCCGTATGAGGGTGGAATCTCCCCGTCGAGGTGAAACCGGGTAGGATAGTGCCCCAACTTGTGAGCCAACATGGTTTTACATCACCCTATGACCTAAACAAACACAAAACAAGAGAGAGCTACGCCGGGCTACCCCTGTCAGAGGAACGTCTAGGGGGGTAGACGATCTGAGTGTGCACAGAGATCAGGGTTTCGCCGGAGGAAGACCACGAGAACATTGGAATGAGATGAAAACTTGCATGTTCCCCTAGCATATGTGTGTGGGTGTGGTGAGAGGTTGGTATATATAGGTGCTTGCATGTGTCCCCCCTCGCATGCATGCGCTCTAACCTAGAGGCGAAGGTTCCGGACCCGTATGAGGGTGGAATCTCCCCGTCGAGGTGAAACCGGGTAGGATAGTGCCCCAAATTGTGAGCCAACATGGTTTTACATCACCCTATGACCTAAACAAACACAAAACAAGAGAGAGCTACGCCGGGCTACCCCTGTCAGAGGAACGTCTAGGGGGTAGACGATCCGAGTGTGCACAGAGATCAGGGTTTCGCCGGAGGAAGACCACGAGAACATTGGAATGAGATGAAAACTTGCATGTGCCCCTAGCATATGTGTGTGGGTGTGGTGAGAGGTTGGTATATATAGGTGCTTGCATGTGTCCCCCCTCGCATGCATGCGCTCTAACCTAGAGGCGAAGGTTCCGGACCCGTATGAGGGTGGAATCTCCCCGTCGAGGTGAAACCGGGTAGGATAGTGCCCCAACTTGTGAGCCAACATGGTTTTACATCACCCTATGACCTAAACAAACACAAAACAAGAGAGAGCTACGCCGGGCTAGCCCTGTTAGAGGAACGTCTAGGGGGTAGACGATCCGAGTGTGCACAGAGATCAGGGTTTCGCCGTAGGAAGACCACGAGAACATTGGAATGAGATGAAAACTTGCATGTTCCCCTAGCATATGTGTGTGGGTGTGGTGACAGATTGGTATATATAGGTGCTTGCATGTGTCCCCCCTCGCATGCATGCGCTCTAACCTAGAGGCGAAGGTTCCGGACCCGTATGAGGGTGGAATCTCCCCGTCGAGGTGAAACCGGGTAGGATAGTGCCCCAACTTGTGAGCCAACATGGTTTTACATCACCCTATGACCTAAACAAACACAAAACAAGAGAGAGCTACGCCGGGCTACCCCTGTCAGAGGAACGTCTAGGGGGTAGACGATCCGAGTGTGCACAGAGATCAGGGTTTCGCCGGAGGAAGACCACGAGAACATTGGAATGAGATGAAAACTTGCATGTTCCCCTAGCATATGTGTGTGGGTGTGGTGAGAGGTTGGTATATATAGGTGCTTGCATGTGTCCCCCCTCGCATGCATGCGCTCTAACCTAGAGGCGAAGGTTCCGGACCCGTATGAGGGTGGAATCTCCCCGTCGAGGTGAAACCGGGTAGGATAGTGCCCCAACTTGTGAGCCAACATGGTTTTACATCACCCTATGACCTAAACAAACACAAAACAAGAGAGAGCTACGCCGGGCTACCCCTGTCAGAGGAACGTCTAGGGGGGTAGACGATCCGAGTGTGCACAGAGATCAGGGTTTCGCCGGAGGAAGACCACGAGAACATTGGAATGAGATGAAAACTTGCATGTGCCCCTAGCATATGTGTGTGGGTGTGGTGAGAGGTTGGTATATATAGGTGCTTGCATGTGTCCCCCCTCGCATGCATGCGCTCTAACCTAGAGGCGAAGGTTCCGGACCCGTATGAGGGTGGAATCTCCCCGTCGAGGTGAAACCGGGTAGGATAGTGCCCCAACTTGTGAGCCAACATGGTTTTACATCACCCTATGACCTAAACAAACACAAAACAAGAGAGAGCTACGCCGGGCTACCCCTGTCAGAGGAACGTCTAGGGGGGTAGACGATCCGAGTGTGCACAGAGATCAGGGTTTCGCCGGAGGAAGACCACGAGAACATTGGAATGAGATGAAAACTTGCATGTGCCCCTAGAATATGTGTGTGGGTGTGGTGAGAGGTTGGTATAGGTGCTTGCATGTGTCCCCCCTCGCATGCATGCGCTCTAACCTAGAGGCGAAGGTTCCGGACCCGTATGAGGGTGGAATCTCCCCATCGAGGTGAAACCGGGTAGGATAGTGCCCCAACTTGTGAGCCAACATGGTTTTACATCACCCTATGACCTAAACAAACACAAAACAAGAGAGAGCTACGCCGGGCTACCCCTGTCAGAGGAACGTCTAGGGGGGTAGACGATCCGAGTGTGCACAGAGATCAGGGTTTCGCCGGAGGAAGACCACGAGAACATTGGAATGAGATGAAAACTTGCATGTGCCCCTAGCATATGTGTGTGGGTGTGGTGAGAGGTTGGTATATATAGGTGCTTGCATGTGTCCCCCCTCGCATGCATGCGCTCTAACCTAGAGGCGAAGGTTCCGGACCCGTATGAGGGTGGAATCTCCCCGTCGAGGTGAAACCGGGTAGGATAGTGCCCCAACTTGTGAGCCAACATGGTTTTACATCACCCTATGACCTAAACAAACACAAAACAAGAGAGAGCTACGCCGGGCTACCCCTGTTAGAGGAACGTCTAGGGGGTAGACCTCCGAGTGTGCACAGAGATCAGGGTTTCGCCGGAGGAAGACCACGAGAACATTGGAATGAGATGAAAACTTGCATGTGCCCCTAGAATATGTGTGTGGGTGTGGTGAGAGGTTGGTATATATAGGTGCTTGCATGTGTCCCCCCTCGCATGCATGCGCTCTAACCTAGAGGCGAAGGTTCCGGACCTGTATGAGGGTGGAATCTCCCCGTCGAGGTGAAACCGGGTAGGATAGTGCCCCAACTTGTGAGCCAACATGGTTTTACATCACCCTATGACCTAAACAAACACAAAACAAGAGAGAGCTACGCCGGGCTACCCCTGTCAGAGGAATGTCTAGCGGGGTAGACGATCCGAGTGTGCAAAGAGATCAGGGTTTCGCCGGAGGAAGACCACGAGAACATTGGAATGAGATGAAAACTTGCATGTGCCCCTAGCATATGTGTGTGGGTGTGGTGAGAGGTTGGTATAGGTGCTTGCATGTGTCCCCCCTCGCATGCATGCGCTCTAACCTAGAGGCGAAGGTTTCGGACCCGTATGAGGGTGGGATCTCCCCGTCGAGGTGAAACCGGGTAGGATAGTGCCCCAACTTGTGAGCCAACATGGTTTTACATCACCCTATGACCTAAACAAACACAAAACAAGAGAGAGCTACGCCGGGCTACCCCTGTCAGAGGAACGTCTAGGGGGGTAGACGATCTGAGTGTGCACAGAGATCAGGGTTTCGCCGGAGGAAGACCACGAGAACATTGGAATGAGATGAAAACTTGCATGGTCCCCTAGCATATGTGTGTGGGTGTGGTGAGAGGTTGGTATATATAGGTGCTTGCATGTGTCCCCCCTCGCATGCATGCGCTCTAACCTAGAGGCGAAGGTTCCGGACCCGTATGAGGGTGGAATCTCCCCGTCGAGGTGAAACCGGGTAGGATAGTGCCCCAACTTGTGAGCCAACATGGTTTTACATCACCCTATGACCTAAACAAACACAAAACAAGAGAGAGCTACGCCGGGCTACCCCTGTCAGAGGAACGTCTAGGGGGTAGACGATCCGAGTGTGCACAGAGATCAGGGTTTCGCCGGAGGAAGACCACGAGAACATTGGAATGAGATGAAAACTTGCATGTGCCCCTAGCATATGTGTGTGGGTGTGGTGAGAGGTTGGTATATATAGGTGCTTGCATGTGTCCCCCCTCGCATGCATGCGCTCTAACCTAGAGGCGAAGGTTCCGGACCCGTATGAGGGTGGAATCTCCCCGTCGAGGTGAAACCGGGTAGGATAGTGCCCCAACTTGTGAGCCAACATGGTTTTACATCACCCTATGACCTAAACAAACACAAAACAAGAGAGAGCTACGCCGGGCTAGCCCTGTTAGAGGAACGTCTAGGGGGTAGACGATCCGAGTGTGCACAGAGATCAGGGTTTCGCCGGAGGAAGACCACGAGAACATTGGAATGAGATGAAAACTTGCATGTTCCCCTAGCATATGTGTGTGGGTGTGGTGAGAGATTGGTATATATAGGTGCTTGCATGTGTCCCCCCTCGCATGCATGCGCTCTAACCTAGAGGCGAAGGTTCCGGACCCGTATGAGGGTGGAATCTCCCCGTCGAGGTGAAACCGGGTAGGATAGTGCCCCAACTTGTGAGCCAACATGGTTTTACATCACCCTATGACCTAAACAAACACAAAACAAGAGAGAGCTACGCCGGGCTACCCCTGTCAGAGGAACGTCTAGGGGGTAGACGATCCGAGTGTGCACAGAGATCAGGGTTTCGCCGGAGGAAGACCACGAGAACATTGGAATGAGATGAAAACTTGCATGTGCCCCTAGCATATGTGTGTGGGTGTGGTGAGAGGTTGGTATATATAGGTGCTTGCATGTGTCCCCCCTCGCATGCATGCGCTCTAACCTAGAGGCGAAGGTTCCGGACCCGTATGAGGGTGGAATCTCCCCGTCGAGGTGAAACCGGGTAGGATAGTGCCCCAACTTGTGAGCCAACATGGTTTTACATCACCCTATGACCTAAACAAACACAAAACAAGAGAGAGCTACGCCGGGCTACCCCTGTCAGAGGAACGTCTAGGGGGGTAGACGATCCGAGTGTGCACAGAGATCAGGGTTTCGCCGGAGGAATACCATGAGAACATTGGAATGAGATGAAAACTTGCATGTTCCCCTAGCATATGTTTGTGGGTGTGGTGAGAGGTTGGTATATATAGGTGCTTGCATGTGTCCCCCCTCGCATGCATGCGCTCTAACCTAGAGGCGAAGGTTCCGGACCCGTATGAGGGTGGAATCTCCCCGTCGAGGTGAAACCGGGTAGGATAGTGCCCCAACTTGTGAGCCAACATGGTTTTACATCACCCTATGACCTAAACAAACACAAAACAAGAGAGAGCTACGCCGGGCTACCCCTGTTAGAGGAACGTCTAGGGGGGTAGACGATCCGAGTGTGCACAGAGATCAGGGT
Organism: Avena sativa; assembly: GCA_916181665.1. Taxonomy (NCBI): domain Eukaryota; kingdom Viridiplantae; phylum Streptophyta; class Magnoliopsida; order Poales; family Poaceae; genus Avena; species Avena sativa. Next base: position 325,402,437 of record OV702282.1, read on the forward strand.
TTCGCCGGAGGAAGACCACGAGAACATTGGAATGAGATGAAAACTTGCATGTGCCCCTAGAATATGTGTGTGGGTGTGGTGAGAGGTTGGTATAGGTGCTTTCATGTGTCCCCCCTCGCATGCATGCGCTCTAACCTAGAGGCGAAGGTTCCGGACCCGTATGAGGGTGGAATCTCCCCGTCGAGGTGAAACCGGGTAGGATAGTGCCCCAACTTGTGAGCCAACATGGTTTTACATCACCCTATGACCTAAACAAACACAAAACAAGAGAGAGCTACGCCGGGCTACCCCTGTCAGAGGAACGTCTAGGGGGGTAGACGATCTGAGTGTGCACCGAGATCAGGGTTTCGCCGGAGGAAGACCACGAGAACATTGGAATGAGATGAAAACTTGCATGTGCCCCTATCATATGTGTGTGGGTGTGGTGAGAGGTTGGTATAGGTGCTTGCATGTGTCCCCCCTCGCATGCATGCGCTCTAACCTAGAGGCGAAGGTTCCGGACCCGTATGAGGGTGGAATCTCCCCGTCGAGGTGAAACCGGGTAGGATAGTGCCCCAACTTGTGAGCCAACATGGTTTGACATCACCCTATGACCTAAACAAACACAAAATAAGAGAGAGCTACGCCGGGCTACCCCTGTCAGAGGAACGTCTAGGGGGGTAGACGATCCGAGTGTGCACAGAGATCAAGGTTTTGCCGGAGGAAGACCACGAGAACATTGGAATGAGATGAAAACTTGCATGTGCCCCTAGCATATGTGTGTGGGTGTGGTGAGAGGTTGGTATAGGTGCTTGCATGTGTCCCCCCTCGCATGCATGCGCTCTAACCTAGAGGCGAAGGTTTCGGACCCGTATGAGGGTGGAATCTCCCCGTCGAGGTGAAACCGGGTAGGATAGTGCCCCAACTTGTGAGCCAACATGGTTTTACATCACCCTATGACCTAAACAAATAGAAAACAAGAGAGAGCTACGCCGGGCTACCCCTGTCAGAGGAACGTCTAGGGGGGTAGACGATCCGAGTGTGCACAGAGATCAGGGTTTCGCCGGAGGAAGACCACGAGAACATTGGAATGAGATGAAAACTTGCATGTTCCCCTAGCATATGTGTGTGGGTGTGGTGAGAGGTTGGTATATATAGGTGCTTGCATGTGTCCCCCCTCGCATGCATGCGCTCTAACCTAGAGGCGAAGGTTCCGGACCCGTATGAGGGTGGAATCTCCCCGTCGAGGTGAAACCGGGTAGGATAGTGCCCCAACTTGTGAGCCAACATGGTTTTACATCACCCTATGACCTAAACAAACACAAAACAAGAGAGAGCTACGCCAGGCTACCCCTGTCAGAGGAACGTCTAGGGGGTAGACGATCCGAGTGTGCACAGAGATCAGGGTTTCGCCGGAGGAAGACCACGAGAACATTGGAATGAGATGAAAACTTGCATGTGCCCCTAGCATATGTGTGTGGGTGTGGTGACAGGTTCGTATATATAGGTGCTTGCATGTGTCCCCCCTCGCATGCATGCGCTCTAACCTAGAGGCGAAGGTTCCGGACCCGTATGTGGATGGAATCTCCCCGTCGAGGTGAAACCGGGTAGGATAGTGCCCCAACTTGTGAGCCAACATGGTTTTACATCACCCTATGACCTAAACAAACACAAAACAAGAGAGAGGTACGCCGGGCTACCCCTGTCAGAGGAACGTCTAGGGGGGTAGACGATCCGAGTGTGCACAGAGATCAGGGTTTCGCCGGAGGAAGACCACGAGAACATTGGAATGAGATGAAAACTTGCATGTGCCCCTAGCATATGTGTGTGGGTGTGGTGAGAGGTTGGTATAGGTGCTTGCATGTGTCCCCCCTCGCATGCATGCGCTCTAACCTAGAGGCGAAGGTTCCGGACCCGTATGAGGGTGGAATCTCCCCGTCGAGGTGAAACCGGGTAGGATAGTGCCCCAACTTGTGAGCCAACATGGTTTTACATCACCCTATGACCTAAACAAACACAAAACAAGAGAGAGCTACGCCAGGCTACCCCTGTCAGAGGAACGTCTAGGGGGGTAGACGATCCGAGTGTGCACAGAGATCAGGGTTTCGCCGGAGGAAGACCACGAGAACATTGGAATGAGATGAAAACTTGCATGTGCCCCTATCATATGTGTGTGGGTGTGGTGATAGGTTGGTATAGGTGCTTGCATGTGTCCCCCCTCGCATGCATGCGCTCTAACCAAGAGGCGAAGGTTCCGGACCCGTATGAGGGTGGAATCTCCCCGTCGAGGTGAAACCGGGTAGGATAGTGCCCCAACTTGTGAGCCAACATGGTTTGACATCACCCTATGACCTAAACAAACACAAAATAAGAGAGAGCTACGCCGGGCTACCCCTGTCAGAGGAACGTCTAGGGGGGTAGACGATCCGAGTGTGCACAGAGATCAAGGTTTTGCCGGAGGAAGACCACGAGAACATTGGAATGAGATGAAAACTTGCATGTGCCCCTAGCATATGTGTGTGGGTGTGGTGAGAGGTTGGTATAGGTGCTTGCATGTGTCCCCCCTCGCATGCATGCGCTCTAACCTAGAGGCGAAGGTTTCGGACCCGTATGAGGGTGGAATCTCCCCGTCGAGGTGAAACCGGGTAGGATAGTGCCCCAACTTGTGAGCCAACATGGTTTTACATCACCCTATGACCTAAACAAACACAAAACAAGAGAGAGCTACGCCGGGCTACCCCTGTCAGAGGAACGTCTAGGGGGGTAGACGATCCGAGTGTGCACAGAGATCAGGGTTTCGCCGGAGGAAGACCACGAGAACATTGGAATGAGATGAAAACTTGCATGTTCCCCTAGCATATGTGTGTGGGTGTGGTGAGAGGTTGGTATATATAGGTGCTTGCATGTGTCCCCCCTCGCATGCATGCGCTCTAAACCTAGAGGCGAAGGTTCCGGACCCGTATGAGGGTGGAATCTCCCCGTCGAGGTGAAACCGGGTAGGATAGTGCCCCAACTTGTGAGCCAACATGGTTTTACATCACCCTATGACCTAAACAAACACAAAACAAGAGAGAGCTACGCCAGGCTACCCCTGTCAGAGGAACGTCTAGGGGGTAGACGATCCGAGTGTGCACAGAGATCAGGGTTTCGCCGGAGGAAGACCACGAGAACATTGGAATGAGATGAAAACTTGCATGTGCCCCTAGCGTATGTGTGTGGGTGTGGTGACAGGTTCGTATATATAGGTGCTTGCATGTGTCCCCCCTCGCATGCATGCGCTCTAACCTAGAGGCGAAGGTTCCGGACCCGTATGTGGGTGGAATCTCCCCGTCGAGGTGAAACCGGGTAGGATAGTGCCCCAACTTGTGAGCCAACATGGTTTTACATCACCCTATGACCTAAACAAACACAAAACAAGAGAGAGCTACGCCGGGCTACCCCTGTCAGAGGAACGTCTAGGGGGTAGACGATCCGAGTGTGCACTGAGATCAGGGTTTCGCCGGAGGAAGACCACGAGAACATTGGAATGAGATGAAAACTTGCATGTGCCCCTAGCATATGTGTGTGGGTGTGGTGAGAGGTTGGTATATATAGGTGCTTGCATGTGTCCCCCCTCGCATGCATGCGCTCTAACCTAGAGGCGAAGGTTCCGGACCCGTATGAGGGTGGAATCTCCCCGTCGAGGTGAAACCGGGTAGGATAGTGCCCCAACTTGTGAGCCAACATGGTTTTACATCACCCTATGACCTAAACAAACACAAAACAAGAGAGAGCTACGCCGGGCTACCCCTGTTAGAGGAACGTCTAGGGGGGTAGACGATCCGAGTGTGCACAGAGATCAGGGTTTCGCCGGAGGAAGACCACGAGAACATTGGAATGAGATGAAAACTTGCATGTGCCCCTAGCATATGTGTGTGGCTGTGGTGAGAGTTTGGTATAGGTGCTTGCATGTGTCCCCCCTCGCATGCATGCGCTCTAACCTAGAGGCGAAGGTTCCGGACCCGTTTGAGGGTGGAATCTCCCCGTCGAGGTGAAACCGGGTAGGATAGTGCCCCAACTTGTGAGCCAACATGGTTTTACATCACCCTATGACCTAAACAAACACAAAACAAGAGAGAGCTACGCCGGGCTACCCCTGTCAGAGGAACGTCTAGGGGGGTAGACGATCCGAGTGTGCACAGAGATCAGGGTTTCGCCGGAGGAAGACCACGAGAACATTGGAATGAGATGAAAACTTGCATGTGCCCCTAGCATATGTGTGTGGGTGTGGTGAGAGGTTGGTATATATAGGTGCTTGCATGTGTCCCCCCTCGCATGCATGCGCTCTAACCTAGAGGCGAAGGTTCCGGACCCGTATGAGGGTGGAATCTCCCCGTCGAGGTGAAACCGGGTAGGATAGTGCCCCAACTTGTGAGCCAACATGGTTTTACATCACCCTATGACCTAAACAAACACAAAACAAGAGAGAGCTACGCCGGGCTACCCCTGTCAGAGGAACGTCTAGGGGGTAGATGATCCGAGTGTGCACAGAGATCAGGGTTTCGCCGGAGGAAGACCACGAGAACATTGGAATGAGATGAAAACTTGCATGTGCCCCTAGAATATGTGTGTGGGTGTGGTGAGAGGTTGGTATATATAGGTGCTTGCATGTGTCCCCCCTCGCATGCATGCGCTCTAACCTAGAGGCGAAGGTTCCGGACCCGTATGAGGGTGGAATCTCCCCGTCGAGGTGAAACCGGGTAGGATAGTGCCACAACTTGTGAGCCAACATGGTTTTACATCACCCTATGACCTAAACAAACACAAAACAAGAGAGAGCTACGCCGGGCTACCCCTGTCAGAGGAACGTCTAGGGGGGTAGACGATCCGAGTGTGCAACGAGATCAGGGTTTCGCCGGAGGAAGACCACGAGAACATTGGAATGAGATGAAAACTTGCATGTGCCCCTAGCATATGTGTGTGGGTGTGGTGAGAGGTTGGTATAGGTGCTTGCATGTGTCCCCCTCGCATGCATGCGCTCTAACCTAGAGGCGAAGGTTCCGGACCCGTATGAGGGTGGAATCTCCCCGTCGAGGTGAAACCGGGTAGGATAGTGCCCCAACTTGTGAGCCAACATGGTTTTATATCACCCTATGACCTAAACAAACACAAAACAAGAGAGAGCTACGCCGGGCTACCCCTGTTAGAGGAACGTCTAGGGGGGTAGACGATCCGAGTGTGCACAGAGATCAGGGTTTCGCCGGAGGAAGACCACGAGAACATTGGAATGAGATGAAAACTTGCATGTTCCCCTAGCATATGTGTGTGGGTGTGGTGAGAGGTTGGTATATATAGGTGCTTGCATGTGTCCCCCCTCGCATGCATGCGCTCTAACCTAGAGGCGAAGGTTCCGGACCCGTATGAGGGTGGAATCTCCCCGTCGAGGTGAAACCGGGTAGGATAGTGCCCCAACTTGTGAGCCAACATGGTTTTACATCACCCTATGACCTAAACAAACACAAAACAAGAGAGAGCTACGCCGGGCTACCCCTGTCAGAGGAACGTCTAGCGGGTAGACGATCCGAGTGTGCACAGAGATCAGGGTTTCGCCGGAGGAAGACCACGAGAACATTGGAATGAGATGAAAACTTGCATGTGCCCCTAGCATATGTGTGTGGGTGTGGTGAGAGGTTGGTATATATAGGTGCTTGCATGTGTCCCCCCTCGCATGCATGTGCTCTAACCTAGAGGCGAAGGTTCCGGACCCGTATGAGGGTGGAATCTCCCCGTCGAGGTGAAACCGGGTAGGATAGTGCCCCAACTTGTGAACCAACATGGTTTTACATCACCCTATGACCTAAACAAACACAAAACAAGAGAGAGCTACGCCGGGCTACCCCTGTCAGAGGAACGTCTTGGGGGGTAGACGATCCGAGTGTGCACAGAGATCAGGGTTTCGCCGGAGGAACACCATGAGAACATTGGAATGAGATGAAAACTTTCATGTGCCCCTAGCATATGTGTGTGGGTGTGGTGAGAGGTTGGTATATATAGGTGCTTGCATGTGTCCCCCCTCGCATGCATGCGCTCTAACCTAGAGGCGAAGGTTCCGGACCCGTATGAGGGTGGAATCTCCCCGTCGAGGTGAAACCGGGTAGGATAGTGCCCCAACTTGTGAGCCAACATGGTTTGACATCACCCTATGACCTAAACAAACACAAAATAAGAGAGAGCTACGCCGGGCTACCCCTGTCAGAGGAACGTCTAGGGGGGTAGACGATCCGAGTGTGCACAGAGATCAAGGTTTTGCCGGAGGAAGACCACGAGAACATTGGAATGAGATGAAAACTTGCATGTGCCCCTAGCATATGTGTGTGGGTGTGGTGAGAGGTTGGTATAGGTGCTTGCATGTGTCCCCCCTCGCATGCATGCGCTCTAACCTAGAGGCGAAGGTTTCGGACCCGTATGAGGGTGGAATCTCCCTGTCGAGGTGAAACCGGGTAGGATAGTGCCCCAACTTGTGAGCCAACATGGTTTTACATCACCCTATGACCTAAACAAATAGAAAACAAGAGAGAGCTACGCCGGGCTACCCCTGTCAGAGGAACGTCTAGGGGGGTAGACGATCCGAGTGTGCACAGAGATCAGGGTTTCGCCGGAGGAAGACCACGAGAACATTGGAATGAGATGAAAACTTGCATGTTCCCCTAGCATATGTGTGTGGGTGTGGTGAGAGGTTGGTATATATAGGTGCTTGCATGTGTCCCCCCTCGCATGCATGCGCTCTAACCTAGAGGCGAAGGTTCCGGACCCGTATGAGGGTGGAATCTCCCCGTCGAGGTGAAACCGGGTAGGATAGTGCCCCAACTTGTGAGCCAACATGGTTTTACATCACCCTATGACCTAAACAAACACAAAACAAGAGAGAGCTACGCCAGGCTACCCCTGTCAGAGGAACGTCTAGGGGGTAGACGATCCGAGTGTGCACAGAGATCAGGGTTTCGCCGGAGGAAGACCACGAGAACATTGGAATGAGATGAAAACTTGCATGTGCCCCTAGCATATGTGTGTGGGTGTGGTGACAGGTTCGTATATATAGGTGCTTGCATGTGTCCCCCCTCGCATGCATGCGCTCTAACCTAGAGGCGAAGGTTCCGGACCCGTATGTGGATGGAATCTCCCCGTCGAGGTGAAACCGGGTAGGATAGTGCCCCAACTTGTGAGCCAACATGGTTTTACATCACCCTATGACCTAAACAAACACAAAACAAGAGAGAGGTACGCCGGGCTACCCCTGTCAGAGGAACGTCTAGGGGGGTAGACGATCCGAGTGTGCACAGAGATCAGGGTTTCGCCGGAGGAAGACCACGAGAACATTGGAATGAGATGAAAACTTGCATGTGCCCCTAGCATATGTGTGTGGGTGTGGTGAGAGGTTGGTATAGGTGCTTGCATGTGTCCCCCCTCGCATGCATGCGCTCTAACCTAGAGGCGAAGGTTCCGGACCCGTATGAGGGTGGAATCTCCCCGTCGAGGTGAAACCGGGTAGGATAGTGCCCCAACTTGTGAGCCAACATGGTTTTACATCACCCTATGACCTAAACAAACACAAAACAAGAGAGAGCTACGCCAGGCTACCCCTGTCAGAGGAACGTCTAGGGGGGTAGACGATCCGAGTGTGCACAGAGATCAGGGTTTCGCCGGAGGAAGACCACGAGAACATTGGAATGAGATGAAAACTTGCATGTGCCCCTATCATATGTGTGTGGGTGTGGTGATAGGTTGGTATAGGTGCTTGCATGTGTCCCCCCTCGCATGCATGCGCTCTAACCTAGAGGCGAAGGTTCCGGACCCGTATGAGGGTGGAATCTCCCCGTCGAGGTGAAACCGGGTAGGATAGTGCCCCAACTTGTGAGCCAACATGGTTTTACATCACCCTATGACCTAAACAAACACAAAACAAGAGAGAGCTACGCCGGGCTACCCCTGTCAGAGGAACGTCTAGGGGGTAGACGATCCGAGTGTGCACAGAGATCAGGGTTTCGCCGGAGGAAGACCACGAGAACATTGGAATGAGATGAAAACTTGCATGTGCCCCTAGCATATGTGTGTGGGTGTGGTGAGAGGTTGGTATATATAGGTGCTTGCATGTGTCCCCCCTCGCATGCATGCGCTCTAACCTAGAGGCGAAGGTTCCGGACCCGTATGAGGGTGGAATCTCCCCGTCGAGGTGAAACCAGGTAGGATAGTGCCCCAACTTGTGAGCCAACATGGTTTGACATCACCCTATGACCTAAACAAACACAAAACAAGAGAGAGCTACGCCGGGCTACCCCTGTCAGAGGAACGTCTAGGGGGGTAGACGATCCGAGTGTGCACAGAGATCAGGGTTTCGCCGGAGGAAGACCATGAGAACATTGGAATGAGATGAAAACTTGCATGTGCCCCTAGCATATGTGTGTGGGTGTGGTGAGAGGTTGGTATATATAGGTTCTTGCATGTGTCCCCCCTCGCATGCATGCGCTCTAACCTAGAGGCGAAGGTTCCGGACCCGTATGAGGGTGGAATCTCCCCGTCGAGGTGAAACCGGGTAGGATAGTGCCCCAACTTGTGAGCCAACATGGTTTAAATCACCCTATGACCTAAACAAACACAAAACAAGAGAGAGCTACGCCGGGCTACCCCTGTCAGAGGAACGTCTAGGGGGGTAGACGATCCGAGTGTGCACAGAGATCAGGGTTTCGCCGGAGGAAGACCACGAGAATATTGGAATGAGATGAAAACTTGCATGTGCCCCTAGCATATGTGTGTGGGTGTGGTGAGAGGTTGGTATAGGTGCTTGCATGTGTCCCCCCTCGCATGCATGCGCTCTAACCTAGAGGCGAAGGTTCCGGACCCGTATGAGGGTGGAATCTCCCCGTCGAGGTGAAACCGGGTAGGATAGTGCCCCAACTTGTGAGCCAACATGGTTTTACATCACCCTATGACCTAAACAAACACAAAACAAGAGAGAGCTACGCCGGGCTACCCCTGTCAGAGGAACGTCTAGGGGGGTAGACGATCCGAGTGTGCACAGAGATCAGGGTTTCGCCGGAGGAAGACCACGAGAACATTGGAATGAGATGAAAACTTGCATGTGGCCCTAGCATATGTGTGTGGGTGTGGTGAGAGGTTGGTATATATAGGTGCTTGCATGTGTCCGCCCTCGCATGCATGCGCTCTAACCTAGAGGCGAAGGTTCCGGACCCGTATGAGGGTGGAATCTCCCCGTCGAGGTGAAACCGGGTAGGATAGTGCCCCAACTTGTGAGCCAACATGGTTTTACATCACCCTATGACCTAAACAAACACAAAACAAGAGAGAGCTACGCCGGGCTACCCCTGTCAGAGGAACGTCTAGGGGGGTAGACGATCCGAGTGTGCACAGAGATCAGGATTTCGCCGGAGGAAGACCACGAGAACATTGGAATGAGATGAAAACTTGCATGTGCCCCTAGAATATGTGTGTGGGTGTGGTGAGAGGTTGGTATAGGTGCTTGCATGTGTCCCCCCTCGCATGCATGCGCTCTAACCTAGAGGCGAAGGTTCCGGACCCGTATGATGGTGGAATCTCCCCGTCGAGGTGAAACCGGGTAGGATAGTGCCCCAACTTGTGAGCCAACATGGTTTTACATCACCCTATGACCTAAACAAACACAAAACAAGAGAGAGCTACGCTGGGCTACCCCTGTCAGAGGAACGTCTAGGGGGGTAGACGATCCGAGTGTGCACAGAGATCAGGGTTTCGCCGGAGGAAGACCACGAGAACATTGGAATGAGATGAAAACTTGCATGTGCCCCTAGCATATGTGTGTGGGTGTGGTGAGAGGTTGGTATATATAGGTGCTTGCATGTGTCCCCCCTCGCATGCATGCGCTCTAACCTAGAGGCGAAGGTTCCGGACCCGTATGAGGGTGGAATCTCCCCGTCGAGGTGAAACCGGGTAGGATAGTGCCCCAACTTGTGAGCCAACATGGTTTTACATCACCCTATGACCTAAACAAACACAAAACAAGAGAGAGCTACGCCGGGCTACCCCTGTCAGAGGAACGTCTAGGGGGTAGACGATCCGAGTGTGCACAGAGATCAGGGTTTCGCCGGAGGAAGACCACGAGAACATTGGAATGAGATGAAAACTTGCATGTTCCCCTAGCATATGTGTGTGGGTGTGGTGAGAGGTTGGTATATATAGGTGCTTGCATGTGTCCCACCTCGCATGCATGCGCTCTAACCTAGAGGCGAAGGTTCCGGACCCGTATGAGGGTGGAATCTCCCCGTCGAGGTGAAACCGGGTAGGATAGTGCCCCAACTTGTGAGCCAACATGGTTTTACATCACCCTATGACCTAAACAAACACAAAACAAGAGAGAGCTACGCCAGGCTACCCCTGTCAGAGGAACGTCTAGGGGGTAGACGATCCGAGTGTGCACAGAGATCAGGGTTTCGCCGGAGGAAGACCACGAGAACATTGGAATGAGATGAAAACTTGCATGTTCCCCTAGCATATGTGTGTGGGTGTGGTGAGAGGTTGGTATATATAGGTGCTTGCATGTGTCCCCCCTCGCATGCATGCGCTCTAACCTAGAGGCGAAGGTTCCGGACCCGTATGAGGGTGGAATCTCCCCGTCGAGGTGAAACCGGGTAGGATAGTGCCCCAACTTGTGAGCCAACATGGTTTTACATCACCCTATGACCTAAACAAACACAAAACAAGAGAGAGCTACGCCGGGCTAGCCCTGTTAGAGGAACGTCTAGGGGGTAGACGATCCGAGTGTGCACAGAGATCAGGGTTTCGCCGTAGGAAGACCACGAGAACATTGGAATGAGATGAAAACTTGCATGTTCCCCTAGCATATGTGTGTGGGTGTGGTGACAGATTGGTATATATAGGTGCTTGCATGTGTCCCCCCTCGCATGCATGCGCTCTAACCTAGAGGCGAAGGTTCCGGACCCGTATGAGGGTGGAATCTCCCCGTCGAGGTGAAACCGGGTAGGATAGTGCCCCAACTTGTGAGCCAACATGGTTTTACATCACCCTATGACCTAAACAAACACAAAACAAGAGAGAGCTACGCCGGGCTACCCCTGTCAGAGGAACGTCTAGGGGGTAGACGATCCGAGTGTGCACAGAGATCAGGGTTTCGCCGGAGGAAGACCACGAGAACATTGGAATGAGATGAAAACTTGCATGTTCCCCTAGCATATGTGTGTGGGTGTGGTGAGAGGTTGGTATATATAGGTGCTTGCATGTGTCCCCCCTCGCATGCATGCGCTCTAACCTAGAGGCGAAGGTTCCGGACCCGTATGAGGGTGGAATCTCCCCGTCGAGGTGAAACCGGGTAGGATAGTGCCCCAACTTGTGAGCCAACATGGTTTTACATCACCCTATGACCTAAACAAACACAAAACAAGAGAGAGCTACGCCGGGCTACCCCTGTCAGAGGAACGTCTAGGGGGGTAGACGATCCGAGTGTGCACAGAGATCAGGGTTTCGCCGGAGGAAGACCACGAGAACATTGGAATGAGATGAAAACTTGCATGTGCCCCTAGCATATGTGTGTGGGTGTGGTGAGAGGTTGGTATATATAGGTGCTTGCATGTGTCCCCCCTCGCATGCATGCGCTCTAACCTAGAGGCGAAGGTTCCGGACCCGTATGAGGGTGGAATCTCCCCGTCGAGGTGAAACCGGGTAGGATAGTGCCCCAACTTGTGAGCCAACATGGTTTTACATCACCCTATGACCTAAACAAACACAAAACAAGAGAGAGCTACGCCGGGCTACCCCTGTCAGAGGAACGTCTAGGGGGGTAGACGATCCGAGTGTGCACAGAGATCAGGGTTTCGCCGGAGGAAGACCACGAGAACATTGGAATGAGATGAAAACTTGCATGTGCCCCTAGAATATGTGTGTGGGTGTGGTGAGAGGTTGGTATAGGTGCTTGCATGTGTCCCCCCTCGCATGCATGCGCTCTAACCTAGAGGCGAAGGTTCCGGACCCGTATGAGGGTGGAATCTCCCCATCGAGGTGAAACCGGGTAGGATAGTGCCCCAACTTGTGAGCCAACATGGTTTTACATCACCCTATGACCTAAACAAACACAAAACAAGAGAGAGCTACGCCGGGCTACCCCTGTCAGAGGAACGTCTAGGGGGGTAGACGATCCGAGTGTGCACAGAGATCAGGGTTTCGCCGGAGGAAGACCACGAGAACATTGGAATGAGATGAAAACTTGCATGTGCCCCTAGCATATGTGTGTGGGTGTGGTGAGAGGTTGGTATATATAGGTGCTTGCATGTGTCCCCCCTCGCATGCATGCGCTCTAACCTAGAGGCGAAGGTTCCGGACCCGTATGAGGGTGGAATCTCCCCGTCGAGGTGAAACCGGGTAGGATAGTGCCCCAACTTGTGAGCCAACATGGTTTTACATCACCCTATGACCTAAACAAACACAAAACAAGAGAGAGCTACGCCGGGCTACCCCTGTTAGAGGAACGTCTAGGGGGTAGACCTCCGAGTGTGCACAGAGATCAGGGTTTCGCCGGAGGAAGACCACGAGAACATTGGAATGAGATGAAAACTTGCATGTGCCCCTAGAATATGTGTGTGGGTGTGGTGAGAGGTTGGTATATATAGGTGCTTGCATGTGTCCCCCCTCGCATGCATGCGCTCTAACCTAGAGGCGAAGGTTCCGGACCTGTATGAGGGTGGAATCTCCCCGTCGAGGTGAAACCGGGTAGGATAGTGCCCCAACTTGTGAGCCAACATGGTTTTACATCACCCTATGACCTAAACAAACACAAAACAAGAGAGAGCTACGCCGGGCTACCCCTGTCAGAGGAATGTCTAGCGGGGTAGACGATCCGAGTGTGCAAAGAGATCAGGGTTTCGCCGGAGGAAGACCACGAGAACATTGGAATGAGATGAAAACTTGCATGTGCCCCTAGCATATGTGTGTGGGTGTGGTGAGAGGTTGGTATAGGTGCTTGCATGTGTCCCCCCTCGCATGCATGCGCTCTAACCTAGAGGCGAAGGTTTCGGACCCGTATGAGGGTGGGATCTCCCCGTCGAGGTGAAACCGGGTAGGATAGTGCCCCAACTTGTGAGCCAACATGGTTTTACATCACCCTATGACCTAAACAAACACAAAACAAGAGAGAGCTACGCCGGGCTACCCCTGTCAGAGGAACGTCTAGGGGGGTAGACGATCTGAGTGTGCACAGAGATCAGGGTTTCGCCGGAGGAAGACCACGAGAACATTGGAATGAGATGAAAACTTGCATGTTCCCCTAGCATATGTGTGTGGGTGTGGTGAGAGGTTGGTATATATAGGTGCTTGCATGTGTCCCCCCTCGCATGCATGCGCTCTAACCTAGAGGCGAAGGTTCCGGACCCGTATGAGGGTGGAATCTCCCCGTCGAGGTGAAACCGGGTAGGATAGTGCCCCAACTTGTGAGCCAACATGGTTTTACATCACCCTATGACCTAAACAAACACAAAACAAGAGAGAGCTACGCCGGGCTACCCCTGTCAGAGGAACGTCTAGGGGGTAGACGATCCGAGTGTGCACAGAGATCAGGGTTTCGCCGGAGGAAGACCACGAGAACATTGGAATGAGATGAAAACTTGCATGTGCCCCTAGCATATGTGTGTGGGTGTGGTGAGAGGTTGGTATATATAGGTGCTTGCATGTGTCCCCCCTCGCATGCATGCGCTCTAACCTAGAGGCGAAGGTTCCGGACCCGTATGAGGGTGGAATCTCCCCGTCGAGGTGAAACCGGGTAGGATAGTGCCCCAACTTGTGAGCCAACATGGTTTTACATCACCCTATGACCTAAACAAACACAAAACAAGAGAGAGCTACGCCGGGCTAGCCCTGTTAGAGGAACGTCTAGGGGGTAGACGATCCGAGTGTGCACAGAGATCAGGGTTTCGCCGGAGGAAGACCACGAGAACATTGGAATGAGATGAAAACTTGCATGTTCCCCTAGCATATGTGTGTGGGTGTGGTGAGAGATTGGTATATATAGGTGCTTGCATGTGTCCCCCCTCGCATGCATGCGCTCTAACCTAGAGGCGAAGGTTCCGGACCCGTATGAGGGTGGAATCTCCCCGTCGAGGTGAAACCGGGTAGGATAGTGCCCCAACTTGTGAGCCAACATGGTTTTACATCACCCTATGACCTAAACAAACACAAAACAAGAGAGAGCTACGCCGGGCTACCCCTGTCAGAGGAACGTCTAGGGGGTAGACGATCCGAGTGTGCACAGAGATCAGGGTTTCGCCGGAGGAAGACCACGAGAACATTGGAATGAGATGAAAACTTGCATGTGCCCCTAGCATATGTGTGTGGGTGTGGTGAGAGGTTGGTATATATAGGTGCTTGCATGTGTCCCCCCTCGCATGCATGCGCTCTAACCTAGAGGCGAAGGTTCCGGACCCGTATGAGGGTGGAATCTCCCCGTCGAGGTGAAACCGGGTAGGATAGTGCCCCAACTTGTGAGCCAACATGGTTTTACATCACCCTATGACCTAAACAAACACAAAACAAGAGAGAGCTACGCCGGGCTACCCCTGTCAGAGGAACGTCTAGGGGGGTAGACGATCCGAGTGTGCACAGAGATCAGGGTTTCGCCGGAGGAATACCATGAGAACATTGGAATGAGATGAAAACTTGCATGTGCCCCTAGCATATGTTTGTGGGTGTGGTGAGAGGTTGGTATATATAGGTGCTTGCATGTGTCCCCCCTCGCATGCATGCGCTCTAACCTAGAGGCGAAGGTTCCGGACCCGTATGAGGGTGGAATCTCCCCGTCGAGGTGAAACCGGGTAGGATAGTGCCCCAACTTGTGAGCCAACATGGTTTTACATCACCCTATGACCTAAACAAACACAAAACAAGAGAGAGCTACGCCGGGCTACCCCTGTTAGAGGAACGTCTAGGGGGGTAGACGATCCGAGTGTGCACAGAGATCAGGGTTTCGCCGGAGGAAGACCACGAGAACATTGGAATGAGATGAAAACTTGCATGTGCCCCTAGAATATGTGTGTGGGTGTGGTGAGAGGTTGGTATAGGTGCTTTCATGTGTCCCCCCTCGCATGCATGCGCTCTAACCTAGAGGCGAAGGTTCCGGACCCGTATGAGGGTGGAATCTCCCCGTCGAGGTGAAACCGGGTAGGATAGTGCCCCAACTTGTGAGCCAACATGGTTTTACATCACCCTATGACCTAAACAAACACAAAACAAGAGAGAGCTACGCCGGGCTACCCCTGTCAGAGGAACGTCTAGGGGGGTAGACGATCTGAGTGTGCACCGAGATCAGGGTTTCGCCGGAGGAAGACCACAAGAACATTGGAATGAGATGAAAACTTGCATGTGCCCCTATCATATGTGTGTGGGTGTGGTGAGAGGTTGGTATAGGTGCTTGCATGTGTCCCCCCTCGCATGCATGCGCTCTAACCTAGAGGCGAAGGTTCCGGACCCGTATGAGGGTGGAATCTCCCCGTCGAGGTGAAACCGGGTAGGATAGTGCCCCAACTTGTGAGCCAACATGGTTTGACATCACCCTATGACCTAAACAAACACAAAATAAGAGAGAGCTACGCCGGGCTACCCCTGTCAGAGGAACGTCTAGGGGGGTAGACGATCCGAGTGTGCACAGAGATCAAGGTTTTGCCGGAGGAAGACCACGAGAACATTGGAATGAGATGAAAACTTGCATGTGCCCCTAGCATATGTGTGTGGGTGTGGTGAGAGGTTGGTATAGGTGCTTGCATGTGTCCCCCCTCGCATGCATGCGCTCTAACCTAGAGGCGAAGGTTTCGGACCCGTATGAGGGTGGAATCTCCCCGTCGAGGTGAAACCGGGTAGGATAGTGCCCCAACTTGTGAGCCAACATGGTTTTACATCACCCTATGACCTAAACAAATAGAAAACAAGAGAGAGCTACGCCGGGCTACCCCTGTCAGAGGAACGTCTAGGGGGGTAGACGATCCGAGTGTGCACAGAGATCAGGGTTTCGCCGGAGGAAGACCACGAGAACATTGGAATGAGATGAAAACTTGCATGTTCCCCTAGCATATGTGTGTGGGTGTGGTGAGAGGTTGGTATATATAGGTGCTTGCATGTGTCCCCCCTCGCATGCATGCGCTCTAACCTAGAGGCGAAGGTTCCGGACCCGTATGAGGGTGGAATCTCCCCGTCGAGGTGAAACCGGGTAGGATAGTGCCCCAACTTGTGAGCCAACATGGTTTTACATCACCCTATGACCTAAACAAACACAAAACAAGAGAGAGCTACGCCAGGCTACCCCTGTCAGAGGAACGTCTAGGGGGTAGACGATCCGAGTGTGCACAGAGATCAGGGTTTCGCCGGAGGAAGACCACGAGAACATTGGAATGAGATGAAAACTTGCATGTGCCCCTAGCATATGTGTGTGGGTGTGGTGACAGGTTCGTATATATAGGTGCTTGCATGTGTCCCCCCTCGCATGCATGCGCTCTAACCTAGAGGCGAAGGTTCCGGACCCGTATGTGGATGGAATCTCCCCGTCGAGGTGAAACCGGGTAGGATAGTGCCCCAACTTGTGAGCCAACATGGTTTTACATCACCCTATGACCTAAACAAACACAAAACAAGAGAGAGGTACGCCGGGCTACCCCTGTCAGAGGAACGTCTAGGGGGGTAGACGATCCGAGTGTGCACAGAGATCAGGGTTTCGCCGGAGGAAGACCACGAGAACATTGGAATGAGATGAAAACTTGCATGTGCCCCTAGCATATGTGTGTGGGTGTGGTGAGAGGTTGGTATAGGTGCTTGCATGTGTCCCCCCTCGCATGCATGCGCTCTAACCTAGAGGCGAAGGTTCCGGACCCGTATGAGGGTGGAATCTCCCCGTCGAGGTGAAACCGGGTAGGATAGTGCCCCAACTTGTGAGCCAACATGGTTTTACATCACCCTATGACCTAAACAAACACAAAACAAGAGAGAGCTACGCCAGGCTACCCCTGTCAGAGGAACGTCTAGGGGGGTAGACGATCCGAGTGTGCACAGAGATCAGGGTTTCGCCGGAGGAAGACCACGAGAACATTGGAATGAGATGAAAACTTGCATGTGCCCCTATCATATGTGTGTGGGTGTGGTGATAGGTTGGTATAGGTGCTTGCATGTGTCCCCCCTCGCATGCATGCGCTCTAACCTAGAGGCGAAGGTTCCGGACCCGTATGAGGGTGGAATCTCCCCGTCGAGGTGAAACCGGGTAGGATAGTGCCCCAACTTGTGAGCCAACATGGTTTGACATCACCCTATGACCTAAACAAACACAAAATAAGAGAGAGCTACGCCGGGCTACCCCTGTCAGAGGAACGTCTAGGGGGGTAGACGATCCGAGTGTGCACAGAGATCAAGGTTTTGCCGGAGGAAGACCACGAGAACATTGGAATGAGATGAAAACTTGCATGTGCCCCTAGCATATGTGTGTGGGTGTGGTGAGAGGTTGGTATAGGTGCTTGCATGTGTCCCCCCTCGCATGCATGCGCTCTAACCTAGAGGCGAAGGTTTCGGACCCGTATGAGGGTGGAATCTCCCCGTCGAGGTGAAACCGGGTAGGATAGTGCCCCAACTTGTGAGCCAACATGGTTTTACATCACCCTATGACCTAAACAAACACAAAACAAGAGAGAGCTACGCCGGGCTACCCCTGTCAGAGGAACGTCTAGGGGGGTAGACGATCCGAGTGTGCACAGAGATCAGGGTTTCGCCGGAGGAAGACCACGAGAACATTGGAATGAGATGAAAACTTGCATGTTCCCCTAGCATATGTGTGTGGGTGTGGTGAGAGGTTGGTATATATAGGTGCTTGCATGTGTCCCCCCTCGCATGCATGCGCTCTAAACCTAGAGGCGAAGGTTCCGGACCCGTATGAGGGTGGAATCTCCCCGTCGAGGTGAAACCGGGTAGGATAGTGCCCCAACTTGTGAGCCAACATGGTTTTACATCACCCTATGACCTAAACAAACACAAAACAAGAGAGAGCTACGCCAGGCTACCCCTGTCAGAGGAACGTCTAGGGGGTAGACGATCCGAGTGTGCACAGAGATCAGGGTTTCGCCGGAGGAAGACCACGAGAACATTGGAATGAGATGAAAACTTGCATGTGCCCCTAGCGTATGTGTGTGGGTGTGGTGACAGGTTCGTATATATAGGTGCTTGCATGTGTCCCCCCTCGCATGCATGCGCTCTAACCTAGAGGCGAAGGTTCCGGACCCGTATGTGGGTGGAATCTCCCCGTCGAGGTGAAACCGGGTAGGATAGTGCCCCAACTTGTGAGCCAACATGGTTTTACATCACCCTATGACCTAAACAAACACAAAACAAGAGAGAGCTACGCCGGGCTACCCCTGTCAGAGGAACGTCTAGGGGGTAGACGATCCGAGTGTGCACTGAGATCAGGGTTTCGCCGGAGGAAGACCATGAGAACATTGGAATGAGATGAAAACTTGCATGTGCCCCTAGCATATGTGTGTGGGTGTGGTGAGAGGTTGGTATATATAGGTGCTTGCATGTGTCCCCCCTCGCATGCATGCGCTCTAACCTAGAGGCGAAGGTTCCGGACCCGTATGAGGGTGGAATCTCCCCGTCGAGGTGAAACCGGGTAGGATAGTGCCCCAACTTGTGAGCCAACATGGTTTTACATCACCCTATGACCTAAACAAACACAAAACAAGAGAGAGCTACGCCGGGCTACCCCTGTTAGAGGAACGTCTAGGGGGGTAGACGATCCGAGTGTGCACAGAGATCAGGGTTTCGCCGGAGGAAGACCACGAGAACATTGGAATGAGATGAAAACTTGCATGTGCCCCTAGCATATGTGTGTGGCTGTGGTGAGAGTTTGGTATAGGTGCTTGCATGTGTCCCCCCTCGCATGCATGCGCTCTAACCTAGAGGCGAAGGTTCCGGACCCGTTTGAGGGTGGAATCTCCCCGTCGAGGTGAAACCGGGTAGGATAGTGCCCCAACTTGTGAGCCAACATGGTTTTACATCACCCTATGACCTAAACAAACACAAAACAAGAGAGAGCTACGCCGGGCTACCCCTGTCAGAGGAACGTCTAGGGGGGTAGACGATCCGAGTGTGCACAGAGATCAGGGTTTCGCTGGAGGAAGACCACGAGAACATTGGAATGAGATGAAAACTTGCATGTGCCCCTAGCATATGTGTGTGGGTGTGGTGAGAGGTTGGTATATATAGGTGCTTGCATGTGTCCCCCCTCGCATGCATGCGCTCTAACCTAGAGGCGAAGGTTCCGGACCCGTATGAGGGTGGAATCTCCCCGTCGAGGTGAAACCGGGTAGGATAGTGCCCCAACTTGTGAGCCAACATGGTTTTACATCACCCTATGACCTAAACAAACACAAAACAAGAGAGAGCTACGCCGGGCTAACCCTGTCAGAGGAACGTCTAGGGGGTAGATGATCCGAGTGTGCACAGAGATCAGGGTTTCGCCGGAGGAAGACCACGAGAACATTGGAATGAGATGAAAACTTGCATGTGCCCCTAGAATATGTGTGTGGGTGTGGTGAGAGGTTGGTATATATAGGTGCTTGCATGTGTCCCCCCTCGCATGCATGCGCTCTAACCTAGAGGCGAAGGTTCCGGACCCGTATGAGGGTGGAATCTCCCCGTCGAGGTGAAACCGGGTAGGATAGTGCCACAACTTGTGAGCCAACATGGTTTTACATCACCCTATGACCTAAACAAACACAAAACAAGAGAGAGCTACGCCGGGCTACCCCTGTCAGAGGAACGTCTAGGGGGGTAGACGATCCGAGTGTGCAACGAGATCAGGGTTTCGCCGGAGGAAGACCACGAGAACATTGGAATGAGATGAAAACTTGCATGTGCCCCTAGCATATGTGTGTGGGTGTGGTGAGAGGTTGGTATAGGTGCTTGCATGTGTCCCCCTCGCATGCATGCGCTCTAACCTAGAGGCGAAGGTTCCGGACCCGTATGAGGGTGGAATCTCCCCGTCGAGGTGAAACCGGGTAGGATAGTGCCCCAACTTGTGAGCCAACATGGTTTTATATCACCCTATGACCTAAACAAACACAAAACAAGAGAGAGCTACGCCGGGCTACCCCTGTTAGAGGAACGTCTAGGGGGGTAGACGATCCGAGTGTGCACAGAGATCAGGGTTTCGCCGGAGGAAGACCACGAGAACATTGGAATGAGATGAAAACTTGCATGTTCCCCTAGCATATGTGTGTGGGTGTGGTGAGAGGTTGGTATATATAGGTGCTTGCATGTGTCCCCCCTCGCATGCATGCGCTCTAACCTAGAGGCGAAGGTTCCGGACCCGTATGAGGGTGGAATCTCCCCGTCGAGGTGAAACCGGGTAGGATAGTGCCCCAACTTGTGAGCCAACATGGTTTTACATCACCCTATGACCTAAACAAACACAAAACAAGAGAGAGCTACGCCGGGCTACCCCTGTCAGAGGATCGTCTAGCGGGTAGACGATCCGAGTGTGCACAGAGATCAGGGTTTCGCCGGAGGAAGACCACGAGAACATTGGAATGAGATGAAAACTTGCATGTGCCCCTAGCATATGTGTGTGGGTGTGGTGAGAGGTTGGTATATATAGGTGCTTGCATGTGTCCCCCCTCGCATGCATGTGCTCTAACCTAGAGGCGAAGGTTCCGGACCCGTATGAGGGTGGAATCTCCCCGTCGAGGTGAAACCGGGTAGGATAGTGCCCCAACTTGTGAACCAACATGGTTTTACATCACCCTATGACCTAAACAAACACAAAACAAGAGAGAGCTACGCCGGGCTACCCCTGTCAGAGGAACGTCTTGGGGGGTAGACGATGCGAGTGTGCACAGAGATCAGGGTTTCGCCGGAGGAAGACCATGAGAACATTGGAATGAGATGAAAACTTTCATGTGCCCCTAGCATATGTGTGTGGGTGTGGTGAGAGGTTGGTATATATAGGTGCTTGCATGTGTCCCCCCTCGCATGCATGCGCTCTAACCTAGAGGCGAAGGTTCCGGACCCGTATGAGGGTGGAATCTCCCCGTCGAGGTGAAACCGGGTAGGATAGTGCCCCAACTTGTGAGCCAACATGGTTTTACATCACCCTATGACCTAAACAAACACAAAACAAGAGAGAGCTACGCCGGGCTACCCCTGTCAGAGGAACGTCTAGGGGGGTAGACGATCCGAGTCTGCACAGAGATCAGGGTTTCGCCGGAGGAAGACCACGAGAACATTGGAATGAGATGAAAACTTGCATGTGGCCCTAGCATATGTGTGTGGGTGTGGTGAGAGGTTGGTATATATAGGTGCTTGCATGTGTCCGCCCTTGCATGCATGCGCTCTAACCTAGAGGCGAAGGTTCCGGACCCGTATGAGGGTGGAATCTCCCCGTCGAGGTGAAACCGGGTAGGATAGTGCCCCAACTTGTGAGCCAACATGGTTTTACATCACCCTATGACCTAAACAAACACAAAACAAGAGAGAGCTACGCCGGGCTACCCCTGTCAGAGGAACGTCTAGGGGGGTAGACGATCCGAGTGTGCACAGAGATCAGGATTTCGCCGGAGGAAGACCACAAGAACATTGGAATGAGATGAAAACTTGCATGTGCCCCTAGAATATGTGTGTGGGTGTGGTGAGAGGTTGGTATAGGTGCTTGCATGTGTCCCCCCTCGCATGCATGCGCTCTAACCTAGAGGCGAAGGTTCCGGACCCGTATGAGCGTGGAATCTCCCCGTCGAGGTGAAACCGGGTAGGATAGTGCCCCAACTTGTGAGCCAACATGGTTTTACATCACCCTATGACCTAAAAAAACACAAAACAAGAGAGAGCTACGCCGGGCTACCCCTGTCAGAGGAACGTCTAGGGGGGTAGACGATCCGAGTGTGCACAGAGATCAGGGTTTCGCCGGAGGAAGACCACGAGAACATTGGAATGCGATGAAAACTTGCATGTGCCCCTAGCATATGTGTGTGGGTGTGGTGAGAGGTTGGTATAGGTGCTTGCATGTGTCCCCCCTCGCATGCATGCGCTCTAACCTAGAGGCGAAGGTTCCGGACCCGTATGAGGGTGGAATCTCCCCGTCGAGGTGAAACCGGGTAGGATAGTGCCCCAACTTGTGAGCCAACATGGTTTTACATCACCCTATGACCTAAACAAACACAAAACAAGAGAGAGCTACGCCGGGCTACCCCTGTTAGAGGAACGTCTAGGGGGGTAGACGATCCGAGTGTGCACAGAGATCAGGGTTTCGCCGGAGGAAGACCACGAGAACATTGGAATGAGATGAAAACTTGCATGTGCCCCTAAAATATGTGTGTGGGTGTGGTGAGAGGTTGGTATATATAGGTGCTTGCATGTGTCCCCCCTCGCATGCATGCGCTCTAACCTAGAGGCGAAGGTTCCGGACCCGTATGAGGGTGGAATCTCCCCGTCGAGGTGAAACCGGGTAGGATAGTGCCCCAACTTGTGAGCCAACATGGTTTTACATCACCCTATGACCTAAACAAATACAAAACAAGAGAGAGCTACGCCGGGCTACCCCTGTCAGAGGAACGTCTAGGGGGTAGACGATCCGAGTGTGCACAGAGATCAGGGTTTCGCCGGAGGAAGACCACGAGAACATTGGAATGAGATGAAAACTTGCATGTGCCCCTAGCATATGTGTGTGGGTGTGGTGAGAGGTTGGTATATATAGGTGCTTGCATGTGTCCCCCCTCGCATGCATGCGCTCTAACCTAGAGGCGAAGGTTCCGGACCCGTATGAGGGTGGAATCTCCCCGTCGAGGTGAAACCAGGTAGGATAGTGCCCCAACTTGTGAGCCAACATGGTTTGACATCACCCTATGACCTAAACAAACACAAAACAAGAGAGAGCTACGCCGGGCTACCCCTGTCAGAGGAACGTCTAGGGGGGTAGACGATCCGAGTGTGCACAGAGATCAGGGTTTCGCCGGAGGAAGACCATGAGAACATTGGAATGAGATGAAAACTTGCATGTGCCCCTAGCATATGTGTGTGGGTGTGGTGAGAGGTTGGTATATATAGGTTCTTGCATGTGTCCCCCCTCGCATGCATGCGCTCTAACCTAGAGGCGAAGGTTCCGGACCCGTATGAGGGTGGAATCTCCCCGTCGAGGTGAAACCGGGTAGGATAGTGCCCCAACTTGTGAGCCAACATGGTTTAAATCACCCTATGACCTAAACAAACACAAAGCAAGAGAGAGCTACGCCGGGCTACCCCTGTCAGAGGAACGTCTAGGGGGGTAGACGATCCGAGTGTGCACAGAGATCAGGGTTTCGCCGGAGGAAGACCACGAGAATATTGGAATGAGATGAAAACTTGCATGTGCCCCTAGCATATGTGTGTGGGTGTGGTGAGAGGTTGGTATAGGTGCTTGCATGTGTCCCCCCTCGCATGCATGCGCTCTAACCTAGAGGCGAAGGTTCCGGACCCGTATGAGGGTGGAATCTCCCCGTCGAGGTGAAACCGGGTAGGATAGTGCCCCAACTTGTGAGCCAACATGGTTTTACATCACCCTATGACCTAAACAAACACAAAACAAGAGAGAGCTACGCCGGGCTACCCCTGTCAGAGGAACGTCTAGGGGGGTAGACGATCCGAGTGTGCACAGAGATCAGGGTTTCGCCGGAGGAAGACCACGAGAACATTGGAATGAGATGAAAACTTGCATGTGGCCCTAGCATATGTGTGTGGGTGTGGTGAGAGGTTGGTATATATAGGTGCTTGCATGTGTCCGCCCTCGCATGCATGCGCTCTAACCTAGAGGCGAAGGTTCCGGACCCGTATGAGGGTGGAATCTCCCCGTCGAGGTGAAACCGGGTAGGATAGTGCCCCAACTTGTGAGCCAACATGGTTTTACATCACCCTATGACCTAAACAAACACAAAACAAGAGAGAGCTACGCCGGGCTACCCCTGTCAGAGGAACGTCTAGGGGGGTAGACGATCCGAGTGTGCACAGAGATCAGGATTTCGCCGGAGGAAGACCACGAGAACATTGGAATGAGATGAAAACTTGAATGTGCCCCTAGAATATGTGTGTGGGTGTGGTGAGAGGTTGGTATAGGTGCTTGCATGTGTCCCCCCTCGCATGCATGCGCTCTAACCTAGAGGCGAAGGTTCCGGACCCGTATGATGGTGGAATCTCCCCGTCGAGGTGAAACCGGGTAGGATAGTGCCCCAACTTGTGAGCCAACATGGTTTTACATCACCCTATGACCTAAACAAACACAAAACAAGAGAGAGCTACGCTGGGCTACCCCTGTCAGAGGAACGTCTAGGGGGGTAGACGATCCGAGTGTGCACAGAGATCAGGGTTTCGCCGGAGGAAGACCACGAGAACATTGGAATGAGATGAAAACTTGCATGTGCCCCTAGCATATGTGTGTGGGTGTGGTGAGAGGTTGGTATATATAGGTGCTTGCATGTGTCCCCCCTCGCATGCATGCGCTCTAACCTAGAGGCGAAGGTTCCGGACCCGTATGAGGGTGGAATCTCCCCGTCGAGGTGAAACCGGGTAGGATAGTGCCCCAACTTGTGAGCCAACATGGTTTTACATCACCCTATGACCTAAACAAACACAAAACAAGAGAGAGCTACGCCGGGCTACCCCTGTCAGAGGAACGTCTAGGGGGTAGACGATCCGAGTGTGCACAGAGATCAGGGTTTCGCCGGAGGAAGACCACGAGAACATTGGAATGAGATGAAAACTTGCATGTTCCCCTAGCATATGTGTGTGGGTGTGGTGAGAGGTTGGTATATATAGGTGCTTGCATGTGTCCCACCTCGCATGCATGCGCTCTAACCTAGAGGCGAAGGTTCCGGACCCGTATGAGGGTGGAATCTCCCCGTCGAGGTGAAACCGGGTAGGATAGTGCCCCAACTTGTGAGCCAACATGGTTTTACATCACCCTATGACCTAAACAAACACAAAACAAGAGAGAGCTACGCCAGGCTACCCCTGTCAGAGGAACGTCTAGGGGGTAGACGATCCGAGTGTGCACAGAGATCAGGGTTTCGCCGGAGGAAGACCACGAGAACATTGGAATGAGATGAAAACTTGCATGTGCCCCTAGCATATGTGTGTGGGTGTGGTGAGAGGTTGGTATAGGTGCTTGCATGTGTCCCCCCTCGCATGCATGCGCTCTAACCTAGAGGCGAAGGTTCCGGACCCGTATGAGGGTGGAATCTCCCCGTCGAGGTGAAACCGGGTAGGATAGTGCCCCAACTTGTGAGCCAACATGGTTTGATATCACCCTATGACCTAAACAAACACAAAACAAGAGAGAGCTACGCCGGGCTACCCCTGTCAGAGGAACGTCTAGGGGGGTAGACGATCCGAGTGTGCACAGAGATCAGGGTTTCGCCGGAGGAAGACCACGAGAACATTGGAATGAGATGAAAACTTGCATGTGCCCCTAGCATATGTGTGTGGGTGTGGTGAGAGGTTGGTATAGGTGCTTGCATGTGTCCCCCCTCGCATGCATGCGTTCTAACCTAGAGGCGAAGGTTCCGGACCCGTATGAGGGTGGAATCTCCCCGTCGAGGTGAAACCGGGTAGGATAGTGCCCCAACTTGTGAGCCAACATGGTTTTACATCACCCTATGACCTAAACAAACACAAAACAAGAGAGAGCTACGCCGGGCTACCCCTGTCAGAGGAACGTCTAGGGGGGTAGACGATCCGAGTGTGCAAAGAGATCAGGGTTTCGCCGGAGGAAGACCACGAGAACATTGGAATGAGATGAAAACTTGCATGTGCCCCTATCATATGTGTGTGGGTGTGGTGAGAGGTTGGTATAGGTGCTTGCATGTGTCCCCCCTCGCATGCATGCGCTCTAACCTAGAGGCGAAGGTTCCGGACCCGTATGAGGGTGGAATCTCCCCGTCGAGGTGAAACCGGGTAGGATAGTGCCCCAACTTGTGAGCCAACATGGTTTTACATCACCCTATGACCTAAACAAACACAAAACAAGAGAGAGCTACGCCGGGCTACCCCTGTCAGAGGAACGTCTAGGGGGTAGACGATCCGAGTGTGCACAGAGATCAGGGTTTCGCCGGAGGAAGACCACGAGAACATTGGAATGAGATGAAAACTTGCATGTTCCCCTAGCATATGTGTGTGGGTGTGGTGAGAGGTTGGTACATATAGGTGCTTGCATGTGTCCCCCCTCGCATGCATGCGCTCTAACCTAGAGGCGAAGGTTCCGGACCCGTATGAGGGTGGAATCTCCCCGTCGAGGTGAAACCGGGTAGGATAGTGCCCCAACTTTTGAGCCAACATGGTTTTACATCACCCTATGACCTAAACAAACACAAAACAAGAGAGAGCTACGTCGGGCTACCCCTGTCAGAGGAACGTCTAGGGGGTAGACGATCCGAGTGTGCATAGAGATCAGGGTTTCGCCGGAGGAAGACCACGAGAACATTGGAATGAGATGAAAACTTGCATGTGCCCGTAGCATATGTGTGTGGCTGTGGTGAGAGGTTGGTATATATAGGTGCTTGCATGTGTCCCCCCTCGCATGCATGCGCTCTAACCTAGAGGCGAAGGTTCCGGACCCGTATGAGGGTGGAATCTCCCCGTCGAGGTGAAACCGGGTAGGATAGTGCCCCAACTTGTGAGCCAACATGGTTTTACATCACCCTATGACCTAAACAAACACAAAACAAGAGAGAGCTACGCCGGGCTACCCCTGTCAGAGGAACGTCTAGGGGGTAGACGATCCGAGTGTGCACAGAGATCAGGGTTTCGCCGGAGGAAGACCACGAGAACATTGGAATGAGATGAAAACTTGCATGTTCCCCTAGCATATGTGTGTGGGTGTGGTGAGAGGTTGGTACATATAGGTGCTTGCATGTGTCCCCCCTCGCATGCATGCGCTCTAACCTAGAGGCGAAGGTTCCGGACCCGTATGAGGGTGGAATCTCCCCGTCGAGGTGAAACCGGGTAGGATAGTGCCCCAACTTGTGAGCCAACATGGTTTTACATCACCCTATGACCTAAACAAACACAAAACAAGAGAGAGCTACGCCGGGCTACCCCTGTCAGAGGAACGTCTAGGGGGGTAGACGATCCGAGTGTGCACAGAGATCAGGGTTTCGCCGGAGGAAGACCACGAGAACATTGGAATGAGATGAAAACTTGCATGTGGCCCTAGCATATGTGTGTGGGTGTGGTGAGAGGTTGGTATATATAGGTGCTTGCATGTGTCCCCCCTCGCATGCATGCGCTCTAACCTAGAGGCGAAGGTTCCGGACCCGTATGAGGGTGGAATCTCCCCATCGAGGTGAAACCGGGTAGGATAGTGCCCCAACTTGTGAGCCAACATGGTTTTACATCACCCTATGACCTAAACAAACACAAAACAAGAGAGAGCTACGTCGGGCTACCCCTGTCAGAGGAACTTCTAGGGGGGTAGACGATCCGAGTGTGCACAGAGATCAGGGTTTCGCCGGAGGAAGACCACGGGAACATTGGAATGAGATGAAAACTTGCATGTGCCCCTAGCATATGTGTGTGTCTGTGGTGAGAGGTTGGTATATATAGGTGCTTGCATGTGTCCCCCCTCGCATGCATGCGCTCTAACCTAGAGGCGAAGGTTCCGGACCCGTATGAGGGTGGAATCTCCCCGTCGAGGTGAAACCGGGTAGGATAGTGCCCCAACTTGTGAGCCAACATGGTTTTACATCACCCTATGACCTAAACAAACACAAAACAAGAGAGAGCTACGCCGGGCTACCCCTGTCAGAGGAACGTCTAAGGGGGTAGACGATCCGAGTGTGCACAGAGATCAGGGTTTCGCCGGAGGAAGACCACGAGAACATTGGAATGAGATGAAAACTTGCATGTGGCCCTAGCATATGTGTGTGGGTGTGGTGAGAGGTTGGTATATATAGGTGCTTGCATGTGTCCCCCCTCGCATGCATGCGCTCTAACCTAGAGGCGAAGGTTCCGGACCCGTATGAGGGTGGAATCTCCCCGTCGAGGTGAAACCGGGTAGGATAGTGCCCCAACTTGTGAGCCAACATGGTTTTACATCACCCTATGACCTAAACAAACACAAAACAAGAGAGAGCTACGCCTAGCAACCCCTGTCAGAGGAACGTCTAGGGGGGTAGACGATCCGAGTGTGCAAAGAGATCAGGGATTCGCCGGAGGAAGACCACGAGAACATTGGAATGAGATGAAAACTTGCATGTGCCCCTAGCATATGTGTGTGGGTGTGGTGAGAGGTTGGTATAGGTGCTTGCATGTGTCCCCCCTCGCATGCATGCGCTCTAACCTAGAGGCGAAGGTTCCGGACCCGTATGAGGGTGGAATCTCCCCGTCGAGGTGAAACCGGGTAGGATAGTGCCCCAACTTGTGAGCCAACATGGTTTTACATCACCCTATGACCTAAACAAACACAAAACAAGAGAGAGCTACGCCGGGCTACCCCTGTCAGAGGAACGTCTAGGGGGGTAGACGATCCGAGTGTGCACAGAGATCAGGGTTTCGCCGGAGGAAGACCACGAGAACATTGGAATGAGATGAAAACTTGCATGTTCCCCTAGCATACACTACTAGGAAAATGGTCGTCTGTGGCACACCTAAAAGGCCCATCCGTGGCGCACTACAGGTGCGCCACGGGCCTTGCGCTACGGCTATCTCTCAGCCGTGGCGCACTGCCTAGTGCGCCACGGTTGTGTAGAGATAGGCGTAGCACACCACCTAGTGCGCCACAGAAGTTTGGCGTGGTGCGCTACCCCTTGGATCTTCTGTGGCGCACTACCCAGTGCGCCACTAAACATCCATGGTGCGCTTTAGGCGTAGTGCGCCACAGAAGGTAGAACATGTGCGCCACAGATGTATTTTTTGTTTTTTTTTTTAATTTCCAAGCCAGATTATATGCAATACAGATTATATACAATATTACAGCAGATATACACACACAGATACAAGATATACAATTATATATATAAATACTCGATATGAAAAACAAGATTGAAACAAATACATATAGATAAGTCTCATACATGAATACATAGTCCAAGTTACATTGTTTTGATCATGTTACAAAGTAGTAGTTGGTGACATGCGAATACATGTGTCGATCTAACAAGTTAGAGCTCGGAAGCTCGCCTAGACATCTAAACTAGCTAGCTAGACACAAACGCGGGATAAATAACCAAAGAAGATAAGCATGATCACCGCCGCGACGAAGGTGTAGGTCTTCATCCGGTTCCTTGTCCTAACTCCCGCTAGATAGCGCGTGTATCTATCTTCCGCCTCCGTCATAGTGTTGTACCCTTTGTAGCTATTGCCGCTGAAACGGTGCACCTGTCTCCGGCAGTCTTCCCAATCATCGTAGACTCCGGGAACCCGTCCCTTGTACACGACGTACCACGTCATCTACAAGTTGACAATAATAACTAACCGGTGATTGAAAAAACATGTATAATTAAAGTCGCATATGAAGATACACTTATAGAAAGTACTCTTAAATCAAAAAGAGCAAACTCAAAAAGCATGCCTCATATATAACTAGCTAGGTCGTTGGACACAGGAATTGCTTATGACGGGACTGTTAGCCAAGTAGGATGCACAATTCCTGGACTTGTGCATATCACAAGGCTAACAATCCCGTCATAGCACATTCACATATATATTGTGCCACGACATTTCAATCATCGGCATATTCTCGAAAAAGACAAAAATAACTCGAAAAGCATGCCTCATATATAACTAGCTAGGTCGTTGGACACAGGAATTGCTTATGACGGGACTGTTAGCCAAGTAGGATGCACAATTCCTGGACTTGTGCATATCACAAGGCTAACAATCCCGTCATAGCACATTCACATATATATTGTGCCACGACATTTCAATCATCGGCATATTCTCGAAAAAGACAAAAATAACTCGAAAAGCATGCCTCATATATAACTAGCTAGGTCGTTGGACACAGGAATTGCTTATGACGGGACTGTCAGCCAAGTAGGATGCACAATTCCTGGACTTGTGCATATCACAAGGCTGACAATCCCGTCATAGCACATTCACATATATATTGTGCCACGACATTTCAATCATCGGCATATTCTCGAAAAAGACAAAAATAACTCGAAAAGCATGCCTCATATATAACTAGCTAGGTCGTTGGACACAGGAATTGCTTATGACGGGACTGTCAGCCAAGTAGGATGCACAATTCCTGGACTTGTGCATATCACAAGGCTGACAATCCCGTCATAGCACATTCACATATATATTGTGCCACGACATTTCAATCATCGGCATATTCTCGAAAAAGACAAAAATAACTCGAAAAGCATGCCTCATATATAACTAGCTAGGTCGTTGGACACAGGAATTGCTTATAACGGGACTGTCAGCCAAGTAGGATGCACAATTCCTGGACTTGTGCATATCACAAGGCTGACAATCCCGTCATAGCACATTCACATATATATTGTGCCACGACATTTCAATCATCGGCATATTCTCGAAAAAGACAAAAATAACTCACACTTGTCGTCCGAGAACCAAAGAGTAAGCAAAAAAACCAAAGAGTAAGCAAAAAAACCAAGCATTGATTGATATATAATAATAATAAGCAAAATAAGTAAGCGGTGATTCATAAACCTAATAAGATAAGTACACTTGTCGTCCACACACACACAAAGGTCATCTATAGTTTGCAACTACAACTAGGCCAACATCAAGCCTTCTGGCTCGGCTTAGGGAACGGGAGGACGCCCTGCCTCGTCATGAACTTCCTATAGTCACCCTGCATCTCTAGGCGATCTTCTATGTCACGGTTATTCGGGATATTTCCTCCGTAGAAGATCCCCCCCGAAGTCATGACATCACGAAAGATGATTGCCCCAAACTGCTGCTGGATGCGATACATCTCTTGTCTAATATCCGAATCATTGATCTTGGCCTTTGCTTCGGCCCACTGTTTGAGATGATCTGGCAGCGTAGAATTCTGCTGGTCAAGTAGGAACGCCCTCATGTGATGGAGTGCGTAGTAGGCTTCCTTCTTACTGTTTTCCGGCTACTTCACGCAGGGGAACTCTGTTACGTGGTTGAAGACGTGCCTGCCGAACTTGACCTTCTTACGCACGAAGCTGGTGCCTTCCGTCGAGGCAAAGCCAGTGAGAGCATCATCCAGAACTTCCTTGATCTTGTCGTAGTTTTTCTTCTTTTCTAGACTCCCCGAGTCGAAATACGTGGCGTGGGAATGCTTCGGCGATAAGGAGATGAGCGTGCAGTGTTCATCTCTGCACAAAAAATTCAAATGGAATGTGTTGAAAAAAGAATGATGATGATCTAATAAAGCCAATCGACGGTGGCGACTGAATAACGACTTACTCGGGAAAGTAAGGCACGAGAATGTATTCCTTTGTCTTGTTCGCCACGAGGATTCTTTTTAGGTACGAGGCCACGATACGTCGTTCGGCGGGGGAACCCAAGCAGCCGTCACGCATGTAGTAGGGGTCCACTATAGCGATGCCCGGTGTGTTCTCTCTAATGATCTGCGTGGCCAGGCTGAGAGAAAAGAGACGGACCATGGTATAGTGCAGCGGGTATAGGTGGAACATATTGAAGATGTCCTCGAACCGCAGGAAGAACAGATCCGCGGGGGCAGTGTCGACGAAGCCCAAGCCTGGTGGCACCTTAACCACGAATACCGGGTGCGAGGGATCTTTCTCCGATAGAAGGCGTCTCTCTATCGTCAGCACGCCGTCATGCACACTCTGCAGTTCCGAACTGGCGAGCTTCCGCAAATTCTTAGGTAGCATGGGCTCACCCGCCACATGAATCCTCCACATAATACCCTCGGGTCTTGGTGGCCCGTCCCGAAACCTGATCGGATTCGCAGTTGTTGACGCCACCGGCTGGCTCGAGCTGCTAGATTTTCTTTTCCTGCCCTTTTTTTCCTTTTGGAGAGCGGGCAGGCACCGCAATCTGAGCACCGGCCGCCCTCTGTAGTGTGTCAGGGCTTAGAATAAAGGGCCGGTTGGTTGTATCAGCTGGCTCTGTAAAGGCGCAAGCTGGAGGCGTCTCCTGAGAACCAAACAGACGCTTGGTGATAGTGGCTTTCTCTGTGGGGCCACCAGCTAGGTCTTCTTCGTTGCCAAACTGAGTGCTGAAGAAGTGATCATTCCAGTCTTCGAAGTCCTCGGCCGGATCCTGCGCCATGTGCATATCATCAACATGATCATCCGACCCACCGCGTGGAGGTGACGGCGAGGGCGGTAAGGGAGCCTTGCCACCGCTTGTCGCTGGCACGACAGGCGGTGCTGTTGTCTGTGGCGTGATGGCCCCCGCCGTCCCCAAACGGATCATGCTCTTTGGCCATAGCAAGAACAAGCCGAAGCAACTTCTGAGGACATACGGCTCTTCTTCATCCGCTCCTGGGGGTTGAATGGGAGGTTCCAGGTCGTCGCAGCCCCTTAGCACTCGACTAATTTTAACCCTGTGCACGCTATCTGGCATCGGCTTTGAGTGGAACATGCGCTGCAAGGGTTGAACGATGGTACCCTTGGCAACATCCCTCAGCTCGTTGTTCACGTAGCATAAGAGAGTGCAAGGAACATCCGTCTGCGGAAAACATGTACGGCGTCGTCAGGGCGAGATGCCACAAGAGTAATATATAGATGGCATGAAAGGCGGTAATTAAAGCAATTTGTTTACCGTGATGGCGTCGAGATCGGCTAATGTCGACGCACCGCATACGGCGACGGGCGTGCAAGAGACGGAAGGGCTGCTTGATGGCACGGTGCTGGCCGCCGGTGTATTCTCCCTACCGACGGGTGCTTGGAGCTCCGGTGCCGCCGCGACGATGGCAGGGGGCACCAACATGTACTCCGGCGCCGCGGTGATGGCAGGGGGAGTCACCAACACTTGCGGCGCCGCGGTGCTAGCGGGCGGAGTCACGAACACGTAGTTCGCCTGATTCGTCGGCGCCGCGTTGTTCGAGTGGCTGCTGACCATGCTTGGAATCGGGCACGGCCCTACTCGACCACCCGCACTCCAGTTCGCTATTGACTCCACCAAGGTAGGCAGGAAGGACGTAAGGGTGATTGCCAGGTTGTCTTGGACGATCTGCGGGATCCGCGCCACTTGTGCCTTAAGTTCTTGAACCTCTCTGTTTTCCTCCTCGCTCCTTCCCGACGGCGCCACATGCGTCCTCGGCGGTGGACCAAAATGATCCACCCAATTCTTACCCCCGAGGCCGGCCAGACGGCCAGCCGACGACGGCTTCTTCGTAACCGGCTCTATTTTCTTGGCCCGGTTCATCGCCCTGTTAAAAGGGTTATCCCACCGGGTGGCCGCCGTCGACCCCTGGGATGAGGAACCCTGGGATCCATGACTAGCAACAATTTCCTCCTCCTGCAGAAGAAGTAACAGTGAATCATTTAGATCATCGATTAGATTCCAATCGTGTTGATCACCGGTAATTAGATTATACTTACCACAATTTCCTCGAATTCCTTCACCGCAGGATCCGCGGTGAGTTGTTTGGTTTTTGGGTCCACATGGTAACGGGCCCTGATGAAGTTTCGAACCTGCCCGGGTTCGAATTTAGCAAAGGGGTTTTCTATCCCCTTGGATCTATACTCTTCGTCCTCCTTATTCCATTTGGCCTCCGCGGTTCTGTATCCACCAGATCCGAGATGGTGATGACCTATATTCATCGCCTGCAGCACCTTTCCCCGATTACTATTGGCCAGGGCTCTTTCGGATTCACACCTCTCCTTGAACTCCCGGAACTGATCTTCGGTGATCTGCGGGTCAATCTTCTGGATCTCCTCGAGACTTTTGCCTTCTTTATAGATCTTCTTCTTTATCCGGGTTCTCCAGCTGGCCAGGGCGGTGCTCATCTTTGTGAGGGCGGATTTGTTTACTTCGTTCCCATGATAATTTGTGTTCTGATACTTAGCGGGGAACTTGTATCTGGCGTGCAGCTTCTCGAAGAGGAGTGTGCGCAAGTGGCCATTATCTTTATGCCGGAGATTCTCGGTGTTGATCGAGATGGTTGTCCGGGTGATCGCCGCCACTTGCCCACCGTACCCTTTGACGACAAGGGCGGGCTCCAAAGGAACCCCTGATGGGCTCACTTCGGTAATTTCCTCCCTGACCGTGCCGACCGTGTTCGGGCGCCGGTCCTTCGGCTTCTTCTTCTTAGGAGGTTGCTACCACTCCCTGTGCCCTCGCCGCCATCAGTGGTTTCATCGTCCGCCGTTCCTTCGGCTTCTTCCTCCGCGTCTTCCATCTCATCATCCTCGCTCTCCGAAGGATGGTATTCTTCATCGTCTTCTAGACGCTGGGCCGCCTCCCAGAATGTCAATTGTTTATTCGGAGGTCTGAGTTCTCCTTCAGCGCTGATGCGCTTAGAACATCCAGCCTCGTCGTTGTCACACATATTTGCACTAATAAAAAACAAATAATTGGTTAAATGCACGGAAAAATCCGGCATGACCTTTGCTAATTTTCTTAAACTAGGAGTGCCCGATTTCTGCCGAAACGGAAGTTAATCAACATTCCGGCAAAAATCGGGACTCATTTCATACAAGAACCTGCATACACGACATAATAAAGTGCTTCATATACAAGCACAAGCACAATTTCTAGTTCTACAATTATATTACCACAGATCAGTACTACTAGACCATCTCCAGCAAGCAAACCAGTACTAAAACCATCACCAGGATCAGTACTAACACCATACAACATAACTAGGATTTCAGCATGAGCATTTCATCAGTATATACATCATAACTAGGATTTCAGCAGGAGCATTTCATCATTATATACACATTGTTTCATCATAACTAGCATTGCAGTAACAATATAAGATGTACTGCATCCCAGTGGCAGTGCTTGACAATGTCTCTGTTTGGTAGAGTCTTGACACTCTGTTAAGTGGAGGAGTAGTAGTACTGGTACTCTGGTAGGGTTATTACTAGGGTCTGTAGTATATATTGTTCAGGTGTTTGTTTAGGAGATGTTAGCTGGCTGGAACAGGACACTTGAACAAAATAAGGGGCTTGCAAAAGCAAGTACCAGCTCAACATCAACACCATAACATGTCTCTATCAGCTGTTCAGAAGCAGCTGGCTCTGCATAAGATTAACAACTGGAGCCATCACTTGAACAAATGGAGCCATCACTTGAACAAATGGAGCCATCAGCATCAGATTAACAACTCATTTGACAGCAAACTTTATTTATACAAGGGAGACCTCTGGCTCTGCATACATGGCGAGGAGACAGAATATTGGAGTTCTTGGATGTTGTTTATTGGATTGATTGATGCTCACATGGAGACAGAATATTGGAGTTCTTAATATGAAAGTGCCAACATGCTCAACTCATTTATCCAGTCCATTTCAAGCCAAAAATAGAAGCTACAGGAAAACTACTGCACTGGTTTAACTAGCCCATTTCAAGCCAAAAATAGAAGTGACATGATTGACTGATTTATTAACAGAACATGGAGAGGTCCAGTGTAGTGAAATTGTGGTACCCTAACCCATTTTTGTCTAACATTCTGCAAGCACTAGCACATTTTTGTCTAACATTCTGCAAACACCAAAGTACAATAGCCTAACCCTAACCAGATGCAATGGATTCAGGAAGAAAATAGCCTAACCCTAACCAGATGCAGAGGAGGAGAAGGATAGAGGGGAGGGGCAGAGCTCACCTCTGAGATTGCTCGAGGAGAGAGGGGGAGATGACGACGACGAGGGCTGGCGGACGACTCTGCAGGAACCTCCTCCTCCTGGCGCGGGCAAGGCGGCCTCCTCCTCCTAGCGTGGAGGCCTCCTCCTCCTGGCGTGGCGTGGCGGCCTCCTCCTCCTCTTGGCGTGGCGTGGCGGCCTCCTCCTGGCGTGGCGGCGGCGGCCTCCTCCTGGCGTGGCGTGGCGGCCTCCTCCTCCTGGCGTGGTGTGGCGGCCTCCTCCTCCTCTTGGCGTGGCGTGGCGGCCTCCTCCTGGCGTGGCGGCAGCGGCCTCCTCCTGGCGTGGCGGCGGCGGCGCCTCGATGCGGGGATGGGGATGGGGATGGACGATGTGTCTGATGAGGACGACGATGGGAGGGCTGGCTCACGCGCGCAGTTGACTAGTCCAACCCACACACGCGTAGCGCACCCTGGCCAAGTGCGCTACGGATAACCGTAGCACACTTGGCCAGGGTGCGCTACGCGTGTGTGGGTTGGACTATCAGATAAGTACTTGGCCGTCCCACTAGTTAACACTAGTACTGTCTTACCCCACTGGTTCTGCCCTTAGCTCTATTCTAAACGATGAGCACCCAGGTTCGAATCCTGGTGCTCCACTTTTTATTTTTACTTTAAAAATAATTAAAATGTTCCAAAAAATACTTTAAAATGTTCCAAAAGTGGTGATACATGCCATACAAATTTTGTTTTGTTTTTAAAATACTTTTAAATATTCCAAAAATGCCCAAAAGTGGTGATATATGCCATAGAAGTTTTATTTTGATTTTAAAATACTTTTAAATATTCCAAAAATGCCCAAAAGTAATAATATTCCAAAAATGCCCAAAAATATGATTTAAAGTATAACTAAATTTCATAATACTTTGTTCATGAATATTACAATCTTTTTTGACCAGGCGTTTACAATATTTTTTGAGCTAGCGTTTTACAATCTTTTTTCCCTTCTTTGTCGCGGTTGAATAATTTAGCCCCGGCACTTTAATGTTTCTTCTTTCGAACGGGCTACCTTTTTTGGGTAGGGTTGTCCTTTTTCTTCTTGTGATGTATGTTTCTGCATCGTAGTCTTCGTCATCTTCAATCTTTGGATCGCCATACTGGTCGAAGTCTTGCTCGTTGGCGACTCCATCCATTCCGATGATGTTTCTTTTTCCTCTCCTCACGACAACACGGCTAGGCTTTGTCGGGTCGGTAATGAAAAAACATTGGTCCACTTTGGTAGCCAGTACCCACGGTTCATTTTTCGCGGCCACGTTTGCACCGGCGGCCTTGGATTTGGCTGCTTCGGGTATAACCATGGTTGTGAAATACCGGTCTTCTCTTTCGACGCTCTTTGCCCATCTGACACGGAACATCGGCACCTTTTCTCCACAGTAGTCGAGCTCCCAGATCTCCTCGATTCTTCCGTAGAATCTTTCCTTCACGTTGTCATCGGTGTAGAATTCCGACGTTACGCCTGAGTTCTGATAATCACACTTGTTGTCCTTTTCCTCCGTGTAGAATGTGTAGCCGTTGATATCATACGCCTGATAGGTCACCAGGTTTTGCATCGGTCCCTGCGACAAGGTGAATATGATCTTTTCCGTGTCAGAAGAATGCGAGCGCGGGGGATTATCAAGGAGCGTCGGCCTAAACCAACGCGTGAAATCTGAGTTGTGCTCTTTGATTATTTCTCCCTGCGTCCTCTGTATGCCCCGGTCACTGTACTTCTTCTCGATTAACCTTTTGTGCTTCTGTACCCAAGGATCGACCAGTTCTAAATGCTGTAGCGCGACGAGGTTTGCTCGATCAAAGTCTGCGCGTCGAAAATCGAAGTCTACATGCAGAATGCGACGACCCTCTCGGTGACCAGATCCGTCGAGCTTGCCAAGGTGTCTGTTGACGGGAAGACCGACAGGGTTCTCGATGTCTAGATAATTCGTGCAGAAAGAGATGCACTCCTCGGCCAGAAAGCCCTTGGCTATTCTTCCATCTGGACGGGACCTGTTGCGAACGTATCCTTTGATGTGTCCGTTCATCCTTTCGAACGCCATCATGCTGCGGAGAAACATCGGCCCGAGTTGTACGATGTCCTCCACGACATGGACCAGCAGATGCACCATAATGTCGAAGAATGCGGGTGGGAAGTAGACCTCAAGCTCACATAGTATCACCACGATCTCCTCCTGTAGCCTTCCGAGCTGATTCAAGCCAATCGACTTCCTAGAGATGACGTCGAAAAACTTGCATAGGCCAAATAACGTTTCACGGACGTGCTCGTCCATTATCCCTCTTAGTGCGACCGGAAGTACCTGCGTCATTATCACGGCACAGTCGTGAGACTTCATGCCACTGAACCTCTGCTTCGCCTCGTCTAGGTATCTGCTTATCTTGCCCGCGTAGCCGTAAGGAAATTTGACTCCTAGAAGGCACTTGAAAAACTGTTTGATCTCATCCTGGCTTAGAGTGAAGCAAGAAGGAGGGCAGTAATATTCGTTCTTCTTGAACTTTTTACCCTTCCAACGACCTTGTGTCGTCTCCGACTCATGATCATCGTCATCTTCCTGATCATCAGGAGTAGTGCGTCCTCCGTGAAGCTCCTTCCGGATACCCAAGCATATCAGGTCATGCCTTGCTTTCGGACCATCTTTCGTCCTATCTGGCATGTTGATTATGGTGGCGACCAGACTCTCGCACACGTTTTTCGTGATATGCATGATGTCGAGGCTATGAGGCGTGCGGAGAAACTTCCAGTATGGCAACTCCCAGAAAACAGACCTTGTTTTCCATACCTTCATCAGCGGCTTGTCTTGTTGCTGCCTCTTTCGCTTCTTTCCAGGCTTAGGACAATCTTTCCAGTTTTTCAGCAACTCTTCCACTTCTTCGCTGCTCCTATGCTCTGGGATTCCTCGGGTCTCTGATTTGCCATCGAACAGGTCTCCATGTTTTCTCCATGGATCATTCTTGCCGAGCCACCTCCGGTGCGCCATGAACACGGTTTTCGATGACCCTGGATCTTTCTCTAGTTGGAGATAGCTTGTGTTATCCATGCACCTAACGCATGCGTAGAATCCTTGGATAACCTGCCCCGAGATATACCCGCAACCTGGATAGTCTTGCACCGTAGTGACCAACGCGGCTCTCATAGTGAAATAATCTTGTGCGACGGCGTCGTAAGTATTGGCTCCAGATTCCCATAACGTGGCTAGCTCCTCTTTCAACAGCCCGAGATACAGATTGATGTCGGTACCAGGTTGTTTCGGCCCTTGAATTAGCATACTCATTTGTATGTACTTCTTCTTCATGCACAACCATGGAGGGAGGTTGTACATCCATACAAACACAGGCCAAGTGCTGTGCGTGCTGCTCTGGCTACCGAACGGATTGAGTCCATCGGTGCTCGCACCAAGCCTGATGTTCCTCGAATCTCCACCGAATTCTGGGAATTCGAGGTCCAATGCTTTCCACTGGCTAGCATCTGAAGGGTGCGTCAGCAGCTCATCCTTTTCGGGGTCATCATCATCTCCTGGCTTCTTCCTTTCCGCATGCCATCGCATGAGCTTCGCTTCCTTAGGGTCCGCGAAATAGCGCTGCAGACGAGGGGTGATAGGAAAGTACCATACCACTTTTCGAGGTGCTTTCTTCCCTTTCTTGTATCGACTCACGCCGCACACCGGACATGTGGTTTTCTCCGCGTCCTCGCCCCGATAAATGATGCAATCGTTGATGCATACGTGATATCTAACGTGCGGTAGATCGAGAGGACAGACGATTTTCTTGGCATCCTCGATACTAGTTGGACATGTGTTCCCCTCCGGGAGACGATCGTGCCAGAATGCCATCATATCGTCGAAGCTTGCGTCGCTCAATTTGTGCTTTGCCTTCATCTCCATAGCCTTGAGCGTTACATTCAACCGGGTATCATCGGGCTTGCATCCTTCATACAATGGAGTAACCGCGTCTTTCTCAAGTTGCGCAAGCTTGGCTTTCTCTCTAGCGGCAGCCCTGGCGTTACTCGTCTGCTTGAGAAGCAGCTCTTGCACATAAGGGTCCCGCACCCAGCCTGACGTTGTTCCATCGTCGTCTGCTCCTCCGGCATCTAGATCATCATCATCCCGGTCTGCTTCCGCACCTTCACCATCTCCAGGAGACTCTTCATCATCTCGCCCGTTCTCGCTGACGATCATCGTCATGTTGGCCACCTTCTTCACCGTCTCCATCATCTACGCCATCGCTTATCCAACGAGTGTATCCATCCATGAAACCATGGCGGAGCAGGTGCGCCTGCAGATTCCCGGAATCTGGGTCGATCACCCAGTTGAGTTTGCATCTTCTACACGGACATCTTATATCTGTCTTGTTATTTCGTATCATGTCGGCCGTCGCACATTTCAAAAATCTAGCCACAATGCCTTCGCTCATTATGCGGACCATTTTTGCCTGCACGATGTACACGGTACAATTTTGAAGTCTATTAGAACCACATAATGAATGCATGCATGCAATGGTCGATAGAAAATTTCGGCATGACCTATCCTAAAATTAGGACCTTTGCGAAATGCCAAAGTCTTGCCAAAATGGAAATGAATCAACATTTTGGCAAAACAAAAGGCAACTAGTTCACATACAAACACAAGAGAGAGAGAAACCGATCCATACACACATGAACATATCATTATCCTCTCCATACACACATGCATGAGAATCATCGATACTCTCCATATACACACACATATGACCATCGATCCTCTCCACACATACACACATCATGAGCATCGATCATCTACATACATATGAGCACATGCATCATCCATATACACATGAACACATCCTTACATGGACAACTTACCGAGATGAGAGACCGATCGCGAGAAAGATGGAAAGGAGAGGTGCGCGCGTCGACCGGAGACGGATAGATGAGAGACCGGAGACCTCCTCTATTACTTATGTAACATCCAAAGCAAGTTTTACATGCTAAAAATGGTGAATGTATGGAGAAATTGAGGTGGGAAGGAGAAGATCCCGACTAGATCTAAGGAGGAATAAGAAGGGGAAAGTGAAGTGTGGGTGGTGGATGTGTGGGCACACATGTGCACATAAAGTGCTGTCCTAAAAGAATCGAAACATCCGTGGCGCACACGGCCCCAGTGCGCCACAGGGAGTACAAACTTCTGTGGCGCACTAGGACGAGTGCGCCACAGATGCTCCTAGTCCCTGTGGCGCACTAGGCGGAGTGCGCCACAGAAGTTTGTGGCCGTTTCAGAGCAGAGGTGGGCATGCGCTTAGTCGTAGAGCACCATGCACACGTGCGCCACAGATGACCCTAACAACCGTGGCGCACATGACTGTAGTGCGCTACAGAAGTTTGGCGTGTGGCCAACAGGGCCCTGGCCCACACACATCTGTGGCGCACTATGGTCATGTGTGCCACGGTTGTTCTAGTTATTAGTAGGGCACTGCCCACAGGTGAGCCACGCCTGTTTTAGCCGTGGGGCACTTCAACCATGTGAGCCACGGATGTGCTGATTACCTATAGCCGTTTTACTAGTAGTGATATGTGTGTGGGTGTGGTGAGAGGTTGGTATATATAGGTGCTTGCATGTGTCCCCCCTCGCATGCATGCGCTCTAACCTAGAGGCGAAGGTTCCGGACCCGTATGAGGGTGGAATCTCCCCGTCGAGGTGAAACCGGGTAGGATAGTGCCCCAACTTGTGAGCCAACATGGTTTTACATCACCCTATGACCTAAACAAACACAAAACAAGAGAGAGCTACGCCGGGCTACCCCTGTCAGAGGAACGTCTAGGGGGTAGACGATCCGAGTGTGCACAGAGATCAGGGTTTCGCCGGAGGAAGACCAC
This sequence comes from Avena sativa, assembly GCA_916181665.1. NCBI lineage: Eukaryota > Viridiplantae > Streptophyta > Magnoliopsida > Poales > Poaceae > Avena > Avena sativa. The sequence goes on from OV702282.1 coordinate 325,444,058, forward strand.
GAGAACATTCGAATGAGATGAAAACTTGCATGTGCCCCTAGCATATGTGTGTGGGTGTGGTGAGAGGTTGGTATATATAGGTGCTTGCATGTGTCCCCCCTCGCATGCATGCGCTCTAACCTAGAGGCGAAGGTTCCGGACCCGTATGAGGGTGGAATCTCCCCGTCGAGGTGAAACCGGGTAGGATAGTGCCCCAACTTGTGAGCCAACATGGTTTTACATCACCCTATGACCTAAACAAACACAAAACAAGAGAGAGCTACGCCGGGCTACCCCTGTCAGAGGAACGTCTAGGGGGGTAGACGATCCGAGTGTGCACAGAGATCAGGGTTTCGCCGGAGGAACACCAGGAGAACATTGGAATGAGATGAAAACTTGCATGTGCCCCTAGCATATGTGTGTGGGTGTGGTGAGAGGTTGGTATATATAGGTGCTTGCATGTGTCCCCCCTCGCATGCATGCGCTCTAACCTAGAGGCGAAGGTTCCGGACCCGTATGAGGGTGGAATCTCCCCGTCGAGGTGAAACCGGGTAGGATAGTGCCCCAACTTGTGAGCCAACATGGTTTAAATCACCCTATGACCTAAACAAACACAAAACAAGAGAGAGCTATGCCGGGCTACCCCTGTCAGAGGAACGTCTAGGGGGGTAGACGATCCGAGTGTGCACAGAGATCAGGGTTTCGCCGGAGGAAGACCACGAGAACATTGGAATGAGATGAAAACTTGCATGTGCCCCTAGCATATGTGTGTGGGTGTGGTGAGATGTTGGTATAGGTGCTTGCATGTGTCCCCCCTCGCATGCATGCGCTCTAACCTAGAGGCGAAGGTTCCGGACCCGTATGAGGGTGGAATCTCCCCGTCGAGGTGAAACCGGGTAGGATAGTGCCCCAACTTGTGAGCCAACATGGTTTTACATCACCCTATGACCTAAACAAACACAAAACAAGAGAGAGCTACGCCGGGCTACCCCTGTCAGAGGAACGTCTAGGGGGGTAGACGATCCGAGTGTGCACAGAGATCAGGGTTTCGCCGGAGGAAGACCACGAGAACATTGGAATGAGATGAAAACTTGCATGTGGCCCTAGCATATTTGTGTGGGTGTGGTGAGAGGTTGGTATATATAGGTGCTTGCATGTGTCCCCCCTCGCATGCATGCGCTCTAACCTAGAGGCGAAGGTTCCGGACCCGTATGAGGGTGGAATCTCCCCGTCGAGGTGAAACCGGGTAGGATAGTGCCCCAAATTGTGAGCCAACATGGTTTTACATCACCCTATGACCTAAACAAACACAAAACAAGAGAGAGCTACGCCGGGCTACCCCTGTCAGAGGAACGTCTAGGGGGGTAGACGATCCGAGTGTGCACAGAGATCAGGATTTCGCCGGAGGAAGACCATGAGAACATTGGAATGAGATGAAAACATGCATGTGCCCCTAGAATATGTGTGTGGGTGTGGTGAGAGGTTGGTATAGGTGCTTGCATGTGTCCCCCCTCGCATGCATGCGCTCTAACCTAGAGGCGAAGGTTCCGGACCCGTATGAGGGTGGAATCTCCCCGTCGAGGTGAAACCGGGTAGGATAGTGCCCCAACTTGTGAGCCAACATGGTTTTACATCACCCTATGACCTAAACAAACACAAAACAAGAGAGAGCTACGCCGGGCTACCCCTGTCAGAGGAACGTCTAGGGGGGTAGACGATCCGAGTGTGCACAGAGATCAGGGTTTCGCCGGAGGAAGACCACGAGAACATTGGAATGCGATGAAAACTTGCATGTGCCCCTAGCATATGTGTGTGGGTGTGGTGAGAGGTTGGTATAGGTGCTTGCATGTGTCCCCCCTCGCATGCATGCGCTCTAACCTAGAGGCGAAGGTTCCGGACCCGTATGAGGGTGGAATCTCCCCGTCGAGGTGAAACCGGGTAGGATAGTGCCCCAACTTGTGAGCCAACATGGTTTTACATCACCCTATGACCTAAACAAACACAAAACAAGAGAGAGCTACGCCGGGCTACCCCTGTCAGAGGAACGTCTAGGGGGGTAGACGATCCGAGTGTGCACAGAGATCAGGGTTTCGCCGGAGGAAGACCATGAGAACATTGGAATGAGATGAAAACTTGCATGTGCCCCTAGCATATGTGTGTGGGTGTGGTGAGAGGTTGTTATATATAGGTGCTTGCATGTGTCCCCCCTCGCATGCATGCGCTCTAACCTAGAGGCGAAGGTTCCGGACCCGTATGAGGGTGGAATGTCCCCGTCGAGGTGAAACCGGGTAGGATAGTGCCCCAACTTGTGAGCCAACATGGTTTAAATCACCCTATGACCTAAACAAACACAAAACAAGAGAGAGCTATGCCGGGCTACCCCTGTCAGAGGAACGTCTAGGGGGGTAGACGATCCGAGTGTGCACAGAGATCAGGGTTTCGCTGGAGGAAGACCACGAGAACATTGGAATGAGATGAAAACTTGCATGTGCCCCTAGCATATGTGTGTGGGTGTGGTGAGAGGTTGGTATAGGTGCTTGCATGTGTCCCCCCTCGCATGCATGCGCTCTAACCTAGAGGCGAAGGTTCCGGACCCGTATGAGGGTGGAATCTCCCCGTCGAGGTGAAACCGGGTAGGATAGTGCCCCAACTTGTGAGCCAACATGGTTTTACATCACCCTATGACCTAAACAAACACAAAACAAGAGAGAGCTACGCCGGGCTACCCCTGTCAGAGGAACGTCTAGGGGGGTAGACGATCCGAGTGTGCACAGAGATCAGGGTTTCGCCGGAGGAAGACCACGAGAACATTGGAATGAGATGAAAACTTGCATGTGGCCCTAGCATATGTGTGTGGGTGTGGTGAGAGGTTGGTATATATAGGTGCTTGCATGTGTCCCCCCTCGCATGCATGCGCTCTAACCTAGAGGCGAAGGTTCCGGACCCGTATGAGGGTGGAATCTCCCCGTCGAGGTGAAACCGGGTAGGATAGTGCCCCAAATTGTGAGCCAACATGGTTTTACATCACCCTATGACCTAAACAAACACAAAACAAGAGAGAGCTACGCCGGGCTACCCCTGTCAGAGGAACGTCTAGGGGGGTAGACGATCCGAGTGTGCACAGAGATCAGGATTTCGCCGGAGGAAGACCACGAGAACATTGGAATGAGATGAAAACATGCATGTGCCCCTAGAATATGTGTGTGGGTGTGGTGAGAGGTTGGTATAGGTGCTTGCATGTGTCCCCCCTCGCATGCATGCGCTCTAACCTAGAGGCGAAGGTTCCGGACCCGTATGAGGGTGGAATCTCCCCGTCGAGGTGAAACCGGGTAGGATAGTGCCCCAACTTGTGAGCCAACATGGTTTTACATCACCCTATGACCTAAAAAAACACAAAACAAGAGAGAGCTACGCCGGGCTACCCCTGTCAGAGAAACGTCTAGGGGGGTAGACGATCCGAGTGTGCACAGAGATCAGGGTTTCGCCGGAGGAAGACCACGAGAACATTGGAATGCGATGAAAACTTGCATGTGCCCCTAGAATATGTGTGTGGGTGTGGTGAGAGGTTGGTATAGGTGCTTGCATGTGTCCCCCCTCGCATGCATGCGCTCTAACCTAGAGGCGAAGGTTCCGGACCCGTATGAGGGTGGAATCTCCCCGTCGAGGTGAAACCGGGTAGGATAGTGCCCCAACTTGTGAGCCAACATGGTTTTACATCACCCTATGACCTAAACAAACACAAAACAAGAGAGAGCTACGCCGGGCTACCCCTGTCAGAGGAACGTCTAGGGGGGTAGACGATCCTAGTGTGCACAGAGATCAGGGTTTCGCCGGAGGAAGACCACGAGAACATTGGAATGAGATGAAAACTTGCATGTGCCCCTAGAATATGTGTGTGGGTGTGGTGAGAGGTTGGTATAGGTGCTTGCATGTGTCCCCCCTCGCATGCATGCGCTCTAACCTAGAGGCGAAGGTTCCGGACCCGTATGAGGGTGGAATCTCCCCGTCGAGGTGAAACCGGGTAGGATAGTGCCCCAACTTGTGAGCCAACATGGTTTTACATCACCCTATGACCTAAACAAACACAAAACAAGAGAGAGCTACGCCGGGCTACCCCTGTCAGAGGAACGTCTAGGGGGGTAGACGATCCGAGTGTGCACAGAGATCAGGGTTTCGCCGGAGGAAGACCACGAGAACATTGGAATGAGATGAAAACTTGCATGTGCCCCTATCATATGTGTGTGGGTGTGGTGAGAGGTTGGTATAGGTGCTTGCATGTGTCCCCCCTCGCATGCATGCGCTCTAACCTAGAGGCGAAGGTTCCAGACCCGTATGAGGGTGGAATCTCCCCGTCGAGGTGAAACCGGGTAGGATAGTGCCCCAACTTGTGAGCCAAAATGGTTTGACATCACCCTATGACCTAAACAAACACAAAACAAGAGAGAGCTACGCCGGGCTACCCCTGTCAGAGGAACGTCTAGGGGGGTAGACGATCCGAGTGTGCACAGAGATCAAGGTTTTGCCGGAGGAAGACCACGAGAACATTGGAATGAGATGAAAACTTGCATGTGCCCCTAGCATATGTGTGTGGGTGTGGTGAGAGGTTGGTATATATAGGTGCTTGCATGTGTCCCCCCTCGCATGCATGCGCTCTAACCTAGAGGCGAAGGTTCCGGACCCGTATGAGGGTGGAATCTCCCCGTCGAGGTGAAACCGGGTAGGATAGTGCCCCAAATTGTGAGCCAACATGGTTTTACATCACCCTATTACCTAAACAAACACAAAACAAGAGAGAGCTACGCCGGGCTACCCCTGTCAGAGGAACGTCTAGGGGGGTAGACGATCCGAGTGTGCACAGAGATCAGGATTTCGCCGGAGGAAGACCACGAGAACATTGGAATGAGATGAAAACTTGCATGTGCCCCTAGCATATGTGTGTGGGTGTGGTGAGAGGTTGGTATAGGTGCTTGCATGTGTCCCCCCTCGCATGCATGCGCTCTAACCTAGAGGCGAAGGTTCCGGACCCGTATGAGGGTGGAATCTCCCCGTCGAGGTGAAACCGGGTAGGATAGTGCCCCAACTTGTGAGCCAACATGGTTTTACATCACCCTATGACCTAAACAAACACAAAACAAGAGAGAGCTACGCCGGGCTACCCCTGTTAGAGGAACGTCTAGGGGGGTAGACGATCCGAGTGTGCACAGAGATCAGGGTTTCGCCGGAGGAAGACCACGAGAACATTGGAATGAGATGAAAACTTGCATGTGCCCCTAGAATATGTGTGTGGGTGTGGTGAGAGGTTGGTATAGGTGCTTGCATGTGTCCCCCCTCGCATGCATGCGCTCTAACCTAGAGGCGAAGGTTCCGGACCCGTATGAGGGTGGAATCTCCCCGTCGAGGTGAAACCGGGTAGGATAGTGCCCCAACTTGTGAGCCAACATGGTTTTACATCACCCTATGACCTAAACAAACACAAAACAAGAGAGAGCTACGCCGGGCTACCCCTGTCAGAGGAACGTCTAGGGGGGTAGACGATCCGAGTGTGCACAGAGATCAGGGTTTCGCCGGAGGAAGACCACGAGAACATTGGAATGAGATGAAAACTTGCATGTGCCCCTATCATATGTGTGTGGGTGTGGTGAGAGGTTGGTATAGGTGCTTGCATGTGTCCCCCCTCGCATGCATGCGCTCTAACCTAGAGGCGAAGGTTCCAGACCCGTATGAGGGTGGAATCTCCCCGTCGAGGTGAAACCGGGTAGGATAGTGCCCCAACTTGTGAGCCAACATGGTTTGACATCACCCTATGACCTAAACAAACACAAAACAAGAGAGAGCTACGCCGGGCTACCCCTGTCAGAGGAACGTCTAGGGGGGTAGACGATCCGAGTGTGCACAGAGATCAAGGTTTTGCCGGAGGAAGACCACGAGAACATTGGAATGAGATGAAAACTTGCATGTGCCCCTAGCATATGTGTGTGGGTGTGGTGAGAGGTTGGTATAGGTGCTTGCATGTGTCCCCCCTCGCATGCATGCGCTCTAACCTAGAGGCAAAGGTTCCGGGCCCGTATGAGGGTGGAATCTCCCCGTCGAGGTGAAACCGGGTAGGATAGTGCCCCAACTTGTGAGCCAACATGGTTTGATATCACCCTATGACCTAAACAAACACAAAACAAGAGAGATCTACGCCGGGCTACCCCTGTCAGAGGAACGTCTAGGGGGGTAGACGATCCGAGTGTGCACAGAGATCAGGGTTTCGCCGGAGGAAGACCACGAGAACATTGGAATGAGATGAAAACTTGCATGTGCCCCTAGCATATGTGTGTGGGTGTGGTGAGAGGTTGGTATAGGTGCTTGCATGTGTCCCCCCTCGCATGCATGCGCTCTAACCTAGAGGCGAAGGTTCCGGACCCGTATGAGGGTGGAATCTCCCCGTCGAGGTGAAACCGGGTAGGATAGTGCCCCAACTTGTGAGCCAACATGGTTTTACATCACCCTATGACCTAAACAAACACAAAACAAGAGAGAGCTACGCCGGGCTACCCCTGTTAGAGGAACGTCTAGGGGGGTAGACGATCCGAGTGTGCACAGAGATCAGGGTTTCGCCGGAGGAAGACCACGAGAACATTGGAATGAGATGAAAACTTGCATGTGCCCCTAGAATATGTGTGTGGGTGTGGTGAGAGGTTGGTATAGGTGCTTGCATGTGTCCCCCCTCGCATGCATGCGCTCTAACCTAGAGGCGAAGGTTCCGGACCCGTATGAGGGTGGAATCTCCCCGTCGAGGTGAAACCGGGTAGGATAGTGCCCCAAATTGTGAGCCAACATGGTTTTACATCACCCTATGACCTAAACAAACACAAAACAAGAGAGAGCTACGCCGGGCTACCCCTGTCAGAGGAACGTCTAGGGGGGTAGACGATCCGAGTGTGCACAGAGATCAGGGTTTCGCCGGAGGAAGACCACGAGAACATTGGAATGAGATGAAAACTTGCATGTGCCCCTATCATATGTGTGTGGGTGTGGTGAGAGGTTGGTATAGGTGCTTGCATGTGTCCCCCCTCGCATGCATGCGCTCTAACCTAGAGGCGAAGGTTCCAGACCCGTATGAGGGTGGAATCTCCCCGTCGAGGTGAAACCGGGTAGGATAGTGCCCCAACTTGTGAGCCAACATGGTTTGACATCACCCTATGACCTAAACAAACACAAAACAAGAGAGAGCTACGCCGGGCTACCCCTGTCAGAGGAACGTCTAGGGGGGTAGACGATCCGAGTGTGCACAGAGATCAAGGTTTTGCCGGAGGAAGACCACGAGAACATTGGAATGAGATGAAAACTTGCATGTGCCCCTAGCATATGTGTGTGGGTGTGGTGAGAGGTTGGTATAGGTGCTTGCATGTGTCCCCCCTCGCATGCATGCGCTCTAACCTAGAGGCGAAGGTTCCGGGCCCGTATGAGGGTGGAATCTCCCCGTCGAGGTGAAACCGGGTAGGATAGTGCCCCAACTTGTGAGCCAACATGGTTTGATATCACCCTATGACCTAAACAAACACAAAACAAGAGAGATCTACGCCGGGCTACCCCTGTCAGAGGAACGTCTAGGGGGGTAGACGATCCGAGTGTGCACAGAGATCAGGGTTTCGCCGGAGGAAGACCACGAGAACATTGGAATGAGATGAAAACTTGCATGTGCCCCTAGCATATGTGTGTGGGTGTGGTGAGAGGTTGGTATAGGTGCTTGCATGTGTCCCCCCTCGCATGCATGCGCTCTAACCTAGAGGCGAAGGTTCCGGACCCGTATGAGGGTGGAATCTCCCCGTCGAGGTGAAACCGGGTAGGATAGTGCCCCAACTTGTGAGCCAACATGGTTTTACATCACCCTATGACCTAAACAAACACAAAACAAGAGAGAGCTACGCCGGGCTACCCCTGTCAGAGGAACGTCTAGGGGGGTAGACGATCCGAGTGTGCAAAGAGATCAGGGTTTCGCCGGAGGAAGACCACGAGAACATTGGAATGAGATGAAAACTTGCATGTGCCCCTAGCATATGTGTGTGGGTGTGGTGAGAGGTTGGTATAGGTGCTTGCATGTGTCCCCCCTCGCATGCATGCGCTCTAACCTAGAGGCGAAGGTTCCGGACCCGTATGAGGGTGGAATCTCCCCGTCGAGGTGAAACCGGGTAGGATAGTGCCCCAACTTGTGAGCCAACAAGGTTTTACATCACCCTATGACCTAAACAAACACAAAACAAGAGAGAGCTACGCCAGGCTACCCCTTTCAGAGGAACGTCTAGGGGGGTAGACGATCCGAGTGTGCACAGAGATCAGGGTTTCGCCGGAGGAAGACCACGAGAACATTGGAATGAGATGAAAACTTGCATGTTCCCCTAGCATATGTGTGTGGGTGTGGTGAGAGGTTGGTATATATAAGTGCTTGCATGTGTCCCCCCTCGCATGCATGCGCTCTAACCTAGAGGCGAAGGTTCCGGAACCGTATGAGGGTGGAATCTCCCCGTCGAGGTGAAACCGGGTAGGATAGTGCCCCAACTTGTGAGCCAACATGGTTTTACATCACCCTATGACCTAAACAAACACAAAACAAGAGAGAGCTACGCCGGGCTACCCCTGTCAGAGGAACGTCTAGCGGGTAGACGATCCGAGTGTGCACAGAGATCGGGGTTTCGCCGGAGGAAGACCACGAGAACATTGGAATGAGATGAAAACTTGCATGTGCCCCTAGAATATGTGTGTGGGTGTGGTGAGAGGTTGGTATATATAGGTGCTTGCATGTGTCCCCCCTCGCATGCATGCGCTCTAACCTAGAGGCGAAGGTTCCGGACCCGTATGAGGGTGGAATCTCCCCGTCGAGGTGAAACCGGGTAGGATAGTGCCCCAACTTGTGATCCAACATGGTTTTACATCACCCTATGACCTAAACAAACACAAAACAAGAGAGAGCTACGCCGGGCTACCCCTGTCAGAGGAACGTCTAGGGGGGTAGACGATCCGAGTGTGCACAGAGATCAGGGTTTCGCCGGAGGAAGACCACGAGAACATTGGAATGAGATGAAAACTTGCATGTGCCCCTAGCATATGTGTGTGGGTGTGGTGAGAGGTTGGTATATATAGGTGCTTGCATGTGTCCCCCCTCGCATGCATGCGCTCTAACCTAGAGGCGAAGGTTCCGGACCCGTATGAGGGTGGAATCTCCTCGTCGAGGTGAAACCGGGTAGGATAGTGCCCCAACTTGTGAGCCAACATGGTTTTACATCACCCTATGACCTAAACAAACACAAAACAAGAGAGAGCTACGCCGGGCTACCCCTGTCAGAGGAACGTCTAGGGGGGTAGACGATCCGAGTGTGCACAGAGATCAGGGTTTCGCCGGAGGAAGACCACGAGAACATTGGAATGAGATGAAAACTTGCATGTGCCCCTAGCATATGTGTGTGGGTGTGGTGAGAGGTTGGTATAGGTGCTTGCATGTGTCCCCCCTCGCATGCATGCGCTCTAACCTAGAGGCGAAGGTTCCGGACCCGTATGAGGGTGGAATCTCCCCGTCGAGGTGAAACCGGGTAGGATAGTGCCCCAACTTGTGAGCCAACATGGTTTTACATCACCCTATGACCTAAACAAACACAAAACAAGAGAGAGCTACGCCGGGCTACCCCTGTCAGAGGAACGTCTAGGGGGGTAGACGATCCGAGTGTGCACAGAGATCAGGGTTTCGCCGGAGGAAGACCACGAGAACATTGGAATGAGATGAAAACTTGCATGTGGCCCTAGCATATGTGTGTGGGTGTGGTGAGAGGTTGGTATATATAGGTGCTTGCATGTGTCCCCCCTCGCATGCATGCGCTCTAACCTAGAGGCGAAGGTTCCGGACCCGTATGAGGGTGGAATCTCCCCGTCGAGGTGAAACCGGGTAGGATAGTGCCCCAACTTGTGAGCCAACATGGTTTTACATCACCCTATGACCTAAACAAACACAAAACAAGAGAGAGCTACGCCGGGCTACCCCTGTCAGAGGAACGTCTAGGGGGGTAGACGATCCGAGTGTGCACAGAGATCAGGATTTCGCCGGAGGAAGACCACGAGAACATTGGAATGAGATGAAAACTTGCATGTGCCCCTAGAATATGTGTGTGGGTGTGGTGAGAGGTTGGTATAGGTGCTTGCATGTGTCCCTCCTCGCATGCATGCGCTCTAACCTAGAGGCGAAGGTTCCGGACCCGTATGAGGGTGGAATCTCCCCGTCGAGGTGAAACCGGGTAGGATAGTGCCCCAACTTGTGAGCCAACATGGTTTTACATCACCCTATGACCTAAAAAAACACAAAACAAGAGAGAGCTACGCCGGGCTACCCCTGTCAGAGGAACGTCTAGGGGGGTAGACGATCCGAGTGTGCACAGAGATCAGGGTTTCGCCGGAGGAAGACCACGAGAACATTGGAATGAGATGAAAACTTGCATGTGCCCCTAGCATATGTGTGTGGGTGTGGTGAGAGGTTGGTATAGGTGCTTGCATGTGTCCCCCCTCGCATGCATGCGCTCTAACCTAGAGGCGAAGGTTCCGGACCCGTATGAGGGTGGAATCTCCCCGTCGAGGTGAAACCGGGTAGGATAGTGCCCCAACTTATGAGCCAACATGGTTTTACATCACCCTATGACCTAAACAAACACAAAACAAGAGAGAGCTACGCCGGGCTACCCCTGTTAGAGGAACGTCTAGGGGGGTAGACGATCCGAGTGTGCACAGAGATCAGGGTTTCGCCGGAGGAAGACCACGAGAACATTGGAATGAGATGAAAACTTGAATGTGCCCCTAGAATATGTGTGTGGGTGTGGTGAGAGGTTGGTATAGGTGCTTGCATGTGTCCCCCCTCGCATGCATGCGCTCTAACCTAGAGGCGAAGGTTCCGGACCCGTATGAGGGTGGAATCTCCCCGTCGAGGTGAAACCGGGTAGGATAGTGCCCCAACTTGTGATCCAACATGGTTTTACATCACCCTATGACCTAAACAAACACAAAACAAGAGAGAGCTACGCCGGGCTACCCCTGTCAGAGGAACGTCTAGGGGGTAGACGATCCGAGTGTGCACAGAGATCAGGGTTTCGCCGGAGGAAGACCACGAGAACATTGGAATGAGATGAAAACTTGCATGTGCCCCTATCATATGTGTGTGGGTGTGGTGAGAGGTTGGTATAGGTGCTTGCATGTGTCCCCCCTCGCATGCATGCGCTCTAACCTAGAGGCGAAGGTTCCAGACCCGTATGAGGGTGGAATCTCCCCGTCGAGGTGAAACCGGGTAGGATAGTGCCCCAACTTGTGATCCAACATGGTTTTACATCACCCTATGACCTAAACAAACACAAAACAAGAGAGAGCTACGCCGGGCTACCCCTGTCAGAGGAACGTCTAGGGGGGTAGACGATCCGAGTGTGCACAGAGATCAGGGTTTCGCCGGAGGAAGACCACGAGAACATTGGAATGAGATGAAAACTTGCATGTTCCCCTAGCATATGTGTGTGGGTGTGGTGAGAGGTTGGTATATATAAGTGCTTGCATGTGTCCCCCCTCGCATGCATGCGCTCTAACCTAGAGGCGAAGGTTCCGGAACCGTATGAGGGTGGAATCTCCCCGTCGAGGTGAAACCGGGTAGGATAGTGCCCCAACTTGTGAGCCAACATGGTTTTACATCACCCTATGACCTAAACAAACACAAAACAAGAGAGAGCTACGCCGGGCTACCCCTGTCAGAGGAACGTCTAGCGGGTAGACGATCCGAGTGTGCACAGAGATCAGGGTTTCGCCGGAGGAAGACCACGAGAACATTGGAATGAGATGAAAACTTGCATGTGCCCCTAGAATATGTGTGTGGGTGTGGTGAGAGGATGGTATATATAGGTGCTTGCATGTGTCCCCCCTCGCATGCATGCGCTCTAACCTAGAGGCGAAGGTTCCGGACCCGTATGAGGGTGGAATCTCCCCGTCGAGGTGAAACCGGGTAGGATAGTGCCCCAACTTGTGATCCAACATGGTTTTACATCACCCTATGACCTAAACAAACACAAAACAAGAGAGAGCTACGCCGGGCTACCCCTGTCAGAGGAACGTCTAGGGGGGTAGACGATCCGAGTGTGCACAGAGATCAGGGTTTCGCCGGAGGAAGACCACGAGAACATTGGAATGAGATGAAAACTTGCATGTGCCCCTAGCATATGTGTGTGGGTGTGGTGAGAGGTTGGTATATATAGGTGCTTGCATGTGTCCCCCCTCGCATGCATGCGCTCTAACCTAGAGGCGAAGGTTCCGGACCCGTATGAGGGTGGAATCTCCTCGTCGAGGTGAAACCGGGTAGGATAGTGCCCCAACTTGTGAGCCAACATGGTTTTACATCACCCTATGACCTAAACAAACACAAAACAAGAGAGAGCTACGCCGGGCTACCCCTGTCAGAGGAACGTCTAGGGGGTAGACGATCCGAGTGTGCACAGAGATCAGGGTTTCGCCGGAGGAAGACCACGAGAACATTGGAATGAGATGAAAACTTGCATGTGCCCCTAGCATATGTGTGTGGGTGTGGTGAGAGGTTGGTATAGGTGCTTGCATGTGTCCCCCCTCGCATGCATGCGCTCTAACCTAGAGGCGAAGGTTTCGGACCCGTATGAGGGTGGAATCTCCCCGTCGAGGTGAAACCGGGTAGGATAGTGCCCCAACTTGTGAGCCAACATGGTTTTACATCACCCTATGACCTAAACAAACACAAAACAAGAGAGAGCTACGCCGGGCTACCCCTGTCAGAGGAACGTCTAGGGGGGTAGACGATCCGAGTGTGCACAGAGATCAGGGTTTCGCCGGAGGAAGACCACGAGAACATTGGAATGAGATGAAAACTTGCATGTGGCCCTAGCATATGTGTGTGGGTGTGGTGAGAGGTTGGTATATATAGGTGCTTGCATGTGTCCCCCCTCGCATGCATGCGCTCTAACCTAGAGGCGAAGGTTCCGGACCCGTATGAGGGTGGAATCTCCCCGTCGAGGTGAAACCGGGTAGGATAGTGCCCCAACTTGTGAGCCAACATGGTTTTACATCACCCTATGACCTAAACAAACACAAAACAAGAGAGAGCTACGCCGGGCTACCCCTGTCAGAGGAACGTCTAGGGGGGTAGACGATCCGAGTGTGCACAGAGATCAGGATTTCGCCGGAGGAAGACCACGAGAACATTGGAATGAGATGAAAACTTGCATGTGCCCCTAGAATATGTGTGTGGGTGTGGTGAGAGGTTGGTATAGGTGCTTGCATGTGTCCCTCCTCGCATGCATGCGCTCTAACCTAGACGCGAAGGTTCCGGACCCGTATGAGGGTGGAATCTCCCCGTCGAGGTGAAACCGGGTAGGATAGTGCCCCAACTTGTGAGCCAACATGGTTTTACATCACCCTATGACCTAAAAAAACACAAAACAAGAGAGAGCTACGTCGGGCTACCCCTGTCAGAGGAACGTCTAGGGGGGTAGACGATCCGAGTGTGCACAGAGATCAGGGTTTCGCCGGAGGAAGACCACGAGAACATTGGAATGAGATGAAAACTTGCATGTGCCCCTAGCATATGTGTGTGGGTGTGGTGAGAGGTTGGTATAGGTGCTTGCATGTGTCCCCCCTCGCATGCATGCGCTCTAACCTAGAGGCGAAGGTTCCGGACCCGTATGAGGGTGGAATCTCCCCGTCGAGGTGAAACCGGGTAGGATAGTGCCCCAACTTATGAGCCAACATGGTTTTACATCACCCTATGACCTAAACAAACACAAAACAAGAGAGAGCTACGTCGGGCTACCCCTGTCAGAGGAACGTCTAGGGGGGTAGACGATCCGAGTGTGCACAGAGATCAGGGTTTCGCCGGAGGAAGACCACGAGAACATTGGAATGAGATGAAAACTTGAATGTGCCCCTAGAATATGTGTGTGGGTGTGGTGAGAGGTTGGTATAGGTGCTTGCATGTGTCCCCCCTCGCATGCATGCGCTCTAACCTAGAGGCGAAGGTTCCGGACCCGTATGAGGGTGGAATCTCCCCGTCGAGGTGAAACCGGGTAGGATAGTGCCCCAACTTGTGAGCCAAAATGGTTTGACATCACCCTATGACCTAAACAAACACAAAACAAGAGAGAGCTACGCCGGGCTACCCCTGTCAGAGGAACGTCTAGGGGGGTAGACGATCCGAGTGTGCACAGAGATCAAGGTTTTGCCGGAGGAAGACCACGAGAACATTGGAATGAGATGAAAACTTGCATGTGCCCCTAGCATATGTGTGTGGGTGTGGTGAGAGGTTGGTATATATAGGTGCTTGCATGTGTCCCCCCTCGCATGCATGCGCTCTAACCTAGAGGCGAAGGTTCCGGACCCGTATGAGGGTGGAATCTCCCCGTCGAGGTGAAACCGGGTAGGATAGTGCCCCAAATTGTGAGCCAACATGGTTTTACATCACCCTATTACCTAAACAAACACAAAACAAGAGAGAGCTACGCCGGGCTACCCCTGTCAGAGGAACGTCTAGGGGGGTAGACGATCCGAGTGTGCACAGAGATCAGGATTTCGCCGGAGGAAGACCACGAGAACATTGGAATGAGATGAAAACTTGCATGTGCCCCTAGCATATGTGTGTGGGTGTGGTGAGAGGTTGGTATAGGTGCTTGCATGTGTCCCCCCTCGCATGCATGCGCTCTAACCTAGAGGCGAAGGTTCCGGACCCGTATGAGGGTGGAATCTCCCCGTCGAGGTGAAACCGGGTAGGATAGTGCCCCAACTTGTGAGCCAACATGGTTTTACATCACCCTATGACCTAAACAAACACAAAACAAGAGAGAGCTATGCCGGGCTACCCCTGTTAGAGGAACGTCTAGGGGGGTAGACGATCCGAGTGTGCACAGAGATCAGGGTTTCGCCGGAGGAAGACCACGAGAACATTGGAATGAGATGAAAACTTGCATGTGCCCCTAGAATATGTGTGTGGGTGTGGTGAGAGGTTGGTATAGGTGCTTGCATGTGTCCCCCCTCGCATGCATGCGCTCTAACCTAGAGGCGAAGGTTCCGGACCCGTATGAGGGTGGAATCTCCCCGTCGAGGTGAAACCGGGTAGGATAGTGCCCCAACTTGTGAGCCAACATGGTTTTACATCACCCTATGACCTAAACAAACACAAAACAAGAGAGAGCTACGCCGGGCTACCCCTGTCAGAGGAACGTCTAGGGGGGTAGACGATCCGAGTGTGCACAGAGATCAGGGTTTCGCCGGAGGAAGACCACGAGAACATTGGAATGAGATGAAAACTTGCATGTGCCCCTATCATATGTGTGTGGGTGTGGTGAGAGGTTGGTATAGGTGCTTGCATGTGTCCCCCCTCGCATGCATGCGCTCTAACCTAGAGGCGAAGGTTCCAGACCCGTATGAGGGTGGAATCTCCCCGTCGAGGTGAAACCGGGTAGGATAGTGCCCCAACTTGTGAGCCAACATGGTTTGACATCACCCTATGACCTAAACAAACACAAAACAAGAGAGAGCTACGCCGGGCTACCCCTGTCAGAGGAACGTCTAGGGGGGTAGACGATCCGAGTGTGCACAGAGATCAAGGTTTTGCCGGAGGAAGACCACGAGAACATTGGAATGAGATGAAAACTTGCATGTGCCCCTAGCATATGTGTGTGGGTGTGGTGAGAGGTTGGTATAGGTGCTTGCATGTGTCCCCCCTCGCATGCATGCGCTCTAACCTAGAGGCAAAGGTTCCGGGCCCGTATGAGGGTGGAATCTCCCCGTCGAGGTGAAACCGGGTAGGATAGTGCCCCAACTTGTGAGCCAACATGGTTTGATATCACCCTATGACCTAAACAAACACAAAACAAGAGAGATCTACGCCGGGCTACCCCTGTCAGAGGAACGTCTAGGGGGGTAGACGATCCGAGTGTGCACAGAGATCAGGGTTTCGCCGGAGGAAGACCACGAGAACATTGGAATGAGATGAAAACTTGCATGTGCCCCTAGCATATGTGTGTGGGTGTGGTGAGAGGTTGGTATAGGTGCTTGCATGTGTCCCCCCTCGCATGCATGCGCTCTAACCTAGAGGCGAAGGTTCCGGACCCGTATGAGGGTGGAATCTCCCCGTCGAGGTGAAACCGGGTAGGATAGTGCCCCAACTTGTGAGCCAACATGGTTTGACATCACCCTATGACCTAAACAAACACAAAACAAGAGAGAGCTACGCCGGGCTACCCCTGTCAGAGGAACGTCTAGGGGGGTAGACGATCCGAGTGTGCACAGAGATCAAGGTTTTGCCGGAGGAAGACCACGAGAACATTGGAATGAGATGAAAACTTGCATGTGCCCCTAGCATATGTGTGTGGGTGTGGTGAGAGGTTGGTATAGGTGCTTGCATGTGTCCCCCCTCGCATGCATGCGCTCTAACCTAGAGGCGAAGGTTCCGGGCCCGTATGAGGGTGGAATCTCCCCGTCGAGGTGAAACCGGGTAGGATAGTGCCCCAACTTGTGAGCCAACATGGTTTGATATCACCCTATGACCTAAACAAACACAAAACAAGAGAGAGCTACGCCGGGCTACCCCTGTCAGAGGAACGTCTAGGGGGGTAGACGATCCGAGTGTGCACAGAGATCAGGGTTTCGCCGGAGGAAGACCACGAGAACATTGGAATGAGATGAAAACTTGCATGTGCCCCTAGCATATGTGTGTGGGTGTGGTGAGAGGTTGGTATAGGTGCTTGCATGTGTCCCCCCTCGCATGCATGCGCTCTAACCTAGAGGCGAAGCTTCCGGACCCGTATGAGGGTGGAATCTCCCCGTCGAGGTGAAACCGGGTAGGATAGTGCCCCAACTTGTGAGCCAACATGGTTTTACATCACCCTATGACCTAAACAAACACAAAACAAGAGAGAGCTACGCCGGGCTACCCCTGTCAGAGGAACGTCTAGGGGGGTAGACGATCCGAGTGTGCACAGAGATCAGGGTTTCGCCGGAGGAAGACCACGAGAACATTGGAATGAGATGAAAACTTGCATGTGCCCCTAGCATATGTGTGTGGGTGTGGTGAGAGGTTGGTATAGGTGCTTGCATGTGTCCCCCCTCGCATGCATGCGCTCTAACCTAGAGGCGAAGGTTCCGGACCCGTATGAGGGTGGAATCTCCCCGTCGAGGTGAAACCGGGTAGGATAGTGCCCCAACTTGTGAGCCAACATGGTTTTACATCACCCTATGACCTAAACAAACACAAAACAAGAGAGAGCTACGCCGGGCTACCCCTGTCAGAGGAACGTCTAGGGGGGTAGACGATCCGAGTGTGCACAGAGATCAGGGTTTCGCCGGAGGAAGACCACGAGAACATTGGAATGAGATGAAAACTTGCATGTGGCCCTAGCATATGTGTGTGGGTGTGGTGAGAGGTTGGTATATATAGGTGCTTGCATGTGTCCCCCCTCGCATGCATGCGCTCTAACCTAGAGGCGAAGGTTCCGGACCCGTATGAGGGTGGAATCTCCCCGTCGAGGTGAAACCGGGTAGGATAGTGCCCCAACTTGTGAGCCAACATGGTTTTACATCACCCTATGACCTAAACAAACACAAAACAAGAGAGAGCTACGCCGGGCTACCCCTGTCAGAGGAACGTCTAGGGGGGTAGACGATCCGAGTGTGCACAGAGATCAGGATTTCGCCGGAGGAAGACCACGAGAACATTGGAATGAGATGAAAACTTGCATGTGCCCCTAGAATATGTGTGTGGGTGTGGTGAGAGGTTGGTATAGGTGCTTGCATGTGTCCCTCCTCGCATGCATGCGCTCTAACCTAGAGGCGAAGGTTCCGGACCCGTATGAGGGTGGAATCTCCCCGTCGAGGTGAAACCGGGTAGGATAGTGCCCCAACTTGTGAGCCAACATGGTTTTACATCACCCTATGACCTAAAAAAACACAAAACAAGAGAGAGCTACGCCGGGCTACCCCTGTCAGAGGAACGTCTAGGGGGGTAGACGATCCGAGTGTGCACAGAGATCAGGGTTTCGCCGGAGGAAGACCACGAGAACATTGGAATGAGATGAAAACTTGCATGTGCCCCTAGCATATGTGTGTGGGTGTGGTGAGAGGTTGGTATAGGTGCTTGCATGTGTCCCCCCTCGCATGCATGCGCTCTAACCTAGAGGCGAAGGTTCCGGACCCGTATGAGGGTGGAATCTCCCCGTCGAGGTGAAACCGGGTAGGATAGTGCCCCAACTTATGAGCCAACATGGTTTTACATCACCCTATGACCTAAACAAACACAAAACAAGAGAGAGCTACGCCGGGCTACCCCTGTTAGAGGAACGTCTAGGGGGGTAGACGATCCGAGTGTGCACAGAGATCAGGGTTTCGCCGGAGGAAGACCACGAGAACATTGGAATGAGATGAAAACTTGAATGTGCCCCTAGAATATGTGTGTGGGTGTGGTGAGAGGTTGGTATAGGTGCTTGCATGTGTCCCCCCTCGCATGCATGCGCTCTAACCTAGAGGCGAAGGTTCCGGACCCGTATGAGGGTGGAATCTCCCCGTCGAGGTGAAACCGGGTAGGATAGTGCCCCAACTTGTGATCCAACATGGTTTTACATCACCCTATGACCTAAACAAACACAAAACAAGAGAGAGCTACGCCGGGCTACCCCTGTCAGAGGAACGTCTAGGGGGTAGACGATCCGAGTGTGCACAGAGATCAGGGTTTCGCCGGAGGAAGACCACGAGAACATTGGAATGAGATGAAAACTTGCATGTGCCCCTATCATATGTGTGTGGGTGTGGTGAGAGGTTGGTATAGGTGCTTGCATGTGTCCCCCCTCGCATGCATGCGCTCTAACCTAGAGGCGAAGGTTCCAGACCCGTATGAGGGTGGAATCTCCCCGTCGAGGTGAAACCGGGTAGGATAGTGCCCCAACTTGTGATCCAACATGGTTTTACATCACCCTATGACCTAAACAAACACAAAACAAGAGAGAGCTACGCCGGGCTACCCCTGTCAGAGGAACGTCTAGGGGGGTAGACGATCCGAGTGTGCACAGAGATCAGGGTTTCGCCGGAGGAAGACCACGAGAACATTGGAATGAGATGAAAACTTGCATGTTCCCCTAGCATATGTGTGTGGGTGTGGTGAGAGGTTGGTATATATAAGTGCTTGCATGTGTCCCCCCTCGCATGCATGCGCTCTAACCTAGAGGCGAAGGTTCCGGAACCGTATGAGGGTGGAATCTCCCCGTCGAGGTGAAACCGGGTAGGATAGTGCCCCAACTTGTGAGCCAACATGGTTTTACATCACCCTATGACCTAAACAAACACAAAACAAGAGAGAGCTACGCCGGGCTACCCCTGTCAGAGGAACGTCTAGCGGGTAGACGATCCGAGTGTGCACAGAGATCAGGGTTTCGCCGGAGGAAGACCACGAGAACATTGGAATGAGATGAAAACTTGCATGTGCCCCTAGAATATGTGTGTGGGTGTGGTGAGAGGTTGGTATATATAGGTGCTTGCATGTGTCCCCCCTCGCATGCATGCGCTCTAACCTAGAGGCGAAGGTTCCGGACCCGTATGAGGGTGGAATCTCCCCGTCGAGGTGAAACCGGGTAGGATAGTGCCCCAACTTGTGATCCAACATGGTTTTACATCACCCTATGACCTAAACAAACACAAAACAAGAGAGAGCTACGCCGGGCTACCCCTGTCAGAGGAACGTCTAGGGGGGTAGACGATCCGAGTGTGCACAGAGATCAGGGTTTCGCCGGAGGAAGACCACGAGAACATTGGAATGAGATGAAAACTTGCATGTGCCCCTAGCATATGTGTGTGGGTGTGGTGAGAGGTTGGTATATATAGGTGCTTGCATGTGTCCCCCCTCGCATGCATGCGCTCTAACCTAGAGGCGAAGGTTCCGGACCCGTATGAGGGTGGAATCTCCTCGTCGAGGTGAAACCGGGTAGGATAGTGCCCCAACTTGTGACCCAACATGGTTTTACATCACCCTATGACCTAAACAAACACAAAACAAGAGAGAGCTACGCCGGGCTACCCCTGTCAGAGGAACGTCTAGGGGGTAGACGATCCGAGTGTGCACAGAGATCAGGGTTTCGCCGGAGGAAGACCACGAGAACATTGGAATGAGATGAAAACTTGCATGTGCCCCTAGCATATGTGTGTGGGTGTGGTGAGAGGTTGGTATAGGTGCTTGCATGTGTCCCCCCTCGCATGCATGCGCTCTAACCTAGAGGCGAAGGTTTCGGACCCGTATGAGGGTGGAATCTCCCCGTCGAGGTGAAACCGGGTAGGATAGTGCCCCAACTTGTGAGCCAACATGGTTTTACATCACCCTATGACCTAAACAAACACAAAACAAGAGAGAGCTACGCCGGGCTACCCCTGTCAGAGGAACGTCTAGGGGGGTAGACGATCCGAGTGTGCACAGAGATCAGGGTTTCGCCGGAGGAAGACCACGAGAACATTGGAATGAGATGAAAACTTGCATGTGGCCCTAGCATATGTGTGTGGGTGTGGTGAGAGGTTGGTATATATAGGTGCTTGCATGTGTCCCCCCTCGCATGCATGCGCTCTAACCTAGAGGCGAAGGTTCCGGACCCGTATGAGGGTGGAATCTCCCCGTCGAGGTGAAACCGGGTAGGATAGTGCCCCAACTTGTGAGCCAACATGGTTTTACATCACCCTATGACCTAAACAAACACAAAACAAGAGAGAGCTACGCCGGGCTACCCCTGTCAGAGGAACGTCTAGGGGGGTAGACGATCCGAGTGTGCACAGAGATCAGGATTTCGCCGGAGGAAGACCACGAGAACATTGGAATGAGATGAAAACTTGCATGTGCCCCTAGAATATGTGTGTGGGTGTGGTGAGAGGTTGGTATAGGTGCTTGCATGTGTCCCTCCTCGCATGCATGCGCTCTAACCTAGACGCGAAGGTTCCGGACCCGTATGAGGGTGGAATCTCCCCGTCGAGGTGAAACCGGGTAGGATAGTGCCCCAACTTGTGAGCCAACATGGTTTTACATCACCCTATGACCTAAAAAAACACAAAACAAGAGAGAGCTACGTCGGGCTACCCCTGTCAGAGGAACGTCTAGGGGGGTAGACGATCCGAGTGTGCACAGAGATCAGGGTTTCGCCGGAGGAAGACCACGAGAACATTGGAATGAGATGAAAACTTGCATGTGCCCCTAGCATATGTGTGTGGGTGTGGTGAGAGGTTGGTATAGGTGCTTGCATGTGTCCCCCCTCGCATGCATGCGCTCTAACATAGAGGCGAAGGTTCCGGACCCGTATGAGGGTGGAATCTCCCCGTCGAGGTGAAACCGGGTAGGATAGTGCCCCAACTTATGAGCCAACATGGTTTTACATCACCCTATGACCTAAACAAACACAAAACAAGAGAGAGCTACGCCGGGCTACCCCTGTCAGAGGAACGTCTAGGGGGGTAGACGATCCGAGTGTGCACAGAGATCAGGGTTTCGCCGGAGGAAGACCACGAGAACATTGGAATGAGATGAAAACTTGAATGTGCCCCTAGAATATGTGTGTGGGTGTGGTGAGAGGTTGGTATAGGTGCTTGCATGTGTCCCCCCTCGCATGCATGCGCTCTAACCTAGAGGCGAAGGTTCCGGACCCGTATGAGGGTGGAATCTCCCCGTCGAGGTGAAACCGGGTAGGATAGTGCCCCAACTTGTGAGCCAACATGGTTTGACATCACCCTATGACCTAAACAAACACAAAACAAGAGAGAGCTACGCCGGGCTACCCCTGTCAGAGGAACGTCTAGGGGGGTAGACGATCCGAGTGTGCACAGAGATCAAGGTTTTGCCGGAGGAAGACCACGAGAACATTGGAATGAGATGAAAACTTGCATGTGCCCCTAGCATATGTGTGTGGGTGTGGTGAGAGGTTGGTATAGGTGCTTGCATGTGTCCCCCCTCGCATGCATGCGCTCTAACCTAGAGGCGAAGGTTCCGGGCCCGTATGAGGGTGGAATCTCCCCGTCGAGGTGAAACCGGGTAGGATAGTGCCCCAACTTGTGAGCCAACATGGTTTGATATCACCCTATGACCTAAACAAACACAAAACAAGAGAGAGCTACGCCGGGCTACCCCTGTCAGAGGAACGTCTAGGGGGGTAGACGATCCGAGTGTGCACAGAGATCAGGGTTTCGCCGGAGGAAGACCACGAGAACATTGGAATGAGATGAAAACTTGCATGTGCCCCTAGCATATGTGTGTGGGTGTGGTGAGAGGTTGGTATAGGTGCTTGCATGTGTCCCCCCTCGCATGCATGCGCTCTAACCTAGAGGCGAAGCTTCCGGACCCGTATGAGGGTGGAATCTCCCCGTCGAGGTGAAACCGGGTAGGATAGTGCCCCAACTTGTGAGCCAACATGGTTTTACATCACCCTATGACCTAAACAAACACAAAACAAGAGAGAGCTACGCCGGGCTACCCCTGTCAGAGGAACGTCTAGGGGGGTAGACGATCCGAGTGTGCACAGAGATCAGGGTTTCGCCGGAGGAAGACCACGAGAACATTGGAATGAGATGAAAACTTGCATGTGCCCCTAACATATGTGTGTGGGTGTGGTGAGAGGTTGGTATAGGTGCTTGCATGTGTCCCCCCTTGCATGCATGCGCTCTAACCTAGAGGTGAAGGTTCCGGACCCGTATGAGGGTGGAATCTCCCCGTCGAGGTGAAACCGGGTAGGATAGTGCCCCAACTTGTGAGCCAACATGGTTTTACATCACCCTATGACCTAAACAAACACAAAACAAGAGATAGCTACGCCGGGCTACCCCTGTCAGAGGAACGTCTAGGGGGGTAGACGATCCGAGTGTGCACAGAGATCAGGGTTTCGCCGGAGGAAGACCACGAGAACATTGGAATGAGATGAAAACTTGCATGTTCCCCTAGCATATGTGTGTGGGTGTGGTGAGAGGTTGGTATATATAGGTGCTTGCATGTGTCCCCCCTCGCATGCATGCGCTCTAACCTAGAGGCGAAGGTTCCGGACCCGTATGAGGGTGGAATCTCCCCGTCGAGGTGAAACCGGGTAGGATAGTGCCCCAACTTGTGAGCCAACATGGTTTTACATCACCCTATGACCTAAACAAACACAAAACAAGAGAGAGCTACGCCGGGCTACCCCTGTCAGAGGAACGTCTAGGGGGTAGACGATCCGAGTGTGCACAGAGATCAGGGTTTCGCCGGAGGAAGACCACGAGAACATTGGAATGAGATGAAAACTTGCATGTGCCCCTAGAATATGTGTGTGGGTGTGGTGAGAGGTTGGTATATATAGGTGCTTGCATGTGTCCCCCCTCGCATGCATGCGCTCTAACCTAGAGGCGAAGGTTCCGGACCCGTATGAGGGTGGAATCTCCCCGTCGAGGTGAAACCGGGTAGGATAGTGCCCCAACTTGTGAGCCAACATGGTTTTACATCACCCTATGACCTAAACAAACACAAAACAAGAGAGAGCTACGCCGGGCTACCCCTGTCAGAGGAACGTCTAGGGGGGTAGACGATCCGAGTGTGCACAGAGATCAGGGTTTCGCCGGAGGAAGACCACGAGAACATTGGAATGAGATGAAAACTTGCATGTGCCCCTAGCATATGTGTGTGGGTGTGGTGAGATGTTGGTATATATAGGTGCTTGCAAGTGTCCCCCCTCGCATGCATGCGCTCTAACCTAGAGGCGAAGGTTCCGGACCCGTATGAGGGTGGAATCTCCTCGTCGAGGTGAAACCGGGTAGGATAGTGCCCCAACTTGTGAGCCAACATGGTTTTACATCACCCTATGACCTAAACAAACACAAAACAAGAGAGAGCTATGCCGGGCTACCCCTGTCAGAGGAACGTCTAGGGGGGTAGACGATCCGAGTGTGCACAGAGATCAGGGTTTCGCCGGAGGAAGACCACGAGAACATTGGAATGAGATGAAAACTTGCATGTGCGCCTAGCATATGTGTGTGGGTGTGGTGAGAGGTTGGTATAGGTGCTTTCATGTGTCCCCCTTCGCATGCATGCGCTCTAACCTAGAGGCGAAGGTTCCGGACCCGTATGAGGGTGGAATCTCCCCGTCGAGGTGAAACCGGATAGGATAGTGCCCCAACTTGTGAGCCAACATGGTTTTACATCACCCTATGACCTAAACAAACACAAAACAAGAGAGAGCTACGCCGGGCTACCCCTGTCAGAGGAACGTCTAGGGGGGTAGACGATCCGAGTGTGCACAGAGATCAGGGTTTCGCCGGAGGAAGACCACGAGAACATTGGAATGAGATGAAAACTTGCATGTGCCCCTAGCATATGTGTGTGGGTGTGGTGAGAGGTTGGTATAGGTGCTTTCATGTGTCCCCCTTCGCATGCATGCGCTCTAACCTAGAGGCGAAGGTTCCGGACCCGTATGAGGGTGGAATCTCCCCGTCGAGGTGAAACCGGGTAGGATAGTGCCCCAACTTGTGAGCCAACATGGTTTTACATCACCCTATGACCTAAACAAACACAAAACAAGAGAGAGCTACGCCGGGCTACCCCTGTCAGAGGAACGTCTAGGGGGGTAGACGATCCGAGTGTGCACAGAGATCAGGGTTTCGCCGGAGGAAGACCACGAGAACATTGGAATGAGATGAAAACTTGCATGTTCCCCTAGCATATGTGTGTGGGTGTGGTGAGAGGTTGGTATATATAGGTGCTTGCATGTGTCCCCCCTCGCATGCATGCGCTCTAACCTAGAGGCGAAGGTTCCGGACCCGTATGAGGGTGGAATCTCCCCGTCGAGGTGAAACCGGGTAGGATAGTGCCCCAACTTGTGAGCCAACATGGTTTGACATCACCCTATGACCTAAACAAACACAAAACAAGAGAGAGCTACGCCGGGCTACCCCTGTCAGAGGAACGTCTAGGGGGGTAGACGATCCGAGTGTGCACAGAGATCAAGGTTTTGCCGGAGGAAGACCACGAGAACATTGGAATGAGATGAAAACTTGCATGTGCCCCTAGCATATGTGTGTGGGTGTGGTGAGAGGTTGGTATAGGTGCTTGCATGTGTCCCCCCTCGCATGCATGCGCTCTAACCTAGAGGCGAAGGTTCCGGGCCCGTGTGAGGGTGGAATCTCCCCGTCGAGGTGAAACCGGGTAGGATAGTGCCCCAACTTGTGAGCCAACATGGTTTGATATCACCCTATGACCTAAACAAACACAAAACAAGAGAGAGCTACGCCGGGCTACCCCTGTCAGAGGAACGTCTAGGGGGGTAGACGATCCGAGTGTGCACAGAGATCAGGGTTTCGCCGGAGGAAGACCACGAGAACATTGGAATGAGATGAAAACTTGCATGTGCCCCTAGCATATGTGTGTGGGTGTGGTGAGAGGTTGGTATAGGTGCTTGCATGTGTCCCCCCTCGCATGCATGCGCTCTAACCTAGAGGCGAAGGTTCCGGACCCGTATGAGGGTGGAATCTCCCCGTCGAGGTGAAACCGGGTAGGATAGTGCCCCAACTTGTGAGCCAACATGGTTTTACATCACCCTATGACCTAAACAAACACAAAACAAGAGAGAGCTACGCCGGGCTACCCCTGTCAGAGGAACGTCTAGGGGGGTAGACGATCCGAGTGTGCACAGAGATCAGGGTTTCGCCGGAGGAAGACCACGAGAACATTGGAATGAGATGAAAACTTGCATGTGCCCCTAGCATATGTGTGTGGGTGTGGTGAGAGGTTGGTATAGGTGCTTGCATGTGTCCCCCCTCGCATGCATGCGCTCTAACCTAGAGGTGAAGGTTCCGGACCCGTATGAGGGTGGAATCTCCCCGTCGAGGTGAAACCGGGTAGGATAGTGCCCCAACTTGTGAGCCAACATGGTTTTACATAACCCTATGACCTAAACAAACACAAAACAAGAGAGAGCTACGCCGGGCTACCCCTGTCAGAGGAACGTCTAGGGGGGTAGACGATCCGAGTGTGCACAGAGATCAGGGTTTCGCCGGAGGAAGACCACGAGAACATTGGAATGAGATGAAAACTTGCATGTTCCCCTAGCATATGTGTGTGGGTGTGGTGAGAGGTTGGTATATATAGGTGCTTGCATGTGTCCCCCCTCGCATGCATGCGCTCTAACCTAGAGGCGAAGGTTCCGGACCCGTATGAGGGTGGAATCTCCCCGTCGAGGTGAAACCGGGTAGGATAGTGCCCCAACTTGTGAGCCAACATGGTTTTACATCACCCTATGACCTAAACAAACACAAAACAAGAGAGAGCTACGCCGGGCTACCCCTGTCAGAGGAACGTCTAGGGGGTAGACGATCCGAGTGTGCACAGATATCAGGGTTTCGCCGGAGGAAGACCACGAGAACATTGGAATGAGATGAAAACTTGCATGTGCCCCTAGAATATGTGTGTGGGTGTGGTGAGAGGTTGGTATATATATGTGCTTGCATGTGTCCCCCCTCGCATGCATGCGCTCTAACCTAGAGGCGAAGGTTCCGGACCCGTATGAGGGTGGAATCTCCCCGTCGAGGTGAAACCGGGTAGGATAGTGCCCCAACTTGTGAGCCAACATGGTTTTACATCACCCTATGACCTAAACAAACACAAAACAAGAGAGAGCTACGCCGGGCTACCCCTGTCAGAGGAACGTCTAGGGGGGTAGACGATCCGAGTGTGCACAGAGATCAGGGTTTCGCCGGAGGAAGACCACGAGAACATTGGAATGAGATGAAAACTTGCATGTGCCCCTAGCATATGTGTGTGGGTGTGGTGAGATGTTGGTATATATAGGTGCTTGCAAGTGTCCCCCCTCGCATGCATGCGCTCTAACCTAGAGGCGAAGGTTCCGGACCCGTATGAGGGTGGAATCTCCTCGTCGAGGTGAAACCGGGTAGGATAGTGCCCCAACTTGTGAGCCAACATGGTTTTACATCACCCTATGACCTAAACAAACACAAAACAAGAGAGAGCTACGCCGGGCTACCCCTGTCAGAGGAACGTCTAGGGGGGTAGACGATCCGAGTGTGCACAGAGATCAGGGTTTCGCCGGAGGAAGACCACGAGAACATTGGAATGAGATGAAAACTTGCATGTGCGCCTAGCATATGTGTGTGGGTGTGGTGAGAGGTTGGTATAGGTGCTTTCATGTGTCCCCCTTCGCATGCATGCGCTCTAACCTAGAGGCGAAGGTTCCGGACCCGTATGAGGGTGGAATCTCCCCGTCGAGGTGAAACCGGATAGGATAGTGCCCCAACTTGTGATCCAACATGGTTTTACATCACCCTATGACCTAAACAAACACAAAACAAGAGAGAGCTACGCCGGGCTACCCCTGTCAGATGAACGTCTAGGGGGGTAGACGATCCGAGTGTGCACAGAGATCAGGGTTTCGCCGGAGGAAGACCACGAGAACATTGGAATGAGATGAAAACTTGCATGTGCCCCTAGCATATGTGTGTGGGTGTGGTGAGAGGTTGGTATAGGTGCTTTCATGTGTCCCCCTTCGCATGCATGCGCTCTAACCTAGAGGCGAAGGTTCCGGACCCGTATGAGGGTGGAATCTCCCCGTCGAGGTGAAACCGGGTAGGATAGTGCCCCAACTTGTGAGCCAACATGGTTTTACATCACCCTATGACCTAAAAAAACACAAAACAAGAGAGAGCTACGCCGGGCTACCCCTGTCAGAGGAACGTCTAGGGGGGTAGACGATCCGAGTGTGCACAGAGATCAGGGTTTCGCCGGAGGAAGACCACGAGAACATTGGAATGAGATGAAAACTTGCATGTTCCCCTAGCATATGTGTGTGGGTGTGGTGAGAGGTTGGTATATATAGGTGCTTGCATGTGTCCCCCCTCGCATGCATGCGCTCTAACCTAGAGGCGAAGGTTCCGGACCCGTATGAGGGTGGAATCTCCCCGTCGAGGTGAAACCGGGTAGGATAGTGCCCCAACTTGTGAGCCAACATGGTTTTACATCACCCTATGACCTAAACAAACACAAAACAAGAGAGAGCTACGCCGGGCTACCCCTGTCAGAGGAACGTCTAGGGGGGTAGACGATCCGAGTGTGCACAGAGATCAGGGTTTCGCCGGAGGAAGACCACGAGAACATTGGAATGAGATGAAAACTTGCATGTGCGCCTAGCATATGTGTGTGGGTGTGGTGAGAGGTTGGTATAGGTGCTTTCATGTGTCCCCCTTCGCATGCATGCGCTCTAACCTAGAGGCAAAGGTTCCGGACCCGTATGAGGGTGGAATCTCCCCGTCGAGGTGAAACCGGGTAGGATAGTGCCCCAACTTGTGAGCCAACATGGTTTTACATCACCCTATGACCTAAACAAACACAAAACAAGAGAGAGCTACGCCGGGCTACCCCTGTCAGAGGAACGTCTAGGGGGTAGACGATCCGAGTGGGCACAGAGATCAGGGTTTCGCCGGAGGAAGACCACGAGAACATTGGAATGAGATGAAAACTTGCATGTGCCCCTAGCATATGTGTGTGGGTGTGGTGAGAGGTTGGTATAGGTGCTTTCATGTGTCCCCCTTCGCATGCATGCGCTCTAACCTAGCGGCGAAGGTTCCGGACCCGTATGAGGGTGGAATCTCCCCGTCGAGGTGAAACCGGGTAGGATAGTGCCCCAACTTGTGAGCCAACATGGTTTTACATCACCCTATGACCTAAACAAACACAAAACAAGAGAGAGCTACGCCGGGCTACCCCTGTCAGAGGAACGTCTAGGGGGGTAGACGATCCGAGTGTGCACAGAGATCAGGGTTTCGCCGGAGGAAGACCACGAGAACATTGGAATGAGATGAAAACTTGCATGTTCCCCTAGCATATGTGTGTGGGTGTGGTGAGAGGTTGGTATATATAGGTGCTTGCATGTGTCCCCCCTCGCATGCATGCGCTCTAACCTAGAGGCGAAGGTTCCGGACCCGTATGAGGGTGGAATCTCCCCGTCGAGGTGAAACCGGGTAGGATAGTGCCCCAACTTGTGAGCCAACATGGTTTTACATCACCCTATGACCTAAACAAACACAAAACAAGAGAGCTACGCCGTGCTACCCCTGTCAGAGGAACGTCTAGGGGGGTAGACGATCCGAGTGTGCACAGAGATCAGGGTTTCGCTGGAGGAAGACCACGAGAACATTGGAATGAGATGAAAACTTGCATGTGCCCCTAGCATATGTGTGTGGGTGTGGTGAGAGGTTGGTATAGGTGCTTGCATGTGTCCCCCCTCGCATGCATGCGCTCTAACCTAGAGGCGAAGGTTCCGGACCCGTATGAGGGTGGAATCTCCCCGTCGAGGTGAAACCGGGTAGGATAGTGCCCCAACTTGTGAGCCAACATGGTTTTACATCACCCTATGACCTAAACAAACACAAAACAAGAGAGAGCTACGTCGGGCTACCCCTGTCAGAGGAACGTCTAGGGGGTAGACGATCCGAGTGGGCACAGAGATCAGGGTTTCGCCGGAGGAAAACCACGAGAACATTGGAATGAGACGAAAACTTGCATGTGACCCTAGCATATGTGTGTGGGTGTGGTGAGAGGTTGGTATATATAGGTGCTTGCATGTGTCCCCCCTCGCATGCATGCGCTCTAACCTAGAGGCGAAGGTTCCGGACCCGTATGAGGGTGGAATCTCCCCGTCGAGGTGAAACCGGGTAGGATAGTGCCCCAACTTGTGAGCCAACATGGTTTTACATCACCCTATGACCTAAACAAATACAAAACAAGAGAGAGATACGCCGGGCTACCCCTGTCAGAGGAACGTCTAGGGGGTAGACGATCCGAGTGTGCATAGAGATCAGGGTTTCGCCGGAGGAAGACCACGAGAACATTGGAATGAGATGAAAACTTGCATGTGCCCCTAGCATATGTGTGTGGGTGTGGTGAGAGGTTGGTATATATAGGTGCTTGCATGTGTCCCCCCTCGCATGCATGCGCTCTAACCTAGAGGCGAAGGTTCCGGACCCGTATGAGGGTGGAATCTCCCCGTCGAGGTGAAACCGGGTAGGATAGTGCCCCAACTTGTGAGACAACATGGTTTTACATCACCCTATGACCTAAACAAACACAAAACAAGAGAGAGCTACGCCGGGCTACCCCTGTCAGAGGAACGTCTAGGGGGGTAGACGATCCGAGTGTGCACAGAGATCAGGGTTTCACCGGAGGAAGACCACGAGAACATTGGAATGAGATGAAAACTTGCATGTGCCCCTATCATATGTGTGTGGGTGTGGTGAGAGGTTGGTATAGGTGCTTGCATGTGTCCCCCCTCGCATGCATGCGCTCTAACCTAGAGGCGAAGGTTCCGGACCCGTATGAGGGTGGAATCTCCCCGTCGAGGTGAAACCGGGTAGGATAGTGCCCCAACTTGTGAGCCAACATGGTTTGACATCACCCTATGACCTAAACAAACACAAAACAAGAGAGAGCTACGCCGGGCTACCCCTGTCAGAGGAACGTCTAGGGGGTAGACGATCCGAGTGTGCATAGAGATGAGGGTTTCGCCGGAGGAAGACCACGAGAACATTGGAATGAGATGAAAACTTGCATGTGACCCTAGGATATGTGTGTGGGTGTGGTGAGAGGTTGGTATATATAGGTGCTTGCATGTGTCCCCCCTCGCATGCATGCGCTCTAACCTAGAGACGAAGGTTCCGGACCCGTATGAGGGTGGAATCTCCCCGTCGAGGTGAAACCGGGTAGGATAGTGCCCCAACTTGTGAGACAACATGGTTTTACATCACCCTATGACCTAAACAAACACAAAACAAGAGATAGCTACGCCGGGCTACCCCTGTCAGAGGAACGTCTAGGGGGGAAGACGATCCGAGTGTGCACAGAGATCAGGCTTTCGCCGGAGGAAGACCACGAGAACATTGGAATGAGATGAAAACTTGCATGTGCCCCTAGCATATGTGTGTGGGTGTGGTGAGAGGTTGGTATAGGTGCTTGCATGTGTCCCCCCTCGCATGCATGCGCTCTAACCTAGAGGCAAAGGTTCCGGACCCGTATGAGGGTGGAATCTCCCCGTCGAGGTGAAACCGGGTAGGATAGTGCCCCAACTTGTGAGCCAACATGGTTTTACATCACCCTATGACCTAAACAAACACAAAACAAGAGAGAGCTACGCCGGGCTACCCCTGTCAGAGGAACGTCTAGGGGGGGTAGACGATCCGAGTGTGCACAGAGATCAGGGTTTCGCCGGAGGAAGACCACGAGAACATTGGAATGAGATGAAAACTTGCATGTGCCCCTAGCATATGTGTGTGGGTGTGGTGAGAGGTTGGTATATATAGGTGCTTGAATGTGTCCCCCCTCGCATGCATGCGCTCTAACCTAGAGGCGAAGGTTCCGGACCCGTATGAGGGTGGAATCTCCCCGTCGAGGTGAAACCGGGTAGGATAGTGCCCCAACTTGTGAGCCAACATGGTTTTACATCACCCTATGACCTAAACAAACACAAAACAATAGAGAGCTACGCCGGGCTACCCCTGTCAGAGGAACGTCTAGGGGGGTAGACGATCCGAGTGTGCACAGAGATCAGGGTTTCGCCGGAGGAAGACCACGAGAACATTGGAATGAGATGAAAACTTGCATGTGCCCCTAGCATATGTGTGGGGGTGTGGTGAGAGGTTGGTATAGGTGCTTGCATGTGTCCCCCCTCGCATGCATGCGCTCTAACCTAGAGGCGAAGGTTCCGGACCCGTATGAGGGTGGAATCTCCCCGTCGAGGTGAAACCGGGTAGGATAGTGCCCCAACTTGTGAGCCAACATGGTTTTACATCACCCTATGACCTAAACAAACACAAAACAAGAGAGAGCTACGCTGGGCTACCCCTGTCAGAGGAACGTCTAGGGGGGTAGACGATCCGAGTGTGCACAGAGATCAGGGTTTCGCCGGAGGAAGACCACGAGAACATTGGAATGAGATGAAAACTTGCATGTGCCCCTAGCATATGTGTGTGGGTGTGGTGAGAGGTTGGTATATATAGGTGCTTGCATGTGTCCCCCCTCGCATGCATGCAAGACGAAATAAGGGGGGAATCTCCCCGCTTAGCCCACATCTAGGGTTTGCTTGGAAAACGAGCACAAGACGAAATAAAAAATTATATATTAATAATATATAGTTTATTCTATAATAGTAGACACTAAATAAAGTATGTTGTAAAATTTGATATTAAACAAAAGACCCTTCTTTCAAAAAAAAAGTTTAAAAAAAAAACCCTAGCTACGCCGACGGCTGCCCTCGGTGTATGCCTGGCCGTCGGCGTAGCCCTATCCTACTTTGGCTCCCACGCGCCTGCTCCCGACCCCTCCTCCTCTCACCAACCGCTCTCTGCCCGCGCCCTCTCCCGACCCCGACCTCGCCGCCAGCAGCCGCGCTTCCTCCCTCCCCCGAGCTCCACCGCCTCCTCCCTTCCCCGACCCCGGCCCTCCCCCACCGCCGCCTCCCTCTCTCCTCCCCGCTGCCAGTCGCCTTCCTCCCTCCTCCCTTCCTCCTCCCCGAGCCGGTCCCCGAGCTCCACCGCCTCCTCCGTCCCCTACCGCCGCCTCCCTCCCTCCTTCCCGCCGCCAGCCGCCTTCTTCCCTCCTCCCTTCCTCCTCCCCGAGCTTGGCCCCCTCCTCCCTGACCTTCCTTCCTCCTCCCTTCCTCCTCCCCGAGCTCGGCCCCCTCCTCCCCGAGCTCTCCCCCTCCTCCCTGACCTTGCCCCCTCCTCCCCAAGCTCTCCCCCTCCTCCCTGGCCTTCCTCCCTCCTCCCTTCCTCCTCCCCGAGCTCGGCCCCCTCCTCCCCGAGCTCGCCCCCTCCTCCCCTAGCTCGGCCCGCTCCTCCCAAGCTCTCCCCCTCCTCCTCGAGCTCGGCCCCCTCTCCAGGTACCTCCTCCACTCCCCTCTAGAAGCAAATATTTAATTTTGTTAGATTAAATCTTGTTGTTAATCGTCTTTGTTGTTGCTCACCAAGCCAATCAAGTTTATTATTTGCCCTACCCATGCCAGAAAGCGGAACTCCAGGGCTGGGAAGTCGTGTTCCAGGTATCGCCACATGGTAACCTACCGATTCCCTCCGAGGACGATTACAACAACATTAACCCTGTAACGTACGAGGGAATTTTCTATCAAGAGCAAGAGGACTTCGGACACTTTGATTTAGAACCGGTTGATCTTGAGGACCTTGGGAATGATGTAGAAACTCGGGGTGAGTCAGTGGTGAATCTACATGACATAAGTATGCTCGAGAAGCTCCATACCGAGAATGACAACGATGATGAGCCTACACCCTTCGATGAGAATCCAGATTTCTACTCAAAAGATAGTGATAGTGAGAATGAGAATGAGAATGAGAATGAGAATGAAAATGATAGTGAGTATTTATTTTTTAATGCATTTTATTTTGTCTTTGTGCTTAACTGTTTTCTTAATTGCATTATGCCTTTATTCTTTGTGTATACATTTTATTATGTCTTTGTGCTTAACTGTTTTCTCTTACTTAATGCAGGTGATTGAACAATATGAGCAGCGGCAAGGCAACCAGTTCGTCCTTGCTTAATGCGCTGAAGCAGCGCAAGAAAAGAGCTACACGGAGTGGGAGACAGCCAAATCCCAATCCGCTTTACCCCGATCTTGCTCCTGCTGGCGGAGGACGGGGTCGAGGACGAGGTCGAGGAGGACGAGGACGAGGTGCCACGGGAGGAGGCGTGGACTTTGACCCAGCACCCTCTGCTTCTGGCGACGTGGCTCCTGAGTTGTTCCTGACAGAGCAGCCTTTCAGGGCCGAGAGGGAGGCAGAGTACGAGAGGGAGGCAGAGTCTGAGAGGGAGGCGAGGACCAAGAGGGAGGCGGGGACCGATACGGAGGCGGACCCTAGCCGCGAGTTGGTGGGGCCGAAGAAATTGCGGAATCGTGGGGAATCGGGAGTCCGTGACGAGAAGTTTGAGCCTAGGACTCAGGAGGCGAAAGCCCTTATTATTCCAGATGGCCTTGAGTAAGTGTACTAATTTGGCAATTTAAAACATTTTATTTCATGTTGGTCATAAATAATTATTGTGTACTAATGTTTATTATTGTGCAGCAATTGGACATTACCTCCGGGGACGAAGCCTCGCCTTCCTAACAGCCTTGTTGGAGCTCTGATTAGGAAGTTCTGGCCGGGCTATCACATTACCCACGAGGGTGACAGGAAGCTAGATACCACTTGGGCGGACTACCAGACTACCCGTGTCCCGGGCTTTCCGACAGCTGCTGATGCTGTCATCACCAAGTTTTGGGTAAGGCATATTTCTCGAGTTATGTTCATACTTGATGACCCCACTGTGCTAACTCATGACTCTTATGCATGATTGAAGTGCTTTTACCGTGTGGCCGAGGAGGACCAGGAGAAGGCGCAGAGGACTTTGCTTGGGGCTTGTGTGAAGTTGACCCCCCAGGTGTGGTACAACTAGAAGGTCACGGCCGCTAGCCACTTCTGGGCTGACAGGGGCGTGAGGGTCAGGAAGGAAGACATTGTCGATAGGAACCCTAATCCTGAGTACTCGATGACGCCAGAAGAGTACATCTCGGTGAGTAAAATGTCAATGAGATTCTACATTGCTTCTAAGTTGCCATTGCATTGTCTGGAGTTGACTATTGCATTTTCAGGTTATCCCCGATTGGGCCGAGCCGCATCGACTCGCATGGGAGGAGCTGGTTAGGACGAGGTGGCTCAGAGAAGACGAGGAGTTTGCAGCCTTGTCGAGGCGGAACGCGGATAACCGAGGCGATGGTGGAACGCACTGCGCGGGAAACCGCAACTTTGACCGCTTCAAGGGGAAGGTGGTACGTATATACATGGAACGACCTGCGTGCATTTCTGCTTATGTTTGTACTTCATATGCATAATATTTTCTTTTCGCGATACAGGTGGCCGAGGCACAACCCGGGGAGGTGATTCATGACGTCGCCGTCTATGAGATGATGCGGCGAAAGAAGCCCAATTACTCGGAGCCTCAACCCTCGTTGCCCCTGTACTTCGGCACTGCCCAGAACGACTTGGGGAACTACAGCACGATGGTGAAGGCTCGTCACCCCCATGTGGATGACCCCATTCACGCGGAGATCGACGAGGAGTCGTTGGTCCTGTCGGGGCACGGATTGCAGCATGGACGCCTCAAGATTCTGAATAAGAAGGTCAAGCCTACCCTCAGCACGAGCTTCAGCCGTCTCAAGGCTACCTACCCCGCCGACGGCCCCCCTATCCCGCCTCGTGGCCAGCCTCGTCGCTCCGCCGAGGATGTAAGTTTTTCTCGTTCTCATCATCTTTATGACTTTTGTTCCTGCATGGCTAACCACTGACGAGATTCCTTGTATTTGAAATTGTAGCCTGAGTTAGACGCGGCCTACGATACCGTTTATGAGGAATATCAGGTGGCCTTTCGGCAGCATTAAGAGGCGCTTGCGATCTACATGCAATACGTAAATGTAAGTCCGAACCTTTATTTTTGCAAAAGATACAAGTCCCACTTCCCCCCGTTTGTTGTACTACGGCCTGACTTCTAAACTATCTTGCAGGACATGATGGTGAATATTCAAACTGGGCAGAATAGAGATTTGGGGCCCGTGCCTCCCATGCCAGGTCCGGCGCCATTTTTGCAATCGAAGGAAAGCTTCGCTAGGACCTACTACGCATCGACACCGGTAAGTTCTTTGCTAACCCACTGGTTATCGCTTTACTTTGCCTCGCAAGTTGCTAACATGTAGGCAACATGTAGGGAACGGGAGCTTTTGGGAACCGGCACTTTGGCCACGCCTCGCCGGATGGGCGTCAGATCACACCGCTTCATGACCATGGTCCATCTCCTGGCCATTCTGCAGGTGGTTCTCCCGAGCTTCACACTTCTCCTACTCCCTCGCCAGGTGGCTCTTCTGCTGCTTCTACTGGACGCAACCCTCGGCAGAGGTCGCCACTTTTCACCAGGGGAGATCTCGGGTACACCCCGTCTCCTCCAGAGTTGTAGGGATGTGCGATGATGTCGATGATCTTGTATGACTAATGTATGGATGATCTTGTATGACTGATGTTGATACATGTATGGCATATGTGATCTTGTTTCAATTGGTGTGGAATATATATTGCATGGATGTATGGATGATGTATGGATGTATGGATGATGATGTATGGATGTATGCATGGATGTATGGCTGCTGTGAGTGCTGCTGCTGCTGTAAAAAAATTCAAAAAAAAACTGTGCATTTGATACGCCGACGGCCTTGCCCTCGGCGTAGGAGGTACGCGTGACCAAATGGTCACGGCTACGCCGACGGCAAGGCCCTTGGCGTAGGGCCAGCCCGCTGCTGCCAGGCCGCTGAGCTGCCTCCACGTGGCAGGCGTACACCGAGGGGGAGGCCGTCGGCGTAGCAGCTGCGCCAGGCCGCCCGCCTGCCTCCACGTGGCGAGCGTACACCGAGGGGGAGGCCGTCGGCGTAGCAGCTGCGCCAGGCCGCCCACCAGCCTCCACGTGGCTTGGTACGCCGAGGGTGAGGCCGTCGGCGTAGCCGACGCGCCGTTAACTGGCCGTGTGACGGCGCTGTCGACGTTCGCCGACGGTCTCTACGCTGACGGGCGCCGTCAGGCCGTCGGCGTTGACCTACGCCGACGGTCTTGTCCTACGCCGACGGCCGCGCCTGCTCCGCCGAGGGAGACGTCCGCCGAGGACGGTACGCCGTGGGCAGCCGTCGGCGTAGCGTACGCCGAGGGTTTTCCTGGCTACGCCGACGGCAATAAGCCCTCGGCATACCAAGATTCTCCTGTAGTGACTGGTGAATTGATCAGCTTTTTCTCAAAGAAAGCACGGTTTCTTGTTTTCCAAATAGCCCAACACACTGCCGCCAAAGCTGTGATCTGGATATTCCTGCTAATAGGCAAAAACCGAGGAATCCACCACAAGTACTGTGAAAAAGATGGTGGGTGATCACCAGCCCCAAATAGATTGAGAAAACACCGACCAGACATATTTTGCTGCAACACAGTTGAACAAAAAGATGAGAAATAGTCTCATCTTGCTGGCAAAAAGCACATTTGGGATCCCAACACATCCTCTCCTAATCATGTTATCTTTTGTAGATATAGCATTATGCCAGATTAACCATAGCCACACCTTTATCTTCAGAGAAACTCTCGCTTTTCACGAATGCTTAAATGATCTATCAACTCCACTATTCGACAGTTGTTTATACATAGATTTGATAGTGAATTGTTCTGACTTGGTCCATCTCCACCTTGGCTTATCCTCCTCATCTGACAAAGAGACTGACCCCAGCCATTTCTTGACATTGGATTAATTCAGTCAAAAGTACAGGCTAGGGAATTTAACATTGGACGCCAATTAGGGGCGCTAAACGCGTGTAAGAAAACAGATTAAACACAAAAAAGCTAAGCGGTCACTTTTTTTTGGAAAAGAGCATATATTAATATCACAATGACATCAATTACACCCAGCCTCTGCAACAACGCATGCCCTAGCGGCTCTACGGATGCACACAGCTCAGAAAAAAGAAAGAGAAATTACAAAAAAGAAAAGTCCCGCTACAGAGAACTAATCCTCAAAGAAACGACAGTGACACCATCAGAACAACACCAGTAGTCCTCTACTCCAATAACAACGCCTTCAAGAAGAAAACAGTGCCCAAGCGCCGTCGTTGCCCGACCAAAGGCCATAGGTTTTCACCCTGGAGAAAGTCCTTACTCACAAAACAATGTCTTCAACAAGATCATTGCCAGGCACAACCAACTAAGGCCAGACCTTGGATTTTCACCCTGCAGGATAAGACTGGAAACTCCCCTGTGTTGTCTTCCCACACCAACAGTCGATGCAACGAGTCTCAGATCACGCAGCCAGATCTCCGTCACCATAAGAACAAAAATCACCATCGCTACCCTCAAATTTCCACTTTCCTGACATTCTCCGCATCTGACATCACCATGGCTCAAAGCATGGCACTTGGTGGAAACAAACAACAGAGCTTCGCACCGCTCCCGCTGAAACCAATCGGCCAGAAAAACAAGGTGCGCGCGACCGAATACCTTCCGATCCAGCAATCTCCAGGCATGATACGCCCATGGGAGTTTGCCGGCGGAGCCTTCCGGAACCCGCCTCTCCAGACCAGATCAAGGAGGGCAGACATCAAGCAGATCTTTGTCTTTATGCGAAAGAAATCAAAGGACCACCACCTTTATTAGATCCGCCACAGCGATCCCCACACCGCCGGCCGGTTTCCGGAGGACGGATCGAGCGGGCAAAAGAAAGAGAGCCAAACCGGGAACCACCGGAGCAGCGCCGGAGCCGCCGCCCAGCAAGATCCCAGCGCCACGCCTTGACCGCTGCCTAACAAGGCGCCCCCACCGAGGGCCGACCTGGCCTAGATGGCCCTAGATCTAGCCCACGCGGCGCACCCGCGGACGGTCGTCGTCGCAGCGAGGCCCCTCCATACACCACCCGTACCGCCTCCGCCGAGCCACCATGCGCCGCCCGCGACCTCCAGAGCAGGCCGCGCCGTCGCCCCGACCCGCCATCACGCCTCCACGGCAGCCCCCCCTCTCCAACCTTCGGGGGCGAGGGCGCCCGCCGCCACCGCGAGAGGGACCTGCGGCAGCGGCGGCGGAGGGAGTCGTGCGGGAGGAGCCCGCCGGCGGCGGCGACTAGGGTTGCCCCGAGTCGCCCCGTACGGGAGCGTCGCGGGGTCAGGGGATATCTGCAGATTTAACTGTAGGGGTTCGTAGCATGGAAAACAAAAAATTTCTATCGCATACAAACAAACAAGCCAAGATCTATCTACTAGATTGTAGCAACGAGTCGATGGTATAACTTACCCTCGAAGATTCCAAAGCGTTTAACGAGAGCGGATTCTCGTGGGTGATGTAGTCGTACTCTTTCCGATCTCAAGATCGTGTAGACGATCCTTCCGGCGCCACGTACCGGCAGCGCTCCCGTAGTCGGTCACACGTTCGGTACTCGACGAAGACCTTCCTCTCCCTTGTTCCAGCAGGCAGCGGAGGTTGTAGCACTCTCCTCGCGATTCCGGCAGCACAACGGCGTGGTACCGGAAGTAGAGGGGAAATCCCGCAGGGCTTCGCCTTAAGCCGGTGCGAGTATGGTGGAGCTTATGAGAGAGGCTATTAGTGGTCTAGTAATTAGACACACCAATTAGAAGGCTCTAAACCAATTAGAAGGCTCTAAACCGCTGGCTAAAGCAATTAGAAGCTCTAAACCAAAACGGCTCTAAACCGGAGGTAGAAGATAGGAACTTGTGTGTTCTAGGAGGGGAGCCCTGCCCCTCCTTTTATGGGTGGGGAGGCGCGGCCAGGGGAGGGGAGTCCCTCCCCAAGTCGGCCTTGGGCTGGGCGCCGGCTTGGAGGAGTGGTACTCCTCCTCCAAGTTGGTTCCAACTCCTCTTGCTTGTTTCCCACAGTTTCCTGTTTTAGCCGTTTGACTTTCAAACTGGCAATTTGACTTTCATGTTTTTGGAACAGCAAGAACACTTAGTACATGATGCAATCATTCAATGACACACTCATGTACCCTCCCCCCCGGAGTGCCGGACAATCCGGAACCTTCTAGAACATTCCCGATGAAAACACCGGAATCATTCCCGAACTCTGAAACGGGACTTTCCTTATATGAATCTTATTCTCCGGACCATTCCGGATCACCTCGTGATATCCCAGATCCCATCCGAGACTCCGAACAACATTCGGTCTCTTTCTCATAATACCATAACTACTCAAACAACGTTGAATCCTTAAGTGTGTCTCCCTACGGTTCGTGAATTATGCGGACATGATCGAGACACTTCTCCGAACAATAACCAATAGAGGAATCTGGAAATTCATATGGCTCCCACATATTTCTACGATTACTTTGCGATCGAATGAACCACTTACATACGATACCAATTTCCCTTTGTCTCACGATATGTTACTTATCCGAGGTTATGATCGTCGGTATCTCTGCATACCTAGTTCAACCTCGTTACTGATAAGTACTCTTTTCTCGTTCCCGTGATATGTGATCCCTTGTGACCAAGTCACATGCTTGCAAGCTAATTGGATGACATTCCACCGAGAGGGCCCAGAGTATATCTATCCGTCATGTGGATGGACAAATCCCACTCTTGATCCATGTGTCTCAACCAATACTTTCTGAACACTCAATGCCACTTTTATAACCACCCAGTTACGGTGTGGTGTTTGATGTCATCAAAGCATCCATCCGGTAAAGGTGATATGCATGATCTCATGGTCGAAGGAATTAGGTTACTATGTATCAGAAAGCATATAGCAATTGAACTATTGAAATGACTTGATCTTTATGCTACGCTTGTCTATAGGAGTATGTCCACCATATCATTCTCCTAACGATATGATCTTGTTGTTGATAACATCTCAATGTTCATGATAGGGAAACCACAATCATTAATCAACCAACAAGCTAGTGAAGTATAGAGGCTATACTAGGGACTTCAAATTAAGTTTACAAATCACACAAGTATTAATGGTTTCCTTGTTAATACTATTATAGCATGAATGTAAACATTTATCATAAACACAAAGATATAATAATAACTACATTTATTATTGCCTCTAGGGCATATCTCCAACAGTCTCCCACTTGCACTAGAGTCATCTAATCTAGATTACATGGTAATATACCGAACACCCATGGCAGTTTGGTGTTGGTCATGTTTTGCCCTCGGGAGAGGTTTAGTCAACGGATCCGCCACATTCAGATCTGTGTACTTTGCAAATCTTTATATCCCCATCCTGGATATGTTCTCGAATAGCATGAAAATGTAGCTTGATATGCTTCAGCTTCTTGTGTGACCTTGGTTCTTGCGCATTGGCTATGGTGCCCATGTTATCACAGTAGATAGACATTGGGTCCAGCGCACTAGGAACCACACCCAGCTCTGTAATGAACTCTTTCATCCATATCGCTTCTTGTGAAGCCTCTGAAGCAGCCATGTATTCCGATTCAGTTGAAGATCTCGCCACAACGCTTTGCTTTGCACTCCTCCAGCTAACTGTTGCACCATTCAAAATAAATACGTATCCAGATTGTGATTTAGAATCATCCAGATCGGTGTTCCAACTAGCATCGGTGTAACCATTAACAACGAGCTGTTCATCACCTCCATAAGAAAGAACCATATCCTTAGTTCTTCTCAAGTACTTAAGGATGTTTTTGACCGTTGTCCAATGATCCACTCCTGGATCACTTTGATATCTGCTAGTTAGACTAACAGCATATGCGATGTCGGGTCTAGTACATAGCATGGCATACATTAGAGATCCTATGGCTGAGGCATAGGGAGTTTTACTCATCCTTTCTCTATCTTCTGCCGATGTCGGACTTTGAGTTTTACTCAAGGTCGTATTGGGCAACATGGGCAAGAACCCTTTCTTGCTTTCTTCCATTCCAAACTTCTTTAGAACTTTGTCCAAATATGTACTCTGTGACAATGATATTTGGCGTTTCGATCTATCTCTATAAATCTTTATGCCTAATATGTAAGCTGCTTCGCCAAGATCCTTCATTGAAAAACTATTATTCAAATATTCCTTGACACTATTAAGAAGGTCTACATCATTCCCAATCAACAATATGTCATCCACATACAGTATTAAGAATGCTACAGAGCTCCCACTCACTTTCTTGTAAATACAAGCTTCTCCATAAGTTTGTATAAAACCAAAACTTTTGATTACCTTATCAAAACGTTGATTCCAACTTCGGGATGCCTGCTTCATTCCATAGATGGACCGTTGAAGTTTGCATACCTTGTTAGCATCTTTAGGATCGACAAAACCTTTGGGTTGCATCATATACAACTCTTCATCAATGTCTCCATTGAGGAATGCTGTTTTGACATCCATCTGCCATATCTCATAATCATAATATGCAGCGATTGCTAACATAATCCTCACAGACTTTAGCTTCGCTACCGGTGAGAAAGTCTCATCGTAGTCAACTCCTTGAATTTGTCGAAACCCTTTTGCGACAAGTCGAGCTTTATAGACAGTAACATTACCATCAGCATCTGTTTTCTTCTTGAAAATCCATTTGTTCTCGACAGCCTTCCGGCCATCCGGTAAGTCCACCAAAGTCCATACTTGGTTTTCGTACATGGATCCAATCTCGGATTTCATGGCTTCTTGCCATTTATTGGAATCTGGGCTCATCATCGCTTCCTCATATGTCTCGGGGTCATCGGTGTTGTCCACCACCATGACATTCATAACGGAATCATACCAATCTGGAGTGGTACGAGTTCTCGTTGACCTCCGAGGCTCTGTAGTAACTTCAACCGAAGTTTCATGATCACCATCATTAGCTTCCTCTCTTATTGGTGCAGGCACCACAGGAACTTCTTCCAGTGCTGCGCTACTCGCAATTTCGAGAGAAGGTTCGACAACCTCGTCGAGTTCTACTTTCCTTCCAGTCACTTCTTTCGAGAGAAATTCCTTCTCTAGAAAGGATCCATTCTTGGCAACGAATGTTTTGCCTTAGGATCTATGATAGAAGGTATACCCAATAGTTTCCTTCGGGTATCCTATGAAGACGCATTTTTCCGCTTTGGGTTCAAGCTTGTCCGGCTGTAACTTCTTTACATAGGCTTCGCATCCCCAAACTTTAAGGAACGACAATTTAGGTTTCTTCCCAAACCATAATTCATACGGTGTCGTTTCAACGGATTTAGACGGTGCCCTATTTAAAGTGAATGCGGCTGTTTCTAATGCATAACCCCAAAATGATAGCGGTAAATCTGTAAGTGACATCATAGAACGAACCATATCTAAGAGAGTTCGATTACGACGTTCGGACACACCATTACGCCGTGGTGTTCCCGGCGGTGTCAATTGTGAAAGTATTCCGCATTTCTTCAAATGCTCGCCAAACTCGTAACTTAGATATTCACCTCCACGATCAGAACGTAGAAATTTAATCTTCTTGTTACGTTGATTCTCTACCTCACTTTGAAACTCCTTAAACTTCTCGAAAGTTTCGGACTTATGTTTCATGAAATAGATATACCCATATCTACTCAAGTCATCCGTGAAGGTAAGAACATAACGATAACCACCGCGCGATGCTACACTCATTGGACCACACACATCGGTATGTATGATTTCCAATAAGTCCGTAGCTCGCTCCATCATACTAGAAAATGGAGTCTTAGTCATTTTACCCATCAGACATGCTTCGCATCTTTCAAGTGATTCAAAATCAAGTGATTCAAGAAGTCCATCGGAATGGAGTTTCTTCATACGTTT
The DNA here is from genome assembly GCA_916181665.1 of Avena sativa. NCBI lineage: Eukaryota > Viridiplantae > Streptophyta > Magnoliopsida > Poales > Poaceae > Avena > Avena sativa. The sequence goes on from OV702282.1 coordinate 325,487,396, forward strand.
CACTCCGATGTGACCAAGACGACAGTGCCACATATAGGTCGAATTATCGCTTGATTTCAAACGTTTAGCCTCAATGTTGTTGATATGTGTATTTCCACTATCGAGATTCAATAAGAATAGACCATCTAACAAAGGTGCATGTGCATAAAACATATTACTCATATAAATAGAACAACCATTATTCTCAGATTTAAACAAGTAACCGTCTCGCAATAAACAAGATCCCGATATAATGTTCATGCTCAACGCAGGCACCAAATAACAATTATTTAAGTATAAAACTAATCTCGATGGTAGATGAAGGGGTAGCGTGCCGACCGCGATCACATCAACCTTTGATCCGTTTCCCACGCGCATCGTCACCTCGTTCTTCGCTAGCTTCCGTTTATTCTGCAGCACCTGTTTCGAGTTACAAATATGAGCAACCGAACCAGTATCAAATACCCAGGCACTACTACGAATACTAGTGAGATACACATCAATAACATGTATATCAGATATACCTTTCTTCTTGATGTTGCCGTTCTTCAAATCCGCCAAGTACTTTGGGCAATTCCGCTTCCAGTGACCTACTCCCTTGTAGTAAAAGCACTCAGTTTCAGGCTTTGGTCCAGCCTTGGTTTTCTTCGTCGGCGTGGTAACTTTCTTACCACCCTTCTTGAAGTGTCCCTTTTGCTTAGACTTGCCCTTCTTGAATTTGGTGGTCTTATTGACCATCAACACTTGGTGCTCTTCCTTGATCTCCACTTCTGCAGATTTTAACATAGCAAATAGTTCTGGCAACTCTTTGTTCATGTTCTGCATGTTGTAGTTCATCACAAAGTTCCTGTAACTTGGTGGCAATGACTGGAGGACGCGGTAAACCCCCAAAGCATTAGGAATCACTATACCCAAGCTTTGAAGTTTGTTTGCGTGTCCAGACATCTTAAGAACATGCTCACTGACGGAGCTGCCCTCTTCCATCTTGCAGTTAAAGAACTTTTCAGAAGCTTCATAACTTTCAATTGCCGCATGAGTCTCAAAAATCAATTTGAGATCCTCGACAATATCATATGGGTCTGACTCTTCAAACCTTTTCTGAAGCTCCGATTCTAAACCATACAAGATAGCACACTGAACTATGGAGTACTGATTCTTCCGAGCGAGGTAAACATTCTTTACTTCATCGGGAGCATCAGCTGCAGGTGGGTCACCCAGCGGTGCATCCAGCACATAGGTCAAATTACCAGCTGTGAGGACAATCCTCAAATTGCGGAACCAATCCGCGAAGTTGCTTCCATTGTTTTTCAACTTTTCTTTCTCTAGGAACGCATTAAAATTGATGGTAGGGGCTGCCATTGATCTACAACATATTTGCAATAGTTTAGACTAAGTTTATGACAAATTGAGTTCAAATTAATTAATGAAATTAAACTAGGTGAACTCCCACTCAAAACAACATCCCTCACATTGTTTTAGTGATCACACGAACCAAATCCACTACATCAACACCGATCATCACGAGAGTTGATATAGTTTCAATGGCGAACAATCATCATGTTCATCATATCTACTATATGATTCATGCTTTACCTTTCGGTAATCCGTGTTCCTGAGACCATGTCTGTACATTCTAGGCTCGTCAAGATCAAACCTTAGCCACCGCATAAGCAAATCTGGCTTGCTTACGTTGTATACACTTGCGGAATCTAACACACCCGATCATCACGTGGTGCTTCGAAACAACAAGCTTTAGCAACGGTGCTAACTAAGGGCGAACACTTTATGATTTGAAATTCATGTGCATGAGGGATCATCTTATAATGCTACCGTCGTCTACTAAGCAATACAAGATGCATAAAGGATTAACATCACATGCAATTCATAATTTGTGATATGATATGGCCTTTCTTCTTTGTGCTTCCGATCTCCATCTTCAAACACGAACATGATCTCCATCATCACCGGCATTGCATCAAGGTCAATGACGCTTCACCATGGTTGTCGTCCACCGGCTTCAACTATTACAACTACTTTGAATAGACACGCGGGTCTTAACATAAATTAAAGACAACCATATGGCTCCTGCCGGTTGCCAACTTACAATAAGGAACATTGCATACATCAAATATAATCACAATCATGGCCATATCACATCACTGCACACCCCTGCAAAACAAAGTTAGACGCTTCTACTTTCTTTGCATATTTTACGTGGTTTGGGGCTTTCAATAAGTGTCGTTCTAACTTACGAACAAGAACCACAACATTGATACTAGCATTGTTGATTACCCGTTGTAAATTGGATCTTAACTATGCTAGGAGAAACAGGCACCCGCAAAGCCACTTATGCAATACAAGTTGCATGTCAAGCGTGGAGCAAGTCTCATGAACGATGTCATGTAAGGTTAGCCCGGGCCGCTTCATCCCAACATACCGCAAGATGCAAAGTACACAAAAAGCAATCTACAATAAAAGCATCAACGCCCACAATGACCATTGTGTTCTACTCGTGCAACAGATCTACATATAGACACGGCTCTGATACCACTGTAGGGGTTCGTAGCATGGAAAACAAAAATTTTCTATCGCATACAAACAAACAAGCCAAGATCTATCTACTAGATTGTAGCAACGAGTCGATGGTATAACTTACCCTCGAAGATTCCAAAGCGTTTAACGAGAGCGGATTCTCGTGGGTGATGTAGTCGTACTCTTTCCGATCTCAAGATCGTGTAGACGATCCTTCCGGCGCCACGTACCGGCAGCGCTCCCGTAGTCGGTCACACGTTCGGTACTCGACGAAGACCTTCCTCTCCCTTGTTCCAGCAGGCAGCGGAGGTTGTAGCACTCTCCTCGCGATTCCGGCAGCACAACGGCGTGGTACCGGAAGTAGAGGGGAAATCCCGCAGGGCTTCGCCTTAAGCCGGTGCGAGTATGGTGGAGCTTATGAGAGAGGCTATTAGTGGTCTAGTAATTAGACACACCAATTAGAAGGCTCTAAACCAATTAGAAGGCTCTAAACCGCTGGCTAAAGCAATTAGAAGCTCTAAACCAAAACGGCTCTAAACCGGAGGTAGAAGACAGGAACTTGTGTGTTCTAGGAGGGGAGCCCTGCCCCTCCTTTTATGGGTGGGGAGGCGCGGCCAGGGGAGGGGAGTCCCTCCCCAAGTCGGCCTTGGGCTGGGCTCCGGCTTGGAGGAGTGGGACTCCTCCTCCAAGTTGGTTCCAACTCCTCTTGCTTGTTTCCCACAGTTTCCTGTTTCCCACAGTTTCCTGTTTTAGCCGTTTGACTTTCAAACTGGCAATTTGACTTTCATGTTTTTGGAACAGCAAGAACACTTAGTACATGATGCAATCATTCAATGACACACTCATGTACCCTCCCCCCCCCCCCCCCCGGAGTGCCGGACAATCCGGAACCTTCTAGAACATTCCCGATGAAAACACCGGAATCATTCCCGAACTCCGAAACGGGACTTTCCTTATATGAATCTTATTCTCCGGACCATTCCGGATCACCTCGTGATATCCCGGATCCCATCCGAGACTCCGAACAACATTCGGTATCTTTCTCATAATACCATAACTACTCAAACAACGTCGAATCCTTAAGTGTGTCTCCCTACGGTTCGTGAATTATGCGGACATGATCGAGACACTTCTCCGAACAAAAACCAATAGAGGAATCTGGAAATTCATATGGCTCCCACATATTTCTACGATTACTTTGCGATCGAATGAACCACTTACATACGATACCAATTTCCCTTTGTCTCACGATATGTTACTTATCCGAGGTTATGATCGTCGGTATCTCTGCATACCTAGTTCAACCTCGTTACTGATAAGTACTCTTTTCTCGTTCCCGTGATATGTGATCCCTTGTGACCAAGTCACATGCTTGCAAGCTAATTGGATGACATTCCACCGAGAGGGCCCAGAGTATATCTATCCGTCATGTGGATGGACAAATCCCACTCTTGATCCATGTGTCTCAACCAATACTTTCCGAACACTCAATGCCACTTTTATAACCACCCAGTTACGGTGTGGTGTTTGATGTCATCAAAGCATCCATCCGGTAAAGGTGATATGCATGATCTCATGGTCGAAGGAATTAGGTTACTATGTATCAGAAAGCATATAGCAATGAACTATTGAAATGACTTGATCTTTATGCTACGCTTGTCTATAGGAGTATGTCCACCATATCATTCTCCTAACGATATGATCTTGTTGTTGATAACATCTCAATGTTCATGATAGGGAAACCACAATCATTAATCAACCAACAAGCTAGTAAAGTATAGAGGCTATACTAGGGACTTCAAATTAAGTTTACAAATCACACAAGTATTAATGGTTTCCTTGTTAATACTATTATAGCATGAATGTAAACATTTATCATAAACACAAAGATATAATAATAACTACATTTATTATTGCCTCTAGGGCATATCTCCAACATTAACAACCTTCAAGGAGGCCTTTCGTGAGCAGCATGTACAATGCTTGACTTTTATGGAGACGCTTAAGTAGCAAAAATAAATCAATTCTCGTAAATTGAAAAGGTAAGAGCCTTTAATGCCATGTACAATGCAAGTTGCCTAGATAGGTGCTTGAGAAAATAAATCAACCATTTTATTAAGCACCGGTGTCTATTTGTATAGAAAAAAGTATAGTTAGGCATATGACTAGTATAAATAAGCATCAATACTTAATAAAAAACCTGTTTATTTTCTACGAGAAACTCTAGCAGACCCCGCATATAGCCCAGATGCGCAAAATAACCGCTGCCTTGCGGTTCTGGTCGAAAAAAAGCCCCGACTAGACCTCGCATACACATCGAACCAAAACCAATTGTAGGGGCCAGCAAATTTGGCTGCTCAACCTGCACATACGCAGGTCGAGAGGGGGTTTCCTGGCCGATCCCCATCCTGTGCAAGTAGGGATGTAAGTGGCACACCATTTAATCCCGTGTAATACCGTTTATTTGTATTCTAGTTCAACAAAGTTTGTTTTTTCTAAAACAAAGAACTAAGATTTTGAATAAACGGGACTTGCGGATGCCATTTAAGTACCATTTACATCACTATGTGCAAGGCGTTGGCGCGGGGGAACTTTCAGCACACGCGCGGAAATTTCACCCCCTCGCCGTGAGCTCCTCCGTCGCCACCGCCGCGCGCCGCTGCAGATCCCGGCCGCATCTCCCACCTCCTTGTCTCGATTCCGGCCACTAGGCACATCGTCGCAGCCCTGTCGCCCTCATGCCCCAACCGGCAGACCCCACAGGTGCCACATCAATTTGATCTGGCTCGCGGCCGACATGGATCTTGCGCCAAGCTCTATCGCGTCTGTCGAGTAGCAATAAAATTAAAATAAATGGATAAACAAAAAATCTAAAAGTTATAAAGATTTTTTAACATCCTTATTCTATATTTCCTTATTTTTATTTTGCTTCAAATGTTTCAATAAAATAGTTAGTCTCCCGTAGATAGCTGATTTAATATATCTTCTTTCTAAATTATGGAATTTGAAAAAAAATCCTTGATTTTCTTCACGAGGAGTGAAGCTTCTCAAAATGATAAATACATAAATAAATTCTACTTCCATTTTTTGTCCCCATTTCATCGTAAATATTTCTTTTAGTGAATCTTTCTAAATTGATGAAAATTTTGAAAATCAAGATTTTGTTCAAGAGAGTTAAGCTTCCCCAAATGATAAATAAATTCCTTCCAATTTTTGTCTCCATTTCATCATCAATACTTATTTTAGTGCAGTCGATATATGGTTTTGAAACCTAAGCGATCGACATCCGCCATTATAGAGCTAAGGGAATGAATTTAGGCTCGCGCAATATATGAGGGATAACAAACATATGTTTTTCCATTTTGAAGAAATAACTCCAAACCGTGAAAATTTTAGCCACATATATGGTATGGCAGGTATATTTTGAAGCATCATTGCAATATGTATACGCATAGGAACCACACAGTTCGTACTAGGGGTGGGCAGAAAAACCCATAACCTAAAACCCAACCCGAAAAGACCAAGACCGAAACCGAATAGATCAAGACCGAAAGGACCGATGAAAATATTGGGTAGCAAATTTTGTAGATCGAATTTAGTTTGATTAATTCGGTCATTAGTTCTTGGTAACCAAATGGACCAAACTGACCGAACTTTAGGTGAGAGTGGTGTAGTTTCAAAGCGCTAGTTGCCCATAACTATAGATTTATCTTCCTCTAACTAAACCAAATTTAGTATTATTGAATGTTAGTTTCTGCCAATTAATATGACTATATGAAGTGTATTTTATATTTAAATTATAACTGAAATAGTACTAAATGGTTTACCAAATATTATCCATCTATCACACAATTCGGTCATGACCGAAACCGAACCCGAATTATCGGGTAACCGAATTTGTCGGTTAGTAAAAATAAGAAGTAAATTTCGGTCTTTATTTTTTAAAGACCAATTTCAAAATAGACCGATATGCAAAGACCGAATTTTCGGTTCATGACCGAACGCCCACCCACAGTTGGTACAGTTGGTACAATAGAGCGTGTCTTTGGACTAAAAAACATGTCCCTTAACTATACGGTTGTTAGAAATATGCGAGGCACCCCTGCGGAGGCGGCGCCTTGAACCACATACATGTTCAAATATAATTGAGAAATAACAATTTATTCAAGTCTACATCAGAAAGTACAAATACGTAACGCGCACGCAGGACTGGGTTGAAATCAAGATAGCACACCGTACATATAGATACGACCAAACAAGGTAGCGGCCCATTTATTTTGTTAGCAAATGAAGGATGATGATCATGCGGCGGTGACTGCGATCTTCATGCCGGCCTGGCAGTGTCCGGGGATGCTGCAGATGAAGTAGTTTGTGCCGCGGGCGAGCGTGACACGGTCGGCGCCGGACTTGTACACCTTGGCGCCCTTGGCCGGCTTGGCGCAGGACTTGTACCCCGCCGCGCTCACTGCCACCACGTCGTGCGCCGTCGCGTCGTACTTGAACACTGCACACACATTCCGGCCATATATGCATCAAAACTTGGTGCCAATCTCCATGAAGCAACATATGATGAAAGGTTGAAGTAGGGCGTACCTAGGACGTCACCGGCCTTGAAGCGCTTGCCGGCTGGCCAGGAGTTGGTGTTGAAGGACCATCCGCTGCGGTCGCCGACGTTGAAGACCGCCGACTCCACGACGTCGGCTTGAAGGAGCACGCAGAGGAGCAGGGCGAGCCCGACGACAACGGCGACGTTACCGCCTCTTCCCTGAGCTGCCATTTCTAGCTTCAAGCTACCGGTGAGTCACTCGAGGGAAGGAGCAGAAGAACGAAGATCAGATATCTTAAGACTGTGTGAGGTGCGGTTGTGGTTAGCGATGGACCGGCCGGTGCTGTTTTATAGGCTCGCCGGAGTGGAGGCGTGAGGGCAAGTAGGCCCGATCGAATGCACGGCCAAAAAGGAAGTCTGAAACTCGTGTTGTATTTTTCATTGGAAGGCGTAGAGTAGAGTGCAGTGGAATGGGGGTTGGCCAACGACCCACAACAATGGAGGCGTGCCATTAATTTACTTTTGGACTTGGACTCATGGACGACCGACAGCGATATAAGTCATACTAGACGAGTAGACTTAGAAGAATGTTGGATGGGAGACTACCACCCTACCTGGCCACTTAGCGTGGACTAAAATGATATACAGAAATTAGTTAACTAGGCTAAAGTGGGCAGAAAAACTATGCAAAAAAATTGCCGTCCATGTATAATTGGGCTACGCACCATACATATTAATCAATCAATCTCTCTCTCTCAACAACAACACCGACTTCAAATTAATCTTAAACTTTCTATCCATGTACTACATCTGTTTGGGATTATTAGTCGCAAGGGTCAAGTTGATAATACCAAGACACTTTATAACTCTCTATCATTAATATATACATGCATCAATAGTACGTATTACATGCATGAGAAGCAAGAGGAAAATAAGAACATGCATTAGACAAAAGAGACTAATAAATGAAATAGCCCTTATAATTTCAAACAATATAAAAAAGCTCTTAGGACTAATAATTCCAAATAGAGGTAATAGTAGTGCATACATAATTGGTGCGTGGAACTCAACTTGGTACACATAATTCAGTAGAATAATTACTCATGCGTGGAATTACAGGCTCTGATGTGGTATTTTTAGACTTGCTTTGCTTGCTAAATTCTACCCCTGACGTTACGCCCGCGCATGAGACGAAGAGTGAGCAGTTGCTGGAAAATGGAATTGGGGAAGAGGACTGGAAGGTGAGGTCATCAAGTCACCGTCGACACCGGAGTATACATCCGCACTTACATCGGTTTCTGTTAGTTCCTGGGTCACTGCCTCCAACCAACACCACGACACGCTTTTCACGACCCAAACAGAGAGGTGTTTTGGCTCATGGGCTCCAGCTATCTCGGTATTTAAAAAATATAAAATGAAATTTAGGGTTCAAAAAAATCTAAAATAAATTAACATGGATACATACACATGTTATGTAAAGTTTTGCTAGATAATTTGTTATATGCTAGGCTACACAAAAATTACAAAATCGTGGACCTGAAAAAGGTGAAAAGAACTCATTTTATCTTCCAATATTTCTCTTTTTGTGCAGATCACATATGAAAATATATTCCGATGCACTTGTATGTATATTTTCAGAATTCTTAGAGACCTAAAAACAAACTTTTCAAAATTTTAGAAAATCGAAATCACTAGTGCTCTTGTGGCAAAAGGACTTTTCGCCAAAAGAAAATGAAGAACACTCCACGATGGATCCCTAGAGTTCCGATTCATGTTTCAGACACTTAATTTAATGTGTTAGGCACACTATCAAGAGGTTGCTCTACACATCGACACTTTGGTGGCAGTCCGATACACCATGTTGTAGCCTTCCTCATTCTAAGCTTGACACTACGTTCTCTTTCCTCTTCACCTTCTTGTTCGCTAGGATGATGCCTTCCTAAAAGACGTAAGAGGCTAGAGGGATATGGTCATGTTTACGGATTGGGCTTCACTCTTGTGAGGCTGGTTTGCAAAACAAGTGTCAATGGCATGAACGGCGAACAAGTCATGATGTTCATCGTCACCATGAACACCTCATGTGGAAGTGTAGTGATAAACTACAAAGAGGACCTCACCCTGCCTTGGGTTTTATAGAACCTCGTGGAGAAGAGGCCTAGAGAGTTCCTCATCCTAAGCTTGACACGTCGGACGAGTTTTGGGATTGGGCCTTACTCTTGTGGACGTGTGGCTCCCCTGATGTAGACAATCCTTCCATTGTGTCCCTGACACGTGGGGCCCACTGGACATGGGACCCACCTAGAAAGTCGGGGAAAAGAAGGGTCAGCCACATCAGAGGATCCCTCTCCCGCTCTTGTGAGGCTGATTTGCAAAACAAGCCCCAATGTCACCATCGACCCATAATTTGTGATGTTCATCGCCGCCGTTAACACTTAAGGGGTAAATTATGGTCATAAACTACAGCGATGATCTCTCATCGCCTTGAATAACCTCGTCAAGAATGACGAAGGATAGTTTTCACAATCCCATGGCACTCCTAGTTTCGAAGATCGAAACAAAGTTTATTTGTTGGAAAATGACTCAATCACCAGGTTAGGATCAAAGAGACAAAGACCGTAATAATGAAGTTCCCTGAGACTTTTTTCATGGTGTGATCAAAAGATCATACAAGTGTTTAAAATATGGATCTTGTCGGGTTTATAAATGCACCCGATGAAAGTATATGAATCTAGAGTTTATGACCATGGAGACAAAAGCTTTGCGTGGGTGTAGATTACGTGTCCTTTCCAAACGAATTTTCTTCAATATATATAGGCGTCGGTGGTGTAAGAGTGTCTGCAGGTCACATCAAGTCTTCATCTTGTTTTGTGCGTCAAGTTATTCTTCGATTTCGCTCTAATGTACGCGTAGTTTCGGGATCCTTCGGGAAATCCTCTTGTAGCACAACAGGTTAGGTCAGTTGAGAGCTCATGGATACATGCCTCCAAGTCACGGACATTGAGGCCATCATGGATAGGAAAAGTGGTACAAGGCCTGATCTACAAGGAAAAGTGGTCTGACATTCACATAACATCAAGAGAGTGAACTAATACATACTCATAAACAAGGTTATAGATCATCTTCATTTCAATTCATAACAATTCTAGGGTTTTTCCATCTCCCAAGAACAAGGAAAAATAATCACACATGGAGGCAATCAACATCATCATAATAGCATAAATTGAATACATATGAATAGATGAATTCTTGTGCAAATCCACAATAGGTTTTAGGAAATACAATAAGATGACCTCCAAGGATCTTTGTAGCCTCAGGATTGAAGCACTTTTGTGAGTTCCCCCCTCTAGATCCCTTCAGGAGGCGAGGTTTCTTTGAGTTCTGGTGTTTCTGAATGTCGGATCTTAGATCCATCTACACAGGGTGAAAGTATTTTATGAGACGGTTTTGACGGCACATGGTATGGGCGGGCCGTATGGACAGGCCCCATCTGTACCAATGCCCGTTAAAGGTACTAGATGCCGCATGGGAAGTGTATTCTCTTTGGATTTTCTTCCATGTGTGTGGATAATTGTAAAGGAGGCTTTAATGTCCTTCAATTAGCAGATTTGTACCCAAAATTGATATCCTTTATTGTATTGTCCATCATCACATTTGATTTCGGGATCCTGATGAAAACAAGCATAGAAGGTGCGTGCGAGTGCAGTAAAATACTAAAATTCTATCACTACACATATGCAAAAACATAAGATAAATATACTGCAAAAATGCACTCATCAACTTCCCGAAACTTAGACGCTTGCGCATCCGCGAGAAAAATAAAAACTTTAATGGACAAGGTTATCTTGTTCATGAAGCACAAGTCGTTAAAATACATGAGGCGTTGATGGTAAAAAATTATATAGAACTAACTCATGGATTCTATCACGCTTCCACATGTCAAATGACTTAGAAGGCTACCACACCTAAGTACTAATCGTTTATATGAAGATTAATCAACAACATGTGAAGTTCAACCGAATGAGTTTTGTGAGGAGATCTCAAACATATTTAGAACTTCAGACATCCACTTGGGATTCAAAGCATTGAAAGGTCTCTTCCCCTTTTGTTTCCTCTCATGATCATGGTTAATATGTCCCTTCAATCTTTGCACATATTGGCTTTACACTTTGCATTTAAGCAATTTGTAGTGCTGTGCAAACAAGATATACATACCTTCCAATCTCATGGAAGATCTGTCAAAAGGTTACAATATAGAAGCTAGAACGAAGTGTATCTACCTTGACAACGGCTTTAACGTCACCTATTTCATGTACAAGCACTTCGACAACCCAGTCTCGTTTTACTTTTTAGACCATGTTGGAGGGATGATGACATCAATGACGACGATATCGATGTGTATGTCCACAACGACGACAATGAGGAGGAGGAGGAGGAGGAGGAGGAGGAGTACTTAGCTAGCCATGTGTAGCTAGTATAATATAAGTTGTTGATACATAGGTTATAGAAAAATAGTAAAACATCTTATAATTTGAAACACAATGGAGTACTATTATTTTGTTTAATTTGTGTTGTTCTGTTATGTGATGATATTATTCTGTTATATTATTTGCTGTCAAATCAATAGGAGCAGTAGTTCTTATTCTCCAAGTTAAGTTAAGTGACACGGTGAAAACTTGAGAAAATGTTACTAGTGGCATATGTCCTGACCGTTCTGAATCTTGAAAATTCATAGTGTTGTGAAATTGTCCATCATATATGGTCTAGTTTGAGCGAAAATTACATTAGTGTCATTTTGCGCCATATTCGTTCCAGGTGATTACATTAGTGACACTAGAAAATGGTTTCTGTTTACAATCTAACAATATTGTTTGACATGGCAAAATACATGTATGATACGATTATTATGCATGATGGATATGAGGTTGGACCAGCTTTGTTTGTGGGCTGTGGAAGAGGGCCCTCCGACGAAGATCCTCGTTGTGTGGCGGCGCGCAGGCGAGGAGGATGCGGTCCGGCACGACACAACAGCCACCCCACTGAAGCCGGTGGCCTAGGTTGGGAACGCAGAGTGGGCCATGCCAGATCCAGCGCGCTGCTGCGCTGGCAAATGTTTCCGGCATCACCATTATTCTTGACAGGAGTCCTCCGCGGGCCGTGACATCTGACGTCATCTTCGTCTTCACGAACATAGGGGCCTGCGTGCAAAAATATAGTACCAATTGTTGTAGACTATGTATGTAGACATGTATTAGTATATATAGAGATCGTGTGAATTTATTTTAGAACGGAAGAAATAGTACGCTCTACGTACTCTCGTGCGTATAGAAGTTCAATTACGTACCTGGCACTGCACATCGATCCCTTTGCTTTTGTACTCGACGTAGAGGCTCCTGGAGAACTTAGCAACGTACCTGAGATTTAAAATACTCAAGAAAAATGTAAAAATAATTAAAGTAGTGGTATGGTAGATTAAAAAGGTTGGGGACGGCGCAGCCGCCCAAGAGCATGCACCTCGATAACACTCTCGCGGGGGACAACGTACGGGGATGAGGATATTGGCGAGCTGGGCCTCGACGATTTCAGGCGTGCGAGGCGCTAGGAGATCGAATCCCGTGACGATGCTAGGAGAAATACCAAAATCAGCATATGCGGCTACTTGCTGACGATGGGACTAGACTAGAGGTTGGATGCGGATATTGGCGGCGGCCATGGTGGATGGCGGCACAGGCTAGGGAGACGGTCGCCGCTTATGGTATGTATGGGGGAAGAAGGCGGGAGCCCAGGGGAGACGTACGGTCCGTCATATATAGAGGGCGGGTCATGCTCATGCTCATGCAGGGTAGTCGTCGTCCTGCAGCGCGCGAGGGACGACACGGAGCGCGGGGAGCCGGTCTTTGGCAGGGGACGCGGCGCGCAGAGGAGCTAGCCTGTCGGCAGCGGTTCCATCGTGTGGATCAGGTGGAGGAGGGGGAACGCGGGGCTAGGTTAGTATCAGCTATGGAGTATCAACAAATTGAATCAGGAATCAACAAGAATTTGAAATCTACCAATGCGAAAGGAATTGAATTGCCCATGTGCCTATGATGGCTGCATCTGCATGATGATTAAAACACGAGTCTAGCCTTCTCAAGGGTGTGCCATGAGGCCGATGAGCCGATGAGTGAAAGTTAAGTATGGTGAGTTTGTACCGTTTGGAGGCGGCGCGTAGACGGAGTAGAGCGGGAACGGCATGGCATCAACGGAGCCGTTGCCGGAGCCGATGTTCACCACGGCGCCCCGCCCCCGCTCAACCATCCCAGGCAGCACCGCGGCCGTGACCTCCGTCAGCGCCCACACGTTCACCCGCAGCATCTGCACCCACGCCTCCACGTCGGCCTCGTGCAGGTACACCGCCTGTGGCGTGGCCACGCCGGCGTTGTTCACCAGCACGCCCACGTTCATCCCCGCCACCGCCTCCCGGAGCTGCCGCATGGCATCGTCGCCCTCGGGGGTGGCGACGAGGGCGAGGTCGAGGACAACGGTCTTGGTCTTGACGCCGTGGGTTGCGGAGATGGTCTCAGAGATGTCGTCGAGCTTGGTGGGGTCACGGCCGACGAGGACGATGTTGAGGCCGGGACGCGCGAGCTGGAGGGCCATGGAGCGGCCGATGCCTGAAGTCGGGCCGGTGACGACGGCCCAGGCGCCGTATCGGCGGCGCAGGTCGGTGGGGCGGCGCAGCAGGAGGGCGAGGTGGGCGAGGAGGCGGAAGGCGAATGTGGCGACGTAGACGGACAGCTGCCGGAAGAGGAGAGCGTCGGCGGCGCTGCCCATCTTCGACTTGGCTCTTTCCCAACGGCCCAAACACAGCTCTACTAATACAACTACTAACAACGTATACGGCCTGTATGGAAATGAATAGAGATACTGTAGAAGACGGTCACCGGAAAAATTTAAAATCAATGGCGACCGCCGGCTCCCTCGCCAACCTTGGGTGCGGGAAAAAGGGGCGGCATGAATGCTCTTGCGCAACAAGAATTAATTCTCCATCCATTTATAAAAAATTGTAGACTTTGTATATACTACTACATAGAGAAAAATAATGTAACAATGAATGGCGATAGCAGACGGCCACCCGCAACAATGAATTAATGGCGATAGCACACGGCCACCGACTGTTCCCTCGCCAGTCGCCAACCTTGCTAGGTCCGGTGAATGAATGCCTCATGCACAACAAAAATATGACCTCACTACGGGTAGTTGTATTGATTGCTCAAGTCCAATTAAGGAGCATATATGCTTCGATGGTGGAAAGAGCTCTCAAGTCCCTACTACGAATGCGCTGTTTGAAGAAAATCAACATGTGACATAGACAATGTTGCCATCCCTAAACTGCCTGCCACTGTGTGCGGCCACTTAGCACAGCTCTTTCAACCCACATCTTCAAACCAAACGAAAACAAATGATGGGTGATATCTTTAATTGCAGTAACTTAATTTGCTCCCCTTGCACAGGGGATATATATCCTTTAATTGCAGTAACTTGCTCCCATTGCTAATTGTTGTAAACATGATTGACGAGGTCTGACCAATGTAATTAACTAAGAACTTCAATTTGCATCTTAAAACTGTAATTCAGCTAATTAAAAATGATCTTAACCTTGAGCACTTTTAAGAGGCAATCAACAATGTCCCGAGAGGCATAATTGCATTATTGATAAACTCGCTAGTATGAAAATAGCTATAGGTAGGTTGCATACTCGTGATGCATCAAGAAAAGCATGGGCCACATGTATATAGCCGCAGCGCATCATATAGTAGCAAGTTACCCGTGGCACACCGTGTAGAGTGGTGTGTCACGGGTACGTTTTGGCCTGGCAGGCAGGGGGTGCCCCTCTCACCCATGGCACACGACATAGTGGTGTGCCACGTGCGGTGTCCCAGCATACCACTGCATGATGTAGTACACTATAGTCGTTGACATAGCACCAATAAAATATCGTTCACTAGTATTACATCCCTTAGAGTGGTACAACAGAAACACAGCAGGTCCAAGATATGACTATAGGTTACAACTCAACTCTTTACAAAAGATCCAGAGAACACTTTAGGTTAAAGAGAGAGAAAGAAACTTCTTACAAAGAAGAATTAGAAATAATTAACTCATAAATATCATGCTAATAAGATTAGCATCTAACTATCTGGTTTGTATTGTTGCTATTGCAATACTCTACAGAAGTAGGTTCTATGGCTAGAGATTATATTTCTATCTAATCAGCAACTTCGTCTTCACTTTAGTTGATGTATATGTTAACTTTCTTTACTTTATTGAAGAGCTTGAGCTTTTGATGATGACTTCCTTGAGCATAAGTTGATGTAGATGTCGTCTGTACTGGCTTTAGAACCTAGCAAGGGTTAAGAAGATATGTTGAGTACGAGCGTACTCAGCAAGTTCACTAGAAAAGGAGTATTTGATGCACTATATCTATAGCCACAGACCATAGGTCATAGACAATGCAAGTTTTCGTAAACATTTCTTTAAAGGTTGCTTTTATTCTAAAAAGCTATGTCCGTCAGCCTTCACGAGTTTACGAGAACTTTTATGGAGTTCCTTTCCCGCCGCGTTCGTAGCTCCTTCCCGGAACAGGGAGTAACAAGTTACAGTCTTTATACTCTGCAGAGGTACTTTATTTTACCCATGAGAGACCTTAGTCTTGTTACACAACCAAGTCATGACCTTGTCCATAATTCCTTGGTATGGGGCCCAGTCTAAGATCCAAGCCAATCACTGCCCCCTTCGCGACCTCGCATGCCTCCTTGGTGTACACCATGTCCACTCATTGAATTACGGCAATGGTTTGTACAGACCGTTAGATGCCAGAACTATCGTGGGACGTTGAGGATTCCCACCCATATGCTGCATATCCTCTACAAATTACCAATTAATATGCACGCTACGAGTGATAACAGCCACGACTTGCACATCCGGCTACATGCGAGAGGAAGAAGATACAGCTGACTTCTCGGTCTCATTCCAAATCTCATGGTTAACGCGTGATATACGGCGCAAGAATCACTGGCGACATTGGTTGTTAAGTCCTAGATAATATGTTTCTTTACCACCGGAACTTTCATAGTAGGTTATTACTGTAGGGTTCGCAGCATAGAAAACAAAAAAAATTCCTACGATGGGAACAACCATGTACCAAGATCTATCTACTAAATACAAACAACGGGCGGATGTATATCTGTAGAGAACATACCCTTGAAGACCGACAAAGCTTAACGAGATAAACTCGTGGTTGATGTAGACGTTCTCTTGTCGATCTCAAGATCGAGAGGAAGTCCTAGCGCCGCAAATCAGCAGCGCATCCGTGCTCGCACACACGTCCGAGGCACTGAGCATCCTCCGCCTCCTCACTCCAGCGATGCAGCGGAAGCACAACTCTTTCTTGCCGAATAGCCACCGGGAACATGTATCTCGCTAGTCCGAGACCATGGGGGATAAATTCTAGAGGGGGAGAGAGATCTTTCACGAGGAGGTGTGAGTGAGAAGTGAGGAGGGGTGTGCCTTTTATAGGAGAGGGGGTAACCCCAAGGAGGTGGCCGGCGCATGGGGGCTGCCCCCTTGCCCTCCCCTCATTCATGTCGGTGGACACTCCACTCACAAAATCCATGATTATCATAAGAGATTCCCACCATATCATAAGATTCGCGTTCTTGAAAATCGGGAGCGAAAACTAAGTCAAAGGGGGAAGAGCTGTTTATGAGCATTTTCAGGCCGGAAACTTTAGAATTCGATTAAGAATAAGAACATAGACCCCATATCCGTCTCTACTCTTTCTGTAATTAACTTCTCTCTCACTTGCTGGAAAGCGTGTTACTTACCCAGATCTTGGATCAGAAAAGCTTATTTGGAGAGATTCAACTATCTCATTGTCTACAAATCAGGAGCCACAAATCAAGTAGCTGATGCTTTTTTTAATCCTTTCAAATCCCTCCACTCAAAATCCCACTCAAACTAGCCATTAAATGTCCACCAAATTTAATGCAAACTCTCATAAATAAAACTCCTTTTATTTATTCAGAATTTTGTCAATTACCTTAATGACAAACATTCACATATAACCCCTTGCTAGAATTCCATTTCACATGCAAAAACACTTTTTGCAATTTCACCCGAAAACCTATTTCGGTATCTAGTGAAATAAGTTCCTGCGCTTGTTATTCTTTCCGGCATGAAAGTTTTGATCCAATTGGATGTCGGTGTCTCTTAAGTGTGTCACCCTACGGTTTGCGAATAATGCGGACATGATCGAGACCCCTCTCGAATCAATAATCAGAAGCGGGATCTGGAGACCCATACTGACTCCCACACATTCAACGATGAATTTCTTGTGATCGTCGGAACCTTTTATGCTAGTATCTAAATCTCCTTGTTTCACGATATATTACATGTCCGAGATTCGATCATCGGTATCTCCATACCTATTTGATCTCGTTACTGCTCTCGTTCCCGTGATATAACATTCTAGTGATCAAATCACTTGCTTGTAAGCTAACCAATGTGATATCACCGAGAGGGCCCAGAGTATATCTATCCGTCATCGGGGTGAACAAATTCCACTCTCGATCCATGGGCCTCAACATAACACTTTATTAGTTCTGAACCCATCTTTATAATCACCCTGTTACGGTGTGACGTTTGATGTTATCAAGAAACTCTTCCGGTGTTAGTGATTGGCATGATCTCATGGTCTAAGGATTAGGATCACTTCGTAAGTTGTTATAGCAATATAAACTCAATGACTTTGATCGTAATGCTATACTTCGGATGAATGTTCATCACACCATTACACTAATGTTGTGATCCCGTTATAAACAACATCCAATGTCCATGATCAGGAAACCTTGATCATCTTGTTAATCAACGAGCTAGTTTATTAGAGAGGCATAACTAGGAACTTTCTGTTTGTTTATTAAACACACATGTATTAACGTTTTCGTATTAATACAATTATAGCATGCAAAATAAACATCTATCATATACTTGGAATACACATAATAAACACTTTATTATTGCCTCTCAGGGCATATTCCCTTCTGTCTCCCACTTGCACTAGAGACAATAATCTAGTTACATAGTGATGAATCTAACACCCATGGATTTCTGGTGTTGATCATGTTTTGCTCTAGGGAGAGTTTTAGTCAACGGATCTGCTAGATTGAGATCCATGTGTACTTTAAAAATCTTTATATCTCCATCCTTGACATGCTCGCGGATGGAGTGAAACTGGCGCTTAATATGCTTGGAATTATTGTGAGACCTTGGTTCTTTGGCATTGGCAATGAAACCATTGTTGTCACAATAGATCACCATTGGATCCAACGCACTCGCAACCACACCTAGTTTGGATATGAACTCCTTCATCCAAACTGATTCCTGAGCCGCTTTTGAAGCAGCAACATATTCGGCCTCCGTTGTTGATCCCACCACCAAAGGTTGTTTGGAACTCCTCCAACTAACCGCTCCGCCATTCATGAGAAATACGTATCCGGATTGAGACTTAGAGTCATCCGGGTCGGTGTCAAAGCTTTCATCGACATAACACTTAGAGACGAGCACTTCTTCACCTCCGTACACAAGAAACATATCCTTAGTTCTTCGCAAGTACTTAAGGATATTCTTGACCGCTATCCAGTGTTCTGAACCTGGATCCGATTGGTACCTACTAGTCAAACTAATAGCATGTGCCACATCCGGTCTTGTACATAGCATGGCGTACATTATAGAGCCTATGGCTGAAGCATAGGAGACTTTGTCCATTATCTCTCTTTCTTCCGCCGTAGCCGGACTTTGAGTCTTACTCAATGTCTTGCCTTGCAACATAGGTAAGAACCCCTTCTTACTTCCGTCCATTTTAAACTTCTTTAAAATCTTATCAAGGTATGTACTTTGCGATAGCCCTATTAGGAGCCTAGATCTATCTCTATAGATCTTTATGCCTAATATGTATGACGCTTCACCTAGGTCCTTCATTGAAAATTTGCTGTTTAGATAACTTTTAACACTGTTTAAAAGATCTATATCATTTCCGATCAATAATATGTCATCCACATATAATATCAGAAATGCCACATTGCTCCCACTCACTTTCTTGTAAATACAAGATTCTCCATAAGTTTGGACAAATCCAAACTCTTTGATCACCTCCTCAAAGCGGAGATTCCAACTTCGTGATGCTTGCTTCAATCCATAGATGGATCGCTAAAGTTTGCACACCTTGTTAGCATCCTTAGGATCGACAAAACCCTTTGGTTGTATCATATACAACTCTTCTTCAATATTACCATTGAGAAACGCGGTTTTTACATCCATCTGCCATATCTCATAATCGAAATATGCAGCAATTGCTAACATAATCCTAACTAACTTTAGCATCGCTACAGGAGAGAATGTCTCATCGTAGTCAACTCCTTGAATTTGTCGAAACCCCTTTACGACAAGTCGATCTTTATAGACGGTCACATTACCATCAGCATCAGTTTTCCTTTTAAAAATACATTTGTTCTCCACGGCCTTTCGGTCGTGAGGTAATTCCACCAAGTTCCAAACTTTATTTTCAAACATGGATTCCATCTCGGATTTCTTGGCTTCTAACCATTTGTTGGAATCCGGGCTCATCATCGCTTCTTCATACGTTGCAGGGTCATCAATTTCATCAGCCATGAAATTCATAACAGGGTTTCCGTACAGCTCGGGAGCTGCACGCGTCCTGCTAGACCTGCGAGGTTTGGTAGTACTCTCTTTCGGATTTTCATGATCATCATCATTAGTTCCCTCTTCAACTGGTGAAGCCAACTCCGGAACGACTTCCGGCGCTGCGCTACTTGCCATACTTTGAAGAGAAGGTTCAATAACCTCTTCGAGTTCTACCTTCCGACTACTCAACCTTTCGCGAGAAACTCTTTCTCTAAAAAGGATCCATTCTTGGCAACAAAAACCTTGCCCTCGGATCTGTGATAGAAGGAATACCCAATAGTTTCCTTAGGGTATCCTATGAAGACGCATTTTTCCGCTTTGGGTTCGAGTTTATCCGGTTGAAGTTTCTTCACATAAACATCGCATTCCCAAACTTTAAAAAATGACAGCTTAGGTTTGTTTCCAAACTACAATTCATATGGTGTCTTTTCAACGGATTTAGATGTTGCCCGATTTAAAGTGAATGCAACAGTTTCTAGTGCATAACCCCAAAATGACAGCCGCAAGTCCGTCAGAGACATCATAGATCGAACCATATCCAATAAAGTACGATTACGATGTTCCAACACACCATTTCGCTGTGGTGTTTCGGCAGGCGTGAGTTGTGAAGCAATTCCACACTCTTTCATATGAGTGCTAAACTCGTAACTTAGATACTCACCTCCACGGTCAGACCGTAGAAATTTGATCTTTCTATTACGATGATTTTCCACTTCATTCTGAAATTCCTTGAACTTTTCAAAGGTTTCAGACTTGTGTTTCATCAAGTAGATATAACCGTATCTACTCAAATCATCCGTGAAAGTAACAAAATAACGATATCCACCTCGCGCCGACACACTCATTGGACCACATACATCAGAATGTATGATTTCCGATAAATCTGTCGCCCGTTCCATTGAACCGGAAAACGACGTTCTAGTCATCTTGCCCATAAGGCATGGCTCACATGTATCAAATGATTCAAAATCAAGTGATTCCAAAAGTCCATCCGAATGGAGCTCTTTCATGCGTTTAACGCCAATATGACCTAGATGGCAGTGCCACATATATGTGGATATATCATCATTAAGTTTAATCCTTTTAGCATCAACATTATGAATATGTGTAATATTATTATCGAGATTCAATAGAAATAAACCATTCATCATCGGTGCATGACCATAAAAGATTCCATCCATATAAATAGAACAACCATTGTTCTCGGATTTAAATGAATAACCACTTCGCATCAAACACGATCCAGATACAATGTTCATGCTCAGTGCAGGCACCAGATAACAATTATTCAAGTTTATTACTAATCCTGACGGCAAGTGGAGAGGTAGCATTCCAACGGCGATCACATCAATGCTTGATCCATTGCCGACACGCATCTTGACCTCACCCCTTGCTAGCGGTCGCTTGTTCCACGGCCCCTGATTCGAGTTACAAATATTAGCAACTGAACCGGTATCAAATACCCAGGTGCTACTGCGAGCACTAGTCAAGTACATATCAATAACATGTATATCATATATACCTTTGTTTGCCTTGCCAGCCTTCTTGTCTGCCAAATACTTGGGGCAGTTGCGCTTCCAGTGGCCAGTCCCCTTACAATAGTAGCACTCAGTATCAGACTTAGGGCCAACTCGGGATTTCTTTTCAGGCACGGCAACCTGCTTTCCGCCCTTACTACCCTTCTGTGTACCCTTCTTTTCTTTCTTGAAACCAGTGTTCTTATTGATCATCAACACTTGATGTTCCTTTTTGATATCCACTTCTGCAGTTTTAAGCATTGACAGAAGCTCGGGGAGAGACTTCTTCATGCCTTACATATTATAGTTCATCACGAAGCTCTTATAGCTAGGTGGCAGAGACTGCAGAACACGATGGATGCCTAAGTCAATGGGAATCGATATTCCCAAGGACACAAGCTTATCGGCGTAACCCGACATCTTGAGTACATGCTCACTTACGGAGCTGTGCTCTTCCATCATGCAGCTAAAGAACTTTTCTGTAGCTTTGCAGCTCTCTACATCAGCATGTGTGTCGACAATCATTTTCAACTCACCCATTGTATCAAATGCATTGCCGTTTTCGAAATGCTTTCGAAGTTCTGGCTCTAGCCCATACAATATGCCGCAATGAACTAAGGCGTGGTCCTCCTGACGAGTCTGATAGACATTCTTCTCCTCGTCAGGGGTATCCTCAAAAGTTGGGGGGCCTAGCGGCGCTTCTAGCACATATTGCTTTTGTGCAGCAGAGAGGAGAATCCTCAAATTCATGGCCCATTCGGTAAAGTTGCTACCGTTCGTTGCAAGTTTTTCTTTCTCCATGAACACATTGAAATTAAAAGCAGGTGGTGCCATCTACAACAGAATTTGTAAAGTTTAGACTAAGTTTATGATAGATTGAGTTCAACTAATCCACATTACGAATGAACTCCCACTCAAAAACGACATCCCTCATGTCTTTTTGGTGATTACATGAACCAAATCCACTACACCAATTCCGATCATCACGTGAGTCGGTGTAGCTTCAAAGGCGAGCATCAAATGGGCATCATATCTACTATATGACTCATGCTTAACCTTTCGGTCCGTGTTCCGAGGCCATGTCTATACATGCTAGGCTCACCAAGTAAGAACCTTAGTATTCGCGTGTGTAACTGTCTTACACCCGAAATATGCTCGTGGATCCAAGAACACCCGATCATCACGTGATGTCTTGGAGCGACGAAAACATAATTTGTGCATACTAAAGGAAGAACACATTCTTATCTTGATATTTAAATGAGGGATCATCTTATTATGCTTATAAAATGCCAAACAAGCAATATAAGATGCTATCAAACATCACATGTTTATTAGTGGAATGATATGGTTCCCGCATATGATCTCTATCATGTGCACCGTGGTATGATCACTATCATACCTTTATGTGTAAGGCCAAGGTCTATGGAACTTACACGTTATGTGTGTTGTAAGAGTATCATCTCATACTTCTACTTACAACATCACCATATCATAACACTAGCCCAGCAACAATCTAAACTAGACGCCTCTAATTTATCCATTGCAAGTTTTACGTGGCTTAGGGCTTTCGAAGATAGAACCGTTCTTACCTACGAACATGAACCACAACGAGGATAACCAAATTGTCAACAACTTGTTGCAAAATAGATATTGACTATAGTAGGAGAGATAGACACCCGCTAGCCACTTATGCAAACTAGTTGCATGTCAAGCGTGGAACAGGTCTCATGTGCGAGGCCATGTAAAGTTTGTCCGGGCCGCTTCATCCCATTATTCCACCAATATCCAAAATTACAACTAAGGAGCAACAACATGATCATCCTCGCCCACATACTCATATGTATACTACCTGTGTAAAGCATCTACGTATAGATCAGGCTTTGATACCACTGTAGGGTTCACAGCATACAAAACAAAAAAATTCCTACGATGGGAAAAACTATGTACCAAGATCTATCTACTAGATACAAACAACGGGCGGATGTATATCCGTAGAGAACATACCCTTGAAGACCGACAAAGATTAACGAGTTAAACTCGTGGTTGATGTAGACGTTCTCTTGCCGATCTCAAGATCGAGAGGAAGTCCTAGCGCCGCAAATCAGCAGCGCATCCGTGCTCGCACACACGTCTGAGGTACCGAGCAACCTCCGCCTCCTCGCTCCAGCGATGCAGCGGAAGTACAACTCTTTCTTGCCGAATAGCCACCGGGAACATGTATCTCGCTAGTCCGAGACCATGGGGGATAAATTCTAGAGGGGGGGAGATATCCTTCACAAGGAGGTGTGAGTGAGAAGTGAGGAGGGGGTGCCTTTTATAGGAGAGGGGGGAACCCCAAGGGGGTGGCCGGCGCATGGGGGCTGCCCCCTTGCCCTCCCCTCATTCATGTGGGTGGACACTCCACTCACAAAATCCTTTCAAATCCCTCCACTCAAAATCCCACTCAAACTTGCCAATTAAATGTCCACCAAATTTAATGCAAACTCTCATAAATAAAACTTCTTTTATTTATTCAGAATTTTGTCAATTAATTGAATGACAAACATTCACATATTACCCCTTGCTAGAATTCCATTTCACATGCAAAAACACTTTCTGCAATTTCACCCGAAAACTTGTTTCGGTATCTAGTGAAATAAATTCCTGCGCTTGTTATTCTTTCCGGCATGAAACTTTTGCTCCAATTGGATGTCGGTGTCTCTTAAGTGTGTCACCCTACGGTTCGCGAATAATGCGGGCATGATCGAGACCCCACTCGGATCAATAATCAGAAGCGAGATCTGGAGACCCATACTGACTCCCACACATTCAACGATGACTTTCTTGTGATCGTCGGAACCTTTTATGCTAGTATCTAAATCCCTTTGTTTCGCAATATATTACATGTCCAAGATTCTATCATCGGTATCTCCATACCTAGTTTGATCTCGTTACTGACATGCACTCTTTTCTCGTTCCCGTGATATAACATTCTAGTGATCAAATCACTTGCTTGCAAGCTAACCAATGTGATATCACCGAGAGGGCCCAGAGTATATCTATTCGTCATCGGGATGAACAAATTCCACTCTCGATCCATGGGACTCAACATAACACTTTATTAGTTCTGAACCCATATTTATAATCACCCTGTCACGGTGTGACGTTTGATGTTATCAAGAAAGTCTTCCGATGTTAGTGATTGACATGATCTCATGGTCTAAGGATTAGGATCACTTCGTAAGTTGTTATAGCAATATAAACTCAATGACTTTGATCGTAATGCTATACTTCGGATGAATGTTCATCACACCATTACACTAATGTTGTGATCCCGTTATTAACAACATCCAATGTCCATGATCAGGAAACCTTGATCATCTTGTTAATCAATGAGCTAGTTTATCAGAGAGACCTAACTAGGAACTTTCTGTTTGTTTATGAAACACACATGTATTAACGTTTCCATATTACTACAACTATAGCATGCAAAATAAACATCTATCATATACTTGGAATAGACATAATAAACACTTTATTATTGCCTCTCAGGGCATATTCCCTTCAATTACCTCAGGGTAAATAACCTATAATCACATTATTATGAAAATAGTATTTTCTGAACTTTTTCAAATGCAGGTGATGACAACACTGGATTTGTAAAATACCTTACAGAAAATAAAAAAAGTACATGAGCAAGTGTGAACTTGCCTTTGGTGATTGCAAGATTATGCACTCACGGTCTTCGAGACGACATAAGATCCAGTATCTGAAATCTGCATCATTGGTCCGGTAAGGACTAATGTTTAAAGAAGCAATATGCTGTTGTGCATAAGTAATGCTATGAATTTTGTAAAACCCCCAAAGTGAAACCCCACTACTGTAAGTGAAGTGAGTCTAGGTGATTCTTTTAAGAGTTGATTTATCTTCAAGTTTTACTTTACAAGTAATGACATTTATAAAGAACTTTAGTGTCAACAATCCTGAATATACCAGTAAAGTAGAAAGTAATGAGATTATGATTAATTTTAATCTGATGGCTATACTAATAGTCCTTGGTTTGAATTGTTAATAGTTGAAGGAACCATTATAGAGTTGTTGTTTGAAGTGGCAAAAAGAATAACATTTGATAAAATATTTCTTTTATAAGGTTTAAACAATCTTTATTGTAAATAGAATGTGATCAATGTCTTTTGGGGTTTGATAGATTAGTTTGGACTTGAGATGCTTTATGTCTTAATTGAAATAGTCCAAAGTTAACTATAAAAGCATAAGTAGTTTATTAGACAGGATGTTTATAAGCCTTGAGACTAAAGTTAACTTTAAAACGGTAAATAAACTTAAGGTGTAATTTGTTTTAATTATTCTTACTTAAGCTTTGGATTTATGATAAATATGATTAAGGTGTGAAATTATTCACTTTATATTTAAGTGAATGACTAGATTGAATTTGTTTTGCTATTATAAAAATAATATGCAAATATTAAATGAAACTATAATTTGGATGCTATTATTAATGTATTAGATTTAAATTCATGTTAACTATTATTTGGACTTTGAGATTATTCCCCCTTAATATCAGTGAATGATGAATAAAGTTATTTTGAAGGTTATGTTTTTTTTATTTTAAGTTTTCAAAAGAGTATTAATAAGTTACTGATTTACACTTAAGTTTTATTATAAATCTTAATTATGGTTTAGAATTTTGGTAATTAGATTTTAAAGTTTTAATATGTCTAAAGAAATATAATTATTTTTTATTTAAGAAATGTTTTTTAAAGAATTTTCAAAATAGGTAATAGACAAGGATTTATTACTTTAAATATTAAAAAATCTTTATAATAGTATATTTAATAATTTTCTAGTGTAATATATTTATTCAAGACTTTAAAATGATTTTTATTTATTTTTAAGTATTTTTCTTATGTTTATAAAATTCCATCAAGGATTAAATGTCTTTGAATTTTTACTTCATATTTTATTTATAAAAAATTAGGCTAGTATTATTATAAAATAGTGTATTTATTTTTATACAAAAAAATGATTTTTATTCATTTTTTTGGATTTTCCTTATTTTATGAAATTTCACTTAGGATTTAATGGTGTTAATATTTATTTTCTTTATATTTTCTTTAACAAGTAAATTTATATTTTTATCAAGTAGATCTTATTTTTGTGATGATTTAAATACATTATTTATATATTGTTAGGATTTTGTATAATTTTCTAGAGTTAAAAAAACATTTATAGGGTATTTTGGTAATTCATTTGTTTTACTTCTCATTCTATTTACTCTAGGCTATTTGGTTGGGCACATGGGCTGGCCTGGCCCAGCTAGACCAGGCCCGACACTACACACCCGACCCATCCCTCTCCACACCATCCACGCATGCACACAGACCCCTTCTCCTTGTTTCCTTCCTGGTGCATACGCCGCCGCCTGCCTCCGCTCCGGCCAGTCGCCGGCTAAGTCTAGTGCCGCCACTCACCGTTCCAGCTCTACCTCGACCTCCTTCCTATTTTCCTCGCCGCCATAGCCTGCGCTTGCATCCTCTTCGCGCACCCAAGGCGACCCCTAGCTCTCTACCTCGCCAGGGTCAGATGCGCCAGTGCCCCTTCACCCTAGATGCTTCTCTTTGGATCCCGCATCTCCTTTGCTGCTGAGGAATAACCATGGGATCTTCCTCGGTGTTCTTGGCCTCTGGTGCTTTGGTTTGGTCTCTTCATTTTGTCTACTTCGGCCTTGGTTACGGCGGGATGGCAGAGGTGCCTGCAACCCCGGCAGCCATGATTTTCTACCCTGAATTTGGCTAAGAGGATTGTGGATAGTGGTGATGGTACTGGGATTATTTCTTTCTCTGACTCCAGCGGGATGGTATTCTCTACAACCCCGGCGTCTGTTTCCTGGTATGTTTGGTTACTATGGTCCCTCTATAACTCATTATATTCCGATCCAGGTAACTATGATGGGATCGGCCTTCGAGCCGATGAACTGGTCTATTCTTTTAGGTTTAGAATTTCTGTAATTCTAGAGTTGGATATTGTGAGATTTGGTTATTGATTTAGTATATGTGCTTGAATATTTGTGGCTTGTAGTTTTGTTTGAGCTACTGTTGTTGTGGTACAAACCTTTTGGATTTGATATTGAGCTTAAGCTATTCATGCTCCTGGTTGGGTGCTATGTATAAGTAGATTGCAGTAATTTGCCTTGAGATGTGATATTTGCTGTAGTATGGTGTGATTTAGAAGAGTTCCTACTAATTTTACTTAATTCATGTACAGATGTTGTGCAAGAGTGTGAATGAACTCATGTAGACATACCAAAGCATGTAAACAATCATCTACAAATTGTTTAGTGTGTAATAAAGTAGATGACAGTAAAGCTTTTGTTTTAATCTGTACTTCGAAATAGAAGTGTGTGAGTATGTGGAATATATGGTAAATTGTAGTTCGAATGCCTCATTGCATAACAGCAGTAATCCTGTCAGGCTTTTGATCTGTGTAAGTGTATATAATTTGCCTTATTGTTTACTGTGTAATTCTCCTATGGATGAATTGTGAAGAGTCTCATGTCATGTTAGTTTTTAGGTATTCCTGATAGTGTTTAATCTGATTTAACATGCCAACTAAATAACTGGAATGGCTGGTAAGCTATGAGTAAGTGATTGTGCCTGAGGTGCAATTCCAATTCTTTTGGATTTGTGCCCACCAATCTTTCCTGCTTGCTGGTTTGTGCAAAGATGATTTGTATGCTTTTATGGGATGATTGATGGAGATAATGATTTCCTTGAGATGGTTATTATTCTTCATGTTTGTCCATACATGATGAACAAGTGGTTGTTAAGGATATAAAATATTTCATGTGTACTGATGGTTTTAAAAGAAGAATATGGTGATTAAGTCTAGCTTAGTAACTCATGTGTCACTAGCTAGGCATGATGGCAAGCTATGTGGTACTTCCTTGGAAGATGCACATATACCCACTTGCTTAGCTAGCTTGTGTGCTGCAGATGGCTAGCTAGATTGATTGCCATGATTATTTTTTAGACAAAATGATGTTAAACACCTACCAATTAGATATACTTGATGGATGACTATTTATTATGTGTGTGCAAACATTTCTAGGATAGATCCATGTTGATTTGGACCAGTTATGCTCAGAAGATGGTTGGAAATAATTTATATGATTTACCTTTTGTGGTGGAGTGTGATGATGTTAATCTTAATATTGGTCAGTTCTTGGTCTCCCTTCTTACTAGCTCTGCTCCTCCTAGTACTTCCCTTAGTCTGCTCCTCTTATGGTTGCTACTGTTCTTGCCTTCCACTTATTCCTTCCCCTCCATTAAATAATCATCTTGAATGGTTCTTGGTGGATTGGATTGGTGAGTTGTGGTTTGTTCTACTGGAATTCTAGCAAGTGCTGATGCTGTTTGTTGTGGTGTTCTTGAGAGCTTGGTAGTGGTTTGAGATAGATTGAAACTAAGGCAGTGGCTGGTAGTTGTGCTACGACTGTGTCATCTCTTTTATGTGAATTGGCTGCTGCTGTGTTGACAACACAACCCCTGCATGCAGATGTGTAAGTTGCTTGCATGCTCCAAGAAATTTGTCCTATTGAGAAGATATTTTCCCTGCCTAGATACTACCGTTTGTGGATATGCTCGGCTGGTTGAATATTATCTCAGACTTGGGCTTTATCTTTGGGTTACCAAGTGGAATTGATGCCCTTGCTATTCAGTGGTGAAACTTGCCCCTCTTTAATGCCAATGAGGTTGTACTGAGGCAAACTTGATAAGAACAGATTACTACTTTGCCCCTGATTACTATGCTCAATGATGAGTCAAGGCATATCATTTGTATGCCAAATCTGAGAGTAAAAATAATATACTAACCCTTCTTTTATTCTTATTGTTAGTGTGTCTATTTACTTTTATTTTGCAGGAATCAAGAATATAAATAAAAGATTTAGAAGATGAAGAAAGTGAAGATGAATTTACTTTTAAGTTTTTTTCTTTTTTCTTTATTCTTTTGTAATCTACCTTTTCTTTTATGAAGTGTAGAACTTTGTAATATATGTATAATGGTAATAAATGAATTCTTATTTTCTTTATTGATTCTTCCTTTGTAAATAAATGTTGTAATGTTTGTTTTGAATAATAAAGTTAATGTTTTCCTTTAATTGCCATTTGTTTATTCTTTATATATATAAAAAAGACAATGTAATGCCCATATTATTTTTATATTTAAGACTTCTCTTTTACTTCACTATTGTAATCATTTCTTTTTATTGAATTGTTTATATTTACTCAATTGTAATAATAATTGTTTTATAATATTACATTATAGAATAATTCAATTCTTTTCTTTTGTATTTTAACACTTGTGATAATATATCAAATATGTATTAATATTTGTAACACTATTTCCCGTTATAATTCTATTTTAAATCCTTTTACAATTAAAATATACCTTTTTGATATTCAAATTTTGAATTGCTTTCCCCTCAAACTCAGAAGTACAGTATAGGTCATTTCGAAGTCCATCTCACCTGCTCTGATGTTACCATCAGAACAAGAGAGATATCTCGATCCCTCTATAACTTTAGTTTGGCGCGAAAATTCCCTGGATTTTCTTATGCATGAATGCAATGCACAAACATGTGTCCTGTCTATTTTGAGGTGCAAATCCTGGGATGTTACACCACGGCTACCCGTAGCGTATTACCCGTGCCACATGGCCTATCGTTGCGCCGAGATATTTTCTTACCCTAGCGCACCGGTATTCCCCGTGCCACGCTTAACCAATGCAGGCCCATTTTAACCCATGGAGCCACCTACCAGCTACCTTTTCCCCTTCTTCCTCATCCTGCCAAAAGTAGATTTGGTCATCCCCCTCCTCCTCCCAAGCTCATTTCTTCAATTGTTTCACCCATTCTAGCTTGTTAAACCTAATTTAGTTCATAATATGTAAGGGAAAGCTCTCCTAACTCCTAGATCTACTAAAGTTCACTTATTATTACCTTCTCCATCTTCTCAGTCTTGTCTCTCTAAGTTATCCAATAGGTGAGTCATTGGAGGATATATATATACACATCTATTTGTGTGTGAAGGTTGTAAATTATGTCGTGCATGTGTATGCATATGTTTGTATGCATGTGTAGGTTGTTTCGCGCATGTTGTGAGCGTGAGATGACGAAACCGACTACATATGGAATTGTATTGTGTTTTCAATCCAAATTTGGCGATGTGAAAACGAGTTGCAAATGTTTTACCGAAATGTTGATTCATTTTCATTTTGGTAATTTCTGGGATTCCACGAAGGTCCTATTTTTAGCAAAGGTCATGCCTAAATTTTGTGGTGACCATGCATGGATTGGCGTGTGGTTCTAATTCTCTTGTTCTTTGTACCAAGATAGGCAACCATGGTTCGCACAATGAGAAAAAGAATCATGGATAGATATTTGAAATGCGCAAAGGCTGAGATGATACAGAATAACAAGATGGAGATAAGATGTTTGTGTAGAAGATGCAAACTGAAGTGGTTGATCGACCCTTATTCTGTACAATTGGAGTTACACCTGCTCTTTTGTGGTTTCATGGATGGCTACACTCGGTGGATAAGTGATGAAGATGATGAGGACGTCAATAGGACAGAAGGAAATGATGAAGGCCATCAGGACAATAACAACGAGGGTGGGCGAGAAGACGAAGAGAGTCTCCCGGACATGATGAAGGGTATGCCAGACATGATCATGAAGAAGACATCATACACATGGTCATAAATATCAAGATGCCAGAGCAGATCATGAAATCATGATGCTAGAGCATATGGAACATCGTTAGGCTAGGTGCGGGACCCTCATGTTTAAACACTGCTTTTCGAGAAGACGACTAACACCAGAGCTAGTTGTTGCTAGAGATAAAGCCAAGCTGGTGTAACTAGAGGTGGACATGGTTAATGTATTGTATGAAGGATGCAGTCTCGAGGATACCCTCTTGAATGTAACATTCAAGGCTCTAGAGATGAAGGAAACAAACAAATGGACCAACATAAGCTTCAACGAGAACATGGGATTATGACACAATCGTTTTCCCGAAGAGAATGAGTGTCCAACTAGTATTGAGGAGGCCAAGAAAATCGTATGCCCTCTCGATCTATCACATGTTAAATACCACATCTACCTCCATGATTGCATCATTTATCGAGGCGAGGACGCGGAGAGAACCACATGTCTGGTGTGCAGCACTGGCCGATACAAGAAAGAGAAGAAAGCTCCTAAAATAGTGGTATGGTACTTTCCGATCACTTCTTGTATGTAGTGGTATTTCATAGATCCTAAGAAAGCAAAGATCATGCGCTGGCACACGGAAAGGAAGAATCTAGAAGATGGTGGAAATGATCTAGAAACGGACAAGATGTCGAGGAACCCTTCATATGGTAGCTAGTGGAATGCATTGAACCTCGAATATCCAATATTTGGAGACGATCCAAGGAACATTAGGCTAGATGCGAGCACCGATGGACTTAACCCATTTGGCAGCCATAGCAGCACGCATAGCACATATCCCGTGTTTGTATGGATCTACAATCTCCCCTTGGCTGTGAATGAAGAGGAAATACATATAAATGAGTATGCTAATTCAAGGGCCAAAAAAACCAGGTACAGACATCAATCTATATCTCCGGCTGTTGAAAGCGGAGGTAGCCACGTTATGGGAGGACGTAGCTGATACGTCAGAAACGTATCTATAATTTTAATGCTCCATGCTTGTTTAGTATCTACTTTGCTTTGCTTTGTCTACACTTTGAGGTGTTTTTATATCTTTTTTGGAACTAACCTATTAACAAGTTGTCGCAGTGCCAGTTACCTGTTTTCTTCTGTTTTTGGTTCCAGAAAGGCAGAAAATCAATATTCTCGGAATTGTACGGGACAAAATCCAAAGTCAATATTTTACCATGGGGGACACGAAGTCCAGAGGAGAGACGGAGAAGCGAACCAGGGCGTCCAGACCCCCCAAGGCGCGGGTGAGCCCACCCCGCGCCTAGGTAGGGTGTGGGGCCCCTAGCCGCCTCCCAACCTCGCCTCTTCGCCTATAAGAAGCCCCCGATGCAGAAACCCTAGGAACCCAATCAAAACTCCACGAAACCTTCTGTAGCCGCTGCCACCGTCGTCCCTAGATCAGGGGGATCTGAAGTTCTTCCCGGCACCCTGCCGGAGGGGAGATCATCCTGGAGGCCTTCTTCTCCGGTATGATGCGTGAGTAGTTCCACCATGGAATATGGGTCTATGTAGTAGCTAGATGTTTGTATCTCCTCCTTGTGCTTTCATGTATAGATCTTGTGAGATCCGTTCATGATCAAGATCTAATCTATTTGTAATCATGCATATTGTGTTTGCGGGGATATTGAGATTACTATGTCAGATTAATTAATGGTTTTGACTTTATAATTCTATCATGTCTGTGTTGTTTGTGATCTTGCATGATCTCCGTTGTTAGTAGCTATCTTGGCCAAGTAGTTGCTAGTGACTCCAAGAGGGGATAGGTTCATGCCTCTAGTTTCCAAGGGAAGTGACCGAAATCTCTTCGGTTGTAGATGTGTTGTTTCCACTAGGGAGAAAACAACGGTCTCTTGTTCATGGAACAAGTGGATTGTTTACCTTACACACTTTGCTTAAAGCAGTTGTCTGTTTCTTGCAACTTAATACTGGAGGAGGTTCAGATGATAACCTGAAGGTGGACTTATAGTCATAGATGCAGTTGGATGGCGGTCTATGTATATTGTTATATTGCCCAATCGAACCTCATAGGATCTTTTTGTCTGGTATTGCATTGTTATGCCTTGCTTAGTTCCTATCAATTGTCCTTCTGTAACTTGTTTACCCTTCATGCTTTGTTGTTTATCTAAGGAGAGCACCTCTAGTGAACTATGGACCCCGGTCCAATTTTTACCATTGATACATCTTCCACTATTACTTGTTTACTTCTTGCAAACCATTACCTTCCACACCATATGTTTAATCCTTTGTTACAGCAAACCGGTGATCTTGACAACCTCACTGATTCGTTGGGGCAAACTCTTGAGTTTGTGTTGTGCAGGTTTCCACGTTGTTTGCAACACCTTTCAGACGTTTCCTTCCTCCTGCTAGTTTGATAACCTCGGTTTCTTACTGAGGGAAAACTTGTTGCTGTGCTCATCACACCTTGCTCTTGGGGTTTCCAATGAAGCGTCCCACGACAGTGCTGGGCGTCATCAAGCTTTTTCTAGCACTGTTGCTGGGGAGGCTAAGGACATCTTCACAAGGGGAGTCCTTCACTTCCTTTCTCTTTACTTTGTTTTTAGTTTGCTTATTTTATTTTGCTTGGTTTTGTTTGCCTTTTTTCAAAAACTCAAAAAAATTAGTTTAGTTTGGTTTGCTTTCTTTATTCAAAAACAAAAAAAAATAGTTCCTACCCTAGTTGCTACCATGTCTGGTTTTGGACCAATCATTATTTCACCTATGGAAGAGATCTCCACTTTTAAGCAAAAAAGTGAAGAGAGTTTTAAAGAAGCTTGGTCTATAATATCCGCTTTAGAGAGGGAAACTGAGCCTAAGATGAGTCTTATCTTGGTTATTGATAGTTTCTACCGCGGTATTCCTCTTCGTTATAGATATGCTTTGGATGGTGGCTGAGAAAGATATTTTGTTGTGTACTGAGGATGAAGCTTTTGATGCCATAAAGAAATTGATTATAATTTATGGTACACCTGGCAAGTCTGATTCCTCCTTCACAAATATTTTTGCTAGGTTGAACACTCTTGAGACCAGTATTGCTGCTATGAATAGTTTCTATCACACGCTTAGGGCTTACCATGATTATGTTCCCATAAATTCTGAGCCTTCAAAGTGGTTTCTCACAATCAAAGTATATATAAATACTACACTTTTTGATGCTCGCTGTGATATCATGTTTGAATTTAGTCTCATGCCTAAAGATATTTATGATTCTTTGAGTCTTTGGGGGATTTCTGAAGGAGGAGAGGAAATATACTAATAATGCCACTTTATTGCCCATTGGAATAGCTGAAGGTGTGTTTACAAAAATCTCAGGGAAAACGGTGTCTACTGATTATCTTGTTATTGAATGTGTAGGCAAAGGACAGATCACACTTGGAAGATCCCTACTGAAACACCCTGGAGCAGTAATAGATGTGGAAAAAGGCATTATGCATTTTGCTCCTCCAGTAAGCAATCATATCTTCCCTAAAGAGAAGAAGAAAGGTAAGAAAGTAAAGAACAAGAGGGTTAATGCCTCATTTGAAAATACTTGATTCTTCTTGCTTCTTGTGCCTAACTTAAAGGCGTTAAAGAAAAGTACTTGTTGGGAGATAATCCAAGAGTTTCCTTGAGTCTTGGAAGTTATTACTTCTGTAATGACCTCTCCTTATTACTTTTATTTACTTTTTGTGCCAAGAATGACCTCTAATGAGAGGGAAGTAAGATTTGGGGAGTTACTGTCCCAAAACGCATTTCTGTCCTCTACCAAAAAAATTAGTGAGGAGTCTCTTTAACTCGGATTGAGCTGAAAATTTACGAATAAATCCCCCAGTATGTTAGCTAATTTTTTTTAGTTCAACACTTTTTGATTTGAGCAACAGAAGGTCTTCAAAAAAATCGGTTTCTACCTGCTAGTCTGTTTTGACAGATTTCTGCCATTATTTGCATTTGCTTCTAATTGATTCATTTTGAGTTCTCTTTAGGTGAATTTAGATTTTTGAAGGAGTTGCTAAAGTAGCATGTGTTTATAGTGAAAAATCTTGCTGTTCCAAAGATTTACCTAAGGGTCTATTATCTTTTGAATACACTAATATTGCTAATGAAGATTGTGTGAAGTTTTGTATGAAGGAAAAATTTCAGGTGTAGAGAGAGAATAATGTAATGAGATGAAGAATGGACAAAAGCTCAAGCTTGGGGATTCCACCCCGGTGTCACCCCAAGAAATATCCATGAGGTACAAGCATCAAAGCTTGGGGATGCCCAAGGCATCCCCTTCTTCATCAATAAAAAGCGCAGGTCTGTGTAGACACTTCGTTTTTATTGTTTCATGCAATGTTGTGTTGTTCTTGGAGCGTCTTAGTTTTCGTTTGGTTTGCTTAGTTATTTAGTTTCCTTGAATAAATTAGTTTGGACCCCCCTTCTCGCCGTGTTGTTGGAAATACGTTGCTTGGTGTTGGAAAGGAGTAGGAAGTTCTTGCTTGATAAATGCAAGAGGAGCTTGCATTGACTGTGACTTAGACTTTAGCATGACATGCTAGGTGTTGTTTTAACCTTATGCTTAGTGATTATTTCTGTAGCATGTCTTATTCCAAACAATTGGGATTGCTTAGTGTGCCTTGAAAAAATTATGCGTTGTTTTAGCATGCAAAAGCATAGTATTGTGGTATTCTCCTATGATGCTTTGTTTGGGTTGACTTGGCACATGCTCACACCATGTTATGACTATGACAAGTCACCATATTCTCTATGATCATTTAGTCCTTGACTTGTAGTACCACTCTATGCTTTGATTAGTAATGTTTTGTTGCTCTGCATGATTATGGCCATTATTCCTCTCTTAGTTGGTTGCTCCCAGTCTTTTGCTAGCCTCCACTTGTATGAGTAAATCCTACTCATGCTTCCAACTCCCAAGAAACCAAGTTATTCCAAAGTGTCCACTATAAACTCCTATGCATGGTGTGTTACACCATTCCAAGTATATTCTTGTTTTCAGCTATCTTCCATTTAAAAAGTCTCTTTGTTATGTGAAAACTTAGTGATTAAAGCCCTCATAAACTTGATGGCACACTTTATATTCTTTGCCCCTAATAAACTTGAACCATTGTGTCGTCTATGTTGTATATGCTTGCACTTATACGTTGGAATTAGCAGAACCGTGCTGTCACGGGGAACGTTTTCAACATTGCACTTGTACTTTGTACTCAGTTGATTTCATGCTCTTTTGTCTATGGATGTCACCGGTGTGAAATAAAGAGGGAACTTGTAAGTCCATGGAGTATGTATTTTGTGTTAGAGAAACGCCTGGGCCGCTATCCTAAGCCATGCCTAATCATGGTGGAAACTTGCAGCATCACCATAGTGAGCTATCTATGAAGCATCCTCAATAAAAAGCTATGCATATAGTAAATAAAAAGATCACTGAGATGCTCATTGTCTTCTTGCCTTGTCATTTTGGTAATGGGATAACTCCTGTACCATGTGCAAGGGGTACCCCGTTGGCGGTTCTCTATGATACGCATGTACTTAAAATGACAAGAACTTACAGGTGACTGAAGTTGAGTAGCATGAGGTGTGGCCCTCGTATTCAAGGACTTGAGATTGCCAACTTATACTTTGTCAAGCATATACTCCATAGTTTATTCACTTTAACCTTAACCACTTCAAGATGCTTATTATAGGGGCAATGAGGGCTGAAAGCTAACAAGTACCATAATTTTTGGAAGCTCTTTTTGAAACTTGAAATCCCTGCTTCCTTTATGAAAGGCCTTTCTTCCACCATTATTTGAGTCTCCACTTTCTACCTTTAGGCACCATTAAAAGAGCATAGTTGCCATTCTGTGTGCAGTGTCCCAAAAGTTATAGATTGATGCATATTGTGATATTACTTGTTCTTGTGCTACTTGTTTCTAGTCACCCTTGTGAACTTTGAAGGTGTCCTATGCATCTATTTGCTACTCTATGAGGGACAAGCTAATTGCCACTATGCCATGTTTTCTGTATGTGAAACAAAAAACGTTTTTCAATGCATGTTATTCATGATCTTTGTTTGTAGCCTTTCATGTTGCATGCATAGTTACTATGTCCTATTGTTAGAACTCCATCTTTCATGCACATGTTTAGAGTTCTTTGTTCCCAGCTTTCCATTCTTGCAAATTGTTTGATCTTGGTTTTGATGGTGCATGTCACCTTAAAAATTATTCTTTTATCACTTACCTACTAGAGGACGACCAGGAGTTAAGCTTCGGGATGCTTGATACGTCAGAAACGTATCTATAATTTTTGATGCTCCATGCTTGTTTAGTATCTACTTTGCTTTGCTTTGTCTACACTTTGAGGTGTTTTTATATCTTTTCTAGAACTAACCTATTAACAAGTTGCTGTAGTGTCAGTTGCCTGTTTTCTTCTGTTTTTGATTCCAGAAAGGCACAACATCAATATTCTCGGAATTGAACGGGACAAAAGCCAAAGTCAATATTTTCCCGTGGGGGACACGAAGTCCAGAGGAGAGACGGAGAAGCGAATCAGGGCGACCAGACCCTCCCTAGGCATGGGTGGGCCCACCCCGCGCCTAGGTAGGATGTGGGGCCCCTGGCCGCCTCCCAGCCTCGCCTCGTCGCCTATAATAGGCCCCTGATGCAGAAACCCTAGGCACCCGATCAAAACTCCACGAAACCTTCTATAGCCGCCGCCACCATCGTCCCTAGATCGGGGGATCTACAGTTCTTCCCGGCACCCTGCCGGAGGGGAGATCATCCTAGAGGCCTTCTTCTCCGGTATGATGCGTGAGTAGTTCCACCTTGGACTATGAGTCCATGTAGTAGCTAGATGGTTGTATCTCCTCCTTGTGCTTTCATGTATAGATCCTGTGAGCTCCGTTCATGATCAAGATCTAATCTATTTGTAATCATGCATGTTGTGTTTGCGGGGATCCGATGGATATTGAGATTACTATGTCAGATTGATTAATGGTTTCGTCTTTATGATTCTATCATGTCTGTGTTGTTTGTGATCTTGCATGCTCTCCATTGTTAGTAGTTATCTTGGCCAAGTAGTTTCTAGTGACTCCAAGAGGGGGTATTTATGCTCGATAGTGGGTTCATGCCTCTACTTAATCAAGGGAAGTGACAGAAATATCTACGGTTGTAGATGTTCTATTGCCACTAGGGAGAAAACAACGGTCTCTTGTTCATGGAACAAGTGGATTGTTTACCTTACACACTTTGCTTAAAGCAGTTGTCTATTGCTTGCAACTTAATACTGGAGGGGGATTCGGATGATAACACAAAGGTGGACTTCTAGTCATAGATATAGTTGGATGGCGGTCTATGTATATTGCTGTATTGCCCAATCGAATCTCATAGGATCTTTTTGTCTGGTATTGCATTGTTATGCCTTGCTTAGTTCCTGTCAATTGCCCTGCTGTAATTTGTTTACCCTTCATGCCTTGTTGTTTATCTAAGGAGATCACCCTCTAGTGAACTATGGACTCTGGTCCAATCTTTACCATTGATACATCTTCCACTATTACTTGTTTACTTGCTGCAAACCATTACCTTCCACACCATATGTTTAATCCTTTGTTACAGCAAATCGGTGAGCTTGACAACCTCACTGATTCGTTGGGGCAAAGTCTTGAGTTTATGTTGTGCAGGTTTCCATGTTGCTTGCAACACCTTTCAGACGTTTCCTTCCTGCTACTGGTTCGATAACCTCGGTTTCTTAATGAGGGAAAACTTGCTGCTGTGCTCATCACACCTTGCTCTTGGAGTTTCCAACGAAGAGTCGCACGACAGTGCTGGGCGTCATCAGTAGCCAATATGTGGGATGCTTTCACACAATATTATTTTCCTATGAGATTTGTGTCGATCATGATGGTGCAAGACTATCCCAATTGTGGATATTTCTCGGGGCAGGTGATCCAAGGATCATATGCATGTGTTAGGTGCATGGATAACACAATGTATCTCTAGCTAGAGAAAGTTCCCAGGTCTTAAAAAACTGTATTCACGGGGCATCCAAGGTGTCTTTGGCAAGAATGACCCATGGAGAAAACATGGAGATCTATTCGATGGTAAAGCCGATCCCCGAAGTCCCCCAAATCGAAGGAGGGGTGAAGAAATCAATGAGTTGTTGAAAAATCAGGAAGAGTGCCCTATTCCAGTTAAGGAGTGAAAGAAGCTCACTACTAGGAAAATCCCCCATCTGTGGCGCATGGTTATTGCCCTTCTGTGGCGCATATCAGATGCGCCACTGATACATCGCCACTAAACTAAACTTATGAAATGCGCCACAGAAATCTCTTTTCAAATTTAAAAAAAGGCAGGCTAGATCCCGCCCAAAATTTCAAATCACAAACTTCCGTGGCGCATATTGCAATATGCGCCACAGTTTTTTTCGAATTAAAAAAAAGCGGCCTAGATCTGGTCAGAGTAGGAGGTAGGTGGAGGAGGAGGGTCGCCGAAGTAGGAGGCCGCTGGTGTAAGAGGAGTAGGAGGTGTAGGGTTCGCATCATAGAAAACAAAAGTTTTCCTACGATGGGAACAACTATGTACCAAGATCTATCTACTAGATACAAACAATGAGCGGATGTATATCCGTAGAGAACATACCCTTGAAGACCGACAAAGCTTAACGAGTTAAACTCGTGGTTGATGTAGACGATCTCTTGCCGATCTCAAGATCGAGAGGAAGTCCTAGCACCGCAAATCAGCAGTGCATCCATGCTCGCACACGCGTCCGAGGCACCGAGCAACCTCTGTCTCCTCGCTCCCGCGATGCAGCAGAAGCACAACTCTTTCTTGCCGAATAGCCACCGGGAACATGTATCTCGTTAGTCCGGGACCATGGGGGATAAATTCTAGAGGGGGAGAGAGATCCTTCACGAGGAGGTGTGAGTGAGAGAGAGGGAGAGGGATGCCTTTTATAGGAGGAGGGGGCACCCAAGGGGGTGGCTGCCAGCCATGGGGGCTGCCCCCTCCCCTCCTTCATTCATGTGGGTGGACACTCCACTCACAAAAACCTCTTCATTTCCCTCCACTCAAAATCCCACTCAAACTTGCAATTAAATTTCCACCAAATTTAATACAAACTCTCATTGAATTAAACTCTTTTTATTTATTCAGAATTTTGTCAATTACTTTAATGACAAACATTCACATATAACCCCTTGCTAGAATTCTATTTCACATGCAAAAACACTTTCTGCAATTTCACCCGAAAACCTGTTTCGGTATCTAGTGAAACAAATTCCGGCGCTTGTTATTCTTTCCGGCATGAAACTTTTGCTCCAATTGGATGTCGGTGTCTCTTAAGTGTGTCACCTACGGTTCGTGAATAATGCGGACATGATCGAGACCCCTCTCGGATCAATAATCAGAAGCGGGATCTGGAGACCCATACTGACTCCCACATATTCAACGATGACTTTCTTGTGATCGTCGGAACCTTTTATGCTAGTATCTTAATACCTTTGTTTCGCGATATATTACATGTCCGAGATTCGATCATCGGTATCTCCATACCTAGTTTTATCTCGTTACTGACATGCACTCTTTCTCGTTCCCATGATATAACATTCTAGTGATCAAATCACTTGCTTGCAAGCTAACCAATGTGATATCACCAAGAGGGCCCAGAGGATATCTATCTGTCATCGGGGTGAAAAAATTCCACTCTCGATCCATGGGCCTCAACATAACACTTTATTAGTTCTGAACCCATCTTTATAATCGCCCTGTTACGGTGTGACGTTTGATGTTATCAAGAAACTCTTCCGATGTTAGTGATTGAGATGATCTCATGGTCTAAGGATTAGGATTACTTCGTAAGTTATTATAGCAATATAAACTCAGAGACTTTGATCGTAATGCTATACTTCGGATAAATGTTCATCACACCATTACACTAATGTTGTGATCCCGTTATTAACAACATCCAATGTCCATGATCAGGAAACCTTGATCATCTTGTTAATCAACGAGCTAGTTTATGAGAGAGGCATAACTAGGAACTTTATGTTTGTTTATTAAACACACATGTATTAACGTTTCCGCATTAATACAATTATAGCATGCAAAATAAACATCTATCATATACTTGGAATATACATAATAAACACTTTATTATTGCCTCTCAGGGCATATTCCCTTCAGGAGGAGGGGTCGCCGGAGTAGGAGAAGGAGTAGGACGCTGTCGGTGGAGGAAGGGTCACCGGAGTAGGAGGAGTAGTAGTAGTAGGAGGCGATGGAGGAGGGGTCTCTGGAGGTGGTGGAGGCCATAGCTGGAGTAGGAGGAGGATCTGGCCGGAGAGTAGAGAAGGAGGAGGAGGAGGATAAGGGGAGGAAGAGAAGAAAGGGAGGAGAGAAGAAGTGGAGGAGAGGAGTAAAGGGGAGAAGGATAAAAGAGAGGGAGAGGGCCCCGTGGGAATTAAAAAATCGAATCCCAACAATTCTTTGGCGCATATGGATGATATGCGCCACAAAAGTTTCTCCCCCTTCTTTTGCAGGAAAATCTTCTTTCTGCCATAACATTTTACTCTTTTCGAATTTGAGGAATTTGTAAAATCCAGAATGTTGAATTCGAGTAGAAAATTTTGAGACGATCGTTTGGTGGATAAAACATTTTTTTACAATATCGTATGCAAAATTTATGACCGTTTTACCATGTCATGACCATTTTTTGCAAAATATATTAAAATTATATTTTTTAATTTTTCCTACAACTATACCCTAAAATATAACTATATCT
The DNA here is from genome assembly GCA_916181665.1 of Avena sativa. Lineage (NCBI taxonomy): Eukaryota > Viridiplantae > Streptophyta > Magnoliopsida > Poales > Poaceae > Avena > Avena sativa. The sequence goes on from OV702282.1 coordinate 325,529,187, forward strand.
CAAAAAAAATATTTTTTTGAAATTTTTATCATTTTCATTTATTTTTTATAAAAGTTAGAAGACGATCCACATGGGAGAGGGGGTGGGATCTGTTTTTCCATATTATGTGGTGTATATCTCCATATGCGCCACAGAAACATCACTATCTGTGGCGCATATATACATATGCGCCACAAATAGTTGGTCAACAAGATTCTATGGTGGAGCCTATCCTCATTTTCTGTGACGCATATGGTCATATGCACAGAAGCTATAACATCTGTTGCGCATCTAGTCATATGCGCCATAGAAAGTTAGTAGTCCAACCCTGGTGGCGGGTCCCTCATATTTCTATGGCGCACCGTTCTGGTGCATGCGCCATAGAAGAGTGAAGGACTCTGTGGCGCATTTGGTGTAATGCGTCATTGTTGTTTTTCTGTGGCGCATGGCAAAACATATGCGCCACAAAAGATCCATCTATCTATAGTTGTTTCCTAGCAGTGCTAGCGCCGCTTATAAAAGTATGAAAAACGAGTTCTGTTTTTTAGAAGTTGCCATATTGAAAGAAGTTCTGCACGTGTCATGGCTTTGATCTCATGCATATCATAAATGAAAGTATGCGAGAGTCTGGTTGGCACCCTGGTATGAAAACAGACACGATTTGACATATATGTGTTGCAACATGCTTTAACCTGTAGATTTGATTACTGAACCACGCCTGCATATACATTCCTGGTTGTACTTCTATTCACTGAAATCCTATTTTTAATAGGAAAACGATACATATCCTTGGGGATCGCACATTCGTATCCCCCAGGTCGACGCGTTGCTGTCAACCGAACGACGCGGGGCCACCTATGCTAACTCTATCTTCATTGTTTTCTTTATCTGATGCGCGTCCAGAGATCTCCACGCACGCGCCGTCCCAGCTCTGGCCGCCGTGCCCTGGCCCCGTCTGGCCTTTGCTTTGCGCCGCCCACCTCCTGCCCGTGCCGCCGGTGCTCTGCCACCCCCTGGACGCGTCTCCGGTGCTCCGCCGCCCCCTTGCCGCGTCGCCGGTGCTTCGCCGCGCCCCTGGCCGCGTCGCTCTCCTTCCCCAGCCGCACCCTGGCCGCACCCCTGGCCGCGTAGCTCTCCTTCCGCCACGCCCCTGGCCATGCCCGTGCTCCCCCGCCCTCGAGGCCGTGACCTCGACGTCAGATGCGTACGTACGTCGAGGAACCAGTGGAATTTATCCCTGCCAGAAACCCCAACACCCCGCACTAACGCCCAAGCGCCGTCGTTGATGGAGGCCACCCGCCATGGCTGCTACATACGACATCGTGGTTTGCTATTTGTAGCCGGCGGCAGTGCTACCTGTGGACAACAGTGGTGCTACAAGAGGCGTCCGATGTTGCTACATACTTCGTCTGATGTTGCTACTTAAGGCGACCCGACTTGCTACTGACGGTGCCTAGAGGTGCTACCGGCGACGACGGTTACATGCCAGGAATTTTTTTGCTGTGTTGGAGATTTGCTACATACATGTATTTGGTTTAGTAGAACTGTTTATGTGTTCGCTATAATATTGTAAAAATTTTGCGACAAGATGTCCGGCGAAGTAGATTTTGCTATGATAGTAAATTTTTTTTCTACAATGTCTTGGCGATGTCTCTGGCGAAATGTATTTTTGCTACATTTTTGCATTTTTTTGCTATAATATTTTTGTGATTTGGCTACACTAGCGCAAAGCTTTTGCTACAAGGTCTCCAGCGATAGTCTCTGGCGAGGTCCCCGGTGAGGTCTACCGGCGAGGTCTCCGGCGAGTCTCCGGCGACGTCGGGTTTGCTACATTAGTACAAACATTTTTGCTACACGGTCGCCGGCGAGGTCTTCGAAAATCTTCGGCGAGGTCCAGTCTAAAAAATTGGTATATTAAAAAGGCAGGGTTAGGCGTCCCCTGGGGGACGAAAACTTTTCATCCCCGAGTCCCCCAGCCGTCAGATCTAGGCAGATTGACTGTCAGATATGATTTCCATCCATTCGTCCCGTTTTTTCTACAAACGGTCCCGCTTTTGCTGCATACAGCAAAAAAACGATTTGATCTAAAAAATAGAAAAATTTGCAAAACACTATTTTAAAAAATAGCTCATTAATAGTATACTATAACTTGCATAACTCCTGGAGAGGTGTCATGCTAAATGAAATAGCATGCTATTTTTTCCTTGGCTAAGACAGGCAAAGAGCTGTTAGCTTGTCCCGGAGCCCTGCCATCGAGTGAAGGCCCTCAGCTGCGTCATGGTGACTGTGAGGTCGACCCCGACAGCTCCAGCCAGCGCGGAGAGGGGACTTATTCTGCCTATGGGGATCTATAGATTGTCTAGGAGCTTCACCGATGGTTACCTTCCTCTTCATCTTCAGGATGGATATGCTCTTCTAAACTTGTTTGGCGACTTTTCGTCTGCAATCAACAACGACATGCCGGTTCAGGGATTAGCAGCAGCGATGGCATGCCATCAGCATAGTCTGGAGGTTAAAAACGAAGGACATCTCAAAAATTTCATTTCAATGTAATTTTTTATTTTATTGGGATGCTTTATACTGTTTGTATGTTTTTTTTAAGTTAGAGACCTTTTTGCAAAAAAAAAATTTAGCACATGATATGACTAAGCTGCACTCGCACTACACGTGTCAGCACACATGGGCAGCCGCTGCGTAGCTCTCGAGTGCACGTCCTCGTCTTAGTTCTATCTAAACAAAAATGACACTACTGCGTTCGAATTATCCAGAACCAAATCCAGATAGCAGTGTAGGTTGCTTGCACCGTGTTGTTGAGAACTTCAGATTTCCGGTGAGCGGCGGCCGGCTCGTCGGGCATTTCGGCGAGCTCGCGAGAAGAAGATGCCGCCTCTCCCTCTCCTGGCCGTCCTCCTCCTCTGCCTCCTCTCCCCACACCCGAACGCCGCCGCCACCGCCGCGGCCGGTTCGCCCGACCCAACCCCAACCCCATGGCCTCACCAGTTCCACGCAACGCTCCTGATGGACTACCACGGCAACCTCTCCCTGGCCGATCTCTGGTACGACTGGCCGGGCGGTCGCAACCTGCACGTCATCCGGTACCAGCTCGCCGCCGACGCGCCCTACTACGACGCCGAGTGGAACAACGGCACCTCCTTCTTCTACACTCCGGCGCGCCGGCAGTGCCGCTCCGCCGCCGTCGGCGTCGGCATCCTCCGGCCCGACTGGCTCGCCCCCGGCGCTGCCTACCTCGGCCGCGCCCCCGCCGATGGGTTCGACTGCCACGTCTGGACCAAGGCCGACTTCATCACCTACTACGAGGATGCGAGCACCGGGCGCCCCGTCAAATGGGTCTTCTACACCGGTAATTATCGATTGGTTAACCATTCAACCCTCACCTTCCTCCTGCTTCTCGTCTTGATTTATGATTTAATATTAGGGGCGCAGTCAGTCTTTTTTTAATCTGCTATGTGTTTAGCAGTCTTATAGATTAGATTATATAGAATACAGAAAGTAGTACTAGGATAATCAAATCCAGTAATTTGGGGGTGATACTTTCGTTGATGAGTGCAACAAGCTGGGTACAAGTCAAACATAGGATGGTAACGTTGTGTTAACATTGGAGAATCAATTTGTATCACAAAAGAATCCAACTAATTGTGGCAGTGAACGCCAATAAGCTCTCTTCAGAATCAGCTTGTACTTCTCTTTCAGCAGCAGTCGGAGGAAGGTTGGAATTCACTTGGTGACTTGCTTTTCAGAGCGTATTCAGATGTATCAGTTTATCATTGAGTTGTGCTGTTTCAGAAAAGTGTGAATTCTTTCCGTACACTAACTCGTCATATTAATCCCGATGGCACTCCACATTAATAAATTCTATGCTTGCAAAAGCAAAATCTACAAAATCTCTACTTAGGCTCAACACACGAGGACAGACACCAGGACTGAACTGTGACTTCCTCTGCTTTATTCAGTATTGTGGCTGTCTACTATAGCAAGTGCCTTTCCCAAACCTCCCATCATCTGTTACTTGTGTGTACATCCTTCCATGCAAGTATGCAGCCAGGCACTGTCACCCATTAACACTGGATAACCAGTGATATGAAGGGCATATCTAGTTGTTTTAGCTTCCTCTTGAAAGGCATTATATACTTGAATAAGAGCTGAAATAGGCCTGTCAGTATGACACACACCTCTATTTGTGTGTCATATCCTTAGTGATCATTCATGAATATGCAGCTTAGATCCTATCAACACTTAGGGCCAAAGCCAAATGTTTGACTGCATAATGTTCCAGCTTATGACCAATTTATACATGTTTGCAAGCATTATTACCTCTTCCGGGATCAAGATCTATTGTAGGTAGTCTGGTAGATTTATGGATGTTAGTTACCAGCACGGTATTAACTTCACTTCGACTGTAAAATGTTCTTTTGTATTGCTAACACCAATGTACTAATTAAGAAGGATCAATCTGTATAGAACCATAATTTTTTTTGTTTGGCGTACTGCAATATTAGGGCCACAGTCGGTTTTTTTTTTTAATCTGCTATGTGGTTAGGAGTCCTATACTAGAATACAGTAGTACTAGGATAATCAAATCCAGTAATTTGGGGGTGATAGTGATGAGTGCAACAAGCTGGGTACAAGTCAAACATAAAGGATGGCGACATTGTGTTAATGATGGAGAATCAATTTGTGCCACAAAAGAATCCAACAGATTGTGCCAGTGAAGGGGAATACTAAGCTCTCTTTAGAATCCGACATCTCGTCTGCACGGCTTGAACTTATCTTTCAGCAGCAGCAGTCAGGGAAGGTTTGAAATTCACTTTAGTGACTTGCTTTTCAGAGCGCATTCAGATGTAGTTATTTATCGTTGAGTTGTTCTGTTTCAAAAAAGTGTGAGTTCTTTCCATACAACTAGTTGTATTAATCCCGATGGCACTCCCTCTGCTTTATTCAGTATTGTGGCTGTCTACTATAGCAAGTGCCTTTCCCAAACCTCCCATCATCTGTTACTTGTGTGTACATCCTTCCATGCAAGTATGCAGCCAGGCACTGTCACCCATTAACACTGGATAACCAGTGATATGAAGGGCATATCTAGTTGTTTTAGCTTCCTCTTGAAAGGCATTATATACTTGAATAAGAGCTGAAATAGGCCTGTCAGTATGACACACACCTCTATTGTGTGTCATATCCTTAGTGATCATTCATGAATATGCAGCTTAGATCCTATCAACAGTTAGGGCCAAAGCCAAATGTCTGACTGGATAATGTTCCAGTTTATGACCAAGTTATACATGTTTGCAAGCATTATTACCTCTTCCAGGCTCAAGATCTATTGTAGGCAGTGTGGTAGATTTATGGATGTTAGTTATCGGTATGGTATTAGCTTCACTTCAACTATAAAATGTTCTTTTGCATTGCTTAGTGCCAACATCTGGAGCACTGTCAGTACAAGTCAAATAGAGAAACTAACAGCAATGTACTAATTAAGAAGGATCAATCTGTACAGAACCATAAAACAAATCAGTTTGTGGTGAAGGGGAGGAACAATTGTAGTCATGTCTCACTGTCGCTGAAGGCACACAATTGCTGCAGTTTTTTTTGTCCAGTGTCATACCTTTCTGTTCCTGACTAGCATCCAATTGTTCTGCTTTAGGAATGTTTTGGTTATTTTCCTACAGCAGCCAGTTTTATTTGATTCACCCCATCATTTGTTTGTTAGTTTGCTTCCAACTCATTAGCAAAATTGGAAAAATCATACTGCATTCATCTAATAATACAAGATATACGAGTCTTGCTCTGGTTCAGTCATACCAAAGATACACAACATATAAGACTCATGCTCTGGAAAAAAAATATGACTCTTTTCCGATTGAAACCTGAAGCTAACATTTTGTGGCCCACAGGGCGGACTGCACACGTGATGAGCTTCGAGCCAGGGGCGACGCTGGAGGATGTCGAATGGCAGGCACCTGCCTACTGTTTCACCGACGATGGCCCTGAAACCGCCAAGAAATCCCTGATCTCTGAACCTGACGGGCATGATGATGATGATGGGAGCTTTATCCCCAAGATGAGAATGCTGAGAGGAATCCTGGCCTTGCCTGCTTAGTGTGTTGGCCTTGGTATCTCGGTGCAGTATGTGCGCGGATAAACCGTGAGACGTTAGTGAGGATTAATTACATGTACCGTGGCTCTGATCAGGTATCTGTGTGTATGGTGATGTCCTGTGTCATGAGGGTTTTTGCGTGGACATGCATCGATCTGTTCACATTGTATTGTATGGCAAAAATTCCCAGAGAGGGAGTGGGAGAGCTGAGAGATAGTTAGCTGGTACTGCCTCGGCGGGCCCCTGGATTAACTTGTCTCAAACATAACAAAACCTGATCCATATGCTAGCTGTATTACATGCCTTGTCTGAAAATGCCAGGTTAACTAACTGAACTGGCGGAAAGAGACAGCGTTGGGTACTAACTGGCGGAAAGAGACTGACAATACATCACCATCTCGCCGCTGCTTGCTAATAACTCGGTCATTAAGTACGTCCACCTAGATCATCAACTCGATCGCACGGCAGCAGACCTGCCAACATCGACCTGCTAGCTACCTTTCAGACTGCCCTGGAACTCGGCAATGCCATGGATTGACGGGTATGTCACCACTGCCATGAATTGTCGACGGAGACGGAAAACCTCACTCACTCACCCCAAGCTAGCCTTCTTCTCCAGCTATATATAACAACGGATCCTCCTGGCACAACAAACACAAACACACACAACTCAGCCGAGAAGGGATGGATGATGAGCACCAACACGGCCATGGCTGCGACGATGGTGGAGATGTGTCGGAGTGGAAGAAGGTTGCTGAGATGAGAGCCGTCGTCGAGGCACAGGACCCCTCGGCCAAGGTACCGTATCGTCCACCTGTGCTATATATCCATCCATCGGCCGTCTCCTTCCCCTCCTCGTCAAATTCCCGCGTAATGCGACATATTTCTCTTCAGCACGACTATACTAGTAGTAGTACGTACCATTATTGTGACCAAGCAGCTTATGTGCTTGCTTAGAAACAAGAACCAGACGGAATTTTTATTATTCCCAACGGCACAAGTTGTTATGGTACCGTGTTTACTGGTTGGTCCCTTAATTAATTGTCGCTTATGTTGGTTTCTCTTTTACCCAAGTGGTGTTTGTAACTGCTTCTGGTACTCGTTTGGTCATGTGCATCTTGTTATGCATGGATCCAGCACTCCTACCGTGGTGTAGATGAATGCCGCATGCATCCATGTGGGAGCTAGGAACACTCATCTTAATAGGATCTTCCCTGAAATCAACCATGTGTGGTATGTGTGGGCCATGTTATGTATTGACATATTGCAATCCCGCACGTGCAGCAGGACGAGGATGATGACTTTGTGTTGCGGCGGTTCCTGCGTGCCCGAGACCACAACATTGTCAAGGCATCGGCGATGCTCCTTCAATACCTCTCCTGGAAACGCAGCGCCAAGCCAAACGGCTCTATCTCAGATGATGAAGTTCGTGGCGAGATCGCAAAGGGGAGGATCCGACTAGAAGGCTTCGACCGTCTCGGCCGCCCCATGGGATATCTCTATAGTGCGCGCCACTTCCCCGCCCGACACGACTTTGAAGATTACAAGCGCTACTGTGCCTACGTCCTTGACAAAATCTGCAGCAGGTATACATATATATTAGGTTGCGTATGATAGATAGCTACAGTTGATCGATCGAGTATATAGTATTGAAGTAATGGGTTTTGTGTGGTTTCAGTCTGCCGGCCGGGCAGGAGAAGTTTGCGGCGGTGGTGGACCTTAGGGGGTGGGGATACTCCAACTTGGACATACGGGGGTACTTGGCGGGGTTGAACATCTTGCAGAATTATTACCCTGAGAGACTGGGGCGGGTGTTTGTCATCCACGTGCCATACATATTCATGGCAGCATGGAGGATAGTGTACCCATTCATTGACGAAAGAACCAGGAGCAAGATCGTGTTCGTAGCTGATAAGGACCTTGACGCCACGCTCCACGATGCTATCGATGACTCGCAGCTCCTCGACGACTACGGTGGCAAGCTCAAGCCGCAGGTTTAGAACAATAATTAATGCACCGCCGACAGCTTGATCGATTTGTTGTCGATCACTCCTTTCCATATTTATTCATCAAAGAGTACACCAGAACTTGTGTTGGAGTTGCCAGGGAGAGGTAGCAATCCTTGCATCGGTGGGAGACCGGCCCACAGCTGCCCAATCCTTGTTGTAACTGTGTTTTCTTTTAATACTAAGAAACAAATGGCGGCTCACATGTGCCTCCTTGTGCATGTTCCGGTGAAATAATGCAACATGAATTTAGATGACTTTCCGTGGAACATGCAGCTTGTGTATGCTCATGCGAATAGACAGTGGAGTGGGAAGTGTGCGCAGACTTAAAATGGTGCATTGTCACTTTGAAAAATCCATGTAGACCAAACAAAAGCACAAACTCCCACATCAGACACACTCATAGAGCAAGAGCAGAGGAAGGAGGAGAATACGGGAGTGAAACAGGAAAATACCGAATGGAGCCAACCAATGTGCACACGGTAACACTTAAAAACTAGAAAGGGGAGCAGATAACATACTAGAGATGGTTCTTGGCACCTCATCCATCATGGTGTGGCATGACAATGTTACACTATCATTGTTGGGGAGCACGGCTAAAGGCCACGATATGACCCACTCCACCAACTAGGCTAGCATCACCAAAGGAGCGAGAACAAATGAGCTCCATGGTGAGCAACGACACAAGGAGGACACATGAAGGGCGCAACACAATGTTCACACCAAAACATCGGGCACAACACCACACTTAAACCCAAGATCAGGTGGGGGTCGATGGAGACGAGAGAAGGCCACCAATACCAAATCAAAGTAGATAGATCAACGGAGCACACCGTGGCTAAGCAAAGCTACCTTGTATTAACTCTTCACGGAGTGAAAGTGATGACCAACATCAATGACCAAGGAGGCCAAAACAACCAAAATTGGTTCGTGAGTGTGTGACGACGATGGAGTCTCGGGAGTGTCAGACAGTGGGGCGTTAGTGCAAGAGTGGGACACGCCGGGTTGAACCAAGCGGTCTGGTCCAACCTAACCCAGTTGTGCGGGTTGGTTGGGCTAGCCTAGTAGGGCCATTTCGTTATCCCAAAGGTGTATTTTAACCCTAAATCAATTATATAGACAAAAACAAATATTAAATTTACATAAGACTACAAAAAACTAGAAATATAAATATAAATAGGAAATTTTAGAAATATAATAAACAATAATGTGAATTTATATAATCCGTTCTTCTATGCTTGTTCCAATCAAATTTGTATGTGTAACACCACCCAGAAAATCAACCATTGACTTTAGTGGTGTCTTCTTGCACCTAATTTTTCTTTATTCCTTAAAATATTTTATTTAATTATTTTGTGGATGAACTTGACTTTGGCCTTATTGTCTCCGAAATTTCCCATGGTCCCTTGACATTCTTCACCGCCCTTGAGAATATATGCATGTGTTGTGCCTTCAAACCACCAAAGCTACCCCTATTTTCTTAGCTGGTATCCATAATAGTGCGGAAAGAAAGCCCAGAGGAGTAGTAGCCTTGAGTTTCTCGCCCCTTTGTCTTCACCGAAGCACATTCATGAGAATGTATGATTTTTTAAGATGGCTGTTAGATTGTGTACTAGTGTATATTTTTTGAGAGCAACCACATGCTTCATTAATAGAAAATCAAGTTACAAGAAGCAACACATGTGGAAAATAAAAGACATATCGGGATTATCTTGAATTTGCAGATCAAATACTAAAAGATCAAGAAATACAAAATGATCTCTAGAGTTTCCTACAACCACCGAAGGCAGTGGCCGCCGCCCAACTTCAGCGCCGTCGAAATGCATGCTAGAAGAGGCGTTGAGCCTCCACCGTTGCAAGATCAAAGAAAAAACATCGCCAAGCTGCCAACCTGAAGGATCGGCCAGCACACGTTGCCATCAACTCTGAGACGCCATCATAAAGATCAACTCCGATGTGTGAGTAAAGTTGAGACAGATTTAACACCACTCAGACCATCCCAGCGACGTAGCACATCAGACACAGACACTGACTCTAACTATTAGGCCAGACACATCAGCGAACGCCACTCACACCATCCCCTCTCTCTCCTACCCGCCTCACGTGCAAAAGCGTGTCACATGTTTCCTTTGGTCGTCAGCGTATCACATGTTTCCTATAATGATACCTATGTTCAGCACTTGGGTGGCATCTGAGGATGTTTAAATAAAAGTAGCAGCTATATATAATCTAAAAAAAGAAATCTTTGGGGAAGGAATAAAATCAGTATATACCGATGGTAATTAAGGCAAGCAATCAAAAATACGGTGGCAGCGAAGATTTTGTACCCAGATCTTGGCAAAGAAATCAATCGGATGCCCAGGCATTTAATTTGAGGCAAAACGCAAAGGGAAAGTGCCGATCGATCGACGTGGGTGCCTGATACGGCGTCGTTCCCCCTGCCGGCCCCTATATATACATCCCATCCCACGCCGATCCATCAATCATCCTCGCTTGCCACCCCATCAATCATCCTCCCTCCCTCTCATGCGTAGATCTGATCTCATGGCTGCCTCGTGCGGAAGGCTCTCTTCCGTTTTCTTGCTGCTGGTTCTCATCGTGCTCGCCACCAACCCTGCAATGGCGGCTCCCGCGCCAGCACCTCAAGACGGCGCCAACTCTCCGTCGTCTGCTCCAGCCATGGCCCCGTCGTCATCTCCTACCGGCACGGCGCCTGCGGATGCCAACGTGCCGGCCATGGATATCAACAGCGGCGGCGCAATGGCCAGCGTGCCGACCGGTGTCATGGCCATTGGACTCATGGCCATGATCGTCGTCATATAGATAGATAGATATATCTGAGATTGATGGAATAAAGTTTTTGTCGCCTTGGCAATCTTTTACAAATACTACAATCATATGTTTCGGTTTTGTTTTTGTGATTCGTGCTTGCCTTGTGCCATGGATGCTGAATTTCTTCGTACAGGTGCCTGTGTCCCACCTAAACAGATTTTAGTACTCCTACTAGTATCTTGCGCCGATCGAATTCTCGCTAGTAGGCACGTACGAATCATATACTTATATGACCAAAAAGCAGATTCTCTCGCCGATCGTGCACTCGTCTACTTGTAAAAATACTCCACCTGATTTGTGTTGAGCCACACTGCTTTCACTCGTATTACATAACAATACAATCGATTTCTTGCGCTGACAAAACCGAACCTCGTCTTTCCTTAAGAAGTCAATTATCAAGCAATTCCAAATCAATCTTAATTTGTACATGTAATTGCTAAAAATAATTCATGGATGCGCTTCCTGATCGAATAGGTAGAAAGTTTGGTGACCCAAAACGGCCATAGTGGAAAATCATCTCATTAAACTTTGAAAATCATAACTAAACCATTCTAATTCGAAAAGATACAAATAATATATCAAAATTTGCAGAAAAATAAGACCTATCTATCTACACTCAAATAGTACACATTTGTAAATAAAAATTAAGTAAAACATAAAACATATATATAGTTTAAAACGGGCATAAAAAATTCAAAAACGATCGAAACAATGTGAAACATTCGCGTGGTCTTATATTATGTGACATAGTTAGAAGGAAAAATATCAAACTTGATATATTGATTATGTCTCAAAGAAACCTTCACAAAATGACCTATCTCATTCGAGGTTTCTTGGCTTTCGTGTCAAATGACCAATGTTATGGCTAGAATCAAGACATAGTTTGTGATAATGTGCCTATATTATGCATACATGTGTATCATAGGATGGCAAATAAAGTTGCAGGAGGAAGCTTTCTTTTTTGTCGCACCAAAAAGCCATTTTCCATTTTCCGAGCATAAAAAACTGACGGTTTTTGTAAAGCAACCACCAAATGGCTAATTCAAAATACTACCACCACATTTTACAAAAATACTAGACCACCTTATATGGACACAGGTAGATCCGAAACCTTTCCGTCCACCTTTGGTGAAAAATACAAATTCCTACCGAATCGGCAGGAAGTGGGTCAGATATAAACTACAGGTACATGATCCGATGCTCATGTTTTTTTACAAAAATCATTTTTAGGTTCACAATATGCTATTTTATCAAAGATCCAATGCAAGTTTAGCGAGGCTCGGCCCCGAGCTAAGAATCTTCATGCCCGCTGTTTGACAAAGTTTGACGATAGTTTAAAACGGGCATAAAAAATTCAACGATCGAAACAATGCGAAACCTTCATGTGGTGTCATATTATGTGACATAGTTATAAGGAAAAATATCAAATTTGATATATTGATTATGTCTCAAAAAACCTTCTCAAAATGACCTATCTCATTCGAGGTTTCTTGGCTTTCGGGTCAAATGACCAATGTTATGGCTAGAATCAAGGCATAGTTTGTGATAATATGTCCATATTGTGTATACACATGTATCATGGGATGGCGAACAATGTTGCAGGAGGAAGTTTTCCTTTTCGTCGCACCAAAAATCCATTTCCCATTTTCCGAGCACAAAAAACGGACGGTTTTGTGAAGCAACCACCAAATGGCTAATTCAAAATGCTACCACCATATTTTACAAAAATACTAGACCACCTTATATGGACAATGTCCCAAAAGGGAGATCCGAAACCTTTTCGTCCACCTTTGGTGAAAAAGACAAATTCCAACCGCATCGGTAGGAAGTGGGTCAGATATGAACTACAGGTACATGATCCGATGCTCATGTTTTTTATAAAAATTATTTTTAGGTTCACAATATGCTATTTTATCAAAGTTTCCAATGCAATTTTAGCGAGGCTCGGCCCCGAGCTAAGAATCTTCATGCCCGCCGTTTGACAAAGTTTGACGATAGTTTAAAACGGACATAAAAAATTCAAAAACGATCGAAACAATGTGAAACCTTCGCGTGGTGTCATATTATGTGACATAGTTATAAGGAAAAATATCAAAATTGATATATTGATTATGTCTCAAAGAAACCTTCACAAAATGACCTATCTCATTCGAAGTTTCTTGGCTTTCGGATCAAATGACCAATCTTATGGCTAGAATCAAGGCATAGTTTGTGATAATGTGCCTATATTGTGCATACACATGTATCATGGGATGGAGAACAATGTTGTAGGAGGAAGTTTTCCTTTTCGTCGCAGCAAAAAGCCATTTCCCATTTTCCGAGCACAAATTACTGCCGAATCGGTAGGAAGTGGGTCAGATATGAACTACAGGTACATGATCCGATGCTCATGTTTTTTTACAAAAATCATTTTTAGATTCATAATATGCTATTTTATCAAAGATTCAATTCAAGTTTTCCCTTTCATCGCACCAAAAAGCCATTTTTCATTATCCGAGCGCAAAAAGGGGATTTTCTAAAGCAACCACCAAATAGCTAATTCAAAAACGGAGGGTTTGTGATTAGTTGATATGGATATCATATTTGGATTCCTCTCATTTTCCTAATCAATTTAGACATATTATTTGTTGAATTCCGATTTATAGATTTAAAGATATTAATTATTCCATATTAAATAGAAAAAATACAAAAAAGTAAAATTATTATATTTTTATTTGAATTCAATAATATTTTTACTTATTTATTAATGTTTACTTAAATAATTGTTTGTAATTTCAAAAAATACAAACATGTGACATGATGATACAAGAGTTAATAGGATTGATATCATAGTATTGACAATAATGTATGAATTATTTTGCGGAAACGGATTCTGAAGGAACGAGGAAGTTAAGCATGCTGGAGTTGGAGTAGTATTAGGATGGGTGACCGGCCGGGAAGTTTGACTAAGACGAAAATTTAATCAAATATTAAGTATAATTAGTGTTAAAAATATTCAAAGTGGGAGATTAACGAGTCAAACAATTCAAAGAATAAAAAAATTGAGAATTGTTTAAAAAAAATGTTTTTGCAATCGGCCGACAGGTTATGCCGACGACCGCTACACCGAGGGCAAAGCCGACGGCATTTCGATATGCCGACGGCTTGAGTGTGCTCCGCCGAGGGAGATCTTTTCCGAGGAGGCTACGCTGAGGGCAGCCGTCGGCGTACCATACGCCGAGGGCATTTTGGCCAACGCCGACGACTTTTTGCCCTCGGCGTAGCGCGCATGTCCTGTAGTGCGCCAGGGATTTGTGGTCCAATAGGTAGTATCTATCTTTTTATCAACTATAGGTATAACTTTGCTGTTCAAACTAGATCGATCATGCCATGTTTAATTTAATTTTTAGATAAAAATGGATCTAGTCCTTTTTTTAGGAAAGATTGATCATGTCCTTAATTTTTGTGCAACTTCCAACATTTTCATTGTATCAAAAATTTAGAAATACAAACGCCATTACGCTGATCGATGAACCTAACATCCCGACCCAGGGAGAAAATTAGCGGGAGACCACTTTCATTACGGGAGAAGACGGAAACGCCGATGGCCGGGTCCCGTCTTCGTAGCCCCTAAATCCCGTCTGCGTAGGCTGGCCCAACGGCTGTCGTCGGCGTATGGCCGTCGGCGTACAGCGTCATAGGCGTAGACTCTCTTACCGTCGGTGTAGAAAAGTCGTCGGTGTATATAGCTTGCCGTCTTGCCGTCAGCCTAGATTTTTCCAAAAAAAAATTCAAATTTTTTCCGATTTTTTTAACATTTTTGAATTGTTTAACTTGTTAATCTCACATGGAAATTTTTAATTCTAAGTACACTTAGTCTCAAGTGAAATTGCACAAGTAGTCAAACTTCTCAATCGGTCACCCATCCTAACACTACTCCAGCCCTAGCATGCTTAGCTTCTCCATTCCTGCCACATGAGCTTCCGACAAAGAAATTAGAACTTGTTGTGAATATTATCATATCAATCCTATTAACCATTGGACTATAATGTTAACGTCTTTATTTTTTTACATTTCATAAAATTATTTGAGTAAACAACAATGAATAAGTAGTAATAATCTTGAATTTAAATAAAAATAAAATAAATTTTATTTATTTTGCCTTTTTTTTCATTTAAAATTGAATAATTCATATCTACAAATCCGTAAATCATAATTCAACAAATAATATATCCAAATTGATCAGAAAATGAGAGAAATCCAAATATAACATCCCTATCATCTATTTACTTATATATCATAACTTTTTAATATTAGACGAGCCGAAACTATGTCAGGATTCATGAAACACCCCGTTTTTGGCAATCGGAAAATAGAAAATGTCTTTTTGATGTGACAAAAAGGAAACCTTGCATTAGATCTCTGGTGAACATGGGGTATTATCATTTTGAAACTTTCATTTGTTGGTTGCTTCACAAAGCACTCCATTTTTGCACTCGGGAAATAAAAAAATGCCTTTTTGGTGCGACGAAAAGGAAATTTTTTTCATTCAATATTGTTCACCATCGATGATACACATGCGTGCACAATATGGGCACATTATAGCAAACTATACCACGATTCTAGCAATAACATTGGTCATTTGACCTGAAATTCAGAAAACCTCAATTGAGATAGGTCATTTTGTGAAGGTTTTTGAGACACAATCAATATACCAAGTTTAGTATTTTTCCATGCAACTATGTCACATAATATGACACCACGCGAAGGTTTTGCATTGTTTTGATCGTTTTTCAATTTTTTATGCTCGTTTCAAAGTATCGTCAAACTTTCTAAATCGTCGGGCATGAAGATTCTTAGCTCGGGGTTGAGCCTCACTAAACTTGCATTGGATCGCTGATGAAATAGTATATTGTGAATCTAAAAAATGATTTTTGCAAAAAATCATGAGCATCATATCATGTACCTGTAGTTAAAATCTAACTCATTTCCTGCCGATTCAGCAGAAATTTGTCCTTTTCACGAGGGGTTGACGGAAAGGTTTGAGATACCTAGGTTGGAAAATTGTCTATTCTATATGGTCTAGTATTTTTGAAAAATGGGGTATTATCATTTTGAAACTTTCATTTGGTGGTTGCTTCAGAAAACACCCTTTATTTGCACTCGGAAAATGAAAAATATGTTTTCCGAAAGTATTTGTATTTTTATATATTTTTTGAACACAAATATGTAATATTTGAGTTTATATAGATAGATCTTATTTTTCTGCAAATTTTGATATATTATATGTATTTTCGTGAATTTAAATGATTTAGTTATGATTTTTTAAGATTAATGTGACAAAAAGGTAAAATCGATGGTCGTTTACGGCGGCGGCTGCCGTCGGCATAATATCCTAGGCCGACGGCGGAACTAGGCCGATGGCCGTGCATCACGGCTGCCGAGCCCGTCAAGCTGCACCGATGGTCCCGATTTTTTGCCGTCGCGTATAAAGAAGCCGTTGGCCTGGTTATTCCCGTGGTGTTTGTAAACCACTCAAATTTTTACTTGATATAGGGTGTCACACACTATATCATCGATAAAAAATATAAAGAAAATGGTCTTGGACCTGGTGTCCTAGGCACCCTAGAAGCTCAAGGTGGGTACGCCCCTGTCCCGACCAACAGGTAGAGTTAACCCTAACCGCGTCAATTTGTGTGCCTCCATATCGGAAGATCCAACAAATACTAGCTAGCTACCTGTGCACCTGCAAGCAAAATTCATAATGAACCGCTCCATACTGGGCCCAATGCTTCACCTGCTATGCTAGCTAATCCTAAAGAAACCTTGGCAATCTTTTACAAAGACTATAAACATTTCCCCAAAAAAACTTAAAACCAACAAGTTAGAAGCGCGACTTTGGCAATCTTTCACAAAGACTAAAAAAATCTGCCATAGTCTGAACTAGAATTTACAAATAAGTTAGAATTGCGACTTTGGCAAGATCCCAATTGACACCTTAATTACTTTGCCTTTTTCCGTCATAAGTACATGCATTACTCTTCTTTTATTTTTCCCTTGACTTGCAACGGTTCAATATCATGTCCGACAACAGCAGTGCATCCAATTTCATCACCATCCATCCAACATCGATAGAGTGGGTTTTCTATAATTTATCTACTCTCTGTCTCGAAAAAGATGCTAGAGATTTGTCAAAATTCCTATGTGAATCTAGTGGGATCTCGATACATGTAAATCTAGACAAGTCTTTCACTTGTTTTTGAGACATAGAGTAGACAAATCTCTGGCAGCTCAGTCTCGAAGTATATACTAAAACATGTTCAGATACGTGTGAATCTAGACAAAATTTGATATCTATTTCGAGACAGAGAGAGTAGTAATAATAGATAGCTGTCCAACTCATTATGATGCATTGTTTAGGTTATTTATTTTAACCGTTAATAGTCCAAGTATCTATTTTTTCTAGAATTAATCAATCTTAGCTAGTTTTCTACTCTCTTCGATCCATATTAAGTGTCGCTGAATTAGATGTATCTAGCAATAAAACATGTCTAGATACATCCATTTCAACTATAATTAAAATCATAGAACATGAAGTAATAAAAAACAGAGGGAGTACATCGACAGAAAGTTTAAGATTAATTTGAAGTCGGTGTTGTTGTTGAGAGAGAGAGAGAGAGATTGATTAATACGTATGGTGCGTAGCCCAATTATACATGGACGGCACATTTTTTTGCATAGTTTTTCTGGCCACTTTAGCCTAGTTTCTGTATATCATTTTAGTCCACGCTAAGTGGCGAGGTTGGGCAGTCGTCTCCCATCCAACGTTCTTCTAAGTCTACTCGTCTATGACTTGTCACTGTCGGTCGTCGATGGGTCCAAGTCCAAAAGTAAAATAATGGCACGCCTCCATTGTTGTGGGTCGTTGGCCAACCCCCATTCCACTGCACTGCACTCTACTCCACGCCTTCCAATGAAAAATACCACACCGCCTGTATGTATATGTTGTTCCACACTTCCTTTTTGGCCGTGCATTCGATCGGGCCTACTTGGCCTCACGCCTCCACTCCAGCGAGCCTATAAAACTGCACCGGCCGGTCCATCGCTAACCACAACCGCACCTCACTCACTCTTAACATATCTGCTCTTTCTTCTTCTGCTCCCTCCCTCGAGTGACTCGCCGGTAGCTTGAAGCTAGCAATGGCAGCTCAGGGAAGAGGCGGTAACGTCGCCGTTGTCGTCGGGCTCGTCCTGCTCCTCTGCGTGCTCCTTCAAGCGGACGTCGTGGAGTCGGCGGTCTTCAACGTCGGCGACCGTAGCGGCTGGTCCTTCAACACCAACTCCTGGCCAGCCGGCAAGCGCTTCAAGGCCGGCGACGTCCTAGGTACGTGCCTACTTCGTCGTCCTTTCATGGTAGTATGTTACTTCATGCAGATTGGCACCAAGTTTTGATGAATATCTGCGAATATATTTGCAGTGTTCAAGTACGACGCGACGGCGCACGACGTGGTGGCAGTGAGCGCGGCGGGGTACAAGTCCTGCGCCAAGCCGGCCAAGGGCGCCAAGGTGTACAAGTCCGGCGCCGACCGTGTCACGCTCGCACGCGGCACAAACTACTTCATCTGCAGCATCCCCGGACACTGCCAGGCCGGCATGAAGATCGCCGTCACCGCCGCATGATCGTCATCCTTCATTTGCTAACAAAAATAAATGGGCTGGTACCTGATTGCTCCATCGATTGCTCAACTGGTGTGCAACTAATGGTCCTACCTATTTCTACCGTGTGCTACTATCTTGATTTTGATTCCGTCGTGCGTACTTTCCGGTGCAGACTAAAATAAATTGTTATTTCTCACTTATATTTGAAGGTGTGCTTCCGTTTACCCTTTCTCTGCTTCTCCAAACTCTGGAAACTGAAAAACACAAGAACAACAAATATTGGCTGATACCCCTTTGGTTAGGAGGACGGAGAGGCGTATTGGCCAATCCTTAGAGCATCTCCACTCGCCTACTCAGGACGCCGATCCGGACGCCGAAATCGGTCCAGTCGCGTATCCAGGGACCTGTTTTCGTCCGGATTTGGACGTGTTTTGGTCCGGCCTACCCAGGCCGAATCCAGGATCCCGGGTACGCCTTGGGGATGCCGGACTCAGCGAAAACGGGCGTGAGCCAGCTCTGTTGGCGAGACAGTCCCATTCCCACCCACTCCACTCGCCCAGACCGCCGCGAAGAGCTCTGTCGCCATGACTTCGCCGGCGGAGCTCCCCCGCGCCGAGACATGCCCTCGCCTCTAGCTACGCTCGCCGTTGTTGCCGCCCGCCTCCACGCCTTCTCCACCACCGCTTTCGCCGACCTATCCTCGCCGTAGCTGTGCTTCGGCTCCGTGCGCCCGCCACCACGCCCGCCAGCAGAGGTTTGCAGTTGTCCGGTTCCCTGCTATGACCTGGTCGAAAGATCAGATGTGGGAAGTGATGAACTGTCGTGTGACCTTGCACAACATGATCATTGAGGATGAGAGGAAGGATCCAATGAGTTTGCTCGAGGAGGACGAGCCATACTATCTACAGGGTCCTCTTGCCGAGCCTGATCATCAGGTGCCTCCAACATGGGCTGCATTCATCGCAATGCGTCAGGAGATCCGAGATCCGGCGATGCATCAGCAGCTGCAGGATGATCTTTTCGAGCACCTATGGATACGCAGGGGCAACACGACGTAGATGCTGAGCATGAATTGGCCGAACTTGGCCGAAATATGTTGTAATTTTATTGCAGGCCAAACTATGTTTACATTACGCCGAACTTTGTTTAAAATTTCGCCGAACTCTGGTCTTAAAGTGTTCTGTATTCGTCATATGACGAACTATGCCGAAATTTGGACGAACTTGAGCCAAATTTGAGCCGAATTCTAGCGGAAACGGGCGACCCGGGAACTCGTCCTGGGTACGCGAGTGGGAAACTGGCGTACCCAGGCCGAAAACTTGCACCGTCCGGCCAAAGTTTTGTTCGGATTTCGGCCTGGATACGGCCAACGAGTGGAGATGCTCTTACCTCCATATTGTGTTTTCTTCAGTCTAGGAGAAGGTACACCCAAGCAAAAGTGATTTTTGAATATGTATGTTGTTCGAGGCGCTATCTCCGCAGACTGCCTCGCATCTTTCTAACAACCGTATAGTTAAGGTAGAGAACTTCACCAATTTAACCATGTCTTTTTGGCCCAAGACATTCTCTATTGTACGAACTCCGTGGTTGCTCTAATATGATGCGTATACATTGCCAAGATATGTAAAAATATAACCGCCATACCATATATGTGGTTAAAATTTTCACTTGGAATTATTTCTTCAAGATGGAAAAACATATATTTGTGATCGTCCCTCGTGAATTGTGCTAGCCTAACTTTGTTCCTTTATCTCTATATTTGTGGATATCAGTCGCTTATGTTTCAAAACCCTATATGACTCCACTAAAAGCAATCTTCAGGATGAAAAATGGGGATAACAATTACAAATAAATTTTACATATTTTTATCATTTTGGGAAGCTTCACCCTTTTGAAGAAAATCAAGGATAACACATTTCATAAATTTAGAAAGATCGACTAAAAGTAATCTTCACTATGATATGGGGACAAAAAATGGAAGGAAAATTTATTTTTGTATTTACCATTTTTGGAAATCTTCACCATGTTGAAGAAAATCAAGGAAACCAAATTTCATATTTCATAAATTCAGAAAGAAGATATTTTAAATCAGGATTCTACATGAGACTCATTATTTTATTGAAACATTTGAAGTAAAATATAATATAAGGAACTATAGAAGAAGGATGTTAAAAAACTTTATTTTTTCAATTTTTGTAGAATTGTTTTTGTTTCCCTGTTTTTTTTTGCGACAAATTTGTTGTATTCAATATTGCTTTTAGTCCTCTCAAAAAAATATTGCTTTTAGTGCAGTAATCGGTCGAGATCCTTGACACTAGAGGAACCATAAATACCCATCATATATACTTAAGGGGTCACATTATATATATATATATATATATATATATATATATATATATATATATTACCATAAAACAGTAGGAGCGAGACTCCTACTGTGGTATTATGTTAATCAATAATATTTACAAAGTGATGATGCATTAAGCACCAATCATAGCTTAACAAAAGAAACTATAATCTATCTATAAACAAATCTAAAATGTTTTCTAGGTTTTGGCTAACCCTGAACCTAAGAAGTTGTAAACCCTCTTTCACCCTTGCTTTCCAAGCGTCAATTGATGGCCTGACCCCCTTTAAAGATTAAGTTGTTTCTCTCTTTCCAGATGCCCCAAGCTGCAATCCTGAATAATTAAAAAAATAGCTGCTCCTGCAAAGATGATTTTGGTTGGTTTAGTAAAGTAAATCTGCAAGTACTTCCCGTCCAGCAATTTATATTTCACAATAGTCAATAGAATAATATATTTTTAATCAATAAGAATTTGTATTTGGGTTGTAATAAAAAATCACAAGAATGTTTGTATAGTAATGCTGTTTTTTACTGGACAACATGTTAAAAGGAAACTATGGGTTTTTTCCTTTTACAACGACCCAATTGGATAAAAAAATATTTTAATGAAATTATCATACTTCAGCTAAACTCAAAGTTTAATGATGACATTTTTTTTTTTGAAATGGGGATAAAACCCCGGCTTCTGCACCGACATATGCATATGGCCTTTATTAACATATGACATTTTATAGAGTGATTTGACTAATAAAATCCCGATTGTACCCATTATAGACGACATGGAGGGACCGAAGAGTCAATATTTGACTCTACCTACATGGATGTAGCTATATATAGATGATGTCCGTTCACCATTTGGAATTATTTGTGGTCCCTCGGGCTTATGACAATGCCTCTGACAATTATGGAGTTCATTAATGTAAGACCTTCAAAAAAATTCAAAGTAGACTAGACTCGGATTGAAATGAATGAACCTAAGCAATATAATTAGAGGTTTTTACATATATTTTAAAGAAAATTAGAGGTTTTTACATTAGTGATCGGAGGGAGTAACA
Organism: Avena sativa; assembly: GCA_916181665.1. Lineage (NCBI taxonomy): Eukaryota > Viridiplantae > Streptophyta > Magnoliopsida > Poales > Poaceae > Avena > Avena sativa. The sequence goes on from OV702282.1 coordinate 325,551,159, forward strand.
CCAACTAAAGTGATGTACAAAAGTTGGAAGAGAAAACAGAAATTTTAAAGACCATTTTGGAAAGATCAGGCACTCGGCAAAAAATTTTTTTTTTTTCATTTCATAAAATTAACGAAGAACATATTTCAAATATGTTGTGTAGGCGGGTCTGTACAGTTGAATTCAAACCTTTGGAACGAAATAACAAAACTAGGAAAACACAAAAAATTGCATGTTAGGAAACTATACTGAAAATATGGGACTTTCTAACACAAAAGTACTTTCTTTTTTAAGAATATGACACATCTTTAAATTCATAATTGCTTACTAAATTTTTTGGAATACTTTTGTACCCATGTAGTTCATTTTTCTATTTATATGACATAGTCATGTAGTTTCGAAATGGAGGTGAAAAATACAACACCAGTTTCAGACTTCCTTTTTGGCCGTGCATTCGATCGGGCCTACTTGCCCTCACGCCTCCACTCCGGCGAGCCTATAAAACAGCACCGGCCGGTCCATCGCTAACCACAACCGCACCTCACACAGTCTTAAGATATCTGCTCTTCGTTCTTCTGCTCCTTCCCTCGAGTGACTCACCGGTAGCTTGAAGCTAGAAATGGCAGCTCAGGGAAGAGGCGGTAACGTCGCCGTTGTCGTCGGGCTCGCCCTGCTCCTCTGCGTGCTCCTTCAAGCCGACGTCGTGGAGTCGGCGGTCTTCAACGTCGGCGACCGCAGCGGATGGTCCTTCAACACCAACTCCTGGCCAGCCGGCAAGCGCTTCAAGGCCGGCGACGTCCTAGGTACGCCCTACTTCAACCTTTCATGATATGTTCATGCAGATTGGCACCAAGTTTTGATGAATATATATGCTAATCTGTGTGCAGTGTTCAAGTACGACGCGACGGCGCACGACGTGGTGGCGGTGAGCGCGGCGGGGTACAAGTCCTGCGCCAAGCCGGCCAAGGGCGCCAAGGTGTACAAGTCCGGCGCCGACCGCGTCACGCTCGCCCGCGGCACAAACTACTTCATCTGCAGCATCCCCGGACACTGCCAGGCCGGCATGAAGATCGCCGTAACCGCCCCATGATCATCATCCTTCATATTTCCAAACAAAATAAATGGGCCGCTACCTGTTTGGTCGATCGATTTCTCCATCGGTGTGCAATTAGTGGTCCTACCTATTTCTACGGCGTGCCGGTATCCATCGAAAGTTGCTTGTCAACTAATTATTAGTAATTTTTTCTCAGTCCTTAAACCACTTCTTGACTTGCTGAGTGCCCCTCTGAAGAAGATGAAAAATCCCTTCAAGCCATGTTTTTGTGTTGCCTTCTTGCGACTCTAGAGGTAAAAATGTCATATTAAAAACATTCATAGCACCCAAGTTTATGGGTTACATCCTTTCTCACTGGTAGCTAGGTGTTTTTTTTAGAAAAAGAGTAAGTAAAGAGCCGGAGGTATTAATTAGGTGGATGCAACTTTAATAATTGAGTTAACAGGATACGAGCCTTAATCTTTTGCAAGGTAGTGACATAAATTGTGGATTTGCCCAAGTTTGACAAGACAATTAGACATACTAACAGAGAAAAACATCAACATAGGGTTGAGCCAATACGACACATGCCTCGACCATTTGCAAGGTGGTTGTGGAGGATACACGCATCGAGGAAAAGGAAATATTAGGGATATATGTGACCCTCGTGGAGTGGGAGGTGAGAGGTAGATATCGACAACTTGTTTCAATATGGTCTACAACACCAACGTTCTTCATATACCACTCGTGGCAACGCACAGGCATTCAACTAGTGTTCATTAATTTATGAATAATATATGCATATTTTAGTTTCGTTGAACTTTTAGTAAAAGAATTAGAATATTTGCTGGTTTATTTCTTCAAATTTGTACGAGAGCATAACGCCACAGTGGGTAACCGACCATCTATAGAAGGATTCGAGTTTGCACAACTGGCGATAGACTTGAGCCACTACAGGAATAGACGAAGACGCCGATGGCCAAACAATGTGACCGTTGACGTAGATCGTGACCAGGCCACCCCCCTCCCCCCCCCCCCCCCAAGCATCCGTCGGCATAGAATTGCCCTCGGTGTAGCATATGCTGACGGCTGTCCCCGGCGTAGCTATTTTTCCTTTTACCTCGTTAATCTTTGAAAAATCATAACTAATTCATTCTAATTCGCAAACATACAAATAATATATTAAAATTTGTAGAAAAATAAGATCTATCTATCTACACTCAAATATTACACATTTGTAAATAAAAATTAAGTGAAATATAAATCATTATATATAGTTTAAAATGTGCATAAGAAATTTAAAAAAAGACCCAAACAATGCGAAACCTTCACGTGGTGTCATATTATGTGACACACTTAGAAGGAAAAATATCAAACTTGGTATATTGATTATGTCTCAAAAACCCTTCACAAAATGATCTATCTCATTCGAGGTTTCCTGGCTTTCGAGTCAAATGACCAATGTTATGGCTAGAATCAAGGCATAATTTGTGATAATATGTCCATATTATGCAAACATGTGCATTATGGAATGGTGACCAATATTGTAGGGGGAAGTTTTCCTTTTTGTCGTACCAAAAATCCATTTTTCATTTTCGAGTGCAAAAAATGGACGGTATTGTGAAGCAACCACCAAATTGCTAATTCAAAATGCTACCATCACATTTAAAAAAAATTACTAGACCACCTTACATTGACAATTTTCTAACAGAGGGATCTCAAACTTTTCCGTCCATCCTGATTAAAAAAGACAAATTCCTGCCGAATTAGTAGGATGTGGGTCAGATATGAACTACAGGTACATGAGATGGCGAACAATATTTTAAGAGGAAGTTTTCCTTTTTGTCGCACCAAAAAATCATTTTCCATTTTCTGAGTGCAAAAAATGGGCCGTTTTATAAAGCAACCACCAAATGGCTAATTCAAAATGCTACCACCATATTTTTCAAAAATACTAGACCATCTTACATGGACAATGTCCGAACAGGGGGATATTAAACCTTTTTGTCCATCCCTGGCGAAAAAGACAAATTCCAACCGAATCGGTAGGAAGTGGGTCAGATGTGAACTACATGTACATGATCTAATGCTAGTTTTTACAAAAATCATTTTTAGGTTCACAATATGATATTTAATCACATATCCACTTGAAGTTTAGCGAGGCTTAGCGCCGAGCTAAGAATCTTCATGCTCGCTGTTCGACAAAGATTTTCGATAGTTTAAAACGGGCATAAGAAATTGAAAAATGATCCAAACAATACGAAACCTTTGTGTGGTATCATAATTTGAAAAAAAATTGCAACCGACCATTAGGTTATGCCGACGACCGCTATGCCAAGGACGGTACGCCAACGGTCTCCGTGCGCTTTGCCAAGGAAGACCTTTGTCGAGGAATCTACGCCGAGAGCAGCCGTCGGAGGCATAGCCTACGCCGACGGTTTTTTACCTACGTCGACGGCTTTTAGATCTCGGCATATGCGGGCGTCCTGTAATGAGCAAACCAATGTGTGATTGTTGTGATAGTCTAGGGCCGGACGATGTCTATCCGATGACGCGAAACTAAAAGAAAATTAAAAAAAAAATCCCTGGCCTTCTTAGATTTTAGGAAAACCAAAGCTTCAGTCAAACTTGTTGACCTTTGGGTTAGAAAAAAGAAGTGACCGAAAACAGGTTATTGGAAACCTAAACAGTGTCACAAGATCGAAATTAAAGTGTCACACGATCAGGACATCCACGAGTCTGCGTTGTAATTTTAACTGTCCTAGTCTAAACATTGGACTGAATTAATCAAGGTTCGGCCATCATCCCCTCGATCGGCCGGACTCCTCTCTGGAGTCTGGACCCACCAGTCGGCCGGGGACAATCTGGAAGCAAAACGTAAACGGACCCTAACGCAGCACGTACCGCCTGAAACTTTTCCCCATCCGAAACCCTCTCGATCGCCCCCACCGATCCGACCATGCCGCCGCCGGCTCCGACGACGCTGCCGGACGAGCTTGTGGAGGAGATCTTCCTCCGCATCGCGCCTGATAATCCCGCGTGCCTCCTGCGCGCCTCCCTGGCCAGCAAGCCCTGGCACGGCGTCCTCTCCGGCGCTAGCTTCAACGGCCGCTACCGCGAGTTCCATGGAACTCCTCCCATGCTGGGCTTCCTATACTCCTGCCCCGACAACGCCTACTCCATCTGGGACCCCGTCCGGCGCTTCGTCCCGACCACGAAATTCAGGGCTCGCTTACCTGCGGACAAGGACTGGGATTACTGCGAATTGCAGGAGTTGGACTGCCGCCATGGCCGTGTTCTCCTCTCTGATGACATGTATTTGTCACCCAGACTCTTCTACGTTTGGGACCCCATGACGGGAGGCTTGAGGGCACTGGACGGCCCCAAGGACGACGATTACCCTAGCCATCGGGCCGATAGCAATCGTGCCACGGTGCTCTGCGCCGTGAGCGGCTGCGACCACCGCGCGTGCCACCACCACGGCCCCTTCCGGATCGTCTTGGTTGGCCTGCAGGTAAGTCATCATGGACGTTGTGGCGCGTTCGCGTACGAGTGCGTGTCCTCGATGATGGAGACGACGGCGGGTGAGGAGTGGACCGGTCCGCGCTATGGTCATTCTCCTCTTGTTCTGGCTGATGTACGCATTGAGCCAATGCCTCCTGTCCTCGTCAAAGACGCACTTCACTTCATGATTTCTTATGCCGATCGCTCTCGCATAGCGATTCTCAGGTACAAATTGGGATCTAAATGCTTTTCGATGCTCGATGCACCGCCAGGGGACACTGGCATTGCTCGTGCTACTATCCTCATGGCGACACATAATGGAGGTTTGGGGTTTGCACGCATAGACGGGTTAACCATAACCTTATGGTCAAGGAAGATGGTGGCTTCCAACGGGACCGCGGCATGGATTCCGCGTAGACGCGTCACTCTCCCAATTCAAAATATCAAACACACACTTTGCCTGATTGGATCTGTGGAGGGCACTTATATCGTTTTTGCAACCATGCAAGACCGTGGTATCTATCAGATTAATCTCAAGTCACTAAAGTGGAAGAAGCTACGGAAGGGAAGAATATACCATGCTTTGTTTCCATACATGTGTTTCTATAATCCATCAGGTATATCTCTACCTACATACTTTCTTTTTTTATTCAGAAAACAGCGGATATTTAATAAATTAGTGGAACAAACAATTTTTTTAATGTTTAATCATATTGAAAGTTATATGAATATATGTTTACACTTGTGATAATATTTGTGCTTGACTAGATTTTGGAATGTTACACCTAATTATGAATAGGCCTACTTAATTTGCAATTTATATGATGTCATATTATCCCTTTTGGAATCACACTAAAAAAATGTATGTTCGTAGAAAGACGGACGCCCCGTGATGCGACACACTGACAACGCATGTTGAAATTTGCTTAATGGCAGGAGGCCACTCTCATCAACAAGAAGATATGGTCAACTTGGAGAAAGATATGGCCAACATGAAGGAGACAAGGGTCTTATGATGAATTATGTCACTATTTAGTAGCTGGTTAGTTGAAATGGTGCTTGTTTCTCGTACTGTTGTTGGCTTTAATTTATCATTAAGTTTAATAGCTTCCCCATGTTTACCCGTACACTTATACTAAACATGGGAAAGCTTTCAGAAATGCACGCCGCCGCTCATGTTGGAGAGCTGGCGTATTGAATGAGCTGGCGGCCGACCAAAGATGGGGAACAAATGCACGCGGCCGCAATAAGTACTCCGAAGACAACTACTATGGTAGCCCTTATGATACTACCAAGGTGGCATGCATGATATCCCTTACCATACTACCACTATGAGTAGCCTTGAGACAACGCATTTGGGTAGTTATCTCTTGAGTTTTAACTTCTCCTAAACATAGGCCATGAACCATGTCTAGCATTAATTGGCAATAAAGTTAGGCGTTAGGATAAGGCATCAGCCATAGAAGAGGAATTAAAGCAAGACGACTTAGGATAAGAGAATTTGGTGGCATGCATTAATTTCTAAGTAAATAAGCATGTCAACATTGACATGCTTTTGCTATAAATATAAACTTTCACTAGTGGAAACGAGGTCTTTTGTTGATCCCGAAAAGGGGCTTTAACACCGGTTCTTCTACGAACCGGTGTTAAAGGGGGGGTCGTACCAGCGTGGCCCCTGCGGCAAAAAAGGAGCCCCCCCTACGAACCGGTGTTAAAGGTCCCTGCAGCAGTGGCCCGCGCACCCCCCCCCCCTTTAACACCGGTTCGTGGCATGAACCGGTGTTAAAGGGGGGGCTATATAAGACACCACCCCAGCCCACACACACCCCACTCTTCCATTCTTTCACATTTTGGAGCCTAGCAAGAGGGTGTGAAGAGTGCTAGTTTGTGTTTTTTTCATATGCACTAGAGGTGTTCGGTGAAATGCCTGAGAGCTCAAAATAAGCTTTCTTGTTGCTCTTTCCGTCTCGGTCGAGGTCGGCAACTATAGTTTCATGTGTCATTGATGTACTATATATATAAATGGTCATCTCCCTATTATTTTTTGATATATACTACATATTAATGCAGATGAATCGGCAATGGATGTACGGTGACCGCCGCACTTCCGAGTACATTACGGGCCTCCAAAATTTCATCGTTGTGGCTAATGCAAACCGTGGTCACAATGGTTTTATGTGCTGTCCGTGTGTTCACTGTCAGAACAAGAAAGACTACTCAAATACCAGAACCATTCACGCCCACCTGCTTCGATCCGGTTTCATGCCCAGCTATAATTGTTGGACCAAGCACGGAGAAAAAGGGGTTGTGATGGAAGACAACGAAGAAGAAGAGGATGATGAAAACTATCATAATATGTATCCTGAATATGATGATAATGCAACGGAGATAGATAATGAAGATCAAGAAGGAGCAGATGGGCCCGCTGATGACGATCTTGGTCGGGCCATTACTGATGCAAAGGAAGAATGTGAAACTGAAAAGGAGAAGGAGAAGCTGTAGCAGATGTTAAAGGATCACAAAACATTGTTGTATCCAACTTGCGAAGATGGCCACAAAAAGCTAGGTGCCACACTGGATTTGCTGCAATGGAAGGCAGAGAATGGTGTGACTGACAGCGCATTTTCAAAGTTGTTGCTAAAAATGAAGAATCTTCTTCCAAGAAATAATGAGTTGCCCGACAGTACATACCAAGCAAAGAAGGTTGTCTGCCCTCTAGGATTAGACGTGCAGAAGATACATGTCTGCATCCTCTACCGCGGTGAGAAGTACGAGAATTTGGATGCATGCCCGGTATGCACTGCACTGCGGTATAAGATCAGACGAGACGATCCTGGCGATGTTGAGGGCGAGGGCCCTAGGAAGAAGGTTCCAGCCAAGGTTATGTGGTATGCTCCTATAATACCACGGTTAAAACGTCTCTTCAGAAATAAAGAGCATGCCAAGTTGTTGCGATGGCACATGGAAGACCGTAAGAAAGACGCGATGTTGAGACACTCCGCTGATGGGTCACAGTGGAGAAAAGTCGAGCGAGAGTACCCGGACTTCGCACGTGACGCAAGGAACTTAAGGTTTGGTCTAAGTACAGACGACATGAATCCTTTTGGTGAGCAGAGCTGCAGTCACAGCACCTGGCCTGTGACCCTATGTATCTATAACCTTCCTCCTTGGTTGTGTATGAAGAGGAAGTTCATTATGATGCCAGTGCTCATCCAAGGTCCGAGGCAACCCGGCAACGACATTGATGTGTACCTAAGGCCATTAGTTGAAGAACTTTTACAGTTATGGGCCAAACCAGGTGTACGTATGTGGGATGAGCACAAAGGGGAGCCATTTGACCTACGAGCATTGCTTTTCGTAACCATCAATGATTGGCCTGCTCTTAGTAACATTTCAGGGCAGGCAAACAAGGGATACAATGCATGCACACACTGTTTAGATGATACTGAAAGTGTATATTTGGATAAATGTAAGAAGGTTGTGTACCTAGGGTATCGCCGATTTCTTCCGAACCTGCATCCAGTAAGAAAGAAAGGCAAGCATTTCAAACGTCTGGCAGAACCCGGAGGAAGCCTGTCCTCCGTACCGGTGAGGAGGTATTTGGTATGGTCAAGGACCTAGAAGTAATCTTTGGAAAAGGTCCTGGCAGTCTATCTGTTCCGAATGACGATGCCGGACACGCGCCCATGTGGAAGAAGCAATCTATATTTTGGGACCTACCCTATTGGAAAGTCTTAGAGGTCCGCTCTTCAATCGACGTGATGCACGTGACGAAGAATATTTGCGTGAACCTGCTAGGCTTTCTAGGAGTGTATGGGAAGACAAAAGATACACCGGAAGCACGACAGGACCAGCAACGTCTGAAGGCCCCTGAAGATCCTATGCATCCTGAGAACGATAAGGGTAAACGATGCCACTTAACTCCTGCCAGCTACGCTCTTACCAAAGCAGATAAGGAAATCTTTTTTGAATGTCTGAGCAGTATCAAGGTCCCGTCTGGCTTCTCGTCGAATATAAAGGGAATAATAAATATGGCAGAGAAAAAATTCCAAAACCTTAAGTCTCATGACTGCCACGTGATTATGACACAATTGCTTCCGATTGCATTGAGGGGGCTTCTACCTGAAAATGTTCGAGTACCCATTGTGAAGCTATGTGCATTCCTCAATGCAATATCTCAGAAGGTAATCGATCCAAAAAGCCTACCAGGGTTACAAACAGATGTGGCCCAATGTCTTGTCAGCTTTGAGTTGGTGTTCCCACCATCCTTCTTCAATATTATGACGCATCTCCTGGTTCACCTAGTAGAAGAGATTGCCATTCTCGGTCCTGTATTTCTACACAATATGTTCCCCTTTGAGAGGTACATGGGAGTCTTAAAGAAATATGTTCATAACCGTGCTAGGCCAGAAAGAAGCATCTCCAAGGGCTATGCAACAGAGGAGGTCATTGAGTTCTGTGTTGATTTTATTCCTGACCTTAAGGCGATTGGTGTTCCAGAATCACGACATGAGGGGAGACTGCGTGGAAAAGGCACCCTAGGATGTAAAGCAATGATATGTAGGGACGGGCATTCTCTCAATCAAGCACACTACACGGTTTTACAAAGATCTATCTTGGTTGCCCCGTATATCAATGAACACAAGAATTTAATACGCCTCAAACACCCGGGACAGTCTGATGAAAGGATTATAAGTGAACACATGGCGAGTTTTGGCGGCTGGCTGCAAAGACTTCTCACGAATAACACCACTGTTGGGGATCAGCTGTACTTGTTGGCCAGGACACCATCTTCGACTGTATGTACTTTCCAAGGGTACGAGATAAATGGGAATACATTTTACACGATAGGCCAAGATAAAAAGAGCACCAACCAAAACAGTGGTGTCCGCTTCGATGCAGCAGAAGACAATGGGCAAAAGACCACGCATTATGGGTTCATAGAGGAGATATGGGAACTTGACTATGGACCTAATTTTAAGGTCCCCTTGTTTCGATGCAAATGGGTCAAGCTAACAGGAGGAGGGGTTGAGGTAGACAAGAAGTACGGAATGACAACGGTGGATCTCAACAATCTTATGAAGAACTTACACGAACCATTCGTCCTAGCCAATGATGTCCCCGTCGGCTGGATGCTGAGCGTCGGAGGCGTGCCGGTTCCTCCTGTCCCTCTAGGTGTGGCGCGTCGGATGGCCATCACGAACCACTACTACTTCGAGCTCACGCCGGAGCAGCGGAGGAATCCCAGATGGCATCCCGACTATTTTCCTACTTGGGAAGCCTTCTTCGTGGATCGGCATGAGAGGGCGCTCGCCAGGCACGAGGAGGACGGCCCACCTCCTCCTAACTTCAACGAGGCCGGCCGTCGGCTATGGTGGCGCGGTCAGACTCTCCAGAGCGTCATGGCCTATGACACTGCCGCCGACTCTAACCCCCGTCTGCGCTACCCTCAAGTCCAGCCCACGCGCTACCCTCAAGTCCAGCCCACGCGTACTCTCCAGAGGTTCAATTACGGCGACCCCGACGACGACAGCGATGACGGCGGCGGCGAGTACGACAACTACAGTGGCGAGTATTACAGGTGTAGGCAGGAGCATGACTGAATCACTCCAACATTCCGAAACAAGTTCGGTCGATTGTTACTTAATCTGGCCATGTATCTTAATTTTCAGTTCTTTTATGTATCTTAATTTTCAGTTCCAGTTCGGCCGATTGTTACTTAATCTGGCCATGTATCTTAATTTTCAGTTCTTTTATGTATCTTAATTTTCAGTTCCAGTTCGGCTTTATGTAACTGTCTCAAAATGACCTATCTCATTCGAGGTTTCTTGGCTTTCGGGTCAAATGACCAATGTTATGGCTAGAATCAAGGCATAGTTTGTGATAATATGGCCATATTGTGCATACATGTGCATCATGGCATGGCAAACAATGTTGCAAGAGGAAGTTTTCCTTTTTATCGCACCAAAAAGGCATTTTCCATTTTCCGAGCATAAAAGACGGACGGTTTTGTGAAGCAACCACCAAATGGCTAATTCAAAAAACCACCAACACATTTTACAAAAATACTAGACCACCTTATATGCACAATGTACCAACAAGGGGATCTGAAACCTTTCCGTCCACCTCTGGTGAAAAAGACAAATTCCTACCGAATCAGCAGGAAGTGGGTCAGATATGAACTACAAGTACATGATACGATGCTCATGATTTTTTACAAAAATCATTTTTATGTTCACAATATGCTATTTTATCAAAAAACAATGCAAGTTGAGCGAGGCTTGGTGAGATTCAAGTGTATACAAAAGATGCGGCATTTAAATATCCAATCAATTCAAAAATGTTAATACAAAAGATGCGGCATTAAAATATGATTTGATCTAATAAAAATCATTTTTTAGATGCTTAATATTTCTTATGTTCAAAGTTTTAGGATTTAACAATTTATTTTGGTTTGAATTGAATAATCAAAATTTATATGTAAGTGCTTTAATTATTTTGAAAATTTTCATGTAAAGTAAATATAAAATGATTTACATGAATGGATAGATATTATTTTTCTGAAAATTATGATATATTATTCATATTTTTCTGAGTTGAAATAAAAAGATATGAATTTTCTAAATTCATATCATATTTTTTGAATTAAAAATGCCCCTTTAATGCATGAAATAAATGCCCCCCCCTTTAACACCGGTTCCAGACAGGAAATGGTGTTAAAAGGGGGGGGTATTTATTTCGTTTCCGCGCGCACCACCACCCCCCTTTAACACCGGTTCGTGGCTGGAACCGGTGTTAAAGGGGGGGGGGGTAATAAATGGGCGCGCGAAACGAATTCCCCCCCCCCCTTTAACACCGGTTCCAGCCCCGAACTGGTGTTAAAGGGGGGGGTATTAAATGCGCCATCCCCTTCCCCCCAGAGCCAGATCGATCTAACCCCTCGCCGTCGCCACCGCGCGCCCTCGCCATCGAATCCCTCCAGCCCTCGCCGTCGCCGCCCTCGCCACCGCGTGCGCGCCACCGCCACCGCGCGCGCGCCACCGAAGCCGACGACCGCCACCGCCACCGCGCGCGCGCCACCGAAGCCGACGACCGCCACCGCCACCGCGCGCACGCCACCGAGCCGACGACGACGCCGGCGCCTACAAGAACCCCGACGCCGTGGTGAGCTAGCGGACCGCGCCTGGTCGTCCCCTCTGTTTTCTCCCCAGTCTCGTCCTCCTCTCTTTGACACGAGGTCCAGCGAGGTCGCCGCAGCCTTATCGCAGTCGTCGCCGCCAGCGCCCCCCTCTGCAGGCTGCGCTGTGCCACGTCGTCGGCCGCCTCTACCCGGTCCTGTGTTCGCCGTTGCAGCTGCCCGTCGTCGCGCATCTGTAGGCCGTCATCGAGCCCTGGAGACGCTGTTGTTGCCTCCCCGTGCTGGCCCCCGAGCAGTTCCTCGCCGGAGCCGGCCTCCGCACGCGAGCTCTCTCGCGAGCTCGTGTTCGTTCAATCAGTTGCTGATGCTAACTTCTGTGAATGTTGTGTTTTTGGTGTGGTGATTTTTGGTGTGCATGTTGTGTTCGTTCAATCCGAAGACCGATCCCTCGAACCCCTCCGAACAGATGTACCAAGATGAAATCGAACAAGCTTTGTAGAAAGTATGATTTCAAACCATTGTACTTATTAGTAGTAGCTAGGATCAAATCGGACACGAAGACAGCTTTGACGTGGTAGCTCGCGTCATCGGGTGTGGCGGGCAGGAGCGGCTACGCGAGCGCGTCCACGGATTGGGGCCAATGACAGGGAAGTGGAGGGGATGGGTCAGGGAGGCGGATTCGTCGGGGAGGCCCAGGGCCCAGGCGCGGTACGGGGACGGCCTCCCCTCTCGGTTGCGGGGGCGGCCTAGGTGGGGTGCAAGCTCCGGTGGTGGCCATGGGGTGCGAGCTCGCGATGCGGCCTAGGTGGGGTGCGAGCTCCGATATGGCATCCCCCCTCGGTCTGGGGCCTATCTTGGGGACATCCCCTCCACATTGTATCTGTTCTGCCAAGTTGTTTTCCGTCGCTATAATGTTTGCCTCGGCCTCCTCTTTCGAACAACGCCCGTTTTAGGTAGGCCGCATCACGCTACCTCGCGCTCCCTAGGTCGCTCTCCAACGCCGCCAGCCTCCGGTCAGCCACCGTAGCTAGCCCCTCTCATATGCATCCGGGATTTCTCCGAATTAGGGTTTGGACCCCTCGGAACTCGTTTAAAATGATCAAGCATCCTTAGGGTTTTAATTTCATTTGTGTATTTTTGTATGAATAATATGTATATTTGTCTATGAATCCAAGTCCACTTGAATGTTTACACTCTTACTCTAGATAATGTTATTGTTTTAGAAACTATGGATCCACTTAGTAGAAACCTTGAAGAAGAAGAAATAATGGAGAACATTATTGATGAGGACACCTCACAATATCTGAACTTGGAGGGACATGATGACGACAGCTCAAGTACTAGTCATGGAGAAGATGAAGACTCCGGTGAACGCAATTTAATGGTTACAAAGTCCGGCGAGGTATATGCATTGATTAAGCCTCTGCTGACTTCCACCAACAATCTTCTTCTACATGTATTAATTAACGCTTCTTTTCTCTTTTAGCCCTCTGGATCGACCAGCCAGCAACCATCTTCTTCTACGAAAAAGAGCAAGCGAGGCGCGAGCCAGCGGTTGAAAGATCGTACAAAGTTCACGATCGAAGCAGTCCGTGTTGATGGCAGGCCGATGGAGCCCAAGAAGGCCGCAGACAAATTTGTACGTCAGGCTGGAGTTCTTGTTAGGGACCAAATCCCAATCATAATTGAAAATTGGAATAAGCCAAAGAAGGGCGACGGTACCTTTGTCGATGACAGATCCAAAGAAACGCTTTGGAATTCGTTGTTGGTAAATTTCACCCTTCTGCCAGAGGAGGATGAAAACAACCCGGTTATAAAGGAAAAGGTCAAAGAGTGGACTCTAAAGAAGATGGCTGACGCTTTCCGCAACTGGAAGACAAAATTGAACAAATTTGTCAAAGCTGGCGAGACTCCAAATTTCTAAGACGCATATTATGCGAAGATAAGACCTCACTGGCCCGAATTTGAGACATATAAAAAAAGTGCTATAGCTAAAAAGAGGTCAGAAACCAATACGCTTAATGCCCTGAAGAAGGAATATCACCAGAGGACGGGGTCAGGTGGCTACATATCTCAGAGGCCTAAGTGGGAGGAAGCTGAGAAGGCCCTGCGCGAGAGAGGGATCACACCCCAGACAGATGGGTGGAACCTACGTGCAAAGACTTGGTTCAGATCGTACAAAGTCCACAACATTATTTTATTACCATCAATTGTGTTGAGTTTTATTCTTATATATATATTGACGGCCCATTCTTCATATATATTCATATCGAACGGATGCGGGACCAACTCCTACCATTTGAACGCATACGAGCCATTCAAGAGGAATTGGCGGGGTTCATACTTGATGAGGTCGTCACGCCTGGCGGAGAACTCTTTAGATATCCACCAAAATGAACGATGGCGATGTATGTGCCGATGACGATGTTTGTGTATAATAATAGTTGCTTAATTATTCATGTACTCGTATGTACCGATGACGATTTATGTGTATACCGCTCCCGATCGATTCCCCCTCGCTCCCCCCCCTCCCGCAGAAATACGCCCAGAACGGGGCAGAGGCAGAAGTCTGCCGCGGCAGAGATTTAGGTCGTTTTCCTGCCGCGGCAGGAAAACGGCCTAAATCTTCTGCCGCGGCAGAAGAACCTTTAACACCGATTCCAGATACGAACCGGTGTTAAAAGGGGGGGGCCTGAGGCCTGCGGCAGCCCACGTGCGCTAAAGGGGGGGCCTGCACTAGGGGCTTATAGCTCCTATGCGACGTCTTTACATGGAATTGGAAGGAAAGCGATATCGTTGAAAAGAATAGCTCGCATGCGACACTTCTGAAGCGGCAAATAGCTCCCGTGCGACACTTCCACTTAACCCCACGAGACCGTCAACGAGTTCGAATCAGCTGAGCACAGTAGGACCCACAGCCTCTCCACGTCACGGCGGAACTCACCTGATGTCCACCTCATATCGTGGGACCCACCCTGTGGTTGAAGAGAGCCGTTGGCCCCGATCCGTCCCCGTACCCGAGCACTCCCGCCACCGTTCCAGCATCTCATCCCCTTCTGTTTTCTTCTCCGGCGAGCAAGTGCGGCAACGCCGGCGAGGGATGTCGAGCTCTGCTTCCTCCCACCGCTCATGGCCTCGGTATGGTGCGGTGCCGATGAGGAGGTGCCCCGATTGCCCCCGTACCGCGCCCCTGAAGCGGCTTGTCACATCCACCAACAAGAACGGCAACATTGGTCGGGAATTTGTGAAGTGTGAGAGCAAGCCCGAGCCGGGAAAGGTGAGATCTGAGTGTTCCGAGCGCCAATTTCTCGCTTTTCTTTCGAAATTTCATGCATTTCATCGAATTTGGGATTTAGGGTTCATCTCTGCGATTTCAGGAACTGCCAAAATGTGGGCATTTTGAGTGGCTTGATGAGTACATCGAGCGAATTGGGGTGGAGGTAGCATCCCGGGAGCTCGAAAACCCGTCCGTGGTGGAGCAATTGGGATGTGGCAACCCCATTTCCGCTGGTACTACGGTGGATGCGGAAGTGAAGGCCGAGCTAAAGAAGATGAACAAGCAGCTAAGGCAAATCATCGAATTGAAGAAGCAGGACAATCTGATGGCCGGTTTTTTTTATTTTTGTGTAATTTCTCTCGGATTAGTTTATCTCCTCATCGTTAGTCATTAGACAGCGCAGTCAGTGTTCGAGTGATGCTTTGTAATGGATGTAATGGTCTATGTCTTTGGCTTGAATAAAATGCAACACAAATTCGGGCTAATTTTGAGCTGCTCTGTTTTCGAAATCAGTGTTTCTTCAGTTTCGTCAGTTTCGTCAGTGTTCCTTTTATCAGTATGCAGGGGGCGCCCGTGTGCAGGGGAGGGGGAGGGGTTGAAAAGTAAAAAAACAATTGACGAGGATTGAAAAAGGTCAGGCCCAAATATAACTTAGCCATGCCAAAATGGACGTATCCAGGCCCAATAGTAACTATATGTTGATTGGGCAAAAAAAATGGTACTCACGTTACAATCTAAATAGGAACGTGTGGATCTGCAGATACTCGTGCTCAGGTTCCAATCTTTTTTTTTGCAAAAATAAATATATAAATGAAGTCCAAGGACATCCATTTAACTAACATAACTTGGGCGCTCCTTTAACTTATGTAAATATGTAAATGTCTTATTTGAAAATGAACCATGTGTTGTATGAACTTGTTTTTGTGTCTTTTGTTTTATACACTTGTAAATATATAAATATTGCACGAGTATTATATGAACTTGTTTTTGTGTCTTTTGTTTTATACACTTGTAAATATATACATATTGCACGAGTATTATATGAACTTGTTTTTGTGTCTTTTGTTTTATACACTTATTGTTTTGGGTGTTTTGACAAATGACAATACAATAAACACAAATTACAATGAAACAAGGGATGAAATAGGCGCCAAGAGCTAGCCACGAAATCCTTCTAAGAGACGCCAACCAATCAGGTTGCAGAACAAGCCCTTTCACGGATCGCCCAGAGCCACCCGCGGAATCCTTCTAGAAGACGCGATCGGACGGCCACAGTGTCGCGCTAGGGTTAGATCTACGGTCCTCATTCGGCCTTAGGGTTAGCGGGGTTTAGGATGCAGTCAACGGGGTTTCACAAGTTTGACCAAACATTCAAATGTGCATAACTAATTCAAAAAAAATCAAAAAAATACAAAATCTTCGCATGGTGTCATGTTATGTCACATAGTTGTGAGGAAAAATATCAAACTTGGTCTATTGATCATATTTCAAAAAACCCTTCACAAAATGACCTATCTCCTCCGAGGTTTTCTGGCTTTCGGGTCAAATGACCAATGATATGGCTAGAATCAAGGCATAGTTTGTGATAATGTGCCCATATTTGGCATGCATGTCTATAATGGGATGACTAACATTGTTGTAGCACAAAGTTTTCCTTTTCGACGCACAGAAAAATCATTTTCTATTTTCTGAGTGCCGAAAGAGGGGGGGATTTGTGAAGCAACCACCAAATTGAAGTTTCAAAATGGTAACATACTATTTTTCAAAAATACTAGACCACCTAGAATGTACAATTTCCCAACCTGAGTATCTCAAACCTTTTATTCCATCCCTGGTGAAAAAGACAAATCCTGCCGAATCGGCTGGAAGTGGGTAAGATATGAACTACAGGTACATGATTCCATGCTGATGATTTTTTGTAAAAATAATTTTTAGGTTCACAACATGCTATTTCATCAGAGATCCAATGCTAGTTTTGCGAGCCTCAGCCCCTAGCTAAGAATATTTATGAAAACCCTTCAAGTTTGACCAGACATTCAAATGTGCATAACTAATTCAAAAAAAATCAAAAAAATACAAAACCTTCGCATGGTGTCATGTTATGTGACATAGTTCTGAGGAAAAATATCTAACTTGGTTTTAGAAATGGTCGAAAAAAAACTTGCTTAGAAATGGGGTGGTTTACCCTAGCTTTGGAGCCCATTTCTACCCCATTTTGGGTGAGGGTGAGTTGTACTTCACAAAAGGGATCAGGGTGAGGATGAGTTGTATTGTACATGAGAAAAACGTTGGAATCTCATACAAACATAGAAAAGTGACATAGCTACATATGTTGAAATTCAAATTTACCATCATATTTGAATTTTGTCCAAATTATCAACAAGTGACAAATTATTATAATAACAAATGTTTACAACAACAAGTGCCAAATTATTACAACAACAAGTGCCAAATTATTACAACAACAAGTGTCAAATGTTTACAACAATAACAAATGTTTACAATAACAAATGTCTATTTCTTTTGGCTCTTCTTACCCCTCGTTTTCTTCTCCTTCACAAGTTTCACACCACACAATAGGTTTATGCTCTTCTTTTTCTTACCATTACCATCTGGCCTCCCCAAAGCACGTCCAAGAGTCTCCTTCACCTCCTGCACCTCCTCAACAACCTCATGATCATGATCCAGAGCCTCATCAACACGGTCACTTTGCACCAGAGCCTCAACAACATGGTCACTTTGCACCAGAGCCTCAACAACTTGGTCAGTTTGCACCAGAGCCTCAACAACAGGCTCATTTTGCACCAGAGCCTCAACAACAGGCTCATTTTGCACTAGAGCCTCAACAACAGGCTCATTTTGCCCCTCATTTTGCACCAGAGCTTCCAAATCAGAAACGGTGTGCCCTAAAGCCTCAACAGTTTGCACATCATCCTCCAAAACAAGTTCAGATTGCACCTCAGCAGCACCAAACATGATCTGGTTAGTTCTCTTCTTTCTTTGGCCATTGATTCTTGCCCTTTTCACTGGCCAGCATTCGTCAACAACAAGAGGTGGGCCTTTTTCTCCACGCTTCCTCCTGAAAACAAGCAATTTAGCTGGGGGAGAAAAATCATCAACAAGAAATGGGATAGATTTTGGATGAACATACTTTGGCTTTTCAGCAGTGTATCTGCACTTGGTAGAGCCAGCTCGGTGTCCAAGTTCTTCACAGAGTTTGCATCTATTCTTGTTACCTTTTTGGGCCCTTTTTGGCTTGGCATCTTTCTTTTCATCTTTCTTTCCCTTCTTGCTGCTCCCACCTTTCTCAAACCAAGCCTTGAATCTACTCTGCTTGGGCCTGCCAGCCTTTCTTTTCATCAAAGGAGGACACAAGGAGAACTGAATGTCCACTTCAGGCCACTGAGACTGATCTGTAAGTGCTGGAATTGGTGTTCCATATGCAGCCTTGAATTTTGCTACAGAATAATACTCATGCAAATATGGGTGCATATTTAGCTTGTGTTTGGAGGCCAAGAAAAGTATGGCATGCTCACAAGGCTTCCCAGTGTGTTGCCACTCAAGGCATGTGCATTCATGCAATTGAGTGTCAACAACATGCCTCCTGCCAGTCTTTGTATCTCTGACTTCAGCACCCCACAATGAGGATTTCTCAACACGCAAATGTGCAAGATTTCTGCTCCTGTTGACCACCTGCTGCACAACATCAGGAAGCTTATCTCCTTGAAGAACATCACCAAGCCTTCTTCTCAATTCCCACAACCTCATGATCATGATCCTGATCTGGTCAACCATGTCATGGACAGGCAAGTCTTTTAACTCCTTCACTTTGTTGTTGAAACTTTCTACCAAATTATTGTTGATATGATCACATTTGATGGTAGTGTTAAAACCAGACCTGTACCATAAAAGAGAATGGTAGGTTTCCAACCATGTACAAAACTTGACCCTATCCTCCTCAGAGCATGCCGCCTTAATCTTCTCAAGGTGATATGAATGTGTCTGCCTGGTGTAAGATCTTGCTGCTGGCCACATGCGTCCAAAATCATCTCCTCTGAATTTTTTGATCAAATTCATCCACATATGGCCGAAGCACTCCCTCTGCTCAGCATGAGGGAAAACAATCTTCACTGCATTTTCTAAACCTTTACATGCATCTGTGTGCACTGCCAATGGAGAGACTGGCCCTATGCATCTTTTCAACTGCATCATGAACCATGTCCATGATGCCTCTGTCTCAGACTGAAACATGCCAATAGCTACAGGGAACATCCAATTGTGTCCATCTAAAGCATTGCATGCTGCTAGTTGACCATTCCACTTTCCAGTCAAGAAAGATGAGTCTATACTCAAATATGGACGGCAACCTGCTTTGAAGCCATCGATGCAAGGCTTTAAAGCCATGAAGAATTTAGAGAAGAAGACTTTCCCATCAGCTGTTACCTCAGTATCTATCTCCACAACACTGCCAGGTGACCTCTTCTCTACTTCTGCTTTGAAGTTATAAAGCATTCGAAAGGTATTTGCCCAATCACCATATAGCTCTTTCATTGCCCTTTGCTTTGCCTTCCACACTGTAGTATAATTCAGCTTAATGGGGTACTGCTTTTCCAAGTCTATTTTCAGTCTCTTTGCAGTGCTGTTTGGTGTTGTGGCTAAAATGGGCTTGATCTTTTCTGCAACCCATAATTGTGATGTCATCTTTGTAACTGTTTGAGAACTTGTAATGCAAGTATGAGGTTTTGGAATTTGATTCACTCTTATTGTCCTTCCATCAGGTTGGTGTCTAGCAGATATATACCACTTGCAAGGCTTGGCACCACCATCATAACCTATGCATTTTGCATAGAACTTCTTTTTATCAGTCCACATAGTCTTGGTAGCAAACTCACGTTTGACTGCATAGGTCCTGAAACACATCCTGAATTCATCCATGCTTGGAAACAATCTCCCAACTTCAATAACTGGGTCCTCTTTGTCATAAACTGTTACTAGCTCATCATCATGTGCATCATCTACATGAACTGCAGCATTTTCTAACAACTCTAGATCTATATCTGCCTCTTCATCTCTTAAATGGTTGTCACCATCATTTGCAGCTTCATCCCTCTTCTTCTCCTTGTCTCTGTCATCTATAGGAATGCCAAAAAGCTTTGCCATTTCAATGTCATCTATTGGTGCAATGACCAAATCAGTGCGGTCATGTATCTCAACTAAATTCCAATCAACAGTTACAATCCTTTGTGCATTACCATCTGCAGCCTCCCCTTGTGCATTAGCATCATCATCCTCCACTGTTAACACTTCCAACTCAGTAAGTATAGGCATTACTTGCCTTTGTGCAGCCCAATCATCCTCGACCATCTGAGCAGCCAGCTTCGAGGCCACATATCCAACCCTCGAATCAGGTTTCAGATCAATGAGCTCTGCTAAAAACAGAACAGTTTTGCTTGTCCAACCGTTTCTCTCATCGATTTCATCAACTATATGTTCCCCTGTCTCAACCCTAACATAGTCACATTTGCAATCATCAAATCGTAACAAAGAAACCTCTTGCTCTGGCCCCCAAACCACACTATCCCCAATTTTTTCCACCATTTTCCTTACTGCCTCCTCTCCCATGTTTATTAGCTCTTGGGGATCAACATGTTCTAATTCCACCTCCCATTTAACAACCGTGTCTCTCTCAATGATCTGCGTGCTTCCATCAACTAAAACAACCCTAGAGGGAAAGAAATTGATGCGAAATTCGAAGGTTTGGCGCGCAACATCGTCTCCCCTGTTTTTGGCGGGCACTGTGAGCTAGCGGAAGCGAACAGAGAGCTCAACCTTAGAGAAATTAAGTGCAGAGATACGGGATATACCGATTAGAAGTCTCCTCTCCATGCTCCATATCGTTCCCCCTCGCCCCGTTCAGCACACCCTCGCCTCCACAATCTAGCATCAATGGGCACGCTCAGATCTCGATTGAGAAGAATGGGAGAGGAATTAGCTTTCAAATGGCACTCACCACCTTCGTCGTCGAACGAAAGCTCTGCCGCCTAAATTAATTACCGTGCCACCGCTGCCGGCGCCGAGAACGATGGGTGAGGTCCGCCGCCGCCGTCGGGGAAGGTACAGTCAGTGTTACGCGCGCTCTCGGTCGGAAGCGGTTGGTTTGACTGGCTGTCCCAACCAACCGGTTTGGCTTAACCCTAATATTGGAACAAAGTTAAATGTGTCCTTACGACCGATTTAAGGCCCGTGTGGCCCTGGGATATTAGTTGCCTCACATCCGTCGCATGCGAGCTATTCTTTTCAACGATGTCGCTTTCCTTCCAATTCCATGTAAAGACGTCGCATAGGAGCTATAAGCCCCTGCACTAGTGCTTGGATGTACTCATACACTCATCACATCACACACTGCCTCATCGCTATGGCACGGTGCATGAAGAGCATCGGCAAAGGGCGACCGGGCCGGGATCCAACAAGGCGTTCATATGCTTGTGGCTGGTGACGCTGCTTGTCTTCTCATCTGGTTGGACCCGCACTTCTCTCGATGATCAGACTGATCCAAGTTAATTTAGTGTGTTTTTTGTGAACACAAGTTATTCTGTTGATTGCCAATTTGTGTTGGTTTCGGATGTATATATGCAGAAGAGATGAGATCGGATGGGTGTGACATAGACAGAAGCGTGAACTGGGACAACACCTCATGTGTCACTCGCGGCACTTGCGGCAAGGCCTGCAGAATTGAGGGCTATGACACGGGCCGCTGCAAGGGTCTCCTTTTTTGCTGGTGCTACAGGAACTGCACCATTGGATCCATCCCGTTAGAATATGATTACGGCATAAAATTAGTTTGAAACTTCTTGTACATCAAGTCTCATCTTCTCATATGTACTCTCCATATATCTCATAAGGGTCATGACAATAAACAACAAATAATAGGGTTTTAAAATTTCCACGTGTTATCAAAGCGGTTTAACTCACGCCGTCAATCCTAGGCTTTCTCACAACTTCCCCATCGCGCCCCGTCTACGGGGAGATCGGTCTCTTCTCCTCGAGGACACGACACTCATTCGAAATCAAAGATTAGACCGGTCCTTTAATTTAGATCCATTTTTAAAATTTCTATTCTATACTTCAGATTCGGTTACCCAAAGAAATCCAGAGATCAGGATCCTAAAATTCCGGTGACAACTCAGTGCCGCGCCCAAAGAAATCCATACTTCAGATTCAGTTGCCCAAAGAAATCTAGAGATTATGATCTTCGCCTCAAGGCACGTGGTGGTGATACTGACGGATAGATGGCACGCTCTGGACGAGTAGTGCACTGGCCGGCTAGTCGAAACAAGGTCAATCAAGAAGCAACTTGTGGTTGGATTGTTAGGAGGCAGTGGTACTCTTAGCCCACCAGAGTTTAAACTCAAGATTTGATGTTTTGGTGTCTCGTTAAAAGGCAAAATATTCTTCAGTGGAAGACAATGTTTTATGTAAAAGTGACGCCCCAGTGTAACTAGTTATATATTTGGACACCACTTTTTTCCAAGTTTTTCCGTACTTTAATTTCCCATAGTTAATAAATTTTGACACGAGGTCTTTCTCTGTTGTTCACTTTATATCGCACCGACGATTTTTGTAAATGAGTCTGAGTTCGGAGCTTTTCCTAATTTGCATTTTATTTTTACTGAGTGGGTTATATATGCTAATAATGGAAACCCTATTTATCTGTAACAGTCGTTGATTCCAGGTTAGGCTCCTTGGATTGGGATATTATACTATTCTGTAATCCTGGTGAGCTACGTGTGATCCGAGGGCCTCTCAGCTCAGCCTTATTTACACCGTTAGATTTAGTCCAGAATTACGTTGGTTTGCCACCGCTAATTATACTATTCTGTAATCCTGGTGAGCTACGTGTGATCCGAGGGCCTCTCAGCTCAGCCTTATTTACACCGTTAGATTTAGTCCAGAATTACGTTGGTTTGCCACCGCTAATTATACTATTCTGTAATCCTGGTGAGCTACGTGTGATCCGAGGGCCTCTCAGCTCAGCCTTATTTACACCGTTAGATTTAGTCCAGAATTACGTTGGTTTGCCACCGATCTGGAACGACCAGTTCTATTCACGCACGCATGTTTCCTCTCTCCTCCCTCCTTTCCATCCTATCCCGACACTCCTCCCGATTGAACCTAGGCAGAGCACGCTGCCGCCGCCACTCTAGTGTTGCCGGCCTTCCGGGACCATGTCGTCGTCTTCCTAGTGGTTCCTCGAGCCGGCCGGTCTCTCCCGCCTCTGACCTCAGCGCCCCTGGCCCCTTCAACCCCGAGCTCCTTCGGCCCAACTCGGCCGTCTAAAAAGAGACAAGCCCCTAAAGACTTAACATTTTATTGTCAATGAATTCTTGTATAGGCTAGCACTGCCTATCATCAAAAAACATGATGAATTAGTAACTAGTTAAGATAAAGAAGTCTATGACTACCACAGTGGTGAAAAGGATGGCATGAATAAAATAACAATTAGCAGAAACATACAAGTCATGTTATAGACCAGTATGATATATAAGTATAACAGATATCTGCTTGAAAAGCATATCTCAAATACAAGTCATCTTAAAAACGATAGTTCAACTACAACACATGGGCAAGTAGGCGAGTAAAAATTTAGTGGTCAAAGGCTACATACGTCTCACACGTGCTAATTCAATAGTACCCGAGCGTCAGCACATAACCGACAAGAGCAAGCTAATGTTACAGAAGAACATCCTAGGTACCAACAATATTGAGGACCTAAAATAGTATGTACAAGTTGCAATGAGAGTGTAGCATGTATCAAGGAGAAATCAAGATAAATAAGGCGTGGAATGGACTAACTACCAACGGTACATGTCACTCATATTCTTTAACAAACGCAAGAGCAGAGCAGAGAAGTAAAGCGCTATTTGCGCTATACAACATTTTATTTGCTCAAAAATAATCATCCCAGCAAAAAAATTGTGGAAATTTTATATAATAAGCTCATGGTCACAAAGCACAAGAATGGACCTAGATAAGTGAGGCCATACCATGCACAAGATTGTCCCAAAGCAGTGTAGTGAAGTTTCTTGTTATCTTCATCTTCTCCCCGCCAAAACTTTCTGATGGTTTTCATGTAGTCTTCATGGAACCTGGCAGGCAGCTTGAAAATGCTCATAATGTAGTTTGTAAGGGCCTGAGCAACAGATTTAATAAGCGTTTCCTTAGCCTCCATAGACATATGGTTTTCATCCCACACACACTTAACTTTTTCGCAAAGATATCTTTAGTAGGTTGGAACTTTCCTTTCTTCATTCTCCCCTCTTGAGTAGGGAAGCCAAGGTACTTATCTTCAAAAGTACTATGTTGAACACCCAACATCTGTTTTACTTCCTCCCGATTTGAATTAGAGCAAATGTTACTAAACAGAATTGAACATTTCCCCTGCACTTACCAGTTGACCCGTGCACCTCTCATACATGTTTATGGCCTCATGAACCACTATGGCTTTTCAAGGATTGGCTTGGAAAAATAGGATACTATCATCCGCAAAAATAAAGGTGAGATATACTAGGTGGAAAAACAGGGAATTGGCCTGGGAGAAGGAGGCGGTGCAGGTGTGGCCGGTGATCCGTGAGGATGGGTTAGTATTAGGATATACAAATATGTGTATTTTTGCTGGCAAAAAAGAATGTTCCACGTAGCCTAGCAAGTGTGGTGTTGGCAAAGTGACACGATCGAGTAGACGGGTCATTGATTCCAGGTTAGGCTCCTTGGATTGGGCTATATAATAAAGGGCAGGTCCAATTTAGCCCTGCAGCTATCTGAAACAAAACTCTCTCCCTTGCTCTCACTTGTGCATTTTGTCACCCGTTCGTATTAGGCTTGTTATACCGCTAGCTCCTGCATGCCTGCGCGCGAGAGAAAAATAATACTCTAATGAAAAGGAAAAGGGAAGAGGAGGCGTGCGTACGTGGAGAGAAAAGGCGTACACACGATCGTTTCAGTTCCAACTCGGATCGGACCTCAGTTTTTTTAGGTCAAAGCCGACTCGGTCTCTGGCCGCCGTTGTGAACGTGAATCGTGTACCGACTCGGAACACTAGATGGCGCTCTCCCTCCACCGGTACACCGGTACGTACTACTATATAGAGCAGGCACCCACCCGGCCGTGTCTACTCGATCTCCACGAAAACTGCTTACAGCAGCAAGGATACGATCGAGCTAGCTAGCCAAATTAAACAACGCCAATTAAGTGAGGAGTCGATCTCGATCCAAGAAGCAAGAAGCAAGCAAACATGGGCTGTGGCATGAGCCGTCTCACAAAGGCCACCGTCGCGGTGGTCATCATGGCCATGCTCTTCCTGCCAGGCGCCATAGCCATGGCCGCCAGCTTCGAGGCCACCCGGAGCCAGCACCTGCCGCTGCCGCGCGGAACCGTCCGTGGGCCAGAGAGCGTCGCCTTCGACGCCCGAGGCGAGGGCCCTTACAGCGGCGTCTCCGACGGCCGCGTACTCAAGTGGAACGGGGAGAAGCTCGGCTGGACCACCTACACCTACGGCCCCGGCTACGACGCCAAGACATGCACCGCCACCAAGCTTCGCCCCGAGACCGCCACCGAGAGCCGTTGCGGCCGCCCGCTCGGCCTTCGCTTCAACCACAAGACCGGAGACCTATACATCGCCGACGCGTACAAGGGTCTCATGCGTGTCGGCCCCGGCGGAGGGGAGGCCACCGTGCTCGTCAACAGCGTCGACGGCATACCTCTCCGCTTCACCAACGGAGTCGACGTAGACCAAGCTACCGGCCAGGTCTATTTCACCGACAGCTCCATGAACTACAACAGGGCCCAACACGAGATGGTTACCAGAACCGGAGACTCTACGGGCCGCCTCATGACGTACGACCCAAGGACATCTCATGCCACCGTTCTACAGCACGACATCACCTACCCCAATGGGGTCTCCCTCAGCACCGACCGTAGCCACCTCGTCGTTGCATCCACCGGCCCGTGCAAGCTACTAAGGCACTGGATCAAAGGCCCTGGCGCTGGGAGAACCGAGCCTCTCGCTGACCTACCGGGCTACCCCGATAACGTCAGGCCCGACGGAAGGGGAGGATACTGGGTCGCGCTACACCGTGAGAAGAATGAGCTGCCTTTTGGCCGCGATAGCCATCGCCTCGCCGTCAGGGTCGATGCCTACGGAAACATACTCGAGGAGATGAAGGGACCCAAGAGCGTCAGACCCACCGAGATAATCGAGAGGCCAAATGGCAAGATGTACATGGGATCCGTGGAGCTGCCTTATGTCAGCGTAGTTAAACGCAACAAGTAGACAACATAGGTCGATGATTTATTAGCACGGCTTTTCGTTTATATTGTATTTCTATATATCCCTTGTTGACTGTAAGTTGTAGTTTTTTTTTCATCCGAGAGTAACAATAATGTAACCAAACTACTTATCACCATATCATTTTTATTTCCTTTGTTTTGACGCGTGCGAAACAACTATAGGTATCCAATGTCTTGAGTTATCAATGTGGTGCATACATTTTCTCAACATATCATGTGCTTATGCTAAGTTGAGGTATCCAAAGTTTCGGAAGTTCCTACCCTTCAATGTTCTCTTGTGATGTAGCAACTCCACGACGCACCCAAGTCCTAGCCTGGGCCAAAAAATGGCCCATGAGCCTGGGCCAAGGCCTAGAATTTCCCCGTGGACACTACACTAAGGTCAGGCTCGGGTGTGCAGAATGGCATTTTAGTATGGGACAGCCCGATGGCCCGGTGTTTTTGCCCTACTCGGGCCTAGGTTGGATCTCAATTTTAGGACTGACGGTAGAGCCAGGCTTAGGTCTAGGTTTTGAGCGTTAGGATTTTTTCGGCCCGACTTGGCTTGGAAAATGCCTGCCTAGGTATAGTTGCAACACAAGAGAGCTAAAATCATGAACATGCACTCGACGCCCCCACGCCTTCGACTAGCATGACATGGGTGGTGTCGTGGGCCTCATCGAGCTTGTAGACCTAGTGCATAGCTACCATACACCTCGGCGGTTGAGTGCGATGGCGCCAAAAAGACACATGCGATAATGCATGTTGGATTTTGTTAATTGAGATATACATGCATTCAAATTAAAAAAATACTTGAAATAAACACCTTAATCACTCGATCGGATACATTACGATTGGAGGCGTATCAATATCACCATTGCTTTTGCTGGAGCCTCCACGAGGTGGTCATCTCCAACAACATGTTTGTCTGTACAACTTTCCACCATTCTCTGGGTTGCCTAAGTTGTAGGTTCTCGTAGTATTAGCTATGATTTACTTTGCCAAACCCATGCTCAAGCTATTGTGACAACATGAATGCCACCTACATTTGCCAAAAGTCCACCTACATGCATCTTTCTAAGAGCAAGTTCAATGATATAGTATGTTGGCTATAAGAAAGTGACATGTCATCTATAGCCAACTCTATATGTACAATAGTTAGCTATAAAAATGTAATACTTAATTAATACATGACCCACATGTCACTTTTATAAAGTTCCTAGGAGCACGTGATAGAACTGGCTATTAACTTACAGCTCGCTATATTCTCTCTCCTCCGCCTCATCTAAAATATACTATTTTATTTCTTATAGTCAGCTGACTGTACCCTATTATACTTTCTCTAAGTGTGATGATGAACCCCAAACCCCACCATACTATGCCCTAAATCTAGGCCTACACCATAGTCCATAAACCTAAGACAATGGACCGAGACATAGGTCTATAGCCTAGACCATAATCCATGGACCTAGACCATAATCCATAAACCCCTAGACCATGAACATATACCCTAGACCCCTATTAGACCATAATCCCTATAATTTGACCATAGTCCATACTCCTTAGAACGAGAAACATACCATAGGCCCCTAGACCGGGATGCTTCCCATAGAACTAGACCCTAAACCGCTAAATCTAGACCCTTGTCCATAGTATTTAAACCCTAGACCGAGAAAATATACCCTAGGCCCCTAGACGGGAACCCTAGACCGGTGTGAACTGAATGCTCAAAATGAGGTGACTGTGCATTGGCATATGGGGTTTCACTTTGGTGGAGGCTACCGAGGATGGCTACGACGAAGAAAATGACATGGTTCTTTGGTCCGGTGTGATTCAGCCGTTATGGGCTCTAGCGCTATTACTTATGTGCTGATGGAGATTACACATTGTGGTCTAGGATCATGTTGTTTTTTTCTTCGAGGGTTGGAGCCGTAGATAGCATGCACTGATTCCTTTAACATTTACGTTTACCACAGTTGAAAAAAACACGTCCGCTTGTTTGTCTATATAGCACTAGTAAGGAAAACCTTATAGCCGGATTTCTTACCGCCAGCGAAGTGGGTCTGGGGTCGCCGGCGGTAAGGCCTTCCAGGCCTTCCTCGTTTTACCGCCGGCGAATGTGTATTATGTTCGCTGGGGCTAGCCCATATAACACCGGCGAACAGGCCTCACATGCACCGGGGCTATGGTGGGCCGCCCTTTAGCACCGGCGAAATACTGACCCATTCGCTGGGGCTAGAGCCCATTACCACCGGCAAATAGAGCCCATTCACTAGCGGTAAGTGCTGCGGGTCCCACTTATCGGTTCCCTGTGTTGGAGATATGCCCAAGAGGCAATAATAAAGAGGTTATTATCATATCTCCATGCTTATGATAAATGTTTACATACCATGCTATAATTGTATTAACCAGAAACATTAATACTTGTGTGATTTGTAAACATAAAAGAGTCCCTAGTAAAGCCTCTTATTAAACTATCTTGTTGGTTAATATATGATCATGGTTTCCTGATCATGAACATTGAGATGTTATTAACAACAAGATCATATCATTAGGAGAATGGTGTGATGGACATACTCCTATAGTTAATCATAGCATAAAGATCAAGTCATTTAATATAGTTCATTTGCTATAAGCTTTTGATACATAGTAACCTAATTCCTTCGACCATGAGATCATGCTAATCACCATCACCGGAAGGATGCTTTGATGACATCAAACACCACACCGTAACTAGGTGGCTATAAGGGTGGCATTGAGTGTTCGGAAAGTATGTGTTGAGGCACATGGATCAAGAGTGAGATTTGTCCATCCATATGACGGATAGATATACTCTGGGCCCTCTCAGTGGAATGTCATCCAATTAGCTTGCAAGCATGTGACTGGCTCACAAGGGATCACATATCACGGAAATGAGAAAAGAGTACTTATCGGTAACTATGTAGAACTAGGTATGCAGAGATACCGACGATCAAACCTCGTATAAGTAAAATATCGTGAGACAAAGGGAAATTGGTATCGTATGTAAATGGTTCATTCGATCACGAAGTAATCGTAGAAATATGTGGGAGCCATATGAATTTCCAGATTCCTCTATTGGTTATTGATCGGAGAAGAGTCTCGGTCATGTCTGCGTAATTCACGAACCGTAGGGAAACACACTTAAGAATTCGATGTTGTTTAGTAGATATGGAAAGTGAGTAAAGAGACCGAATGTTTTCCGGAGTCTCTGATGGGATCCGGGATATCATGAGGAGATCCGGAATGGTCCGGAGAATAAGATTCATATAAGGAAAGTCCAATTCCGGAGTTCAGGAATGGTTCCGCTGTTTTCACCGGAATGTTCTAGAAGGGTCTAGAAGGTTCGCCGATCCGGAAGGGGAAGGGTACATGGATGTGTCATGACAAAGTGGAATGGTTGCATCATGTCCTAGGTCACTTGGCTGGACACTTGGAAAAGAGAAATCAAACTCTAATTTAAAAGTCAAAAGGGCAGTTTGAAAAAGTCAAACTAAGACAATATTTCCAAGTGGAGGGAGAGAAGGATTCTTACATAGGGAAGGGATCCTCCCTCTCCCTTGGGCCGGCCACATGAAGTGGAGTTGGGGGAGGACTCCCTCCCCCTTGGCGCCTCCCCACCTATAAAAGCATGGGTAGGGCGCCCCCCTGTAGCATCCCATTTGTCTAACAACTGTAATGCTACTTGATCTAGTAATATAATGGCTACTCTCGACACATAATTGTTGCATCATCACCATGTCATACTCATGTTATCATGCCACCTTGCATTTGAGCATCATACAAAACCCCTTTTTGTTTTGGTTCTTATCTCATATGCATTATTATTTGTATTTGCCCCTTGATATTGTATTTGCTTCTTGATATAATGTTAAATGCCCAAGTTGAGTTGGGGGCATATCTTTTATTGACTCCACCACCTTTTCTTCACCACCTTATAATTCCACCATCCAATTAATATGAGCTTGGCATTTTAATTGAGTTTACCTCTAGCTCATGTGGGTTGGGTGGATCCCACTCATAATCTTTTGCTTGACCTTACTTCATCTTTGGGGATGCACATAAATAAATGCCATGGAATATTATTTTGTTCTCAAAAGATAAAACCTAGCATTTAATGCTTTTGCATGGGCCATGCAACCATCATCAACTTTGGTCATCTTATGGTTTTATTTGAACTCTTGAGTGGGTCCTCTCTGTCTTATTCCTGCTTTTGGGCTTGATCCATTTTAATCTTGCTCATCCCTCATCACCTCTTCTCTTCTTTCTTTTTGACCATCTTGTTGAGCTTGTGTGGATCATGCTTGATCTAATCAAGACTTCAAACCCTCTACCTCTCTCTTCCTCTTACCCTCTAGCTAGTCCCTACCCCCTAATCATCATACCCCTCTTCCATCTAACCCTAAACCCTACCCCTTTAAAACCATCCCCATCCATGCATGATCATGTGATCATGTGGGCTTTCCCTCTCCTTATGTATCTTGGTCTCTTTTTGCCTCTCTTCTTGGTCAGACCCTCTGTCCAAAACTCCCTGTGAAAAGTTCAAAAGATTTTGAAATTAGAAGCTGGTTTAAAATTGCATTGGAATGAAAACAAACAAAGCAAATAAAAATAAAAAAAAGAGGAAAAGAGAGAGAGAGGAACAACAGCAGCAACCTGGGCCTTACCTGGCCCGTTTCCTCGCCCTCCCTCTTGGGTCGGCCGTAGCAGCCACCCCCCTGGCCCAGTACCCCTTGCTCCCGACGCCGCGCTCCTGTTCTTCTTCCTGGCGACTGACGCCGTCCCTCAGCGCCCTCTCTCTCGCGGCATGAGACGGAAAGCAGACGGGGTGGCAGGTGGCCGTCCCGCTCCGTCGTCCGCGTCAGCAGCACGTGAACCCTGCCCCTTCTTATCCACAGCCGCGGAGGCCCCCTCGAACCCTAACCTCCCTCCTTCCCTCATCACCGCCGCCGTAGTCTTCGTGCCGGGAGCATCACCTTGCTCGCCTCCGAGGACTCCTACCAGGAGCGAGGAGGAGGGCAGTGGCGCCTCCCGTAGCCGTGCCGGTACAGTACACGCCGGCCACCGCGACAACCTCGTCTCCGACTCCCCCTCGGTAAGCCTCTGTTTGCCCCACCTCTTTGGTCTCGCCTTGCTTCGATGCCGCTCGTCGCGCATACCGGACCGCGCGCAGACAGACGCAGCAGTAGCAACTCGCAGTACCTCTGTTCCCACTTTTTTTCCGAGTGCTACAGCTCGTCTCCGTCGAAGACCTTCAGGAAATTGCAATCTCGGTACAACCCTCGTTAAATCGGCGCAGACCTCACTCGTTTCCGATCTCTGGAGCTCCCGAAAACATCCGCTGAAGTTAGCACATTTTCCCTGCCTCGCTGTCGTTTTCAGTTTGTGTTTGATAGTTAGCAACGTTCTTCTTTTACTCTCTGTTCCCGTCAAGTTTCCCGGAATTCCAGTATATGAACGGCGCATTCCATGCCATGATGTTCTTCTCCTATGTCTCCTCTTTGAGTAGCTTCAAATATCACTCGTTTTGGTGCCCGGTGTTGCTCGAAATCATCAGACGAAGGTCACCATCTCTCCCTGTTGAACTGCCTCATGTCAGTTAGCAGTCAACATTTTTTTCCCTCAGTGTATCGAGCTAGCAAACGACGCCCAGATCTGAAAGTTCTAGAATCTCTTATGCAAATAGTAGAACACAAGAATTGTAGCCCTATCGTCCCTCTACAACTTTCATTTTTGCGGCATCATCAATTTCCCAAAGGTTTGCTCGCTATCTTCGACGCAAGATTGACTCAGCTCACAGTTTCGGCCGGATCAAATTCAGTTTCGTCAGTCCAAACCGACCCTCCTGGAAGTTTTCTATTTAGGCCCCTGTGGTTTCTCCTTCCCAACCCGCGGTCCCCCAAACCAACCCAGCGAGGAGTTTTGCAGAATAGCCCCTGAGCTTTCCTATTCCTAACCCGCGGTCCTACCCCACCCAGTCCTCTATGCCAAGTCAGCGCGCGCGGCCCACCTGTCATCCTCCTTGGGTAGGGTCCTGCGAGTAGCAAAAGTCCAGCACCATTCTGTTTTCAAATTCAACTTTATCAAATCTGTTTAAATACAAATTAACCCATAACTTTCAAATGATTAGGATTTCGAACTTAAACTTTTTATGAAATATGTTCTGTTTTTGAATGTTAATTCAAATCTTTATTCAAATATTTTCAAAACTAATTTAAAATAGTCAAACTTTGACTTTGACCTAATTTGACTAATTTTGACCTAAAAATAAAATTAAATTCATAATTCCAAATAATACAAATAATATATGTTTTGGAATCAGAAAAACATGAGGATTTCAAATATGCTATTCAAAATATTATTTGAACACTTTAAATTTCAAGTTGAATTAAATTACAACAAAATGCCCCTAGACCTTAATTATTTAATAACTTTTGTTTTATAACTCCGAATTTAACAAATGATATGTCTAAAATGATCAGCTCGACGAGAACTTTCTGTTTATGCTATCCATGACTTCAATTGCAGCATGCATCATAAAAATATATAGTATACAGCAACTAATATGACAATAAAAAGTGACCACAACTCAATAAAATGCTTATTTCTTGTACTCTACACCTCACCCATGCCATGCTACATTAATGCCATGCAACTTGTGCATCATTCATCATGGCATGATTGTTTGCTTGACGTATTTATTCCTATGCTTGTGCACTTTATTTATGTTGGCCCTTGTTTGTTTGGTTCTTCTTCGAATAGACACTGAGCAGGGGATATATCAAGAGAACCAGGAGCACTACCCAGATCCGTCTCTCGCTTCGACTGAGTTGCCAGGCAAGCACTACCACATGCTTGCATACATACAGTACCTATTGCCTCTATCTTATTCTTGCATCTTTGAGTCGCGGTTGCATTAAACTGAATCCCAAGTATTGCATAGCCTTTACTTTTAAACCCCACCAAGCTTGTTCCTCCATCCCACGAGCCATTACTACAGGAGTTGTTTGA
Organism: Avena sativa; assembly: GCA_916181665.1. Classification (NCBI taxonomy): domain Eukaryota; kingdom Viridiplantae; phylum Streptophyta; class Magnoliopsida; order Poales; family Poaceae; genus Avena; species Avena sativa. Next base: position 325,584,444 of record OV702282.1, read on the forward strand.
GCCATGCGAGTCGTAGAACAGCATGTGTAGGGTTTGTGAGAGTCTGATGGATAACGAGGTACCTAAACAACTTAACCTGAGTAGTAATGGGATAACTAATGAAAGTGGCACCGGTGAGCAATATCTGCTATTTGGTTTTTCCTGCTCACTTGTGTCCCGTAGGACCCCGAGTACTTGAAACCTGTTCCTTGAATATTCGCGCTATCCACATCCGGGAGGCTTATGGGACCCCCCTAAGCCAGAGCTTGATTCCGTCTTATTTCTTGGGGCCACAAACTAGTTTGAGGTTTTATTTACTATCCTGTACTTATGCCATGTTTTACTGCTTTATTACGATTGTGCGATGGATAGCACACTGTACTGTTTAGGCAAGCGGAGTGTTTTCGCGGTATCGACAATCCCAGTTTTGGGTTCCCAGTCGTTTACAGCCATTGTCGCAAACCTTGAGTCCGTCTCGGAGTCAGCTAGCTTCGTTGCGGGTGTACTCATTGGGGTGGCCCCCTGAAATATTTCTGAATCCTGTGATTGCTTTGTCGTGAAGGCCTCGTTGGGTTTTGATTTGGTTTTTCCGAGGTTGATCGAGTGTGTGTTGCTATTTGTGCACCCCTGCAGGGTAAAACTTTCTGAAAGCCGTGTCCGCGGTTATGGACGACTTGGAGCACAGTTTCTCGATCATAGACAAGCATAACTAAAGTACCGCTTTTAACTTGACTAAGTAACTGACTAGTAAATAGTGCAACACTCATGGAATGGTTAATAAAATTGCCAACGGATGGGGGTTGTTCGTCCGCTTCCTCGTTGGTAAGCGAGGAGGAGGATGGATCTGTGGATATTACTGTTATAACTGTTGTCATTAATTCACGGACATCCGTCTATCTTTGGTTAGGAGGATGGTTAGCGAGTATCTATAGAACTGCTAGGGTTTATCTTTCGCTGCAATTGCGTCACCCCAGGTTGTGTCCCCTTTAGAGGCATAAAGACTTGCTGAGTACCCTTAGGGTCTCACACGATAAATTATTGGTTCAGATGAACAGGTACACTCGCAGGACGGATACTGGGTGGAAGAGGCTGATGATGTGGGCAATGATCGTTCGGTGTAGAGATTCCGGGAACGGGGATCCGTGAGATCTGTGGGCGGGATGTGCTTATTTATGTGGCATCTTATGCCGATTTGCTTCTTATCCGTACTCGGAACTTGTTTGCCGCTTCCGCCTGATTCTCTGATGTGTGATGTATGAGGAAATATCCTAAACTATTACATCTATTTAGAACATTTGAATCTTGCCGTATGGCGTTGCTATATTTCCTTTCTTTTTAGATGGAATGGCTCTGATGTACTATTGTATGGTGGCTTGCATACATACTCATTTGTGTATGTAGTTGATCCCTTCGCCTGCCGATTACGCCGCCCGTACTTGTCCCGATGACTGGAAGTGGTTGGGACGGCCGAAAGATCTACCCGTGAGTGGCTTTTGGGGCCCCACCGTACTATTTCAACCACTTCCGCTCATCCAGGCTTGTATCTAGGAGCGTAATTCACCGAGGTAGTTACAATTGGTATCAGAGCCATCCCGACCTTCAGGGTCTCAGCCAAACGGTCGTTGTCAGTCTGGCAAATATTTTTGGTAGTTATGTATATTAGGGAAAAACAGAACGTGAGAGTAGGACTGCTTCCACTTTTCTTCTTACCCTCCCACCCACCCTTTTCTGGTAAGGAAGTGTAACATTTTCAATCCTCTTCTTAAAAGTTCAAACTAGGATTCACGTGTTCTGGGTTTTCCGTAGTACCATAGGTTGTGTGTTTATGTGTGTGTGTGTAATCCCTTGTCTATCTGTTGCCTCCAAGTTGTTATCGTAATCAGTCTTTTGGTTATCAACTGTTGGTACATTCCATACCGACAGGCTTTTGCAAACCGACGCGATCTGTCTTACTCTTTGTTATCCGACGTTATCTTGTTTGGGGTGTTCGTTTCCGTAGTTACCAATCTTAGGTTCAACGTGAGAAGAAGGGGTTAGGATATGTGTTCCACTTATTCATGTGCGGAGTAATGATTTGAGTGCGGGATGGAGTCGCGACCATACCACTACTCTTATCATTCGCTTTTGTATATTGAATTGGTAGAGTCACTAATCTTGATTCGTTAAGTGATTTTGCGCATCTATTGGTATTTTAATGCCGAAATTTGTGGAAAATTTTTCTTTGATATATTTGTGTACCACACTCCTTTTCAGTCGTGTGCGATATTCTTAATATCTTCTAGGTGCTTTGAACTTTGTTGATATTTTAATATCATCTTAGTAAATTGTATCCTTTAATCTTGGTTAATTCCATCTTGGTACTATTTTGGATTATTATTATTCTCCATTATAGTACTGACTTGTGTTTTATATCAATCACAGGATGGCTCCACGCCGCTCTGATGAGGACATACCACCTGAACTGGGTTCCGCGTTGTCAAACATCGCCAATGCCTTGGCAGCAATGCAGCAGAACCAGCAGCGCTTTGAGGAAAGTGTCAGGAGGAATGAGTTTGCTCCGCTACCTCCACCTCCCAAGCGAGGAGACATCAAAAGCTTTCTGAAGTTCAACCCTCGCCAATTTGATGTTTCTGATCGACCACTTGATGCTGATGATTGGTTGCGTGAGATGTCAAGGCTACTGGAAACTGCTGATGTTCCTGAGCAAGAATGGGTAAAATGTGCTACTCACCTTCTGAAAGGAGATGCAGCTCTATGGTGGGAGAATTACCTGAAGGCAAACTGCACTGGTTTTCAGCCTACTTGGGGACAGTTCACTGGGGCATTCAAAGAGCAGTATCTGTCAGAAATTGTCATGGAAAGGATGAAGGAAGCGTTTCTCAACCTTAAGCAGGGAAATGATAATGTCAACACCTACATCAGGAACTTCATGAACCTTTCTCGTTATGGTGGCGATGAGATCTCAGATGACAAGAAGAAGCAAAAGAGGTTCAGGCAAGGGCTCAATGCATCGATTAAATATGCAATCACACATGCAAGGCCGGCGTCTTTCCTGGAGCTTCAGCACACAGCTCTTCAGGAAGAAGCAAGTAGGCAAGTGTTTGAGGAGTCCAAGAAACACAACCGTGATGTACCAAGCTCTTCAGCTATGTCAGCTCCTTCTAAGCGGCGTGTCTGGGTTCCTAACACCCCACCGTCGCTCCCGGCTTCACCAAGACCTTCAAGCTTCGCGGCAAGGCCACCAAACTTCATCACTGCTGCTCCCAGGGGCTACAACAACCATTACCCTGGAGCGCCTGGCGGAGTCCCTGGCTACGTTGCTCCGCGTCCACCTGGTGCTTGCTTTACGTGTGGAGACCCTGGACATCTGAACTGGAACTGTCCGTTGAAGAACAAAGCTCTTCCTCCACCCCCTCCAAGATCTGCGGCAAGCTCTCCTATGGTTCGTGCACCACCACCTCGGGCTCTCAACATCAACACCAAGCCCGGGTCTACTGTTGCTCGTGCCAACTGTGTCAACGCCGCTCAAGCTGAGCATGCACCTGGAGTTGTGATGGGTATGCTTCCCGTTAACTCAGTCCCTGCACGAGTTTTGTTTGATTCTGGTGCATCGCATTCTTTTGTTTCTACCAAGTTTGCAAGTGAGAATGGGTTAGCGACGGATCCCCTTATGAAGCGGTTAATGGTTCTTTCTCCTGGAGCAACAATGGCAGCTTCAAAAATCAGCCATGGCAACCAAGTTGAGATTGGTGGCTCTTCGTTCTCGGCATCTTTAATTGTTCTAGGAAATTCTGACATTGATGTCATCTTGGGCATGGATTGGTTGACGGCAAATGCAGCTGTGATTGATTGTGCTGAACGCTCGGTTTCTCTGAAGATTCCTGAAGGCCATATAGTTTTTTCTCCAAGTCTGACTCCTGCTATCCAGCTTTTCTCTTTGGCGGCTCTGAATGATGATGCTATGGAAGCTATTCAGAGTGTCCCAGTGGTCTGTGAGTTTCCGGATGTCTTTCCTGAAGAGTTGCCGGGTATGCCTCCAGATCGTGAGGTTGAGTTTGTAATTGAGCTTGAACCTGGAACGGCTCCTATCTCCAAGCGGCCTTATAAAATGGGTCCTGCTGAGTTGGCTGAACTCAAACGACAGCTTGATGAACAAGAGAAGTTGGGTTTCATTCAACATAGTACTTCTTCTTGGGGTAGCCCAACAATCTTTGTGAAGAAGCGTGACAGGACTGATAGACTTTGTGTTGACTATCGGGCTCTCAATGCTAAAACCATCAAGAACAAATATCCCCTTCCGTGGATTAATGATCTCTTCGATCAGCTAGCTGGAGCAGTGGTGTTCTCTAAGCTTGACTTGAGAAGTGGTTATCACCAAATCAAAATTCGCAAGGAAGATGTGCCTAAAACAGCTTTCACCACCCGCTATGGCCTGTATGAGTACACGGTGATGTCTTTCGGTCTCACCAACACTCCTGCTACCTTCTCAAGGCTTATGAACTCGGTTTTCATGGAGTATCTCGACAAGTTCGTTGTGGTCTATCTGGATGACATCTTAGTCTATTCCAAGTCAAAGGAAGAGCATGAAGAACACCTTCGCTGTGTCCTAAACAAGCTTCGCGAGAACCGCTTGTATGCAAAGTTCTCAAAGTGTGAGTTTTGGCTGCCTGAAGTAACCTATCTTGGACATGTCATCTCTGCCAAGGGCATTGCAGTCAACCCGGAAACTGTGAAGACAATTGTTGAATGGCTTCCTCCTGTAAATGTAAAAGAAGTGCGGAGCTTCCTGGGTTTGGCTAGTTATTGCCGTCGCTTTGTTCAGAACTTTTCAAAAATAGCGAAGCCTCTTACCGATCTCCTCAAGAAAGGAAAGAAATACCTTTGGACTCCAGCATGTCAAGCAAGCTTTGAGACACTCAAAGATAAGCTCACTTCCACGCCAGTCTTGGTTCCTCCGGACACATCTAAGCCCTTCCAGATATTCTGTGACGCCTCTTTGCAAGGATTGGGTGCGGTCCTTATGCAAGAAAGACAAGTTGTTGCTTATGCCTCTCGACAGTTGAAGACGCATGAGATCAACTATCCCACACATGACCTCGAACTCGCAGCAGTTGTCTTTGCTTTGAAGCTATGGAGGCACTACTTGCTTGGCAACCGTTGTGAAATCTTTTCTGATCACAAGAGTTTGAAGTATATCTTCACTCAGCCTGATCTCAACCTTCGGCAGAGGAGATGGATCGAAGCAATCAATGACTTTGATTTGACCATCAACTACACTCCGGGCAAAGCTAATGTCATGGCCGATGCTCTCAGCCGCAAAGCTTATGTCAATAACCTCATGATGGAAGAACAACAGCCTCTCTTGTGCGAGGAATTCCGTCAGCTCAACCTGGAAATTGTGGAACAAGGGCATCTCTCGAACCTTCTGGCTACTCCTCTCTTGGAAGGGAAGATTCGCTATCGTCAGCGTGGTGATCCGCACACCAGAAAGATCATCTCCAAACTTCAGCTCCCGAAGTATGAGTCCTTCCACGTCGATGATCAAGGCACGCTTTTCTTTGAACACCGGATGTTTGTTCCGAACTACCCGGGTTTGAGAGAGCAAGTTCTCAAGGAGGCGCATGATTCTGTCTTGTCTATCCACCCTGGCAGCACAAAGATGTACATGGATTTGAAAACACAATATTGGTGGCCTGGTTTGAAATGATATTGTGCCAAGTATGTCTCGGAGTGTGATGTCTGCCGCAGAGTGAAAGCTGTCCATCAGAAACCTTTCGGTCTTCTACAGCCATTGAAACCTCCGGAATGGAAATGGGAAAAAGTAGAGATGGACTTCATCACTGGTTTTCCAAGGTCGCAGAAGGGCAACAATGCAATCTTTGTTGTTATTGACAGGCTTTCTAAAGTGGCTCATTTCTTCCCCGTCAAGGAAACAATTTCTAGAATTCAGTTGGCTGAGCTCTATATCAACAGAATTGTCTCTCTGTATGGGGTTCCACTTGAGATCAGTTCATACCGTGGGAGCATCTTCACTTCCAAGTTCTGGGAAAGTTTCCAAAATGCTTTGGGAACAAAATTGAACTTCAGCACAGCTTACCACCCTCAGTCGCAAGGACAAGTTGAAAGGATCAATTAGATTCTGGAGGATATGCTTCGTGCTTGCATCATCTCTTTTGGCATGAAGTGGGAAGAATGTCTTCCTTATGCTGAATTCTCTTACAACAACAGCTTCCAGAAGAGTCTGAAGATGGCACCATTTGAGGCTCTCTATGGCCGTAGATGCAGAACTCCAATTGGTTGGTCAGGTGCAGGAGAAAGAATATGGTTTGGCCCTGACATTGTAACTCAAGAGGAGGAGAAGGTGCATATCATTCTTGAAAATCTGAAGATTGCTCAAAGTCGCCAGAAGAGCAATTATGACAGGAAGCACACGGACATGGTGTATGCCCCTGGTGATCTCGTTTACCTTCGTGTCACTCCCATGAAAGGCACTCACCGTTTTGGTATCAAAGGGAAGCTGGCTCCTCGATACATCGGTCCCTTCAAAATCCGTGGAAGAAGAGGAGAAGTTTCTTATGCCCTGGAGCTCCCGGAAAAACTCAAAGTTCATGATGTTTTCCACATCTCTCAACTCAAGAAGTGCTTCAAGGATCCCGGCAGGATCGTGGATCATGAGCTAATCAATCTCCAAGAAGACCTGTCTTATCAAGAACACCCCACCAAAATCCTTGAGACCGCAGAAAGAAGGACTCGCAACAAGTCCATCAAGTTCTGCAAGGTGCAGTGGTCACACCATTCCGTTGATGAAGCCACTTGGGAGCGTGAAGATGAACTCCGTGTCAACTATCCTACCCTCTTTGAGTCTTCTTCTTCTTCCTAGAATCTCGGGGCGAGATTCCTGTTTAGTGGGGGAGAGTTGTAGCATCCCATTTGTCTAACAACTGTAATGCTACTTGATCTAGTAATATAATGGCTACTCTCGACACATAATTGTTGCATCATCACCATGTCATACTCATGTTATCATGCCACCTTGCATTTGAGCATCATACAAAACCCCTTTTTGTTTTGGTTCTTATCTCATATGCATTATTATTTGTATTTGCCCCTTGATATTGTATTTGCTTCTTGATATAATGTTAAATGCCCAAGTTGAGTTGGGGGCATATCTTTTATTGACTCCACCACCTTTTCTTCACCACCTTATAATTCCACCATCCAATTAATATGAGCTTGGCATTTTAATTGAGTTTACCTCTAGCTCATGTGGGTTGGGTGGATCCCACTCATAATCTTTTGCTTGACCTTACTTCATCTTTGGGGATGCACATAAATAAATGCCATGGAATATTATTTTGTTCTCAAAAGATAAAACCTAGCATTTAATGCTTTTGCATGGGCCATGCAACCATCATCAACTTTGGTCATCTTATGGTTTTATTTGAACTCTTGAGTGGGTCCTCTCTGTCTTATTCCTGCTTTTGGGCTTGATCCATTTTAATCTTGCTCATCCCTCATCACCTCTTCTCTTCTTTCTTTTTGACCATCTTGTTGAGCTTGTGTGGATCATGCTTGATCTAATCAAGACTTCAAACCCTCTACCTCTCTCTTCCTCTTACCCTCTAGCTAGTCCCTACCCCCTAATCATCATACCCCTCTTCCATCTAACCCTAAACCCTACCCCTTTAAAACCATCCCCATCCATGCATGATCATGTGATCATGTGGGCTTTCCCTCTCCTTATGTATCTTGGTCTCTTTTTGCCTCTCTTCTTGGTCAGACCCTCTGTCCAAAACTCCCTGTGAAAAGTTCAAAAGATTTTGAAATTAGAAGCTGGTTTAAAATTGCATTGGAATGAAAACAAACAAAGCAAATAAAAATAAAAAAAAAAGAGGAAAAGAGAGAGAGAGGAACAGCAGCAGCAACCTGGGCCTTACCTGGCCCGTTTCCTCGCCCTCCCTCTTGGGCCGGCCGTAGCAGCCACCCCCCTGGCCCAGTACCCCTTCGCTCCCGACGCCGCGCTCCTGTTCTTCTTCCTGGCGACTGACGCCGTCCCTCAGCGCCCTCTCTCTCGCGGCATGAGACGGAAAGCAGACGGGGTGGCAGGTGGCCGTCCCGCTCCGTCGTCCGCGTCAGCAGCACGTGAACCCTGCCCCTTCTTATCCACAGCCGCGGAGGCCCCCTCGAACCCTAACCTCCCTCCTTCCCTCATCACCGCCGCCGTAGTCTTCGTGCCGGGAGCATCACCTTGCTCGCCTCCGAGGACTCCTACCAGGAGCGAGGAGGAGGAGGGCAGTGGCGCCTCCCGTAGCCGTGCCGGTACAGTACACGCCGGCCACCGCGACAACCTCGTCTCCGACTTCCCCTCGGTAAGCCTCTGTTTGCCCCACCTCTTTGGTCTCGCCTTGCTTCGATGCCGCTCGTCGCGCATACCGGACCGCGCGCAGACAGACGCAGCAGTAGCAACTCGCAGTACCTCTGTTCCCACTTTTTTTCCGAGTGCTACAGCTCGTCTCCGTCGAAGACCTTCAGGAAATTGCAATCTCGGTACAACCCTCGTTAAATCGGCGCAGACCTCACTCGTTTCCGATCTCTGGAGCTCCCGAAAACATCCGCTGAAGTTAGCACATTTTCCCTGCCTCGCTGTCGTTTTCAGTTTGTGTTTGTCAGTTAGCAACGTTCTTCTTTTACTCTCTGTTCCCGTCAAGTTTCCCGGAATTCCAGTATATGAACGGCGCATTCCATGCCATGATGTTCTTCTCCTATGTCTCCTCTTTGAGTAGCTTCAAATATCACTCGTTTTGGTGCCCGGTGTTGCTCGAAATCATCAGACGAAGGTCACCATCTCTCCCTGTTGAACTGCCTCATGTCAGTTAGCAGTCAACATTTTTTTCCCTCAGTGTATCGAGCTAGCAAACGACGCCCAGATCTGAAAGTTCTAGAATCTCTTATGCAAATAGTAGAACACAAGAATTGTAGCCCTATCGTCCCTCTACAACTTTCATTTTTGCGGCATCATCAATTTCCCAAAGGTTTGCTCGCCATCTTCGACGCAAGATTGACTCAGCTCACAGTTTCGGCCGGATCAAATTCAGTTTCGTCAGTCCAAACCGACCCTCCTGGAAGTTTTCTATTTAGGCCCCTGTGGTTTCTCCTTCCCAACCCGCGGTCCCCCAAACCAACCCAGCGAGGAGTTTTGCAGAATAGCCCCTGAGCTTTCCTATTCCTAACCCGCGGTCCTACCCCACCCAGTCCTCTATGCCAAGTCAGCGCGCGCGGCCCACCTGTCATCCTTCTTGGGTAGGGTCCTGCGAGTAGCAAAAGTCCAGCACCATTCTGTTTTCAAATTCAACTTTATCAAATCTGTTTAAATACAAATTAACCCATAACTTTCAAATGATTAGGATTTCGAACTTAAACTTTTTATGAAATATGTTCTGTTTTTGAATGTTAATTCAAATCTTTATTCAAATATTTTCAAAACTAATTTAAAATAGTCAAACTTTGACTTTGACCTAATTTGACTAATTTTGACCTAAAAATAAAATTAAATTCATAATTCCAAATAATACAAATAATATATGTTTTGGAATCAGAAAAACATGAGGATTTCAAATATGCTATTCAAAATATTATTTGAACACTTTAAATTTCAAGTTGAATTAAATTACAACAAAATGCCCCTAGACCTTAATTATTTAATAACTTTTGTTTTATAACTCCGAATTTAACAAATGATATGTCTAAAATGATCAGCTCGACGAGAACTTTCTGTTTATGCTATCCATGACTTCAATTGCAGCATGCATCATAAAAATATATAGTATACAACAACTAATATGACAATAAAAAGTGACCACAACTCAATAAAATGCTTATTTCTTGTACTCTACACCTCACCCATGCCATGCTACATTAATGCCATGCAACTTGTGCATCATTCATCATGGCATGATTGTTTGCTTGACGCATTTATTCCTATGCTTGTGCACTTTATTTATGTTGGCCCTTGTTTGTTTGGTTCTTCTTCGAATAGACACTGAGCAGGGGATATATCAAGAGAACCAGGAGCACTACCCAGATCCGTCTCTCGCTTCGACTGAGTTGCCAGGCAAGCACTACCACATGCTTGCATACATACAGTACCTATTGCCTCTATCTTATTCTTGCATCTTTGAGTCGCGGTTGCATTAAACTGAATCCCAAGTATTGCATAGCCTTTACTTTTAAACGCCACCAAGCTTGTTCCTCCATCCCACGAGCCATTACTACAGGAGTTGTTTGAGCCATGCGAGTCGTAGAACAGCATGTGTAGGGTTTGTGAGAGTCTGATGGATAACGAGGTACCTAAACAACTTAACCTGAGTAGTAATGGGATAACTAATGAAAGTGGCACCGGTGAGCAATATCTGCTATTTGGTTTTTCCCGCTCACTTGTGTCCCGTAGGACCCCGAGTACTTGAAACCTGTTCCTTGAATATTCACGCTATCCACATCCGGGAGGCTTATGGGACCCCCCTGAGCCAGAGCTTGATTCCGTCTTATTTCTTGGGGCCACAAACTAGTTTGAGGTTTTATTTACTATCCTGTACTTATGCCATGTTTTACTGCTTTATTACGATTGTGCGATGGATAGCACACTGTACTGTTTAGGCAAGCGGAGTGTTTTCGCGGTATCGACAATCCCAGTTTTGGGTTCCCAGTCGTTTACAGCCATTGTCGCAAACCTTGAGTCCGTCTCGGAGTCAGCTAGCTTCGTTGCGGGTGTACTCATTGGGGTGGCCCCCTGAAATATTTCTGAATCCTGTGATTGCTTTGTCGTGAAGGCCTCGTTGGGTTTTGATTTGGTTTTTCCGAGGTTGATCGAGTGTGTGTTGCTATTTGTGCACCCCTGCAGGGTAAAACTTTCTGAAAGCCGTGTCCGCGGTTATGGACGACTTGGAGCACAGTTTCTCGATCATAGACAAGCATAACTAAAGTACCGCTTTTAACTTGACTAAGTAACTGACTAGTAAATAGTGCAACACTCATGGAATGGTTAATAAAATTGCCAACGGATGGGGGTTGTTCGTCCGCTTCCTCGTTGGTAAGCGAGGAGGAGGATGGATCTGTGGATATTACTGTTATAACTGTTGTCATTAATTCACGGACATCCGTCTATCTTTGGTTAGGCGGATGGTTAGCGAGTATCTATAGAACTGCTCGGGTTTATCTTTCGCTGCAATTGCGTCACCCCAGGTTGTGTCCCCTTTAGAGGCATAAAGACTTGCTGAGTACCCTTAGGGTCTCACACGATAAATTATTGGTTCAGATGAACAGGTACACTCGCAGGACGGATACTGGGTGGAAGAGGCTGATGATGTGGGCAACGATCGTTCGGTGTAGAGATTCCGGGAACGGGGATCCGTGAGATCTGTGGGCGGGATGTGCTTATTTATGTGGCATCTTATGCCGATTTGCTTCTTATCCGTACTCGGAACTTGTTTGCCGCTTCCGCCTGATTCTCTGATGTGTGATGTATGAGGAAATATCCTAAACTATTACATCTATTTAGAACATTTGAATCTTGCCGTATGGCGTTGCTATATTTCCTTTCTTTTTAGATGGAATGGCTCTGATATACTATTGTATGGTGGCTTGCATACATACTCATTTGTGTATGTAGTTGATCCCTTCGCCTGCCGATTACGCCGCCCGTACTTGTCCCGATGACTGGAAGTGGTTGGGACGGCCGAAAGGTCTACCCGTGAGTGGCTTTTGGGGCCCCACCGTACTATTTCAACCACTTCCGCTCATCCAGGCTTGTATCTAGGAGCGTAATTCACCGAGGTAGTTACACCCCCTTTGCACACACAAGAAACCCTAGGTTGGCTGCCGCCCCCCTCTCTAGTTGCGGCCAATCTAGATCTCCTCAAAACCGCTACCAACTAGCTAAACCCTAGTTGCTAGCTACCTTTAAACCTCGGCCTCTAAACCCTAGATCGCAGGGGATCCCTCTACTCCACCAAACCCGCTCCGGCTTAGGCGAAGCCCTGCGGGATCTCCCCTCTACTTCCTACACCACGCCGTCGTGCTGCCAGAATCGCGAGGAGAGAACTACAACCTCCGCTGCCTGCTGGAACAAGGGACAGGAAGGTCTTCATCGAGTACCGTACGTGTGACCGACTGCGGGAGCGCTACCGGAACGGGGCGCCGGAAGGATCGTCTACGCAATATTGAGATCGGCAAGTGAACGACTACATCACCCACGAGAATTTGCTCTTGTTAACCGCTTTGGATCTTTGAGGGTTAGTACTCTATCAACTTGTTGCACCGATCTAGTAGATAGATCTTGGCTTGATCATAGATTAGATCTTGATTGTGTGTTTATGCGGTAGAAATTTTTTGTTTTCCATGCGACGAACCCCTACACCCTGTCTCACTCAGCGCCCACTACTAGAGAAAAGCCTATCCGAGGCGCACCAAAAAGCCTATCCGAGGCGCATATCACATGTGCCTCTAGCTTCAAGCCTCGGGTATTTCTTATGCGAGGCGCATATGATATGCGTCTCCTATACTTCACATATGCGAGGCGCATATCGATATGTGCCTCGCATATTATTATGCGAGGCGCATATCAATATGCGCCTCGCATATGTGAAGTATAGGAGGCGCATATCATATGCGCCTCACATATGTTTCAGAATACGCCTCGGGTATTTATAGTATATGCGCCTCGCATATGTTTCAGAATGCGCCTCGGATATTTATAGTATATGCGCCTCCTATAGTATCCTATATGCGCCTCCGGTAATATTTTCGAAATTCAAGTTTTACAGACCACTATAAATAATAATATACAGATATTCAAATATACAATATAGTCCACAGAATTTTTCAGAAACTTGCAATTTGCCAAAGCATAATAGAACCAACATGAATACAATACATTACACATCAATCATGACATATAAATTCATACATTAATTGTTTATGCCACAAGTTCACACCTCTGAGTACAAGTTCACAATCACATTAGACCTTCGAGTACAAGTTCACAATTTACATTACAACTCCAACGACGTAGCTCTACCTAGATGAAGTAGAACACATAACCTACAATGAAGAGCAACAAGGTGGTGATCACGAGGAAGTTCCTCCACTTCTTCCTTCCATGCCTCCTCCACTTCTCTTCTGCCACCTCTCTACTCTCATAGCCTTGGTAGCTGTTGCCCGAGAAGTTGTTCACTTGCTTCTGGCAGTCTTTCCACTCCTCGTACACACCTGGAACCCGACCGACGTACACGACATAACACCTCGGCATCTCCTACACATAATAAAGATGATATTACTTATGTCAGTGGAAAGCAATAGCTAGCAGTTCACAAGATAGAATCATGCATATATATGGGTGCAACAAAATGACAGGGTTATGACAACTCTAACACACTGGCAATGGACATTGATTTTAAATTAAACCAAATGGGCAAGCTGTTAAGCTGCACGAAAGAACTTTATATACATTTGACAGTGTACAATAATGTACTAATCAGGACAATAAAAAAGCAGGTCAAAGACTTACAAAAAGGCACAGCTGGCCCAGGTCGCCCCAGGATGGCAAGATTACAGTTAGCACGCCGCCCGTCGATTACTGGATACGGATCCATGCAGGCCAACCTCGCCAACTCTGGGTCCCGGAAAGTCACCTGCACACGCATCCACACAACATTAGGCTCTCCAATAATTGCACCTGAAAAGAAAAATGAGACCACCTCTCCATGCAACAATGCAATGCAGATTGTGATGTCAGTCCAGATGTCCCTCTCCAATAGGAAATCTGGAAAGGCTCCTAGTGGCCAAATATTTCAAAGTTTTATGGTGGTATGGATGCCTCTGTACCTGGTAGATGATCTGGAGCAGGTACACCCAGAACCCGGCGATCTCTCTCGTGTGGTCGTCCTCTTCGGCGGCGGTCGGTTTATTGTCAGCTCCGTGGGCAGCGTAAGGCCTCAGCTCGGTGTCCGTCACCGCCGCAACGGCATTCCAGTCGGTAAACTTTCTGCATCCGTAGATCGACAACACCGTGGCAAGCTAGAGAATTCAAAGGAAAAAAATACATAGCCTTCTCAGATGAGGATCGTGCGGATAGTGGTCGTCTACATGACTCATTGTGTTTGATGAACTCAGTGAAGAGGCAGATTGTTTCACTCACCCCAAAGTAAATTGTCACTGGAATGAAGGTCCACCTGCATGATTGACAGTTGAACAACCAATTAGCACAGGCTTGGGACAAATGCTGATACTCAGAGTAGAGTCACATGCACCAGGAAGCTAAGTATCACATCTTTGCAGACAACTTTGATGCTACCAACCAGTTACACCACATTTTTACTTGTATTTGGAAAAGAAAAGCAAACTAGTGATTTCCCATCCCCAAAAAAAGTAATAGTATCAAAGTGGGGCTGACATAATCAGAAAATATTCAATGAAACAGGTATTCCCACAACACTGCATGAAAAGATTGTTTAATGTGCTTGACAAAACATGTCCTAAGTATGAGGTCCTTTTCCAGTTATTAAATCGAAGAACTGCATAATCAATAAAAGTGTCTTCAAAATGCATTGATACACCGAAAAAATGCAGTACTGGAAATAAAGCCCAACAGGTGAGGAGTCGCTGCTATCCATCAGTTGGGCACAGTAGATCAGTATCAGTCTGAAGAAATTGCAAGGAGATTCTAAATGCTCTTAATATACTGAGCAAACATGGCAAAGATCTGCAGTTTATGTAATCATGCGAAATCTCCCCTTTATTCCCCGAACTAAATTTCCAAATTTACAAGGGGAAAGAAGAGATGCCAAAGTTCCTGTCGATTATCACCGTTCGAACCCCCAAAGCATCCCAATTGAACCCCGGACTCCTGACCCGCCATGAATATTAGCTCGAGAACCAATCAAACCCTGCCCACGATCCCTGCCCCGCAAACCCGAAGAACAAACAAACAAACAGAAGCAGAGAGGGAGCTAGGGAGAAAGCTTGCTCACGAATCCGTAACCCTTGGACCTCCTTGGAACTTGTCAGACAGATAGTGCGGCCAACAATAACACCTTTCCTGTCAAATGAGTCAGAAATCAGTGACTTGATATCATTTCAGTTACTACAAAGATAGGAGGAAACTGGATAGAAAAAATTGGATCAGATACTAGTTACGATAGAACCATGTATGGACAAAAGGTTACGATGGAACTAACTTGGATATTATGAACTATTGCATCGATATGCCTTGTGTGCAACTAAGTTGGATATGATCGAAATTCTGCTCCCAAGAAGCATAACGCAATAAAATCGAGCTCTGAGTGAGCAACTACAAATAAAGATGAAATTGTTTCAGCGGGAAGTTCTATGATTAGCAAACATTTGACAGGAAGGCAAAGTAGAAGTTCAAATGTAGTAATATTTGTGCTCTTACCCATGCTACCATCAGATTCAAACCGCAACTAAACAAAATTTGATAATAGATTGTATATTGATTAGTTTGAGATCCGTTTTGGTAATAGATTGGATGGCAAGCATAGAGTCGATTCTAGAGCGGGGAAAGGAGATATATTAACCTTGATGTCGACGAGGAGCACCTCCTGAACGGCGGGAGTGGGGATTGGGGGCGAGTGAGTTCCTGCAGGCCGTGGACGTGCCCGACCCGGTCATCAGATGCGGCGCTCACGGATGCGTCCATCGCCTCCCTTCTGCCGGGCGCCCACGCGAAGACGCCGGCGGAGCAGCGCAAGGCGGGGTGCCGGAGCTCGCGCGCGGCAGCAACCTTGGAGGCGACCGGTGACCTGGGATTGCCAGGACCGGCCCTCGACCCGCTTGTTCCCGTGGACTATCAAGCGACGCAAGCCCCAGCCGGACGCTAGCCGCGCCGCTGGAGGCCGGGCCGCTTCGTCCTCGACGCCGGCCAGCAGTAGAGCAGCGGGGGTGCGGCGTAAGCGAGGGAATCTGACGGAGCAGCGAGCGAGCGGCGGCGCGTTGGGTAGAGAGAGAGAGAGAGAGAGAGAGAGAGAGAGAGAGAGAGAGAGAGAGAGAGAGAGAGAGAGAGAGAGAGAGAGAGAGAGAGAGAGAGAGAGAGAGAGAGAGACTCCTGCCGCCACTGCCAGCCAGGCAGGCGCTTTGTGTTCTCGCAAGAAGTGGGGGTCGTTGGATGGGTTGGACGTGAACGGTTCAGATCGTCTCCAGCGGGGCGATCCGCGAGCTGTGATTCCATTGGCTGGAGATTGAATCGTTTAGGAGGCATATGTGGCCACCTACCAGCGCCCGGGCCCGCATGAGTTACTTGAGGCGCATATGGCCATATGCGCCTCGCATATTATCAAATATAGGAGGCGCATATGGGGTCATATGCGCCTCGCATATTCGTGCACCTACCATCACGCGCGCCCACACAGAATATGCGAGGCGCATTCTGGCCATATGCGCCTCGCATATTATCAAATATAGGAGGCGCATATAGCCATATGCGCCTCGCATATTCGTGCACCTACCATCACGCGGGCCCACACAGAATATGCGATGCGCATTCTGGCCATATGCGCCTCGCATATTATCAAATATAGGAGGCGCATATAGCCATATGCGCCTCGCATATTCGTGCACCTACCAACACGCGGGCCCACACAAAATATGCGAGGCGCATTCTTGCCATATGCGCCTCGCCTATCTGATATATAGGAGGCGCATATGAATAGAATGCGCCTCGCATAATATGGGGCTGCTAGATTCTGTCCGTACAGGGATTATAGGAGGCGCATTCTTATCATATGCGCCTCGCCTATTTTTATACTAGAGGCGCATATCGCAAAGTGCGCCTCGCCTATTTTTATAGGAGGCGCATATGCTAAATGTGCCTCGCATAAGCATGTCTCCTATAGCCTTTTCTCTAGTAGTGGCCCCTCGATCCCCAATCCCTCGATCCCCAATTCTCCTCCGCAACCCTAGCATCTTCGCTCGATCCCCAATTCCCCTTCGCCGCGCACCGCACGGCCGTGCCATCCCCCCTCGCTCCATCGTCGTCCCGCGTCCACCGAAGGGAAGGAGGAGTAGGAGCACCGTCCCGTGCCGCTCGCCCGCACGCCTCTCGCCTCTCTACAGGAGAAGGTCGTGCCTGCAGCAGGGAGCACCGTGCGGCCAAGATTCAGGAAGGAGGAGGAGGCCCCGCCCACAGCAGGAGGAGAAGGGCAACGCACACGATTGTCGCTCGCCACTGCCACCAGAAGCCACCTCGCCGTCCATCGTCTGCTCAAGCCACCCTAGGTAATCGCCACGTCCTTTCCCTGGTACAACTTATTCTTCTACTCCCTCACAGATGCTCACTCAATCTAGGGTTCTACCCCTCTCTGTCTTCATTGAGAGCTTGCAGCAGATTGTGTAGTATAGTTGCTAATTCTATCATGCTATCGTTGATTTGGCTTGTGGATACTTAGCAGTATCCATGAATATTGTACTAGTCATCCTATATTCCTGATATTGTTTCCGCTTGGATAACCACCTTCGGTACATTCTAGGATATTTCCTTATAATTCTACTTAACACCATCTGCTACCAGTATCTGTGTGACCGATATTGGTAAAATTTACCTTGTTTAGGTTTTTTGAAAAACATTCTGGAATGATGTTCCTTTTTACCACCCTCATTTCATTCTACTCATTGTTAGAGGTGTTAACACTGTCTAAATGACAGTAATAGAATAGCATCCTACACTGTCTGTAGTTGCTTGATCCATAGTTTTAGATTATTCTGAAGATATCCATGCCAGTAAGACTATTGATACATGCACATTACCTCCCTCTAGGTCTCTTTAGGAAGGGTTTGCTTGGTCTTTCCTACCTGATTATGTATTGTAGAAGCTCTAAATTATCATGCAAATAATTGGCTGCAGTTGCATTTTCCGTGTCAGAGGGCTGGTTTAACATCTGTTTCATTCAACCACTATATATGTTCTTATACCTGGTATAATTCATATATGTATCCATAGGAGCATTCGTCAATATATCATTATTTTGTATGCTAGGCCACTGTGTAGATCAGGTTTTGAGAGATAGATGAACTATATGAGGCTTCTAATGTATTTGAACAATTGTATCCATAGGAGCATACTTGCTGTTACATATGGAAAAAATTGGCAGAAGGTTATTTGCTTCTCGTCCCATCTTCTCAAAGAAAACGCCGAGAAATATCTAGTTGGTCAAAGATAATTTCTTGTATAATTAGTGGAAAACGAATGAGAGAAGTCATATACCCCTGCATTGATCCTTGGTGTAGCGCCATATACCCCTGCTAGTCCCGATTGTTTTCAATTCATGTGAACTCATCATGTTGTATATATTTACATAGCAAAGTTAGTTAGATCGACTTACTAATTTGATACATGTTGTTATATGTCTAATGATTATTGTCTTTTTAAGTAGTATGTCGCGGGGGGAGCCGATGTACCGCGGTGTGTATAAGAATCCGACGAGGATCCCCACTTGAGAGGCTATACGATCACCATCGATGGGAGGAGGCGCCACCTTGGGACATGGCAGTCCCCCGAGGAGGCGGCACGTGCCTACGACTGTATGGCAGTCCAGCACTTCGGGGCGAAGGTGATCCTAAACTTCCCCGAGGATTGAGCTACGGCCATTCAGAATAGGACCGTGGGTATGAGGGTCGCCATGATGGCGTGAGCACCGTCTGGTCGAGATATAGCTTCTTGACCCCTTGGTCCAAACACTCCGCGAGGATCCTATGGTGATGGCGCAGCAGTACAAGATCTTGGTGGCCTTTCAGCACCAGCAAACCGTCCAGTAGGCGGATCCCTCTAGGTCCGACGGCGCGGGCTCCTCCACCGCGCGCCCTCAGGGCCCGTACTACGGGTTCAGCCCCGACGACTTTACCATCACACCCACGTCGCCTGCTTATTCCTTAGGTTTGTCCGACCATGACGCCTGATGTAGCTAGGACAGAGACGTGGAACAGCTACTAGCACTTGTCATATATTACTTATCCTGTTAGACTTTGTGATGTTTTATTTGTGCTACATACTTACTTTATAACTATGTTTGTGCTACGTACTTACTTTATAATTATGTTTGTGCTACTTACTTTATAACTATATTTACTTATTTTGGCATTGCAAGGACAGAAAGATTACCATATCGCTCCATGTGAAATTTTGTGTTAGCCATTTAAAGTGACTCGCACAAGTATTTTCTTTTTAAATGATACGGTATGTTCTCTGAAATTTATATGGAGAATGTAAATATATATATATGTTCAATGAAAGTCATGACTAATTGTTCTGTATTATGATTTTACTCAGTATTCCTTACGGTGCATGACTTGCTTTCCTCCTGACTCTTCCGACGAGGGTGAAGATATGAGTAAACTCTAGATAATACTAGGAACCAATGTCCTAGCTATAGCTATATTGAACATTTGGTGTATACTGCTACTGTTTGTTGTATTAATATGTATTTTGCTGCTATTCTCCTGTATATTGTGTATTCTCCCATATACTGTGTATTCTGTCTATTTTCTTATTATTTTTTCTATGGTATATAATATCCCCGGCGAAAAGGGATGGGCGCCGGTGGCAAGGGAATTACCCCCGACGAATAATATTATTCGCTGGCGATAACAGATAATACCCCGGGCAAATTTGTTATGCACTGGTGATGTGTCCTTACCGCCGACGAACCCGCACTCGCCGGCGGTAGGCCATTTTGGTTAGCCGGCGGTAGGGTTTTCCCTACTAGTGTAGAGCTATCAATATTATTATTAGTTTGTAGCATTAGTGTTAGCTATCATGCATTATTGGATATGTTCTTTTCTTTTTTAGAAATATGAGAGGGAGTTTCTTCTACAGATTATATTATCCTTAGGAAGTAAGTTACTCCCTCCGATACAAATTAATAGACTCTGTGTTATAAGAGGTATTGTAAATATTGAGTTGTAGTTTTTATTTTTGACAATCAATACAAGGTATATTTATCGTAGTATATAGTACATGGTAAAAATACATGAGCTTCCTCACCACACTGAGATTATGGACCTAATTGGTATTAGAGCAAGGTGAGCAGCAATGTCGGCCGACAAGCATACGGGTAACACCCCACCTCCAAAACTACCACCACAGCCACACCACACAATTCGGTAACCCCTCCTCCGGCAGCATAGCGACGGCGATCACCAAGCTGGGGATGGAGCAGGGCACGGCGCGAAGGAGGTGAGATCATGGTGCAGCAGGTGGTGCACGAATCTGCGGGCCGCGGTGGGACAAGCAGTCTTTCCTTCCTGATGCTGCAGCGCGGTTAGTATACCAACTAGGCGCCAGTGAATCTCCAGGCCGTGTCCCTATGGGATGCCATCGAGAACGATGACGTCCCTCTTCGGCGCTCGCTTTCGTGGTCTCTACTGTGAGTTTCATGCATCTCCATCCTAGGGCAGGAACAACCTTGCCACTCTTTGTCCCCACCACAAAATTTGGTGTGCGTACTCCCAACAATTGGGGGCATATAGGAATACTATGCATTGGATTGTCGCCATGGTCATGTTCTCCTTGTTGACAATAATAATGACCCCAATAGTCTCGTTGTTTGGGACCCCATGACGAGCAGCCAGAGTAACCTACACCCGATCGCAACACAGAATTCTATAGCCGTCCTGCTCGCAGAGATCAGATCTAGTCCTGCCGCCGTCGAGCCTACCACATTGTTTCCCCCTCAATTTTGGCCGCTTCCGCTGAATCCTAGACGCCGCCGCCATGAAGATAGACGGTGTGCATGGTGGATGGCCGTCATCATGCCCTCTTTGCAAGTCGGGCTGCATGTGGTGGACTCGGAATAGGCATCTCGATCGAGTAAGTCTTGGAGTTCAAGTTCATGTGTGTTGTGTTAACAAGACAGTCCCATGAAATAAAACTCATAATGTGTATGTTTAGTAGTAAATCTGAACCATGGTGGGGAGACCTACTGCTGTATCTGTCTACACATGAAAAATGGGCGTACACAATGACATTCTCAACAAATTAATCATAACTAGAGAGAATTAAGCAAACCCAAACACATATATATTAATCTTACTATAAAGATTTGTCCCTACGTAGAGCATTCAAAGTTCAAACACATGACCAGGGTATGTAGATACTCTCCTTACTCGATCTAATAGAATATATATCACCTACAGCCAGTAACATAACACTCTCGGACGATTCGAAGCGTGCAGATGGAAGTCGATCCACATCAGTCACATGATGGTGCAGGCGTTGCCGGGAATGGTGTCGTCGAACACGCTGGGCTGACCGCGGTACTTTCGCTGCCGGTAGTAGCGGAGGCGCGTGCTGGTAGGGATAGGCAGCCGGCGGCGCGTGCTGGTAGGGGTAAGCGGCCGGCGGCGGCGGCCCGTGGTGCATGATCTGTTGGTGGTGCGACCTGTGCGGGCGGCCGCCGTCGCTGACGACGGTGACGGTGTGAGAATTAACCTTGTTGGATCCTATCATTTAGTTCTAGTTTGCTCTTGTTTTCCATAAGCGTCTGTGTACGCAAGTAGTGTAAGCCTGAAGCGTGCTAGTTCACGTTGCAGCTGTCAGGTAGTTTCAGTTTCAGAGTCTTGGCATGTTTAGCGCTAGACTTAGTCGTAGCTTTTACTTCTTCTTGTAATCATGCGACACACCGGCCACGTCTCTGTCCGTGGGATGGCGCGGGCAAAACAGATCGTGGGTGGTGTGCGTGCTCGAGTTTGTTACAGAGAATAAAAGGAAAAGGACGCAGCGAGTTAACGCATCGCAAATCTCTTTGTCTCTCTGTTCTTGCTCCTGATGTGTGTTCGTCAGAGTTTCAGAGAAACAATCCACATAGTCGCGTGTGTTAGATCCGGGGCCGCTCTGTCATTTGGTATCAGAGCCCTAGGTTCTTGGTGGCGATTTGTGGCAGCGTTGGTGTTGGAGGCGTAGAGGCGGCGGTGTTCGATGGGGAAAAGACTCCTCCGAGGGACAGCAGCGGCAACAGCAGAAAGTACACGTCGTTGACCAAGCTGCTCAGTGCGGATGGCGCGACGAGCGATGGCGCAGTCGTGGCACACTCGTCCTCAAGGGGTGGAGTCCCGATCCACTATCCGCAGCTCACCGGCACGAATTACGGCTTGTGGGCTGTGAAGGTGAAGCTCATCCTCCGATCTCTCTGTTGCTGGAGCGCAATTGCGGGAAAGGGTGACTTCGACGTGACGAAGGACGAGGACGCGTTCGCGGCCTTGTCTCAGTCAATTCCGGACTCCATGGTGATGGCGCTCGCGAAATATGAGACCGCGGCGGAGGCGTGGGAAGCGATCCGGCGCATGCGCGTTGGTGAGGATCGTGTGAAGAAGGCCCGCGTCAAGCAATTGAAGAGACAGCTGGATCGGTTGGAGATGGATGATGGCGATTCTATCACCGCCTTCTCCCAGAAACTGACCACGCTTGTCGCTAAAATCCGCTCGCTCGAAGAAACGATCTCTGACGAGGCAGTCATCGATCGCTTGTTCAGTGTCGTGCCCAGCAGGTTCGCCGATGTGGTGAATAGGATCGAGCAATGGGGCGACCTCGCCACCATGTCTGTCAGCGAGGCTGTCGGTCGACTAGCGTCACACGAGGAAAACCAGCGTGGGCGCCGTCGCAGTGTTGGTGGCAAGGACGTGCAGCTCATGCTCGTCACCAAGGCACTAGAACAGCTCATGAAAGGCAAGAAGAGCAATGACCGTGCTGGTAGCTCAAGTGGTCCTGCCGGGAAGAAAGGAGGCAACCGTGGCGATCGTGGAAAGAACGGCAATGTCCGTGGAAAGCAGAAGAAGAAAGGAAAGTTCGATATCACGAAAGTGAGGTGCTACAACTGCAATGAAACTGGACATTTTCAGTCAGATTGCCTAGAGCCAAAGAAGGAGAAGGCGAATCTTGCAGAGAAAGAAGAGGAAGATCCTGCTCTGTTGATGATGGAAGCGAGGGAGATTGCTCTGTCTGTTGCAGTACTAGAGGGTCAGGTATTCCTCAATGAAGAGAAACTGGTACCGAAACTCACTGGCGATCGGGAGATCTCGTGGTATTTGGACACTGGTGCGAGTAACCACATGACAGGGTTTTCTGAGAAATTTGCTGCATTGGATTAATCTGTCAAAGAAAGAGTGCGCTTTGGCGACGGATCAGCTGTGGAGATCTGTGGGCGTGGCTCGGTTCTGATACAGTGGCACACCGGAGAACACAGGGTACTCTCTGACGTCTATTATATCCTATGTCTCAAGAACAGCATCATCAGTTTGGGCCAATTAGATGAGAATGGTTGTAAGTATGGTGCCGAGGATGGTGTGATGACAGTGTGGGACTGTCAGAGAAACGTCCTAGCTCGAGTGAGGCGAACCAGGAATCGCATGTACATTCTGAACATACGACAAACTGAACCTGTTTGTCTGCTGTCAATGGGAAATTCAGAGGCGTGGCTCTGGCACAAGCGCTTCGGCCATGTTAATTTTCGTGCCCTGAAGAAACTCGCACAAGATGGGCTGGTAGAAGGCATGCCACTCGTCGAACATGTGGACAAGGTCTGTGAAGGATGCATGATTGGCAAGCAGAAGAGACACTCTTTTCCATCTGAAGCAATCTTCAGAGCAGAGTAGCCGCTCCATTTAGTGCACTCCGATCTGTGTGGCCCGATCACCCCGGCTACACAAAGAGGGAAAAGGTACTTCTTGTTGATCGTGGACGATCACTCGAGGTACATGTCGGTTGCATGTCTGCGCACCAAGGATGAGGCTTTCAGTTCTTTCCGCAAGTTCAAAACCTCAGCCAAGGTGGAGCGTGACCTGAAACTCAAGGGGCTGCGCACTAACAGAGGAGGGGAGTTCACGTCAGCAGAGTTTGCAGAGTTTTGTGAACTGCATGGTGTCAAGCGATTCTTTACAGCACCCTACTCACCTCAACAGAATGGAGTTGTTGAAAGGAGAAACCAGACCGTGGTAGGGACAGCAAGGAGCTTTCTGAAGAGCATGGGAGTACCGGGTAAATTTTGGGGAGAAGCTGTTAATGCTGCAGTCTATCTCCTAAACCGATCCCCCACAAAGAGTGTGCAAGGGATGACACCCTACCAAGCATGGAATGGGAGAAAACCGAGTGTAAACCATTTGCGCACCTTTGGCTGTGTTGGACACATGAAGAAAGTGGGTCCAGGGATCAACAAGCTCTCAGATCGTAGCTCTCAGATGGTCTTTATCGGATATGAGCAAGGGTCAAAAGCATATCGACTGTGATGTTGTGTTCGAGGAAGATAGGCGAGGGGACTGGGGTGTGGCACACTCCATAGTTGATGACGATAACAGCACCTTCGTCGTCGAATACCCGCCTCAACATGAGTCAGATCCTGCAGTCACAGCAGAACCAGTTGCCACGCCAGGGGATTCAGACAGATTCTCTACCGCGGTAGAAAAAACAGGGGAAAACTCTGCTGTGGCAGCAGACACTGTCGTTGGCTCACCGGTGACAGTAACCAAAACAAGGTCGATTGGAGCAGTGATGCCGATCCCAATCGAATTGTCCCCAGCCCCTATGTCTGAAGGAGAGACGCGGCAGACGCCTTATTCAGAACCATCGCAAGGGTCGCAGGGTAAACGTCTCTTGTCTGATGTGTACTATGATATTGAAGCTGCATATTCGGGGTTGTGTCTATTTGCTCTAGATGAACCAAGCAGCTACAAGGAGGCACAAAGGGACATGAATTGGCAGAGAGCCATGAAAGAAGAGTTGGATTCCATTGTTGGTAACAACACTTGGAAGCTATGCACCCTCCCAGCAGGCCACAAACCTATTGGCTTGAAATGGGTATTCAAGCTCAAAAAGGATCCAGAAGGCAAGGTGGTGAAGCACAAAGCCAGATTAGTTGCAAAAGGCTATGTGCAAAGGCAGGGGATAGACTTTGAAGAAGTATTTGCCCTTGTAGCGAGACTTGAGACTGTCCGGCTGCTAGTGGCAATGGCAGCACAAGAGGGATGGAAACTCCACCATATGGATGTCAAATCGGCATTTCTAAATGGTGAACTGGTTGAGGAGGTGTATGTCTCACAACCACCTGGTTTTGAAGTTGATGGAGAAGAAGGCAATGTGTACAGGCTGAAGAAAGCATTGTATGGTCTCCGTCAGGCGCCTTGGGCGTGGAATTCTAAACTGGATCAAACTCTGAATAAGATGGGATTTGCGAAATGCCCATCTGAACATGCAGTCTACAAATGAAGAAAAGGGGACAATCTGCTTCTGGTAGGTGTCTATGTTGATGACCTTATAATCACTGGGAATAATGCAGTTGATATTGGTGATTTCAAGAAGCAGATGAAGAGCATGTTTAGTATGAGTGATCTTGTTTTGCTGAGCTACTACTTGGGCATTGAGGTGTCACAAACTAACGCTGGCATTACCTTGTCACAAGCTGGGTATGCTAGGAAGCTGTTGGAGAAGATGGGAATGAAAGATTGCAACCCCACCAGTACACCAATGGAAGCTAAACTGAAGCTCAGCAAGACAAGTGCTTCGACTGCTGTAGATGCAACTGAATACCGGAGTATAGTGGGTGGCCTTCGATACCTTGTGCACACACGTCCAGATATTTGCTATGCTGTGGTCATTGTCAGTCGTTTCATGGAAAGGCCGACAACAGAGCACATGGCGGTAGTTAAGCACATCATGAGGTACATCAAAGGTTCAGTTGTGGATGGTTTTTGCTACGAGTTCATAAAGGAAGCAAGGAACTCATACCTACTGGGGTACTCCGACAGTGACATGGCAGGTGACATTGATGATCGGAAAAGCACAACAGGAACTTTGTTCTATCTAGGCTCGTCATCGATCAGCTGGGTGTCACAGAAACAGAAGACAGTGGCTTTATCCTCCTGTGAGGCAGAGTTCATTGCTGCTACCTCTACTGCATGTACATGTGCATGCTGCCGTACACGAACACCATTACCTTCCGCCGCAACACCGAAACCCCAGATACGCCTGAGAGAGAGAAAGATCCAAATATATCCATGTACGTATGTCAGATCTATAAACCATAGTAGATTAATTCATGCATGGACATGGATGATAGATTGATAGTTGAGTACTACTTATTACCGAGCATGTAGCAGAGTGCGCTTCGGATCTGCTTGACGCACCGGCGGTGGCTGGGCATGGCCATCGCCAGAATAACCGGCGGCGGCTCCATGATCGACTTCCTCAGAGATCTGGTACTACGTCTTAAGGCTAGGTCGAGTATATATACGGGCACGGCATAGGGTGCACCGACCTGGGGGCTGGGACGTACTGCGAAAAAATGGAAACAATAGCAGGCACGAAGCTTCCTGTATAGGCGACATGATGGCTTCCTGAATGTTAGCTTCGTTATTAAGTGCTCGCTTTCCTTCTTCTCTGTCCATCGTTGAATTAATAATGGAAAATGATACCTATCCCCGGACGACCATCGTTCGGGTCACCTTCCCCTCGTCTCCACCCGTCATCTCGCCTTGTCCCCCTCGCATGCCCTGCCCCGTGTAGGGGTTCGTAGCATGGAAAACAAAAATTTTCTATCGCATACAAACAAACAAGCCAAGATCTATCTACTAGATTGTAGCAACGAGTCGATGGAATAACTCACCCTCGAAGATTCCAAAGTGTTTAACGAGAGCAGATTCTCGTGGGTGATGTAGTCGTACTCTTTCCGATCTCAAGATCGCGTAGACGATCCTTCCAGCGCCGCGTTCCCGCAGCGCTCCCGCAGTCGGTCACACGTTCGGTACTCGACGAAGACCTTCCTCTCCCTTGTTCCAGCAGGCAGCGGAGGTTGTAGCACTCTCCTCGCGATTCCGGCAGCACAACGGCGTGGTACCGGAGGTAGAGGGGAAATCCCGCAGGGCTTCGCCTTAAGCCGGTGCGAGTATGGTGGAGCTTATGAGAGAGGCTATTAGTGGTCTAGTAATTAGACACACCAATTAGAGGGCTCTAAACCAATTAGAAGGCTCTAAACCGAATAGCTCTAAACCGGGGTCTAGATCTAGGGTTTAGTTTAGAGGATAGGAAACTTGTGTGTCTAGGAGGGGAGCCCTGCCCCTCCTTATATAGGTGGGAGGGCTGGCCGGCCAAGGGGAGGAGTTCCTCCCCAACTCGGCCTAGGGAGGTGCGCCGGCCAAGGGGAGGAATTCCCCTCCAACTCGGCCTCCACCTCTCCTCCTCTTTTCCCACTTCCCAAAACTGCCGTTTGACTTTCAAACTAGCCGTTTGACTTTTCAATTTAGGATTTAAATAAATCCTTTATTTGGGACAGCAAGAATACTTAGTACATGATGCAATCATTCCAATATGTAATGACACATTCATGTACCCCTTCCCCCCCGGAGTGCCGGACAATCCGGAACCTTCTAGAATATCCCCGATGAAAACACCGGAATCATTCCCGAACTCCGAAACGGGACTTTCCTTATATGAATCTTATTCTCTGGACCATTCCGGATCACCTCGTGATATCCCGGATCCCATCCGAAACTCTGAACAACATTCGGTCTCTTTCTCATAATACCATAACTACTCAAACAACGTCGAATCCTTAAGTGTGTCTCCCTACGGTTCGTGAATTATGCGGACATGATCGAGACACTTCTTCGAACAATAACCAATAGAGGAATCTGGAAATTCATATGGCTCCCACATATTTCTACGATTACTTTGCGATCGAATGAACCACTTACATACGATACCAATTTCCCTTTGTCTCACGATATGTTACTTATCCGAGGTTATGATCGTCGGTATCTCTGCATACCTAGTTCAACCTCGTTACCGATAAGTACTCTTTTCTCGTTCCCGTGATATGTGATCCCTTGTGACCAAGTCACATGCTTGCAAGCTAATTGGATGACATTTCACCGAGAGGGCCCAGAGAATATCTATCCGTCATGTGGATGGACAAATCCCACTCTTGATCCATGTGTTTCAACCAATACTTTCCGAACACTCAATGCCACCTTTATAGCCACCCTGTTACGGTGTGGTGTTTGATGACATCAAAGCATCCATCCAGTAAAGGTGATATGCATGATCTCATGGTCGAAGGAATTAGGTTACTATGTATCAGAAAGCATATAGCAATTGAACTATTGAAATGACTTGATCTTTATGCTACGCTTGTCTATAGGAGTATGTCCACCATATCATTCTCCTAACGATATGATCTTGTTGTTGATAACATCTCAATGTTCATGACAAAGAAACCACATCATCAATCAACCAACAAGCTAGTGAAGTATAGAGGCTATACTAGGGACTTCAATTTAAGTTTACAATTCACACAAGTATTAATGTTTCCTTGTTAATACTATTATAGCATGAATATAAACATTTATCATAAACACAAAGATATAATAATAACTATATTTATTATTGCCTCTAGGGCATATCTCCAACAGTCTCCCACTTGCACTAGAGTCATCTAATCTAGATTACATGGTAATATACCGAACACCCATGGCAGTTTGGTGTTGGTCATGTTTTGCCCTCGGGAGAGGTTTAGTCAACGGATCCGCCACATTCAGATCTGTGTGTACTTTGCAAATCTTTATATCCCCATCCTGGATATGTTCTCGAATAGCGTGAAAACGTAGCTTGATATGCTTCAGCTTCTTGTGTGACCTTGGTTCTTGCGCATTGGCTATGGCGCCCATGTTATCACAGTAGATAGACATTGGGTCCAGCGCACTAGAAACCACACCCAGCTCTGTAATGAACTCTTTCATCCATATCGCTTCTTGTGAAGCCTCCGAAGCAGCCATGTATTCCGATTCAGTTGAAGATCTCGCCACAACGCTTTGCTTTGCACTCCTCCAGCTAACTGCTGCACCATTCAAAATAAATACGTATCCAGATTGTGATTTAGAATCATCTGGATCGGTGTTCCAACTAGCATCGGTGTAACCATTAACAACGAGCTGTTCATCACCTCCATAAGAAAGAACCATATCCTTAGTTCTTCTCAAGTACTTAAGGATGTTTTTGACCGCTGTCCAATGATCCACTCCTGGATCACTTTGATATCTGCTAGTTAGACTAACAGCATATGCGATGTCGGGTCTAGTACATAGCATGGCATACATTAGAGATCCTATGGCTGAGGCATAGGGAGTCTTACTCATCCTTTCTCTATCTTCTGCCGATGTCGGACTTTGAGTTTTACTCAAGGTCGTATTGGGCAACATAGGCAAGAACCCTTTCTTGCTATCTTCCATTCCAAACCTCTTTAGAACTTTGTCCAAATATGTACTTTGTGACAATGATATTTGGCGTTTCGATCTATCTCTATAAATCTTTATGCCTAATATGTAAGCTGCTTCGCCAAGATCCTTCATTGAAAAACTATTATTCAAATACTCTTTGACACTATTAAGAAGGTCTACATCATTCCCAATCAACAATATGTCATCCACATACAGTATTAAGAATGCTACAGAGCTCCCACTCACTTTCTTGTAAATACAAGCTTCTCCATAAGTTTGTATAAAACCAAAACTTTTGATTACCTTATCAAAACGTTGATTCCAACTTCGGGATGCTTGCTTCAATCCATAGATGGACCGTTGAAGCTTGCATACCTTGTTAGCATCTTTAGGATCGACAAAACCTTTGGGTTGTATCATATACAACTCTTCATCAATGTCTCCATTGAGGAATGCTGTTTTGACATCCATCTGCCATATCTCATAATCATAATATGCAGCGATTGCTAACATAATCCTCACAGACTTTAGCTTCGCTACCGGTGAGAAAGTCTCATCGTAGTCAACTCCTTGAATTTGTCGAAACCCTTTTGCGACAAGTCGAGCTTTATAGACAGTAACATTACCATCAGCATCTGTTTTCTTCTTGAAAATCCATTTGTTCTCGACAGCCTTCCGGCCATCCGGTAAGTCCACCAAAGTCCATACTTGGTTTTCGTACATGGATCCAATCTCGGATTTCATGGCTTCTTGCCATTTATTGGAATCTGGGCTCATCATCGCTTCCTCATATGTCTCGGGGTCATCGGTGTTGTCCACCAACATGACATTCATAACGGAATCATACCAATCTGGAGTGGTACGACTTCTCGTTGACCTCCGAGGCTCTGTAGCAACTTCAACCGAAGTTTCATGATCACCATCATTAGCTTCCTCTCTTATTGGTGCAGGCACCACAGGAACTTCTTCCAGTGCTGCGCTACTCGCAATTTCGAGAGAAGGTTCGACAACCTCGTCGAGTTCTACTTTCCTTCCAGTCACTTCTTTCGAGAGAAATTCCTTCTCTAGAAAGGATCCATTCTTGGCAACAAAGATTTTGCCTTCGGATCTATGATAGAAGGTATACCCAATAGTTTCCTTCGGGTATCCTATGAAGACGCATTTTTCCGCTTTGGGTTCAAGCTTGTCCGGCTGTAACTTCTTTACATAGGCTTCGCATCCCCAAACTTTAAGGAACGACAATTTAGGTTTCTTTCCAAACCATAATTCATACGGTGTCGTTTCAACGGATTTAGATGGTGCCCTATTTAAAGTGAATGCGGCTGTTTCTAATGCATAACCCCAAAATGATAGCGGTAAATCTGTAAGTGACATCATAGAACGAACCATATCTAAGAGAGTTCGATTACGACGTTCAGACACACCATTACGCTGTGGTGTTCCCGGCGGTGTCAATTGTGAAAGTATTCCGCACTTCTTTAAATGCTCGCCAAACTCGTAACTTAGATATTCACCTCCACGATCAGAACGTAGAAATTTAATCTTCTTGTTACGTTGATTCTCTACCTCACTTTGAAACTCCTTAAACTTCTCGAAAGTTTCGGACTTATGTTTCATGAAATAGATATACCCATATCTACTCAAGTCATCCGTGAAGGTAAGAACATAACGATAACCACCGCGCGATGCTACACTCATTGGACCACACACATCAGTATGTATGATTTCCAGTAAGTCCGTAGCTCGCTCCATTATACCAGAAAATGGAGTCTTAGTCATTTTACCCATCAGACATGCTTCGCATCTTTCAAGTGATTCAAAATCAAGTGATTCAAGAAGTCCATCGGAATGGAGTTTCTTCATACGTTTCACTCCGATGTGACCAAGACGACAGTGCCACATATAGGTCGAATTATCGCTTGATTTCAAACGTTTAGCCTCAATGTTGTTGATATGTGTATTTCTACTATCGAGATTCAATAAGAATAGACCATCTATCAAAGGTGCATGTGCGTAAAACATATTACTCATATAAATCGAACAACCATTATTCTCGGATTTAAACAAGTAACCGTCTCGCAATAAACAAGATCCTGATATAATGTTCATGCTCAACGCAGGCACTAAATAACAATTATTTAAGTATAAAACTAATCCCGATGGTAGATGAAGAGGTAGCGTGCCGACCGCGATCACATCAACCTTTGATCCGTTTCCCACGCGCATCGTCACCTCGTTCTTCGCTAGCTTCCGTTTATTCTGCAGCTCCTGTTTCGAGTTACAAATATGAGCAACCGAACCAGTATCAAATACCCAGGCACTACTACGAATACTAGTGAGATACACATCAATAACATGTATATCAGATATACCTTTCTTGTTGATGTTGCCGTTCTTCAAATCCGCCAAGTACTTTGGGCAATTCCGCTTCCAGTGACCTTCTCCCTTGCAGTAAAAGCACTCAGTATCAGGCTTTGGTCCAGCCTTGGTTTTCTTCGTCGGCATGGCAACTTTCTTACCACCCTTCTTGAAGTGTCCCTTCTGCTTAGACTTGCCTTTCTTGAATTTGGTGGTCTTATTGACCATCAACACTTGGTGCTCTTTCTTGATCTCCACTTCTGCAGATTTTAACATAGCAAATAGTTCTGGCAACTCTTTGTTCATGTTCTGCATGTTGTAGTTCATCACAAAGTTCCTGTAACTTGGTGGTAGTGATTGGAGGACACGGTAAATCCCCAAAGCATTAGGAATCACTATACCCAAGCTTTGAAGTTTGTTTGCGTGCCCAGACATCTTAAGCACATGCTCACTGACGGAGCTGCCCTCTTCCATCTTGCAGTTAAAGAACTTTTCAGAAGCTTCATAACTTTCAATTGCCGCATGAGTCTCAAAAATTAATTTGAGATCCTCGACAATATCATATGGGTCTGAATTCTCAAACCTTTTCTGAAGCTCCGATTCTAAACCATACAAGATAGCACACTGAACTATGGAGTACTGATTCTTCCGAGCGAGGTAAACATTCTTTACTTCATCGGGAGCATCAGCTGCAGGTGGGTCACCCAGCGGTGCATCTAGCACATAGGTCAAATTACCAGCTGTGAGGACAATCCTCAAATTGCGGAACCAATCCGCGAAGTTGCTTCCATTGTTTTTCAACTTTTCTTTCTCTAGGAACGCATTAAAATTGATGGTAGGGGCTGCCATTGATCTACAACATATTTGCAATAGTTTAGACTAAGTTTATGACAAAGTTCAAATTAATTAATGAAATTAAACTAGGTGAACTCCCACTCAAAACAACATCCCTCACATTGTTTTAGTGATCACACGAACCAAATCCACTACATCAACACCGATCATCACGAGAGCTGATATAGTTTTAATGGCGAACAATCATCATGTTCATCATATCTACTATATGATTCATGCTTTGCCTTTCGGCGATCCGTGTTCCTGAGGCCATGTCTGTACATGCTAGGCTCGTCAAGATCAAACCTTAGCTACCGCATAAGCAAATCTGGCTTGCTTACGTTGTATTCACCCGCGGAATCAAAGACACCCGATCATCACGTGGTGCTTCGAAGCAGCAAGCTTTGGCAACGGTGCATACTAAGGGTGAACACTTTAGAACTTGAAATTTATGTGCATGAGGGATCATCTTATAATGCTACCGTCGTCTACTAAGCAATACAAGATGCATAAAGGATTAACATCACATGCAATTCATAATATGTGATATGATATGGCCTTTCTTCTTTGTGCTTCTGATCTCCATCTTCAAGCACGAACATGATCTCCATCATCACCGGCATAGCATCAAGGTCAATGACGCTTCTTCATGGTTGTCGTCCACCAGCTTTAACTATTACAACTATTTTGAATAGACACGCAGGTCTTAACAGAAATTAAAGACAACCATATGGCTCCTGCCGGTTGCCAACTTACAATAAGGAACATTGCATACATCAAATATAATCACAATCATGGCCATATCACATCACTGCACACCCCTGCAAAACAAAGTTAGACGCCTCTACTTTCTTTGCATATTTTACGTGGTTTGGGGCTTTCAATAAGTGTCGTTCTAACTTACGAACAAGAACCACAACATTGATACTAGCATTGTTGATTACCCGTTGTAAATTGGATCTTAACTATGCTAGGAGAAACAGGCACCCGCAAAGCCACTTATGCAATACAAGTTGCATGTCAAACGTGGAGCAAGTCTCATGAACGATGTCATGTAAGGTTAGCCCGGGCCGCTTCATCCCAACATACCGCAAGATGCAAAGTACACAAAAAGCAATCTACAATAAAAGCATCAACGCCCACAATGACCATTGTGTTCTACTCGTGCAACAGATCTACATATAGACACGGCTCTGATACCACTGTAGGGGTTCGTAGCATGGAAAACAAAAATTTTCTATCGCATACAAACAAACAAGCCAAGATCTATCTACTAGATTGTAGCAACGAGTCGATGGAATAACTCACCCTCGAAGATTCCAAAGTGTTTAACGAGAGCAGATTCTCGTGGGTGATGTAGTCGTACTCTTTCCGATCTCAAGATCGCGTAGACGATCCTTCCAGCGCCGCGTTCCCGCAGCGCTCCCGCAGTCGGTCACACGTTCGGTACTCGACGAAGACCTTCCTCTCCCTTGTTCCAGCAGGCAGCGGAGGTTGTAGCACTCTCCTCGCGATTCCGGCAGCACAACGGCGTGGTACCGGAGGTAGAGGGGAAATCCCGCAGGGCTTCGCCTTAAGCCGGTGCGAGTATGGTGGAGCTTATGAGAGAGGCTATTAGTGGTCTAGTAATTAGACACACCAATTAGAGGGCTCTAAACCAATTAGAAGGCTCTAAACCGAATAGCTCTAAACCGGGGTCTAGATCTAGGGTTTAGTTTAGAGGATAGGAAACTTGTGTGTCTAGGAGGGGAGCCCTGCCCCTCCTTATATAGGTGGGAGGGCTGGCCGGCCAAGGGGAGGAGTTCCTCCCCAACTCGGCCTAGGGAGGTGCGCCGGCCAAGGGGAGGAATTCCCCTCCAACTCGGCCTCCACCTCTCCTCCTCTTTTCCCACTTCCCAAAACTGCCGTTTGACTTTCAAACTAGCCGTTTGACTTTTCAATTTAGGATTTAAATAAATCCTTTATTTGGGACAGCAAGAATACTTAGTACATGATGCAATCATTCCAATATGTAATGACACATTCATGTACCCCTTCCCCCCCGGAGTGCCGGACAATCCGGAACCTTCTAGAATATCCCCGATGAAAACACCGGAATCATTCCCGAACTCCGAAACGGGACTTTCCTTATATGAATCTTATTCTCCGGACCATTCCGGATCACCTCGTGATATCCCGGATCCCATCCGAAACTCCGAACAACATTCGGTCTCTTTCTCATAATACCATAACTACTCAAACAACGTCGAATCCTTAAGTGTGTCTCCCTACGGTTCGTGAATTATGCGGACATGATCGAGACACTTCTTCGAACAATAACCAATAGAGGAATCTGTAAATTCATATGGCTCCCACATATTTCTACGATTACTTTGCGATCGAATGAACCACTTACATACGATACCAATTTCCCTTTGTCTCACGATATGTTACTTATCCGAGGTTATGATCGTCGGTATCTCTGCATACCTAGTTCAACCTCGTTACCGATAAGTACTCTTTTCTCGTTCCCGTGATATGTGATCCCTTGTGACCAAGTCACATGCTTGCAAGCTAATTGGATGACATTTCACCGAGAGGGCCCAGAGAATATCTATCCGTCATGTGGATGGACAAATCCCACTCTTGATCCATGTGTTTCAACCAATACTTTCCGAACACTCAATGCCACCTTTATAGCCACCCTGTTACGGTGTGGTGTTTGATGACATCAAAGCATCCATCCAGTAAAGGTGATATGCATGATCTCATGGTCGAAGGAATTAGGTTACTATGTATCAGAAAGCATATAGCAATTGAACTATTGAAATGACTTGATCTTTATGCTACGCTTGTCTATAGGAGTATGTCCACCATATCATTCTCCTAACGATATGATCTTGTTGTTGATAACATCTCAATGTTCATGACAAAGAAACCACATCATCAATCAACCAACAAGCTAGTGAAGTATAGAGGCTATATTAGGGACTTCAATTTAAGTTTACAATTCACACAAGTATTAATGTTTCCTTGTTAATACTATTATAGCATGAATATAAACATTTATCATAAACACAAAGATATAATAATAACTATATTTATTATTGCCTCTAGGGCATATCTCCAACACCCCGCCCCACCATCCCCCCACACCCACCCCACCACGATGGCGACCGCCGAGCCCGGACCGAGCCCACCGCCCAAGGCCCCGCGATGGCGACGCGCAGCACGGGTCAGGAAGGGCGCCGGGTGGCGGCGGCGATGCAGGGAGAACGAGCAGGAGGTGGCGGCGCCATGGAGGACTGGTGGCAGAGGCGCGGCAGAGGGCGGTCCGGTGCGGATGCTTGCGGCTCAGGGAGGCGACGCCGCAGGGCAGGTGACGGCGGGGAAGAGGCCACAGGGCACAGCGCCAGGAGGCCGGGGGAGAGGCGGCACGCGACGCTTCTCGATGGGGACAGACCCAGAAGACCAGGGGGAACAGGAATCACGGAAGCGGGGACGAGGTTGGGAGAGCGGACGCGGGGAGAAGGAGCTCTCGGGGAGGAAGAAGCCGGCGGCGACCTCTGTGAGGAAAGAGAGACGAGCGGCTTTTGCTTCTTGCGAGAGTGGATTTGCTCCATATGGTGGTTGACGTTGCTACAATCGGCGGCTAGAGTTGCTTCCCGCCAAGGGCGGCGCTGCTCCATGTGACAACCAACCTACTTTTTTGATTTTGCTACATTGATATATTCTTTTTGCTATCTCTGTTTTTTCGTTTTGCTACAATACTATAAATATTTTGCTACAAGTTCTTTGACGAGGTTTTCCGGCTAAATTCTCCGGCGATGTCTCTGGCGAAGTACGCTTTTTGCTACATTAGAAGAACTTTGCTGCTACAACCGTATTGTGGTTTTGCTACAACAGTGTCAACTTTTTGCTACAAGGTCTCCGGAGAGAGTCAACGGCGAGTTTTCTCTGACGATGTCTCCGGCGAAGTTGGTTTTGCTGCATTAGCACATTTTTTTTGCTGCATGGTCTCCGGCGAAGTCTCCGGCGAGACGTTCTATTTTTAAAACGAACCTTTTTTTGCTTCGGAAGCAAAAGCGGGGATATATGCAGCAAACGCGGGATGTTTTGCAGTAAAAGCGGGATTTGGGGCAATTTTGTGGACACGTGTCGCGCAGGGAAGGAGGACGATGGAAAAATCCTATCGTCCGGGGGACGCAGAGCGTTGTCCATTAATAATTATTAGTTTACTCTTACATGCATCCGATCGAGATCATTTCCTATCTAATTTACCTGGCTTTGCAAGGCTTTGATTGGCGGCAGGAACCGTACTCTTGTATACACAGGGAATGAATCGCAATATATATACAGGGTATACGTGTACATTATTTAGGCAATGTAATGGATTTTTTTTGGCGGAAAAGGCATAAAACCAAATATTATCTAAAACCAGCCCTTATAAAACATCCTTACAAAAAGACACAAAACATAAGTTCTTAAAAAGTTCAGCACCATCTTCCTTCTACATCCCTCGGGAACGCCCTGTGAGCAAAGCTCGATACCGCCTCTGAGCCTCCGTCGTGGCAAATCTCATGTCGGAAAAAACTTGAAAAAAACTCAGGCACTTGTAGAAGCAGCGGGCTGAAAGTCATTGACATAGACTAGAAAATATCGGTGAACATGATCTTGAGAGATCGCCGTCCATGAGAACCTACCAAACTCACAAGTTCCCAGACAAAGCTGTACATGGTTGAACTTCACCCAGGACCCTACCCGGACCTGGACATGATGATGGCCACACATCATGAGAGCGCAGCCCTACGGCATGTGACGGTGGCGACATGATCGGCAAAGGCGGCTTTTAGCGTGCGGCATAGGAGGATCTGCACGGCAACGGGGATATTTAGGCCGATCGGTCCTGGTCATATCTTCCGGTACGCACGTTCGTTGGTCTGGCTGCATCTCAGCCCATTTAGTGTTGGCTTGGAATTGTGCGACCGCCAGCGAAAACTGAGGTGGACGATGGCGACGTCTCTTGGCGTCGTTCCCTTATTGAAGACATTATTTTTGCAGTTGCATTATCCCTCTTGACATCATCGTTTTTGAGCACTTACTGCTTGGAAGGGTTCGCTGGCAGAGCGGTGTTTCATCTACCGCGTCGACGAGTGCAGTTGGGTCTCAGCGATGGGCATGTCTTGGTGGACTCACGCAGAGTGGTGGACTTGTCTGGTGTCATGGTGGTGTTGATGGAAGGTCTCGCAAGATCATTGCATTGATTTCTCCTACATATGGGTATGCGGAAGACGACTTCAACGAGAACTTCTAAAGAAGGTATGCTGGTACACGCTAATATTTTCCGAAAGTTCCTTACAAAATCTTTGGTGTAGCATCGCGGTGGTGGGGATAACTGGGCATGGTTGGGCACGACTGGGCCTGGTCTCGGCATGACTGTCTTGGTCGACCCTACCGTTGCATCCAGACGGCGGGCACCTCGGTGATGGAAGGCGGATCCCCTCAACTTGGAGCAGCATTGCCCATGGCTACAAGATATGTTGCTAGCCTACCATGTCCAGTCTAGCGACTTGCATTGTGATGTTGGTCGCACCATGGGCTCGAGCTCGTGGATGCCGGGGCGACGTACTCAGAAGGTGTACCATGCGGGTGCTTCGGCCAGCAAGGTGTGGTGGTGATGGTCATGTGCTTTGGTCACTTGGGTGGCGAGGAGCAGGCAGCGGAGGCCCTGGTGATGGTGTTGCTTCGAATTGATGTCCCGCATATCGTGTTTTGAAGGCCATGCTAGGGGAACGAGGGCAGTTAGTTAGTGGGTTTGTGCGAAGGGTTTTTCTAAGCAAAAACTCCACGTTTCAACGCCGCCAGTGGTGATTCTTGAGTCATTAGGGCTCCGGGTGAAAACCATGGACCTTTGGTCTCATTGACGGCGGCATGGACCGTCGTTGCCCTCTTGGGGCGTTATCGTGGAGATCCTTTCCCACTTGGTTCTATGCCTTCGGTGGCAAATCTTGTTTTTCTTGTTCTTTGTTGATTATTTTGGATCTACTATGTAAGAGGGTTTCCTCTTCACCTTGTATCGGTTTGAGGTCATACGTGGCTTCATTTATAAAGCGGGACAATGAGCCTATTTCAAGGAAACTTTAGATTAGGGACCCAACAAGCATTAGGCAAAGTACAACGAGCCCTGCAAAGTTGGAGTAGGGACGAATTTGGCTCAGTGAGAAAGCAGATAAATACTATATGTGATAAGCTCTTTTTTACGTCAAAAGGGATTTCATATATGTGAGAAGTTGTTACGGTCGTGTCTAATCAAGGGCATGATGTGGACAGGAATAAACCTAAACCAAATAACTTCAGTTCCCTCTAATCTATTACATTTGGCAACCTCATGAGCAACACTATTACAATCCCTTTTAACTAGAGACATGGTAAAACAGCCTATACATTCTCTTAACCTCTGAATATCCCTATAGAGGTAGCATAGTATAGACAGATTCTGTTTTTAGCTTTCACCGATGAATAAACAACAATGGGGTCTATTTTATTCTCAGAAGGCAGAATATTTCTATCAGCATAGATTTGGAGGCATCTAAGCCTCGCATTGGCTTAAGCTTCTTTAGTATTCTCACAATTGGTCATCCTTTCCACCATTTCCCAGATCACCTGTCCCGTAACATCACTAATGACTCCACCCATGGAAGCATGGTTAGTTTCCTAGATGAAAGAGGCATCAAACTTTAGTTTACTTTTACATTGAGCTGGAGGCTTGGAAAGCGAGTCAACAGTGTTCTTCATTGGCACCATGATACATTCCAAATGTATCTACTTTTCCAAGTACTTTTCTCGGTGGACTGCTTCGAAATCTCCTAGAACTAGGATCAAACTGCTAAATTCGAAGCTGTTTTGAGCAAAAGTATTCTTTTTGTCTTTTT
Organism: Avena sativa; assembly: GCA_916181665.1. Taxonomy (NCBI): domain Eukaryota; kingdom Viridiplantae; phylum Streptophyta; class Magnoliopsida; order Poales; family Poaceae; genus Avena; species Avena sativa. The sequence continues at coordinate 325,623,788 of OV702282.1, forward strand.
CACAGGAAATAAAATCGGAGGAAAATACCATGCCATTTTTTATCGAAACAAGGATTACTAGACCTGAAAGATCACGAGAGGGGCCATGATGACCGAACAACCTAGGTGGTGTGGCCTATGGTGGGGCCCACACGACCTATGGTCGTTTGGCCCTCGAGCATCGCCTCGTCTCCTCTTTTGGCGTACCCTCTTATATACCCCGAAAATATACCCTGCCAGGAGGAGGGGCGTTTTGTGAAATAGAGAGTCGCCGCCATCACAATATTCGTTTTCTTGGTCAGATTGATCTTGATCTTCATGCCGAAGAGGGGTATTTTGACGTCGTCTTTACCACCATCATCACCAATGTCATCTCCATCAACCATGTGCTCACTCTCCATCACCATGAGTGAGTAGTCCTTTGTAGACATGTGAGCTGGATGCTGATTGGATGAGATTGATCATGTAATCATGCATATATGTCGAGATTTGAGGGGTTTATCTTGAGGATGTTCTTATGTGAGTGTTGATGTACTTTTTCTATGTTTAATGCTTGTTACTAGGACCCGAGTGACATGATTTCAGTATTGTACTTTTATTGCCCCATCATATATATGAGTTTGATATTTATCTGCAAGGTGTATTACCTGTTGTTATGTTGATCCTGCGAACCGTGAAGTGATTGTTAGGGAAACAAGGGGGGATATGTGATAGTTTGAGGATTATGTGTGTTCATGGATTGTTAATACATTTTTCCGGTCTATTAGAAAGGGTATACCTTGATTACCTATAGTTCCAAGTTGGCCCCGGTGAAACGGGCAGGTAGGACAATAGATGTTGTGCAAATTTTCTTGGTTAATACGCGTAACTATATTTGGAACACACGGCTACACACAACGAAACTAGAGATGAACACCATGTTATTTTTTTTATTTTTTTTAGAAACACAGTACAAACGCAGACGCTCACAATGCGTACATACACTCACCCCTAGAACACATACACGCACACCCTACCCCTATGAGCACCTCCGAGAGACTGAGCCGGCGGATCTTGAGATTGACGAAGTCACCGCAGGCGCCTCGCTATCGACGGGAACGTCGCCTCCCACTGAAAAAATATTTCGCCTTAATGAGACACCAAAGCGTCAAACCTGGGGTTTGAACTCTGGTGGGCTGGGGGTACCACTGCCCTCCTAACCATCCAACCACGGTTTGGTTCTCAACACCATGTTATTTATATTAATATTGTATGATCAATCTTATTCACGCAACACACTGGTATCACATCATGCCTACGCTTTTATCCACTGAAAGTTACAAGTTCACTACTTCCTGTAAAAACTAGGAATCTGTTACTACTGTTTACTGTTTTGCTTTACTATTTAATTTCAACTATTGCAATCACCACTTGTTTGTTGACAAAATTTATACATGGGTTCAAAATGCTCATAATGTAGTTTGTAAGGGCCTGAGCAACAGATTTAAGAAGCGTGTCCTTAGCCTCCATAGACATATGTTTTTCATCCCACGCACTTAACTTTTTCGCAAAGATATCTTTAGTAGGTTGGAACTTTCCTTTCTTCATTCTCCCCTCTTGAGTAGGGAAGCCAAGGTACTTATCTTCAAAAGTACTATGTTGAACACCCAACACCTGTTTTACTTCCTCCCGGTTTGAATTAGAGCAAATGTTACTAACAAAATTGAACATTTCCCTGCACTTACCAGTTGACCCGTGCACCTCTCATACATGTTTATGGCCTCATGAACCACTATGGCTTTTCAAGGATTGGCTTGGAAAAATAGGATACTATCATCCGTAAAAATAAGGTGAGATATACTAGGTGGAAAAACAGGGAATTGGCCTGGGAGAAGGAGGCGGTGCAGGTGTGGCCGGTGATCCGTGAGGATGGGTTAGTATTAGGATATACAAATATGTGTATTTTTGCTGGCAAAAAAGAATGTTCCACGTAGCCTAGCAAGTGTGGTGTTGGCAAAGTGACACGATCGAGTAGACGGGTCATTGATTCCAGGTTAGGCTCCTTGGATTGGGCTATATAATAAAGGGCAGGTCCAATTTAGCCCTGCAGCTATCTGAAACAAAACTCTCTCCCTTGCTCTCACTTGTGCATTTTGTCACCCGTTCGTATTAGGCTTGTTATACCGCTAGCTCCTGCATGCCTGCGCGCGAGAGAAAAATAATACTCTAATGAAAAGGAAAAGGGAAGAGGAGGCGTGCGTACGTGGAGAGAAAAGGCGTACACACGATCGTTTCAGTTCCAACTCGGATCGGACCTCAGTTTTTTTAGGTCAAAGCCGACTCGGTCTCTGGCCGCCGTTGTGAACGTGAATCGTGTACCGACTCGGAACACTAGATGGCGCTCTCCCTCCACCGGTACACCGGTACGTACTACTATATAGAGCAGGCACCCACCCGGCCGTGTCTACTCGATCTCCACGAAAACTGCTTACAGCAGCAAGGATACGATCGAGCTAGCTAGCCAAATTAAACAACGCCAATTAAGTGAGGAGTCGATCTCGATCCAAGAAGCAAGAAGCAAGCAAACATGGGCTGTGGCATGAGCCGTCTCACAAAGGCCACCGTCGCGGTGGTCATCATGGCCATGCTCTTCCTGCCAGGCGCCATAGCCATGGCCGCCAGCTTCGAGGCCACCCGGAGCCAGCACCTGCCGCTGCCGCGCGGAACCGTCCGTGGGCCAGAGAGCGTCGCCTTCGACGCCCGAGGCGAGGGCCCTTACAGCAGCGTCTCCGACGGCCGCGTACTCAAGTGGAACGGGGAGAAGCTCGGCTGGACCACCTACACCTACGGCCCCGGCTACGACGCCAAGACATGCACCGCCACCAAGCTTCGCCCCGAGACCGCCACCGAGAGCCGTTGCGGCCGCCCGCTCGGCCTTCGCTTCAACCACAAGACCGGAGACCTATACATCGCCGACGCGTACAAGGGTCTCATGCGTGTCGGCCCCGGCGGAGGGGAGGCCACCGTGCTCGTCAACAGCGTCGACGGCATACCTCTCCGCTTCACCAACGGAGTCGACGTAGACCAAGCTACCGGCCAGGTCTATTTCACCGACAGCTCCATGAACTACAACAGGGCCCAACACGAGATGGTTACCAGAACCGGAGACTCTACGGGCCGCCTCATGACGTACGACCCAAGGACATCTCATGCCACCGTTCTACAGCACGACATCACCTACCCCAATGGGGTCTCCCTCAGCACCGACCGTAGCCACCTCGTCGTTGCATCCACCGGCCCGTGCAAGCTACTAAGGCACTGGATCAAAGGCCCTGACGCTGGGAGAACCGAGCCTCTCGCTGACCTACCGGGCTACCCCGATAACGTGAGGCCCGACGGAAGGGGAGGTTACTGGGTCGCGCTACACCGTGAGAAGAATGAGCTGCCTTTTGGCCGCGATAGCCATCGCCTCGCCGTCAGGGTCGATGCCTACGGAAACATACTCGAGGAGATGAAGGGACCCAAGAGCGTCAGACCCACCGAGATAATCGAGAGGCCAAATGGCAAGATGTACATGGGATCCGTGGAGCTGCCTTATGTCAGCGTAGTTAAACGCAACAAGTAGACAACATAGGTCGATGATTTATTAGCACGGCTTTTCGTTTATATTGTATTTCTATATATCCTTGTTGACTGTAATTTGTAGTTTCTTTTTTTATTTTCATCATAATGTAACCAAACTACCTATCACCATATCATTTTTATTTCCTTTGTTTTGACGCGTGAGAAACAACTATAGGTATCCAAAGTCTTGAGTTATCAATGTGGTGCATACATTTTTTCAACATATCATGTGCCTATGATAAGTTGAGGTATCCAAAGTTTCGAAAGTTCCTACCCTTCAATGTTCTCTTGTGCTGTAGCAACTCCACGACGCACCCAAGTCTACTAGACTTCTAGTTCTACTACTACAAGTAACACGCTACCTAGCTGAGCTAAGTCAGTTAGCCATGCATACAATGAAAAAAATACTTGAGATAAACACATTAATCACTCGATCGGATACATTACGATTGGAGGTGTGTATCAATATCACCATTGCTTTTGCTGGAGCCGTCGACATGGTCATCTCCAACAACACGTTTATATGTACAAATTCCCTCCATTGTCTGGGTTGCCTAAGTTACAGATTCTCGTAGTATTAGCTATGATTTACTTGGCCAAACCCATGCTCAAGCTATTGTGACAACATGAATGCCACCTACATTTGCCAAAATTCTACCTACATGCATCTTTCTAAGAGCAAGTTCAATGATATAGTATGTTGGCTATAAGAAAGTGACATGTCATCTATAGCCAACTCTATATGTACAATAGTTAGATACAAAAATATAATATTTAATTAATACATGACCCACATGTCACTTTTATAAAGTTCCTAGGAGCACGTGATAGAGTTGGCTCTTAACTTACAGCTCGCTACATTCTCTCTCCTCCGCCTCATCTAAACTATACTATTTTATTTCTTATAGTCAGCTGACTATACCCTATTATACTTTCTCTAAGTGTGACGATGAACCCCAAACCCCACCATTCTATGCCCTAAATCTAGGCCTACGCCATAGTCCATAAACCTAAGACAATGAACCGAGACATAGGTCTATAGCCTAGACCATAATCCATGGACCTAGACCATAATCCATAAACCCCTAGACCATGAGCATATACCCTAGACCCCTATTAGACCATAATCCCTATAATTTGACAATAGTACATACTCCTTAGAACGAGAAACATACCATAGGCCCCTAGACCGGGATGCTTCCCATAAAACTAGACCCTAAACCGCTAAATCAAGACCCTCGTCCTTAGTCTTTAAACCCTAGACCGAGAAAACATACCCTAGGCCCCTAGACGGGAACCCTAGACCGGTGTGAACTGAATGCTCAAAATGAGGTGATTGTGCATTGGCAGATGGGGTTCACTTCGGTGGAGGCTACCGAGGATGGCTGCGACGAAGCAAATGACATGGTTCTTTGGTCCGGTGTGATTCAGCCGTTACGGGCTCTAGCACTGTTACTCATGTGCTGATGGATACTACACATTGTGGTCTAGGATATGATGACTGCAGCAGCACTTCATTGGGAGACCCCAAGCGGGAGGTATGATGCAGTTCAGCAGGCAAGTTTCCCTTAGTAAGAAACCAAGGTTATCGAACCAGTAAGAGGAAGGAAACACCCCAAAGGTGATGCAAGCAACGTGGATACCTGCACAACACAAACTCAAGACTTTGCCCCAACTAACTGTGAGGTTGTCAATCTCACCGGTTGTTGTAACAAAGGATAAAACGTATGGTGTGGAAGGTAATGGTTTGCAGCAAGTAAACAAGTAACAGTGGAAGATGTATCAATGGTAAAGATTGGACCGGGGTCCATAGTTCACTAGAGGTGCTCTCCTTCGATAAACAACATGGCATGAAGGGTAAACAAATTACAGCAGGGCAATTGACAGGAACTGAGCAAGGCATAACAATGCAATTACTAGTCAGAAAGATCCTATGAGGTTGATTGGGCAATACAACAAGATACATAGACCGCCATCCAACTGCATCTATGACTAGAAGTCCATCTTCAGGTTATCATCCGAACCCCCTCCACTATTAAGTTGCAAGCAACAGACAACTGCTTTAAGCAAAGTGTGTAAGGTAAACAGTCCACATGTTCCATGAACAATAGACCGTTGTTTTCTCCCTAGTAGCAACAGCACATCTACAACCGAAGATATTTATGTCATTTCCCTTGGAAACTAGAGGCATAAACCCACTATCGAGCATAAATACCCCCTCTTGGAGTCACTAGCAACTACTTGTCCAAGATAGCTACTAACAACGGAGAGCATGCAATATCACAAACAACACAGACATGATAGAATCATAAAGATAAAACCATTAATAAAACCAACATAATGATCTCAATATCCATCGGATCCCCGCAAACACAACATGCATGATTACAAATAGATTAGATCTTGATCATGAACGGATCTCACAAGATCTATACATGAAAGCACAAGGGAGGAGATACAACCATCTAGCTACTACATGGACCCATAGTCCAAGGTGGAACTACTCACGCATCATACCGGAAAGAAGGCCTCCGGTGTGATCTCCCCTCTGGTAGGGTTCCGGGAAGAACTTCAGATCCCCCCCCCCCGATCTAGGGACGATGGTGGTGGCGGCTATAGACGGTTTCGTGGATATTTGATCGGGTACTCAGGTTTTCTGCATCGGGGGCTTCTTATCGGCGAAGGGGGAGACCGAGGCGGCCGCCAGGGCAGGCAAACCCTAGCTAGGCGCGGGCTAGGGCCCACCCGTGGCTAGGGTGGGTCTGGCCCCCTGGCTGGCCTCTCGGGCTCTCCTCTGGACTTCTTGTTACCCACGGAAAGTAATTAACTTTGTCCTTTGTCCCGTCCAATTCCGAGAATATTTATTTACTAACTTTTCTGAAACCAAAAACAGTAGAAAACAGGCATCTGGCACTGTTGCAACTTGTTAATAGGTTAGTACCAAAAAACATGTAAAAATCACCTCAAAGTGTGGACAAGTAAATCAAAGTAGATACAAAACAAGCATGGACCATAAAAAATTATAGATACGTTTCCAACGTATCAACATCCCCAAGCTTAACTCATGCTCGTCCTCGAGTAGGTAAGTGATAAAAAGAATAATTTTTGAGGTGACATGCACCCTCACAATAAAGATCCAACCATTTGCAAGCATTGAAAGCTGGGATCAAAGAACTCTAAACATGTGCATGAAATATGGAGTTCTAACAATAGGACATAGTAACTATGCATGCAACATGGCAAGCTACAAACAAATATCATGAATAACATGCATTGAAAAAACTTTGTTTGTTTCACATGCAGAAAACATAGCATAGTGGAAATCAGCTTGTCCCTCATAGAGTAACAATATAGATGCATAGGACACCTGCAAAGTTCACAAGGGTGACTAGAAACAAGTAGCACAAGAGCAAGTAATAACACAATATGCATCAATTAATAAGCTTTGGAACACTGCACACAGAATGACAACTATGCTCTCTTAATGGTGCCTAAAGGTAGAAGGTGGAGACTCAATAGTGGTGGAAGAAATGCCTTTTTTGTAAAGGAAGCAGTGATTACAAGTTTCAAAAAGAGCTTCCAAATTGTTAGCTTCCAGCCCTCATTGTCCCTATCATAAGAATCTTGAAGTGGTTAAGGTTAAAAGTGGCAAAGCTGGAGTATATGCTTGACGAAGTATAAGCTACCAATCTCATGTCCCTTGAATACGAGGGCCACACCTCATGCATACTCAACTTTGGGTTCAGGTAAGTTCTTGTCACTGTAAGTATTTTCATATCATTGAGAACCGCCAACGGGGTACCCCTTGCACATGGTACATGAGCTTTACCATAACCAAAATGACAAGGCAAGCAGACAATGAGCATCTCAGCAATCTTTTTATTTACCATATGCACAGCTTTTATTGAGGATGCTTCATAGATAGCTCATTACGGTGATGCTGCAAGTTTCCACCATGATTAGGCATGGATTAGGCTAGCGGCCTAGGCGTTTCTCTAACACAAGATACAAACTCCATGGACTTACAAGTTCCCTCTTTATTTCACACCAGTGACATCCATAGACAAAAGAGCATGATATCAACTGAGTACAACAAGGTACAAGTGCAATGTCAAAAACATTCCCTATGACAGCACGGTTCTGCTAATTCCAACTTATAAGTGCAAGCATATACAACAAAGTTGTCACAATGGTTCAAGTTTATTATGGGAAAAGAATAAAGTGTGTCATCAAGTTTGTGAGGGCTTTAATCACTAAGTTTTCACATAACAAAATAGTTTTAAATTAGAAGATAGTTGAAAGCAAGAATATACTTAGAATGGTGTAACACACCATGCATAGGATTTTATAGTGGACACTTTGAAACAACTTGGTTTCTTGGGAGTTGGAAGCATGAGTAGAATTTACTTGTACAAGTGGAGGCTAGAAAAAGACTGGGAGCAACCAACTAAGAGAGCAATAATGGTCATAATCATGCAGTGCAACAAAGCATACTAATCAAAGCAAGAGTGGTACTACAAGTCAAGGACTAAATGATCATAGAGGCTAATGGTGACTTGTCATAGTCATAACATTGTGTGAGCATGTGCCAAGTCAACCCAAGCAAAGCATCAAAGGAGAATACCACAATACTATGCTTTTGCATACTAAAACAACGCATAATTTCTTCAAAACACACTAAGCAATCCCAATTGTTTGGAACAAGACATGCTACAGCAATAATCACTAAGCATAATGCTAAAACAACACCTAGCATGTTATGCTAAAGTCTAAGTCACAGTCAATGCAAGCTCCTCTTGCACTTCAAGCAAGAACTTACTACTCCTTTCCAAACACCAAACAAACTTATTTGCAAAACAACAAAGCGAGAACGGGGGTCCAAACTACTTTATTCAAGCAAAATAAACAATCCTAAGCTAAACAAACAAAAACTAAGACGCTCCAAGAACAATATAACTATGCATGAAACAATAAAAAACGAAGTGTCTAGACAGACCTGAGCTTTTTATTGATGAAGAAGGGGATGCCTTGGGCATCCCCAAGCTTTGACGCTTGTACCTCTTGGATATTTCTTGGGGTGATACCATGGTGGCATCCCCAAGCTTGATCTTTTGTTCATTCTTCATCTCATGGCACCATTCTCTCTTTACACCTGAAATTTTTTCCTTCATACAAAACTTCACACAATCTTCATTACCAACATTAGCTTATTCAAAAGATATTAGATCATTGGCAAAGCTTTGAAATGGCAAGGCTTTTTACTAAAAACACAAGCTACTGTAGTAATCCTTCAAAAATCTCAATTCACCTAAAGAGAACTCAAAAAGGAATCAATAAGAAGCAAATGCAAATAATGGCAGAAATCTGTCAAAACTTACCAGCAGGTAGAAACCGATTTTTTCTAACATCTTATGTTTATCAAATAAAAAAGTGTTAAACTAACGAAATTTATCTAACATACTGGGGGATTTACTCGTAAATTTTCAGCTCAATGCGAGTTACAGAGCCTCCTCGCGAATGTTTTTGGTGGAGGACAGAAATCTGTTTCGGGACAGCAACTCCCCAAATCTTACTTCCCTCTCATTAGAGGTCATTCTTGACACAAAAAGCAAACAAAAAGGATAAGGAGAAGTCATTACAGAAGTAATAACTTCCAAGACTCAAGGAAACTCTTGGGTTATCTCCCAACAAGTACTTTTCTTTAACGCCTTTAAGTTAGACACAAGAAGCAAGAAGAATCAAGTATTTTCAAATGAAGAAGCATTAACATCCATACTTGCAAAGTCTTCAAATATGAAAGGTATCTCATCCAAATGGGTTTTGGAGGATCCCTTCTCATCTCTCTTTGGTCTACTATCTTTATCAAAAAGATTTTCAGGAGCAATCCAATCAAAATTCTTTTCAAAGGTTTCATGCATTCCAACAAGCTTAAAGTGTATGTGTATCTTAAATTCCTCTCTAGGATTAGTTTTATCAGAAATACCCACAACATATACACTTGAACCTAGCATATTGAAACATTCAAAAACCTTTTTGGCCTCCCTAGCAACATCATGAAATTCTTTTGATAAAGTTTCAAGGATGAATTCTCTCTTTTCGGCATTCTTTTCTTCTTTTAGTTTTAGAAACAAGAATTGCATGAAGGGGTTAAGGCTAACAAACCTAGCCTCCAACATATGAACTAAAGAAGCTGCAGCGATCTCATAATTAGGAGCAAGCTCTGCTATAGATTTATCCTCAATATCCTCATGCTTGCTAACATAGTTAAAGAATTCTTCAATATTATCTTTCCCATTTATGGAGCCACTACCTATTGCAAGATCTTTCAGGGCGAACTTGGGGAGCAACATGGTGAGCTAGAGCAAGGTGGCAACTAGAGCAGGAACTAATTTTTTTGTGTTTTTGAATAAAGCAAGCAAACCAAAGTAGACTAATTTTTGGGGTTTTTTTGGAAAGAGGCAAACAAAACCAAGCAAAAGAAATAAAGCAAACTAAAAACAAAGTAAAGAGAAAGGAAGTGAAGGACTCCCCTAGTGAAGACGTCCTTAGCCTCCCCGACAATGGCGCCAGAAAGACTTGATGGTGCTCGACGTAGCACTTTGTTGGTAACCCCAAGCGCAGGGTGTGAAGAGAAAGCAGCAAGTTTTCCCTCAGTTGAGACCGAGGTTATCGAACCAGAAGGAGGAAGGAAACGTCACACAGGTGTTGCAAGCAATGTGGAGACCTCTAGTCCCGGGTACTACGTCTATGAGTACATCCGCGAGTTGACCAGTGAGCGGAAAGTTGACTCACATTATATTTATGATTTGCGGAAGAAACTAGAGCCAGACCAGCGCATAAGAGCAATTCAAGAGGAGCTGGCGGGATTTATGATGAAGGAGGTCCTTAATGTACATGGAGAGCATTATGCAGATGACGTGGAAATCGATTTGTCTTAGTGATCTCCATGTAGTTGATATGATATATATATTCATCAATGACCATGTAATTTCAAAACATTTCTTCCTTTTGATATATATATCATCAATGTATGCTTGCAAGGGATCGATTAATTATATAGATGCATCAACGTGTACTGTGTATGTACTAGCGTAGAATATGTGTACTGAAATATATGTTTGAAATTATAGTGAAACATAAAACAAAAAAGGAACAAAATGGCAAAAAAAAAAGAAATACATAATCTCTGCCGCGGCAGAGAAACACACAATTCTTTGCCGCGGCAGAAAACCTTATAATCTCGGGTGGTGTTACGGCCCGGGACTAGAGGGTTTCCGCCCCCGCGGCACTGAAACAGCCACGTGGCTGTTACTCAGTCACGGGCTGTAGCGAGCCGGGACTAGAGGGGGGTCCTCTAGTCCCGTTTTGGCAATCCCGGACCCAAAACCGGGACTAGAGCCCGTTGCGGCCCAGGACTGGAGGCCCTTTTTCCACCAGTGAAGCTCTGCTAGGCTACTCATTTAGTGTGTTTGGAATTTGCTAGCTAGCTCGTGTGGTTGGCTGCTTTTTTCTTTTTGCAAATCCAGGAGGTTTGCTCTGATAACTGATGTTGTATGAAAAATTGAAAGATTTCTAGATTTTGGTCAATTTTCTAGGTCTGAATTTTGGCAAAGCTAGCAAAAACGAATTTTCAGTAAAACTAAAGGTTTTGAGAATTCGAATCGATTATTCAATTTATTCATGTGTCAATTTTTTAAAAACATATGTCAATGTTTATTTATTATGGTCTATTTTTCAAACAAAATTAAAGTCAATGAGAAGGTAGAGGATTGACGCCTCGAGCAGGCGGGCTATCGATGGTGTTTTGTGGTTGTGGACGATGGTGCTCAGTGCCAACCACGCATGCCAAGAGGAGGAACGAGGTGAGGCGTACAGAGACTGGAAGCTCACCAAGATCTCCATTAACGGTCGATGGATCTGGGAACACGCGGGAAGGACAACATTACCAACCACCGGAGAAAGGAATCATCAAGGAAGGGATCTAGGAGGATACCAGCTGTTTCGAGGGATAAAGTGGTGCTCTAGGGAGAGAACTGAGAGGCATCAGGGCAGGTGATTCGACGATGATGGTTACCGAGACGAAAGGAGGCAGAGCTACATATACAACAGTCAAAACACTATAAAGCCGTAGCAACGCACGGGCATGCATTTAGCTAGTGTTTAGTAGTAAATCTGAATCATGGTGGGGAGACCTACTGTTGTATCTGTCTACACATGAAAAATGGGCGTACATAATGACATTCTCAACAAATCAATCATAACTAGAGAGAATTAAGCAAACCCAAACACATATATATTAATCTTACTATAAAGATTTGTCCCTACGTAGAGCATTCAAAGTTCAAACACATGACCAGGGTATTATCACCTACAGCTAGTAACGTAACACTCTCGGACGATTCGAAGCATGCAGATGGAAGTCGATCCACATCAGTCACATGATGGTGCAGGCGTTGCCGGGAATGGTGTCGTCGACACGCTGGGCCGACCACCGTACTGTTGCTGCCGGTAGTAGGGCCGCGGCGGAGGCGCGTGCTGGTAGGGGTAGGCGACCGGCGGCGCGTGCTGGTAGGGGTAAGCGGCCGGCGGCGGCGGTCCGTGGTGCATGATCTGTTGGTGGTGCGACCTGTGCGGGCGGCCGCCGTCGCTGATGACGGTGATGGTCCTCCCCATGTAGTCCGTGAGACGGCGCTTGAGCATCCAGGCGTCCATGTGCATGCTGCCGTACACAAACACCATTCCCTTGCGCCGCAACACCGACACCCCATGTACGCCTGAGAGAGAGAAAGATCCAAATATATCCATGTACTTATGTCAGATCCATAAACCATAGTAGATTAATTCATGCGTGGATATGGATGATAGATTGATAGTTGAGTAATACTTATTACCGGGCATGTAGCAGAGTACGCTTCGGATCTGCTTGACGCACCGGCGGTGGCTGGGCATGGCCATCGCCAGAATAACCGGCGGCGGCTCCATTAATCGACTTCCTCCGAGATCTGGTACTACGTCTCTTAATGGGGTTAGCTTAATCTATCTGCTTTCACCAAGGTCGCCGTATGTTGGATGAATCAACCTATAGCAACGTAGTCCTTATATAGGGCATAGGGTGCACCGACCTGGGGGCTGGGGCTGCGAAAAAAATGGAAACAATAGCAGGCACGAAGCTTCCTCTATAGGAGACATGATGACACGGCAGCGGATCACCCCCGTATCTCGGTTCGAAATCGCTTATTCATTGATAGCTTAGCTTCGTTATCAAGTGGTCGCTTTCCTTCTTCTCTGTCCATCGTTGAATTAATTAGTTTCCTCTTGCATGCATCCGAGATCATTTCCTACGTAATTTACCTGGCTTTGCAAGGTTTTGATTGGCGGCAGGAACCGTACTCTTGTATACACAGGGAATGAATCGCAATATATATAGCAGGGTATACTTGTACATTATTTAGGCAATGTAATGGATCTGTTTTTGGCGGAAAAGGCATAAAACCAAATATTATCTAAAACCAGCCCTTATAAAACATCCTTACAAAAAGACACAAAACATAAGTCCTTAAAAAGTTCAGTACCATCTTCCTTCTGCATCCCTCGGGAACGCCCCGTGAGCAAAGCTCGATACCGCCTCTGGGCCTCCGCCGTGGCAAATCTCATGCCGGAAAAAACTTAAAAAAAACTCAGGCACTTGTAGAAGCAGCGGGCTAGAAGTCGTCAACATAGACTAGAAAATATCGGTGACCATGATCTTGAGAGATCGCCGTCCATGAGAACCTACCAAACTCGCAAGTTCCCAGACAAAGTTGTACATGGCCTGGTTGAACTTCACCCCGGACCCCACCCGGACCTAGACATGATGATGGCCGCACATCACGGCAGCGCAGCCCTACGGCGTGTGACGGTGGCGACATGATCGGCAAAGGCGGCTTTTAGCATGTGGCAAAGGAGGATCTGCACGAAAACAGGGATGTTTAGGACAATCGGTCCTGGTCATATCTTCTGGTACGCACGTTCGTTGGTCTGGCTGCATCTCAACCCATTTAGTGTCGGCTTGGAATTGTGCGATCGCCAGCGAAAACTGAGGTGGACGATGGCGACGTCTCTTGGCGTCGTTCCCTTATCGAAGGCATTGTTTTTGCAGTTGCATTATCCTTCTTGACATCATCGTTTTGAGCACTTACTGCTTGGAAGGGTTTGCCGGTAGAGCGGTGTTTCATCTACCGCGTCGATGAGTGCAGTTGGGTCTCAGCGATGGGCATGTCTTGGTGGACTCACGCAGAGTGGTGGACTTGTCTGGTGTCATGGTGGTGTTGACGGCAGGTCTTGCAAGGTCATTGCATTGATTTCTCCTAGATATGGGTATGCGGAAGACGACTCCAACGAGAACTTCTAGAGCGGGTATGCTGGTACACGCTAATCTTTTCCGAAAGTTCCCTACAAAATCTTTGGTGCAGCATCGCGGTGGTGGGGATAACTGGGCATGGTTGGGCATGACTGGGCCTGGTCTCAGCATGATTGTGCTTGGTCGACCCTACCGTTGCATCCAGACGGCGGGCACCTCGGTGATGGAAGGCGGATCCCCTCAACTTGGAGCAGCATTGCCCAATGGCTACAAGATATGTTGCTAGCCTACCCTGTCCAGTCTAGCGACTTGCATTGTGATGTTGGTCGCACCATGGGCTCGAGCTCGTGGATGTCGGGGCGACGTCCTCAGAAGGTGGACCGCGCGGGTGCTTCGACAAGCAAGGTGTGGTGGTGATGGTCATGTTCTTTGGTCACTTGGGTGGCGAGGAGCAGGCAGCGGAAGCCCTGGTGATGGCGTCGCTTCGAATTGATGTCCCACATATCGTGTTTTCAAGGCCATGCTAGGGGACCGGGGGCGGTTAGATAGTGGGTTTGTGCGAAGGGTTTTTCTGAGCAAAAACTCCACGCTTTAACGCCGCCAGTGGCGATGCTTGAGCCATTAGGGCTCCGGGTGAAAACCATGGACCGTTGGTCTCATTGACGGCGGCATGGACCGTCGTTGCCCTCTTGGGGCGTTGTCGTGGAGATCCTTTCCCACTTGGTTCTATGTCTTCGGTGGCAAATCTTGTTTTTCTTGTTCTTTGTTGATTATTTTGGATCTACTATGTAAAGAGGGTTTCCTCTTCACCTTGTATCGGTTTGAGGTCATACGTGGCTTCATTTATAAAGCGGGACAATAAGCTTGTTTCAAGGAAACTTCAGATTAGGGACCCAACAAGCATAAGGCAAAGTACAACGAGCCCTGCAAAGTTGGAGTAGGGAGGAATTTGGATCAATGAGAAAGCAGATAAATACTATATGTGATAAGCTCTTTTTTTACGTCAAAAGGGATTTCATATATGTGAGAAGTTGTTACGGTCGTGTCTAATGAAGGGCATGATCTGGACAGGAATAAACCTGAACCAAATAACTTCAGTTCCTTCTAATCTATTACATTTGGCAACCTCATGAGCAACACTATTACAATCCCTTTTAACTAGAGACATGGTAAAACAGCCTATACATTCTCTTAACCTCTTGAATATCCCTATAGAGGTAGCATAGTCTAGACAGATTCTGTTTTTAGCCTTCACCGATTAGTAAACAACAATGGGGTCTATTTTATTCTCAAAAGGCGGAATATTTATGTCAGCATAGATTTGGAGGCATATAAGCCTCGCCTTGGCTTAAGCTTCTTTAGTATTCTCACAATTGGTTATCCTTTCCACCATTGCCCAGATCACCTGTTCCGTAACATCTCTAATGACTCCACCCATGAAAGCATGGTTTGTTTCCTAGATGAAAGAGGCACCAAACTTTAGTTTACTTTTACCTTGAGCCTGAGGCTTGCAAAGTGAGTTAACAATGTTCTTCATTGTCACCTTGATACATTCCAAATGTATCTACTTTTCCAAGTACTTTTCTCGGTGGACTGCTTCTAAATCTCCTAGAACTAGGATCAAACTACTGAATTTGAAGCTGTTTTCAGCAAAAGTATTATTTTTGTCTTTTTCCACAGGAAAATAAAATCAGAGGAAAATACCACGCCATTTTTTATCGAAACAAGGACTACTAGACCTAAAAGATCACGAGAGGGGCCATGATGACCGAACAACCTAGGTGGTGTGGCCCATGGTAGGGCCCACACGACCTATGGTCGTTTGGCCCTCGAGCATTGCCTCGTCTCCTCTTTTGGTGTACCCTCTTATATACCCCGAAAACATACCCTGCCAGGAGGAGGGTGTCTTGTGAAATAGAGCGCCACCGCCATCACAATCTTTGCTTTCTTGGTTAAATTGATCTTGATCTCCACGCGGAAGAGGGGGATTTCGACATCGTCTTTACCACCATCATCGCCAATGTCATCTCCATCAACCATGTGCTCACTCTCCATCACCATGAGTGGGTAGTCTTTTGTATACATGTGAGTTGGATGCTGATTGGATGAGATTGATCATGTAATCATGCATATATGTCGAGATTTGAGGGGTTTATCTTGAGGATGTTCTTATGTGAGTGTGGATGCACTTTTGTTATGTTTAATGCTTGTTACTAGGGCCCGAGTGACATGATTTCAGTATTAGACTTCTATTGCCCCATCATATATATGAGTTTGATATTTATCTGCAAGGTGTATTACCTGTTGTAATGTTGATCCTGGGAACCGTGAAGTGATAATTAGGGAAACTAGGGGGATATGTGATAGTTTGACGATTATGTGTGTTCATGGATTGTTAATGCATTGTTCTGGGCTATTAGAAAGGGTATACCTTGATTACCTATAGTTCCAAGTTGGCCCCGGTGAAATGGGCAGGTAGCACAATAGATGTTGTGCAAATTCTCTTGGTTAATACGCATAATTATATTTGGAATACACACCTACACACAATGGAATTAGAGATGAACACATGTTATTTATATTAATATTGTATTATCAATCTTATTCATGCAACACACTGGTATCACCTCATGCCTACGCTTATCCACTAAAAGTTACATGTCCACTACTTCCGGTGAAAACTAGGAAACTGTTACTACTGTTTAGTGTTTTGCTTTACTGTTTAATTTCAACTATTGCATTCACCACTTGTTTCTTGACAATATTTATACGTGGGTGTGGTATAGAGTGACGTCTCAATTCCTAAAGTCTTATTGGTATTCTTGTGCTCCCCTTGTGTTGAACTATAAATTTGGATAATACTTCTCATCAAAGATTTCAACGACCCCCTATACTTGTGGGCATCACACCCACTCCTGCTTCTTCTGACCCACCTGGGACGAACTCGCTTTGTTATTGATACTAAAAAAATCTTGTGTGAGGGTGTACATATAATTTTGGAGGAAATAGCAGAAGCCTCAATACTGCACTTCCCACCCTCGTGGACAATGTTGTTCCTAATGTGATATGCTCACCAGAGCAGGAGCAGAATGAGTGGTTGTGAATCTTTGTTTGCATTGGCAAGAAGCATGAGTAGCCAATCAGGACCTATGTATCAGAACTGTGCCTCATCCGGCAAGCACCACACTTCTCTCATCTTTCGTCATAGAGCTCGTTCTTGTACACGAAATAGTGGCATCAAAGATGCTTTCTTCATCTAGTCCACATAAGTTGCAGGTGTTATTAACTTCGAGTGTTCTTCCCCATTTATTCTTTTTATTTACAAGGTTATCTGATGCAAATGTCCAAGTAAAGATGTGTGCCTTGTTTGACACCTTACATATCCAAATGAGGTTCCAAATGTTCCTAGAGTCATCTCTTGTCACACTATTGCCACTGTTAAGATGTAGACACCTTTGTGTGTTAAAAGGAAATTTATATGCACTTTTAATAGAGAAGATACATGTGTTTTCAAAGTTCCAACCTGGTACATCAGCGTCATATTTCATAGGTTCTATCTTGACAATATCCTCAACATCATAGTCATGAAAAAACTCTCTCAGCTTCTCAACATTCAACTGCCTAGTGTCTTGAATGAAGAGGTATTTGACTCTTCTATTCCTTGTCCTTTTCTTTAGAGTGTTGATAGCCATAGGTGTTCTTCTTGGAATCCAATTTGATCTTTGAAAGTCAATACTAGATCCATCCCCAACCCTCCATATTATTCCTTTTCTCGAAGCTCCAGCCCATGTCCAATACCTCTCCATGTAGGGGAAGCATCTACACAAAACATAGTATCCAAGAATCTTCCATGAGGGAGTACCTAGCTTTTAACAAGCCTAGCACACATGCTATCCGAATTTTGAAGAATTCTCTAGGCCTGTTTAGCTAATAGGGCCTGGTTTAAATGTTTAGTATCTCTCAAACCCACCCCTCTTTGTATCCTTGGCATTGTAAGATTGTCCCAAAGCAATATAGTGAACTTTCTTGTTATCTTCATCTTCTCCCTGCCAAAAATTTCTGATGGTTTTCATGTAGTCTTCATGGAACCCGGCAGGCAGCTTGAAAATGCTCATAATGTAGTTTGTAAGGGCCTAAGCAACAGATTTAATAAGCGTCTCCTTAGCTGCCATAGACATATGGTTTTCATCCCACACACTTAACTTTTTCGCAAAGATCTCTTTAGTAGGTTGGAACTTTCCTTTCTTCATTCTCCCCTCTTGAGTAGGGAAGCCAAGGTACTTATCTTCAAAAGTACTATGTTGAACACCCAACATCTGTTTTACTTCCTCCCGATTTGAATTAGAGCAAATGTTACTAAACAGAATTGAACATTTCCCCTGCACTTACCAGTTGACCCGTGCACCTCTCATACATGTTTATGGCCTCATGAACCACTATGGCTTTTCAAGGATTGGCTTGGAAAAATAGGATACTATCATCCGCAAAAATAAAGGTGAGATATACTAGGTGGAAAAACAGGGAATTGGCCTGGGAGAAGGAGGCGGTGCAGGTGTGGCCGGTGATCCGTGAGGATGGGTTAGTATTAGGATATACAAATATGTGTATTTTTGCTGGCAAAAAAGAATGTTCCACGTAGCCTAGCAAGTGTGGTGTTGGCAAAGTGACACGATCGAGTAGACGGGTCATTGATTCCAGGTTAGGCTCCTTGGATTGGGCTATATAATAAAGGGCAGGTCCAATTTAGCCCTGCAGCTATCTGAAACAAAACTCTCTCCCTTGCTCTCACTTGTGCATTTTGTCACCCGTTCGTATTAGGCTTGTTATACCGCTAGCTCCTGCATGCCTGCGCGCGAGAGAAAAATAATACTCTAATGAAAAGGAAAAGGGAAGAGGAGGCGTGCGTACGTGGAGAGAAAAGGCGTACACACGATCGTTTCAGTTCCAACTCGGATCGGACCTCAGTTTTTTTAGGTCAAAGCCGACTCGGTCTCTGGCCGCCGTTGTGAACGTGAATCGTGTACCGACTCGGAACACTAGATGGCGCTCTCCCTCCACCGGTACACCGGTACGTACTACTATATAGAGCAGGCACCCACCCGGCCGTGTCTACTCGATCTCCACGAAAACTGCTTACAGCAGCAAGGATACGATCGAGCTAGCTAGCCAAATTAAACAACGCCAATTAAGTGAGGAGTCGATCTCGATCCAAGAAGCAAGAAGCAAGCAAACATGGGCTGTGGCATGAGCCGTCTCACAAAGGCCACCGTCGCGGTGGTCATCATGGCCATGCTCTTCCTGCCAGGCGCCATAGCCATGGCCGCCAGCTTCGAGGCCACCCGGAGCCAGCACCTGCCGCTGCCGCGCGGAACCGTCCGTGGGCCAGAGAGCGTCGCCTTCGACGCCCGAGGCGAGGGCCCTTACAGCGGCGTCTCCGACGGCCGCGTACTCAAGTGGAACGGGGAGAAGCTCGGCTGGACCACCTACACCTACGGCCCCGGCTACGACGCCAAGACATGCACCGCCACCAAGCTTCGCCCCGAGACCGCCACCGAGAGCCGTTGCGGCCGCCCGCTCGGCCTTCGCTTCAACCACAAGACCGGAGACCTATACATCGCCGACGCGTACAAGGGTCTCATGCGTGTCGGCCCCGGCGGAGGGGAGGCCACCGTGCTCGTCAACAGCGTCGACGGCATACCTCTCCGCTTCACCAACGGAGTCGACGTAGACCAAGCTACCGGCCAGGTCTATTTCACCGACAGCTCCATGAACTACAACAGGGCCCAACACGAGATGGTTACCAGAACCGGAGACTCTACGGGCCGCCTCATGACGTACGACCCAAGGACATCTCATGCCACCGTTCTACAGCACGACATCACCTACCCCAATGGGGTCTCCCTCAGCACCGACCGTAGCCACCTCGTCGTTGCATCCACCGGCCCGTGCAAGCTACTAAG
Source organism: Avena sativa (assembly GCA_916181665.1). Lineage (NCBI taxonomy): Eukaryota > Viridiplantae > Streptophyta > Magnoliopsida > Poales > Poaceae > Avena > Avena sativa. The sequence goes on from OV702282.1 coordinate 325,643,669, forward strand.
GCACTGGATCAAAGGCCCTGACGCTGGGAGAACCGAGCCTCTCGCTGACCTACCGGGCTACCCCGATAACGTCAGGCCCGACGGAAGGGGAGGTTACTGGGCCGCGCTACACCGTGAGAAGAATGAGCTGCCTTTTGGCCGCGATAGCCATCGCCTCGCCGTCAGGAAACATACTCGAGGAGATGAAGGGACCCAAGAGCGTCAGACCCACCGAGATAATCGAGAGGCCAAATGGCAAGATGTACATGGGATCCGTGGAGCTGACTTATGTCAGCGTAGTTAAACGCAACAAGTAGACAACATAGGTCGATGATTTATTAGCACGGCTTTTCGTTTATATTGTATTTCTATATATCCTTGTTGACTGTAATTTGTAGTTTCTTTTTTTATTTTCATCATAATGTAACCAAACTACTTATCACCATATCATTTTTATTTCCTTTGTTTTGACGCGTGCGAAACAACTATATGTATCCAAAGTCTTGAGTTATCAATGTGGTGCATACATTTTCTCAACATATCATGTGCTTATGCTAAGTTGAGGTATCCAAAGTTTCGAAAGTTCCTACCCTTCAATGTTCTCTTGTGCTGTAGCAACTCCACGACGCAACCAAGTCTACTAGACTTCTACTACTACAAGTAACACGCTACCTAGCTGAGCTAAGTCAGTTAGCCATGCATACAATAAAAAAAAATGCAATGTAGGAGTACAAGTATATACATGAACCTTATATTAGCACATGGTGTCTGGGCACCAAGGTCCATCAGTTATTTTATATATATATATATATATATATATATATATATATATATATATATATATATATATATATATATATATATATATATAGAAACCCTATTCAGCACCCAGGGTGCAGAATAGTTATTTTGCACCCAACATATTTTTATGTTGTTAGATTGAAAAATTATGTTTTGTATACGAATAATTATGTTCATATATTCACCCCAACAACAATAATCGAAAAAAAAAAGAGTTTATGTGTCATTATAGTGTAAAAAACACCAAAAATATGTATTTTACGTCGAATTTTTATACTGCATGTAAACAAAAAAATTATGTCATTTCTAAATTTTATTATGTTCTTCTCGACTTACGAAGTAAGACAAAATTTACGTGACGTAAAAATAATATAGGTTCTAAAGATAGAGGGTGGGTGTCCCTGGGAGTCAAATAGCGCGACTCTATATATATATATATATATATATATATATATATATATATATATATATATATATATATCAAAGGCAATGCATTGGTGCATGCACTTGGGCCGATCGATCCATGCATTTTTGCTACCAGATCTGGGCATGGGAACCCCGGCACGGTCGGCTTGGTCCAAAAAATGGCTCGTGGGCCTGGGCCAAGGCCTAGAATTTCCCCATGGACACTACACTAAGGTTAGGCTCAGGCGTGCAGAATGGCATTTTAGGATGGGACATCCCGATGGCCCAGTGTTTTTGCCCTACTCGGGCCTAGGTTGGATCTCAATTTTAGGACCGACGGTAGAACCAGGCTTAGGTCTAGGTTTTGAGCGTTAGGATTTTTTCGGCCCGACTTGGCTTGGAAAATGCCTGCCTAGGTATAGTTGCAACACAAGAGAGCTAAAATCGTGGAAATGCACTCGACGCCCCCACGCCTTCGACTAGCATGACATGGGTGGTGTCATGGGCCTCATCGAGCTTGTAGACCTAGTGCTTAGCTACCATACAACTCGGCGGTCAAGTGCGATGGCGACAAAAAGACACATGCGATAATGCATGTTGGATTTTGTTAATTGAAATATACATGCATTGAAATTAAAAAAATACTTGAAATAAACACCTTAATCACTCGATCGGATACATTACGATTAGGGGCGTATCAATATCACCATTGCTTTTGCTAGAGCCTCCACGAGGTGGTCATCTCCAACAGCATGTTTATCTGTACAACTTCCCACCATTCTCTGGGTTGCCTAAGTTGCAGATTCTCTTAGTATTAGCTATGATTTACTTGGCCAAACCCATGCTCAAGCTATTGTGACAACATGGATTCCACCTACATTTGCCAAAAGTCCACCTACATGCATCTTTCTAAGAGCAAGTTCAATGTTATAGTATGTTGGCTATAAGAAAGTGACATGCCATCTATAGCCAACTGTATATATACAATAGTTAGCTACAAAAATGTAATACTTAATTAATACATGACCCACGTGTCACTTTTATAAAGTGCCCAGGAGCACGTGATAGTGTCTCTTAACTTACAGCTCTCTACATTCTCTCTCCTCTTCTCTCTCCTCCGCCTCATCTAAACTATACTATTTTATTTCTTATAGTCAGCTGATTGTATCCTATTATACTTTCTCTAAGTGTGATGATGAACCCCAAACCCCACCATACTATGCCCTAAATCTAGGCCTACACCATAGTCCATAAACCTAAGACAATGAAGCGAGACATAGGTCTATAGCCTAGACCATAATCCATGGACCTAGACCATAATCCATAAACCCCTAGACCATGAACATATACCCTAGACCCCTATTAGACCATAATCCCTCTAATTTGACCATAGTCCATACTCCTTAGAACGAGAAACATACCATAGGCCCCTAGACCGGGATGCTTCCCATAGAACTAGACCCTAAACCGCTAAATCTAGACCCTCGTCCATAGTCTTTAAACCCTAGACCGAGAAAACATACCCTAGGCCCCTAGACGGGAACCCTAGACCGGTGTGAACTGAATGCTCAAAATTAGGTGACTATGCATTGGCAGATGGGGTTCACTTCAGTGGAGGCTACCGAGGATGGCTGCGACGAAGAAAATGACATGGTACTTTGGTCCGGTGTCATTCAGCCGTTATGGGCTCTGGCGCTGTTACTTATGTGCTGATGGAGATTACACATTGTGGTCTAGGATCATGTTGTTTTTTTCTTCGAGGGTTGGAGCCATAGATAGCATGCACTGATTCCTTTAACATTTACGTTTACCACAGTTGAAAAAAACACGTCCACTTGTTTGTCTACATAGCACTAGTAAGGAAAACCTTATAGCCGGATTTCTTACCGCCAAAGAAGTGGGTCTGGGGTCGCCGGCAGTATTCCTCGTGTTACCGCCGGCGAATGTGTATTATGTTCGCTGGGGCCATCCCATATAACACCGGCGAACAGGCCTCACATGCACGGGCTCCTCCACCGCGTGCCCTCAGGGCCCATACTACGGATTCAGCCTCGGCGACTTTACCATCACACCCATGTCGCCTGCTTATTCCTTAGGTTTGTCTGACGACGACGCCTGATGTAGCCAGGGCAGAGACGTGGATCAGCTACTAGCACTTGTCATATATTACTTATCCTGCTAGACTTTGTGATGTTTTATTTGTGCTACATACTTACTTTATAACTATGTTTGTGCTACGTACTTACTTTATAATTATGTTTGTGCTACTTACTTTATAACTATGTTTACTTATTTTGGCATTGCAAGGACAGAAAGATTACCATATCGCTCCATGTGAACTTTGGTGTTAGCCCTTTAAAGTGACTCGCACAAGTATTCTCCTTTTGAATGATACGGTATGTTCTCTGAAATTTATGTGGAGAATGTAAATATATATATATGTTCAATGAAAATCATGACTAATTATTCTGTCTTATGATTTTACTCAGTATCCCTTATGGTGCATGACTTGCTTTCCTCCTGACTCTTCCGACGAGGGTGAAGAGATATGAGTAAACTCTAGATAATACTAGGAACCAATGTCCTAGCTATAGCTATATTGAACATTTGGTGTATACTGCTACTGTTTACTGTGTTAATATGTATTTTGCTGCTATTCTCCTGTATACTTTGTATTCTCCCATATACTGTGTATTCTGTCTATTTTCTTATTATTTTTTGCTATGATACATAATATTCCCGGCGAAAAGGGATGGGCGCCGGTGGCAAGGGAACTACCCGGCGAATAATATTATTCGCCGGCGATAACAGATAATACCCCGGGCAAATTTGTTATGCGCTGGCGATGTGTCTTTATCGCCGACGAACCCGCACTCGCCGGCAGTACGCTATTTTGGTTAGCCGGCGGTAGGGTTTTCCCTACTAGTGTAGAGCTATCAATATTATTATTAGTTTGTAGCACTAGTGTTAGCTAGCATGTATTATTGGATATGTTCTTTTCTTTTTTAGAAATATGAGAGGGAGTGAAAAGGACGTTTTCTTCTACAGATTATATTATCCTTAGGAAGGAAGTTACTCCCTCCTATACAAATTAAAAGACTCGTGTTATAAGAGGTATTGTAAATATTGAGTTGTAGTTTTTCTTTTTGACAATCAATACAAAGTATATTTATCGTAGTAAATAGTACATGGTAAAAATACATGAGCTTCCTCACCACAATGAGATTATGGACCTAATTGGTATTAGAGCAAGGTGAGCAGCGATGTCGGCCGACAGGCGCACCGGCAACACCCCACCTCCAAAACGACCACCACAGCCACATCACGCAATTCGGTAACCCCTCCTCCGGCAGCACAGCGACGACGATCACCAAGCCGGGGATGGAGCAGGGCACGACGCGGAGGAGGCGAGATCATGGTGCAGCAGGTGGTGCACGAATCTGCGGGCCGCGGCGGCACAAGCAGTCTTTCCTTCCCGATGCTGCAGCGCGGTGAGTATACCAACTAGGCGCCAGTAAATCTCCAGGCCGCGTCCCTCTAGGATGCCATCGAGAACGATGACGTCCCTCTTCGGTGGTAGCTTCCGTGGTCTCTACTGTGAGTTTCATGCATCTCCATCCTACATTACAGGAGAAGCTAAGTACGCCGACGGCCGGGTCCCGTCGGTGTAGTCCCTAAATGTCGTCGGCGTAGGCTGGCCCGATGGCTGCCGTCGGCGTACAGCCCCGTAGGCGTAGCCCCTGCTCCCGTCGGCGTAAAAAAGCCGTCGGCGTAGACCATATGGGGCCCACCTAGATGACTAACGGCCGTTTGGCTATGCCGACGGCTTTACCGTCAGCCTAGATTTTTCCAAAAAAAAAATTCAATTTTTTTTCATTTTTTTCAATTTTTTTTAACATTTTTGAATTGTTTAACTTATTAATCTCACGTGGACATTTTTAATTCTAAGTATACTTAGTCTTAAGTCAAATTGCACAATTAGTCAAACTTCTCAACCGGTCATCCATCCTAATACTACTCCAGCCCCAGCACGCTTAACTTCTTCGTTCCTTCCACATGAGCTTCCGACAAAGAAACTAGAACTAAAATGTTAGACATATTTATTTTTTTACATTCCATACAATTATTTGAGTAAAAAACAATGAATAAGTAATAATAATCTTGAATTCAAATAAAAATAAAATAAATTTTATTTATTTTGCTTTTTTTCATTTAAATTTGAATAATTCATATCTACAAAACCGTAAATCACAATTCAACAAATAATATATCCAAATCGATCAGAAAAATGAGAGGAATCCAAATATGACATCCCTATCATCTATTTAATTATATATCATAATTTTTAAATATTAGACCAACTGAAACTATGTCAAGATTCATGAAACACCCCGTTTTTGGCACTCGAAAAATAAAAAATGGCTTTTTTGGCGCGACGAAAAGGAAAACTTCCTCCTGCAACATTGTTCGCCATCCCATGATATATACGAGTGCACAATATGGGCACATTAGCGCAAACTATATCACGATTCTAGCAATAACATTGGTCATTTGACCTGAAATCCAGAAAACCTCGATTGAGATAGGTCATTTTGTGAAGGTTTTTTTGAGTCAAATCAATATACCAAGTTTGGTATTTTTCCATGCAACTATGTCATATAATATGACATCACGCGAAAGTTTGCATTGTTTCGATCTTTTTTAAATTTTTTATGCCCGTTTCAAACTATCGTCAAACTTCCTAAATCGAGGGACATGATGATTCTTAGCTCGAGGCTGAGCCTCACTAAACTTGAATTATATATCTGATGAAATAGCATATTGTGAACCTAAAAATGATTTTTTCAAAAAATCATGAGCAATATATCATGTACCTGTAGTTCAAATATAACACATTTCCTACTGATTCGGCAGGAATTTGTCTTTTTTACGAGAGGTGAACGGAAAGGTTAGATATCCAGGTTAGAAAATTGTCCATTCAATATGGTCTAGTATTTTTTTTTAAATATGGTATTATTATTTTGAAACTTTCATTTGGTGGTTGCTTCGTAAAACACTCCATTTTTTGCACTCGGAAAATGAAAAATGGCTTTTCGGTGCGAAGAAAAGGAAAACTTCCTCCTGCAACATTGTTCACCATCCCATGATACACATGTGTGCACAATATGGACACATTATCGCAAACTATATCGCGATTCTCGCAATAACATTGGTCATTTGACCTGAAATCCAGAAAACCTCGATTGAGATAGGTCATTTTGTGAAGGTTTTTTTGAGACTCAATGAATATACCAAGTCTGATATTTTTCCATGCAACTATGTCATATAATATGACACCACGCGAAGGTTTTGCATTGTTTCGATCGTTTTTGATTTTTTTATGCCCATTTCAAACTATCGTCAAACTTTCTAAATCGAGGGGCATGAAGAATCTTAGATCAGGGCTGAGCCTCACTAAACTTGTATTATATCTCTGATGAAATAGTATATTGTGAACCTAAAAATGATTTTTGCAAAAAATCATGAGCAATATATCATGTACCTGTAGTTCAAATCTAACTCATTTCCTACCGATTCGGCAGGAATTTCTCTTTTTTACGAGAGGTGAACGGAAAGGTATGAGATATCCAGGTTGGAAAATTGTCCATTCAATATGGTCTAGTATTTTTAAAAAATATGGTATTATCATTTTGAAACTTTCATTTGGTGGTTGCTTCACAAAAACACCCATTTTTTGCACTCAGAAAATGAAAAATGGTTTTTCGGTGCGAAGAAAAGGAAAACTTCCTCCTGCAACATTGTCACCATCCCATGATACACATGTGTGCATAATATGACACATTATCGCAAACTATACCGCGATTCTCGCAATAACATTCGTCATTTGACCTGAAATCCAGAAAACCTTGATTGAGATAGGTCATTTTGTGAAGGTTTTTCTGAGACTCAATGAACATACCAAGTCTGGTATTTTTTCATGCAACTATGTCATGTAATATGACACCACGCGAAGGTTTTGCATTGTTTCGATCATTTTTGAATTTTGTATGCTCATTTTAAACTATCGTCAAACTTTCTAAATCGAGGGGCATGAAGATTCTTAGATCGGGGCTGAGCCTCACTAAACTTGCATTAGATCTCTGATGAAATAGCATATTGTGAACCTAAAACTAATTTTTGCAAAAAATCATGAGCAATATATCATGTACCAGTAGTTCAAATCTAACTCATTTCCTACCGATTCGGCAGGAATTTGTCTTTTTCACGAGAGGTGAACGGAAAGGTTTGAGATTCCTAGGTTGGGAAATTGTCCATTCAATATGGTCTAGTATTTTTGAAAAATGTGATATTTTCATTTTGAAACTTTCTTTTGGTGGTTGCTTCACAAAACACACCTTTTTTGCACTCGGAAAATGAAATATATGTTATACGAAAGTATTTATATTTTTATGTATTTTTTTGAATAAAAATATATAATATTTGAGTTTATATAGATAGATCTTATTTTTCTGCAAATTTTGATATATTATATGTATTTTTGTGAATTTAAATGATTTAGTTATGTTTTTTTAAGATTAATGTGGAAAAAAAGAAAAATAGCTAGCCATCGGCGTAGACTTGACGTCGTTGCTCTGCCATTAGCCCAATGGGATACGCCGACGGTCCTGTTTATGCCGACGGCGGCCGTCGGTCTATTTATTCTACGCTGACGGCAAAACTAGGCCGACGGCCCGTCAAGCTACGCCGACGGTCCCGACATTTTGCCTTCGGCGTATAAAAAGGCCGTCGGACTATTTGGTTATTCCCGTAGTGCTAGGGCAGGAAGAACTTTGCCACTCTTTGTCCCCACCATAAAATTTGGTGTGCGTACTCCCAACAATTGGGGGCATATAGGAATACTATGCATTGGATTGTCGCCATGGTCATGTTCTCCTTGTTGACAATAATAACGACCCCAACAGTCTCGGTGTTTGGGACCCCATGACGAGCAGCCAGAGTAACCTACACCTGACCGCAACACAGAATTCTATAGCCGTCCTGCTAGCAGAGATCAGGTCTACTAGTCCTGCCGCCGTCGAGCAGGCCACATCGTTTCCCCCTCAATTTTGGCCGCTTCCGCTGAATCCTAGACGACGCCGCCCGCCGCCATAAAGATAGACGGTGTGCATGGTGGATGGCCGTCATCATGCTCTGTTTGCAAGTCGGGCTGCATGTGGTGGACTCGGAATAGGCATCTCGATCGAGTAAGTCTTGGAGTTCAGCTAGTTCATGTGTGTTGTGTTAACAAGACGGTCCCATGAAATAGAACTCATAATGTGTATGTTTAGTAGTAAATCTGAATCATGGTGGGGAGACCTACTGTTTGTATCTGTCTACACATGAAAAATGGGCGTACACAATGACATTCTCAACAAATTAATCATAACTAGAGAGAATTAAGCAAACCCAAACACATATATATATTAATCTTACTATAAAGATTTGTCCCTACGTAGAGCATTCAAAGTTCAAACACATGACCAGGGTATGTAGATACTCCTTACCCGGTCTAACAGAATATATATCACCTACAGCTAGTAACATAACACTCTCGGACGATTCGCGAAGCGTGCAGATGGAAGTCGATCCACATCAGTCACATGATGGTGCAGGCGTTGCCGGGAATGGTGTCGTCGAACACGCTGGGCCAAACGCGGTACTGTCGCTGCCGGTAGTAGGGCGGCGGCGGAGGCGCGTGCTGGTAGGGGTAGGCGACCGGCGGCGCGTGCTGGTAGGGGTAAGCGGCCGGCGGTGGCGGCGGCCCGTAGTGCATGATCTGTTGGTGGTGCAACCTGTGCAGGCGGCCGCCGTCGCTGACGACGGTGACGGTCCTCCCCATGTAGTCCGTGAGACGGCGCTTGAGCATCCAGGGGTCTATGTGCATGCTGCCGTACACAAACACCATTTCCTTGCGCCGCAACACCGAAACCCCAGATACGCCTGAGAGAGAGAAAGATCCAAATATATCCATGTGCTTACGTATGTCAGATCCATAAACCATAGTAGATTAATTCATGCGTGGACATGGATGATAAATTGATAGTTGAGTACTCCCTCTGTTCGGGATTATAGGTACTACGCGCATACCTAGGTTGTTAATTTGACCAGAAAAATATAACTTATATGTTATAAAAATTATACCATTACAAAATATAACCTTTAAAGTTTCTAATGATATAATTTTTATGCTATACTATTTATATTTTGTTGTTCAAATTAGCAATCTAGTTATCCGTGCAGGACTTATAATCCCAAACGGAGGGAGTACTACTTATTACCGGGCATGTAGCAGAGTGCGCTTTGGATCTGCTTGACGCACCGGCGGTGGCTGGGCATGGCCATCGCCAGAATAACCGGCGGCGGCTCCATTAATCGACTTCCTCCGAGATCTGGTACTACGTCTCTTAATGGGGCTAGCTTAATCTATCTGCTTTCACCAAGGTCGCCGTATGTTGGATGAATCAACCTATAGTAACGTAGTCCTTATATAGGGCATAGGGTGCACCGACCTGGGGGCTGGGGCTGCGAAAAAAATGGAAACAATAGCAGGCACGAAGCTTCCTCTATAGGAGACATGATGACACGGCAGCGGATCACCCCCGTATCTCGGTTCGAAATCGCTTATTCATTGATAACTTAGCTTCGTTATTAAGTGCTCGCTTTCCTTCTTCTCTGTCCATCGTTGAATTAATTAGTTTCCTCTTGCATGCATCCGAGATCATTTCCTACCTAATTTACCTGGCTTTGCAAAGCTTTGATTGGCGGCAGGAGCCGTAGGGAATGAATCGCAATATATATAGTAGGGTATACGTGTACATTATTTAGGCAATGTAATGGATTTGTTTTTGACGGAAAAGGCATAAAGCCAAATATTATCTAAAACCAGCCCTTATAAAACATCCTTACAAAAAGACACAAAACATAAGTTCTTAAAAAGTTCAGCACCATCTTCCTTCTGCATCCCTCGGGAACGCCCTGTGAGCAAAGCTCGATACCGCCTCTGGGCCTCCACAATGGCAAATCTCATGTCAGAAAAAACTTAAAAAAACTCAGCCACTTGTAGAAGCAGCGGGCTAGAAGTCGTCGACATAGACTATAAAATATCGGTGACCATGATCTTGAGAGATCGCCGTCCATGAGAACCTACCAAACTCACAAGTTCCCAGACAAAGTTGTACATGGCCTGGTTGAACTTCACCCTGGACCCCACCCGGACCTAGACATGATGATGGCCGCACATGACGGCAGCGCCGCCCTACAACGTGTGACGGTGGCGACATGATCGGCAAAGGCGGCTTTTAGCGTGCGGCAAAGGAGGATCTGCACGGAAACGGGGATGTTTAGGACAATCGTTCCTGGTCATATCTTCCGGTACGCACGTTCGTTGGTCTGGTTGCATCTCAGCCCATTTAGTGTCGGCTTGGAATTGTCCGACCGCCAGCGAAAACTGAGGTGGACGTATTGGGGTTCGTAGCATGGAAAACAAAAAAATTCTACCGTAACAATAATGTAACCAAACTACTTATCACCATATCATTTTTATTTCCTTTGTTTTGACGCGTGAGAAACAACTATAGGTATCCAAAGTCTTGAGTTATCAATGTGGTGCATACATTTTTTCAACATATCATGTGCTTATGCTAAGTTGAGGTATCCAAAGTTTCGAAAGTTCCTACCCTTGAATGTTCTCTTGTGCTGTGTAGCAACTCCACGACGCACCCAAGTCTACTAGACTTCTAGTTCTACTACTACAAGTAACACGCTACCTAGCTGAGCTAAGTCAGTTAGCCAAGTATATACATGAACCTTATATTAGCACATGTGTAGTATATATATATTACACACACACGCACACGCACACGCACACGCACGCACGCACGCACGCACGCACACACACACACACACACACACACACACACACACACACATATATATATATATATATATATATATATATATATATATATATATATATATATATATATATATAGCACGTATCAAAGGCAATGCATTGGTACATGCACTTGGGCCGATCGATCCATGCGTTTTTGCTACCAAATCTGGGCATGGGAACCCCGGCACAGTCGGCTTGGCCCGAAAAATGGCCTGTGGGCCTAGGCCAAGGCCTAGAATTTCCCCGTGGACACTACACTAAGGTCAGGCTCGGGCATGTAGAATGGCATTTTAGGATGGGACAGCTCGATGGCCCGGTGTTTTTGCCCTACTCGGGCCTAGGTTGGATCTCAATTTTAGGACCGACGGTAGAGCCAGGCTTAGGTCTAGGTTTTGAGCGTCAGGATTTTTTCGGCCCGACTTGGCTTGGAAAATGCCTGCCTAGGTATAGTTGCAACACAAGAGAGCTAAAATCATGGACATGCACTCGACGCCCCCACGCCTTCGACTAGCATGACATGGGTGGTGTCATGGGCCTCATCGAGCTTGTAGACCTAGTGCATAGCTACCATACACCTCGGCGATCGAGTGCGATGGCGACAAAAAGACACATGCGATAATGCATGTTGGATTTTGTTAATTGAAATATACATGCATTGAAATTAAAAAATACTTGAAATAAACACCTTAATCACTCGATCGGATACATTACGATTGGAGGCGTATCAATATCACCATTGCATTTGCTGGAGCCGTCGTACATGGTCATCTCCAACAACACGTTTATCTGTACAACTTCCCACCATTGTTTGGGTTGCCTAAGTTGTAGATTCTCGTAGTATTAGCTATGATTTACTTGGCCAAACCCATGCTCAAGCTATTGTGACAACATAAATGCCACCTACATTTGCCAAAAGTCCAGCTACATGCATCTTTCTAAGAGCAAGTTCAATGATATAGTATGTTGGCTATAAGAAAGTGACATGTCATCTATAGCCAACTCTATATGTACAATAGTTAGCTAAAAAAATATAATACTTAATTAAAACATGATCCACATGTCACTTTTATAAAGTGCCTAGGAGCACGTGATAGAGTTGGCTATTAACTTACAGCTCGCCATATTCTCTCTCCTCTTCTCTCTCCTCCGTCTCATCTAAACTATACTATTTTATTTCTTATAGTCAGCTCACTGTACCCTATTATACTTTCTCTAAGCGTGATGATGAACCCCAAACCCCACCATACTATGCCCTAAATCTAGGCCTACACCATAGTCCATAAACCTAAGACAATGAACCGAGACATAGGTCTATAGCCTAGACCATAATCAATGGACCTAGACCATAATCCGTAAACTCCTAGACCATGAACATATACCCTAGACCCATATTAGACCATAATCCCTATAATTTGACCATAGTCCATACTCCTTAGAACGAGAAACATACCATAGGCCCCTAGACCGGGATGCTTCCCATGGAACTAGACCCTAAACCGCTAAATCTAGACCCTCATCCATAGTCTTTAAACCCTAGACCGAGAAAACATACCCTAGGCCCCTAGACGGGAACCCTAGACCGGTGTGAACTGAATGCTCAAAATGCGGTGACTGTGCATTGGCAGATGAGGTTCACTTTGGTGGAGGCTACCGAGGATGGCTGCGACGAATAAAATGACATGGTTCTTTGGTCCGGTGTGATTCAGCCGCTACGGGCTCTGGCGCTATTACTTATGTGCTGATGGAGATTTCACATTCTGGTCTAGGATCATGTTGTTTTTTCTTCGAGGGTTGGAGCCGTAGATAGCATGCACTGATTCCTTTAACATTTACATTTACCACGGTTGAAAAAAAACACGTCCGCTTGTTTGTCTACATAGCACTAGTAAGGAAAACCTTATAGCCGGATTTCTTACCGCCAGCGAAGTGGATCTGGGGTCGCCGGCAGTAAGGCCTTCCAGGCCTTTCTTGTAGGGTTTCGTAGCATGGAAAACAAAAATTTTCTATCGCATACAAACAAACAAGCCAAGATCTATCTACTAGATTGTAGCAACGAGTCGATGGAATAACTTACCCTCGAAGATTCCAAAGTGTTTAACGAGAGCGGATTCTCGTGGGTGATGTAGTCGTACTCTTCCCGATCTCAAGATCGCGTAGACGATCCTTCCTGCGCTGCGTGCCTGCAGCGCTCCCGCAGTCGGTCACACGTTCGGTACTCGACGAAGACCTTCCTCTCCCTTGTTCCAGCAGGCAGCGGAGGTTGTAGCACTCTCCTCGCGATTCCGGCAGCACAATGGCGTGGTACCGGAAGTAGAGGGGAGATCTTGCAGGGCTTCGCCTTAAGCCGGAGCAAGTATGGTGGAGTATGAGAGAGCTCCTCGGTGATCTAGGGTTTAGACACACCAAGGAGGAGGGGCTAGAGCCGGCGGCTAGGGTTCCGGGGACCCCCAAGTCGGCGGCTAGGGCAAAACCCTAGGGGTTGGCGGCGGCTATGGAGGGCTGCAGCTTCTAGGGTTTGAGGTGAGGGACTTGTGTGTCTAGAGGAGGGAGCCCTGCCCCTCCTTATATAGGTGGAGGGGCCGGCCGCGCCAAGGGGAGGGAGAGGAGTCCTTCCCCAACTCGGCTTGGAGGTGGGCCGCCGGTTGGAGGAGGGAACTCCTCCCCAACTCGGTTTCCCTCTTCCTCCTCTTTTCCTCTTTCCAAATTTAGCCGTTTGACTTTTCAATTTAGCTATTTGACTTTTCAAACTAGGATTCGATTAATCCTTTATTTGGAACAGCGATGACACTTAGTACATGATGCAATCATTCCAACTTGCAATGACACATTCATGTACCCCTTCCCATCCGGAGTGCCGGACATTCCGGAACCTTCTAGAACATTCCCGATGAAAACACCGGAATCATTCCCCAACTCCGAAACGGGACTTTCCTTATATGAATCTTATTCTCCGGACCATTCCGGATCTCCTCGTGATACCCCGGATCCCATCCGAGACTCCGAACAACATTCGGTCTCTTTCTCATACTACCATAACTACTCAAACAACGTCGAATCCTTAAGTGTGTCTCCCTACGGTTCGTGAATTATGCGGACATGATCGAGACACTTCTCCGAACAGTAACCAATAGAGGAATCTGGAAATTCATATGGCTCCCACATATTTCTACGATTACTTTGCGATCGAATGAACCACTTACATACGATACCAATTTCCCTTTGTCTCATGATAGTTTACTTATCCGAGGTTATGATCGTCGGTATCTCTGCATACCTAGTTCAACCTCGTTTACCGATAAGTACTCTTTTCTCGTTCCCGTGATATGTGATCCCTTGTGAGCCAGTCACATGCTTGCAAGCTAATTGGATGACATTCCACCGAGAGGGCCCAGAGTATATCTATCCGTCATATGGATGGACAAATCCCACTCTTGATCCATGTGTCTCAACCAATACTTTCCGAACACTCAATGCCACCTTTATAGCCACCCAGTTATGGTGTGGTGTTTGATGTCATCAAAGCATCCATCCAGTAAAGGTGATATGCATGATCTCATGGTCGAAGGAATTAGGTTACTATGTATCAGAAAGCATATAGCAATTGAACTATTAAAATGACTTGATCTTTATGCTACGCTTATCTATAGGAGTATGTCCACCATATCATTCTCCTAACGATATGATCTTGTTGTTGATAACATCTCAATGTTCATGATAGGGAAACCACAATCATTTATCAACCAACAAGCGAGTGATGTATAGAGGCTATACTAGGGAATTCAAATTAAGTTTACAAATCACACAAGTATCAATGTTTCCTTGTTAATACTATTATAGCATGAATGTAAACATTTATCATAAACACAAAGATATAATAATAACCACATTTATTATTGCCTCTAGGGCATATCTCCAACAGTCTCCCACTTGCACTAGAGTCATCTAATCTAGATTACATGGTAATATACCGAACACCCATGGCAGTTTGGTGCTGGTCATGTTTTGCCCTCGGGAGAGGTTTAGTCAACGGATCCGCCACATTCAGATCTGTGTGTACTTTGCAAATCTTTATATCCCCATCTTGAATATGTTCTCGATCGAATAGCGTGAAAACGTAGCTTGATATGCTTCAGCTTCTTGTGTGACCTTGGTTCTTGCGCATTGGCTATGGCGCCCATGTTATCACAGTAGATAGACATTGGGTTCAGCGCACTAGGAACCACACCCAGCTCTGTAATGAACTCTTTCATCCATATCGCTTCTTGTGAAGCCTCCGAAGCAGCCATGTATTCCGATTCAGTTGAAGATCTCGCCACAACGCTTTGCTTTGCACTCCTCCAGCTAACTGCTACACCATTCAAAATAAATACGTATCCAGATTGTGATTTAGAATCATCCGGATCGGTGTTCCAACTAGCATCGGTGTAACCATTAACAACGAGCTGTTCATCACCTCCATAAGAAAGAACCATATCCTTAGTTCTTCTCAAGTACTTAAGGATGTTTTTGACCGCTGTCCAATGATCCACTCCTGGATCACTTTGATATCTGCTAGTTAAACTAACAGCATATGCAATGTCGGGTCTAGTACATAGCATGGCATACATTAGAGATCCTATGGCTGAGGCATAGGGAGTCTTACTCATCCTTTCTCTATCTTCTGCCGATGTCGGACTTTGAGTTTTACTCAAGGTCGTATTGGGCAACATGGGCAAGAACCCTTTCTTGCTATCTTCCATTCCAAATCTCTTTAGAACTTTGTCCAAATATGTACTCTGTGACAATGATATTTGGCGTTTCGATCTATCTCTATAAATCTTTATGCCTAATATGTAAGCTGCTTCGCCAAGATCCTTCATTGAAAAACTATTATTCAAATATTCCTTGACACTATTAAGAAGGTCTACATCATTCCCAATCAACAATATGTCATCCACATATAGTATTAAGAATGCTACAGAGCTCCCACTCACTTTCTTGTAAATACAAGCTTCTCCATAAGTTTGTATAAAACCAAAACTTTTGATCACCTTATCAAAACGTTGATTCCAACTTCGGGATGATTGCTTCAATCCATAGATGGACCGTTGAAGTTTGCATACCTTGTTAGCATCTTTAGGATCGACAAAACCTTTGGGTTGCATCATATACAACTCTTCCATTGAGGAATGATGTTTTGACATCCATCTGCCATATCTCATAATCATAATATGCAGCGATTGCTAACATAATCCTCACAGACTTTAGCTTCGCTACTAGTGAGAAAGTCTCATCATAGTCAACTCCTTGAATTTGTCGAAACCCTTTTGCGACAAGTCGAGCTTTATAGACAGTAACATTACCATCAGCATCTGTTTTCTTCTTGAAAATCCATTTGTTCTCGACAGCCTTCCGGCCATCCGGTAAGTCCACCAAAGTCCATACTTGGTTTTCGTACATGGATCCAATCTCGGATTTCATGGCTTCTTGCCATTTATTGGAATCTGGGCTCATCATCGCTTCCTCATATGTCTCGGGGTCATCGGTGTTATCCACCAACATGACACTCATAACGGGATCATACCAATCTGGAGTGGTACAAGTTCTCGTTGACCTCCGAGGCTCTGTAGCAACTTCAACCGAAGTTTCATGATCACCATCATTAGCTTCCTCTCTTATTGGTGCAGTCACCACAGGAACTTCTTCCGGTGCTGCGCTACTCGCAATTTCGAGAGAAGGTTCGACAACCTCGTCGAGTTCTACTTTCCTTCCAGTCACTTCTTTCGAGAGAAATTCCTTCTCTAGAAAGGATCCATTCTTGGCAACGAAGATTTTGCCTTCGGATCTATGATAGAAGGTATACCCAATAGTTTCCTTCGGGTATCCTATGAAGACGCATTTTTCTGCTTTGGGTTCTAGCTTGTCCGGCTGTAACTTCTTTACATAGGATTCGCAACCCAAACTTTAAGGAACGACAATTTAGGTTTCTTCCCAAACCATAATTCATACGGTGTCGTTTCAACGGATTTAGACGGTGCCCTATTTAAAGTGAATGCGGTTGTTTCTAATGCATAACCCCAAAATGATAGCTGTAAATCTGTAAGTGACATCATAGAACGAACCATATCTAAGAGAGTTAGATTACGACGTTCGGACACACCATTACGCTGTGGTGTTCCCGGCGGTGTCAACTGTGAAAGTATTCCGCATTTCTTCAAATGCTCGCCAAACTCGTAACTTAGATATTCACCTCCACGATCAGAACGTAGAAATTTAATCTTCTTGTTACGTTGATTCTCTACCTCACTTTGAAACTCCTTAAACTTCTCGAAAGTTTCGGACTTATGTTTCATGAAATAGATATACCCATATCTACTCAAATCATCCGTGAAGGTAAGAACATAACGATAACCACCGCGCGATGCTACACTCATTGGACCACACACATCAGTATGTATGATTTCCAATAAGTTCGTAGCTCGCTCCATCATACCAGAAAATGGAGTCTTAGTCATTTTACCCATCAGACATGCTTCGCATCTATCAAGTGATTCGAAATCAAGTGATTCAAGAAGTCCATCGGAATGGAGTTTCTTCATACGTTTCACTCCAATGTGACCAAGACGACAGTGCCACATATAGGTCGAATTATCGCTTGATTTCAAACGTTTAGCCTCAATGTTGTTGATATGTGTATTTCCACTATCGAGATTCAATAAGAATAGACCATCTATCAAAGGTGCATGTGCATAAAACATATTACTCATATAAATCGAACAACCATTATTCTCGGACTTAAACAAGTAACCGTCTCGCAATAAACAAGATCCCGATATAATGTTCATGCTTAACGCAGGCACCAAATAATAATTATTTAAGTATAAAACTAATCCCGATGGTAGATGAAGGGGTAGCATGCCGACCGCGATCACATCAACCTTTGATCCGTTTCCCACGCGCATCGTCACCTCGTTCTTCGCTAGCTTCCGTTTATTCTGCAGCACCTGTTTCGAGTTACAAATATGAGCAACCGAACCAGTATCAAATACCCAGGCACTACTACGAGTACTAGTGAGATACACATCAATAACATGTATATCAAATATACCTTTCTTCTTGATGTTGCCGTTCTTCAGATCCGCCAAGTACTTTGGGCAATTCTGCTTCTAGTGACCTTCTCCCTTGCAGTAAAAGCACTCAGTTTCAGGCTTAGGTCCAGCCTTGGTCTTCTTCGCCGGCGTGGTAACTTTCTTACCACCCTTCTTGAAGTGTCCCTTCTGCTTAGACTTGCCTTTCTTGAATTTGGTGGTCTTATTGACCAACAACACTTGGTGCTCTTTCTTGATCTCCACTTCTGCAGACTTTAACATAGCAAACAGTTCTGGCAACTGCTTGTTCATGTTCTGCATGTTGTAGTTCATCACAAAGTTCTTGTAACTTGGTGGTAGTGATTGGAGGACACGGTAAATCCCCAAAGCATTAGGAATCACTATACCCAAGCTTTGAAGTTTTTTTGCGTGCCCAGACATCTTAAGCACATGCTCACTGACGGAGCTGCCCTCTTCCATCTTGCAGTTAAAGAACTTTTTAGAAGCCTCATAACTTTCAATTGCCGCATGAGTCTCAAAGATCAATTTGAGATCCTCGACAATATCATATGGGTCTGAATTCTCAAACCTTTTCTGAAGCTCCGATTCCAAACCATACAAGATAGCACACTGAACTATGGAGTACTGATTCTTCCGAGTGAGGTAAACATTCTTTACTTCATCGGAAGCATCAGCTGCAGGTGGGTCACCCAGCGGTGCATCCAGCACATAGGTCAAATTACCAGCTGTGAGGACAATCCTCAAATTGCGGAACCAATCCGCGAAGTTGCTTCCATTGTTTTTCAACTTTTCTTTCTCTAGGAACGCATTA
The DNA here is from genome assembly GCA_916181665.1 of Avena sativa. Classification (NCBI taxonomy): domain Eukaryota; kingdom Viridiplantae; phylum Streptophyta; class Magnoliopsida; order Poales; family Poaceae; genus Avena; species Avena sativa. Next base: position 325,662,687 of record OV702282.1, read on the forward strand.
AAATTGATGGTAGGGGCTGCCATTGATCTACAACATATTTGCAATAGTTTAGACTAAGTTTATGACAAATTGAGTTCAAATTAATAATAAAGTTAATCTAGGTGAACTCCCACTCAAAACAACATCCCTCACATTGTTTTAGTGATCACACGAACCAAATCCACTACATCAACACCGATCATCACGAGAGTTGATATAGTTTCAATGGCGAACAATCGTCATGTTCATCATATCTACTATATGATTCATGGTTTACCTTTCGGTGATCCGTGTTCCGAGACCATGTCTGTACATGCTAGGCTCGTCAAGATCAAACCTTAGTTTCCGCATGAGCAAATCTGGCTTGCTCACGTTGTATACACTTGCAGAATCTAACACACCCGATCATCACGTGGTGCTTTGAAACAACAAGCTTTAGCAACGGTGCTAACTAAGGGTGAACACTTTATGACTTGAAATTCATGTGCATGAGGGATCATCTTATAATGCTACCGTCGTCTACTAAGCAATACAAGATGTATAAAGGATTAACATCACATGCAATTCATAATATGTGATATGATATGGCCTTTCTTCTTTGTGCTTCCGATCTCCATCTTCTAGCACGAACATGATCTCCATCATCACCGGCATTGCATCAAGGTCAAAGACGCTTCTCCATGGTTGTCGTCCACCGGCTTCAACTATTACAACTACTTTGAATAGACATGCGGGTCTTAACATAAATTAAAGACAACCATATGGCTCCTGCCGGTTGCCAACTTACAATAAGGAACATTGCATACATCAAATATAATCACAATCATGGCCATATCACATCACTGCACACCCCTGCAAAACAAAGTTAGACGCCTCTACTTTCTTTGCATATTTTACGTGGTTTGGGGCTTTCAATAAGTGTCGTTCTAACTTACGAACATGAACCACAACATTGATACTAGTATTGTTAATCACCCGTTGTAAATTGGATCTTAACTATGCTTGGAGAAACAGGCACCCGCAAAGCCACTTATGCAATACAAGTTGCATGTCAAGCGTGGAGCAAGTCTCATGAACGATGTCATGTAAGGTTAGCCCGGGCCGCTTCATCCCAACATACCGCAAGATGCAAAGTACACAAGAAGCAATCGACAATAAAAGCATCAACGCCCACAATGACCATTGTGTTCTACTCGTGCAACAGATCTACATATAGACACGGCTCTGATACCACTGTAGGGTTTCGTAGCATGGAAAACAAAAAATTTCTATCGCATACAAACAAACAAGCCAAGATCTATCTACTAGATTGTAGCAACGAGTCGATGGAATAACTTACCCTCGAAGATTCCAAAGTGTTTAATGAGAGCGAATTCTCGTGGGTGATGTAGTCGTACTCTTCCCGATCTCAAGATCGCGTAGACGATCCTTCCGGCGCTGCGTTCCGGCATCGCTCCCGCAGTCGGTCACACGTTCGGTACTCGACGAAGACCTTCCTCTCCCTTGTTCCAGCAGGCAGCGGAGGTTGTAGCACTCTCCTCGCGATTCCGGCAGCACAACGGCGTCGTACCAAAAGTAGAGGGGATATCTTGCAGGGCTTCGCCTTAAGCCGGAGCGAGTATGGTGGAGTATGAGAGAGCTCCTCGGCGATCTAGGGTTTAGACACACCAAGGAGGAGGGGCTAGAGCCGGCGGCTAGGGTTCCGGGGACCCCCAAGTCGGCGGCTAGGGCAAAACCCTAGGGGTTGGCGGCGGCTATGGAGGGCTGCAGCTTCTAGGGTTTGAGGTGAGGGACTTGTGTGTCTAGAGGAGGGAGCCCTGCCCCTCCTTATATAGTTGGAGGGGCCGGCTGCGCCAAGGGGAGGGAGAGGAGTCCTTCCCCAACTCGGCTTGGAGGTGGGCCGCCGGTTGGAGGAGGGAACTCCTCCCCAACTCGGTTTCCCCCTTCCTCCTCTTTTCCTCTTTCCAAATTTAGCCGTTTGACTTTTCAATTTAGCTATTTGACTTTTCAAACTAGGATTCGATTAATCCTTTATTTGGAACAGCGATGACACTTAGTACATGATGCAATCATTCCAACTTGCAATGACACATTCATGTACCCCTTCCCCTCCGGAGTGCCGGACATTCCGGAACCTTCTAGAACATTCCCGATGAAAACACCAGAATCATTCCCCAACTCCGAAACGGGACTTTCCTTATATGAATCTTATTCTCCGGACCATTCCGGATCTCCTCGTGATATCTCGGATCCCATCCGAGACTCCGAACAACATTCGGTCTCTTTCTCATACTACCATAACTACTCAAACAACGTCGAATCCTTAAGTGTGTCTTCCTACGGTTCGTGAATTATGCGGACATGATCGAGACACTTCTCCGAACAATAACCAATAGAGGAATCTGGAAATTCATATGGCTCCCACATATTTCTACGATTACTTTGCGATCGAATGAACCACTTACATACGATACCAATTTCCCTTTGTCTCACGATAGTTTACTTATCCGAGGTTATGATCGTCGGTATCTCTACATACCTAGTTCAACCTCGTTTACCGATAAGTACTCTTTTCTCGTTCCCGTGATATGTGATCCCTTGTGAGCCAGTCACATGCTTGCAAGCTAATTGTATGACATTCCACCGAGAGGGCCCAAAGTATATCTATCCGTCATATGGATGGACAAATCCCACTCTTGATCCATGTGTCTCAACCAATACTTTCCGAACACTCAATGCCACCTTTATAGCCACCCAGTTACGGTGTGGTGTTTGATGTCATCAAAGCATCCATCCGGTAAAGGTGATATGCATGATCTCATGGTCGAAGGAATTAGGTTACTATGTATCAGAAAGCATATAGCAATTGAACTATTAAAATGACTTGATCTTTATGCTACGCTTATCTATAGGAGTATGTCCACCATATCATTCTCCTAACGATATGATCTTGTTGTTGATAACATCTCAATGTTCATGATAGGGAAACCACAATCATTTATCAACCAACAAGCGAGTGATGTATAGAGGCTATACTAGGGACTTCAAATTAAGTTTACAAATCACACAAGTATCAATGTTTCCTTGTTAATACTATTATATCATGAATGTAAACATTTATCATAAACACAAAGATATAATAATAACCACATTTATTATTGCCTCTAGGGCATATCTCCAACATTTCTCGCGTTACCGTCGGCGAATGTGTATTATATTCCTTGGGGCCAGCCCATATAACACCGGCGAGCAGGCCCCACATGCACCGGGGCTGTGGTGGGCCGCCCTTTAGCGCCGGCGAAATGCTGACCCATTCACTGGGGCTAGAGCCCACTACCACCGGCAAATAGAGCCCATTCGCCATCGGTAAGTGCTGCGGGTCCCACTTATCAGTTCCATGTGTTGGAGATATGCCCAAGAGGCAATAATAAAGAGGTTATTATCATATCTTCATGCTTATGATAAATGTTTACATACCAATGCTATAATTTTATTAACCGGAAACATTAATACTTGTGTGATTTGTAAACATAAAAGAGTCCCTAGTAAAGCCATTTCTTAAACTATCTTGTTGGTTAATATATGGTCATGTTTTCCTGATCATGAACATTGAGATGTTATTAACAAGAAGATCGTATCATTAGGAGAATGGTGTGATGGACATACTCCTATAGTTAAGCGTAGCATTAAGATCAAGTCATTTAATATAGTTCATTTGCTATAAGCTTTCTGATACATAGTAACCTAATTCCTTCGACCATGAGATCATGCTAATCACCATCACCGGAAGGATGCTTTGATGACATCAAACACCACACCATAACTGGGTGGATATAAAGGTGGCATTGAGTGTTCGGAAAGTATATGTTGAGGCACATGGATCAAGAGTGAGATTTATCCATCCATATGACGGATAGATATACTCTAGGCCCTCTCGGTGGAATGTCATCCAATTAGCTTACAAGCATGTGACTGGATCACAAGGGATCACATATCACGGAAACGAGAAAAGAGTACTTATTGGTAACTAGGTTGAACTAGGTATGCAGAGATAACGATGATCAAACCTCGGATAAGTAAAATATCGTGAGACAAAGGGAAATTGGTATCGTATGTAAATGGTTCATTCGATCACGAAGTAATCGTAGAAATATGTGGGAGCCATATGAACTTCCAGATTCCTCTATTGGTTATTGATCGGAGAAGAGTCTCGGTCATGTCTGCATAATTCACGAACCGTAGGGAGACACACTTAAGGATTCGATGTTGTTCAGTAGATATGGAAAGTGAGTAAAGAGACCGAATGTTATTCGGAGTCTCGGATGGGATCCGGGATATCAGGAGGAGATCCGAAATGGTCTGGAGAATAAGATTCATATAAGGAAAGTCCAATTCCGGAGTTCGGGAATGGTTCCGGTGTTTTCACCGGAATGTTCTAGAAGGGTCTAGAAGGTTCGCCGATCCGTAAGAGGAAGGGTACATGGATGTGTCATGACAAAGTGGAATGGTTGCATCACGTCCTAGGTCACTTGGCTGGGCACTTGGAAGATAGAAATCAAACTCTAATTTGAAAGTCAAAAGGGCAGTTTGAAAAAGTCAAACTGAGACAATATTTCCAAGTGGAGGGAGAGAAGGATTCTTACATAGGGAAGGAATCCTCCCTCTCCCTTGGTCCGGCCACATGAAGTGGATTTGGGGGAGGACTCCCTCCCTCTTGGCACCTTCCCACCTATAAAAGGATGGGTAGGGCTCCCCCCTTTGCACACACAAGAAACCCTAGGTTGGCCGCCGCCCCCCTCTCTAGTTGTGGCCAATCAAGAGTGAGATTTATCCATCCATATGATGGATAGATATACTCTGGGCCCTCTCGGTGGAATTTCATCCAATTAGCTTGCAAGCATGTGACTGGCTCACAAGGGATCACATATCACAGAAACGAGAAAAGAGTACTTATCGGTAACTAGGTTGAACTAGGTATGCAGAGATACCGATGATCAAACCTCGGATAAGTAAAATATCGTGAGACAAAGGGAAATTGGTATCGTATGTAAATGGTTCATTTGATCACGAAGTAATCGTAGAAATATGTGGGAGCCATATGAATTTCCAGATTCCTCTATTGGTTATTGATCGGAGAAGAGTCTCGATCATGTCTGCATAATTCACGAACCGTAGGGAGACACACTTAAGGACCCACATCCTGCTCCTGTTCATGGCCCTGTCATTGGGCCCCAAATCCCACCTCCTCCCCCTCCCCCTGCTCCTGGGGGTGGTTGGGGACAGTGGTTGGCCCATGTGCAAGATCCTACTCCTGATGGTGGTAATGATGAAGGTTGGGGCCCCTGGTGTTGGAGATATGCCCTAGAGGTAATAATAAATGTAGTTATTATTATATATCTTTGTGTTTATGATAAATGTTTACATTCATGCTATAATAGTATTAACAAGGAAACCATTAATACTTGTGTGATTTGTAAACTTAATTTGAAGTCCCTAGTATGGCCTCTATACTTCACTAGCTTGTTGGTTGATTGATGATGTGGTTTCTTTGTCATGAACATTGAGATGTTATCAACAACAAGATCATATCGTTAGGAGAATGATATGGTGGACATACTCCTATAGACAAGCGTAGCATAAAGATCAAGTCATTTCAATAGTTCAATTGCTATATGCTTTCTGATACATAGTAACCTAATTCCTTCGACCATGAGATCATGCATATTGCCTTTACTGGATGGATGCTTTGATGTCATCAAACACCACACCGTAACAGGGTGGCTATAAAAGTGGCATTGGGTGTTCGGAAAGTATTGGTTGAAACACATGGATCAAGAGTGGGATTTGTCCATCCACATGACGGATAGATATTCTCTGGGCCCTCTCGGTGAAATGTCATCCAATTAGCTTGCAAGCATGTGACTTGGTCACAAGGGATCACATATCACGGGAACGAGAAAAGAGTACTTATCAGTAACGAGGTTGAACTAGGTATGCAGAGATACCGACGATCATGACCTCGGATAAGTAACATATCGTGAGACAAAGGGAAATTGGTATCGTATGTAAGTGGTTCATTCGATCGCAAAGTAATCGTAGAAATATGTGGGAGCCATATGAATTTCCAGATTCCTCTATTGGTTATTGTTCGGAGAAGTGTCTCGATCATGTCCGCATAATTCACGAACCGTAGGGAGACACACTTAAGGATTCGACGTTGTTTGAGTAGTTATGGTATTATGAGAAAGAGACCGAATGTTGTTCGGAGTCTCGGATGGGATCCGGGATATCACGAGGTGATCCGGAATGGTCCGGAGAATAAGATTCATATAAGGAAAGTCCCATTTCGGAGTTGGGGAATGGTTCCGGTGTTTTCATCGGGAACATTCTAGAAGGTCCCGGAATGTCCGGCACTCCGGGGGGGAAGGGGTACATGAATGTGTCATTGCAAGATGCAATGATTGCATCATGTACTAAGTGTTCTCGCTGTCCAAAATAAAGGGTTTATTTAATTCCTAAATTGGAAAAGTCAAACGGCTAGTTTGAAAGTCAAACTGCCAGTTTTGGAAAGTGGGAAGAGGAGGAGAAGAGGAGACCGACTTGGGGAAGGAGTCCCCAAGCCGGCGGCCAGCCCTAGGCCGAGTTGGGGAGGGACTCCCTCCCTCCCCTAGCGCGCCAGCCCTCCCACCTATAAAGGGAGGGGCAGGGCTCCCCTCCCAACACACACAAGTTCCTATCCTCTAAACTAGAAACTAGACCTAGACCCCGGTTTAGAGCTGTTTCGGTTTAGAGCCTTCTAATTGGTTTAGAGCCCTCTAATTGGTGTGTCTAATTACTAGACCACTAATAGCCTCTCTCATAAGCTCCACCATACTCGCACCGGCTTAAGGCGAAGCCCTGCGGGATCTCCCCTCTACCTCCGGTACCACGCCGTTGTGCTGCCGGAATCGCGAGGAGAGTGCTACAACCTCCGCTGCCTGCTGGAACAAGGGAGAGGAAGGTCTTCGTCGAGTACCGAACGTGTGACCGACTGCGGGAGCACTGCGGGAACGCGGCGCCGGAAGGATCGTCTACGCGATCTTGAGATCGGAAAGAGTACGACTACATCACCCACGAGAATCTGCTCTCGTTAAACACTTTGGAATCTTCGAGGGTGAGTTATTCCATCGACTCGTTGCTACAATCTAGTAGATAGATCTTGGCTTGTTTGTTTGTATGCGATAGAAAAATTTTGTTTTCCATGCTACGAACCCCTACAGTGGTATCAGAGCCGTGTCTATATGTAGATCTGTTGCACGAGTAGAACACAATGGTCATTGTGGGCGTTGATGCTTTTATTGTAGATTGCTTTTTGTGTACTTTGCATCTTGCGGTATGTTGGGATGAAGCGGCCCGGGCTAACCTTACATGACATCGTTCATGAGACTTGCTCCACGCTTGACATGCAACTCGTTTTGCATAAGTGGCTTTGCGGGTGCCTGTTTCTCCTAGCATAGTAAAGATCCAATTTACAACGGGTGATCAACAATGCTAGTATCAATGTTGTGGTTCTTGTTCGTAAGTTAGAACGACACTTATGGAAAGCCCCAAACCACGTAAAATATGCAAAGAAAGTAGAAGCGTCTAACTTTGTTTTGCAGGGGTGTGCAGTGATGTGATATGGCCATGATTGTGATTATATTTGATGTATGCAATGATCCTTATTGTAAGTTGGCAACCGGCAGGAGCCATATGGTTGTCTTTAATTTCTGTTTAGGCCTGCGTGTCTATTCAAAATAGTTGTAATAGTTGAAGTTGGCGGACGACAACCATGAAGAAGCGTCATTGACCTTGATGCTATGCCGGTGATGATGGAGATCATGTTCGTGCTTGAAGATGGAGATCGGAAGCACAAAGAAGAAAGGCCATATCATATCACATATTATGAATTGCATGTGATGTTAATCCTTTATGCATCTTGTATTGCTTAGTAGACGACGGTAGCATTATAAGATGATCCCTCATGCACATAAATTTCAAGTTCTAAAAGTGTTCACCCTTAGTATGCACCGTTGCCAAAGCTTGCTGCTTCGAAGCACCACGTGATGATCGGGTGTCTTTGATTCCGCGGGTGACTACAACGTAAGCAAGCCAGATTTGCTTATGCGGAAGCTAAGGTTTGATCTTGACGAGCCTAGCATGTACAGACATGGCCTCAGGAACACGGATCGCCGAAAGGCAAAGCATGAATCATATAGTAGATATGATGAACATGATGATTGTTCGCCATTAAAACTATATCAGCTCTCGTGATGATCGGTGTTGATGTAGTGGATTTGGTTCGTGTGATCACTAAAACAATGTGAGGGATGTTGTTTTGAGTGGGAGTTCACCTAGTTTAATTTCATTAATTAATTTGAACTCAATTTGTCATAAACTTAGTCTAAACTATTGCAAATATGTTGTAGATCAATGGCAGCCCCTACCATCAATTTTAATGCGTTCCTAGAGAAAGAAAAGTTGAAAAACAATGGAAGCAACTTCGCGGATTGGTTCCGCAATTTGAGGATTGTCCTCACAGCTGGTAATTTGACCTATGTGCTGGATGCACCGCTAGGTGACCCACCTGCAGCTGATGCTACCGATGAAGTAAAGAATGTTTACCTCGCTCGGAAGAATCAGTACTCCATAGTTCAGTGTGCTATCTTGTATGGTTTAGAATCGGAGCTTCAGAAAAGGTTTGAAGAGTCAGATCCATATGATATTGTCGAGGATCTCAAATTAATCTTTGAGACTCATGCGGCAATTGAAAGTTATGAAGCTTCTGAAAAGTTCTTTAACTGCAAGATGGAAGAGGGTAGCTCCGTCAGTGAGCATGTGCTTAAAATGTCTGGGCACGCAAATAAACTTCAAAGTTTGGGTATAGTGATTCCTAATACTTTGGGAGTTTACCGCATCCTCCAATCACTACCACCAAGTTACAAGAACTTTGTGATGAACTACAACATGCAGAACATGAACAAAGAGTTGCCAGAACTATTTGCTATGTTAAAATCTGCAGAAGTGGAGATCAAGAAAGAGCACCAAGTGTTGATGGTCAATAAGACCACCAAATTCAAGAAAGGCAAGTCTAAGCAGAAGGGACACTTCAAGAAGGGTGGTAAGAAAGTTACCACGCCGACGAAGAGGACCAAGGCTGGACCCAAGCCTGATACTGAGTGCTTTTACTGCAAGGGAGAAGGTCACTGGAAGCGGAATTGCCCAAGGTACTTGGCGGATTTGAAGAACGGCAACATCAAGAAGAAAGGTATATCTGATATACATGTTATTGATGTGTATCTCACTAGTACTCGTAGTAGTGCCTGGGTATTTGATACTGGTTCGGTTGCTCATATTTGTAACTCGAAACAGGAGCTGCAGAATAAACGGAAGCTAGTGAAGAACGAGGTGACGATGCGCGTGGGAAACGGATCAAAGGTTGATGTGATCGCGGTCGGCACACTACCTCTTCATCTACCATCGGGATTAGTTTTATACTTAAATAATTGTTATTTGGTGCCTGCGTTGAGCATGAACATTATATCGGGATCTTGTTTATTGCGAGACGGTTACTTGTTTAAATCCGAGAATAATGGTTGTTCGATTTATATGAGTAATATGTTTTATGCACATGCACCTTTGATAGATGGTCTATTCATATTGAATCTCGATAGTAGAAATACACATATTAATAACATTGAGGCTAAACGTTTGAAATCAAGCGATAATTTGACCTATATGTGGCACTGTCGTCTTGGTCACATTGGAGTGAAGCGTATGAAGAAACTCCATTCCGATGGACTTCTTGAATCACTTGATTTTGAATCACTTGAAAGATGCGAAGCATGTCTGATGGGTAAAATGACTAAGACTCCATTTTCTGGTATGATGGAGCGAGCTACAGACTTATTGGAAATCATACATACCGATGTGTGTGGTCCAATGAGTGGAGCATCGCGCAGTGGTTATCGTTATGTTCTTACCTTCACGGATGACTTGAGTAGATATGGGTATATCTATTTTGTGAAACATAAGTCCGAAACTTTCGAGAAGTTTAAGGAGTTTCAAAGTGAGGTAGAGAATCAACGTAACAAGAAGATTAAATTTCTACGATCTGATCGTGGAGGTGAATATCTAAGTTACGAGTTTGGCGAGCATTTGAAGAAATGTGGAATACTTTCGCAGTTGACACCGCCGGGAACACCACAGCGTAATGGTGTGTCTGAACGTCGTAATCGAACTCTCTTAGATATGGTTCGTTCTATGATGTCACTTACAGATTTGCCACTATCATTTTGGGGTTATGCATTAGAAACAGCCGCATTCACTTTAAATAGGGCACCGTCTAAATCCGTTGAAACGACACCGTATGAATTATGGTTTGGGAAGAAACCTAAATTGTCGTTCCTTAAAGTTTGGGGATGCGAAGCCTATGTAAAGAAGTTACAGCCGGACAAGCTTGAACCCAAAGCGGAAAAATGCGTCTTCATAGGATACCCGAAGGAAACTGTTGGGTATACCTTCTATCATAGATCCGAAGGCAAAATCTTCGTTGCTAAGAATGGATCCTTTCTAGAGAAGGAATTTCTCTCGAAAGAAGTGACTGGAAGGAAAGTAGAACTCGACGAGGTTGTCGAACCTTCTCTCGAAATTGCGAGTAGCGCAGCACCGGAAGAAGTTCCTGTGGTGCCTGCACCAATAAGAGAGGAAGCTAATGATGGTGATCATGAAACTTCGGTTGAAGTTACTACAGAGCCTCGGAGGTCAACGAGAACTCGTACCACTCCAGATTGGTATGATTCCGTTATGAATGTCATGTTGGTGGACAACACCGATAACCCCGAGACATATGAGGAAGCGATGATGAGCCCAGATTCCAATAAATGGCAAGAAGCCATGAAATCCGAGATTGGATCCATGTACGAAAACCAAGTATGGACTTTGGTGGACTTACCGGATGGCCGGAAGGCTGTCGAGAACAAATGGATTTTCAAGAAGAAAACAGATGCTGATGGTAATGTTACTGTCTATAAAGCTCGACTTGTCGCAAAAGGGTTTCGACAAATTCAAGGAGTTGACTACGATGAGACTTTCTCACCGGTAGCGAAGCTAAAGTCTGTGAGGATTATGTTAGCAATCGCTGCATATTATGATTATGAGATATGGCAGATGGATGTCAAAACAGCATTCCTCAATGGAGACATTGATGAAGAGTTGTATATGATACAACCCAAAGGTTTTGTCGATCCTAAAGATGCTAACAAGGTATGCAAGCTTCAACGGTCCATCTATGGATTGAAGCAAGCATCCCGAAGTTGGAATCAACGTTTTGATAAGGTAATCAAAAGTTTTGGTTTTATACAAACTTATGGAGAAGCTTGTATTTACAAGAAAGTGAGTGGGAGCTCTGTAGCATTCTTAATACTGTATGTGGATGACATATTGTTGATTGGGAATGATGTAGACCTTCTTAATAGTGTCAAGGAATATTTGAATAATAGTTTTTCAATGAAGGATCTTGGCGAAGCAGCTTACATATTAGGCATAAAGATTTATAGAGATAGATCGAAACGCCAAATATCATTGTCACAAAGTACATATTTGGACAAAGTTCTAAAGAGGTTTGGAATGGAAGATAGCAAGAAAGGGTTCTTGCCCATGTTGCCCAATACGACCTTGAGTAAAACTCAAAGTCCGACATCGGCAGAAGATAGAGAAAAGATGAGTAAGACTCCCTATGCCTCAGCCATAGGATCTCTAATGTATGCCATGCTATGTACTAGACCCGACATCGCATATGCTGTTAGTCTAACTAGCAGATATCAAAGTGATCCAGGAGTGGATCATTGGACAGCGGTCAAAAACATCCTTAAGTACTTGAGAAGAACTAAGGATATGGTTCTTTCTTATGGAGGTGATGAACAGCTCGTTGTTAATGGTTACACCGATGCTAGTTGGAACACCGATCCGGATGATTCTAAATCACAATCTGGATACGTATTTATTTTGAATGGTGCAGCAGTTAGCTGGAGGAGTGCAAAGCAAAGCGTTGTGGCGAGATCTTCAACTGAATCGGAATACATGGCTGCTTCGGAGGCTTCACAAGAAGCGATATGGATGAAAGAGTTCATTACAGAGCTGGGTGTGGTTCCAAGTGCGCTGGACCCAATGTCTATCTACTGTGATAACATGGGCGCCATAGCCAATGCGCAAGAACCAAGGTCACACAAGAAGCTGAAGCATATCAAGCTGCGTTTCCACGCTATTCGAGAACATATCCAGGATGGGGATATAAAGATTTGCAAAGTACACACAGATCTGAATGTGGCGGATCCGTTGACTAAACCTCTCCCGAGGGCAAAACATGACCAACACCAAACTGCCATGGGTGTTCGGTATATTACCATGTAATCTAGATTAGATGACTCTAGTGCAAGTGGGAGACTGTTGGAGATATGCCCTAGAGGTAATAATAAATGTAGTTATTATTATATATCTTTGTGTTTATGATAAATGTTTACATTCATGCTATAATAGTATTAACAAGGAAACCATTAATACTTGTGTGATTTGTAAACTTAATTTGAAGTCCCTAGTATGGCCTCTATACTTCACTAGCTTGTTGGTTGATTGATGATGTGGTTTCTTTGTCATGAACATTGAGATGTTATCAACAACAAGATCATATCGTTAGGAGAATGATATGGTGGACATACTCCTATAGACAAGCGTAGCATAAAGATCAAGTCATTTCAATAGTTCAATTGCTATATGCTTTCTGATACATAGTAACCTAATTCCTTCGACCATGAGATCATGCATATTGCCTTTACTGGATGGATGCTTTGATGTCATCAAACACCACACCGTAACAGGGTGGCTATAAAAGTGGCATTGGGTGTTCGGAAAGTATTGGTTGAAACACATGGATCAAGAGTGGGATTTGTCCATCCACATGACGGATAGATATTCTCTGGGCCCTCTCGGTGAAATGTCATCCAATTAGCTTGCAAGCATGTGACTTGGTCACAAGGGATCACATATCACGGGAACGAGAAAAGAGTACTTATCAGTAACGAGGTTGAACTAGGTATGCAGAGATACCGACGATCATGACCTCGGATAAGTAACATATCGTGAGACAAAGGGAAATTGGTATCGTATGTAAGTGGTTCATTCGATCGCAAAGTAATCGTAGAAATATGTGGGAGCCATATGAATTTCCAGATTCCTCTATTGGTTATTGTTCGGAGAAGTGTCTCGATCATGTCCGCATAATTCACGAACCGTAGGGAGACACACTTAAGGATTCGACGTTGTTTGAGTAGTTATGGTATTATGAGAAAGAGACCGAATGTTGTTCGGAGTCTCGGATGGGATCCGGGATATCACGAGGTGATCCGGAATGGTCCGGAGAATAAGATTCATATAAGGAAAGTCCCATTTCGGAGTTGGGGAATGGTTCCGGTGTTTTCATCGGGAACATTCTAGAAGGTCCCGGAATGTCCGGCACTCCGGGGGGGAAGGGGTACATGAATGTGTCATTGCAAGATGCAATGATTGCATCATGTACTAAGTGTTCTCGCTGTCCAAAATAAAGGGTTTATTTAATTCCTAAATTGGAAAAGTCAAACGGCTAGTTTGAAAGTCAAACTGCCAGTTTTGGAAAGTGGGAAGAGGAGGAGAAGAGGAGACCGACTTGGGGAAGGAGTCCCCAAGCCGGCGGCCAGCCCTAGGCCGAGTTGGGGAGGGACTCCCTCCCTCCCCTAGCGCGCCAGCCCTCCCACCTATAAAGGGAGGGGCAGGGCTCCCCTCCCAACACACACAAGTTCCTATCCTCTAAACTAGAAACTAGACCTAGACCCCGGTTTAGAGCTGTTTCGGTTTAGAGCCTTCTAATTGGTTTAGAGCCCTCTAATTGGTGTGTCTAATTACTAGACCACTAATAGCCTCTCTCATAAGCTCCACCATACTCGCACCGGCTTAAGGCGAAGCCCTGCGGGATCTCCCCTCTACCTCCGGTACCACGCCGTTGTGCTGCCGGAATCGCGAGGAGAGTGCTACAACCTCCGCTGCCTGCTGGAACAAGGGAGAGGAAGGTCTTCGTCGAGTACCGAACGTGTGACCGACTGCGGGAGCACTGCGGGAACGCGGCGCCGGAAGGATCGTCTACGCGATCTTGAGATCGGAAAGAGTACGACTACATCACCCACGAGAATCTGCTCTCGTTAAACACTTTGGAATCTTCGAGGGTGAGTTATTCCATCGACTCGTTGCTACAATCTAGTAGATAGATCTTGGCTTGTTTGTTTGTATGCGATAGAAAAATTTTGTTTTCCATGCTACGAACCCCTACACCTGGGAAGCTGTTGTTGCTCCTGTTCAAGGCCCTGTCATTGCTCCTGGTGAAGACATGCCTGTTGACAACCAACATCTTCCACCTCAAGATGTTAACAGTGGAGTTACAGGTGTTGTCATTGTCCAAGACTGGGAGTCTGATGATGAAGAACCTGTCAATGCTGAGCCTGAGGCTGCTGAGGATCAGGGTGTGGCTGTTGAACCACAAGGATTTGGTATTGGTGAAGGCCTCCAGAATATTTTACAGAACTATTTGGTTGATGATGATGAGGCAAACTCAGATGCTGAGGAGAGGGTGGGGAGCCCTATGGACTCAAGTACAGTGGCTGCTGATAATGATGATTGGATGTTGGAAGATCAGCATCTTCTTTCTCCAAATGAGGCTCATCTTTAGGTGGGAATGGTGAAAACTTTTGTCTCCATTCCTGATGTGCACATTGCTAAGCAGGGCTTTTCCCAACAAGGCTTGGAACTCTGGGAAAATTATTTTGCTCCCCATATTCAGAAAGACACTTCTTCAATGGGCTCTCTCAAGTGTGATATCCCTGTAAGTTGGTTTAACTTTATTACTCTCATGCTTGCTACCCCTGAGAAGTTTAATTGGGTCAAGGGCTTCCTTACTTCTCCTTTATGGGAAATTGTTAAAGAGCCTATTGCTGAGGAGAATTCCATTTCTTTCATCATCCCTAATGAGAGCTTTTCCCAGATGGCTCCTTCTTGTCTGGGCATTGAAGCTAATAAATCTTCCTACTCTCCCTCCACCCCTGCCAGAAAGAGAAAGGGCAAGGAACCTCTTGTTGACACTGAGGTGAGAAGAAGCCCTAGAATTGTTGAACTGAATGGGGGCTTTAAAAGCCACTTAAATTTTCTAATTGCTGATTGTATGGTTTGTAATGCTGTTCCTCCATGTTTGAATCCTAAAGTGGTTAAAAATCTTGCTGCCTCCTTCTACAAGGTTAAGGATGGGGACCTGGAGAAGAGGTTGCTCAAGAAAGGGAAGGCCAATGAAGTGGCAGTTAAGGCTCCTCCAAAAGGCAGCATCAAAGGAAGTGGTTCATCGGGCTTGAGCATTGGAGGCAAGAAGAAAACTGGGGCTGCTGGTACCTGTGGACAGCAAGCCAAGAAGAAGCCCTCTTCTTAAGTGATTAAATGTATCAAACTAAGTCTTTTGCTGGAGTCTTGTTGAGTCCATGTCCTGTGACCTATTCTTGTGATCTTGTCATGTGTTTGGTACTTGTTGTGGAACCTGTCTGTGGTGCTATGATATGGATTGCCTTTTGCCTATGTGATTGTTGTTTCCTCTCTTGGGTGATTACATTACTTATATCACCCCATATCTATACTTACTTCTGGTTTCCTAATGAATAACAAAAGAATTTGGAAGATCTTGAATTGGAATATCAGAGGAATTAACTCTGAAAAAAATGGTTAGGTCTCAGAAATAAAATTGAGGAGTCTGGTTGTGACATTATTTGTCTTCAAGAAACTAAGAGAGAGTAGTTTGACAGCTCTTACATCAAAAAATTCTGCCCCCCCCCCCCAAATTTACCAGTTTTGAATTTCTTCCCTCCAGAGGAGCCTCTGGAGGTTTGATCACCATTTGGAATAGTTCCCTGTTCTCTGGGCATCTTTCCTTTCACAATGAGTTCTCCATCTCCATCACCTTGACATCTCTCTTGTCCAATGAATCCTGGATCCTCACCAATATTTATGGGCCATGCTTACCTGAAAAAAGGCTGACTTTTTGGACTGGTTTGGAAACATTGATATGCCTGATGATTTGGACTGGCTCATTGTGGGAGATTTCAACTTCTGTAGACAGCCTTCTGACAGAAACAAATTGGGTGGAGATGTGAATGGTATGCTTCTCTTTAATGAAGCCATTAATAATTTGGGTCTCATAGAGCTACCCCTTAAAGGTAGAAATTTTACTTGGAGTAACATGCAAAAAGATCCCCTTTTGGAAAGGTTGGACTGGTTTTTTACCTCTGCTTCCTGGACCCAGAGTTTTCCCTCAACTTTTGTTGCTCCTCTTACAAAACCTACCTCTGATCATTTTCCTTGTGTCATTTCCATTGGCACAATGATTCCCAAAGCCCAGGTGTTTAGATTTGAAAATCATTGGATGCATCATAAGGAATTTAAAGCTATTTTTCAAAATGCCTGGAATATTCCTGTGGGCTTTCAGGATTCTGCAAAAAAAAATCAATGCTAAATTCAAAAATGTGAGAAGGGGGCTGAAGCTCTGGGCCAAAACTCTGCCCTGCCTGAAATCACAAATTTGCAATGTTAATGCCACCATTGATCTTCTGGATGTCATGGAGGAAATGAGAACTCTTACTGTCCAAGAATGGAATATCAGGGATCTCCTGAAAAATCTTATAATTTCTTTGCTACAGGACCAAAATACTTATTGGAAACAGAGGGGGAAAATTAAATGGGTTAAGCTGGGTGATGAAAACACAAAATTCTTTCATTCCAGAGCTACCATAAGTTTTATGTATAACTACATTTCCATGCTTAAGGATGTTTCTAATGATGAGGTTTATGATCATGATGGAAAAGCAAATCTCCTTTGGAATTCCTAAAGATAGAATGGGTACTTCTGATAAGCCTGAAATGCACTTCAATCTTAATGACTTGGCTGGGGAATGCTTAAGGCAAGAGGAAAAGGATGCTTTGGAAAAACCTTTCTCTGATGAGGAGATTGATGAGGTCATTAAAGATCTGCCAAACGACAAATCCCCTGGCCCTGATGGTTTTAATAATGAACTCATGAAACAATGCTGACCTATTATTAAGGATGATGTGAAACAACTCCTTGTGGATTTCTATGAGGGGCAAACTTCCTTGGAAAGCATTAATGCCTCTTTTATCACCCTCATTCCAAAAATTGCAGCTCCTCTGACTCCTGCTGATTTTAGGCCTATTTCTTTGCTAAATAGTGTCTTCAAGATTATAACCAAAATTCTAGCTAATAGACTGTAGAAGGTCATCCTTAAACTTGTTCATAAGAATCAATATGGTTTCCTCAAACAAAGATCTATCCAAGATTGTTTAGGTTGGGCATTTGAATTCCTTGATCAATGCCACAAGTCCAAAGAAGAAATTTTAATTCTTAACTTGACTTTGAAAAGGCTTTTGACAGAATTGAGCACTCTGCAATTATCAATATCCTAAAAGCCAAAGGTTTTGGTGATAAATGGATTTCTTGGATTCAGTTGATCTTTGGTTCTGCTCCTTCCTCTGTTCTATTAAATGGAGTGCCTGGGAAAAAAAATTATTGCAGAAGAGGTGTTAGACAAGGGGATCCTTTATCTCCTCTCCTATTTGTCTTGGCTGCTGATCTCCTTCAAAGTATCCTCAATAAAGCAATGAATCTTGGTCTTCTTTCCCTTCCCACTGAAGGTGTGTTCTGTCCTGATTTCCCTGTGGTGCAGTATGCAGATGACACTTTATTAATCCTTAAAGCTGATTCTGAGCAACTTTTGTGCCTTAAGGCCATTCTTCATACTTTTGCTCTCTCCACTGGACTCAAAGTTAATTATGCTAAATCCAGTATGATGCCAATTAATATGGACTCTGAGAGGCTTGGACACTTTGCTAATACTCTTTCTTGCCTCACTGGCTCTTTGCCATTCACCTACCTTGGTCTGCCTTTAAGTATAAATAAGCATGCAGTGGAACATTTCCTGCCTATTGTTCAGAGAGTTGAGAAAAGGTTGTGTGGGATAGCTGATTTTCTTAATTATGGGGGGAAACTGCAGCTAGTTAAATCTGTTTTGTCTTCCCTTCCCATATATTACATGAGTTGTTTTGATCTTCCTGTCACTATTAAGGAACAGTTGATTAAGTATATGAGGCAATGTCTGTGGAGAAAGAAAACATCTGATGTTCAAGCTAGAGGTAAAGCTCTTGTAGCATGGAATAAAGTTTGTCGGCCCAAGAACCAGGGGGATTGGGAGTACTTGACCTTAATGTTCAAAACTCTGCACTTCTTTTGAAGAATTTGGATAAATTTTATAATCACAAGGATATCCCTTGGGTTCACCTTATATGGAACACTTATTACTGTAATGATAAACTCCCTAGACGCGGTCTAGAGGGATCCTTTTGGTGGAAAGCTCATCTGAAATTGATTGACATTTTTAAAGGAATTGCAAAGTGCTTGGTGGGAGATGGAAAATCCACACTTCTCTAGTCTGATATGTGGAATGATGGTTGTCTACAGCATAAGCTTCCTCATCTCCTCTCATATGCAAAAAAAACCCACACATCTCTGTCAATGAGTTCCTGCAGACAGATAATACTCAAGATCTTTTTTACCTTCCTATGTCACAGCAAGCTTACCAGTAATTTCAAAGTCTTGAGCAAATTCTTAATACTGGCAGGCAGGGGGAAGCTGACAACTGGAGTTACATTTGGGGCAGTAATTTTTTGGTCCAAAAGTCTTATTCTTCTTTATCTGGTTGCCAACCTGTACAGCCACATTTCTCATGGTTGTGGAAATCCTCTTGTCAACAAAAGCACAAATTCTTCTGCTGGCTCTTACTGCTTGATAGGCTAAACACAAGAAACCTTCTGAAAAGGAAATGTTTTTCTCTGGAATCATATGACTGTGTGTTCCATGGCTGCACCAGTGAAGAATCCATTCTACATTTATTTTTGGGTCTGTCCTTTTGCAAGAGCTTGCTGGGCTGAAATCTCGCATGTCCAAGTGGCTGATCAAAATCTTTTTGAAGCTTTAGCCAGTATTAAAAAAGATCTTAATGTCACTTTTGCAATAGAAATTATTATACTTGGAGCTTGGGGCATTTGGATTTGCAGAAATAATGAAATCTTCAACAACAAGCATGCTTCGCTTGAGGAATGGAGAGCTATTGTCGCTCAGGAATTAAGATGGGTCTTGTATAGAATTAAGAAGAAGTATTATCAGGGCCTCAAAGATTGGATTAAAAATAATTTAGACAGGAGATAGTTGCTTAGAATGTTATCCCTCTTTTGAGGTGGATTGCGTTTGTAAATATTTTTTGTAACACTCTATGATATATAAAAATTGCAGTGGGGTATTTTGCCCTACTGTTTTACCCTCAAAAAAATGTGAGTAAAGAGACCGAATGTTTTTCGGAGTCTCGGATGGGATCCGGGATATCACGAGGAGATCCGGAATGGTCTGGAGAATAAGATTCATATAAGGAAAGTCCAATTTCGGAGTTCGGGAATGATTCCGGTGTTTTCACCAGAATGTTCTAGAAGGGTCTAGAAGGTTCACCAATCCGGAAGGGGAAGGGTACATGGATGTGTCATGACAAAATGTAATGGTTGCATCATGTCCTAGGTCACTTGGCTGGACACTTGGAAGAGAGAAATCAAACTCTAATTTAAAAGTCAAAAAGGCGGTTTGAAAAAGTCAAATCCCAACATGGTTTCCGAGATAGGGAGGGTTTCTGAGTTAGGGAGGGTTTCCACCTGGGTTGGGAACACCCTTGGACGCCCCCCACCTATATAAGGAGGGTTAGGGGCGCACCCC
Organism: Avena sativa; assembly: GCA_916181665.1. Taxonomy (NCBI): domain Eukaryota; kingdom Viridiplantae; phylum Streptophyta; class Magnoliopsida; order Poales; family Poaceae; genus Avena; species Avena sativa. The sequence goes on from OV702282.1 coordinate 325,682,572, forward strand.
AAGGTATCCCCCTTGCCCTAGGCATCCAAGAAACCCTAGGTTGGCCGCCGGCCCCCTCTCTAGTTGCGACCAATCTAGATCTCCTCTAAACCGCTACCGACTAGCTAAACTGTAGTTGCTAGCTACCTCTAAACCTCGCCCTCTAAACCCTAGATTGTCGGGGATCCCTCTACTCCACCATACTCGCTCCGGCTTAGGCGAAGCCCTGCGGGATCTCCCCTCTACTTCCGACACCACGCCGTCGTGCTGCCGGAATCGCGAGGAGAGAGCTACAACCTCCGCTGCCTGCTGGAACAAGGGAGAGGAAGGTCTTCATCGAGTACCGTACGTGTGACCGACTGCGGGAGCGCTGCCGGAACGCGGTGCCGGAAGGATCGTCTACGCGATCTTGAGATCGGCAAGTGAACGACTACATCACCCACGAGAATCTGCTCTCGTTAACCGCTTTGGATCTTCGAGGGTTAGTACTCTATAAACTTGTTGCACCGATCTAGTAGATAGATCTTGGCTTGATCATAATTAGATCTTGATTGTGTGTTCATGCGGTAGAATTTTTTTGTTTTCCATGCTACGAACCCCTACACCCTGTCTCACCCAGCACCCCTCGATCCCCCAATCCCTCGATCCCCAATTCTCCTTCGCAACCCTAGCATCTTCGCTCGATCCCCAATTCCCCTCCGCCGCGCACCGCACGTCCGTGCCATCCCCCCTCGCTCCATCGTCGTCCCGCGTCCGCCGAAGGGAAGGAGGAGTAGGAGCACCATACTGTGTCGCTCGCCCGCACGCCTCTCGCCTCTCTACAGGAGGAGGTCGCGCCCGCAGCAGGGACCACCGTGCCACCAAGCTTCAGGAAGGAGGAGGAGGCCCTGCCCACAGCAGGAGGAGAAGGGCAACGCACACAATTTTCGCTCGCCACCGCCACCAGAAGCCACCTCGCTGTCCATCGTCTGCTCAAGCCACCCTAGGTAATCGCCACGTCCTTCCCCTGGCCTTCCCCTGGTACTACTTATTCTTCTACTCCCTCACAGATGCTCACTCAATCTAGGGTTCTACCCCTCTCTGTCTTCATTGAGAGCTTGCGGCAGATTGTGTAGTATAGTTGCTAATTCTATCATGCTCTGGTTGATTTGGCTTGTAGATACTTAGCAGTATCCATGAATATTGTACTATTCATCCTACATTCCTGATAGTTTCCGCTTGGATAACCACCTTGGGTACATTCTAGGCTATTTCCTTATAATTCTACTTAACACTATCTGCTACCAGTATCCGTGTGACCGATATTGGTGAAATTTACCTTGTTTAGGTTTTTTGAACAACATTTGGAATGATGTCCCTTTTTACCACCCTCATTTCATTCTACTCATTGTTAGAGGTGTTGACACTGTCTAAATGTCAGTAATAGAATAGCATCCTACACTGTCTCTAGTTGCTTGATCCATAATTTAAGATTATTCTGAAGATATCCATGCCAGTAAGACTATTGATACATGCACATTACCTCCCTCTAGGTCTCTTTAGGAAGGGTTTGCTTGGTATTTCCTACCTGATTATGTATTGTAGAAGCTCTAAATTATCATGCAAATAATTGGCTGCAGTTGCATTTTCCATGTTAGAGGGCTGGTTTAACATCTGTTTCATTCAACCACTATATATGTTCTTATACCTGGTATAATTCATATATGTATCCATAGGAGCATTCGTCAATATATCATTATTTTGTATGCTAGGCCATTGTGTAGATCAGGTTTTGAGAGATAGATGAACTAGATCAGGCTTCTAATGTATTTGAACTAATGTATCCATAGGAGCATACTTGCTGTTACATATGGAAACATTTGGCAAAAGGTTATTTGCTTCTCGTCCCATCTTCTCAAAGAAAACGCCGAGAAATATCTAGTTGGTCAAAGATAATTTCTTGTATAATTAGTGGAAAACGAATGAGAGAAGTCATATACCCCTGCATTGATCCTTGGTGTAGCGCCATATACCCCTGCTAGTCCCGATTGTTTTCAATTCATGTGAACTCATCATGTTGTATATATTTACATAGCAAAGTTAGTTAGATCGACTTACTAATTTGATACATGTTGTTATATGTCTAATGATTATTGTCTTTTTAAGTAGTATGTCGCGGGGGGAGCCGACGTACCGCGGTGTGTATAAGAAGCCGACGAGGATCCCCACTTGAGAGGCTATAAGATCACCATCGATGGGAGGAGGCGCCACCTTGGGACATGGCGGTCCCCCGAGGAGGCGGCACGTGCCTACGACTGTATGGCAGTCCAGCACTTCAGGGCGAAGTGATCCTAAACTTCCCCGAGGATTGAGCTAGGGCCATTCAGAATAGGACCGTGGGTATGAGGGTCGCCATGATGGCGTGAGCACCGATTGGTCGAGATATAGCTTCTTGACCCCTTGGTCCAAACACTCCGCAAGGATCCTACGGTGATGGCGCAGCAGTACGAGATCTTGGTGGCCTTTCAGCACCAGCAACCCGTCCAGTAGGCGGGTCCCTCTAGGTCCGACGGCGCGGGCTCCTCCACCGCGCGCCCTCAGGGCCCATACTACGGGTTCAGCCCCGATGACTTTACCATCGCACCCACGTCGCCTGCTTATTCCTTATGTTTGTCCGACGACGACGCCTGATGTAGCTAGGACAGCGACGTGGGTCAACTACTAGCACTTTTCATATATTACCTATCCTGCTAGACTTTGTGATGTTTTATTTGTGCTACATACTTACTTTATAACTATGTTTGTGCTACGTACTTACTTTATAATTATGTTTGTGCTACTTACTTTATAACTATGTTTACTTATTTTGGCATTGCAAGGACAGAAAGATTACCATATCGCTCCATGTGAACTTTTGTGTTAGCCATTTAGAGTGACTCGCACAAGTATTTTCTTTTTGAATGATACGGTATGTTCTCTGAAATTTATATGGAGAATGTAAATATATATATATGTTCAATGAAAGTCATGACTAATTGTTCCGTCTTATGATTTTACTCAGTATTCCTTACGGTGCATGACTTGCTTTCCTCCTAACTCTTCCGACGAGGGTGAAGATATGAGTGAACTCTAGATAATACTAGGAACCAATGTCCTAGCTATAGCTATATTGAAAATTTGGTGTATACTGCTACTGTTTACTGTGTTAATATGTATTTTGCTGCTATTCTCCTGTATACTGTGTATTCTCCCATATACTGTGTATTATGTCTATTTTCTTATTATTTTTTGCTATGGTATATAATATCCCTGGCGAAATGGGATGGGCGCCGGTGGCAAGGGAATTACCCCCGGTGAATATTCGCCGGCGATAACAGATAATACCCCGGACAAATTTGTTATGCACCGGTGATGTGTCCTTACAGCCGACGAACCCGCACTCGCCGGCAGTAGGCCATTTTGGTTAGCCGGCAGTAAGCCATTTTGGTTAGCCGGCGGTAGGGTTTTCCCTACTAGTGTAGAGCTATCAATATTATTATTAGTTTGTAGCATTAGTGTTAGCTATCATGCATTATTGGATATGTTCTTTTCTTTTTTAGAAATATGAGAGGGAGTTTCTTCTACAGATTATATTATCCTTAGGAAGGAAGTTACTCCCTCCGATACAAATTAATAGACTCTATGTTATAAGAAACTATGTTATTAATAGACTCTATGTTTCTTCGCCAGACTGGACAGAGTAGGCTAGCCCATGGTGCGACCAACATCACAATGCAGGAACCGTAGGGAATGAATCGCAATATATATAGCAGGGTATACGTGTACATTACTTAAGCAATGTAATGGATTTGTTTTTGGCGGAAAAGGCATAAAACCAAATATTATCTAAAACCAGCCCTTATAAAACATCCTTACAAAAAGACACAAAACATAAGTTCTTAAAAAGTTCAGCACCATCTTCCTTCTGCATCCCTCGGGAACGCCCTGTGAGCAAAGCTCGATACCGCCTCTGGGCCTCCGCAATGGCAAATCTCATGTCAGAAAAAACTTAAAAAAACTCAGGCACTTGTAGAAGCAGCGGGCTAGAAGTCGTCGACATAGACTAGAAAATATCGGTGACCATGATCTTGAGAGATCGCCGTCCATGAGAACCTACCAAACTCGCAAGTTTCCAGACAAAGTTGTACATGGTCTGGTTGAACTTCACCCCGGACCCCACCCGTACCTGGACATGATGATGGCCGCACATCACGACAGCGCAGCCCTACGGCGTGTGACGGTGGCGACATGATCGGCAAAGGTGGCTTTTAGCGTGCGGGATCTGTACGGCAACGGGGATGTTTAGGACGATCGGTCCTGGTGGTCATATCTTCCAGTACACACGTTCGTTGGTCTGGCTGCGTCTCAGCCCATTTAGTGTCGGCTTGGAATTATGCGACCGCCAGCGAAAACTAAGGTGGAAGATGATGACGTTTCTTGGCGTCATTCCCTTATCGAAGGCATTGTTTTTGCAGTTGCATTATCCCTCTTGACATCATCGTTTTTGAGCACTTACTGCTTGGAAGGGTTTGTTGGCAGAGCGGTGTTTCATCTACCGCGTCGACGAGTGCAGTTGGGTCTCAGCGATGGGCATGTCTTGGTGGACTCCCGCAGAGTGGTGGACTTGTCTGGTGTCATGGTGGTGTTGACGGCAGGTCTCGCAAGGTCATTGCATTGATTTCTCCTAGATATGGGTATGCGGAAGACGACTCCAACGAGAACTTCTAGAGCGGGTATGCTAGTACACGCTAATATTTTCTGAAAGTTCCCTACAAAATATTTGGTGCATCATCGCGGTGGTGGGGATAACTGGGCATGGTTGGGCACGACTGGGCCTGGTCTCAGCATGACTGTGCTTGGTCGACCCTACCGTTGCATCCAGACGGCGGGCACCTCGGTGATGGAAGGCGGATCCCATCAACTTGGAGCAACATTGCCCAATGGCTACAAGATATGTTGCTAGCCTACTCTGTCCAGTCTGGCGACTTGCATTGTGATGTTGGTCGCACCATGGGCTCGAGCTCGTGGATGTCAGGGCGACGTCCTCATAAGGTGGACCGCGCAGGTGCTTAGACAAGCAAGGTGTGGTGGTGATGGTCATGTTCTTTGGTCACTTGGGTGGCGACGAGCAGGCAGTGGAGGCCCTGGTGATGGCGTCGCTTCGAATTGATGTCCCACATATCGTGTTTTGAAGGCCATGCTAGGGGACCGAGGGCGATTAGCTAGTGGGTTTGTGCGAAGGGTTTTTCTGAGCAAAAACTCCACGCTTCAACGCCGCTTGTGGTGATGCTTGAGTCATTAGGGCTCCAGGTGAAAACCATGGACCTTTGGTCTCATGGAAGGCGGCATGGACCATCGTTGCCCTCTTGGGGCGTTGTCATGGAGATCATTTCCCACTTGGTTCTATGTATTCGGTGGCAAATCTTGTTTTTCTTGTTGTTTGTTGATTATTTTGGATCTACTATGTAAAGAGGGTTTCCTCTTCACCTTGTATTGGTTTGAGGTCATACGTGGCTTCATTTATAAAGCGGGACAATGAGCCTGTTTCAAGGAAACTTCAGATTAGGGACCCAACAAGCATTAGGCAAAGTACAACGAGCCCTGCAAAGTTGGAGTAGGGACGAATTTGGATCAGTGAGAAAGCAGATAAATACTATATGTGATAAGCTCTTTTTTTACATCAAAATGGATTTCATATATGTGAGAATTTGTTACGGTCGTGTCATGTCTAATGAAGTGCATGATCTGGACAGGAATAAACCTGAACCAAATAACTTCAGTTCCCTCTTATCTATCACATCTGGCAACCTCATGAGCAACAATATTACAATCCCTTTTAACTAGAGACATGGTAAAATAGCCTATACATTCTCTTAACCTCTGAATATCCCTATAGAGGTAGCATAGTCTAGACAGATTCTGTTTTTAGCCTTAACCGATGAGTAGACAACAATGGGGTCTATTTTATTCTCAGAAGGCAGAATATTTATGTCAGCATAGATTTGGAGGCATATAAGCCTCGCATTGGCTTAAGCTTCTTTAGGATTCTCACAATTGGTCATCCTTTCCACCATTGCCTAGATCACCTGTCCCGTAACATCTCTAATGATTCCACCCATGGAAGCATGGTTTGTTTCCTTGATGAAAGAGGCATCAAACTTTAGTTTACTTTTACCTTGAGCTGGAGGATTGCAAAGCGAGTTAGCAGTGTTCTTCATTGGCACCTTGATACATTCCAAATGTATCTACTTTTCCAAGTACTTTTCTCGGTGGCTGCTTCTAAATCTCCTAGAACTAGGATCAAACTACTGAATTTGAAGTTGTTTTCAGCAAAAGTATTCTTTTTGTCTTTTTCCGCAGGAAATAAAATCGGAGGAAAATACCACGCCATTTTTTATCGAAACAAGGACTACTAGACCTGAAAGATCACGAGAGGGGCCATGATGACCGAACAACCTAGGTGGTGTGGCCTATGGTGGGGCCCACACGACCTATGGTCGTTTGGCCCTCGAGCATCGCCTCGTCTCCTCTTTTGGCGTACCCTCTTATATACCCCTAAAACATACCCTGCCAGGAGGAGGGTGTTTTGTGAAATAGAGCACCGCCGCCATCATAATCTTTGTTTTCTTTGTCAAATTGATCTTAATCTCCACGCCGAAGAGGGGGATTTCGACGCCGTCTTTACCACCATCATCACCAATGTCATCTCCATCAACCATGTGCTCACTCTCCATTACCATGAGTGAGTAGTCCTTTGTATACATGTGAGTTGGATGCTTATTGAATGAGATTGATCATGTAATCATGCATATATGTCGAGATTTGAGTGGTTTATCTTGAGGATGTTCTAATGTGAGTGTTGATGCACTTTTGTTATGTTTAATGCTTGTTACTAGGGCCCGAGTGACATAATTTCAGTATGGACTTTTATTGCCCCATCATATATATGAGTTTGATATTTATCTGCAAGGTGTATTACCTGTTGTTATGTTGGTCCTGGGAACCGTGAAGTGATAGTTAGGGAAACAAGGGGGATATGTGATAGTTTGAGGATTATGTGTGTTCATGGATTGTTAATGCATTGTTCCGGGCTATTAGAAAGGGTATACCTTGATTACCTATAGTTCCAAGTTGGCCCCGGTGAAATGGGCAAGTAGGACAATAGATGTTGTGCAAATTATCTTGGTTAATACGCATAATTATATTTGGAACACACACCTACACATAATGGAATTATAGATGAACACATGTTATTTATATTAATATTGTATTATCAATCTTATTTGCACATTCGGAGAAGAATGAGTGGTTGTGAATCCTTGTTTGCATTGGCAAGAAGCATGAGTAGCCAATCAGGACCTGTGTATCAGAATTGTGCCTCATCCGGCAAGCACCACACTTCCCTGATCTTTTTTCATAGAGCTCGTTCTTGTACACGAAACAGTGGCATCAAAGATGCTTTCTTCATCTAGTCCACATAAGTTGCAGGTGTTATCAACTTCGAGTGTTCTTCTCCATTTATTCTTTTTATTCACAAGGTTATCCGATGCACATGTACAAGTAAATATGTGTGCCTTGTTTGACACCTTACATCTCCAAATGAGGTTCCAAATCTTCCTAGAGTCATCTCCCGCACACTGTTGCCACTGTTAAAATGTAGAGACCTTTGTGTGTTAAAATCAAGTTTATATGCACTTTTAATAGAGAATATACATGTGTTTTCAAAGTTCCAACCTGGTACATCAGGGTCCTATTTCATAGGTTCTATCTTGACAATATCCTCAACATCATAGTCATGAAAAAACTCTCTCAGCTTCTCAACGTTCCACTACCTAGTGTCTTGAATGAAGAGGTATATATTTGACTCTTCTATTCCTTGTCCTTTTCTTTAGAGTGTTGATAGCCATAGGTGTTCTTCTTGGAATCCAATTTGATCTTTGAAAGTCAATACTAGATCCATCCCCAACCCTCCATAATATTCCTTTTCTCGAAGCTCCAGCCCATGTCCGATACCTCTCCATGTAGGGGAAGCATCTGCACAAAACATAGTATCCAAGAATCTTTCATGAGGGAGTACCTAGCTTTTAACAAGCCTAGCACACATGCTATCTGAATTTTGAAGAATTCTCCAGGCTTGTTTAGCTAATAGGGCCTGGTTTAAATGTTTAGTATCTCTCAAACCCACCCCTCTTTGTATCCTTGGCATTGTAATATTGTCCCAAAGCAATATAGTGAACTTTCTTGTTGTCTTCATCTTCTCCCCGCCAAAAATTCCTGATGGTTTTCATGTAGTCTTCATGGAACCCAGCAGGCAGCTTGAAAATGCTCATAATGTAGTTTGTAAGGGCCTAAGCAAAAGATTTAATAAGCGTCTCCTTAGCTGCCATAGACATGTGGTTTTCATACCACACACTTAACTTTTTCGCAAAGATCGGTTTAGTAGGTTGGAACTTTCCTTTCTTCATTCTCCCCTCTTGAGTACGGAAGCCAAGGTACTTCTCTTCAAAAGTACTATGTTGAACACCCAACATATGTTTTACTTCCTCCCGGTTTGAATAGAGCAAATGTTACTAAACAGAATTGAACATTTCCCTACACTTACCCGTTGACATGTGCACCTTTCATACATGTTAATGGCCTCTTGAACCACCATGGATTTTGAATGATTGGCTTGGAAAAATAGGAGACTATCATCCGCAAAAATAAGGTGAGATATACTAGGTGCTAATCGGCATATTTTAAGTGACTTTAGATCCTATAGATAAACAACTCTATCCAAAATCTTTGACATACCTTCAACCACAAAAATAAAAAGATAGGAGGAAAGAGGATCCCCCTGCCTTAGGCCTCTTGAAAGGGAGAACATTTGAGTAAGCTCGCCATTTATTCTCATAGAAGAGATCACTGAACAAACACATTCCATCACTAGGTGGACCCATTTAGCATGAAACCCCATTCTAATTAGTGATCCCTTTAGGTAAGCCCAGTCCACTCTATCATAGGCCTTTGACAGGTCCAACTTGTATGCACAGAAGTCATTTCAGGGCCTTTTATTTCTCTGGATGCTATGAAAACATTCAAAGGTCACTAATGCATTATCTGTGATAAGCCTCCCTAGTATGAAAGCACTTTGGTTGTGTGAAATCAATTTTTGCATTATAGGACTTATTAGCTTGTTAATAATATAATTGGTCACCACTTTTGTAAATCACATTACACAAATATATTGTGCGAAAGTCCTTCATTTAAACAACTCCATTTACCTTAGGAATCAGTACAATGTGATAAGCTCCAATGTATAAGAGCTAACTCGACTGCATTCAGGCCTTGGATAGTGTTGAATTGCTATGGCGATGGAGAAACAATGTTCTCGTGTATACAATGGCTTTCCGAAGGAGACTGTAACACCACATTTTTCCATGCAAAGGCGAGGGAAAGTTCGAGGACGAATAAAATTATCACTCTCAAAACAATATGATGGGGTCTTGATGGTGGCTCTGTTGATGTAGAACCTGTTGGGAAACCCCAAGAGCAAGGTATGATGAGCACAGCAGCAAGTTTTCCCTCAGTTGTGAAACCAAGGTTATCGAACCAGTAGGAGAATGAAACAGCTCCTGAAGGTGTTGCTAGCAACGTGGAACCTGCACAACACAACCAAAATACTTTGCCCCAACTTACAGTGAGGTTGTCAAGCTCACTGGTTTTGCTAAGAACAAAGGATTAAATGTATAGTGTGGAAGATAGTAATTGCATAAAGTAATTACAAAAAGTAAACAGTAGATAGTAGATGGAGTATCAATGGGAAGGAATGGACCGGGATCCACAGTTCACTAGAGGTGTTTCTCCATAAGATAAATAACATGTTGGGTGAACAAATTAAAGTTGGGCAATTGACAGATAGAGAATGCATAACAATGCATGTACGTGGAATGATGATCACTATGAGATTCGTTTGGGCATTACAACATAATACATAGACCGCAATCCAACTGCATCTATGACTAATAATCCACCTCTGGGATATCATCCGAACAACCCTCGGGTATTAAGTTGCAAGCAACAGATAATTGCATTAAGCAAAGTGTGTAAAGTAAACAATACAATTGCCCTTGGACAAAGGATTGTTGTTTTCTCCCTAGTAGCAACAGCACATCTACAACCTTAGAGGTTTCTGTCACTCCCCTAGATTACTAGAGGAATGAACCTACTATCGAGCATAAATACTCCCTCTTGGAGTCACAAGCAAATACTTGGCCAGAGTAACTACTAGCAACGGAGAGCATGCAAGATCACAAATAACATAGACATGATAGAATCAATAATCAATCTTGACGTAGTACTCAATATCTATTGGATCCCAACAAACACAACATGAAGGATTACAAATAGATGATCTTGATCATGATAGGCAGCTCACAAGATCTAAACATGATAGCACAAAGAGGAGAAACAACCATCTAGCTACTGCTATGGACCCATAGTCCAAGGATGAACAACTCACGGATCACTCCGGAGGCTGGCATGGTGATGAAGAAGGCCTCCGGGATGATCTCCCCTCTCCGGCAGGGTGCCGGGAAGAGCTTCAGATACCTCCCGATCTAGGGAGGATGGTGGCGGTGGCTATGGACTTTTCCGTGGATTTCTGATCGGGTACTTAGGGTTTTCTCCTCGGGGGGTTTATATAGGTGAAGGGGCAAGGTCGGTTGAGGTCCAGGGGGCCACACCATAGGGCGGCGCGCCCCCCTGGCCGCGTCTGGGCCAGGTGTGGCCGCCCTGGTGTGCGCCTCCCTCTGGCCTCTGGACTTTGTGTTCGCCTCTGAAAAATAGGAAGTGATACGTCGGAAACGTATCTATAATTTTTTATGCTCCATGCTTGTTTAGTATCTACTTTGCTTTGCTTTGTCTACACTTTGAGGTGTTTTTATATCTTTTCTGGAACTAACCTATTAACAAGTTGCCACAGTGTCAGTTGCCTGTTTTATTCTGTTTTTGTTTCCAGAAAGGCAGAAATCAATATTCTCGGAATTGGACGGGACAAAAGCCAAAGTCAATATTTTACCGTGGAGGACACGAAGTCCAGAGGACAGACGTAGAAGCGAACCAGGGCGGACAGACCCCCCCTAGGTGTCGGTGAGCCCACCCCGCGCCTGGGTAGGGTGTGGGCCCCCTGGCCGCCTCCCAGCCTCGCCTCTTCGCCTATAAGAAGCCCCCGATGCAGAAACCCTAGGCACCCGATCAAAACTGCACGAAACATTTTGTAGAGGCCGCCACTATCGTCCCTAGATCGGGGGGATATGAAGTTCTTCCCGGCACCCTGCCGGAGGGGAGATCATCCCGGAGGCCTTCTTCTCCGGTATGATGCGTGAGTAGTTCCACCTTGGACTATGGGTCCATGTAGTAGCTAGATGTTTGTATCTCCTCCTTGTGCTTTCATGTATAGATCTTGTGAGCTCCATTCATGATCAAGATGTAATCTATTTGTAATCGTGCATGTTGTGTTTGCGGGATCTGATGGATATTGAGATTACTATGTCAGATTGATTAATGGTTTTGTCTATTTGATACTATCATGTATGTGTTGTTTGTGATCTTGCATGCTCTCTGTTGTTAGTAGCTATCTTGGCCAAGTAGTTGCTAGTGACTCCAAGAGGGGGTATTTATGCTCGATAGTGGGTTCATGCATCTAGTTCCCAAGGGAAGTGACAGAAATATCTTCGGTTGTAGATGTGCTGTTGCTACTAGGGAGAAAACAACGGTCTCTTGTTCATGGAACAAGTTGATTGTTTACCTTACACACTTTGTTTAAAGCAGTTGTCTGTTGCTTGCAACTTAATACTGGAGGGGGTTCGGATGATAACTTGAAGGTGGACTTCTAGTCATAGATGCAGTTGGATGACGGTCTATGTATATTGTTGTATTGCCCAATCGAATCTCATAGGATCTTTTTGTCTAATATTGCATTGTTATGCTTTGCTTAGTTCCTATCAATTTCCCTGCTGTAATTTGTTTACCCTTCATGCCATGTTGTTTATCTAAGGAGAGCACCTCTAGTGAACTATGGACCCCGGTCCAATCTTTACCATTGATACATCTTCCACTGTTACCTGTTTACTTGCTGCAAACTATTACCTTCCACACCATACGTTTAATCCTTTGTTGCACCAATCGGAGAGATTGACAACCTCACTGTTAGTTGGGTCAAAGTCTTGAGTTTGTGTTCTGAAGGTCTCCGCGTTGCTTGCAACACCTATGTGACGTTTCCTTTCTCCTACTGGTTCGATAACCTCGGTTTCTTACTGAGGGAAAACTTGATGTTGTGCTGCTTCACACCTTGCTCTTGGGGTTCCCAACACACTCCACGTTAGGCACCAAGTTCTATGGCGCCATCAAGGAGTCATCAGGAAGTTCGGCTTTCGTTTCGTCCAATTCCGAGAATATTTATTTACTTTTCTGAAACCAAAAGCAGCAGAAAATAGGAACTGGCACTGTGGCATCTTGTTAATTGGTTAGTTCTAGAAAATGTATAAAAATGCCTAAAAATGTAGAAAAAACATAAGATAGTTGGTACAAAACAAGCATGGAGCATCAAAAATTATAGATACGTTTGCGACGTATCAAGCATCCCCAGGCTTAACTCCTGCTCGTCCTCAAGTAGGTAAGTGATAAAAAGAATAATTTTTTAGGTGACATGCACCATCACAATCTTGATCAAGGTATTGTAAAGCATTGATAGCTGGGATCAAAGTACTCTAACATAAGCATGAAAGATATATTTCTAACAATAAGACATAGCAACTATGTTGCAACATGAAAGGCAACACAAACAAAAGATCATGAATAATGCTTTGAAAGACATTTGTTTGTTTCACATATAGAAAACTTAGCAAGAGTGGTAATCATCTTGTCCTTCATGGAATATCAAAACATAAATGCATATGAAACCTTCAAAGTTTATAAGGGTGACTAGATACAAAATAATTTAAGAACAAGCAATACCATAATTATGAATCAATCAATAAGTTTTGGGACAATGCACATTGAACTAAGAATGACAACTATGCTCTCTTAATTGGTGCATAAATATAGAATATGGAGACTCAACAAAAAGTAAAAAGAAAGGCCCTTTGCAGAGGGGAGTAGGGATTTCAAGTTTCATAAAGAGCTTCCAAAAAATTATGGTACTTACTAGCTTTGAGCTCTCATTGCCCCTATCATAAGCATCTTGAAGTGATTAAGGTTAAAGTGAGACAAATATGAGTTATATGCTTGACAAATCACAAGTTGAAAATCTCATGCCCCTTGAGTACGAGTACCGTTCCTCATGCTACTCAACTTTAGTCACAAGCAAGTTCTTGGCATTGTAAGTATATGTGTATCATAGAGAACCGCCAACGGGGTACCCCTTGCCCCATGACACAAGAGTTATCCCATATCAAAATGACAAGGCAACAGACAATGAGCATCTTAGCGATCTTTTTATTTACCATGAGCATGGTTTTTTTCTCTCTTCTTTTTCTTTTTTTTCTATCATCTTGAAGATGCTTCATAGAATGCTCATTATGGTTATGCTACAAGTTTCCGCCATGATTAGGCATGGCTTAGGCTAGCCTCCCAGGCATTTCTCTAACACATATACAAACTTCATGGACTTACAAGCTCCTCTTTTATTTCACACCGTCGACATCCATAAACAAAAGAACATGATATCAACTAAATAGATATGTAGAATGTTGAAAGCGTTCCCCATGACAGCATGGTTTTGATAACTCCCAACTTATAATTTGCAAGCATATAAGCAACATAGATCGGCACAATGGATCAAGTTTATTAAGTGCAAGAAAATAAAGTGTGCCATCAAGTTCGTGAGAGCTTTAATCACTAATTTTCACATAACAAAAATTTAATTTGGAAGATAGATAAAAACATGAATATACTTGGAATGGTGTAACACACCATGCATAGGAGTTTATAGTGGACTCTTTGGAATAACTTTGTTTCTTGGGAGTTGGATGCACGAGTAGAGATCATACTCAGTACAGGTGGAGGCTAGCAAAAGACTGGGAACGACCAACTAATAGAGCAATAATGGCCATAATCATGCAGAGCGACAAAACATTATTGATCAAAGCATAAAGTGATATCACAAGTCAAAAACTAAATGATCATAGAGGCTAAGGTGACTGATTCATAGTCTTAACATGGTGTAAGCATGTGCCAAGTCAACCCAAATAAAGCATCAAAGGAGAATACCATAATATTATGCTTTTGTATGCTAAAACAACGCATGATTCTTTCATGGCACATTAAGCAATCTCAATTTTTTGAAACAATTCATGCTACAACAATAATCACTAATCATATGGTCAAAGCAACATCTAACATGACATGATAAAGTCTAAGACACAGTCAAAACAAGCTTCGTTTTGTACCACTATAAGCATGAAACATTCTACTCTCTTCCAACACCAATCGACTTATTTGAAACAACTCACAAAGATAATAAGCAATAAAGATCATAGACCTTGTCTCACCTAACTAAAAATAAGAACTAAAAATTTCTAAGAAAAAAGAATAAGAAAAGTAAAGCTAAATGCAGTGTTAGCAAAAGTGAACACTCACATAATAATATGAGTGAAAATTAGAGTGTTCTAGGCAATGAAGAACTATGTGTGACTTCTCAAAATAGGTGTGTTGGGGTACAACCAACTTATTTTAGCAAAAAAAGCAAAATAAAACTAAAAACAGAAACAAAGATTCTCCAAGAAAAACACATAGTGCATGAAGCAATTAAAATAAAGTGTCTTGAAAGAAGACCTGGGATTTTTATTGATGAAGAAGGGGATGCCTTGGGCATCCCCAAGCTTTGACGCTTATACCTCTTAAATATTTCTTGCGGTGACATGGGTGGCATCCCCAATCTTGAGCTATTGTCCATACTTCATCTCATCACATCATTCTTTCCCTACACTTGAAAACTTCCTACATACAAAACTTCACACAATCTTCATTAGCAACATTAGTGTATTCAAGATAATAAGCCTTTGGGTTTAGTTTCAATTCAAGTAAATCATCCATTAAAACATAAGCTACTGTAACAACTCCTTTTAAAAGCTCAAGTGATCAAAGAGAACTCAAAAAGAAACCGATTTAGAGGCAAATGCAAATAATGGCAGAAATTTGTCAAAACAGACTAGCAGGTAAAGATCGATTTTTTCAAAAATCTTCTGTTGCTCAAATCTAAAAGTGTAAAACTAACGAAAGTTGGGTAAATACCAGGGGCATGAACAAAAAAACTTTCAGCCCAATACGACGTTCTGGGATTTTTCATGATTTTTTACAGCGAAGCACAGAAATCTGTTTCGGGACAACAACTTCCCCAAATCTTACTTACCTCTCATTAGAGGCTATTCTTGGCACAAAAACAAACAGAAAGGATAAGGATAGGTTATTATAGAGGCAATAAATTCCAAGACTCAACAAAAGAAAAACTTACCCTATATCTTGGGGTTAAGGTTAACAAACCTAGCCTTCAATATGTGAACTAAATAAGCAGGAGCAGTTTCATAATTTGGAGCATGTTCTGCTAAGGATCCATCCTTAATATCTTTATGCTTACTAACATGATTAAAGAATCTTCAATATTATCTTTCCCTATTATAGAGTCACTACCTATTGAAAGGTCTTTCAGGGTGAACTTAGGGATCAACATGATGAGCTAAGAACAAGGTAAAAAATAACAACTAAAGAATGAACTAATTTTTTGTGTGTTTTTGATATAAAGAAGCAAATCAAACAAAGCTAAAGAAAGAAAGCAAAACAAAAACAAAGTAAAGAGATTGGTAGTGAGAGACTCCCCTTGCAGAAATCTTCTTTCTCCCAGAAAAGCTTTTTGACGGGGAGGAAGAGATTGAAGCTGTCTTGTATCTCCCCGGCAACGGTGCCAGAAAATGCTTGATGGTGGCTCTGTTGATGTAGAACTTGTTGGAAAACCCCAAGAGAAAGGTATGATAAGCACAACGGCAAGTTTTCCCTTAGTTGTGAAACCAAGGTTATCGAACCAGTAGGAGAAAGAAACAGCTCCCGAAGGTGTTGCTAGCAACGTGGAACCTGCACAACACAACCAAAATACTTTGCCCCAACTTATAGTGAGGTTGTCAAGCTCACTGGTTTTGCTGAAAACACAGGATTAAATGTATAGTGTGGAAGATAGTAATTGCAGAAAGTAAACAGTAGATAGTAGATAGAATATCAATGGAAAGGAATGGAACGGGGTCCACAGTTCACTAGACGTGTTTCTCCATAAGATAAATAACATGTTAGGTGAACAAATTACAGTTGGGCAATTGACAGATAGAGAATGCATAACAATGCATGTACATGGCATGATGATCACTATGATATTCATTTGGGTATTACAACATAATACATAGACCATAATCCAACTGCATCTATGACTAATAATCCACCTCCGGGATATCATCTGAACAACCCTCGGGTATTAAGTTGAAAGCAACAGATAATTGCATTAAGCAAAGTGTGTAAAGTGAACAATACAATTGCCCTTGGACAAAGGATTTTTGTTTTCTCCCTAGTAGCAACATCACATCTACAACCTTAGATGTTTCTGTCACTCCCCTAGATTACTAGAGGCATGAACCTACTATCGAGCATAAATACTCACTCTTGGAGTCACAAACAAATACTTGGCCAGAGTAACTACTAGCAACAGATAGCATGCAAGATCACAAATAATATAGACATGATAGAATCAATAATCAATCTTGACGTAGTACTCAATATCCATCGGATCCCAACAAACACAACATGAAGGATTACAAATAGATGATCTTGATGATGATAGGCAGCTCACAAGATCTAAACATGATAGCACAAAGAGAAGAAACAACCATCTAGCTACTGTTATGGACCCATAGTCCAAGGATAAACTACTCACGCATCACTCCGGAGGCTGGTATGGTAATGAAGAAGGCCTCCGGGATGATCTCCCCTCTCTGGTAGGGTGCCGGGAAGAGCTTCAGATCCCTCCCGATCTAGGGACGATGCTGGCGGCGGCTACAGAATTTTTCGTGGATTTCTGATCGGGTACTTAGGGTTTTCTTCTCGGGGGGTTTATATAGGCGAAGGGGCAAGGTCGGTTGAGGTCCAGGGGGCCACACCATAGGACGGCACGCTCCCCTAGTCGCCCTGGGGTGCGCCTCCCTCTGGCCTCTAGACTCCATGTTCGCCTCTTGACTCCGTGTTCGCCTCTAAAAAATAGGAAGTTCGGATTTCATTTCGTCCAATTCCGAGAATATTTCTTTACTAGCTTTTCTGAAAACAAAAACAGCAGAAAACATGAAATGGCACTATGACATCTTGTTAATAGGTTAGTTCTAGAAAATGTATCAAAATGCCTCAAAGTGTAGACAAAAGTTAAGATAGTTGGTACAAAACAAGCACGAAGCATCAAAAATTATAGATACGTTTGTGACGTATTAGGTCTCTATATCATCAAAACAAGAGGTAGAAGAGATGGTGGTCATTTCTATACTTCGCTCTTTACGGCTCAGGATGTCACATACCCATAGTTTTTTACTCGGCTTGTGAGCCAAAAAGTTACAAAGGAGATGAATGCGTGATTATGCATGTGGTGTCAGACCAGGATATTGAGGATGCGCTCTTTATTACGCACCCAAATAAATCGCTGGGCATGGACGGCTTCAGAACAGGATTTTACATCCGACAGTAGGAGAATTTAAAGAACGAGGTGTGTGCTGCTATTCGGGGTTTCTTTGAAGGTGCATATATGCCTAAATCAGTTAATAGTGCTATCTTAGTACTAATAACACCTCATTTGGCAAGAACACACCCTTTTCCCCTTCTCTCCTGCCCCTCGTTGAGAGTCTCTTCTCCGCCTCCGGCTCCTCTCCCCCTCTTCTCCGGCGGCCTCGCTGGCCGAAGAAGGGATGGGAGGGGAGGCCGGCCCCTAGTTGTATATTACAGTAGGTTTAGTAGTAGTTGTTGCCTAGGTAGGGTGTCCCATGTGGCGAATGGCGTTATGCCGTGGAGGAGTTTGTCGCCGGCGCGGTCGAGCGGTGTTCGGCGGTGGGTGGTGGTGTTGATGCTTGCTTTGCTCCTGTGGAAGGGGTTGATGGGCGTTGGTGCAACCTCCTGCTCCTCACAAATAAAGCTCGGGGAGCTCTATTTCGAACCGGACTTCCTAGATCTGGCCGCCATGGGGGCGGGCGGTGAAGGGTGTTGGCAAGATCTGGTGCTCCCGGGGTCATCGATGAAGCTTCTGCTCGCGAAGGTCCTCAGCAACGGCGTTGGTGCGCCGCTGCTTCTCCTGGCCAAAGGGGCCACTTCGCGCCCCGGTGCTCGTTGCGCCGGTGGTCTTTCTTCCTCCAGGCCTCTGAGCCACTGCGGAGGATCTACTCCCACCTCGACTTGGCGCTGCACGTCGACCTCGCCCCAAGTGGCCACGTCCCCGGCGGCGATCTCGGCGGTCAAGAATCGGAGGTGCATCAACAACGGTGGTGAAGGACTCGATTGCGTTATCACTTTTAGTCTTAGGGTCCTTTTTACTAATTGTGAGGGCTTCGTTGTAATTTGCTTTTTCTTCAAGGTCCTCCTTGTAAAATATTCCCACCGCTATGAATGAAGCTTCCGGGTCCTTCTGGACCCGTCCCCTTGTTCAAAAAAAAAGTACTAATAACAAAGATCAAGTAGCCGCATGATTTAACATAATAACAATTGCTTTATGTAATGTACTTTATAAAATTGCATCAAAGGTTTTATCTCCGAGGTTGCAACCAGTTTTATAAGTGATCATATCTGAATAATAGAGTGCACTTGTGCCATGAAGGATAATTATTGACAATGTCTTGACGACATACAAGAGTATCCATTATCTAAAAATAGAAGAAAGGAAAGTCTAGAGCGAGTGCCATTAAACTTGATATGTCAAAAGCTTAGGACCATGTAGAGTGGTCCTATCTTAGGGAATCATGGTCAAGCTTGGCTTCGCAGAATATTGGATCAACTTGGCGATGAAGTGTGTGCAATCAGTAAAGCTCTCAGTAAGGGTGAATGGGCAATTTTCTGAGCTCTCTAAACCCACCCGACGTATCAAGAAAGGCTATGTGGAGAAGGATTAAGTAGCCTTTTGAAATAGTGGACCACAATATTTATCTAGTGTAAGAGTCGACTCTATTTTTTGATGATGATTGTCTGGTGTTCATGCAAGCATCAGAGGTACTGACTTGGCTTAGGTCAAATGGTTAATCATACTAAATCGGCTATCTTATTTAGCTCCAATTGTACTCCGGACATGAAGCGAGAGGTTCATGATGCTTCCTACATCGAAGTAGAGGCCTTAATAGAGAAATACCTTAGCCTACCCACAACATTGGGTAGATCTTTGGATGTGCAGTTTTGAACATATTCTCACAAGAATTAAGAAGCTGGCTAAGGGGTGGATTACAAAACCCTAAGTAGTGTGGCAAGGGGGTTTTGGTGAAAGCAATATGTCAAGAAATTCCCACATATTCTATGAGTTGCTTCAAATTATCAAAGAAGCTTTGCAAGAAAATTACTAGTTGTATTATCAGATTCTTTTGGGGAAGCGATAAAAATAAGAGGAAAATTCATTGGAGGAAATGAATTGACATTGATATTCCAAAAGAAGCGGGAGGTTTGGGATTCAAGGACTTCCAACTGTTTAATCAAGCCATGTTGGCAAAGCAAAGGTTGAAGGTTAATTACTGATCCGAACTCACTATTTGCGAAAGTGTTGATAGGTATTGCGGAAGTGTTGATAGGTAAATATCATCATGACACGGACTTTATGCAAGCAAGGAATAGAAGGGGTAGTTCTCATACATGGACTATGATCTTGCATGGTAGAGAGGCTTTGAGGAAGGGTATGATTAAGCAAGTGGGAGATGGTTCATCCATCAAGGTTTGCGATGATGATTGGATCCCAACAAATACCTCTCATAAACCTTTGGTTAGATCACCAGAATCTGAGATTTTATTGGTCTAGGAACTTATTGATCATGCATATACTGCCAAAAGTAAGCACATTTTGGTGGAGAGTCATCAACAGCTTTGTTCCTTGCCGAGAAAATCTTAAAGCAAAGCATATGTAACGTATTGTCCATTGTAAAGTTATGGAGCTAAAAAGCGACCACATCACATTCATTTTTTGAGTGTACGTGGCCTCGGATGTTCTAGGAAGAGATGAAGAAGGCGACAAATACCAACTTCTTGCATACTGGTGTTGTTGAGGACAGAGTGGTGCCCAAGAGGAGTAGGCATGTATTATCCTATGTGGTGCTTGGGCAGTGTGGATGGAATGGAATGCTAGATGGCATGGCGAGGACGACATATTTATAACACAATATGTGAAATGGGCTACTTAAATGGCCATTTAACTTCGTCAATGCGGTGACCCAGCATACCACTACATGTGTAGTACACTATATTTGTTGACATGACACTTACAGAACATCGTTTCGCAAATATCACATCCCTCAGAGTGGTACAACAAAAAAAATGCGGGTCCAATTTACAAACATACACACACATTATTATTGTTAAAATCCGAAAATATTAGTACTTCAAGTTATTCAAACTTACAAACCATACTAAGAAGTTTCAATGGAAGAACAAAGTTTCAAACTCATATCCAGAATTGAGCTCCACAGCTTATTATATAAAGTTTGTGTTGCTCGGCTCATCTAAACTACTATATAATTCTAGGAAACTACTCGAACACATTTCCTTCTACTCCATAGCAAATCTCGTAGTCCACCCCTTCCACTCCTCCGGACAGGTCTGGTTCCTCGTAGTAGACATCCCCTTGTCCTTCAGTAGTGTACATTGGAGTGTCTTCTGGCTCCTCAGAGTCTAAGCAGGGAATCAAAGGAAAAAGTGAGTAACAACGTTACCCAACAAGTTTATTATATGCAAGGTGGGAAGTTTGATTCTTTATCTACCACCTCGGACTATCATTCCTTGCCACTATGTAGTTTTCGTAAACATTTCTTCAAAGATTGATTTTAATATCAAAAACTATGCCTATCAGCATTCACGAATTGACCAAAACTTCATGGAGTTCCTTTCCTGCGATGCTCGTAGCTCCTTTTTGGAATAGGGAGTAACATATCACAATTATTACACTCTGTAGAGGTGTGTTGCTTTACCCATGAGAGATCAAATCCTTATTGCACAACCGGGCGTGCTTTCCCATCCATAATTCCGTGATGTGGGGATCAATAGATGATCCAAGCCAATCAATGTCCTTCTCCACGATCCCACATGCCCCCTTGGTGTACGCCATGCCCACCTATTGGATTACGCCAATGGACAGTACAGACTATTTAGATACCAAAACTACTGTGGGACGTTGAGGATTCCCACCCATATACCGCATATCCTCTACGAATTACACTCACGCTACAAGGATGACAGCCATGGCCTGCTCATCCAGTGACATACAAAAGGAAAAAGATCCAGCCGACTTCTCTGTCCCATTCCAAATCTCATGGTTAACGCGTATTATACGACACTAGAATCACTGATGTCATGAGTTATTAACTCATATGTGATTAATCTTACTGCACATGGAATCCTAGGTTCCATTGCTAATCTTATATTTATCATCACTTAGGATGATAATAGCATTTTATTTATTTGGGGAAATAGTATTTTCTTTCTTCTATTTAGAACATAGGCGATATAACACAATTTGCAAATACTTTGATAATACTCATCAAAGGACATGAGCAAGTGATTAACTTGCCTTATGACCGCAAGGTGGTGAAGCCGGATGCTTGCACTCGACCTTGAGCTTCTATTTATACAAAACACTATTATTGCCCGGTAAGGACAATATTTAAAGAAGCAATAATGAACATGCATACTAATGCAATGCATTTATTATTTATCTTCTTTGCGTGTTTTACACACATTATTAAAATCTTAATGTTTCTTTATTAAAAGAAAGTTAATACTTAATAATTCTAAAATTCTTGTAAATATTATATTTAATATTTTTGTGATTATACATATTAATATAAGAGTTTAAGACTAATTTTTATTTAATTTTAACTCTTATTAATATTTTCTAAAAATTCTATTTAAGAATAAGTGTTTTAATTTAGGGAAATTAATTTTGTTAAACTAAAATACAATTTAGTATTTTTCTAAAATACTATACCTATTTAGGATTGTAAAAGTGAATGTTATTTATTTTTAGATATTTTATTTATTTTTATAAAATTCCATAAGGAATTTATATCATAAAAATAATTAATCTAAATTATCCCATTAAAAAATTCATTAATTTTATTGGGTAGCTTACATTTTTTTGAACACATGGATATATTATTTTTATTTTTAGGATTTTTATTCATTTTCTTAGAGCTTATTAAGTCCTAGGGGTATTTTGGTCTTTTAATAAATAGTCTAGGTTTTAAATTTTCTTTTAAACTGGTCCTGGCCCGTTGGGCTGGCCCAGCCTAACCCGGTCTAGTGGGTTGGGTTAAACTCACTGCATCGCCTAATACTGGCCACGACCGGCCCAATACCCCGCTCTTCCTCTCTCGCGCACGACTCTGCTTTCCTTCCTATGACGATTTTGGATCCTCGCCGTCGTGCTTGATTCCGGCCACCCCTAGCCTTCCGGCCGCCACCATGGTACTGAACGTTGCAGACATCGATGTTGCGCCTTCCTGTCCAGTTCGACTCGTCGCTCGTGTCTTCAATCAACTACGTCGCCACCTCGCAGGTGTCTAGGGTTTCCACCCTAGCTTCGGCGTGGTACTTTGGTGATGTGGGTGGTGCTACTCCGGTGCCGTGGGGCCTCTGTGGTGCTGTCGGTGCTACCCATGCCTCCATGTTTGCGGCTTGGCACGGGTTGAAGCGCCTTTGGGTGCTCCCCGTGCCGCCGTGGACCTCATCACCGGCCACCCTACTTCCACTTATATAACTCGCAAGGACTCCGGGTGAGTTTGCTTCTTCTACCCCTTTGATTTTGATTTCCCTCTGCTATATTCTGGTGATTACTATTCAGAATCCCTAACTAGGGTTCATCCCTATTGCTAGGGTTCTTTCCCCTTTTACTGTGGTTATCAAAGATAATGGGTGATTGCTTCATGAATAACCTATTATGACTATACTGTGTAAAATTACTGTCTATTGATGAACTTGAAATTGATGACAGTGGCTCTGTCAAATGAATTCTTGTCTGATATTCACTAGCTGTCACTTGTAAGATTGATGATTCTATGGCTATGGTTTAGATTGAGATTTAGTCATTGGTGATGATTAAC
Source organism: Avena sativa (assembly GCA_916181665.1). Lineage (NCBI taxonomy): Eukaryota > Viridiplantae > Streptophyta > Magnoliopsida > Poales > Poaceae > Avena > Avena sativa. Next base: position 325,705,905 of record OV702282.1, read on the forward strand.
TTGTTTCAGTACTAAAGCATTATAGTTGGCTTCCTATTCAAATGCTTCTGATGAACTCTGATGATAATTTCTTTATGAAAAACAGAAATGATTCCTAAATTTCTATTTTAGGAAGATGATTGATAAACTCTTTTAAGAAGATTTGGCTATGAAATCTCTTTGTATAAATTACTTAGTTAGGATGAATCTTTGTGACACCTTCATTTGAATGGCACACAAAATTCATTCTGGTGCTAAGTTTCTTTCTAACTGTATTTTGGAGTGGCTTTGTATTTGTGAGAGTTGGAAAACTCCACTAAATATAGTGTTACCCTTATTAATTCTATTTGGCATGTGATGTTGGTCTGAGGCCCATCTATTGTAAGAACATATGTTACCTACTATCCATTATCTTATGTGTTCTATGATCAACATAACATGCCTTTGCATGAATACATATGTATGTATAATGATCAAGAGATAGATCTAAGGATTTGATAGATACCCTGATTCTAGAGTAGATTGTGGTAGCCTGTGGCCTTGTGCTGGAGTTGCCTACTTTTCTAGAACTAGTGGTGGGTTTCTTGTTGATTTGCTTTTCTTGCTTGGTGATGATGTCCTTGGCCTTGTCCTGCTCCTCCTGGTGCTGCTTCTCCAGGCTCTTGCGTGCCCTTGTTGTTCACCTAATCCACCCCCTCCATTAGTTGAACATCTTGGATGGTTTCTTGCCGGATTATTGTGGTGAATGATTGTTTGATCTGGTGGAAATCTGGTTAGTACTAGTTGTGGTTATTTGTGTGTTCTTGAGATAGAGAGTTATGGCTGTGGCCGTGGAGTAGTGAGAAAAACTTGATTTGTTGTGTGCGAGTGTGGTTTTATCTCTTCTTCTCTCTCACTGCTGGTCAACAGCACACTATAATTTTCAAATGTTTTCCCAAATGATTCAATTTTAAACTTGAACTCAAATTGTTCTCCTAAAATATTTTAAATTCCTAAATATCATGTCAAAGTTTATAGCAATCACTATAAAAGCTAAACCTATCTCCAAATAGTGAAAAACTCTGATCTCTCTAGGGTTTTGTTTAGCAAAAAATTTACGCCAATTTTATAGATGAATGCATGCAAATGCATAAATTCCTATTTCTTCCCTCCGTTAGTTACTAAATGCTAGGATATGACAGTCAAGCTGGACATAATAGGATGGAGAAGCCCCGTCGAGCTACAACTTCGTAGAAACTGCCTTATCTAAAGACCATCAAAATGAACGTTGATGCGGGTTCCAAATGGAGAACATGGATGGTACTACGGGAGTAGTATGTCGGGATCCTATATGTAATCTACTTCGATCTCAAGCATTATGGTATAATCATGGGGCAAGTCCCCTGTTGATGGAAGCTGAAGCGCTATGTGATGGTGTCCGTTTAGCTATTGACTTGACACTTCAGCGCATATAATTAAAGACAGATTCTCTAGAGGTCATCAATATATGGAAGAACTCAAGTATTGGAATATCGATTATAGCCAATATAGTTAATGAGTTTAAAGAGCTTAGTGAGTTATTTACTAGTTTTGAAATTAATCATGTAAGTAGATCTGCCACCAACGTGGCAGCTCATGCTTCTGCTCATATAGAGCTAATTAGGAGAGGATATGCGTGTGGGTCAATTATAACCCACTCTTGTTAGCTAGTATCCTTGATAAGGATTGTAACACTTATGTTTAATTAATAGGGTCTTTATTAGGTAAAAAAATTACTCTTTATTAGGTACAACAAAACAAAAGTAAACTTCAGTTTTTTCCCCAGCTTGGCAGCTCCAGGCGAATTGGGCCCGTACTTCATGTGGTATACAGCCCAGGGCCGACGTGATACATGGGCCGGCCCGTACAGAACGGCCCAGCTCACTCCTACAAGGGTCTTATGCCTAAAATAGATAAACTCCATGGTCTCGAATGCAAAATCGAAAACCCTATAATCCTCCCTCAAAACCTACACGGCACTCCAGCGCCGCCGCCCCCTTTCTCCCACCTCCCTCCCTCCCTCCCTCTGCTGGCTGGTCTCTCTCAGTGAAGCCCCGCATCCCGTCGCCGGCGCCGCCGCACTCGCTCCGTCAAGGTCAGTACTCCTCCTCCCCCGTCCAAGATCACCCTGTCGAACGAAAAAAAGAGAGAGAGAGCTGTGTGTACCAGTTTAGATCAGTCCACTCCACCGATTGCTAGAGATCCGAGCCTAACGGCCGGTGGTGTTTGGTTTGTTTCGCAGATGAACAAGGAGAGGCTCATGAAGATGGCCGGCGCGGTCCGCACCGGCGGGAAAGGCACCGTGCGCCGGTAGGTTCTCGACTCCTCCCCACTCCCATCTGTACACTCGGATGATCTGTGTTAGCTAGGGCCTTTCCGTGCTAATCGCTGGACTCAATGCGCGGCCTTTCTCGTTTCGGTGCAGGAAGAAGAAGGCGGTGCACAAGACGGCCACCACGGACGACAAGCGGCTGCAGAGCACGCTCAAGAGGGTGGGCGTCAACACCATCCCGGCCATCGAGGAGGTCAACATCTTCAAGGAAGATCTCGTCATCCAGTTCACCAGCCCCAAAGGTCTCTTCTTTCTGCCATGCTTTCCCAGTAGCAACTGCTTACCTTGCAAGTGGAAGTTGAAATGGGAGAGTGCTGTACTGAGTAATTACTGATTTGTTTGTGTGCTGTTGTTGTGTTGGTGCAGTACAAGCGTCCATCGCCGCCAACACTTGGGTGGTCAGTGGGACTCCGCAGACCAAGAGTATGGATCGTCTCTCTCGCCTCTCCCTTTTTGATAATTTGGTTATGACTCAGATTATAAGATTTCTAGATTTCTTGATTGACATGCCATTCTAGTTTTATAGATACTTTGCTTTAATGCAACAGCTTACTGACCCCACATTTACAGCCACTCATGATCCATTGATTGTAGTTTCTGAATATTCCTTGGCAGTTTTAAACAAAACGTGTAACATGATCAACTTTTGGCCACTTGACATATATTTGTAAGCGCCTGTTTAGTCTTGTCACTGTGGAGCATGCTTGGTTTGCATTGATAACATGCCATGTCTGCATATGCAATTTGTTTTGCATTCATGACATGCCTGCTGTATGGAATTTGTTTCTACCCAAATGGGTTGTCACTCTGTTCTGCTGGCATTTTTGTTCATAATTTTTGTACTGGGTTTACTCACATTCATTGGTTTGTCTTGACAGAGCTACAAGATGTCCTTCCAGGGATCATCAACCAATTGGGTATGGTACTCCTTGTGACTTATTATGATCATTCTATATATAGTTTGGTGTAATAATCTTGATGCTGATTTATAAGTATTTGATTCCTGTTCTGTCTATTAATTGTTGAGTTGCTTACGTTGTTTGTTGCCTACCTCGTATATCTTGATTCCATATGTTCTCCTTCCTTTTTGCTCAGCCCCGTTAGCAGAGGCCACTGTAGTTAATGCTCTTGCTCATCACTTGACATTTGCCTATTACTAGCATACAGTTTATTGTCTATAAGCTGGAGTTTCTTTCGCAAGCTTTGCCAAATTGCTGCTTATTCAGTACCTGTTATAAGACTATAAACAGCAACATAGAAACAAGAACTAGCACGTAGCCAGTTACCAAGTTTATGAAGATAATATGATTCTAAAACTGGCTTGTTTCATCCAGGCCCTGACAACATGGAGCACCTGAAGAGGATTGCTGAAGAGATGCAGAAGCAGGTGGCTGCTGCAGGCACCATCCAGGGCAAGGAAGAGAACGACGACGATGTTCCAGATCTTGTTCCCGGACAGACTTTCGAAGAAGTAGCAGCCTGATCGTAGACTGGTCACCAGTAGCAAACTTTACTTGACCCGACTGTTACGAGGTCATGGTTTTCTATGACGGCCCTGTTTTGCTCCCTCTCCTAGGCCTCCTTCTGTATTTGCAGTTGGAAACTTTTAGTTTCTCCCAAGTTTTTATCAAAGTTATGGATGCTGAGATGCCTGTGGAATCCTTTTATCTGTTTTTTGATGATTTCACAATGCTGGCTGGTTCACAATATACTTGAGCGCCAGATTTTGCTGAGTTTTGTACATTCTTTGCGTGATCTATGTGCTGTCATTGACAGTACTGAAATGTCTGTGTCGATCATCGAAGCATCTGAAACTGCTCAGATTTTATTCTGAAGGCGACTGATGTAGCCATGTTGTGTAGATCATCGTAGCATCTGAAACTGCTCAGATTTTATTCTGAAGGCGACTGATATAGCCATGTTGTGCAGATCATCGAAGCATCTGAAACTGCTCAGATTTTATTCTGATGGTGACTGATGTAGCCTTTTTTTGAAGGTGGAGTTTGGTCGTGACGGTTACAATCTTGGTGTACCTAGTCTCTTATGATATTTCCTATGTTTTGTTGTGCGTATGTGTTGCCTGATCTATGGTGTTGTTGACAGTACTGAAACTTTGTGTAGATCATCAAAATCCAAATTCTGCAACGCTTACAATCATGATGATGGTCCTGTTCTATTGTGAGAATTGTGTTCCTCGCTGGAAGCTAAAACATCTGTACATGCACTTGAAAACACAGTGATTATCTGCGTTATTAAGTGGTGGAAGGATACAGGAGCTTATTAACACGATAATTTCAAAACAGAGTACAGACTATTACACTGAAAGAAAAAGAGTCCTTATAGCTGATTAACAAGATCAGGCAACCCAAATATTTTCTTTCAATAATAATGACATAATTGAATTACTACGCAATTGGAGCGGTGAAACATAAGATCCACAGCTGACAAGTACAATTTCTTCGCGCAGGATAAGTATTTACAAGCAAGATGACTGAATCAAAACTGAAACCATTGTTGGGCTGATCAACAGAGTACCAAAACTGCAACAATGTGCTGATCAATGCAGATGTCTCTGCCCAGATTGAGACAGAACTCAGACACCTGCACTTCCTTGCAGGTCTGGGCAGAGGTCAAAATTGTTCATCATTGGGTTGATCAACAAAGAAGCAAAACTGCAACCAATATGCGGTCATCAACCTAGAATAGATCGAGACAAAACTCGAGATATCTCTACTTTTAGTTCTCGCCGATTTGGGCACTAGGAAAAACTCGAGTCAAAGAGAATTGAAACGAAACTCTAGTGACCCTGAGGATTTGTTGAGCAGCGGCTTCGCCGGCGTGCTACTTGCTCTGGCTTGCTTGGCCGGTGTGGGGTTCAGGGCGCCTTGAGATGGGGCCGCTTGATGGCGTTGGCGGAGGAGCGGTGGGAAGGCGCCTCGCGGACTTCGGCGGCGGGGACGCGGACGATCTTGCCGGCGTACATGGGGTTGAGGTCGGCGGCGTACTTGATGGTGCAGTGGTATGCGTCCGAGGAGGAGACGACCCTGGCGGGGAGCCAGATGAGGAGGCAGCATCGGTACTCGAAGAGGATGTACCTGGTGCGCACGATCACGGCCGTCCCGCACGCCAGCCGCCGGGACGGGTGCACGCTCTCGGCCGCGCGGCACGGCGCCGCCTCCGCGTCCGCCGCCTGGCGCTGCGCCGACGGCTTCTTGGGCCCGGCGGTCCTTACAGGCGCTGACGAGGACGAGGACGGGGGAGGCCGCGGCCTGGCGGCGGACGAGGGCGGCGCCGGCGACAGGAGCGGGCGAGGGGGGATCTTCTTGGGGGCGGAGGCGGAGAGCGCGGGGAGGCAGGGCACGGACGCCGGGCGAGCGATCTTCCTGGGCGGTGCGGCGGCGGCAGCGGGGAGGAAAGCCGGCCTCTTTACGCCGTTGCCGGCGGCAGCCGTGGAGGTGGGGAACTGCGGCGGCATTGGTTCGGTGGATTCTAGGGTTTAGGGCGGCGGCCGGATGGATTCGACGGCCGGGGGATTGGGTTTGGGGATTATAGGCTGGAACTCGCACACCAATCTCGATGCTAATTCAGGCTCGCGTCGGATTCGTGGGAAGAGAAGCCGCCGCCCTTCTTTGGTTCGGCTGCTATGCGTTTCTTTCCCTGATTTCCTGGCTCTGGCTGGCTGGCAGTGCCCGAGCGAGGAGTCACGTGCTCTGTGTGAGCACGGCCCCGTGTTCGTCATATTCAGTTTGAAACCTCGAGCAGCTTGCTGTTGCCCGAGCCGTTGGATCGTGATCCGACGGTTCGAATGTGTTGACAGCCTCTCCGTGCCTATGATGCGGAGATCCCACCATGCCAGGCGGATAGCCCCTTCCCCTCGCAATTTTGGCCACAAATAACCCCTATTAAAAACAGATTCACGAAATAAACTCTGGACAAAACTAATTTACTGGACTAAGAGCATCTTCAGCAGGCGCGCTATAATAGCGCAGCGCTAAAATAACTGCTTTTTTGCAGCGCGCGCTGTAAACCTCCCCCAGCAGGTGCTCTAAAATAGAGCGCGCGCTCAATATTTAGCACGGCGCTGGACTTTGCGCTATACCGAGCGTCAAATTTGTAGCTCCGGCTACAGCACGCGCTATCGCTGCGACGCGCGTGAAGAACACCAACTGCTCTGAAAAATCCCCGCGCGAGCGCGTCGGCTCTGCCCCTCCGCGCGGCCGCCGGCGATGGAAAGCTCCGGCACCCCTCCCATCCCTCCCTACTCCGTCCTGCCCCCCGCCGGCGCCGCCGCAATCCCGCCGTCAACCGCGCCAAACCCTAGCGGAGGCGCCGCCGCGGGGTCGGCCGCCAGTCGCGCGCTCTTCAAGCTGCCGCGGACAACCTCCGGCGCAGCGCTGCCACCCATCGCGTCGGGGAAGAAGACCACGTCGAAGAAGACGACGTCGAAGCGGCCCGCGGCGGCGGTGGCGGCTCCAAAGGGGAAGGCAGCGCGGAACGACGGCGCTGGCGCTCGTCGCGCTGAGCTTCCACCGCCGTCTCCAACCTACGCTCCGCCCGCGCCTCCTACCGACGCTCCGCTAGCGCCTCCTCCTACCGACGCTCCGCTAGCGCCTCCTCGACGAGCGCCAACCGCAGCCGCCGTCGCCGCGCGCAACGTGCTCAATGAAATGGCACGAAGGTATAAATTCACATTTTTTGCTCGGTGAATGCGAAGATAATTGTGACGTTTGCGTTAATTGTAGTGTCGATGTCGATGACGATAGTTTCTTGGAGACTATGGAGGTTGCCGGTTCATCTTTCGTTGAACCGAATGAAGAGGTGGACGAAGATGTGGTGGAGGAGTACGAGGAGATGGATGAGGATGGGGAGGGCATGGTGGAAGCGCCGTCGGGGAGGAAGCAAAACTACACCATCGATGAGGACGTGTTGATTTGCAAGGCTTGGTTGAAGATTGGTAGGGATCCTTCGGTTGGCACCGACCAAAGTAGAGACACATATTGGTTAAGGATGAAGGAGTACTTTGATGCCAAGAATACAAGTGGAGTTCGTCGCACCTCCCGGTCTCTTCGGTCCCGATGGTCGGTCATCAACCAAGATCGTTCGAAGTGGGCAAGTGCGAATAAGACGGTTGATGTTATCAACCCAAGTGGCACCAATGACATTGATAGGGTAATTTGTTGTATTGTGTTGTACTATGTTGTTGACATGTGTTCTCTATGTCCATTGCTCATTTCTACTTCAATGTAGAACACCATGTGTCAAGGCATGTTCCGAGATGAGGGGAAGAAGACCAAGAAGGGCAAGAAGATCCTCTCCAAGCCATTTGTTGGAGATATGCCCTAGAGGCAATAATAAATATAGTTATTATTATATCTTTGTGTTTATGATAAATGTTTACATTCATGCTATAATAGTATTAACAAGGAAACATTAATACTTGTGTGATTTGTAAACTTAAATTGAAGTCCCTAGTAAAGCCTCTTTATAATACTAGCTTGTTGGTTAATAAATGATTGTGGTTTCCCTATCATGAACATTGAGATGTTATTAACAACAAGATCATATCATTAGGAGAATGATATGGTGGACATACTCCTATAGATAAGCGTAGCATAAAGATCAAGTCATTTTAATAGTTCAATTGCTATATGCTTTCTGATACATAGTAACCTAATTCCTTCAACCATGAGATCATGCATATCACTTTTACCGGATGGATGCTTCACACCGTAACTGGGTGGCTATAAAGGTGGCATTGAGTGTTCGAAAAGTATTGGTTGAGACACATGGATCAAGAGTGGGATTTGTCCATCCATATGACGGATAGATATACTCTGGGCCCTCTCGGTGAAATGTCATCCAATTAGCTTGCAAGCATGTGACTGGCTCACAAGGGATCACATATCACGGGAACGAGAAAAGAGTACTTATCGGTAACGAGGTTGAACTAGGTATGAAGAGATACCGACGATCATAACCTCGTATAAGTAAACTATCGTGAGACAAAGGGAAATTGGTATCGTATGTAAGTGGTTCATTCGATCGCGAAGTAATCGTAGAAATATGTGGGAGCCATATGAATTTCCAGATTCCTCTATTGGTTATTGTTCGGAGAAGTGTCTCGATCATGTCCGCATAATTCACGAACCGTAGGGAGACACACTTAAGGATTCGACGTTGTTTGAGTAGTTATGGAATGATGAGAAAGAGACCGAATGTTGTTCGGATTCTCGGATGGGATCCGAGATATCACGAGGAGATCCGGAATGGTCCGGAGAATAAGATTCATATAAGGAAAGTCCTGTTTCGGAGTTGGGGAATGGTTCCGGTGTTTTCATAGGGAATGTTCTAGAAGGTTCCGGAATGTCCGGCACTCCGGAGAGGAAAGGTACATGAATGTGTTATACCAAGTTGGAATGATTGCATCATGTACTAGGTGTCATCGCTGAACAAAATAAAGGGTTTAATCAAATCCTTGTTTGAAAAAGTCAAACGCCAATTTGAAAAGTCAAACGGCTATTTTGGGAAGTGGAGGGGAAGGTGGAAACCGAGTTGGGGAGGAGTTCCTCCCCTCCACCGCCGGCCCACCTCCAAGCCGAGTTGGGGAGGGACTCCCCTCTCCTTGGCCGCGCCTCCCACCTATAAAGGGAGGGGCAGGGCTGCCCCTCCTAAGACACAAGTTCCCTACCTCTAAACCCTAGCCCCAAGCCGCCGCCGCCCTCCATAGCCGCCGCCGGCCCTAGGGCAATCGCCGCCGCCGCCTAGGTCAAACCCTAGCCGCCGGCCTAACCCCCTCCTTGGCGTGTCTAAACCCTAGATCATCGAGGGACTCTCTCATACTCCACCATACTCGCTCCGGCTTAAGGCGAAGCCCTGCGAGATCTCCCCTCTACTTCTGGTACCACGCCGTTGTGCTGCCGGAATTGCGAGGAGAGTGCTACAACCTCCGCTGCCTACTGGAACAAGGGAGAGGAAGGTCTTCGTCGAGTACCGAACGTGTGACCGACTGCGGGAGCGCTGCCGGAACGCAGCGCCGGAAGGATCGTCTACGCGATCTTGAGATCGGAAAGAGTACGACTACATCACCCACGAGAATCCGCTCTCGTTAAACACTTTGGAATCTTCGAGGGTGAGTTATTCCATCGACTTGTTGCTACAATCTAGTAGATAGATCTTGGCTTGTTTGTTTGTATGCGATAGAAATTTTTTGTTTTCCATGCTACGAAACCCTACACCATTTACATTGCACCATTGCTACGAGGTGCTTGGGAATGAGGAGAAGTGGAAGAACCGTGGAAGAATTGATGTGCCAACCTTTTTTGGCACAACAAGCAACCGCGGAGGCAACCATCCTTGACGATGATGACTCAAGTGGTGATGAAAGAAAGAAAAGAAGCTCCACTCCTCACTCGGTTAATGGGAGATCACCACTTGGAAGGAAGGCCGCCAAAGAATTGAGGGGGAAGAAGGCCGGTGATGATGACATAGCGAAGCCTATGGAGAAGATGGCGAAGGCAAGAGAGAGCTACAACGAGGACAAGAAGGAGGCCGAGGCGCGGTGCGTGGCATTTGAGGAGAGGATGGCCGCCGCCGAGGAGAGGAGGATGTCATTTGAGGAGAAGAAGGCGGCCATCGAGGAGAGGAAGATTGCAATGGAGGAGCAACAACGGTTATTGGAAGAGGATATGAAGCTCTTTTTCATGGACACCTCAAGCATGGATGAGAGGCAAAAGGAGTACATCAACCTTGCCCGCGACGAAATCTTGGACAAGAAAAGAAAGTTGGCAAACCTCGTGAAGGCCCAAAATGAAGGAATGAGTGCACCGGGAGGCTATGGAGGTGTTGGAGGCTATGGAGCACCACTTGAAGGTGTGGGAGTCTATGGAGGCATGGGAGGCTATGGAGGAATGGGAGGTATGGGAGGCATGGGAGTCTTTGGAGCACCACCGGCGGGCTACAGAGGCATGGGAGGCTATGGAGGAATGGGAACACCACCGACGTGTTGGAGATATGCCCTAGAGGCAATAATAAATATAGTTATTATTATATCTTTGTGTTTATGATAAATGTTTACATTCATGCTATAATTGTATTAACCGGAAACATTAATACTTGTGTGATTTGTAAACTAAAATAAGAGTCCCTAGTAAAGCCTCTTGTTAAACTAGCTTGTTGGTTAATATATGATCATGGTTTCCTGATCATGAACATAGAGATGTTATTAACAACAGGATCATATCATTAAGAGAATGATGTGATGGACATACTCCTATAGATAAGCGTAGCATAAAGATCAAGTCATTTCAATAGTTCAATTGCTATATGCTTTCTGATACATAGTAACCTAATTCCTTCGACCATGAGATCATGCATATCACCTTTTCCGGATGGATGCTTTGATGTCATCAAACACCACACCGTAACAGGGTGGCTATAAAGGTGGCATTGAGTGTTCAGAAAGTATTGGTTGAAACACATGGATCAAGAGTGGGATTTGTCCATCCATATGACGGATAGATATACTCTGGGCCCTCTCGGTGAAATGTCATCCAATTAGTTTGCAAGCATGTGACTGGCTCACAAGGGATCACATATAACGGGAACGAGAAAAGAGTACTTATCGGTAACGAGGTTGAACTAGGTATGCAGAGATACCGACGATCAAAACCTCGGATAAGTAAACTATCGTGAGACAAAGGGAAATTGGTATCGTATGTAAGTGGTTCATTCGATCGCAAAGTAATCGTAGAAATATGTGGGAGCCATATGAATTTCCAGATTCCTCTATTGGTTATTGTTCGGAGAAGTGTCTCGATCATGTCCGCATAATTCACGAACCGTAGGGAGACACACTTAAGGATTCGACGTTGTTTGAGTAGTTATGGTATTATGAGAAAGAGACCGAATGTTGTTCGGAGTCTCGGATGGGATCCGGGATATCACGAGGTGATCCGGAATGGTCCGGAGAATAAGATTCATATAAGGAAAGTCCCGTTTCGGAGTTCGGGAATGATTCCGGTGTTTTCATCGGGAATGTTCTAGAAGGTTCCGGATTGTCCGGCACTCCGGGGGGGGGGGGGGGGAAGGTACATGAATGTGTCATTGAATGATTGCATCATGTACTAAGTGTTCTTGCTGTTCCAAAACTTGAAAGTCAAACTGCCAGTTTGAAAGTCAAACGGCTAAAACAGGAAACTGTGGAAAACAGGAAACTGTGGGAAACAGGAAACTGTGGGAAATAAGCAAGAGGAGGTTGAAACCAACTTGGAGGAGGAGTTCCTCTCCTCCAAGCCGGTGGCCAGCCCTAGGCCGAGTTGGGGAGGGACTCCCCTCCCTCCCTGGCGTGCCTAGCCCCTCCACCTATAAAAGGAGGGGCAGGGCCTCCTCCTTGAGACACACAAGTTTCTACCTCTAATCTCCGGTTTAGAGCCGTTTTGGTTTAGAGCTTCTAATTGCTTTAGCCTGTGGTTTAGAGCCTTCTAATTGGTGTGTCTAATCTCTAGACCACTAATAGCCCTCTCTCATAATCCACCATACTCGCTCCGGCTTAAGGCGAAGCCCTGCGGGATCTCCCCTCTACTTCCGGTACCACGCCGTTGTGCTGCCGGAATCGTGAGGAGAGTGCTACAACCTCCGCTGCCTGCTGGAACAAGGGAGAGGAAGGTCTTCGTCGAGTACCGAACGTGTGACCGACTGCGGGAGCACTGCCGGAACGCAGCGCCGGAAGGATCGTCTACGCGATCTTGAGATCGGCAAGTGTACGACTACATCACCCACGAGAATCTGCTCTCGTTAACCGCTTTGGAATCTTCGAGGGTGAGTTCCTCTATCGACTCGTTGCTACAATCTAGTAGATAGATCTTGTCTTGTTTGTTTGTATGCGATAGAATTTTTTTGTTTTCCATGCTACGAACCCCTACAGTGGTATCAGAGCCGTGTCTATATGTAGATCTGTTGCACGAGTAGAACACAATGGTCATTGTGGGAGTTGATGCTTTTATTGTCGATTGCTTCTTGTGTACTTTGCATCTTGCGGTATGTTGGGATGAAGCGGCCCGGGCTAACCTTACATGACATCGTTCATGAGACTTGCTCCACGCTTGACATGCAACTTGTATTGCATAAGTGGCTTTGCGGGTGCCTGTTTCTCCTAGCATAGTTAAGATCCAATTTACAACGGGTGATTAACAATACTAGTATCAATGTTGTGGTTCATGTTCGTAAGTTAGAACGACACTTATTGGAAGCCCCAAACCACGTAAAACATGCAAAGAAAGTAGAGGCGTCTAACTTTGTTTTGCAGGGGTGTGCAGTGATGTGATATGGCCATGATTGTGATTATATTTGATGTATGCAATGTTCCTTATTGTAAGTTGGCAACCGGCAGGAGCCATATGGTTGTCTTTAAATTCTGTTAAGACCCGCGTGTCTATTCAAAGTAGTTGTAATAGTTGAAGCCGGTGGACGACAACCATGGAGAAGCATCATTGACCTTGATGCAATGTCGGTGATGATGGAGATCATGTTCGTGCTTGAAGATGGAGATCGGAAGCACAAGAAGAAAGGCCATATCATATCACATATTATGAATTGCATGTGATGTTAATCCTTTATGCATCTTGTATTGCTTAGTAGACGATGGTAGCATTATAAGATGATCCCTCATGCACATGAATTTCAAGTCATAAAGTGTTCACCCTTAGTTAGCACCGTTGCTAAAGCTTGTTGTTTCGAAGCACCACGTGATGATCGGGTGTGTTAGATTCTACAAGTGTATACAACGTGAGCAAGCCAGATTTTCTCATGCGGAAACTAAGGTTTGATCTTGACGAGCCTAGCATGTACAGACATGGCCTCAGGAACACGGATTACCGAAAGGTAGAGCATGAGTCATATAGTAGATATGATGAACATGTTGATTGTTCGCCATTGAAGCTATATCAACTCTCGTGATGATCGGTTTTGATGTGGTGGATTTGGTTCGTGTGATCACTAAAACAATGTGAGGGATATTGTTTTGAGTGGGAGTTCACCTAGATTAATTTAATTATTAATGAGAACTCAATTTATCATAAACTAAATCAAAGTGAATTTGCATAGTTGTTGTAGTCATTGGCATCCGTTTACCACCTTGCGCTTAGTTATAATTGAGATGATAGAACTATAGAATTCTGGTTAGTTACTTTACGAACTGGTATCGTATTGTTTTGAAGTGTTAATCTAAAGTTTAAAAGTCCTATTGCAAACTTTCAGTAAGTTCCGGTTACTCCATGAAGTTTAATAATTAGTATTAAATCAAGAGTAACAATTCCAAGTGTTAGTATATAAGTATCATGTTTGTCTCCATGATTCTTGATATTCAAAAGATTCTCTTAATATCAAGATTATCTAGGATCTGAAAGAGTTGTTTCAGAAACCATGATTTGTGAAAGATATTGTGATATCTGAAACGAAGTTTTGGTTGCAACATGATAGAGTATAATGTGGCTGAAGTCATGTTCTCATATTTGATGAGAATTTGCAAAGGGTTGGAGACACTTGTTGTCCTAATCCTCCAAAAGGTTTTGGATAGCAACATTATACTCATAATTCATCGTTAAAAGCTATAAATAGCTTGATCATGGACGATTCCATGATAAGGGTGAATATTTGATGTAGGTAAAATATTTACTACACCAAGAGATTACTAAAGAAAGGAATTTGAAAGAACACCAAACATTTGATGATGGTGATCTACTTCAAAGTGCAAGTCCAAAGACATTGGTATTTAACTATACACGCTTTTGGACTATATGTCATATGTATGACTCCACTATTGATGTTGATAGATTCTTTCAAACAGAAAAGGAAATATTGAAAGAAAATCTCATAAATATATGGCAGAAAGGAAAAGACTAGAATTGTTCAGTTTAAGTATATAGATGATATACATGTTATGGCTATATTCTTTGCTTATTAAACAATGTGGTTCTTAAGTATTTAATACTGAATTTGTTGGTATGAATCGTCATACGAAACAACAGAATTCATGAACTACAGTGGCCTAAGTAATTAGCAAAAGAATATGTGATGATGTTCATCGAGAACAAATAAAGGGTTATTGGTTTGCTCGTTAAAACATCAAAACTTGCCTTCAAGATTTGTTTTATCAGGTATTATGAGAACAAAAGGGTTGTTCAAATAAATTACCGTAATCCACAAAAGATGGATGATTCACAAATCTCGTTGGAGAAATCACATCCATAAAACTAGTGCTAAAAATGTCGAAAGACAAATTGATTGAAAGATCAGTTAGGAAGTGACATCGCAGTTTAAATTATATTGGAAAGAAAACATGAAGAAACTCCATATGGATGGAATATTGGAGTCTATTTGATTTTGATCAAATGACGCTTGTGAAACTTTCCTAGAGATAATTAAAACTCCGTTCATAGGCCAAAAGGGAACGAATGACTAGCTTATTGGAAATTGTACATATTGTTGTACAAAGTCCATCATGTGTAGTCAAGAGCGATGGATTTCAACTTCATATGCTTTCTCCGAAATTTTGAGTGAATATATGAATATTTACTTAATAAGGATGAAGTATGAAACATTTGAAAAGTTCAAAGACTTTCAAGATGAAGTGCAAAATCATTGTAACAAGAATATAAACTGTTTATGATAAAGATCATAAAGGAAGATATTTGAGTTACAAAGTTTAGCATAATACCTAAGATTTATGGAATCGTTCCGTGGATTTGCATTTCCCGAAACACCATAAGAGTATGGAGCATTCGAGATATGTAATTAAACCTTGTTTGACATGGTAAGATCAAAGGTATAATTCATAAAACTGCCATTATATTTTAAAGATTAAAAGCTTTAGAGATTACCGTTTTTCCACTGAAAAGAGCTCCATCATAATCCATTGAAATGACACCATATGTTATGGTTTGGGATAAAACCCAAGTAGTCCTTTCTTAAAACATTGGTATGCTATGCATAAGAAAGATGTGTGCAACCAAAGTCGGATGAACCTGTCTTTGTATAACTGTTAAGTATTCCTCCATAAACACCGGAGACAAAAGTGTTTGTTGCTTAGAACGTCAAGTTTCTTTGAGAAGGAATTTTTCGTAAAAAGTTAAGTGGGAGGACAATAGAACTTTGATAAGGTTAAAAGAACCTTAGCTATATGTGCAAAGTTGCGCAGCGCCGAAAAGTGTTCTGGAGTTAGCAACAATGCTCATGGCTCACGTACCTCAAAGGTTGTGGTCGCGGAGATCTAAGTTCCTATTGAAACAAGTAGGTCGGGTAAATAATCAAATACCAAGATTTGAGAGTTAAATCATTATTTGACAATAATGATCCGACTACATGCAAAGAAGCGATGATGGGCCATGACTCCGTCAAATGGCTTGAAGCCATAAAATCCGTGATAGTTTCCATACACGAGAAATCAAGTTTTGAACTTGAAGGACCCTCAAGAAAGGTGTAAGACCTTACAGTTGTGTTTGGATCTATAAATAAATAGACATGGATGTTGCACATCTATAATCGACATATTGGGAAAGAGTTCACAACAATGTTCAAATGTTGACTATGACAAGATTTGATCTTTCATAATGATATTTAGTCTAGACGGATTAATGTAGCAACCACTACATATAATTTTGTTATATGATAGTTGAATAAACAAAACAAGTTCTTCTAATAGAATCGTTACCTAGGACATGTGCATCACACGGTCCATAGGGTTTTGTTAATTCATAGGATGCTAAAAGCATATGCAAACTTCAATGGTTGAAGTGAGCATCGCGGAGTTGGAATCTTCACTATGATGAAACTGTTAAAGGAGTTTAAAAGTTCATTAGAGACAATGAAGATGCTTGCATTTGCAAGAAATTAAGTGGGAGTGCTAAGACATGTTTCTAATACATTATGTGGAAGACATATTGTTGATTGGAAATAATGTATCTTTTATTAACACAAGTTAAGAATTTTATCCCGATGAAAGACTTAGGCAAAATCCAAATATTTGGCATCAATAGACGCTAATATGGTTGTGCCAGAAGTACATAGACAAGATATTGAATGAGTTCAATATAGAAACTACAAGAGAGGTTCTTGTCGCACAGAAAGGATTGAATGAGTTCAATGTTGATGATATTCAAGTGTATTGACATTTGGTAAAGTGAAACAAATAATCAAGTATAGATTGATACTTGATGTATGAAATCACAAAGAATATTTATATCAATCATACTGTGATATGTACAAATCCAGATATGTCCTATGCTCTAAATGTTGTGAGCATATACCAGAATGATTCGTAAGATGATCATTGGACAATAGTAAGGATATTCTTATGATCTTTTGGAAGAACTAAGAGTATAATATTTGTAGAAGTGACAAATAGATGATTAGTTCATTGTAAAAGTACTACATTGATACTAGCTTTGTCACAAAGTATAAATTAAGTTTATCTCAATCTAAACTAAGGGTGGCACAATATAATGGAAAGTGAGTTCCATAATGGATTTGGATGAGTTCCAAAGTTAAGACATTGTGACAGATACTACAACAAAAGGCTAAGTATATGACTGCTATTTTAGCAGCAAAAGAGGGCATTTGTGTCAAGTAGTTTGTTATCAAACTAGGTGTAGTTCACAGTGGGATAATACTATGAAGATATATTGTGCGACAATATTATCAACATGTTTTAACCCCAAAGAGCTAAAGGTCACACCGAAAGACCAAATTTATACAAAGCCATCTCATTAGAGAATGAGTGATGTGTAGAGACGCAAAGACATGCAATTACACACGGACCTGGAAGTGTCAGATCCGGAGATCAGTTGACCACTAGCAATCGTGTACATACAACACCGGAAAGCCATAGGTGTTGAATACACAAAGGTTTGAAACTAGATTATTGACTCTAGTGCAAGTGGGAGACTGTTGGAGATATGCCCTAGAGGCAATAATAAATATAGTTATTATTATATCTTTGTGTTTATGATAAATGTTTACATTCATGCTATAATTGTATTAACCGGAAACATTAATACTTGTGTGATTTGTAAACTAAAATAAGAGTCCCTAGTAAAGCCTCTTGTTAAACTAGCTTGTTGGTTAATATATGATCATGGTTTCCTGATCATGAACATAGAGATGTTATTAACAACAGGATCATATCATTAAGAGAATGATGTGATGGACATACTCCTATAGATAAGCGTAGCATAAAGATCAAGTCATTTCAATAGTTCAATTGCTATATGCTTTCTGATACATAGTAACCTAATTCCTTCGACCATGAGATCATGCATATCACCTTTTCCGGATGGATGCTTTGATGTCATCAAACACCACACCGTAACAGGGTGGCTATAAAGGTGGCATTGAGTGTTCAGAAAGTATTGGTTGAAACACATGGATCAAGAGTGGGATTTGTCCATCCATATGACGGATAGATATACTCTGGGCCCTCTCGGTGAAATGTCATCCAATTAGTTTGCAAGCATGTGATTGGCTCACAAGGGATCACATATCACGGGAACGAGAAAAGAGTACTTATCGGTAACGAGGTTGAACTAGGTATGCAGAGATACCGACGATCAAAACCTCGGATAAGTAAACTATCGTGAGACAAAGGGAAATTGGTATCGTATGTAAGTGGTTCATTCGATCGCAAAGTAATCGTAGAAATATGTGGGAGCCATATGAATTTCCAGATTCCTCTATTGGTTATTGTTCGGAGAAGTGTCTCGATCATGTCCGCATAATTCACGAACCGTAGGGAGACACACTTAAGGATTCGACGTTGTTTGAGTAGTTATGGTATTATGAGAAAGAGACCGAATGTTGTTCGGAGTCTCGGATGGGATCCGGGATATCACGAGGTGATCCGGAATGGTCCGGAGAATAAGATTCATATAAGGAAAGTCCCGTTTCGGAGTTCGGGAATAATTCCGGTGTTTTCATCGGGAATGTTCTAGAAGGTTCCGGATTGTCCGGCACTCCGGGGGGGGGAAGGTACATGAATGTGTCATTGAATGATTGCATCATGTACTAAGTGTTCTTGCTGTTCCAAAACTTGAAAGTCAAACTGCCAGTTTGAAAGTCAAACGGCTAAAACAGGAAACTGTGGAAAACAGGAAACTGTGGGAAACAGGAAACTGTGGGAAACAAGCAAGAGGAGGTTGAAACCAACTTGGAGGAGGAGTTCCTCTCCTCCAAGCCGGCGGCCAGACCTAGGCCGAGTTGGGGAGGGACTCCCCTCCCTCCCTGGCGCGCCTAGCCCCTCCACCTATAAAAGGAGGGGCAGGGCCTCCTCCTTGAGACACACAAGTTTCTACCTCTAATCTCCGGTTTAGAGCCGTTTTGGTTTAGAGCTTCTAATTGCTTTAGCCTGTGGTTTAGAGCCTTCTAATTGGTGTGTCTAATCTCTAGACCACTAATAGCCCTCTCTCATAATCCACCATACTCGCTCCGGCTTAAGGCGAAGCCCTGCGGGATCTCCCCTCTACTTCCGGTACCACGCCGTTGTGCTGCCGGAATCGCGAGGAGAGTGCTACAACCTCCGCTGCCTGCTGGAACAAGGGAGAGGAAGGTCTTCGTCGAGTACCGAACGTGTGACCGACTGCGAGAGCGCTGCCGGAACGCAGCGCCGGAAGGATCGTCTACGCGATCTTGAGATCGGCAAGTGTACGACTACATCACCCACGAGAATCTGCTCTCGTTAACCGCTTTGGAATCTTCGAGGGTGAGTTCCTCTATCGACTCGTTGCTACAATCTAGTAGATAGATCTTGGCTTGTTTGTTTGTATGCGATAGAAATTTTTTGTTTTCCATGCTACGAACCCCTACACGACGGGCTACGGAGGCATGGGTCTTGGAAGCATGGGTGGGATGAGTGGGCAAGGCGCCATGGGAGGCATAGGAGCACCACCGGGAGGATTCATGGCCTCTTTGATGGATCCATCTCCTTCTACCAACGACACATATGGCGATTCAACCGGCAACACCATCGTGCAAGACTCCGATGAAGATGCCCAACATGGAGGTGGCGGTGGTATGGAGAATTTTGACAAGTGAACCATGTCATTTGTCATTTGTGTTGGAACAATGTCATTTGTGTTTGAACCATGTCATGTTTGGATGAACTATGTTATTTGTGCTTGAACTATGTCATTTTGATGGTTGGAGGATTTTTAGATCCATTTATGCATGAATTATTTGGTGTTTTTTGATCTTCTTTTCATAGATGCAATTGTGTTTTTGTGTTTGTGCTGTCGCACGCGCGCTAAAATACAGCGCCTGGTGGGGGACGAAACGAGCGCGCGCTGCATTTTAGAGCCTCCGACGGAGGTCGCGCTAAAATGCAGCGCGCAAACGGGATAGCGCGTGCGCTATCCCAAGTTTGAAGCGCTCTAAAATACAGCCTCTGCTGGATATGCTCTAAGCCTTTTAATAACACCATCAACGGTGGTGCCATACCCTGAAGAGCAACATCATGGACTATGGCGCCGCACACCTGCCAGTGTGGCCTCGTCGTGGCATCGTGGGCCTCGGTTCCATAAGTGTGGAGCAACATCTCATGACGCCACACTGTGTAGTGCAACGCCATTGCGTGTGGCGCCGCACTTTAGAACTAGGTTACAGTGCGCGGCCCGCCCCAGCCCCGACCCAGCCCTCACTTCTCTCCCCCATCGACAGGAACATAGCGACGACGGCTTGGCTCCTCTCTCAAATCCCTCCCTCCTAGTGGCTAAATTAGAAACTCCTCTCCGTGGATTTCGACCCCCCAATTGTCTAGAGGTATTCTTCCCCTTCTTTGATTTCACCCATTGAATTCTTATTTTGGCCCATATCTTGGAAACCTTAGGTTTTTTTGTAAGATGCATGGTAGATTGTTGTTGCATTGGCATATGGGTTGGGTATTGTGTTCATGGTAGCATGAGTATCTATTGAGTATGTTGACCATGGTATTGTTGTTGCGATTATATTAGGAAATGGCAAGAATTGTTTATGTTTACCATGTAGACAAGAATGCCTTTTTGATAGGTAACATAGAACTGGACCCAGACGAGCTTGATTTGGTGTTTGAACGTACTCCAACCTACGCCGAGGTCTTGGAGCAATCGAGGTTTGAATTAAAATGGATAGACCCAAATAATGTTGTTGAGTTGGAGAGAAAACATAATGTTAGCTTGGGAATGCATGTCCGTTTGAAGACCATGCGTATCTTCTCCGAGACCCGTTGGCTTGCATACAATGAGGTGGTGGCCGAATCACTAAAAAAGACTCTTGAGCTATTTGCCACCAAGAAAGTTGATAGTTCATTCCCTTTGGACTTGAACCGTCTTGCCTCCCCATTGCATACTAGGAGTCCTCCACCCGTAGACCAAGATCTATGGAGTGAACCACCTTTTACCCAAACATTGAGCCCGATTTCAAAACAACAACAAGAAGTGTTGGAAGAGGACAATGATGATTGTGGGGGTGATGATGATGTTGAACTCCATGACAACAATATTGGAGGTTTGGACAAATATATCACACAAGATGACATGAACTGTGACCTCCTATATTCTCGAGTCTATGCATCATACTCGGATGATGAAGGTCCCAAAGAAGAAGTTGATGAGGAGGGGTTCATGGCTAGATAGGCCGAAATCCACGATACCGTATTGGGCTGGGACCATCGGGTGCCTTTGTTTCGTGATCTCAGTCTCGCGGATGAAGCCACAGTTGATGGTGGCAAGGGCATAGTGCTTGAACTAAGGACAAGTTCTTATCGGGATGATAATCACGTAAGTAGTGGCTTTTCCAAAGGATCAAGGTTCAAGACCTTATTAGAATTTAAGCAATGGATAAATGACTTCTCGGTTAAGCATCATCATCCTTACATGGTCATGCACTCGGACATCAAGAAGCGTTACACGGTGAAGTACGAGGAGGAAGGATGTCCTTGAATTGTGCGTGCAAGACCATTCAAAGGAGGTCCCGAATGGCACATATCTAGTTGTGTATCAACTCACATGCGCCGAGACCCGATGGTGGATGGCAAGGATGCGAAGCACGAGCACCGACAACTCCACATAAATTGGATGGTGTGTTTCAGCAAATGACGAAAAATAACAGCCTGTAGCAAATTTTCCCTTTTATAAACCATGAACAAATTTATAAAATTTTAAACTGTAACACAGGAAAAAGAAAACAAAAGAAGAAGAAGAAGGAAAACAAAAGAAAAGTAAGAAACAAGAACCACAAAAGAAAACTAAAGATAAGATGGGCCCAGCCCAAGATTCCGTGGCTTCAAGTGTCACGAGCACCGCGCGACGCACTAAGGGGCATTTAGCATTTTCTGTCCCCCTCCCTCACGCTCGCGCTGCCTATAATTATTTTCGCTCAAGGATTCCCAATTGTTGGGCCGGAAATGAGGGTTAGCATATATGGACTAGACGGGAGGTGTTCCTCTGCGCGGACGGAACGCCAGTCGCATGACTGGTGACTGCGCAGGTATTTAAGCACGTAATTTTCTCCTTCGATCAGCGATGTGGACTAAAAATGTGTGCTATATCTATCGTCTAATATATCTATAGAGATTACCTTCAAAATTATTTGATATTCCTTTCCATAGGCTTATGTAATGTGATATGTAAGATCATATCAAAGATGTTAGCTGCTCGGCTAAAAGTTATTCTTCCTGATACTATTTCTCCTAGGCATAGTGCTGTTTGCTTCCCGTCGGCTTATAACGGATAATGTCTTGGTGGCATATGAGTGTATGCATACAATCAAAAATAAAAAGTCAGGTATGCCATGTGCTTGTGTAGTTAAATTGGACATGCATAAAGCGTATAACCATGTGGAACGGATTTTTTTTAGAAAATATGACGAGAAAATTGGGCCTTCATGAGAGATGAATTTCTTTGATGATGGCATGTGTAATATGTGTTCGATATCACGTAAGATTCAATTCCGTTGAAACTGAGTTGTTTACACCTAGTAGAGGTCTTCGACAGGGAGATCCTCTCTCACCTTATTTGTTCGTCCTTTGCGCGGAGGGTTTATCAAGTCTTTTGTTTTATAAAGAAGAAGTTGGTGGCATCGATGGGTTAAGTGAAGGAGATATACCCTAGAGACCAACAATAAAGTTGTTTTATTGTTATATATCTCTGTAACATCCCAGCATTTAGGAACCAACGAAGGGTAGAAATAGGAACTTGTGTATATGCATGCATTCATCTGTAAAATACGGGTAATTTTTTCGCCAAACAAAAAACCTAAAGTGATCAGAGTTTCTTTCACGCTCTAGGTGTAGGAATAGCTCCGGAGAGTGATCGTTATAAATTTTGACATGATCTTTATTAGTGTGTTTTGGGGAAAAGGATTTGAATTCAAATTTGAAATTTGAACTTATATTTTAAAGTTAGGATTTGGTATGAATTCCAAAAATGATTTAGTAATATTATTTGTTTTAATAAAGAGTTAATAATTAGAAATAAGAATTCAATATAAAGAAATTTAAATAAGAAATGAATCTTTATTCCTTATCTTTATTTCATAAACAAATTACAAAGATAAACTCATTAAAGTAATAAAGGTTCATTAAAGTAAATAAATTACAAAGGAGAGAAATTCAAATATGAATAAACTAATACAAATTCTTATAAAAGAATGAAATACATATTACAAAGGAATCTATCTACCTAAGTAATCCTATACTAAATCTTGAATCTCCAGATCTTGTACCTGCAAAATATAAAACAAACAAAATGAAAGTAAAAGTTTAATAGTTAGTTTTACTCTCAGTGGAGAGTCAGTGAAGTGCACTGCTCAAGATTACATCATTGAGTAATTTTTATAGGGCAAGTTTCACCAATATGAAAGAAATTGTTGTTCCATAATAAATAAGCCACAAGTCAGATATTCGCAGCAAGTAAGAGGGGCAAGTTTCACCAGTGAGGTTAAAAGTTAAAATATAAAAAGGTGAGACACCTCACTGATCTGATCCAAAACTGTGTACCAAGCACACAAGCAGCACAATCACCAAATGCATGGTGTGTGATGTCAACACAACAACAGCTCACAAAAGTAAAAGGAGTAACATAGTCGTGGGCAGCTTCCATCATTTCATTTCTTCATCAAACTAGGAAAACACTCAGCTTATCAAACCAAGTAAACCACCAGCCAAACCACACACCAGTTCATCCTAGCATCACCAGATGGTGACATAAGGAGGGGGTGGATCAGGTGGATAGCAAGGCCAGGTTGCAGGAGCTAGGAGGTGAAGGGCAAATCAAGGTCAAGCTTACAGGAACCAAAAGTAGCAGGAGCAGGACGAGGAGATGAAGGACAAGATCATGTCAGCAACACAACCAGCAAGATCAAGCCACAAGATCAACCATATACAACACCAACAACTCAACTGTTGTGGTGAGTCTCATAAAACACTCACATAATCTGTTCATCTTATCTAAATAGAAAAACATGTGTTGTTTTATAGTTAACCTCTCAGTAATCACCCAAGTGGGGTGAATTTATCATAGAGGAGTTTGAAATATAAATGCTAGAAGTAAATCCTACCAAATCCACTAGGATCTCAGACCAGCATCATAGATCCTGGAGGTGACAAACAATTTATATATTCCCACATGTTTTCATATAACTTATAAAATTCTAGGAACATCTCCTAATGGAGTAGCACCTCAGATTTCATAAAATCTATGAATCAATATAAAGCTATGAGCAAACCAACCATCTTATCCAATTAGAATCCAAGATTTAGTAATCAACTATGGTACTTAAACATTTCTATGAGGGACAGCAAGATAGGAACATAGTTCATAAGCCTCAGACCAACATCATATGCTTAAATGATAAAAGAAGCTTTCAATTTATCTTTGGCATTTATCCAGTCTTAAGCAATGACCAAAGTAAAGCCAGTAGTAGAATCACAACTTGTGTGCCATTCTAAAATGGTGTCACAAGAACAAGTTCTTAAACCCAAGCAAAATCAATTACTTAGCTTGCATTAATAAACTGGCAAGCCATTAACTATCATTTTCCGAGAACTAAATACCAGAAATCATCATCAAGCTTATTTATTCATCATCAGAGCATCTTTGTAATAACATGTTATCACTCAATCTATATGTGACTATACATGCCAACATTTAAAGATGCAATGATTAAATCACTGACAAAACCACTTTCAATAATAAGATCATGACAGTAGTGAGCTTCCAAATCATTAGGAGCCACAAATAATAATTCCATAATAGCACTATCATTTGAACCATATCAAATTACCCACTGGAATTAGTCTGGTAAGCCACTAGCATCACCAAAAGCCCAACTATAAACAGTAATCCACATCAAACAATCATTCACCATCCTCAATTACCATTACTACTAATTTCAATCCATCATTTACAATCACACAGAGGGATGAACCCTAGAACTAGGGATGAACCCTAGAACCAAGGAAGAACCCTAGAAAAAGTATGAACCCTAATTAGGAACAACCACTAGAGGCACACATGTGAAATCAAAGGAGACAGAGGACAGAAGGCACATATGGTAATCGAGACCAAACTTACCACTGGTCCTCGCTGTAGAATAGAAGAGGAAGCAGAGGGGCCGTCGAGCGCACGACGGCACGGTGAGCACCCCAAAGGGCGCTGCAACCCGCACCGAGCCGAGGCGGCGGCCACAGCAGCACACGAGTACGCACAACACCCCCACAACAACGCACGAGCACCTCACAGCACCACAAGAGCATCGGCGAAGGCGTCACCTGCACCACCTCAAACCCTAGGGTTCGGGATGGGGCTAGCCTAGCCGAAGGAGTGCCCCGGAGTCAAATCGAATTGGACCAAGCGACGGAGCATGGTCAATAACCTCACCATACACCATGGCGGTGGCCAGGACAGACCATGGCGGCGAGAATCGCACGGCGGCGGCGTTAGTGACCATGGGGTCGAGGAGGAGAAAGGAATGAGGTCGAGAGAAGGTGAGGCAGAGAACTGGGCCAATAGGGCCAGTACCCCTTCGGGGAGGACTTTTGGCTAGGCCACTTGGGCCAAGTTAGGCCCAATAAGCCCAATGGGTTAGCCCAAAACCCTAAAAGGAATTTTAATAATTAATAAAGACCAAAATAACCCTAGAATTCAATAAATTCTAGAAAATAAAATAGAAGTCTGAAAAATAAAAATAATATATTTTTAGATTCATAATAATCCAACTTATTTAATTAAATTAAGAAATTAATTTTTTATAAATAAATTTTTGATTAAGAATTTTATAATATATATTCCCTATGGAATTTTAAAAAATTAAAAAAGGGATAAAAATAAATAAAAATCATTTTTTATTATATTTTGTTATTGTAGTATTTTAGAAAAATACTAAATAAATATTTAGAGTTACCAAAAGAAATTCTTTTTAATTAAATGCTAATTCTTAAATGAATTAATAAATAAATAAATATAAGAATTATATTAAATAAAAATCTTAGCTTTTAACTCTATAAATAATTTATTACATTATAAAATATAGAAATTAATATTTATAAAATATTAAAGTTAGTCCTTAAGAAGGAAATTCTTAAGTTCCTAAGAATTTATGGAAAACGAAAATATTGGGTAAAACACATCAAGAAAATAAATAACAAATAATGCATTACATTACTATGCATGTTCATTTTTTGCTTCTTTAAATATTGTCCTTACCGGGCAGTAATGAAGTTTTGTAGGCATAGAAGCTGAAGGTCTAGTGCAAGCATCTGACTTCACTACCTTGCAATCACAAGGCAAGTTCATCACTTGCTCATGTCCTTTGAAGAGTCTTTACCAAAGTATTTGTAAATTGTGTGTTATCATCTATGTTTCAAAGAAAGAAAATATTATTTTCTCAAATAAATAAATTGTTGATATCATCCTAAGTGATGATATTAATGGAGCAATAGAACTTAGGTTTCTATTTGCAACAATGATAATCACCTAGGAATTTAACAACCCATGACATCAGTGATTCTAGCGCCATATATAACGCGTTAGCCATGAAATTTGGAATGGGACGGAGAAGTCAGCTGTATCCTTTTCCTTTCGTATGGAGGCAAGACGACCTTAATGCGACGTTGTGATTCCTTGTGCGGATCCAACATACGGGTGGGCACCCTTAGGCCCCACTAGATTATCTATGAGTGGCTGTCGGAGGTATAGCCGGACCTATATGGTACTTGCCAGGGGCATCACTAGCTCATAGAGTCTTCGGGAACTCATTAGGGTTTTAGCCTGCCCGAAAGGGGGCTTAACGGAGGTGAGCCAGCCCCGAAGGATCGTGTAGACATACGCGGTCACGAAAAGGGCAGTGATTGGCTTAGATCACCTATTGGGGCCCACATCATGAAATTGTGGACGGGAAAGTACACCCGGTTGTGAAACAAGGAGTTGATCTCTCATGGGTAAAGTAACGCACCTCTGCAGAGTGTAAAAATTGTAACTTGTTACTCCCTATTCCGGGAAGGAGCTACGAACGCGGCAGAACTCCATGAAAGTTCTGGTAAACCCGTGAAGGCTGATGGGCTTAGTTTTTAACAATAAAATCAATCTTTGAAGAAAGATTTATGAAAAATGCATAATGCCAAGGACTTATAGTCCGAGGTGGTTGATAGAGCATCAAACTTCCCACCTTGCATATAATGAACTTGCTGGGTAACGCTGTTACTCACCTTTTCCTTTGATCCCCTGCTTAGACTCTGAGGATCTAGAAGATACCCCAATGTACGCAACTGAAAGCCAAGAGGAGGTCTTCTATGAAGAGCCCGATCTGTACGGTGCTGTAGAAGGGGTGGACTACGACGTCGTCTATGGAGAATAACACCATGAGTCAGAATAATAACCTTAGTACTAGTAACCAATTGAGCCGATCAACATGAACAGTATATAATAATAAGTTGTTGAGCTCAATGGGGAGTTGAAGTTGTCACTTTAAAACTTCCACTGAAACACTTTATATTTGGTTTGTAAGTTGAATCTTTTGAAGTCTTGAACTTCTGGTATTGTAATAATAATGTGTGTATGTTTGTAATATGGACCCGCAATATTTCTGTTATACCACTAAGGGATGTGATATTTACGGAACGGTGTTCTGTGAATGTCATGTCAACGACTATAGTGTACTACAGTTGCAGTGGTATGCTGGGTCACCGCAGTTGGTATCAGAGAAAATTGCTTTGACCTTAGGTTGGAAACCTAGTAAAGGGTATTACCTGTAGGAGTGTATAGCAACGATAAAGAATTCTCTAAAAGGGTATAATGGGTATATAATGGGTATTCAAATGAGAATATTCTGTTATATATTTTAGTGAGATAATTCTTTATTATGATGCAATATATTATTGATTACTAATAAAAATATTTTTGTTATACAGAGTTATGGCACCAAAGTTTCCAAAACAAACTTTGGTAAGGAAAGAGGAGACTCTCGATGATTACCAAGGATCATTTACTGATCAGCTTCATCAACACTTAAGTATTTTTAGTTGTTCAACTAAAATCCCAGTGAATACCATAACCTATTATGATGGTCATATGTTATCCAAGTATCGTGTGAGTATCCAACTTCCAAAAGAGCTTGGACTATATCACGATCTACCTATAGGTGAAGGTATAGGAGTCATTTAGCAGCATACCATGTTGCTGTATTGGAGGTGATAACCAATATCCGGGAGCATAAAGCCAAGGAGTTAGAAGGGAGCACATTTTCTGTGATTCCTCATGATTCTATAGACTCGGAGCCAGTACTGGATCATCTTACCTTGGTAAAGAATCATCATAAGTTAGCTTCCAAGTTCATGGATAGATATCGAACTCTTGTTGTGTCCTTTTATAAGACACATCAAGTGATAGTTGAAGATAAGAATGACATGTTGGAGGATCTAACTGATCCAGAAAGAAGGAAACAATTAGCATTCCACTTGGAGAAAGAAGCAAGGAGTAGTGCAAAACCAATCTTTAAGGATATACCATAGATACCAAATCTTTTACATCATATCCTTATTCACCTAGACCAGAATCTACCTATGATCCTACTTTATACATGAGGTATCCTGTACCACAGGGTTCTGAGGAGGGGTCTGATTCAAAACTTCCTATCGAGAATTCTGATGGTTGGAGAATGGGATCATCTGAGGGATTCTGAAGGAATCAAATGTCAGTGGACGGGTCCGACCGAAATGTTGGACAATCTAGCTGGATGGGAATGAGAATCAATCCTAATGATAGTAGTAGAAATACCATATTCGGAGAAAGTCAGGATGAGGAAGAAGACCCTGAGGAGAGAGTGTTTGAATCATCAACATCTCCTCGAAACCCAGGGAATGTACATTATCCAGTGTTTAACTATCTTGCCCAACAGAGCACCTGGGGATCAGCAGAATCTGCGTATTCTGTTGACCACTCTAGGAATGAAGCTCAGGGGATGCAAGTGGGTGATAATGTTAAACAAGTCTCTAAAGACTTTTCAGCTGAGCTGGTTGGAGTCAATGCACTCAGGCTGAGTAATGACTCAAGTCCCGATACTTCAGATAGTGAGTATGTTCCGTCTGGAAGACCATTTGTTCCACAAACTGTGCGATGGACGTTACGTCATCACGGTTGGACTTCAGACATTGTAGCACCCCAGATAAAACCACTACTAGAAAATCGCGTGTTAAATAATATTTTGTGCATCATCATGACATCATGCATATTTTATTTATATATTTTAAACTCAAATTATTTTGCTAAAAACCTATTTTTGTTTTACTAAAATATCCCTATGGTCTTATTAAACCTGTCCATCTTTTCTATTTTCAAATTAAAACAAAATAATATTTCCGGTACCATACGTGACCATAAATGATTTTCTTATTTGACTAAAATAAAACTAGGCTAAAGGGTCGTCTAAAGTTTAAGCCCAAAACTAGCCCATCTAGTCTAATTTGAACTATTTATATACTCCAATCTATCTCTTCTTTCTCCTCCAAAACCCTAACACATCTGCCAAAAAAATACCCAAACTCTCAGATCTATTCTCCTCTGCCACCAACCGCCGCCATTATATTTCTTTTCATCATCCAAATCAACTCCAGGCGCCACCACATGCGAGATCCTCTCCAAAGCTAGCTAGCTAGCTGAATCAATCGATCTTTTCATGTTCATCCGCATACAAATCCTCAAGATCTAGCTAGGTAGCCACACACCACATCTCCTCTTGTTTTAATCTTCCACTTCACATCATCGCTGCAGGCAGCAGAGAGCGGCCGCCTTGGTGCATCGCTGCAGGCAACAGAGAGCCGCATTGGCCCTTCATGCGTGTGTCGCGACAGCCAGATTCCTGGCCACGCAAGGCTCCTCTATTTCCCCACCAGACACCACCGACCTGTTGCCAGATCTGATCCCACCGTCACTTGTATCCAGGGCTATCTTGCCCTTCGACAGTTGTAGGAGCTGCCCAGTCCCAGGTCTCGAGCCCCAGGTGAAACACCGTGGACTTCTCTACTGTTTCCTTTTCTCTTGTTTTCGTCAGCTCCCGATCGATTCAGTTCTTCGATTTTCAGCACCGCGTCAACTCCCAGATGCGACGCCTGGTGACCAACAGCATCAAAGGTATATGTCCAGATCGTCAATCGCTTGCATTGTAGCAGGTAGTCTCGATTTTCATCTCAACGGTGGCTCACATTTCCTTGTATTCTGGGGTAACCGTAACCTGTTTGACAAAATTCTCATAGGAGTTTTGACTGGCTACCCGACTCATGGAACACCAAGATGGTACCAGTGGGTCTATTTTCGATGTACTGGCTACTGTTTCTACTTCATCTGCAACCCTAAGATCTTACTCCGCCTCTTCGATCCAAACCATAGAACGCCAAGATCGTCGAACCCATGTGTGACCCCTTTTCTCGAAACCCTATTTTATAAATGATATATATACTTGTTGCATATCATTTGTCATGTTGGCATACATATTGTGGGTGTTTGGGGGTATCTAGATGATTTAACTAAATTAATTATGGAGACCATATGTGGGTTTTTCTATTCTTATATTGGCCACATTTAAATATTGTGTAGCGAACCAAGTGTTATATTTTTCCTTGTTAATACAATATTTAAAATGCGGGGTATCTAAACAACACGAACCATCTAAATAAATGTCGGGACCCCGGTTCCGTTTAGTATTGCCTAATCGCATCGCATCTTTGCCATGTCATACATCATACATGCATCATGCCCGGTCTTCTGCCGTAGTATTAAACAGTGCATCCGTTGTTTCTTCTAGTGCTTTGCTTCTTCACGGATTAGGCCGATGAGTTGATGCAAGTGTCGACCCGATCTTCCGATGAACCTTCGGCAATGTTTCCAGGAGAGCAATCTCCCCCTTTCTACCTATCTTACTTTTATAGTATTTATTCCCTCCTGTTGATCTATTGCTATCTGTGTTGCGATGCTATAGATTACGTACCCCATTATACTTCCCTACAGCCCTTATATTGCCATGGACACATCCTATTACCTATTGTTTGGTAGATATTCGGCCTTGCGAGTCGTAGTTGCTTGCGCAGGTGATGCGTCGCGCCGTCGATCTTCCACAGTTGTTGGAGTAATGCCGCATGTTTAATGTTGGAGGTGATCATGGATTTAATTACCGTTTAATAACTAAAATTGAAGTAGGTAAATAATGCAGAGGCACAGATGGGCAATAGATATTATTTGGTTTTTAACCGTCCACTTGTGTCCCGTAGGACCCCGAGTACTTGATACCTGTTATTTAAATATATGCACTATCCGCATGTGGGACCATGAATCCCCCTAATCTTAGCTTGAGTCATATTTAATTTCTTGGGGCCACAAAGTAGTTTGGGGTTTTATTACTATTATGTACTTATGCCATGCTTTACTGCTTTATTTACTATTGCGCGTGGAGCGCCTGCACTATTTTGGAACCCCGTGCCACGTTTCCGCGGTATCGACAAGCCCAATCACACTTTCGGGTTTCCAGTCGTTTACAGCATCGTCACAAATCTCTGGGTCCGTTTCGGAGCCGGCCAACTTTGTCGCGGGTAGCTTAGTGGAGTGCCCCCCTGAAATCTTATATGAATCTTGCGAATGTTCTGTCGTGATGCCTCGTTGGGTTTTCATTTGGTTTTTCCCGAGGTTGATCATGCGTGTGTTTCTATTTGTGCTCCCTGCAGGGTAAAACTTTCTGAAAGCCGTGTCCGCGGTTATGGACGACTTAGAGCACAGTATCTCGATCATAGCCAACTATAACTAAAGTAGTGCTATAAATTTGACTTTATAATGACTAGTAATCAGCTTCACTATAGTGTAATGGCTAAATAAAAGTGCCAACATTTGCTGGATTTGGGTTGTCACCTGTTACCATTGTATCTGACTAGTAAGTATTGCAACTACAACGGAATGGTTAGCTAAAACTGCCCACTGTTTATAATATCAGGATGACTCATGTTATCTATATCTGACTAGTAATTTCCGCAACTATAAAAAAATGAATAAAACTGCCAACTGTGTGAGTTCCTCGGTTGACTTCCTCGTTTGGTCTCGAGGGGGAAATACCAGGATGGGTATGCTTGGTGATAGTTTCAGGTTGGTACCGAATAGGTCTTTCTTATCCCTCTCTGATAGTCGCCAGTTGTATCGAGTATCTATAGGTTGTTTAGTGCATGCTTCACTGCCGCTTCAGTCCACCATACCTATGTAGGAGAGGACCGCCGAATTCTAGTCTCGCCGTGTACTGGCCTCAGTACTGCCCGCTCTCTTTTTCCTTTGCCCTTTGCCGGCACCCCTTTTTTTAGCAGGTTTTGAGATCGACGTCGTTAGCAGGGTTACCCTTCCGGCTTGGCATGGGCAGGGTTATGGACGCCATTGGTTATTCTTCAGGGCTCTTAGCCCAATTTGCATCTTGTCCGTACTCGGACGTTGTATTGTTTTCAAGGTGATTTGGATCTTTGTACTGTATATCTGTACTCTTGACTCATGGAGTCGTTGTTGTATATATATGTTCTGTGGGTTCCATCGTGGACTATTGTGTAATGATATTACTTCGTTTTCCACCCGCACGAAAGTGCTTGGTGGGCACCTTTGAATCGTTTGTATGCGGGTTTGGTGGGAATCACTAAAACTTGCATAGGGCCAATCCGAGGGTGTTACAGGCATGTATGATGAGCGTCGCGGATACTAGAAGCATGTTACTTATTAGGGAGTATCAAGTATTGCGTATTGTAACCCGAGAGCAGGATGTAGCTAAATAAGTGAGGTAGTGTTTTTATATTGTTATAGTACTTATATGGTACAGGTTGTAATGACTTTGTATTTACTAAGTGATTTGTAATGTATAATATGTGAAATGCATATTTGGATCTTATTTGGATTTTGTTTTCCATTGTGTGACTAGTTCCGTGCGTAAAGTTGAGCTCAGAACATATGTGCATGATGTAACTATGAGTATTCGCTTTATGTTGCAGGACTAGGGGGTCATGGAAACGGGTGTAGAAACCGAATCTGAACATCAGCACATGGAGCGCGAGGCTAAGGAAAAGGCAAATGCAGATGCTAGAAATCAGGGAGCATTACCACCACCACCAATGAGGCCGTTAATGGAGCAGAACTTTGTGCAGTACATGCAAATGATGCAAGAAAACCAAAACAAGTTCATGGAAGAGCTGTTGGGGAAATCAGGAAACCAGAGAGCACCTGAAGGCGGAGGAGTGAGTCTTTCCGACTTCCAGAATACAAGGCCGTTACCTTTTGCATTAGCCCCAGGACCAATGGATGTAGAAGATTGGCTAGAAGATACTGAGAGAAAGTTGAAAACTGTATGTTGTAATGATGAGGAAAAGCTGAGGTATGCAACTTATCTTTTGACTGGACTTGCATCATCATGGTGGGAAAATCAGTTAGCAATGCAACCGCCAGGAAGAGAGTATACCTGGGAATAATTCAAGCAAAGGTTCCGTGAGTATCATGTTCCAGAAAGTGTAATGGAGTTGAAATGTAGAGAGTTTGAGGAGCTTCAGCAAGGTTATATGATGACCCACACGTATAGGGGGTGTACCACAGTACTTTCGATAAATAGGAGTGTTGATCCCAACGAGGAGCAGAAGGTGTTGATTAGTGGTATGGAGCAGGAAATCTCTGCAAATACTTAGCAAAAGGATTTTTATGGGTTTTCTGACAAAGCAACAAAACAGAGTGCAAGTAATAAAGACAAAGAACAAATGAGGCAAGTGGCCCAATCTTTTCTTAGCAAAGGACAAGCCGGTGGAAATACTAATAAGGACCAAACGTTCTCGAGGACACATGGGAATTCTGTCAAGTGCTTTCATTTCAAATAGCTAAGTACTCTTCTTTGGTGTTGTAAGTGTTGTGTGGGTGATCCTGTGCTAATGTACCGACCTTACTTGGACTAATACATACTTGTGATTAAACCCCCTGAAAGCATCCGCAACTACAAGAAAGTAATTAAGATATAAACCTAACCACAGCCTTAAACTCTGAGATCCTACACTCCCTTGTGCAAAGGTTTCTAATGGGGGTTCAGGTTTCTGTCACTCCGGCAACTCCACAATTAGTATCCAAATACACAATTCATTTCCCTAGGCCCATAAATGGTGAAGTATCATGTATTTGACATTCACATGACACGACTAGAAGAATACTAAACCATTGAATAATAACTCAACACAGATCCACTACTAACAACAAGACTTCTCCCATGTCCTCAATAACTAGACAAACTACTCACAAGACATCATATGGATCAAGATAAAAGATGATATGGTGATGAATAACAATCTGAACATAAAAAATAATCCAATGGTTCCACTTACAAACATCAACTACAATAGTAATTAACACCGGGAAAGTTTCCCCTAAGAACTAAAGCAATATCCAACACAATTGTTACAGCGGGACGGAGTAGTGATGATGGTGCTGGTGGAGATGATGGTGTGGATGATGATGATGATCCCGATGAAGCCTAGCTTGATGATGGTGCTAATTGCGTCGATCTCCCCTCTCCGGGAAGGGAATTCCCCGGCAAAAATCTGTCTGCCACAGAGATCTTTCTCTCTCGGTGTTTTCCGCCCCGCAAAGGCATCATAAATCTATCTGTGGTCGCTCCCCTGGTGTTAGGGTTCCGTGAGGAAGATATAGGCAAGAGGGCGGAGTCGGAGGCCAGGCAGGTGGGCCACACCTGCCCTAGACACAGGGCCAGGTGGGCCCGCGCCTAGGGGGGTGTGGGCCCCATGTGGCCCTTCTTTGCCTCCCCTTCTTGCTTCCTCAGTCTTCCGGGGAAATATAATTTTCCTATATTTTTCTGTTCTTCGCGAAATTGCATCAAAACACCTGCTTTTCCATCAGAATCCAGACTCCGGCAGTCCATCCTCCAAGAATCATCCAACATGAAAAAACAGTGGAAAAGACATAAGTAATACCTCATAATAAGACATATATCAATGAATAGAGGCAAATTATGATATAGAATGGTGATGCAAATTGGACGTATCATTATACTAGTGTCATGAAGTACATCCAGGAGTTTAGCCAACTATCTCGTTATGCCGAGGATGAAGTCAGCATTGACGAGAAGAGGAAGAAGCGTTTTCTTCCACTACTAGGAAAATGTCTATAAGTGGCACATCATTTTGGGACTTCTGTAGCGCATATGGGATACGCCACTGTTATCTCGCCACTAAAGTATAGTTCTGTGGCGCATATTGAAATGTGCCACAGAGGTCTCAAAAACTTCTGTGGTGCATATTGGCAATATGCGCCACAGAAGTCCCGAACCAGATCTCAAACTTCTATGGCGCATATTGCCAATATGCTCCATAGATTTTTTTTTCAAATTTCAAAAAAAACCTAGCCAGATCTGGCCGGAGGTGGGGCTCGCCGGACGTGGGGGTCGCCGATGGAGGAGAGGAGGAGGTCGCTAGTGGAGGAGGGGCTCGCCGGAGGAGGAGGAGGAGGTCGCCGGTGGAGGAGAGGAGGAGGCCTCCGGTGGAGGGGAGGAGGAGGCCGCCGGAGGAGGAGGAGAAGGTCACCGGAGGAGGAGGATAAGGAGAAGATCACCGGAGGAGGAGCTCGCCGGGGTGGAGGAGGAGGGAGGTGGGAGGAGGAGGATGAGCTCACTGGGATGGAGGAGGGAGGAGGATCTCACCGGGGTGGACGAGGAGGAGGGGGCGGAGGAGGAGGATCTCACCGGGGTGGAGGAGGAGGGAGGAGGAGGAGAAGTTGAGGAGAATGAGAGAAGAAGTGGAGGAGAAGAATGGTGGAGGAGAAGAATGGTGGAGCAGTGGAAGAGTATAAGAGAGGGAGAAGGGGTGGCGGGATTCAAATTTCGAATCCCGCCCAAGAATTCTGTGGCGCATATGGAAGAAATGTGCCACAGAAGTTTGTCCTACTTTTTTATTTTTTTGCAGGAAAAAACGATCTTTTGGCCATAACTTTTTACTCTTTTCGAATTTTAAAAATCGAAATAATCGCTAAACGACCGGAGATGGTTGCGAGCGGATGCGAAATCTCGTTCTCATCATTTTGGTATATTATATGTATTTTTCCGATATCATATGCAAAAGTTACGACCGTTTTACCGTGCCATGACCTTTTTTAAAGTCGAATTTTAAAAAAGGATTTTATTTTTTGAAGTTTTTTTCATTTTCTATTATTTTTTGCAAGGCTAAAAAGGGGATCCACGGAGGGGGGTGGGTGGGTGGGGGTGGAATCTGTTTTTCCTACTCCAATTCTATGGCGCATACCTCTATATGCGCCATAGAAGATGAACACTTCTGTGGCGCATATGGTCATATGCGCCACATAATGTTGGTCAGAGTACAGCCAACGATATTCTGTGGTAGGATCCACCCGAGCTTTCTGTGGCGCATATGTCCGTATACGCCACAGAAGTTGAAACTTCTATGGCGCATATGGACATATGCGCCATAGAAGTTGGAACTTCTGTGGCGCATTTTTCCTATATGCGCCACAGAAGTGTTTGAACAACTTTTGTGGCGCATGGTCAGAACCATACGCTACAGAAGATCTGTCTATCTATAGCTAGTCTCCTAGTAGTGAGAGGGTTGAATCCATTCGTGAAAATGCAGTTGAGGTTGGCCAATAAACAAACTTTTCAGCAGTTACTGGATGCAGCCATCACTTTTGAAGATGATTATAAGAATGTCCAAGAAGACCGAAGGAAGAGAGCCAAGAAGGAAATTAAGAAGATTCAGGCAAGTAAACCCAAGCCCAATTTGGAGTTTAAGCCAAGGAATATACCCTACAACAACAACAATTCCAATTGGAATGCAAATCCAACCGGAAGGAATATTATATGCCATAATTGAAAAGTTCCAAGGCATATGAGTAGGGATTGCTAGAAACCAGTGATAATTTGCCATGCTTGTGGTCAGAGGGATCATATAAAGCCAAACTGTCTGAGCAAACCACAAGGTGGTTGGCCTGTTAAAGGTGGAGGACAAACCAGCGGAAACAATGAACAACCCAATAGAGGAGGAAATTATGTCAAGAACAACAATGGCAAGAGAAACAGGCCTACCGGGAAGCTGAGTTGTGCAACCTTGGAGGAGGTGGATAAATCAGATCATGCAGTGATAGGTACGCTCAATATCCTTACCAATCCCAGAAAAGTTATTTTTGATACCGGTGCAACTACTTCATTCATTTCTGAGGAATTCTGTGATAAATTCGGGATTATAAGGGCAGCTTTAGAAAACCCTATGACCGTGGTTACGGCAGGGGGGAATTGAAGTAGTGTTGGGTATGGACTGGATGACTGAACATGGGGCTCATATTAATTGTGAGGATAAAACTGTCTCAATCAAGACTCCAAGTGGATCAAGGATAGTTTATCAAGCTGATAAGCACAGTCATATCATGGTGGATCTTAAGTTGAATTCAATGAAGGAGGTCAAGTTGGAGGATATTCCTATAGTAAATGAGTTTCAGGATGTTTTTCTAGCAGAGTTACCAGGAATGCCACCAGATCGGGAAATAGAGTTCACTATTGATCTAATTCCAGGTACAACACCAATTGCTCAAGCACCATACAAGATGGGTCCGAAAGAATTAAAATAACTTAAAGAGAAAATTGATGAGTTAGCTAGGAAGGGATTCATTCAAGAAAGTGTATCTCCATGGGGAACTCCAGTGATCTTTGTAGATAAAAGAGATGGATGAAGAAGGATGTGTGGGGACTATAGAAATCTCAATAATGTTACCAAAAAGAATAAGTACCCATTGCCAAGAATTCAAGATATGTTTGATCAAGTTAAAGGAGCCGGAGTATTTTCCAAGATTGATCTAAGATCCAGATACCACCAGATAAAAATCAAACTAGAAGATGTTCCAAAGACAACATTTGTCTCAAGGTATGAACACCATGAGTATCTTGTCGTACCGTTTGGTTTGACCAATGCCCCAGCAATATTCATGAATCTGATGAAAAAAATCTTTATGCGTATTTGGACAAGTTTGTCATAGTGTTTATTGATGATATTTTGATATATTCCAAGGATAAGGAAGAGCATGCTGATCATTTGAGAATAGCATTGCAGATTCTAAGAGAACATAAGCTTTATGCTAAGTTCAGCAAGTGTGAATTTTGGTTAGATGAGGTAGAATTCCTTGGTCATGTGATCAGTAAGGATGGGATTGCTATAAATCCATCCAAAGTTCAATCAATATTAGAGTGGACTGCACCAACCAATGTGAAACAAATTTGAGGTTTCTTGGGTATGACTGGTTATTATCGGAGATTCATTGAAGGTTTCTCCAAGATAGTTGGACCAATGACCAAATTTTTAAGAAAGAATACACCATTCATCTGGGATGAGAAGTGTAAAGTAAGCTTTCAGGAGTTAAAGACTAGATTAACTATCGCTCCAATTTTAGTAGTTCCTGAAACAGGGAAGGACTATATAGTATACTGTGATGCATCTAAAGAAGGTTTGGGTTGTGTGTTAATGCAAGATCGTAAAGTAATTGCTTACAGATCAAGACAATTGAAACCACATGAATTCAATTATCCAACCCATGATTTGGAATTAGCAGCAGTAGTCTTTGCCTTGAAAGGATGGAGGCATTTCCTTTATGGAGCAAGGTGTGAGTTATACACTGACCACAAAAGTCTCAAATATTTCTTCACTCAAAATAAATTGAATATGAGACAGAAGCGTTGGTTAGAGCTAATTAAGGATTATGATCTTACAATCAATTATACCCCTGGAAAAGCAAATGTTATAGCAGATGCTTTAATTCAAAAGAGCGCAGATATTCAGCCTAGTAATCGGGAATTACCAAAAGAGCTATAGATGGATTTGGAGAGACTGGAACTTCAATTCATAAGAACAAAGACTCTTGGAGGACCAGATACTATGCAGGTAGTTGCGGAACAGAATTGTGATCTCAGGCATGAAATTTTTAGACATCAAGTTGATGATCCTTTTATTGCTAAAAAAATTCAGAGGATATCTCAAGGTCAAGAATCAGTTTTTCGCTTAGGAGATTATGGATCTTTATGGTTCCAAGATCGTCTTTGTGTTCCAGATGTGTCATAAATTCGTGAAGTGATACTTCGAGAGGCACATGAGACACCATATTCCATTCATCCAGGAAGTACCAAGATGTACATGGATTTGAAAGAATTGTTCTGGTGGAGTAACATGAAGAGGGACATTGCAAAATATGTGTCAGAATGCCATACTTGCCAAAGGGTAAAAGCTGGACATCAAAGTCCAGCAGGACCGTTACAACCTTTGGAAATTCCGGAATGGAAATGGGAGGAAATTGGTATGGATTTCATCACAGGATTACCCATGACACCAAAACAGAAAGATATGATATGGGTGATTGTTGATAGACTCACTAAAAGTCCACATTTTATTCCAGTAAATCAGAAAGATAATGCCGAGAAGTTAGTAGAAGTTTATATCAAGGAGATAGTAAGTAAGCACGGAGTGCCTAAGAAGATCATATGTCAACACCCAGATTTTTAATCCCAGATGCCTGTTATGCCATACATCGCAATCCTAGGATTACCATTTTTATGAGACATAACAGATTGGATATCACAGTACATCATCCATTACAAACCATACATAAGGTCTTACACAAATAAGGGATCACATGATCTAGTCTTAATACAAATCAAGCAGCGGAATAACGTAATGATAATGGTAGCGTAGGCGAGACTCCATCTTCATGGTCGCAGGCAATGCTGACGATGGGAGATGATCCTAGTTGTCGTAACCTTCCTGCGGTCCGTCCTCCTGATAGTCCTCTTCATAGTCTGGCCACGGGAATAGCCAGGGACAAACCCATGAGTACTCTTTAAGTACTCGCAAACTAATACTAACAAGTGAAGGGGTTTGAGTAGGAAATACTAAGCTCTAGGTTGTTTTGCAAAAAACCAGATTTACCTTAACTAAGTTCAGAAGCAAAGAAATCTAGTTGAAAGTTTTATAACACCTAAGTGGGAACTTGAATTTTCATAGCACAACCCTGTTGTGGTCAAGTCAAGACATGAATCATTTCATAAGTCATTTTGAAAACATCTGACGACGGAACAGTATGACCACTCCAACTGTCCATAACCGCGAACACGGCTATTCGAATAGTTTGACACTCTACAGAGGTGGTACACTTTCACCACAACATTCGATACATCCGTCAGGAACAATCCTGAATCACCATACTCAGTATGCGGATAATAAATCCTAACCTTTCAATTACATGCCCTAGTATAGGCACCTCTCCTGTGAGAGGGGCCTCCCAACCATGACCAACTGTCATCTTGGGAACTGCACAGGTGGACAATCTTCACAAGGTAGCCTCAGCTCAAACCTTGGCCGCAAGGGAACCCATACTAAGGTATATAAATTTCCAGTCAAGCCCTACCCAATTTTCGGGTATTGTGGTTGTACGGTAAAATTGGAATGGTATCGCATCCATATAACCATTAGTTTTATAAAGGGCTAAGGCTCATGCCTCAACATTTTCATCATCAAAATCATTTGGTGTTCAAGAACACATGTCAAAACATTTCAGTAGAATGACTCATCATTCTAAGGTTTTCATAACCATTTTCACCAAGTATTCCCATCTAAAGTGATCAAGCTTTATGCTTAGCACTAGCGCGCGCGGGTGGGTTTAAGTGGGTGTCCCCACCAGTCAGCGAGACAGGGGGTGCGAAGCGGTACGAGGCAATCTAAACCACACGATCAACTTCTAATCGAACGGCTACGACTTATCGTCTCCGTCGGGCAACTCCGGCGAGATAGAACCCTAGCGCGGCCAGTGGGGTTCTACGGGGGCTCACCGGGGCTCAGTCGAGGGTCGGCGACGGGGGTGAACGACGAAGTCGACGATGGCGAACCTCCTGGTACCGGTGGCTTCTCCTGGGGCAGCTCCAATCGCTGGCTCCTTTCTTCCTCCTCCGCGACAGACTCTGGCCAAATTCCGGCGACCTGCTGCTCGCCTTGCTCCGGGAATGAGTAGGGTGGTTTTGAGAGAGAGGGGAGTGTGTTGGTGTGAAGAAATCGAGCGGGGTGGCCTCTATTTATAGTGCCAAGAGGGGACCGAAGGGCGCGGGTGGAGGTCGTCGTGGTCGTCGGCACAGTGGGCTAATGGCATGAGCGACGGTAGGGGGTGGTGTTGTGCTCCCTGGCGAAGCTCAACGACGTGGTCTCGAGGCGTGGGGCGGTGCGAGACAGTCGGAACGCTGCGATGCTCTGGGCGGGTCCGACGGGCATTTTAATGGCGCACCGCGGCTACGGGTCGCGCGGTGGTGAACGGGGTTGTCTGGCGGTCTCCTGGGATGGTGGTGATCACGCTTGCATGTGGCGAGGGCAGCGCACGGTCTGTGGGCGCATGTCGAGTGCAGCGCTCTAGCACGCTCTCGGCATGGCAAAGAGGCATAGGGCGCGGCGGTTCTAGAGTGGTCCAGTGGCTTGCTAATCGTTGGCGTTGGACATGGGGTGGCGGTGGATGATGGTCAATGCCCCAGACAAGGTGGCTAGTCTTGGTGCTTCTCTTAGCTTACTATCAACCAAGGGGTGGCAAGGTGAGGCTCGGCATGCTCACCATTGATGGAAATGGCAAGCTCACAGTGAGCTAAAACTTGATAAATGAGCTAGATGATCTACTAAGAGGGTGTTGTGAGCTAGAGAGGGAACAAGGTTGGCCAAATTACTGCTCACAATAGTGTTTTGTGTTTGTTTGATTTCTGTTTGCAAGGTGTTTGATGAAATGGCTGAAAGAGATTTGAATTTGAATTTTTGGTTCAAACTTGGTGGGTGTACTAGTTACATACTAGGTAGTCTCTGGTTAGTTGGAAAGGGCAAGGGGCACTGGTTTGGTTAGTTTTTTAAAATGGGTGATCTTCCCATATGTTAAAGCTTCAATTTCGAATTGTCATTTGAATCAAGTTGCCAAATGTTTCTGTAAGTTTGAAAGGTGGTCTTGATTTCACTTTTACTTGGTCTAGAAAGGGGTGAAAAGAAATGGAATTTTTTCTGTTTGAACTCTTGGACTAGAAACACTCAAAGTGGCCTAGTGAGCAAGATTGGCAAAAATGACCATTTGCTTGTTTTGTTTGTTTTTTATTTTCACTTGATTTGTTTCTGTTTGGAAAAGTTTTAGATGATGTTGTTTTCATCTTTAAACCATTCCTTGTCAGCTACAACAATCAAAAAAGTCCATTCATGCATTCACACAATCATCACATACACACATGCAATCATATGATGTTAATTAACAAAAGTTTTTGTTAACCCTAATTTTGGTGATTGGAATTTGATAATCATTATTCAATAATTTTGGTATGTTACATCGTAACTGATAGAGGTTCTGTGTTTACTTCAGCATTTTGGAAACAATTACATGAAGCACTTGGTTCAAAGTTAGATTTCAGCACAGCCTATCATCCAAAAACTGGGGGTCAAACTGAAAGAACCAATCAAATATTGGAAGACATGCTTAGGGATTGTGCATTAGATTTTGGAGGTTCGTGGGAAGATCATCTACCATTGGCAGAATTTTCCTACAACAACAACTATCAGAGTAGTCTGAAGGAAGCTCCATATCAAGTACTCTATGGAAGGAAATGTAGATCACCAATATATTGGTATGAGCCTGATAGTAGCAAAGGATTTGCACCAGACTATATCAAGGAAAGGCAAGATATCATCGATGTAATCAAGGATAGATTGAAAATAGCTCAAACTAGACAGAAAAGTTATGCTGATCAAAGTCGAAGATCATGGCATCCTAAAGTAGGAGATATGGTATATCTCAAAGTAAGCCCAATAAAAGGAGTTAAGAGGTTCGGAGTTAAAGGAAAATTGAGTCCCAGATATATAGGACCATTCAAAGTACTGAGTTAGAACAGTACTATAGCTTATGCTTTGGGACTACCAAGATTGGCTCAAGTTCACAATGTTTTCCATGTGTCACAACTCCGGAAATGTCTTAAGGTTCCTGATGATGCAATTACACATTAAGAGGTGGAATTACAAGCAGATCTGACATATGTTGAGAAACCCTGTAAAATTCTGTAAGAGAACTGGAAAAGGTTGAGAAACAGGGCAATCAAGTACTGCAAAGTACAGTGGGAGCATCACCCTGAGAGAGAAGCCACCTGGGAGAAAGAGGATGACTTAAGAGAAGCCTATCCAGAACTATTCACGTACACTTCAGCAAACTTTAGGACGAAGTTTAATTTAAAGGGGGAAGTCTATAACATCCCAGCATTTAGGAACCAACGAAGGGTAGAAATAGGAACTTGTGCATATGCATGCATTCATCTGTAAAATACGGGTAAAATTTTCGCCAAATAAAAAACCTGAAGTGATCAGAGTTTATTTCACGCTCTAGGTGTAGGAATAGCTCTGGAGAGTGATCGTTATAAATTTTGACATGATCTTTATGAATTAGTGTATTTTAGGGAAAAGAATTTGAAATCAAATTTGAAATTTGAACTTATATTTTAAAGTTAGGATTTGGTATGAATTCCAAAAATGATTTAGTAATAATATTTATTTTAATAAAGAGTTAATAATTAGAAATAAGAATTCAATATAAAGAAGTTTAAATAAGAAATGAATCTTTATTCCATATCTTTATTTCATAAACAAATTACAAAGATAAACTCATTCAAGTACTAAAGGTTCATTACAGTAAATAAATTATAAAGAAGAGAAATTCAAATATGAATAAACTATTACAAATTCATAAAAGAATGAAATAAAGATTACACAGGAATATATCTACCTAAGTAATCCTATACTAAATCTTGAATCTCCAGATCTTGTACCTGCAAAATATAAAACAAACAAAATGAAAGTAAAAGTTTAATAGTTAGATTTACTTTCAGTGGAGAACGGTGAAGTGCACTTCTCAAGATTACATCATTGAGTAGGAGCCGCGTTGGGTGCACTTGGTGGTGCATTGTACAACCCAGTAAAGAGGTCAACCAGCCTGTGTGTTGTGTGGCCAGAAATAAAAGGTAACGACCTAGAAGGAGCTCCACGCGAGGAGACCGGGCCAGATGGGATGGAAGCAGAATTCCCAGGAAGGAAAGCAAAGAAAGAGCAGGAAGTGCGTCTAGCTGAGATCGATCCAGCTACACGTGAGTTGCCTTGCAGGTTGGTGCATGACGGCAGGAATAATTGGCCAGAGTTGCATAAATGCAAGGAGCTAGTTAGCTTTGCTAGTAGCTGCTGTGTGCACGCTTGTGTAAACCACGGTGAGAAAGAACTTTGGCGTGATCACATAGGCAAGTCGCGAGGGTGCGACGTGGGTCCTCTGACAGCAAATGGAGAAACCAAAAGTGAAGAGACGAGCGTGACGTCGGACGCAAAAGATTATGTCGTGATGCCTCCGACTGCACTGGAGATGAGACGACTA
Source organism: Avena sativa (assembly GCA_916181665.1). Taxonomy (NCBI): domain Eukaryota; kingdom Viridiplantae; phylum Streptophyta; class Magnoliopsida; order Poales; family Poaceae; genus Avena; species Avena sativa. Next base: position 325,750,209 of record OV702282.1, read on the forward strand.
CGACCGACGCGAGCACGCATGCGAGGCGTGTTGGACTACTATCCGAAGAAAGAATTTCGGACGGTAAATTATCTGGTGAAGATAGAGTACGAAATCAATGTTTGTTCATCAAGGAACCGGTGAAGACCGAAGACACGGACAAGGACTGTTGGCGTGAAGGCATGGAGAAGCTGACAAAAATAAAGTCGGTGACATGGAGGATGACGCCTAGAGCGGCGAAAGTATCGCCGTGGATGACGCCCGCGAGAAGCAGCTGGCACATTTAGGATCAAGGCGAAATGAAGCGCATATCGTATTTAGAGGGTAATTGTTAGAAATAAACACGACCCGACACGGTGCCGTGCGCTCTCCATGTCATATAGGGATCGTATACATAAATGATTCCAGCAATACATGATGTCTGCCGTGCACATAATTGAGTAGGACTAGGTTAGATACCGACCTCGGTCTTATGTCTTAGGCATATACGACTCGGTTAGTCCTAGCATATATATATATGTACGTACGTGATAGGTTGTAAAGAACCACCGTGGGAAATCAATACAAGAAAAAACACGAGCGACAGGCCCGTGTGGCAATCAATTGGTTTTCACGTACCATGAGTTGTGAGAGTTTAGCTAGCTGATCAAAAGAATTGATCCGGCTGGTTAACCGTTGATAACGTGCGCGTCTTGGCAGGAGTTTCTTGTACGTGTATGTCGTCTCGTCGAAACTTCATCGTTGGTATTGTCGAAAAGCAATCGACGGCAGGGACTATGCTAACAGACCAGGCTATAGTAACGAGTACCTCTAAGAAAGACCAGGCTATAGTTCAAACTTCTGACCGTCCAACTGGCTGAGTATGATTGCCATGTCCATCCCTTGAATCATAGTCACCATAGCCAATCTATATGGGCATCTTTTTTAGAGAGCCCAATCTTGCCGGTGTTCTTCATTTTTCTCATGTAGCTTTTTATCTTCTCATAGCATCTGATACTCAACAGAACTAATGAATTTACACAAAGGCGAAGAGCCGGAAAATTATTCCGATTGTAGATCTTCCGAAAAAATTCTTAAATTGATAGTCAAACTGATGAAGATAACTCAAGCAAACGTATTGTACTGCAACCGTTAGCCTAATAGTTGTTGGATTCTTATATTGATAAAGGAGAGCAGAAAAAATATCAAAGAAGTCTGAAACTCTGTCGCCATTGCACCCGCCCTCATCAATACCATTTGAATTCATATTGCAAAACAACTAAAACTCTGCAATGTACTGTATGGGTTTTCATCTTTACGGTCCGGATCCAGATGCCAATATATGTACCTTGTAAACGTAGTGGTCTTGGTGGTGGCAAGGTCGTCGCGGGGCTCCTCCCTAGCACCCGTTCCACTCGCGGTGAAGACTGGTAGAGGCCGCGAGGGCTCCTGCGGCCAGTGGGGAAGATCGGCACAGGTCAAGCCTTTGCAGAAGCTCTGATCCTTCGAGGCGGGATTCATGGAGGTGGGGAGCTGCCAATCGCCGATCCAGCATGGCGGCAGTCCGATTGCTTGACGAGGGGAAGGGGCATACAAGAAACGGCGGCGATTGGTACGAGGCAACATGGCAGGATGTGGAATATCGGAGGTGGAGCTGCTCGTCGGTAGAGAGAGATGGGGCGAGAGGATGGCAGCGTTGGAGAGGACAAGGGTCTCCTAGCGGCAGTGCACGACGTTCTAGAGAGGAACAGCCAGATCCGACGGCACCAGGACGGGCTGGGCAAAATTCTGGACCCAGTGTGAAGGAGGGACGCGGCTCGGCGGCAAAATTCAGACCGCCCGCGCCTCTAGCCTGTCCCAAGGATGCGCTTTCTCCTCAATTAGAGTGCCGGCAACGACGACTTTCGCGGAAGACACTCGCCCGCTCATCAAGTTCATCATGGTCGCTGGTGCGCGCCGGAGGTCGGTATTTGGGAAGGTGTCATTGGTATGGCGTCGGCCGTATCGGCGAGGTTAGTGGCGGCGTCTAGGCGAGAAATGCTAGGCGGAGAAACCGTGCGAGGGACACGGGGCGGGGTGTCGGTGGGTCGATGGATGGACGAAAAACCGGTGAAATAGAGTTGTTGATGAAAATAAACCGACTTAGTGCATCGATAGGTAGAAAACGGAACACCAACTTACTTTTTAGATAGTAGAGACTAGGACTAGGAAATGTGCCCGTGCGTTGCATCGGTAGACAAAAAAATCTATGTTAAACAAACACAAAGTCATGAAAAGCATCCACCGTGTGTGTGTCCATCTTTGATATCAGGAACGGCGTCCATTGCTTTGTCTACCCGCTTGCTACAGGTTAATTATGTAGGATGCCATTTGCATTACTGATTGTCCACTAACAGACAATCTTTTTTGTTAATAGGAAAATGTCCGTGTGATTGCACCGGGTGGAAAAATTTAGGGTCACGAAAGGGAAGTATTTTTATTGTCAAAATTCTAGACCCTATAGAATTCCACTACAAATCAATTTTGTTAACGGGATGAAGAAGATTTACCATCTAAAGTCATCAGAGAATTTTGGGACAATGGAAGATAAAAAAATGCATATTCGGGTGAGAAATTCGTCGAGCATCTAGTGAAAAAAATAGTGTAATCCTGCTGAAGGACTTCTTCTGGGGAGTTCATGCTTGTCGAATTGAAGTGTTGAAACTTTCACATATCGCTGCCTTCAGAGATGTACGACTTGTATGTTATAAAGAGTAGCCACGCAATGAAGAGATTCTTTCTTTACCTATCTTGTACATGTTGAATCAGTCGATCTGGCTAATAGTGATTAGCTGTAGGCGTTAATACCTCACTTCTTCATGCAATTTCTGGTTATTACCTACAACCGTTTAGTACATGCAAAACACCAAAACGGGAGTTAGTACCTGTACCTCATCCCATTCATTAGAAGTCTCTATGCGAGATGTTTCTGCCTTGATCTCTCGATGGATAATGTTAAGATCACCTGAGATTGAAAAAACTAACAAGTATATAACGTCAGGCATGCAAAACACCAAAACGGGCAAGACCAATTTCTTTAGGCCATAATATTCAAGGAAGAACCCAAAATCGTCCTGCAGATAGCCAGCAATCTTCCACCGGGGCGCGCAATTGAGCGCTGCGTTGCTACTCCCTGAGACCAACCAAAACCAACCGTGCATGGCAGTTCTAGTTCTAAAGCGAATAGCACTTGCAAGCTGCAACAGCATTAGCCATCGGCCACTCCCAAGATGCATAACGTGATGAAGGTGGCATCAGATAAAAAATTTCAAATCAGACAAATCGAACTCATCTCAACGGAAATCCGATGTTTTACTCATAAAAAAATCACTCGGATTCATCATGAAAAAATTCCAGGCAATAGCATTATACTTATCCAAAATCAGAACAAAATTTACAACCAAATCGCTGATTCCTTTAACATCGTCCACATCTCCCTTCATCTGAAACACAAACGCAAAAAAATGAAGACTAGAATCTACTCAAATCCAGATCTGAGATGGAGGATGGGCTGGGAATGGAGTGCGGGCAACGGAGCTCCAAGATCAGAGAGCATCAACCATCCGGCCAACAACAATGTGTCATACGAAATTTCGGGTTAGGAGGGGAAGGGATGGGGACGGAGAGACGACAGACACGCGACAGACACGGGAGAAGGGTAGCAGGTCGGTGATGGGAGGGCCTCCCCTGCCGGTGTATCAGGAGGAAGGCGAGGGTCGGTCTGCCGCCTCTACATCTCCAGCCGCCGGCCGCAGCGGGCGACCCGCCTCTACATCTCTGCCCGCGAGCGATGCCGACGGACGCGGTTGACTTGAGCGGAGACCGCGAGAGGGCGCTGGCGCTGCAGCTTGCCTTGCGCGGAGCGGGCGGTTTGGCCGCGAGTCTGCGACGGCGAGAGGGCGAGCGGGCAGGTGCTTGGTCGCGAGCGAATGGAAAAGGGCGCGCTGGCCGCGGGCTGTAGCGGGCGGTTTGGCCGCGACGGCGAGATGGGGCGGGTAGGTGCTTGGTCGCGAGCGGGCGGTGGTTTGGTAGTAATATAAGATTCGGTGGGAGGATAAATCTATTTAAAAAAGCGTAGGTATTACAAGAAACGTTTCTTATATTGGTAAGGACCCGAGACGATGTGAGAAAGCGAATGAATTCTATTTGTAAAAAACGAACGTGGAATTTTCCGAGAAGAACCAACTCCTAGAAGTCCATATGCTAAAAAAATGTTTTTTCTTTTTTACTTACCGGTGGCATTGGTGGGTAATTTCTTTTTCTTTTTTACTTACAGGTGGCATTAGTGGGTAATTTATTTTTCTTTTTTCACTTACCGGTGGCATTGGTGGGTAATTTTTCATTTACCGGTGGCATTGGTGGGTAATTTATTTTTCTTTTTCACTTACCGGTGGCATTGGTGGGTAATTTATTTTTTGGTAAAAGGATAAATTCGTCTAAAAAAGTATAGGTACTACAAGAAACACTCCTTCCTTTAATATATATATATATATATATATATATATATATATATACATATATATATATATATAGATTTGGTGGAAGGCCGCCCACAGCGGGCGACCCGCCTCTACATCTCTGTCCGCTAGCGATGCCGACGGCAGCGGTTGACTTGAGCGGAGACCGCGAGAGGGCGCTGCAGCTTGCCTTGCACGGAGCGGACGGTTTGGCCGCGATGCCAAGAGGGCGAGCGAGTAGGTGATTGGTCGCGAGCGGGTGGCAAGGGGCGCGCTGGCCACGGGCTGTAGCGGGCGGTTCGGTGAGAGGGCGAGAGGGGGCAGGTAGGTGCTTGGTCGCGAGAGGGCGGTAGTTTTTTTCATTTACTTATCGGTGGTTTGGTAGTAATATAAGATTTGGTGGGAGGATTAATCTGTCCAAAAAAAGTGTAGGTACTACAAGAAACACTCCTTCCTTTATTATTAGGTGTAGATTTGGTGGGAGGTGGGCCGCATCGGGCGACCCGCCTCTGCATCTCTGCCCGCGAGCGATGCCGACGACCACGGTTGACTTGAGCGGAGACCGCGAGAGGGCGCTGGCGCTGCAGCTTGCCTTGCACGGAGCGGGCAGTTTGTGTTGGAGATATGCCCTAGAGGCAATAATAAATATAGTTATTATTATATCTTTGTGTTTATGATAAATGTTTACATTCATGCTATAATAGTATTAACGAGGAAACATTAATACTTGTGTGATTTGTAAACTTAAATTGAAGTCCCTAGTAAAGCCTCTATATAATACTAGCTTGTTGGTTAATAAATGATTGTGGTTTCCCTATCATGAACATTGAGATGTTATTAACAACAAGATCATATAGTTAGGAGAATGATATGGTGGACATACTCCTATAGGTAAGCGTAGCATAAACATCAAGTCATTTTAATAGTTCAATTGCTATATGCTTTCTGATACATAGTAACCTAATTCCTTCGACCATGAGATCATGCATATCACCTTTACCGGATGGATGCTTTGATGACATCAAACACCACACCGTAACTGGGTGGCTATAAAGGTGGCATTGAGTGTTCGGAAAGTATTGGTTGAGACACATGGATCAAGAGTGGGATTTGTCCATCCATATGACGGATAGATATACTCTGGGCCCTTTCGGTGAAATGTCATCCAATTAGCTTGCAAGCATGTGACTGGCTCACAAGGGATCACATATCACGGGAACGAGAAAAAAGTATTTATCAGTAACGATGTTGAACTAGGTATGCAGAGATACCGACGATCATAATCTCGGATAAGTAAACTATCGTGAGACAAAGGGAAATTGGTATTGTATGTAAGTGGTTCATTCGATCGCAAATTAATCGTAGAAATATGTGGGAGCCATATGAATTTCCAGATTCCTCTATTGGTTATTGTTCGGATAAGTGTCTCGATCATGTCCGCATAATTCACGAACCGTAGGGAGACACACTTAAGGATTCGACGTTGTTTGAGTAGTTATGGAATGATGAGAAAGAGACCGAATGTTGTTCGGAGTCTCGGATGGGATCCGGGATATCACGAGGAGATCCAAAATGGTCCAGAGAATAAGATTCATATAAGGAAAGTCCTATTTCGGAGTTGGGAAATGGTTCCGGTGTTTTCATCGGGAATGTTCTAGAACGTTACAGAATGTTCGGGACTCTGAAGGGGAAGGGTACATGAATGTGTCATACCAAGTTGGAATGATTGCATCATGTACTAGGTGTCATCGCTGAACAAAATAAAGGGTTTAATAAAATCCTAGTTTGAAAAGTCAAACGCCAATTTGAAAAGTCAAACGGCTATTTTGGAAAGTGGAGGGGAAGTGGGAAACCGAGTTGGGGAGGAGTCCCTCCTCCACTGCCGGCCCACTTGGGATCCGTGTTGGGGAGGGATTCCCCTCCCCTTGGCCGGCGCCTCCCTCCTATAAGAGGAGGGGCAGGGCTCCCCTCCAAACACACAAGATTGCCCCCTCTAAACCTAACCCTAGCCGCCGCCGCCCACCATAGCCGCCGCCTAGGGTTTCTCCCTTAGCCGCCGACTTGGGCACCTCCAAGCCCTAGCCGCCGGCCTTAGCACCTCTTCCTCGGTGTGTCTAAACCCTAGAACACTGAGGGCTCTCTCATAGTCCACCATACTCGCTCCGGCTTAAGGCGAAGCCCTGCGAGATCTCCCCTCTACTTCCGGTACCACGCCATTGTCCTGCCGGAATCGCGAGGAGAGTGCTACAACCTCCGCTGCCTGATGGAACAAGGGAGAGGAAGGTCTTCGTCGAGTACCGAACGTGTGACCGACTGCGGGAGCGCTGCCGGAACGCAGCGCCGGTAGGATCGTCTACGCGATCTTGAGATCGAAAAGAGTACGACTACATCACCCACGAGAATCCGCTCTCGTTAAACACTTTGGAATCTTCGAGGGTGAGTTATTCCATCGACTCATTGCTACAATCTAGTAGATAGATCTTGGCTTGTTTGTTTGTATGCGGTAGAAATTTTTTGTTTTCCATGCTACGAAACCCTACAGTGGTATCAGAGCCGTGTCTATATGTAGATCTTTTGCACGAGCAGAACACAATGGTCATTGTGGGCGTTGATGCTTTTATTGTCGATTGCTTCTTGTGTACTTTGCATCTTGCGGGATGTTGGGATGAAGCGGCCCGGGCTAACCTTACATGACATCGTTCATGAGACTTGCTCCACGCTTGACATGCAACTTGTATTGCATAAGTGGCTTTGCGGGTGCCTGTTTCTCCTAGCATAGTTAAGATCCAATTTACAACGGGTGATTAACAATACTAGTATCAATGTTGTGGTTCATGTTCATAAGTTAGAACGACACTTATTGAAAGCCCCAAACCACGTAAAACATGCAAAGAAAGTAGAGGCGTCTAACTTTGTTTTGCAGGGGTGTGCAGTGATGTGATATGGCCATGATTGTGATTATATTTGATGTATGCAATGTTCCTTATTGTAAGTTGGCAACCGGCAGGAGCCATATGGTTGTCTTTAATTTTGTTAAGACCCACGTGTCTATTCAAAGTAGTTGTAATAGTTGAAGCCGGTGGACGACAACCATGGAGAAGCGTCATTGACCTTGATGCAATACCGGTGATGATGGAGATCATGTTCGTGCTTGAAGATGGAGATCGGAAACACAAAGAAGAAAGGCCATATCATATCACATATTATGAATTGCATGTGATGTTAATCCTTTATGCATCTTGTATTGCTTAGTTAACGACGGTAGCATTATAAGATGATCCCTCATGCACATGAATTTCAAGTCATAAAGTGTTCACCCTTAGTTAGCACCGTTGCTAAAGCTTGTTGTTTCGAAGCACCACGTGATGATCGGGTGTGTTAGATTCCGCAAGTGTATACAACGTGAGCAAGCCAGGTTTGCTCATGCGGAAGCTAAGGTTTGATCTTGACGAGCCTAGCATGTACAGACATGGTCTCGGAACACGGATCACCGAAAGGTAAAGCATGAATCATATAGTAGATATGATGAACATGTTGATTGTTCGCCATTAAAACTATATCAACTCTCGTGATGATCGGTGTTGATGTGGTGGATTTGGTTCGTGTGATCACTAAAACAATGTGAGGGATATTGTTTTGAGTGGGAGTTCACCTAGATTAATTTAACTATTAACTAGAACTCAATTTGTCATAAACTTAGTCTAAACTATTGCAAATATGTTGTAGATCAATGGCGGCCCCTACCATCAATTTTAATGCGTTCCTAGAGAAAGAAAAGTTGAAAACAATGGAAGCAACTTCGCGGATTGGTTCCGCAATTTGAGGATTGTCCTCACAGCTGGTAATTTGACCTATGTGCTGGATGCACCGCTGGGTGACCCACCTGCAGCTGATGCTGCCGACGAAGTAAAGAATGTTTACCTCGCTCGGAAGACTCAGTATTCCACAGTTCAGTGTGCTATCTTGTATGGTTTGGAATCGGAGCTTCAGAAAAGGTTTGAGAATTCAGACCCACATGATATTGTCCGTGATCTCAAATTGATCTTTGAGACTCACGCGGCGATTGAGAGCTATGAGGCTTCTGAAAAGTTCTTTAACTGCAAGATGGAAGAGGGCAGCTCCGTCAGTGAGCATGTGCTTAAGATGTCTGGGCACACAAACAAACTTCAAAGCTTGGGTATAGTGATTCCTAATGCTTTGGGGATTTACCGTGTCCTCCAATCACTACCACCAAGTTACAAGAACTTTGTGATGAACTACAATATGCAAAACATGAACAAGCAGTTGCCAGAACTGTTTGCTATGTTGAAATCTGCAGAAGTGGAGATCAAGAAAGAGCACCAAGTGTTGATGGTCAATAAGACCACCAAATTCAAGAAAGGCAAGTCTAAGCAAAAGGGACACTTCAATAAGGGTGGTAAGAAAGTTACCACGCCGACGAAGAAGACCAGGGCTGGACCTAAGCCTGATACTGAGGGCTTTTACTACAAGGGAGAAGGTCACTGGAAGCGGAATTGCCCAAAGTATTTGGCGGATTTGAAGAACGGCAACATCAATAAGAAAGGTATATCCGATATACATGTTATTGATGTGTATCTCACTAGTACTCGTAGTAGTGCCTGGGTGTTTGATACTGGTTCGGTTGCTCATATTTGTAACTCGAAACAGGTGCTGCAGAATAAACGGAAGCTAGCGAAGAACGAGGTGACGATGCGCGTGGGAAACGGATCAAAGGTTGATGTGATCGCGGTCGGCACGCTACCCATTCATCTACCATCGGGATTAGTTTTATACTTAAATAATTGTTATTTGGTGCCTGCGCTAAGCATGAACATTATATCGGGATCTTGTTTATGGCGAGACGGTTACTTGTTTAAGTCCGAGAATAATGGTTGTTGGATTTATATGAGTAATATGTTTTATGCACATGCACCTTTGATAGATGGTCTATTCTTATTGAATATCGATAGTGGATATACACATATTAATAACATTGAGGCTAAACGTTTGAAATCGAGCGATAACTCGACCTATATGTGGCACTGTCGTCTTGGTCACATTGGAGTGAAGCGTATGAAGAAACTCCATTCTGATGGACTTCTTGAATCACTTGATTTTGAATCACTTGATAGATGCGAAGCATGTCTGATGGGTAAAATGACTAAGACTCCATTTTCTGGTATGATGGAGCGAGCTACAGACTTATTGGAAATCATACATACCGATGTATATGGTCCAATGAGTGTAGCATCGCGCGGTGGTTATCGTTATGTTCTTACCTTCATGGATGACTTGAGTAGATATGGGTATATCTATTTCATGAAACATAAGTCCGAAACTTTCGAGAAGTTTAAGGAATTTCAAAGTGAGATAGAGAATCAACGTAACAAGAAGATTAAATTTCTACGTTCAGATCATGGAGGTGAATATCTAAGTTACGAGTTTGGCGAGCATTTGAAGAAATGCGGAATACTTTCACAATTGACACCGCCGGGAACACCACAGCGTAATGGTGTGTCCGAACGTCGTAATCGAACTCTCTTAGATATGGTTCGTTCTATGATGTCACTTACAGATTTACCGTTATCATTTTGGGGTTATGCATTAGAAACAGCCGCATTCACTTTAAATAGGGCACCATCTAAATCCGTTGAAACGACACCGTATGAATTATGGTTTGGTAAGAAACCTAGATTGTCGTTTCTTAAAGTTTGGGGGTGCGAAGCCTGTGTAAAGAAGTTACAGCTGGACAAGCTTGAACCCAAAGCGGAAAAATGCGTCTTCATAGGATACCCGAAGGAAACTATTGGGTATACCTTCTATCATAGATCCGAGGGCAAAATCTTCGTTGCCAAGAATGGATCCTTTCTAGAGAAAGAATTTCTCTCGAAAGAAGTGAATGGAAGGAAAGTAGAACTCGACGAGGTTGTCGAACCTTCTCTCGAAATTGCGAGTAGCGCAGCACCGGAAGAAGTTCCTGTGGTGCCTGCACCAATAAGAGAGGAAGCTAATGATGATGATCATGAAACTTCGGTTGTAGTTGCTACAGAGCCTCGCAGGTCAACGAGAACTCGTACCACTCCTGATTGGTATGATCCCGTTATGAGTGTCATGTTGGTCGACAACACCGATGACCCTGCGACATATGAGGAAGCGATGATGAGCCCAGATTCCAATAAATGGCAAGAAGCCATGAAATCCGAGATTGGATCCATGTACGAAAACCAAGTATGGACTTTGGTGGACTTACCGGATGGCCGGAAGGCTGTCGAGAACAAATGGATTTTCAAGAAGAAAACAGATGCTGATGGTAATGTTACTGTCTATAAAGCTCGACTTGTCGCAAAAGGGTTTCGACAAATTCAAGGAGTTGACTACGATGATACTTTCTCACCTGTAGCGAAGCTAAAGTCTGTGAGGATTATGTTAGCAATCGCTGCATATTATGGTTATGAGATATGGCAGATGGATGTCAAAACAGCATTCCTCAATGGAGACATTGATGAAGAGTTGTATATGATGCAACCCAAAGGTTTTGTCGATCCTAAAGATGCTAACAAGGTATGCAAACTTCAACGGTCCATCTATGGATTGAAGCAAGCATCTGAAGTTGGAATCAACGTTTTGATAAGGTGATCAAAAGTTTTGGTTTTATACAAACTTATGGAGAAGCTTGTATTTACAAGAAAGTGAGTGGGAGCTCTGTAGCATTCTTAATACTATATGTAGATGACATATTATTGATTGGGAATGATGTAGACCTTCTTAATAGTGTCAAGGAATATTTGAATAATAGTTTTTCAATGAAGGATCTTGGCGAAGCAGCTTACATATTGGGTATAAAGATTTATAGAGATAGATCAAGACGCCTAATATCATTGTCACAAAGTACATATTTGGACAAAGTTCTAAAGAGGTTTGGAATGGAAGATAGCAAGAAAGGGTTCTTGCCCATGTTTCCCAATACGACCTTGAGTAAAACTCAAAGTCCGACATCGGCAGAAGATAGAGAAAGGATGAGTAAGACTCCCTATGCCTCAGCCATAGGATCTCTAATGTATGTCATGCTATGTACTAGACCCGACATTGCATATGCTGTTAGTTTAACTAGCAGATATCAAAGTGATCCAGGAGTGGATCATTGGACAGCGGTCAAAAACATCCTTAAGTACTTGAGAAGAACTAAGGATATGGTTCTTTCTTATGGAGGTGATGAACAACTCGTTGTTAATGGTTACACCGATGCTAGTTGGAACACCGATCCGGATGATTCTAAATCACAATCTGGATACGTTTTTACTTTGAATGGTGCAACAGTTAGCTGGAGGAGTGCAAAGCAAAGCGTTGTGGCGAGATCTTCAACTGAATCAGAATACATGGCTGCTTCGGAGGCTTCACAAGAAGCGATATGGATGAAAGAGTTCATTACAGAGCTGGGTGTGGTTCATTATAGAGTTCATATGTTGGAGGCTAGGTTTGTTAGCCCTAACCCCTTCATACAATTCTTGTTCTTAAAACTAAAAGAAGAAGAGAATGCTGAAAAGAGATAATTCATCCTTCAAACTTTATTAAACGAATTCCATGATATTGCTAGGGAGGCTAAAAAAGTCTTTGAGCGTTTCAATATGCTAGGCTCAAGTGTAGATGTTGTGGATATTTCTGATAAAACTAAGCCTAGAGAAGAATTTAAGATACACATATCCTTTAAGCTTGTTGGAATGCATGAAGCCTTTGAATTTTTTTTGATTGGATTGCTCCTGGAAATATTTTTGATGAAAGTAGTAGACCAAAGAGATATGAGAAGGGATCCTCCAAAACCCATTTGGATGACATACCTTTCATAATTGAAGATTTTGCAAGTATTGATGTTAATGCTTCCTCATTTAAAAATACTTGATTCTTCTTGCTTCTTGTGCCTAACTTAAAGGAGTTAAAGAAAAGTACTTGTTGGGAGATAACCCAAGAGTTTCCTTGAGTCTTGGAAGTTATTACTTTAGTAATGACCTCTCCTTATCCTTTTTGTTTGCTTTTTGTGCCAAGAATGACCTCTAACGAGAGGGAAGTAAGATTTGGGGAGTTGCTGTCCTGAAACCGATTTCTGTCCTTCACCATAAAAATTCGTGAGGAGTCTCTGTAACTCGGACTGAGCTGAAATTTACGAGTAAATCCCCCAGTATGTTAGCTAACTTTCGTTAGTTCAACACTTTTTGATTTGAGCAACAGAAGAGTTTCGAAAAAATCGGTTTCTACCTGCTGGTCTGTTTTGACAGATTTTTGCCATTATTTGCATTTGCTTCTTATTGATTCCTTTTTGACTTCTCTTTAGGTGAATTGAGATTTTTGAAGGAGTTGCTACCGTAGCTTGTGTTTTTAGTGAAAAGACTTGCTGTTCCAAAGCTTTGCTAGAGGTCTAATATATTTTGAATAAGCAAATGTTGCTAATGAAGATTGTGTGAAGTTTTGTATGAAGTAAAAAAATTCAGGTGTAGAGAAAGAATGATACAATGAGATGAAGAATGGACAAAAGCTCAAGCTTGGGGATACCACCCCGGTGTCACCCCAAGAAATATCCAAGGGGTACAAGCGTCAAAGCTTGGGGATGCCCAAGGCATCCCCTTCTTCATCAATAAAAAGCTCAGGTCTGTCTAGACACTTCGTTTTTATTGTTTCATGCACAGTTGTGTTGTTCTTGGAGCGTCTTAGTTTTCGTTTTCTTTGCTTAGGTTGTTTAGTTTGCTTGAATAAAGTAGTTTGGACCCCCATTCTCGCTGTGTTGTTTGCAAATAAGTTGCTTAGTGTTGGAAAGGAGTAGTAAGTTCTTGCTTGTAAGTGCAAGAGGAGCTTGCATTGACTGTGACTTAGACTTTAGCATGACATGCTAGGTGTTCTTTTGACCTTATGCTTAGTGATTATTGTTGTAGCATGTTTTGTTCCAAACAATTTGGATTGCTTAGTGTGCCTTGAAGAAATTATGCGTTGTTTTAGCATGCAAAAGCATGATATTGTGGTATTCTCTTTTGATGCTTTGCCTGGGTTGACTTGGCACATGCTTACACCATGTTATGACTATGACAAGTCACCATAGCCTCTATGATCATTTAGTCCTTGACTTATAGTACCACTCTATGCTTTGATTAGTAATGTTTTGTTGCACTGCATGTTTATGTCTATTATTGCTCTCTTAGTTGGTTGCTCCCAGTTTATTGCTAGCCTCCACTTGTATGAGTAAGTTCTACTCATGCTTCCAGCTCCCAAGAAACCAAGTTATTCCAAAGTGTCCACTATAAATTTCTATGCATGGTGTGTTACACCATTCCAAGTATATTCTTGTTTTCAGCTATCTTCCAATTAAAAACTATTTTGTTATGTGAAAACTTAGTAGTTAAAGCCCTCACAAACTTGATGGCACACTTTATATTCTTTGCCTATAATAAACTTGAACCATTGTGTCATCTATGTTGTATATGCTTGCACTTATATGTTGGAATTAGCAGAACCGTGCTGCCATGGGGACTCGTTTTCAATATTGCACTTGTACTTTGTACTCAGTTGATATTATGCTCTTTTGTCTATGGATGTGACTAGTGTGAAATAAAGAGGGAACTTGTAAGTATATGGAGTATGTATTTTGTGTTAGATAAACTCCTGGGCCGCTAGCCTAAGCCATGCCTAATCATGGTGGAAACTTGCAGCATTACCAAAGTGAGCTATCTATGAAGCATCCTCAATAAAAAGATATGCATATGGTAAATAAAAATATCGCTGATATGCTCATTGTCTGCTTGCCTTGTCATTTTGGTTATGAGATAGCTCCTGTACCATGTGCAAGGTGTACCCCGTTGGCGGTTCTCTATGATATGCAAATACTTACAATGACAAGAACTTACAGGTGACTAAAGTTAAGTAGCATGAGATGTGACCCTTGTATTCAAGGGACTTGAGATTGCCACCTTATACTTTGTCAAGCATATACTCCATCTTTGTTCACTTTAACCTTAATCACTTCAAGATTCTTATGATAGGGGCAATGAGGGCTGAAAGCTAACAAATACCATAATTTTTGGAAGCTCTTTTTGAAACTTGAAATCCCTGCTTCCTTTATGAAAGGCCTTTCTTCCACCATTATTGAGTCTCCACCTTCTACCTTTAGGCACCATTAAGAGAGCATAGTTGTCATTCTGTGTGCAGTGTTCCACAGCTTATTGATTTATGCATATTGTGATATTACCTGTTCTTGTGCTATTTGTTTCTAGTCACCCTTGTGAACTTTGAAGGTGTCCTATGCATCTATTTGCTACTCCATAAGGGACAAGCTGATTGCCACTATGCTATGTTTTCTGTATGTGAAATAAGCAAACGTTTTTCAATGCATGTTATTCATGATCTTTGTTTGTAGCCTTTCATGTTGCATGCATAGTTACTATGTCCTATTGTTAGAACTCCATCTTTCATGCACCTTGTTTAGAGTTCTTTGATCGCATATTTCAATGCTTGCAAATGGTTTGATCTTGGTCTTGATGGTGCATGTCACCTCAAAAATTATTCTTTTTATCACTTACCTACTCGAGGACGAGCAGGAGTTAAGCTTGGGGATGCTTGATAGGTCGGAAACATATCTACAATTTTTGATGCTCTATGCTTGTTTATTATTTACTTTGCTTTGCTTTGTCTGCACTTTGAGGTGTTTTTATATATTTTCTCGAACTAACCTATTAACAAGTTGCCACAGTGCCAGTTGCCTGTTTTCTTCTGTTTTTGGTTCCGGAAAGGCAGAAAATCAATATTCTCGAAATTGGACGGGACAAAAGCCAAAGTCAATATTTTACCGTGGGGGACACGAATCTAGAAGACGAGACGGAGATGCAAGCTAGGGCGGCCAGACCCCCCCTTGGCGCGGATGGGCCCTTCCCCGCGCCTGGGTAGGGTGTGGGGCCCCTGGCCGCCTCCTAGCCTCGCCTCTTCGCCTATAAGAAGCCCCCGATGCAAAAACCCTAAGTACCCGATCTATATTTCACAAAACCTTCTGTAGCTGCCGCCACCGTCGTCCCTAGATCGGGGGATCTAAAGTTCTTCCTGGCACCCTGCCGGAGGGGAGATCATCCCGGAGGCCTTCTCTCCGGTATGATGCCTGAGTAGTTCCACCTTGGATTATGAGTCCATGTAGTAGCTAGATGGTTGTATCTCCTCCCTGTGCTTTCATGTATAGATCTTGTGAGCTCCGTTCATGATCAAGATCTAATCTATTTGTAATCATGCATGTTGTGTTTGCGGGGATCTGATGGATATTGAGATTATTATGTTGGTTTGATTAATGGTTTTGTCTTTATGATTCTATCATGTCTGTGTTGTTTGTGATCTTGCATGCTCTTCGTTGTTAGTAGCTATGTTGGCCAAGTAGTTGCTAGTGACTCTAAGAGGGGGTATTTATGCTCGATAGTGGGTTCATGCCTCTAGTTTCCAAGGGAAGTGACAGAAATCTCTTCGGTTGTAGATGTGCTATTGCTACTAGGGAGAAAACAACGGTCTCTTGTTCATGGAAGAAATGGATTGTTTACCTTACACACTTTGCATAAATTAGTTGTCTGTTGCTTGCAACTTAATATTGGAGGGGGTTCGGATGATAACATGAAGGTGAACTTCTAGTCATAGATGCAGTTGAATGGCGGTCTATGTATATTATTGTATTACCCAATTGAATCTCATAGGATCTTTTTGACTAGTATTGCTTGTTATGCCTTGCTCAGTTCCTGTCAATTGCCCTGCTGTAATTTGTTTACCTTTCATGCCATGTTGTTTATCTAAGGAGAGCACCTCTAATGAACTATGGACCCCGGTCCAATCTTTACCATTGATACATCTTCCACTGTTACTTGTTTACTTGCTGCAAACCATTACCTTCCACACCATACGTTTAATCCTTTGTTATAACAAACCGGTGAGCTTGACAACCTCACTGTTCGTTGGAGCAAAGTCTTGAGTTTGTGTTGTGCAGGTCTCCGTGTTGCTTGCAACACATATGTGACGTTTCCTTCCTCCTACTGGTTCGATAACGTCGGTTTCTTACTGAGGAAAAACTTGCTGCTGTGCTGCTAGATTCACGACTTGCTCTTGGGATTCCCAACAGACTTGCTGTTAAGGAGTCACCAGCTCCCTCGTAAACAGCCAGCCATCATTTGGCCGCGATGGCGAGAGGGGGCGGGCAGGTGTTTGGTCGCGAGCGGTAGTTTTTTTAATTTACTTACCAGTGGTTTAGTAGTAATATAAGATTGGTGGGAGGGTAAATCTGTCCAAAAAAGTGTAGGTACTATAAGAAACGCCCCTTCCTTTATTATTAGGTATAGATTTGGTGGGAGGCCGGCCGCAGCGGGCGAGCCGCCTCTGCATCTCTGCCCGTAGCGATGCCGACGGCTGCGGTTGACTTGAGCGGAGACCGCAAGAGGGCGCTGGCGGTGCAGCTTGCCTTGCGCAGAGCGGGCGGTTTGGACGCGACGACGAGAGGGCGAGCGGGCAGGTGCTTGGTCGCGAGCGGGTGGCAAGGGGCGTGCTGGCCGCGGGCTGTAGCGGGCGGTTTGGCCGCGACGGCGAGAGGGCGAGAGGGGGCGGGCATGTGCTTGGTCGCGAGCAGGCGGTAGTTTTTTTAATTTACTTACCGGTGGTTTGGTAATAATATAAGATTTGATGGAAAGGTAAATCTGTCAAAAAAATGTAGGTACAACAAGAAACGCTCTTTCATTTATTATTATGTATAGATTAATGAAATTAGCTTTCGATGACTTGGCAGACAACCTGCTACTACTCTCTACTATTGTGCTTGCTCTTGGTGGACAGCCTTAAAATAAAGCGTACTAACACAAAGGAAGTAGAAATAAGACACGAATATTACATATTGGAATATCATTCATTAGTAGCCAATTCATTGATCAAGGAAATAGTAGCATTCAATTTACCATTGTACTCTGTATTTATCTAAAAGAAGAATTGAATCGATCAACTACTACGGTTGTAAGTACAAAAGCTGTTATAACATATGAGCGCAGGTGTACCTAAAACATTGTTTAGAAGTTGATATCACTTTCACTACTTGGCATCATTTTCCTCTCGCTTTCCCAGCCATTGCTAGGAATAGAATCGTAGCGATTAAAATGGAGAAATGTGTGCAGAAGGAGGCAAGGTTGGCAGAGGAAGCAACTTGAGGAGCTGAAACATTGAACCCACCGCTCCTTATCTGGGACTGTGTCAGGAGCCTCCATGAGATGCCAAACATAATAGCTACTGCCACAAACAGTAGGAAACAGACGGTCAACATGCTGGTGGAAGTGTTGCTGATGGCTGTTATTGACACAGCCAAGAACCCGGTGAAGGTGACTCTTGTTAGTTCCAGAGAAGCCGGCGCAGGTACTATTGGCACTTGTATTGGCACTTGTATTGGCACTTCTATAGCGACGTTGGGACCTTGCTGGTTTTCGTTGTTGTTGACACCTTCTCTATCCAATCCTTCTATAGTCACTCGGTATGCAAGTTCGCCGATAATTACAACCGGGGGCGTGAATAGCACCAGGGCTGGAACTCCCATGAGCTTAAACATGGCGACAATCAATAGAGCGAAGGTACCAGCAGCCATGAGGATGTCTAGCACCAGAGTAAATACCACAATCTGTACTTCTTCATCAAACTGTGGAGGGGGGGTCATCTCGAAGTACATGAGGCACACACCAACAGCGCAAAGGATGAAGCTGATGGTACACACGGCTCCACAACCCTTTGGAAACATCTGATTGCCATGGCTTTCCAGTACCAAACCTTCTAGCCCTAGAAAAAGAATTCCAGTGACACCCGTCAAGAACTCGTGTGATTCATCGAGTATGTTGTGGAGGCCGGCCTGTTCGTCCTGTATAACATTCTGTCCATGCTGTTCGTCCTGTATAACATTCTGTCCATGGTAGTACCAGACCGTCCAAACCAGGACGAAGCCTCCACATAAGACGCCCACGGGGATCAGAATTTTCTTGGACACAATGAGCTGAGCAATTAAGCAGGTGAGAACGAGGAGGCAAGAATAGGATAGGGTTGCGAGAGCCAGAGTCACGCGCACCCAGGCGGGCATGACGACGTTTGGTACGCCCAAGACCTCGGGTACGCCTGGGAATCTCTGGGAGAAGCAAAAGACGAGCATGGGGCAGATGCCGCTTATCAAAGTAAAACCTGCCATGGTCAGCATGGCCATGAAAGCGCCGCCTCCATACACTTTCAGGTCGACCTTGTCGAGAGCCAGAGCTAGAAGCACCGGGCATACCATAACCACCACTCCTTCGGCCATACCACGGGAACGGTTCATCAATCCAGCCTAAATGAATTAAAAATAAGAAACATGAAGGCTAATTGAGAAGTAATTACGGATACATCCTAATTGAGAGAGAGAGAGAGAGAGAGAGAGAGAGAGAGAGAGAGAGAGAGAGAGAGAGAGAGGAGGAGGAGGAGGAGGAGGCTCCTTACCATGTAAACTAAAATGGACAATCGATCAAGTCGGGGACGTCTGCAAAAAGCTTGGTTAAGCTCCTGTACAAACATATCATACTTCATTTTATTAATCTCCATACATCGATCAATGTATGGCAAAAAAAAAACGAAAGTCAGAAAGGAAACATTAGATGGACAAACAAGAACAGGGGGCAATAGAACGTACGAAATCTTTGCTACTTTGCTTTAGGAAGATATAAGCGGAGCTTATCTCGGCCCTTATGTCTTCACTGAAGGCACAACGGAGTTATGAACCTGCTCGCTGGTTGCAGCCTTGAACACAGAGGCATTAATAAACCCAATGCGGTAGCAAATAACGCGGAAACAACACTGCGACCGAGGACCCTTCGAAGGTTTGAACGGGGTCAAGATAATGAGCACACCGAGATGCCATAGGAGTTGGTAGACAAGGGCCATCAAAACTAAAATTTTCATTTTTTTCTTCTTAGTATTGGAAGCTTATGAGAGGACAGATACAACATTAATATATCCGGAAAAAATCATATAAGACGTGTGGTATATTCTCCATCACGTAGACCTACGCCTGAGGATAACACGTGTGCCACACAGATCTCAAAACTTTTCTTCCACGCAAGCTCTTTTTTCTTATTACTCCGTATTAAGCTGGACTCCTGAGAACGAAAAACTCTCTTCAATCAGCCTTTCGCCCCGTTTTATAAATAAAGCAACATCCGTTTGATCGGACATACACACAAGCCGGCCAATGCCAAAGGAAAAAAGAAAAGGTATTGAACAACCGCTGGGGCAACAACACAATAGAGCCCAAGAGCAAAGCAAAAAGGTGAAGATAGCGAGTGAAGAAGCTACAGCCCTCCAGGCGCCACGAGCAACGAAGGGGGCGGCGCCGAGAAGGGTAGCGCCATCGTCCTTAGGGCCCGCAAAGTGTCATCGAAAGCTGCCCGGTCATGCTGCCGCACCAAGGGGGATCACTGCTGTAAGAAAGCAAGCAAAGCAAAAATAGAGTCAGATGCCCGTATAGGGTAGATCCTCTCAATTACCATCTTGTTCCGGACATTCCAGAGTGTCCAGGAGATGGCCGCAAACACTAGCCAGAAGAGGCGGCGACACCTTCCCACCCTGTTAGCCGGAGACTACAGGAACTCCCCAAGTTCCTGCACCTGCCAGGCCGGGCCCAGAGCCTTCCGGACGAAGCTCCACAAAAACTATGCCGCAGAGCACGAGAACATGATATGAGCGTAGGTCTCTGGTGTCCCGCATAGGGGACAATGGCCATTGACGGGGCCATTGCGCTTGGCCACCTCAACTCCCGACGGCAAACAGTCGCGTAGCAACCGCCAGACGAAAATACGAATACTGAGGGGGAGGGGGGCCTTCCAGAGGGGTGCCGTCCAGCGTAGCTCCGGGCCCTGGAAGAGGGCCCAGTAAGCCGAGCCCACCGAGAACTCTCCTAAGGAGAGGAGACGCTAGGAGGCCGAGTCAGGGGCCTTAGAAAGCGCCGAGGGGAGGGGCGCCATCAGCTGCTGGAACTCTGCCGTCTCACCTGTATTAAAGGTACGACGAAATAGGAGGTTCCAGTGTCCCTCGACGAAGACCTCAGCAGTCAGGGCCGTCTGGGCAGCGGAAATGACGAAGATGGCAGGGAACTGAACCCCTAAGGGGACCTGGGAGAGCCACGGGTCCAGCCAGAACCGCACCCCTGGCCATTCCCAGTGATAAAGTCAATGCCCAACCCAATGAAGTGCTTAATCTCCTGGATGGCTCTCCAAAATTGAGAGCCCTCCTGGCGGTCGCATGCCAAGAGCGGCCGGCCCCGGAGGTATTTGGCCTTAATGAGCTGCAGCCAAAGACCCCCGTCATCTCTAATGATGCGCCAAACCCATTTCAGCATCAGAGCCACGTTAAAGCGACGCGAGTCCAGGATCCCTATGCGCCCAAGGCACTTGGGGGTGCAAACGCTAGCCCACTTGACCATATGGCACCTCTGGTGGCTGTCCCTCGCTGCCCAAAAGAACCTAGACAACTCCTTGGCGAAGTTGGCATGGCTCCCCTCCGGCAGCAGGTACAGCCCCATTTGGTACATAGGCAAGCTCAAGAGGCAGGAGTTAATCAGGACCGTCTTGCTACCCTTAGTTGTGATGCGAGCTCGCCAGGGTTCGGCCTTTGAGCGGACCCTCGTGACCAAGGGGGCAAGGTCCCTAATAAGAACTCGTCTCCCGAATTGGCATCCCCAGATAGGAAATGGGGAAATCATCCAGTTTGCAGTTGAGATTGTCAGCAATCCTCTGCCTATCCTTGTCCGAGTACCCCAGAACAATCACTTCGCTCTTGTCAAAATTGATCTTCAGACCTGACATGGACTCAAAGCAGAGAAGCAAGAATTTAAGGTTGATGATGTCAAGGTCCAAACCCTGCACCATGATCATGGTATCATCTGCATACTGGAGGTGGGATATGCCCCCTCCCGGAATAAGGTGCCCTACCACACCCGGGATGTGGACAGCGATTTTGGCTCTATCCAAAATCTCTGCCAGGGCATCCACATCGGCATTAAATAGGAGGGGGGAGATCGGGTCCCCTTGTCTAACCCCGCAGGAGGGGGAAAAGTAGGGGCCGATCTCACCGTTGATGTTGATCGCCGTCCTTCCTCTCATCACAAATTGCATGATCCAGCAGATCATGCGGTCATCAAAGCCCCTTCTTTCCAAAACCAGCCTAAAGAAAGCCCAGTCCAGGCGGTCATAGTCTTTCTGGAGGTCCAGTTTGAGGAACACCCCTTTCTGACGGCGTGACTTGGCCTCATGAAGCGCCAGTACATCATCATGAATGAGGCGCCCCTTCAGGAAAGCGAACTAGAGGGGGTGCATGAGTCTCTCCAGAACCGGAGCAAGCCGGAGGGCACAGACCTTCACAAAGAGCCACTGAGTCAGATATCAGTGGCCCCCACCACTTTGGGGATCAGAGTAATAATACCAAAATTCAGCCGAGACATCACTAGGGTCCCTGTGTAGAATTCCTGAAACATCTGCAGGATCACCGGCTAAATCTGGTCCCAAAAAGTCCGAAAGAAGCTCATAAGCAGCCCATCAGGCCCTGGAGGAGAGCCAGTCTTCAGGGATTTCAGGGCTGCAGCCACCTCACCCGGGAGAAAAGGATGGGTGAGATCCTCGTTCTCCGCAGGGGTGACCAAGGCCCCTCCTGACCAAAAGTCCAAAGCAAGGGCAAGACCGGTAGGAGGTGACATCGTGAAGAGATCCTTGTAGAAAGCATAAATATGGGAGGAAAGAGCCTGCGGTGATTCCAGCAGAGAATCCCCCTCCCAGAGGATGGGGATCGAGCACTTCCTCCTCCTACCATTGGCGATGGCGTGGAAATAGGCCGTGTTCGATTCCCCCTGGGCAGTCCAATTCTGGCGACTCCGCTGTCGCCAGAATGCCTCCTCTCCCTTGTAGATCTCCATAATGGAGGTATCAAGGGAATATCTATGGGACCAGGCCTCCGCCGAGAGGCCCTGAAGGTCGGCCTCCCGATCTAAGGCCTGGATTTCCCGCAAGATGGTGTCCTTTTCGTCCCGGAGCTCCGTCCCCACATTGGCTCCCCATCCCCTCATGAATTGGTGGGACATTTTGGCAAAGTGGTGCCAAATATCCACCGCCGAGAAGACATGAGGAGGAGAGGCAGCCGCCGATAGCCACAGGGCCCGAACGACCTCCACGAATCCCTACTTCTGGAGCCAAAAGGATTCAAAGTGGAAGCGATTGAGCCGCGGGGTGCGCCCCCCAGAGGAGAGGAGGAGAGGGGTATGATCAGAACCAATCCGCCTGACCGCCTTCATAGAGAAAAGGGGGAAGGCCACCTCCCAGTCAACAGACACCAAGACACGATCAAGAACACTACAAACCGGGTCCAGCTTCTTATTTGTCCATGTATATCTAGCGCCGACTCGCACGATCTCGCGGAGGGCAAGATTCGCGATACAGTCGTTAAACATACGCATCCTAGGGAGGTCCACATTCGCCGAGCTCTTATCGTCAGCGGAATGGATCAGATTGAAATCACCGGCTACCACCACTGGGATCTCAGTCCGTTCTACTTTCGACTTAAGCTCGTGGATAAAATCAGCAGACGTCCTGTGATCCGCGAGACCATAGACAATGATCATCTCCCACTTGAAGTGAGATTGTCTATGGGTGAGCGCCATGCTCACAAAGAACTACCCGTGGTCCATATCATCAACCTCGAAGGTCTCCTCCTTAACCCCAAGGAGGATCCCCTCGAGTGGCCATTGGCGGGGAGCCACGACCAGGCGAACTTGCAGCGGCTCAGTCCTTCCAACTCAGCGATGGAGAAATCATGTCGAATTCTCTCCTGAAGGCCGACAATATCCGACACTTCTAAGCGGATATACTCTTTGATCTGGCGGCGACGACCTTCGTGCCCGAAACCCCGGATGTTCCAAATGAACGCCCGGATGGCCCGTAGGAGGTCCATCAGGGGAACTCAGGCCTAGGGGTCCCCTTAGTGGAGACCGAGCGAGAACAACCAGCCGGGGGACGGACTGTAGATGCCTTGGGAGGTATCCCACATGGCCTACCTAGGGGGGCATGCCTATGGAAATCCACCCGCTCATCAGGTGCAGGAGGGGGATTCTCACTGGTTCCAGGTCCGGAGGACCTAGTCTCGGCAAGGATCAGGGGCGCGTTCTCTCTCCCGCATACCCCTCCCGCACCTTTATGGCGGCGATATGCTCAAGTTTGGGTCCCTTCTTGCCACGGAAGACAATCCCACAATCCTCAGCAACTTCGCGCAGGTGGGCAAGCGACACCTTCGAGAGCACACATAACGCAGAACCGGGCAGACCGGACGAGGGATCAGAAGAAATCGGAAGGGGGCACGGAGGTACCTGGGAGCTCATCACGAGCCGTGACGCGGTGGGAGGCTCGCTCCGCCACCATCGGCTCCGGCCTGGGCATGGCCGTCCTAGCATCTGTGAGGCAAACGCTATGGCGAGAAGGCGGCGGAGGCGGCGGGCGGGGACCCCTGGTACGACACAGCCTAGAGGAGGCCACCGGGGAGTCGGAGTCGATGGCCCCAGCTTCCACGGCGGAGGGGTCGGGGGTGTCCGGGGCGAGGGAGTAGCAGACCACCCCGGGAGAGGATGGGGACTGGTGCGAGCAGACCATAATCCCCACGCTGCCCAAGGTCTCCGTCGGTATTGACGAGGGGAAGCGGGGGAGCAAGGAGCCGGAGAGGACTGCCGAGCAAGGTTGGAGCCGTACTGAGCGATGTCGAGGTCGAGGGACGCAGGGGGCGGGGCGGAAGCAGCGCGGGACATCCACCGGTGCCAGCTTGGCCGGCGCACTCAGTGATAGGGGCGACGATCTGGGAAGAAAGGCCCACCTCCCGTAGCACCGACAGCCAGCGAGCGTGTCGAGGCGCCCCCTGCTCCCCGTTTGGGGGTGGGGGGTGGGGGGTGACACGTCGGTGGTGAGCGGCGATTCCGGGTTAGACCCGGAGTCGCTGTCGTCCGAGCCGCCGGCCCCCGCACCACCGCCACCAGTCCCGGCGCCGTCAGTGGGAGACATGGGCGGGTGGGGAGGGGGGCTGGCCTCTGTGCCAGGCTCCTCCTCGACCTCCACTAGGAGGTCCCTGCCTACCCGGTCGAAGAAGACACGCAACAGAGATACCAGGAAGACAGAAGTGTCGGGGCAGAGGAGCCGGAGGCGAATCGGGCCATGACCCGAAAGCGAGCCCACATCCAGCGCCGTGAGCTTTCCCACCGTCTGGGACACAAGCGCCATCACCTCCGGTGTCCTGGCCTTAGAGGGAACACCGTGCAGGTGCACCCACACCTCTGCAAGGGTGGCAACCGTCTCCTGGGTGGCAGAGGAGGGATGGATGGATACCTTCAGCTGATGGATCAGAAGGGTGAAGGACGTGCCACATGCACACATGCGCAGGATTGCCACCGATGGGAAAGAGACCGCGAACTCGTAGTCGGAGACACGGCGGACCGGCCATTCATGGCCGGGCAGCACCGCGCTGTGCTCCTCCTGGATCAAGGCCTTCGTCACCTCCACAACGAGCGGTGGGTCCTGGACCGGCAGGATCGTCACCATGGCGAGGGTCCCAAGGACAGTCATCGGCACTCCACCCATGTCAATGAAGTAGAAGCCTTCGTCCACCCCGTGGCCGTAGTACTCCAGGGTCTCCCTGCGACATGGGATGACAGCGGCCGTCAGGGAGCCACCCCCACTGCCATGGGCACTCTAGGACGGGCGCCCAGGACACCGGGGGCAGGGTCAGCCAAGGCCAAGGGATCCGCGGGCACAAATGTCGGGCCCTTCCTCTTCTTGTTGCTCTTTCTCTTCTTCTTCTTGGGAGCTCCCGCGTCGCCACGCTCGCCTTCCTGTCATATCACGCACCCGCATCCACGGCCGCGGCCGGCTGGGCAGGGTCTCGATCCGCGCGCCAGGGGCGCACGTCAGCTCGTCCCGAGCCAACACGGGCCACGTCCAGTGCCTCCCGGGCCTACAGAGCTTCCGCCCGAAGCCTCTCCTCCCACGCGATCTCCTGTGGTCGCGGGAGAGAGCGCTTCGGGTCTTCGAGGTGGCGACGAGTGCGGGGAGGCGACCGAGAGGGACGGCGGGAGGAATGAAACGGCTAGCAGGCAGGGAGCGGCGAGCTAGGTGGCGGTAGGCTCCCAACTGGCCGCGCAGGGTGATGGCGAGGATGGTCCGGCGAGGGCGCTCTGCGCAGCGGCGGGAGAGGGGGCGGGGAGGCGCGCCGTGGGGAGGAGCGACGGGGGAGGCGCGACGAGGGGAGAGGTCACGGGCAGCCGCCGGCGGGCTGCGCGGGCGTGGCTCCATGAGGGCCGCAAGGTAGGAGCGGGGCCTCGACAGGGGATGTGGCGAGAGAGGCTCGAGCATAGAGTGCGGGGCAGAGAGAGGGAGCAGGGGTGGAGGTGGACGATGAGCAGTGCAGGGACCGACGCGATTAGGGTTAGGTCACCCAACGACTGGGGCACCATCGGACTAACGAGCCTTTGGCTCAGCCCAGCTGGGACGCCCGCGCGGGAAGTAGGGAATGGGGCCGGTCGATGCTGGGCCGAGCTGACCACGGGCCAAGGCCCAGGAGCTGCCCGAGAGACAACCCGTCAACGACCCCATCTAGGCCCACCTGGCCCCGCCTGGGCCCCTCCCTACACTACCCACCCCCTCTGTGGCGCCGCTAGGGGCCGCCGCGGCGGGAGCCCTCCCCTCCGACGAGGCTGCTTTGCAGCCGCCCGCGCCAGCAGGAAGAACTCTCCCAGGGAGGGTCAGAGCAGGGGAGAAGCGCACCTCGGCGTCGGCACCCTGTGGTCCCCATCTGACAACTCGCCATCCGCGTGCACGCCGAAGACCGTCTCCGACGCCGGCACCGGAGGGGCAACCGCCGCCTCCTCCTCCTCAACATCACCCCACATGAGCCCGTGCAGGTCCGCCAGAGGCGCAACGCGCTCCGGCGACAACGGCCGGGCCGGGGGGGGGGGGAGGGGCTTCTTAGGCCGTAGCGCGAAGGAAGCAGCCGTTGACGCCGGCGGTGCTCTGCACCCTACCTGCACCGAATGTGCCGGGAAGGAGAGGGATGCCGCCTGCCGCACGAACTCGCCTCGCCGCCGGTCCCGAGCATCGATGATGACACCATCCTTGTTGAGAAGGACGAGGCGTCCCTCCGATGGCCAAAGAACGACGGTCACTGCCGACCACCCTGGGCGGCAGCCGGCGAAGATGGACGCTGAGAAGGCGTGCCACCGCAGGAGAGGAGCTTCCGTGCAGGAGGAGCACCGCGACAAGGGGATGGACGCCGCCTCGCCGGCCATGGCGTCGCCGGCGGGTTCAAAATTTAAACGGCATGGGCGCGGGTCTCTCCACGAGAAGGTGCTACCGTTCAGCTGCTGCCACGAGAACGAAAAACTTCCCATGCGTTGCACCGGGAGATAAAAATGTGGGCTGAAGTTAGATATTTGCCACTCTGCCGCTGCTGCTTTGTGCTTTATTAATTTCCAAGTAATCTTGCATATACTCTAGGGAACCTGCAAATTATATAAATCGGTGGGACTGGGTGCAAGGGAGCAACGTCTCATGGCTCTGGTGGCCCAGTATCTCTGGGATCAACCGGATCGATGATATCTTTTTTGAACCAAGTCGGTGCTATCGTGAGCTCCCATTCGTTGGCACTGTGCACTGCATGCTCAAAGACATGCGGTTGTTTATACCCGTCCTTCGGTCGATGCGCGGCGACAGGGAGTCTGATGGACTCGAATAAGGGTACTGTGTCGAGGATGGCATGGGGCACGGCTGCTGGCCGCCTCTAATCCGGTCTCGCTGGTCACCAGCGCGAGCTCGTCAGCATCGTTCCAAAGCATCTGGGCGGGGTTGTCGCCGCACGCGGGTGCTCTCGTTCCTTGCGGCGCAGACACGCAGAGGGTGACGAGCTCATCGCGGATGCTCTGATTCCTGGGGGCGCACGCACACGGAGGGTGGCGAGCTCGTCGGGAGGCATGTAGCGCGGTGGCCAGCCACGGCGAAAGATTCGCACACCAATCCCCTTCCTCGGGCCATCCAATGCTCCGTCTCCCTGTCTCCTCACACACCCAGCTTGTCGACCGGGACGAACCGTGAGTTTGACTAAGCGGTGGCATGGATTGTAATACTTCCGAACTTGTGACTGAAAAATTGTCTTTTCCATACGGACGTTCCACCTGTCTAAACGAACCGATCAGTTTCACTGGGCGGTGGCAGACCAGTAATATCTCCAAAAAGCCAAGAGCAAAAAAGTGCAAAAAATGGACGAACCCTAAAAACGCTCTTTTACGAACATAAGTTTAATATCTTTGCAAATACCATTGTAGATGTCTTGCCCCACCTTTAACCTATGACTCTTCCTTGAGAAAGAAAAGCTTAAAACTGATGGGTCACACTGCACTGTCTGGTCCCACAATCTGAAGATTCTCCTCATTCTCTAAAAATTCTCCTATGGACTAGAGGCTGCAACTAGGTGACAAACCCGCTGATTCCGCACCCCAGGACGTGAGGAATGTCTTCCAGTTCAGGGTAGATGATTACGCCTTTGTCTAGAGTGTCATGCTCTATGCCATGAAGGCCGAGGTGCAAAAACGCTTTGAAAAGATGAGTGCTTATGAGATAATCACTGATCTCGAGGCTGTATTTGCACCTCATGCCAGGTACGAGAGGTTTGAAGCCAAATAATTGTTATTCTCGGCCAACATGGAAGAGCACAACAATGTGAGCGAACATGTAGTCAAAATGTCTGACTATGTTCAGTTTCTGAACGCCCTGGATTACAAAATCCCGAACGAGTTGGTGATTGATAGGGTACTACAATCTTTGTCCCTAGCTAAAATGGATTCGCCCCGAACTAAAACATGCAGGGGATGACCAAAACCTTATCTAAGTTGTTCGCTATGCTGATGGCAATAACTCCATGTGTACCAACTCGCTGGGACTCCAAGTGTAGAGTGTTGTAGCAAGCGTATTTTTTCTCACAAGGGTGACTCAAGGGTTATATCGAACTCTGGGAGAATTGGCTGATCAAGGGATGTTTTCTCCCCCTCTTCAAGCAATCTACAGAAAAGTTTTTGCCTTGTGTTCCCAATTCCACCATATGGTTGTTCAGCACAAGGTTCCATATTAATAATATAAAATAACAATAATAATAATTAAAGTAAAATAATAATAAAATATGCAAGTAAAATAAAGGCAATGATATGATAGTTGTTTTGTATTTTGTTTGTGTTTGCAAATAAAGAAAGTATTTTTGTATTTTTGAAATATTAAATTGTAGAAAATATAAATGATAATAATGGCGTTGGAAGGTTGTTTCTTATAATAAAAGTTGGACCACAGTTTATGGGTTCACTTTCCTATTGTCTTTTTAACCTGCAGTGGACATAAAACAATTCATTGTCAACATAATATTGGTAAAACTTCAATATATGTTTGATAAGCATTTATATGGGCATCATGTCCTAACATAGAGATAATGTAACACATCTCTATTATAGTCCTCTAGAAAGGGAAAACTTCAAGCAATCTATAATTAAGAATTAACAGAGCATAGCCTTAAGTACTTTGACATGATGTTTGAATACAAAATATGCTACATTTACCAAAAACGATTATCAAGCTATCTCAAGATAATTATAGCACATGAATTCACTTAATCCCTAGTAAGGTAACAAAAAAAAGATAAAAACCATAGTAGATCTTGCGTTTGTTGTCACTATTTAATCACTACCACCATGTTACCCCATGTAATACACACTTTCCCCCACACATATGCTCTAGCATACAAGTTGGATCAAAACAAGTAATTAACAACGGGTGATGAGTGTAAATATGATACATATTTGAGCATACAAATTATTTATAATGTCACTCATCACATGCTATATTTAGCTACAACTATGCCCATTATGCATGATTACTAGTTCTCATTCATTTTCACATGGGATTTGCACAAATAGTAGTTTAGTATAATTTTATTACCTTTTCCTTGTCTTTGACTTGTGTGTAGGTATTATGGACACTCATGGACAAAAGGAGCCAAGAGGATGCAATATGGAGGAGTTCCAGACACCAGACTACACCATTTGAGGGGAGGAAGAAGTGGATTTTTATATCAACTCCAAAAGAATATCCAAGAGCATGGTGGTGTAGCCCTCATCCATATGAATCCAACAAGCCAAACAACACCTCAATCGGAATTCGTATGAAGAAATGGCATCCAAAACACTATAGAGTACACATGGTTTAACGAGTTGTGGTACGCCCGTCCATACTATACGGTCGTACCACTCTTCGTCGGCTCCATGGACAACGCATAAAACCATTATCTTTGTTTGCCGTAGCCACATCGATAAATTTATCCACGCCCTTAATTTACCCAGGTTCACGCCAGTCACCATACATCCATTGCCGACTATTAATCTGCATCATATAATTAAGTTTATCAAAAACCATTACAGAACATCATAAATAGTGAAATGACCAATTCACATCGATACATGCATTGTGGGTCCCCCTGAGCCAATCCAGGTTCCCCTTTGCCTCTTTTTTCGAGGAAAAATTTAATATGAATTTTCTTTTGGGAAACTTTATTTTTGGCCAATATTAGGGTATGAAAATTGATTTTCTCGCAGAAAAAGATTTTTTAGAAGAAGGAAAAGCAAACAAGAACCAAAACTACAGAAGTTCTAAGACACTCTAACAAGCAAACAACTATCAAAACTAAATCTAACAAGAAAAAGAGAGAAGACTAGGAAGGAGAAAAAGTAAAAGTGAGCAAGTATATCCACTGTGAAAACATTGTTTTGTTCATTAAAATCCCTTTGTTAACAAGGTTGATCAAGTATTGTTACCAAAACAATCTTATATGAAACAAAACTTTGCATTCCACATAGTGATTATGTTACCTCAAACTTGATAGCAATGGTCCCAATCATAATAGTTTCAAAACTTTCTTGTGGAATGGGACAATATATTTCTCTAACTTTGATGCTCTCAATATTTTCAATAGAATTCAGGCAATAGCTCTTATCAATCTTTTTGGGGAAATAGACAGTATGCTCTTTGTCATTAATATTAAAAGTTACTTTTCCTTGATTACAATTGATGACAACACCTGCAGTATTAAGAAAAGGTCTTCCAAGAATAATGGACATCCTCACATATACCAATAGGAATTATGAGCTACTTGAACATGAACATCCTCACATATACCAATAGGAATGGTAGTTGACTTATCAGCCATTTGCATAGATATATCAGTTGGTATGAACTTTTGTAGCTGGAGTCTCTTGTAGAGAGAAAAAGGCATAACAATAACTCCAGCTCCCAAATCACATAAAGCAGTTCTAACATAATTATTCTTAATAGAGCAAGGAATAGTTGGTATACCTGGATCACCAAGTTTCTTTGGAACCTTACCATTGAAGGAATAATTAGCAAGCAAAGTAGAAATTTCCTCATTAGGAATGTTCCTTTTATTAGAGACAATATCCTTCATATATTTTGAATAAAGAGGCAACTTAATAGCATCAGTCAAAGGAATTTGCAAAAATAAAGGTTTCATCCACTCACAAAACTTATTATAGTGTTTTTAGCAATAAAATCTTCCTTAGTGTATCTAATGTTCTTAGTGTGCTTCTCAGGTTCTTCCTCAACTTCCTCGTTATCAGGAGCATCATTTTATCATTACCACTCTCAGTTTCATCATCAGAGACAGATATACTATTAGGATCTACAGGAGGTTCATAGGGTTCCTCAACTATATTATGTTTCTTTTTCTTTCTCTTACGAGGAATACCACTACTTTCACCTCGTTGAGAGTCCTGCTCAATTCTCTTAGGGTGTCCTTCAGGATATAAAGGTATTAGAGCTAAAGATGTGAGGTACACTCGTTAGAATTGAGGTATTAGAGCTAAAAATTCTTCATAGGGTTCCTCAACTATGTACCTCAATTCTTACGAGTGTACCTCACATATTTAGCTCTAATACCTTTCTCCTTTAGACATTTCTTAGATTCCTTCATCACTTCATCATTTAATGCAATTACTCCCCTCTTATTTGGTGTTGGTGTTGGAACTGGTTCAGGCACAACTGGTTCAGGAGTAATAGGCTCTGGTGTATTTAGCTCAGTTGAAGTCCAATCATCATAATTCTTTCTTATTTTAGCCATTAATTTTTTAGCATCTTTAGGAGTTCTTTTCCTGAAAACACAATTAGCAAAACTATCTAGGTATGTCCTAGAATCATCAGTTTGTCCATTATAATAAATATCAAGAAGCTCATTTTTAGGCAATGGACATCCGGGATGTGCATGAATCAAGGCACAGAACCTTGTCCATGACTCAGGCAATTTCTCTTCTTCTTCCTGTTTAAAATCAAAAAGTTTCTACAAAGCACCATGTCTAGCACTAGGAGGAAATTTTTTTTGGAAGAAAGAAGCAATCAAACAATCAGGACTATCAATGGATCCATGAGGTAATCTATTAAACCAAGCTTTAGCTTCCCCTTTTAGTGAAAAAGGGAAGATCTTTGTAACAAAGTACTTGGGCATTTTGAAATCATCAGAAAATAAAGCACTCATAGTGGAAAGCTCATTCATATGTTCCACGACACTCTCATTTTCAGTCCCACAAACGGTTCTTTTTGAACAATTTCTAAATAGGATAAATCAAGAGAAAAATCATAATCTTCATCTTTAATATCTATGGGAGAGGTGTCAAACTTAGGATCAGAAGACAGTTTAGGAATAATGGTACGCCTCTCAAGGAGACTCCTAATAGCACTAGCACCATGTGTGTTTTGGTAGTCTTCAATAAAATCATCAGTCATTTCAATGTAACCATCATTAATATCATATCTCTCTCTAGACTCAGGTGAGCTAACAGGTGTAATAGTGTCTTCACTAGGAGTTTCAGTATTTCCTAGACTAGCCATAGTAGCATCTAGGAAAGGACCTGATGAACCACTCGCATCAAGCATAGTAGAAGTAACATCATGAGTATCAGAAGCAGTTTCAGATTCAGCAGTAGTAGCAGTATAACATGTATATGTGGTGGTGGTGTAACAAGCTTACTTATAACAGACGGTGAATCAAGAGCGGCAGAGGTGTTTAGGGTCGTACCTCTTCTTGTAGTGGATGGTAAAATAGAAAACTTTCTATCACGAGACTTCCCCATGATGAAAGGAATAACAGTGAACAATAATAGATCCAAGTGAACTTACAAATAAAGCTTTGCTCCTCGGCAATGGCGCCAGAAAATAGTCTTGATGACCCACAAATATAGCGAATCACATTAGTCTTCGAGGGTAGTATTGTCGTGGGAATGACCACGACAGATGCTGCAATCGGCAGCGAGTAGTAGAACGAAGGGCAAGGGTGGCCAGCCATCTGCGGTGCGAGATGAGGGCGAAGACACAGGGTTTTACCCAGGTTCGGCCCCCCGGAGGGTAAAGACCTACTCCTGCTAGATTGTATTATGATGAAGGTACAATGGGGCGAGCTCGATGGCTAGGCGGCGAGTCGCTTGGGTGGATGATGGAACGTACGTTTACACGCCCTGTAGGGAGGTTTATATAGACTCACCCTTCCTAGGGTTTACATATATCAACCGAATCAGTTAAGGTTTCGGCACTCGTTTAACCTAATCTGACTGGGCCTATCTACTGTCCTGGGCCTTCAGCTTCCAGTCGCTTGGATCCACGCCAGGTCTTGATCTAGTCGCCGTCTTGCAGGTCCACTCGCCAGTTCATGGGCCAGTCGAAAACGTCCTGCTGGGTATACCCCGGTAGGCATATCCCCATCAGTAGTCCCCGAGGCCGTCGTCGATTGGACGCAGGTGGCTGCTGGCAGTCGGAGCATAAGGGTCCAATGCGGACACCCAGTCGAATCGGTGGTGGGCTCCTGAATAAAGGGAAAAAGTAGTCATTCTGGTCGCAGCTCGGCAAAATATTTAGTCACTGTCGTAGTGATCGGGTCGGCGAGCGGAGTGGCTGAAGTTGGACCATCAAGCACAGTCAAAACTAGCCGTTGGGGTAATCCAACGGTAACTTTTGGCGTAATCACCGCGTAGTAATGGCTCCCTGATTTGGCGGGTAACAACCGCTATATAAAGGGAATGGTAGGCGATCGGAGAACCATCTCCTCGTCATTTCCTCCGATTTCGCACACCTCCGTTCTCCTCCGCATCGCGATCCAGCCAGTCCAAAATCCTACGACCCCCACGATCCTTTCCGCCAATGGCCCCCTCCACCGAACCATGGGGTAGGTCCAAGTGTACGAGAGCGTTACTGGCGTCTTTCGAGGAGGCCGGGATCCTGCGCGCCGGCAGGTGGCGCATCCCCGCGGCCGGAGAGGTGACTCCGGACCCACGCGAGGGAGAATTCATCTGCTTCACCAGCCACCTAGAACGGGGGCTGGGATTCCCCACATCCCTCTTCTTCCGGCGCTTCTACGCCTTCTACGGGATCCAGCCATCGGACCTGGGCCCGCACAACATCGAGCAGCTCACCATTTTCGTGGCGTTTTGCGAGTGCTACCTGGGCTGCAGGCCCTACTTCCCCCTATGGCAAGATCTGTTCCACGGGAGGATCAGTCGTGAAGAAGCAGGCGGCCCAATGCTCGCTGCGGGCGGCCTGGCGTTTCAGTTGAAGTCGAAGGCCTCATTTTTTGACCTGATGCTACCTGCCAAGGCGGCGAGTGAGTGGAAGAAGTCTTGGTTTTACGTTACCGAGGTGACTCCAGACGGCGAGGTGGCGATTCCGAGATACTCCGCCGACTGGCCCGAGCCGCGCCGACTCCAAGTCGGCAAGCTTCCAATGGACCAGTGGATGGTCGTGGATGAGGTGCTTCAAACCATCCGCGGCCTAAAGAAGAAGGGTCTTCAGACCATCAACTTGTACAACTGCTGGCTCGGGCGGTGACTCGTTCCCCTGGCCCGCCGTGACCATTATATGTACGAGTACACGGGCCGGGAGGACTCGACGAAATCCTGCCTCGCCGAGTGGAAACTCGAGGACTACCTCCCGGCGTTGAAGAAGATCACCCAGGCAGCGTACCTGGACGCGAAGGCTAGGGTCGCCCCTACACCGCGAAGCATCCAGCCCCGGCGGTAAGTCATTTTTCTATCATTCGCAATCGCAGTTGATGCTGTCGCGGTTATACTGATACTGTCTCATGCCTATTGCGAGTGTGGAAGGGTGGATTCCGCCCGCGGAAGACGAGAATTCGAGCTCGTCTGTCCAGGACGGGGGCGAATCGCCTCCTGCAAGGGGCGGCGTCGAGAGTGACAGGAGCGGCGACGACGACGAGTCCGAGGAAAAGGTCGCCCCGCTGGTTCGCAAAACTCGCGGACAGCGTCAGCGTGAGCTCGAAGTGAGCAAAAGCCTCGAACGTCATGACGATGACGACGACGAGCTCCCCGAGCACACCTCGCGTCACGAGGCTACTCCGTAGAAAAAGAAGAAGAAGAAAGAAGTGAAGGCCCCTCCAAAGAGGAAGACGAAGCCGACGAAACAAGCATCTCCGCCTCGTTCTGTGAGTAGCTTCGACGGCATCAGCCCGGCCAGGGACGAAGCGCTACAGATGACGGCGGCACCGGATGCCACCGCCGTCCTGAGTGAGGTGCCTCTGGCCTCAATGCCTCCCCCATTCGCCCCAGTCTCTGGGTCGGGGGTCGCTCCAGCCGCGACAACTTTGCCTCCCAGGAGAGCTCCTACCGAAAATGTTGCGGAGGCTCCTGTTGCGGCCTTGTTAACAAAGAGTCCGTCCGTGTCTTGGGCGCACGATGTCCTAGAGATGGGCCTCAGTCGACGACTGGGCACCGAACTGGAGAAGCCGGCTGGCATCCGCACGGGGCTGCGGTTCATTCCAGTCGCCAAGTGAGTTTTATTCACCTGCTGTATTTTTCATTGTAGTCGAACCACTTTGCTCATATACTCAATTTGCAGGACTGGGGTTAAAAAGATAGGCCATCCATCCGTGGCCAAGGTGCCGCCAGTTGTCGCCGAGGAGGCCCCCTCTCAGAAGAGGAAGGCTGATGAGGTCGCTGCCCCCACAGACAGTGCCAAGAAGGCCAAAAGCGACGAAGTCGTCACGGTGTCTGACGACACGACGATTGCTCCGAGTAATCCTCCGGCGGGGACGGCCTCGGCGACCAAGGAGGGTGCTTCCTCGCCTGGGATGGCCGAGCCGGCCTCTTTTGGTGCCGGCGCATCCATCGTGACCTTCCCCCGCTTCATGGCCAAAGCGGCCACGGCGAGTGGTACCATGCCATCGAGCCGCGCACCTGGGGTCGCCGAGACGGAGGTCGAGCAGCGTCGCGGGCACACTCCGGCTCTTCTCCCATCCGTGGACGCACTACAACTTCATGGCATGCTGGGCGCAACCATCCAGGTATGTCCAGTCCCCGAGGATCGGGCTACTGAATTACAGTGGTCAGATTCTTTTGGTGCTTGATTTTATTTCTTGCGCCCAGTCCCCGAGTGCGCATTCGCTGAATTTCAGCGGGTGGGCGCTCCGGATTTTTGATCGCCAGTCCCCGAGTGTCTAGTCGCTGAATTTCAGCGGGTAGGCACTTAGGATTTTTGATCTCCAGTCCCCGAGTGTCCAGTCGCTGAATTTTAGCGAGTGGGCACTTTAGGATTTCGTTTTTGCTAACTGTTTGACTTTTGCACAGGGTTTGCAGCGTGAATCAGCCGACCGTCTTGCTGCGAAGTGTCGTGCGGAGAAGGAACTTGTCGCCGTTCAAGAGGCGAACAAGGGACTCCAAGCGATTGCTGCGAAGGCAGAAGAGGTTCGCCAGGGCCTTGTCCCGGCGAGTGAGCTGACGGCGGCGTAATCAGCGTTGAGTTTGGCAGAGAAGCGGATCGCCGACCTTGAGCGTGAGCTTGCGGACGCGAAGGAGGAGGCGAGCTCGGCGGATGGGCGAGCCAAGGCTGCTGTTACGGCCGCCGCTGAGGAGCGTAAGGTCTCCGACACCCTTGTTGCTAGGCTTCAAGACGACTACTCCTCTCTTCAAAACTTCATCACAGAGCTCTCCCGCCCTTTGATTGGTATGTGTGCCGCCTCTGCCTATAATGTTTCCATTGTGCGATGTTTGATGTACTCACTACCCCTCCTGTCCACAGGTCGGATTATCGACAGCGCGGAAGAGGCGCAGTCGTTCGACGCGCGGCGGTGTGTGGCCACTCTGGTCGACTCGACCACGCTGTCTGCGACTTGTATTCGGGCGTATCTTCAGGAGATGTCGCCCACGGAAGTGTTTCCCAGCGACCTCGTCGAAGTGTGGCGGTACTTGGAGAATGCGCCGTCAGTCGTCGAGTTTATGACGCGGTCGGCGTTCCGGCGTGGGGCGGCGATGGCGCTTAGCCTTGGGCTCGCCCACTTCCCGGAAGATTTCGATCTTGATGACGTGACGAGTGGCTACCCATTGTCGACTGGCTCGGTGGAGATCGCCGAGGTGCTGAAGCTGACGGACCGCGCCGCGGTATACTCCGAGCGCGTCTGGGCGATGGGCGACCTCCTTCCTTATCAGGAGACGATCGTCGCACCCCACGACCCCGAGCCGCAGCACCGGGACTTCAAGATCGAGCAGCCCTTACATGCGGCAATGGCGGGTGAGTTGACGACGTACCCGTCAAACCCGTACACTCTCTTCATTCGCAACCGCAAGGGTGGCGGCGAGTCGTCATCGAAGCCTGCGGAATAAGACATTGTGCCCCGGGGCGTTAGTAGCGGTTTGGCCATTGGGCGCACATTGTACTGTGTAACAAGTATGATCTGCTATAATGGAATATCACGTTATTTTGTGAATTTCCGTGTGTTTGTGATTGAGGGTTGAACGAGTCCCCGAGCGCGTCCGCCCTTTTTATGGGGTTTACCTCGTTTGTTATGTGTTTGTGATTTTGAACGTTTTGTTACTGAGGTCGACTCGCCCGAACTCGGAAAGCCAGTCGCAAGGCGACTCCCATGAGTGCTCTGTACTTCACCGTTTTCCCTTGTGCGAACGAGGTCGGGTAGCCCAGTCCCCGAGCGTGGTACTTGGTTGTTCTAGGCGCGACTCTAGGGTGGGTAAGGACTTGGCGCGTTAGAGTGAGCGCATCACTCCTGCCTGGCCCGTCGGGTCAGTCGCATGGCGAGTCCTGGGCATGCTCTCATACTTGGCTTTTTCCCTAGCCGCTCGCGCTGAATGGTCGTCAGTCCCCGAGCGTGGTACTTGGCCGTTCGAGTCGCTGTGTCGAGGATGCGGAGGATCATGGTCGTTGTGAGGAGAGAAGGCAGTTGTCTTGGCTCGTTAAGCCAGTCGATCTAGGCGACTCCAATGGGGCTCCGGGTAGGCGTTTTTCGTGGACGTTACAAGACCTGGGGTAACCCAGTGCCCTTGTAGCGCACTGCTTGGCCGTGCCGATGGCTGTACCAGAGGTTGACTTCTGCAGTTAGCTTGGTGCTGTTACTACAAGTGTGGGTGGCACAAGACACGGAGAGTAGACGCAATTTGCGGTAACCAATATTTTTATTTCATAGCGACTGGGGGATACATATGTGGAGTTCTAGGAGTAGAACTTCCGCAGGAGGTTTACATTCCATGGTCGCTTGACGTCGAGTTTGCCGTCCCCGCGGACATCGATGAGGTAGTAGGCGTCGTTGCTGAGTACTCGCCCGAAGGCGAATGGTCCCTCCCATGGGGGGGAGAGCTTGTGCATGCCCTTCTTGTCCTGGATGAGGCGTAGCACCAGGTCGCCTTTCTGGAAGGTGCGAGTTTTCACCCGCCGGCTATGGTAGCAGCGGAGTCCTTGCTGGTAGATGGCAGTGCGAGAGCGTGCTAGGTCGCGTGTCTCGTCGAGTTGATCGAATCCGTCCTGACGTGCGAGTTCGTTCGCAGCCTCCGTGTAGTGGACGACCCTTGGCGAGTCGTGCTTGAGGTCGGTGGGCATGACTGCCTCGGCGCCGTACACCATGAAGAAGGTGGTGAACCCTGTCGACCTGTTGACCGAGGTGCGGATGCCCCAGACGACGGAGGGTAGCTCCTCGACCCAGCACCCGGCGGTGCGCTCGAGTGGTACTTGGAGCCGTGGCTTCAGACCGTGGAGGATGCTCTGGTTGGCCCGTTCCGCCTGGCCGTTGGACTCTGGGTGGGCGACTGACGCGAGGTCGAGCCGGATGTGGTGTTCCTCGCAGAACTCGGCCATGGCTTCTTTGGCGAAGTTGGTGCCGTTGTCCGTGATTATGATGTTTGGGAACCCGTAGCGATATATGAGCTCGCGTAGGAATTTTGTGGCGGTCTTCCCGTCGCATTTCCAGACTGGCTTGGCCTCTACCCACTTGGTGAACTTGTCGACCGCGACCAGGAGGTGGGTGAAGCCAGAGGGGGCCTTTTTGAAGGGGCCTACCATGTCCATGCCCCATACGGCGAATGGCCAGGTGATGGGGATTGTCTTGAGTGCTGAGCTCGGCACATGTGTCTGGTTGGCATACTTCTGGCACCCGGCGCACCGTTGGACAATGTCGACCGCGTCGGCGTGTGCGGTGGGCCAGTAAAAGCCGTGTCGCATAGCCTTTGCGACCAGAGAGCAGGCTCCGGCGTGGTGGCCGTAGTCGCCGGAGTGGATGTCATGGAGGATCTTGCGTCCTTCGGCGGGTTGGACGCAGCGTTGGAACATGCCGGTCATGCTGCGTCTGTGGAGCTCGCGGTCGATGATGACGAAGGATTTGCATCATCGTGTTATCATCCGGGCGTCTGTTTCGTCTGCCGGCAAGGTGCCTCCTTCCAGGTAGGCCATGTATGGCCTGGTCCAGTCTTCTGGCTCGGCGATGAGTGCGACCAGGGCTGCCTCTGGTTGCAGCGGGACTCCGATGTAGATCTCCCTTGGGGTAGAGACGGACGGCTTAGTGATCGTGTCGAGGAAGACGCCGGCGGGTGGTGCGAGTCGAGCCGACCCAATGCGAGAGAGTGCGTCGGCCTCTTCGTTCTTCCGCCTGTCGATCCACTCGACGGAGTAGCCTGCGAAGTGTCCGCCCAGCTTGTCTACTGCCAGGCGGTACGCCGCCATGGTGGGAGAGACGGCGTCGCAGGTGCCAGCGACTTGCCCAACGACGAGGACGGAGTCTCCGTAGCAGCGTAGGCGGTTGACATTCCTCTCCTTGGCAACTCGCATGCCGTGGAGTAGTGCCTCGTACTCGGCCATGTTGTTGGTGCAGGGGGTGAAGTCGAGGCAGAGGACGTAGCGGAGCTTGTCTCCCTTCGGTGAAGTCAACACGATCCCTGCTCCTGCTCCGTCCGCGTTCTTGGAACCATCGAAGTGCAGGCTCCAGTAGTGGAGGTATGGCATCTTTTCCGGCTGCTGGGCCTCTTCCCAGTCGGCGATGAAGTCCGCGAGGGCCTGCGACTTGATCGCTTTTCGTGGCTCGTACTTGATGTTGTGGACGCCGATTTCGACGGCCCACTTGGCGACTCGCCCGGTCGCCTCACGGTTGCGGATGATGTCCTGCAACGGTGCTGAGGAGATGACCGTGATCGGATGCTCCTGGAAGTAGTGCGGCAGCCGCCGCTGTGCTCTGAAGACTGTGTATACCAGTTTCTGGTATTGCGGGTACCGCTGGCGCGACTCGGTGAGGTCCTCGCTGATGTAGTACACCGATCGCTGTACCGGGCGCTCCTTTCCTTCCTCCGGCCGCTCGACAACCATGACGGCGCTGACAACGCGTTCGGAAGCCGCGATGTAGACCAGCATGGGTTCTTTGTCGACGGGGGAGACGAGTAGCAGTGCTTCGAGTAGCACCTTCTTGAGGTCGCGGAGGGC
The DNA here is from genome assembly GCA_916181665.1 of Avena sativa. Taxonomy (NCBI): domain Eukaryota; kingdom Viridiplantae; phylum Streptophyta; class Magnoliopsida; order Poales; family Poaceae; genus Avena; species Avena sativa. The sequence continues at coordinate 325,790,527 of OV702282.1, forward strand.
GTCGTCCGCCTCCTTGTCCCACTGGAAGGTGGGGTTCTTCCGCATCAGGCGGTATAGGGGCATCGCCTTTTCGCCCAGTCGGGGGATGAAGCGGCTGAGATCCGCGACTCGCCCGGCCAGCTTCTGGACGTCGCGCAGGCACTCGGGTTTGCCGAGTCGAGCGATTGTGTCGATCTTGTTGGGGTTCGCCTCGATCCCACGCTTGGAGACGACGTACCCCAGTAGTTGCCCTGCTGGTACACCGAAGGTGCATTTGCCTGGGTTTAGCTTTATCTTGTATTTCCGCAGGTTGGCGAATGTTTCCGCCAGGTCGGCGAGTAGATCGCCCTGGCGAGCGGACTTTACTACCACGTCGTCGATCTAGACGTGGATATTGCGGCAAATTTGGCTCGCAAGGCATTCCTGCATGCACTGCTGGTAGGTCGCCCCGACGTTCTTGAGGCCGAAGGTCATGGCGGTGTAGCAGAAGGCTCTGAATGGCGTGATGAACGCCGTCTTTTCCTCGTCCTCGATAGCCATTTTGATCTCGTTGTATCCAGAGTAAGCGTCGAGGAAACACAGCGACTTCGAGCCCGCGGTGGAGTCGATTATTTGGTCGATTCGCGGGAGGACGAATTGCTCCTTCGGGCAGGCGCTGTTTAAGTTTGTGTAGTCGATACACATCCTCCAGGTCCCGTTTTTCTTCTCGACTAGGACTGGGTTTGCCAGCCACTTGGAGTATTTTATTGGCCGAATGAAGCCTGCAGCGAGTAGACGCTGCACCTCCTCGGCGATGGCTCAGCGGTGCTCTTCATTGAAGGGCCGTAGCGACTTCTTGACAGGTCGCACTTTGGGGTCGGTGTTGAGTTTGTGCTCAGCGAGTTCCCTAGGGACACCAGGCATGTCAGAGGGCTTCCATGCAAAAATGTCCTTGTTCTCACGGAGGAACTCGATGAGCGCGCCTTCCTATGCTGGGCTCATGCCCGTCCCAATCATCACCGTCTGGCTGGAGTCGCCTAGGACCAGCTCGACGGTGCGGGTGTGCGTCGTCGCCTCGAAGGCTGAGGTGTTGACGCCCTCCGAATTGGGCTTCTTGAGTATGGTGGGGTCGTCATTTTTGACCCCGCTCGCGTATTTGGCGAGCTCGTCGGCGTGGTTGGTCTCTGCCGCGATGACGACGTCGGCGAGCTCGGCTCCTTTGGCCTCGCACTCGGCGGCCATGTCGGGGTCGCCGTTGACGGTGATGACGCTGCACGGCCCGGGGAGCTTCTTCGCGTTGTACACGTAGTGGGGCGCTGCCATGATCTTGGCGAACGCCTGGCGCCCCAGGACGCAGTGGTAGGGGCTGTCGAAGGGTACCAGCTCGAAGACGATCCGCTCGGTGCGGAAGTTTGCTGGTGTGCCGAAGGTGACTGGAAGCGTGACCTTGCCGATAGGGTACGCCTTCCGACCGGGGACGATGCTGTGGAACATGGTGTAGGTCGTTTCGACCATCGACTGCGGGAGCGGCAGTCGGCTGAAGGTGTCCAGGTACAGGATGTTGATGGAGCTGCCGCCGTCCATCAATGTCTTGGGGAGCCAGTAGTCTCCCACCTTGGGCTTGACCACCAGGGCGACTCGGCCCGGGTACTCGACGCGTGGCGAGTGGTCCTGGCGGCTCCAGGTGATGGGCTGCTCCGACCAGTTGAGGAACTGGGGAACGTCCACCTGGGCCACCATGTTGACGGCGACGACGCGGGCGATGACCTTCTTCTCGCGCTTCATGTTGAAGCCTGTGAAGGTGTGGAGCGAGCCGGCCACACTGCCGAATTTTCCGCCGTTTGGCGGGTTGTTGTCGGGGTCCTCCCGCGCTCGCCGTGCTTCTCAATCTCCTTGAGAGAGTGGCAGTCGGCGGTCATGTGCGTGGCGGGCTTCCCTTCCCTTCTGTGAAACGCACAAGGTTGGTTAAGGAGGGCCGCGGGGTCGAACCTTGGTTTCGCCTTGTAATTGCCGCCGTCGCGGCGTTGCCCTTCGTCGCGGCGGAAGCTCTTGGGCTCGCGCTGCGCGTGCCCAGCGTTGGCGACGAAGTCGACTTGCCCGTCACTGCGGCGCTTGCCGGTGAGGCGAGTGTTGCTGTAGCGTAGGTCGGACCGTCGTACGTTGTCGGTGCCATTTGTGCGGCGTTGACCGCCCGACTCGTCGTCGGTTTCCTGGTTTGGGTCTTCCTCCACGTATCTCTTGGCGATCTCGAGGAGATCCGGTATGTTGTCGAGTGTGCGGGAGTGCCGTTTGAGCTTGGCGACCAGGGGCTCGTAGCGGCACGAGGTCTTGAAGCAGTGGATCGCGGTGTCCGGGTGGATGCCGACCGCGTTGTACCATAGTTCTTGCCACCGCTGGACCCAGCTGCGGGTCGACACGCGGGGTCCCTAGACGCATCGTTCCAGGTCCTCGATGGTGGTGGCGCGGGTGTAGGAGCACTCGAAGTGCCTGACGAAGGCATCGCGCATCTCTTCCCAGGAGTCGATGCTGTCCGGGGGAAGAGTGTTGATCCACTGCCTGCACGTTCCCTCCATCATCAGGGGGAGGTAACGGGCAGCTAGCAGGTCTGTGTGGCCAGCGATCCCCATCGCCATGAGGTAGGTGTCTAACCACACGGAGGGGTCGTATGAGGGGTCGTACTTCTCTATTTCCTTCGGCGCTTTGAAGTTCGCCAGGTATTTTTCGCCTCGGATCATCGGTCTGAAGCACCGGGGCCCGAGTCGGCTTAGCAACCCCATTGGTTCGCCGTCGCGGCGATTGGTTAGGGTGTGCCGCAGGTCGTCGGGCTGGCGTGCGCGCCAGCTTTGGTTGTTGATGATGTGGGTGCGGGCGTCGACGGGCTGACCGTTGGCGGCGACGAAGTTGGTCGCTGGCCTGGGGTTGTGGGTGGAGAGTGCCGCGTTCGCGGGTCGGTGTTGGAGCTGCAGTGGTTCGGGTGGCGGGCAATTGAGGGTGTTTGCCACCAATGGGCGGCCGCTTGAGGCCGCTCGGCTCCCCGAAGAACGCGAGTACACCTGACCCTGCGAGTCGGCGCCTGTGTTTTGCTGCTCGACCGCCTTTGCGAGCAGGGCCCTGACGTACTGGATCTGTAGGGCGCCGTCGCCAGTGGCCGTGATGTTGTCGGCCGCTGCTCGACCTGCCACGAGTTTATCCATCGGGGTGGAGAATAGTGGTAGGCCGTTCGCGTCTCGCTCTCGTAAGGAGACCACTATCCGCGGCTGAATCCTGGGGGGTGTGCGGTTGGGTGGAGGTGGGCCGCCCATCGCCGTCGACCCTGGTGGGGGCCGGGCGCTTCCTCCTGGTGGCGCGTTCTCGCAGATCACGCGCTCAGCCACGCGGGCCGGGTCGTTCTCGTCGTCGAAGTTCAGGGCGCGCCCCTGGACGGTGGGGTTCAAGTGCGACCTGATTCGCTGCTGGTGGTAGCGCGACAGCTCCTGCACCGTCACCTGCTCGAGGCGAAATTTTTCGCGCTCGGCTTGCTCCTTGCGGACTGCCTCCGCTAGCTTCAGGCGGAGTTCCTCGACCTGCGTCGCCGTTGCATTGGGAGGGATCGGGGTGGAGAAGGGATCCTCCGGCGAATCGGTGCCAGTCGCCATGTAGGTCGCGGCGTGGCGACCGGTCCCCTCGCGGAGATCGGCGGAGTTTTCCGACTCGGAGTCGAAGTCGAAGATCCCAAGGATGGAGGGATCCTCGAAGTCTCCCACGTTGGAGACCTGGGTGATGGAGCCTACGGGCGAAGCCGCGGTGATGGATCCGGTGAGTGACGCCGGGGTCGCCGAGTCGGCGTCGTCGTTGAGGCCGCGTCTTCCGTGGCCGTGGAGTTTTCAGCCACGTTGTTGTGGGCCGAGTTGTACTCGGAGGCGAGGCGATGGATCGTGCGGACCTGGCTCTCGGAGAGACGGTCGCGTGGCGGCGACTCGCGGATGCGAGCCGAGTCCTCCGAGACGATGACGTCGGTGAGGCCGACGAAGAGGCTGATCGTGCCGACCGGCAAGATCATGCTGTGCGTGACGGGTCGCGCCGCCGGGACGTAGCTGCTCGGAAAGATTTAGAGCATCTCGCCGATCGCTATCATGCGGCCGGTGGCGACCGACTCGTTGATGGGCAGATTGGATCTTGCCGCAGAACACCGGCCAGACCAGCCAGGCCCCACGGTGGGCGCCACTGTCGTGGGAATGACCACGGCAGATGCTGCAATTGGCAGCGAGTAGTAGAACGAAGGGTAAGGGCGGCCAGCCATCTGTGGTGCGAGATGAGGGAGGAGACACAGGGTTTTACCCAGGTTCGGCCCCCCGGAGGGTAAAGACCTACTCCTGCTAGATTGTATTATGATGAAGGTACAATGGGGCGAGCTCGACGGCTAGGCGGCGAGTCGCTTGGGTGGATGATGGAACGTACGTTTACATGCCCTGTAGGGAGGTTTATATAGACTCACCCTCCCTAGGGTTTACATATATCAACCGAATCAGTTAAGGTTTCGGCACTCGTTTAACCTAATTCGACGGGGCCTATCTACTCTCCTGGGCCTTCAGCTTCCAGTCGCTTGGATCCACGCCAGGTCTTGATCCAGTCGCCGTCTTGCAGGCCCACTCGCCAGTTCATGGGCCAGTCGGAAACGTCCTGCTGGGTATACCCCGGTAGGCATATCCCCATCAAGTATTACCCAATTTATCGATTCGACACAAGGGTAGCCAAAGAATACTTGGAAGCCTTAACAACTGAGTTGTCAATTCAACTGCACCTGGAAATAGTTCTTGCTCACAGAAGTTTATCAGTAGCAATAGTTCATGGTAGCAAAAGCAACACAACAGCAGCAGTAGAACAAGAGCAATAGTAACAGTAGTAGGAAACAATAGGATATGAGTGCGGTAGGCATATGGATGGATGGACGAGCGTTGCATGGACAAGTCTAAACATGTTACTTCAAGATCTAGGGAAATTGCAGATAAATAAGATAAAGCACCCAAGTACTAAACAATCATAGGCACGTGTTCCATATATAGTCATGCGTGCTCGCAAGGAGAACGTGCACAACATCTTTTGTCCTGCCAGCCCATTGCAGTGGGACCTCAAGGGAACTACTAGCAATTAAGGTGCTCCTTTTAATAGAGCACTGGAACAAAGCATTAACACTCCGTGAACACATGTGATCCTCGTATCATAGCCATCCCCGCAGGTTGTCCCAATTTCTGTCACTTCGGGGCCTTTGGATCCGGACAATGATATGTGTACACAACTTGCAGATAAGAGCACAAACAATACTATCATAATGATTCAATAATAAGTTCAGATCTAAGATCATGGCACTCGGGTCCTAGTGATAACCATTAAGCACAACAAGTTGCAACAAAGTCAAATAGCACTAATAAAGATACTAGGCACCATGCCCTCACAATATTATTCGATTACATGATAGAACTCATCCAATCCCTACCATCCCCATATCCTGCAACAGGGAATTACTCACTCATGGATGAGGGAAACATGGATGGTTGATGGAGAGGTGATGACACTCTCCAAATTCCCCGTCCCGGCACGGTGCCAAAACGGAGTTTCTGGTTCTGAATCACGTTTTCTGGTGGTGGCGGCGCAGCGGAACTCGTTTTGTAAAAAATCGTTGAACCCCCTGAGTTTTTAGGCCATAAGGCAACTTATAGGGGAAGAGGGAGGCCGAGGGGGTGCCTGGGGAAGCCACACCCCCTCCAGGCATGGCCAGTGTAGAGGTCCCAACCTTTAATAAGGTAGAGATCCCTGTGTTTACAATGCTAGTCCCTGGATCAATAGCTAGCATCCACAGTTAAGATGTAATATCAAGAAACAAAGGTCATAATACAACTTTGTAACCAAGAATAAAATAATTTATTACATCTTTCATAGCTCATTTGGCTATCTCATTACAATGCAGCAGAAATAACTATAGCATGGGGTCCTTCATCTTCAAAGTGCCACAGGCAAACATGTTGGTTGTAGACTTGTAATCCTAATCAACACACTTCACTAATATCAAATAAACCTGCAACATAACGAGTTACAGCCACAAGGGTCAATACATTTGCATTGTATTGGCAAGTGATACTATGGTAGTATAGTGGTAACTATCATCTATATGCATTTGGCTAAGTGGAGCTTAGGCTTGCTTTGCTCAAAATAGATTGACCTTACCATTTGAAAACACTAAGTTTTTGCTTGACAAAATCACCCAAGGCATCTCCCAATAGAAATTGGTGATCCTTTAACCCTTGTTCAACCACAAGTTTTTAACTTAGAAATTGGGATGAGGAGATTCTTGATAGCTTCCATGTCTTGATGCTCAAATTGTCCTTTACCAGGGACATGGCTAAGTACTTAGATTTTACACTCTGCAGAGGTGGTGCACTTTCCCCACAAGACTTGGTTTCACCAAGACAAGATCTTTCAGAAGCCTTCCCTTAGACCAAAATGGACGCGCTCCAATCTATCAATCCCCTACCACCAACTGTACATTTGGCTAAGTTATTGCAACCTATATGATCCAGACAGAGCCCATAATGCCAAGTGGCTGCACTTGAAGCTTCTCAACATTTGACATCTCAAATCTCTTTCTTGGGTGGCCATCCACAAGTGAGATACACAAGGTAAACCATAGAAATGGGCCTTGTGAACCACTCAACACAAACCATTCCTTCCATTCCACCCAGGTGATTCATTCACTTAGTTGTTTTATTAAACAAAACACAAGTCCTTGACTTAGAAATATTCTATAGCATGAAATATAATCCACCCTTGTTTTCTACTAGCTAAGCTAAGCATGATAGTATTAGGAATCTTAACTTAGGAAATTTCTACTAAGGTTTCATCTACTAGGATTTCCCATGGCATAGTTTACACTTAGCAAAATTCCATGCAAGTCGTACTTAGAAATATCACTAATGCATAGTGAAAATAATAGGACAAAAGTATGAAGCATCACTTGACTTTTTGGTAGAGACTATAAGTTCACTCCTTGTCCTTGAAATATTCACACTCTTCAAATCACTACAATTCAATCAAGCAAAGTACAATTTCAATCTACCATTCAAGCAAACATCACATAAAATATTAAAAACAAAGCAATGCATGCAAGCATGCCAAAGATTGTTTTATTTGGAAAAGTGGTTTATAATAGGTTATAAACATTCTAAAACACCTATTGGTCATTTTATAGAAGTGGCAAAACCATTTGTAAAAGGTTTTACTTATAAACCATTTTTAAACCAAATCAATATTTTATGTGATTGAAAATGCTTTTAGCAAAGTAATAATCTTTATAGGGTTCACCAAATACATTTTCAAATCATAAAACATGGTGTTTAGGGTCAGAGAGTTTAAATCAAAACATTTCCCAAAGGTTTTCTCCAAAAAGCATTTTTAACATATAAACAATATTTTTATTTGACTAGAAATGGTTTAAATCCAAGATTTATTCTTTTGCTTCATCAAATATGTTTTTGAAACCACAAATTGATTTCTATGGTCAGGAGGTTCAAAACAAACCATTTGCCAAAGATTTTATCCCCAAAATAATTTTAGAAAGAATTTTATACCCCAAATATGCCTACACAAGTTTCTGCAAAAACAATCATTTTTCCAGAAGCAATTTACTAAAAAAAGGCCATGGTTGGAAAGTACTTGTCTTGCTGATTCCATTGATATAAAAATTGCAAAATTTGGACGTGTTGTTTGAAAGTTATGAATTTTACAAAATTGAACATCTAATAGAACATAATTTCTGTTTTAAATCAACTCTGGGCCACGTGGCTGCTTCCTATTAGACAAAAACGGTTCGCGTGGGTTGACAGATACAGACCGCAGGATCTAACTTGATCGCACAACATAGATCGCTACTTACCCCTTCGGTTAAATCTAATCTCATTCGTCAGATTAAGATCCTACGGACCTCAATGCTCTGCCAAGAAGCAGCGGCGCTGTCGGCGGCGTGTGGCGGCACGCGCTCTGGCTACGGCAGAGCCGGCGATACAGGATGCAAAAGGGCAGAGGAAAGGTGTATGGTTCCCAACCTTTGATAAGGTAGAGATCCCTATGTTTACAATGCTAGTCCCTGGATCAATAGCCAGCATCCACAGTTAAGATGTAATATCAAGAAACAAAGGTCATAATACAACTTTATAACCAGGAATAAATAATTGATTACATCTTACATAGCTCATTTGGCTATCACATTACATTGCAGCAGAATATCTATAAAGCATGGGGTCCTTCATCTACAAAGTGCCACAGGCAGTCATGTTGGTTGTAGACTTGTAATCCTATTCAACACTTCACTAACATCAAACAAACCTGCAACATAATAAGTTGCAGCCACAAGGGTCAATACATTTGAATTGTATTGGCAAGTTTCACTACTATGTAGAAATAAGTGGAACCTATCAATATATGCATATTTGGCTAAGTAGGGTTTAGGCTCATTTGCAGAAAGCAATATAGTTTTATCCTATCTTTTCAAAATAGTTTTGATCTTTTGACTAATCTTTCTGAACTCCTTGGAATACTCCAAGTGCTTCAAATCCCTTTTTGTCACCATCAAGTTTTACTTTGAGAAATTGTAATGTCGAGATCTTTCATAGCTTCAGGCCTTAGTTGCTCAGAATTGTCCATAACCGGGGACATGGCTAAGTACTTAGAATTTGATCTTCTGCAGAAGTTGTACACTTTACCCACATGACACAATCTCATCTTGATGCCACCAGTGGCCGCTGGATAAGTACTCACCAAGATGGAGTACTGGCAGATTGAGAATGTGACAAAGTCTTTCCATAGAAGTCCTCTCAATACACAATGCTAGCTTGTCTACCAGGCACCAATGTAGAGATAATATTTCCCTTACACAATTCTAGTTAACCTGAAGATGCCAATGCATGAGTCTTCCACTTTGTAGTTGACTAAGCGAGAGCCCATTTAGCATGTGGCTGTACACGAAAGCCACTGTACGAGAAACATGTTCAATCTCTAAGTCCCTGGGTGGTTTTCTTCTAGTGCACATACAAAAAGAGATAGCCATATAAACATGGTTCCTTTTGTTGCCACCTTGTCCAAAACTTGAGTATCCTTGTCCACCCAGCTGGTTCATTGAGTACTTGTTTTATTATATAAAACAAAATCTTTCCAACACTTCATATAATCATAACATGTATCTCATCCCAATATATAGCAAGGCTAAGCTTGCTACAACTACAATGTTTTCACTAAGGAATATATAAGGGTATCCTATTAGGATTTAGCATAGCATAAAATATAGTAGTCCTTTCCATGGATGTTACAAAAATCCACTAAGTGAAATGAAAATAGTAGGACTTGGATGATAATGTCACTTGCCTTTTTAGTAGAGAAAGTTGGTTCACTTCTTGATCTTGCAAATATCATACTCTTCTAACTTCACTACAATTCAATCAAGCAAACACAAATTCAACTAGCATTCCAACCATCTAACACACATAAAATAACACAAACAAGGTCATGCATGCAAGCATGCAAAAGATAGTTTTATTTGCAAAAGTGGTTTCTACTAGGATCTAAACATTATAATGTTCAAAGTGGTCATTTACAAAAGTGTTAAAACCATTTGCAAAAGGTTTTAACTATAAACCATTTTTAAATCAAATCAATATTTTATGTGGTTGAAAATGCTTTTAGCAAAGCAATATTCTTTAAAGGGTTCACCAAATATATTTTAATTCTCAAAACTTGGTGTTTAGGGTCAGAAGGTTTGAATCAAAACATTTCCCAAAGATTTCACTCAAAATCATTTCTAAATCATAATCAATATTTTTATTTGACTAGAAATGAGCTAATTCAAATATTTACTCCTTAACTTCACAAAATACATTTTTAAATCCATAAGTTGGTTCCTAGGGTCAGTAGGTTCACAACAAACCATTTTGCAAAGATTTCATCTCAAAAATATATCTAGAACAATTTTTATATTTAAAATAAGCCTACACATGTTTCTGTAATTTTAACCAATTTTCTAGAAGCAAAATATTAAACAAAGTGCATGGTTGCAAAGTACTTGTTCTGCTGAATCCATTGATATAAAATTTGCAAAATTTCGACGTGTAGAATTAAAGTTATGAATTTTTCAAGTTTGTATATCAAACAGATTCTAATTTCTGTTTTAAACAAAACCTTGTCCACGTGGCGTGTTTCTATTGGACGGTACTGCTTCGTGCGGATCAGTCTCTGCGAACCGTTGGATTTCACTTAAATCATATGGTGCAGATGGACTCATACCCCTTCAGTTAGATCTATTCCTAGCCAGACGATTCGCATCGCACGGCTCACAGCAGCTTGACCAGTAACTGGCGGCGACGACTGGCGGCGCACGCTCGGGCTACGGCGGAGCCGGTGATTCAGGAAACAAGAGGGATAACGGAGGTGCCTACCTTGCTCGTGGGAGTGTGGAGAAGCTCGAGGTGTGGTCGGCTTGGCGAGGACGCACCGCGGAGGCGACGATTGCTCGCCGGAGTGTGCAGCGGCGTCGGGTGGCTCTGTTTGTCGTCAGAGGTGAGGCTGCAGCTCGTGCCGAGGCAAAACAAGGACATGGTTAGACGCGTACCGTCCCGGGGATCTTGGGAGCATCAATAGGAAAGCTCGGGGCGGTCGGAGTTTACCGGAGGAGCTCGACGGAGACGAGACAGACGGCGGCGACGCTCTGTGTCGTTCTTGTCGACGCTAGGGGACGCGCGCGGGCGAGTGGAGTACACGGGAAGGTGCGCCTGGTGCTGGCGAGCAAGGTTGCATGCTCTGGGAGGAGAGGGGCAGCTGTGGTTCACCGGAATTGGCCGGGGATGCCGTCGGAGACAGTGGGTTCGAGCTCGCGATTGACGCAGCCTGGTGGCAAAGGGAGGGCGCTGTTTGGGGGGGGAAGAGAGAGGAGTCATGGGCGTTTAAGGGGGCGTGGTCGGGGGCGAGAATAACGCAGCCAATAACTCGTATTGATCGCCGGAGTTAATCGGCAGCAACGGCAGGGGGACGTGGTCTCGGGGTTGAAGACGACGCGCTGGCGGTGGGGTCTGTCTGTCAGCAAGGTGGAGGAGGTGGGAGTGGGGTCCTGCTGTCAGCGTCTGAGGGGGTGTGTTCGTGTGTAAGAAAACGATTCACTGAGGGGTTTTAGTTGGGCTGCGGGTTGGGCTTACTGGGCCTGTTAGCTGGGCTGCTGTTTGTTTCCCTTTTTTTATACTGAAGCTTTTTCCTTTTTCTATTTGAATTTCTGTTTTGATTTTCAAACAAATAATTCAAACAACAAATCAATTCAAACCACCACCAAAATTTGTATAGATTTTAATTCTGTTTAACAACACAATCCAAAGTCCAAAACAAAATAATTTTTTTTATTCTTTTTAGGATCCATTATATTAATAATTAAATAAATAGACCTTTGTCATTAATTCAAATAGGATTTAATCTATTTAAAAACTCTATTTGAAATCTAAATAATATAAAAACCAATTCAGTAGGTTTTATTTGAAAATAAAAACACTTGGAAATCTTATTTAAAATAAATTAACAAGTTTTAGTGTTTATTTAAAATGGAAAAGCCTTTACTTTAATAAAATTGGATATTAATAAATCCTCATTATTTTATTTAAATAAACCTTTACTGTTTTAATCAAAACAAAATATTTTATTTCAAAAGCTTGGCCAAGGTTTAATTTGGCTCTATAAAATAATCCTTATTTATAATTCTACCTTTTCTTTTGAAAACCAAATCTTTCTATTTAAAGATCCAAAAATAGTGATTCCAACTATTATAACTTTCTTTATTAATTTTTTATCTTTTTAAATCCCTTTAGTATTTCATTTGATCAAAATAGGTTTTGATGTTTCCAATTGGAATAAAAAAGTTTCTTCTCACCCTAAAAATCAACAAATGTTTATTTTGTTTATTTATTTTTCACATTTCAAAATTTGGAAAATTTTGGGATGTGACAAAAGGCTCACCGAGGTCGTCGCCGCGTGCTGAAGCTCAACGTATACGCGATGAGGCAAGGGGCGCACGGGGTGGTCGACAATTGCTGGCCGGAATTCTCTCTGGCGACGGTTGCTCTCTGTCGTCATCGAGGGCGATGCTACGAAGCATGCTAAGTCAAGGGGAGAACAGCGTTAGACGCGCAAGAGAGTCACGAAGTCATGTGGGTCAATGAGAGGAGGAGGCGCGGTCGGATGTTACCAGGGGGCTTCGCCGGAGAGGTGGCAGACGACGACGGTGTTCCGTTGAAGACGTTGTCAACGATGCAGAGCACCCGCGGGCGAGTTGGAGCTACGGGGAGGTTCGTCAGGAGATGGGGAGCAAGTGAGCATGGTCGAGGGGGCAAGCCGCGATGGAGGATGGCCGGAATTGGTGGAAGTTCTCGCCGGAGCAGAGCGTGGGGTCTGGTAAAATTGGTGCAGCCCGGTGGCGAGCTGGTGCGAGCGTGAGAGGGGAAGTGGAGAGGAGGGGCAGGCGGTTATGTACGCATGATCACGGGGCTGAATCAGCGCGCGGTTAAAGAGGAATCAAGGGCACAATCAATCGGCAGAAACGGCAACGAGGCATGGTCTTCGCGGGGAGGAAGATGACTGGGGAGGTGGGACCTGGCTGTCTGCGAGAGAGAGAGAGAGAGAGAGAGAGAGAGAGAGAGAGAGAGAGAGAGAGAGAGAGAGAGAGAGAGAGAGAGAGAGAGAGAGAGAGAGAGAGATAGAGAGAGAGAGAAGGTGGGGCCAGGCAGTCAGCGACTTTGCGGGTGGCTTCTCTGTTTCGAATCGTTTTCCTGCGGGAGAAGAGAGGGAGTGGGCTGCTGGGCCAGGTGGGTTAGTTGGGCTGGGCTGGGTCCTTTTTTCCCCGTTCGTGTTTCTTTTTGTTTTTCCCATTTGATTTTCTGTTTTGATTTTGTTTAAACAATTCAAGCATTCATTTGAATTCAAACTTCTCTCAAACTCTGAGTAGATTTTAATACTCATTAATAATACATTTTAAAGTCAAATTTAGAATATTTCTTTTATTCTTTTTTTAGGGTCTTTTCATTATATAAAATAGGCCCTTGCATTTATTCAAATAAGATCAAATATATTTTTAATCCTTATTTGAATTTCATTTTTCCACAAAACCTTTTCAGTAAGTTTTATTCAATTATTAGGGTGTCAAATAATTCACTTTGAATTATTTGGAATAATTTTAATATGATTTATTAATCATTTTAAATTGGGTACTTGTCTTTATTCCAATGAAATATAGTTTTAATTCCATTAATTTTATTTGGAAGATTTCTTTGATTTCATTTAAGTTAATTAAATAACTTTTAATCCATTTGGGTAAATTCCAAATTCTATTTTTCTAAGATTTAATTAATCCTTCTTATTAGGGATTTGTCTTTATTCAAATAGATCTAGAATTTGGTTAATGCCATTTTATTTGGAAATTCTTTATCCATTATTTTATTTGGATTTGGACTATATTTATTCCATTTTCTTATGGATTAGGCCAAGATTTAATTTGGCCTTTAAATATTCCTCATTTAATATTTCTTTCTCTATCTTATAAAATCCATATCTTTTTATTTATAGATCCAAACTTGGTGTTTTCAATTTGTATAATCTTATTTAATAATTATTTATCCTTTAAATATCCTTAGGATTATTTACTCACCATTTGGTATGGATTTCTAGATAGGTCCTTTATTTGCTTTGGAAATTCAATTTCCTTATCTTATTAAATTTATAAGATTTTATCTATGGCTCAAATTAAGTGAAACCAACTTCCATAGTTTTATAATATTTCTATTTGTCTTTCTTGATCATTTGTAAATGTTTGTTGACAAATTCTTATATGGGTCAAAACCATGGTCTTAGTGATAACTTGGAAATGTTTTCTTCCATTAGGGTTTTAGGGTTTTGGTTTATTCTCCAAGTGTTTAAATTTCCAGATGCATTTATGAAGATTGCAATCCACTTGATTTGAATTTAATTAGATTCAAACATTAACCAAAGTTTGTTCAAGATGGGATTTTAAGTTTCCATTTAGAAACAAAAGTTTCTTTTCACCCTAATTTTCAATAATTATTTATTTTGTTTATTTATTTTTCACATTACAAGATTTGGAAAATCTTGGGATGTGACAGGCTACCACCCTTAAAATAAATCTCGTCCCGAGATTTGGGAAGGATAGAGGTTACAAGTTGGCTCAAAGCAACTAGGGTACTACCACCCTTAAAAATTTTTCCAACTGGATTACATCCTGGCTTGCTTGGGATCTTGATGATACTTCTCTGGGCAAACATCTGCATAGTGCCCCTTGTTTCCACACTTGAAACATGTGACAAGGCTGAGATCCTTCATAGGCTTTATCTTGTGCTTCATCTTTTCTGGGCAATTGCTTGCATAATGTCCTTTGATCACCACAATTGTAACATGTGACAAGATTGAGTTCTTCACGTATCTTCTGTGGACAAGTTGACACATAATGGCCTAGCTCTTTGCAGTTGTTGCACCATACTTGGTTAATCTCCTTATATTTTTGTTTCTTCTCAGGACATTCATTGGCATAGTGTCCCATCTCTTTGCAATGGCAACATTGCACTTGGCTTTTATCCTTCTTCTTCTTGGGCTTCTCCAAAGCTAGGAGTGCTTCTAGTTCATGCTCTTCATATCTTATCTCAAAGGTAGGAAAGTTTCCTGGTCTCCTTGACCCTTTCCTTGGATAATACATATGTCTCCTCTTTGGTCCATCAAATTGAGTCATATTGCATGGAGGTGCAAGCTGAGATTTTCCTTTGTCTTCATTCTTCTTGGTAGACTTTGTTTTCTCATGGAAGTCTGCAATCTATTGTTGTACTCCACCTTGTTTCCTTTGTTGAACTATGGAATATATGGGGCATTGGATAGGGACATGATTATTTCCTTCACATAGGAAACAAGTAGCTTGAGATGTGGGGCATTGGTCAGTTGGAGGTTTCTCTTCACAATTGGGGCATTGATCTTCATGTTCCATGTAAGTGTGATCCTTGTCTCCACAAACATTGCAATCTTGGGTTCCTTCTAAAATATCATCCTTGACATCATTGTTATCACAAACTCCTTGGGAAAGGTTGTCTCTCATGTTGATCATTTCAGTGGTCATCCCTTGCAGCAATTGGGATTAGATTTCCAAAAACTTTTGCATGGTTGGGTCTAACCCATTGTTGTTGGGTAAAAACTGAGTTGTCACTTGGTTCAACTGGGTTTGATTTGCTAGTAGTTGTTCTCTCATGTGCATCTCTTGGTTGTTGTTGTCACCATTCTTGATGTTGGAGTTTCTTGGAGTAGTCATCTGTTTGGGTTGGATTGGGATTATAATGGTCAAAAGATTTTTAAGGAAGAATTCTATTCACACACAACACAATTCACACAAGCAATGTGCAAGCAATCGTAAACAATCATTCCACTCAAACAACAAGTTTCAAGCACATTTTTAGGCAACAAAATATTTTTGCTACACCACATAAGTTGGTGGACTTGATCCAAACTTAATATGGTGGTCCAACTATATGGTTCACTTGAGATCATTCCATTCCTCTTTGTTGTTTCTTCTTGAATGAGATCATGATTTCCTTGGAAAAATTCTTGTGTCTTGGTCACAAACTTCAAAGGTGATGATGGTTCCTTCTATGTTGTATTTCCTTAGTCTTCAAGTCTTGAGTAATATTTCTTGTCTCACTTGTAGTCCTTAGTGATATCCAAGTTGAAGTCCTTGTTGAGAATAAGGTTGAAATCACTTGAGTTGGTGAAGTCCTTTGCTCATGTGGAAGTCTTTGCCATGGGGTAGGCTTTGTCCATCAAATTTTTAAATAGAAGAGATATAGAGTCAAAACCAAAAAGGTTGAGGAAAGAGTTTACAAGATTGTTTGTAAATAAGTTTTGGAACAAATACAACTCCTATTTTTCTAAGGGGTTTTGTCCAATCCTAGGGTTACAATCCTACAGGCAACACAGTGCTCTGATACCATCTGTAGAGGTCCCAACCTAGGTAGAGATCCCTATGTTTACAATGCTAGTCCCTGGATCAATAGCTAGCATCCAGAGTTAAGATGTAATATCAAGAAACAAAGGTCATAATACAACTTTATAACCAGGAATAAAATAATTTATTACATCTTTCATAGCTCATTTGGCTATCTCATTACAATGCAGCAGAAATAACTGTAGCATGGGGTCCTTCATCTTCAAAGTGCCACAGGCAAACATGTTGGTTGTAGACTTGTAATCCTAATCAACACATTTCACTAATATCAAACAAACATGCAACATAACGAGTTACTGCCACAAGGGTCAATACATTTGAATTGTATTGGCAAGTGATACTATGGTAGTATAGTGGTAACTATCATCTATATGCATTTGGCTAAGTGGAGCTTAGGCTTGCTTTGCTCAAAATAGATTGACCTTATCATTTGAAAACACTAAGTTTTTGCTTGACAAAATCACCCAAGGCATCTCCCAATAGAAATTGGTGATCCTTTAACCCTTGTTCAACCACAAGTTTTTAACTTAGAAATTGGGATGAGGAGATTCTTGATAGCTTCCATGTCTTGATGCTCAAATTGTCCTTTACAAGGGACATGGCTAAGTACTTAGATTTTACACTCTGTAGAGGTGGTGCATTTTCCCCACAAGACTTGGTTTCACCAAGACAAGATCTTTCAGAAGCCTTCCCTTAGACCAAAATGGACGCGCTCCAACCTATCAATCCCCTACCACCAACTGTACATTTGGCTAAGTTATTGCAACCTATATGATCCAGCCAGAGCCCATAATGCCAAGTGGCTTCACTTGAAGCTTCTCAACATTTTACATCTCAAATCTTTGTTCCTGGGTGGCCATCCACAAGTGAGATACACAAGTTAAACCATAGAAATGGGCCTTGTGAACCACTCAACACAAACCATTCCTTCCATTCCACCCAGGTGATTCATTCACTTAGTTGTTTTATTAAACAAAACACAAGTCCTTGACTTAGAAATATTCTATAGCATGAAATATAATCCACCCTTGTTTTCTACTAGCTAAGCTAATCATGATAGTATTAGGAATATTAACTTAGGAAATTTCTACTAAGGTTTCATCTACTAGGATTTCCCATGGCATAGTTTACACTTAGCAAAATTCCATGCAAGTCCTACTTAGAAATATCACTAATGCATAGTGAAAATAATAGGACAAAAGTATGAAGCATCACTTGCCTTTTTGGTAGAGAATATAAGTTCACTCCTTGTCCTTTAAATATTCACACTCTTCAAATCACTACAATTCAATCAAGCAAAGTACAATTTCAATCTACCATTCAAGCAAACATCACATAAAATATTAAAAACAAAGCAATGCATGCAAGCATGCCAAAGATTGTTTTATTTGGAAAAGTGGTTTATAATAGGTTATAAACATTCTAAAACACCTATTGGTCATTTTATAAAAGTGGCAAAACCATTTGTAAAAGGTTTTACTTATAAACCATTTTTAAACCAAATCAATATTTTATGTGATTGAAAATGCTTTTAGCAAAGTAATAATCTTTATTGGGTTCACCAAATACATTTTCAAATCATAAAACTTGGTGTTTAGGGTCAGAGAGTTTAAATCAAAACATTTCCCAAAGGTTTTCTCCAAAAAGCATTTTTTAACATATAAACAATATTTTTATTTGACTAGAAATGGTTTAAATCCAAGATTTATTCTTTTGCTTCACAAAATATGTTTTTGAAACCACAAATTGATTTATATGGTCAGTAGGTTCAAAACAAACCATTTGCCAAAGATTTTATCCCCAAAATAATTTTAGAAAGAATTTTATACCCAAAATATGCATACACAAGTTTCTGCAAAAACAATCATTTTTCCAGAAGCAATTTACTAAACAAAGGCCATGGTTGGAAAGTACTTGTCTTGCTGATTCCATTGATATAAAATTTGCAAAATTTGGACGTGTGGTTTGAAAGTTATGAATTTTACAAAATTGAACATCTAATAGAACATAATTTCTATTTTAAATCAACTCTGGGCCACGTGGCTGCTTCCTATTGGACAAAAACGGTTCGCGTGGATTGACAGGTACAGACCGCAGGATCTAACTTGATCGCACGGCACAGATCGCTACTTAACCCTTCGGTTAAATCTAATCTCATTCATCAGATCAAGATCCTACAGACCTCAACGCTCTGACCAAGAAGCAGCGGCGCTGGCGGCGGCGTGTGGCAGAGCACGCACTGGCTACGGCGGAGCCGGTGATACAGGACGCAAAAGGGCATAGGAAAGGCTCACCGAGGTCGTCGCGGCGTGCTGAAGCTCAACGTGTTCGCGAGGAGGCAAGGGGCGCACGAGGTGGTCGACAATTGCTCGCCGGAATTCTCTCTGGCGACGGTTGCTCTCTGTCGTCGTTGAGGGCGACGCTACAGAGCATGCTAAGTCAAGAGGAGAACAGCGTTAGACGCGCAAGAGAGTCACGAAGTCATGTGGGTCAAGGAGAGGAGGAGGCGCGGTCGGATGTTACCAGGGGGCTTTGCCGGACAGGTGGCAGACGACGGCAGCGTTCTGTTGAAGACGTTGTCGACGATGCAGAGCACGCGCGGGCGAGTTGGAGCTACGGGGAGGTTTGCCAGGAGATGGGGAGTAAGTGAGCGTGGTCGAGGGGGCAAGACGCGGTGGAGGATGGCCGGAATTGGTGGAAGTGCTCGCCGGAGGAGAGCGTGGTCTCTAGTAAAATTGGCGCAGCCCGGTGGCAAGCTGGTGCGAGCGTGAGAGGTGCAGTGGAGAGGAGGGGCAGGCGGTTATGTACGCATGATCACGGGGCTGAATTAACGCGCGGTTAAAGAGGAATCAAGGGCGCAATCAATCGGCAGAAACGACGACGAGGCGTGGTCTTCGCGGGGAGGAAGATGACTGGGGAGGTGGGACCTGGCTGTCTACGAGAGAGAGAGGAGGTGGGGCCAGGCAGTCAGCGACTTTGCGGGTGGCTTCTCTGGTTCAAATCG
This sequence comes from Avena sativa, assembly GCA_916181665.1. Taxonomy (NCBI): domain Eukaryota; kingdom Viridiplantae; phylum Streptophyta; class Magnoliopsida; order Poales; family Poaceae; genus Avena; species Avena sativa. The sequence continues at coordinate 325,809,537 of OV702282.1, forward strand.
TTTTCCTGCTGGAGAAGAGAGGGAGTGGGCTGCTGGGCCAGGTGGGTTAGTTGGGCTGGGCTGGGTCCTTTTATTATTTTTTTCCTGTTCCTGTTTCTTTTTCTTTTTCCCATTTGATTTTCTGTGTTGATTTTGTTTAAACAATTCAAGCATTCATTTGAATTCAAACTTCTCTCAAACTCTGAGTAGATTTTAATACTGATTAATAATACATTTTAAAGACAAATTTAGAATATTTCTTTTATTCCTTTTTAGGGTCTTTTAATTATTTTAAATAGGCCCTTGCATTTATTCAAATAAGATCAAATATATTTTTAATCCTTATTTGAATTTCATTTTTCCACAAAACCTTTTCAGTAAGTTTTATTCAATTATTAGGGTGTCAAATAATTCACTTTGAATTATTTGGAATAATTTTAATATGATTTATTAATCATTTTAAATTGGGTACTTGTCTTTATTCCAATGAAATATAGTTTTAATTCCATTAATTTTATTTGGAAGATTTCTTTGATTTCATTTAAGTTAATTAAATAACTTTTAATCCATTTGGGTAAATTCCAAATTCTATTTTTCTAAGATTTAATTAATCCTTCTTATTAGGGATTTGTCTTTATTCAAATAGATCTAGAATTTGGTTAATGCCATTTTATTTGGAAATTCTTTATCCATTATTTTATTTGGATTTGGATTATATTTATTCCATTTGCTTATGGATTAGGCCAAGATTTAATTTGGTCTTTAAATATTCCTCATTTAATATTTCTTTCTCTATCTTATAAAATCCATATCTTTTTATTTATAGATCCAAACTTGGTGTTTTCAATTTGTATAATCTTATTTAATAATTATTTATCCTTTAAATATCCTTAGGATTATTTACTCACCATTTGGTATGGATTTCTAGATAGGTCCTTTATTTGCTTTGGAAATTCAATTTCCTTATCTTATTAAATTTATAAGATTTTATCTATGGCTCAAATTAAGTGAAACCAACTTCCATAGTTTTATAATATTTCTATTTGTCTTTCTTGATCATTTGTAAATGTTTGTTGACAAATTCTTATATGGGTCAAAACCATGGTCTTAGAGATAACTTGGAAATGTTTTCTTCCATTAGGGTTTTAGGGTTTTGGTTTATTCTCCAAGTGTTTAAATTTCCAGATGCATTTATGAAGATTGCAATCCACTTGATTTGAATTTAATTAGATTCAAACATTAACCAAAGTTTGTTCAAGATGGGATTTTAAGTTTCCATTTAGAAACAAATGTTTCTTTTCACCCTAATTTTCAACAATTATTTATTTTGTTTATTTATTTTTCACATTACAAGATTTGGAAAATCTTGGGATGTGACAGCCAGGCCTGGCCCGCGCGGCTGGGGGGTGTGGGGCCCCTATGGCCCCACTCCGTCTCGTATTCTGGTTCCATGAGTCTTCTGGTGAAATAGGATTTTTGGCATACTTTCCGGCATTTTTCCTGATAATTGATTTTCTACACAAAAACTAGACACCAAGGTCATTCTGCTGAAAACAGCATCAGTCCATGTTAGTTGTATCCAAATCACACAAGTTTAGAGGATAAACAATAGCAAAAGTGTTTGGGAAAGTAGATACATTTTGGACGTATCAATAAGCCCCATTTTGATGGACTTTTGGAGTCAATGGATTTTGAATCTATTGACCGAATCAAGCCGTGCCTTATGGGTAAGATGACTAAGACGATAGACTTATTGGTTGTCATTACATCGGTATGATGGAGCGGGCGATAGACTTATTGGGAATCATACATACCTATGTATGTAGACCAATGAGCGTCTCTACGCGCAATGGTTGTCATTACATCGGTATCTTCACTGATGATTTAAGTAGATATGGTTATATCTACTCAATGAAACACAAGTATAAAACCTTTGAAAAGTTTAAGGAAATTTAGAGAGAAGTTGAAAATCAACTCAACAAGAAAATCAAGCACCTTCGATCTGATCAAGGAGGCGAGTATTTGAGTTATAAGTTTGGCATGCATATCAAGACTTGTTGTATTGTAACACAACTTACGCCAAGCCAACTGGAACACCATAGTGTAATATTGTGTTAGAATGATGTAATCACAGTCTATTAGATAGTGTGCTAGAACCCTATCTCTCTCCCGTCCCCATGTGGCACAACCGCCGCTGCACCGGGACGCCGCCTCCCTCGCGCTATCCCTTGTACCTCTCCTACCCATCCCCTTCACCACCACCGGTAACAACGCCAGGGCAAATCCTGGGCGGACAACGGCAGAGGCGTCATTGTTATGGAGAAATGCCGTGCGGAAGCTCATCTTGAAGCTCCTTGGTGGTGTGGTCAGACGAGCGACAGCAGGCCTCGACCCCTGGTCGTGACCATCCTCGGACAAGCGGTGGCGCTGCGGAGGAGGATCGACCAAGCTTCAGATCCGCAACACGAGAAGGCCTGGGTCGGTGACACTAGGTTTGGTGGTGGTAATTGTTTCCTTTGCCAGAAGTGGCCGACCGTGGATTGCGGCTAGAGGGATGCTGATCACGGTCCGTCTTCTAGTCCTGGCGGCAAGGTGGGGAGTCATAGTCGCCAGTGAAAACTGAGCTGACTTCAGTCTTGGCGGACGATGGTGGCGTGTTTACGCCATTTCCTTGATGAATGCGTCGTCGTGCGACAATTGTAGACCCACTTGTACTGCTCCGGGGGAAACCCTAGTATCTGGCTTCCAGATCAGGCAATGGCGGTGCCGCGGTGCCGTGTTATCTCTTGGGAGCATCACTTGTGGAGTAGCGCTGGATGGAAGAGGCAGGAGAGGTTGAGTGGCTAGCTTGCAGAGACGTGTTTCTACTTGGCACCATGGTGGTACCGGTGGCTGGTGAGGCGAGAGTGTGCACATCGATCTACATGCTGATGACAGTTTTGTAGAAGATAGTGAAGATGGAGACATCCGAAGCGTGTGCGTGGGCGTCATTTCGTGGATAGGCTGTGTGGTTCTAGGCCCCCTTTTGCCTACGTTGGAGCCGCTACGCCCAGGCACTCCAGCTTCTCTTGACAAGTGGCAATAGTGAGAGTGACCGTGGGATGGGGTCGAAAGAAGAAGCTAGGTGTTTGCTAGACCTCAGTGACGAGCTAACAATATGGTTATAGTTTTTCTCGATGTTTTGTTTTGGAGGATCCAGTTTGTATGATCTTTGTAATGGACTTTGCCAAACATTGTGGTTCTAATAATGAATAAAGGCTGTGTGCATCACTTGATGCAGAGGCCAAGGCTTCGCTCCCCATTTCAAAAACAAATTAGAAAGCGTGCGGTTTATCATGTCTCTTATCGACTTATTAGTATCATTCATGGGATACGTGTTAGCAACAATTGTATTCATTTTAAATTGGGTGTCATCCAAAGGAAACTACATCCCGATCAACTCGAGCCAAAAGTGGAAAAATGTATCTTTGTAGGCTATCCAAAGGAAACTATTGGGTACACCTTCTAGAAAATATCAAGGGCAAAACGTTTGTCACTAAGAAAGGTACCTTCCCTGAGAAAGAGTTTCTTGTAAAACATGTAAGTGGAAGGAAAGTAGAACTCAATGAGATTGTTGATCCTGATCTCCAGATACCGAGTGGCACAATGGAAGATGTCCCGGGACCATTCTCACTATTTGGAGTGAGAGCAAATGATGATGATCATGACACTCACATTGAGGCACCAACTGAATCTCATAGGTCTAGAAGAGTCAGGGTTGCTCCTAAGTGGTATGGTAATCTTGTTAACATGGTCAAGTTAGTTGAACAAGACAAACATACGAACTACATGGAAGCAATGGAAGGCCCCGATTCCGAGAAATGGCTTGAATCCATGAAATCCGATATAGGATCCATGTATGACAACCAAGTATGGACTTTGGTTGATATTACCAATGGCCGCAAGGCTATTGAGAATAAATGGATCTTTAAGAAACCAATAGATATGGACGGTAATGTGACCATGTCTACAAATTTCAACTTGTTGCAAAGGGTTTCCAACAAATTCAAGGAATTGACTATGATGAGACTTTCTCTCCCATAGCGAAGCTTAAGTCTATTCGTATTTTGCTAGAAATTGCTGCATATTTCGATTATGAGATATGACAGATGGGTGTCAAAACATTGTTCCTAAATGGAAACATTGAGGAAGAGTTGTATATGGTACAACTCGAATGTTTTGTCGATCCTAAGGATGCTAGATAGCTATGCAAGTTTCAACGCTCCATTTATGGAGTGAAGCAAGCATCTCAGAGCTAGAATTTTTATTTTGATGAAGTAATCAAAGTTTTTTGATTTTGAAGAATTCTGCATTTACAAGGAAGTGAGTGGGAGCTCAGGGTCATTCTAGTATTATATGTGAATTCTATATTACTAATTGAGGATGATGTGAATATTCCGAATAGCGTGAAGGACTATTTAAATAGTAAATTATCCATGAAGGACATGGGTGAAACTGCTTACATATTAGGCATTAAAATTTATAGAGATATATCAAAATTCCTATTAGCACTAAGTCAGAGTAGTTACATATAAAATATTATAAAGAGGTTTAGAATCACTAGTAGAAAATAGGCTATCCATTCGCGCCCCCCAAAAGCATTAGTCCCGATTGCGCCACGAACCGGGACTAATGCTGGCATGCGTCCCGGTTCGAGCGGGCACGGTGGCCGGAGGCATGCGTTCCGGTTGGTAGGGGTGCATGCGTCCCGGTTTGGTCACCAGACACGTGGCCTGCCACACACCTTTAGTCCCGGTTTAACCGGGACGTATGAGCCCGTCCTCTATAAATACGATGCCCCAGCCCTCTGCCTCCCCTCTGTTTTTTCTTGGTGGAAGGTGTGAGAGGTGTGCTAGTTTATTTTTTTTCCTATGCATGCATGCAAGGTGTTTGATGAAATGTTTGAGTGAATGACCCCGTTCAGTTTCTCACAGAACAAAAATATAGGAGGTGCCCGAGATGCACTTGAGCTTTCTCCTCTTTATTTCCCTCGATCGAGGTTAGCAATCTTATCTTTTCTCTGTCATTGATACAATGCATGTGTCGATGTGAATTGGTCATTTCACTATTTATGATGTTCCGTTTTTGGTAAACTTAATTATATGCTGCAGATGAACGGTCGAGAATGGATGTACGGTGACCGGCGTGAACCCAGGTACATTAAAGGCGTGGATAAATTTAGCGATGTGGCTACGACAAACAAAGAGAATGGTTTTATACGTTGTCCATGTGTTCAATGTCAGAACAACAAGGAGTACTCTTCCTCGAAAATCATTTGCAGCCACCTGGTTATGAAAGGTTTAATGCCCAACTATAATTGTTGGACCAAGCACGGGGAAAGAGGGGTTATGATGGAAGACAATGAAGAAGAAGATGATGATAACAACTATCATCATATGTTTCCTGAATACAGTGATACTGCAATGGAAGACAATGAAGAGGAAGGAGGTGAAGAACGGTCATCAGATGAGCCCGCTGATGAACTTGGTAGGGCCATTTCTGATGCAAAGCGAGACTGTGAAACAGAAAAGGAGAAGTTGAAGTTGGAGGGCATGTTAGAAGATCACAAGGAATTGTTGTACCCAAATTGCGAAGATGGTAGCACAAAGCTCGGTACCACACTGGAATTGCTGCGATGGAAGGCAGAGTGTGGTCTAACTGACTCCGCATTTGAAAAGATGCTGAAAATAATGAAGCCGATGTTTCCAAAACATAACGAACTTCCCGAGAGTACGTACGAAGCAAAGAAGACTCTCTACCCTCTAGGATTAGATGTGCAGAAGATACATGCATGCATTAATGACTGCATCCTCTACCGCGATAAGGAGTATGAGAATTTAGATAAATGCCCGGTATGCAATGAATTGCGGTATAAGATCAGACGAGATGACTCTGGTGATGTTGAGGGAGAGCCCCTTCGGAAGAGGGTTCCTGCTAAGGTTATGTGGTATGCTCCTATAATACCAAGGTTGAAATGCATGTTAAGAAACAAAGATCAGGCCAGGTTGTTGCGATGGCACAAAGAAGACTGTAAGAAAGACGGGAAGTAGAGACACCCTGCTGATGGGTCGCAGTGGAGAAAAATCAAGAGAGACTTCCCGGAATTTGCAGGTGACGCAAGGAACTTATGGTTTGGTCTAAGTACGGATGGCATGAATCCTTTTGGGGAGCAGAGCTACAGTCACATCACGTGACCCGTGACTCTATGTATCTACAACCTTCCTCCTTGGTTATGCATGAAGCGTAAGTTCATTATGATGCCAGTGCTAATCCAAGGCCCGAAGCAACCGGGCAACGACATTGATGTGTACCTAAGGCCATTAGTTGAAGAACTCTTACAGCTGTGGGGCAAACCAGGTGTACATGCATGGGATGAGAACAAACAGGAGCCATTTGACCTCCGAGGGTTGCTTTTCGTAACCATCAATGATTGGCCTGCTCTTAGTAACCTTTCAGGACAGACAAACAAGGGATATAAGGCATGCACGCATTGTTTATATATGCAAGAAGGTTGTGTACCTGGCGAATCGACGATTTCTTCCGACCAATCATCCCGTAAGAAAGAAAGGCAAGCATTTCAAAGGTGAGGCAGATCACCAGAAGAAGCCTGAACTCCCTGCTTGTGATGATGTAGTTTTATGTCAAGGACATAGAAGTAATCTTTGGAAAGGGTCCCGGCGGTCAATCAGTTCCAAACGACGTCGCTACCAGACACGCACCCATGTGGAAGAAGACATCTATATTTTGGGAGCTGCCATATTGGAAAGTACTATGTGTCCGCTCTTTAATCGACGTGATGCACATGACGAAGAATCTTTGCGTGAACCTGCTAGGATTCCTAGGAGTGTATGGGAAGAAAAAAGATACACCACAAGCACGGGAGGACCAGCAAATTATGAAAGACCCAAACAACATGCATACACAAAACAATACGGATAAAGGGTGTCACTTAAGTTGTGCTAGCTATGCTCTTACCAAAGTAGAGAAGGGAATATTTTTTGAAGTCCTTTACAGTATCAAGGTGCCGTATGGCTTCTCATCTAATATAAAGGGGATAATAAATATGGCAGAGAAAAAGTTCCAAAACCTGAATTCTCATGACTGTCACGTGATTATGACACAGTTGCTTCCGATTGCATTGAGGGGGCTTCTACTAGAAAATGTTTTGAGTACCCATTGTGAAGCTGTGTGCATTCCTCAATGCAATATATTAGAAGGTAATCAATCCAGATATTCTGCCAAGGTTACAGAATGATGTGGTACAATGTCTTGTTAGTTTTGAGTTGGTGTTCCCACCATCCTTCTTCAATATTATGACGCATCTCCTGGTTCACCTAGTGGAAGAGATTGCCATTCTCGGTCCTGTATTTCTGCATAATATGTTCCCCTTGAGAGGTTCATGGGAGTCTTAAAGAAATATGTTCATAACCGTGCTAGAGGAGGTTCCTTTGAAGGAAGCATCTCCAAGGGATATGGAACAGAGGAGGTTATTGAGTTTTGTGTTAACTTTATTCCTGACCTTAAGCCGATTGGTGTTCCTGACTCGCGGCATGAGGGAAGACTAAGTGGAAAAGGCACGCTGGGAAAGAAAGCAATGATATGTAGGGACGGTGATTCTTTCACTAAAGCACACTACACAGTTCTACATAATTCCACCTTGGCAGCTCCGTATATCGAGGAACACAAGAATATTGTACGCTCCAAAAACCCGGGGAAGCCTGACTCATGGATTACAGATGAACACATGAAGTCTTTTGGTGGTTAGATGCAGACACATCTTTTGAATGACACCACTGTTGGAGATCAGCTGTACTTGTTGGCCGCATCACCATATTCCACTATATTGAATTTCCAAGGGTATGAAATAAATGGGAATACATTCTACACGATCACCCAAGATAAAAAGAGCACCAACCAAAACAGTGGTGTCCGCTTTGACGCAACGAACGAGAATGGGCAAAAGGACACATACTATGGTTACATAGAGGAGATATGGGAACTTGACTATGGAGTCTCTTTTAAGGTCCCTTTGTTTCGCTGAAAATGGGTCAACCTAAATGGGGAAGGGGTAAAGATAGACCAGTTGTACGGAATGACAAAAGTGGATCTCAACAATCTTGGTTATAGAGATGAACCATTCGTCCTAGCCAATGATGTGTCTCAGGTTTTCTATGTGAAGGACATGTCCTCCAGACCGAAAAAAGAAAAAAAAATAAGCAAACGAATACATCATATGATGAGCCAAAGCGTCACATAGTTCTTTCAGGGAAAAGAAACATCGTGGGAATGGAGGACAAGACATACATGTCAGAAGATTATAATAAGTTTGATGAAATTCTTCCCTTCATAGTGAAAACTGACCCAAGCATTCCGTTAAGTAAAGAAGATGCTCCATGGTTACGTCCGAAGCGATCATAAGGAAGGACATACGCCAAGAAAGTTCATGCTCATATTGTGTACCTCTAGTTCATGTCTGGCCGGTCGGCTGCATATTGTGAACCTAAATGCCATGAGACATGATAGCTCATTTTGTGAAGGATATTTTATGTTGTTTGCAATTTTCCAATTTTAATAAATGCATTGAGTGTTAGTCCCAGTTTGTGGCTTGACCGGGACTATATATAGGGGGGCCTTTAGTCCCGATTTTGTAGTCTAGGTTTTTAATATTAATAAATGTCTTGAGTGTTAGTCCTGTTTTGTGGCTGGACCGGGACTAAAGGGGGCCTTTAATTAGTCCCGATTCGTAGAACGAATTTCCCGAACTATGAAGAAGTTGTCCTGATTCGTACTTACCATTAAGATCTGATCTCCGAACGTGTGTGGTCACATATTAGGGAGTGCGTCTATGACCAGTTTCTTGGAGATGCCGGAGGACTGGGCTCTGGCAGCATCTCCCTGAAACTGGCCGTAGTGGTGTCCCTGCTCTCGCACACCATCTTGCAGCTTGTAACTTCTCTAACTAGATCAATACGCCTGGAAGCTAACTAATTTCACATATTAGGGAGTGCCTCTATGACCAGTTTCTTGGAGATGCCGGAGGACTAGGCTCCGGTGGCATCTCCCTGAAACTGATCGTAGTGGTGTCCCTTCTCTCAAAAACAATCTTGGAGATGCCTCAATCTGGCTGGAGGACTAGGCTCACAAGGATGCCTATTTATAGTACAAGGAGCTCGGCATAGTGTCGACACTCATGACATAATATCGACACTCACCCCTATTATTAGTGGTGACTTGTGTTTTTTCCCGGTTGGTGTCTCCAACCGGGACTAAAGGTTCATCTTTAGTCCCGGTTGGTGACACCATCCGGGACAAGGTACAAGCCGCATGACATAATGTCGACACTCACCCCTATCATTAGTGCTGCCTGGCCCAGCCTGCCGAAATGATGTTTCAGAATGATACCGTCCCATTTTTCTAAAATATTAGAACACCTTACCTGGACTATCTCCTAACCGGGATATCTCAAACCTTTCCGTCCATCCTGGGTAAAAAGGACAAATGTCTGCTGAATCGGTAGGAAGTGGGTCCGGTTTGTACTACAGGTACATGATCTAACTCCCGTGATTTTTTGAAAAAAATCATTTTTAGACTCGCAATATGTGGTTTCTTCAGAGATCCAATGCAAGTTCTAACGATGCTTGTCCCCTATCTTCATGCACGCCGGTTCGACCATAGTTCGAAAATGGAAAAATTCAAAACGGGCATAAGAAATTCAAAAAAAATCAGAACAATGTAAATCCTTCGCGTGGTGTCATATTATGTGACATAGTTGCAAGAAAAAATACTAGACTTGGTATATTGATCATGTCTCGAAAAAACCTTCACAAAATGACCTATCATGTTCGAGGTTTCATGGCTTTCGGTCCAAATGACCGATGCTTTGTGCTGAATCGCGGCATAATTTGTCATGCTGTGCCCATATTATACATGCATGTGGACATTGGGATGGAGAACAATGTTACAGGAGGAAGTTTTCCTTTTCGTCGCACGGAAAAGCCATTTTCCATTTTCTGAGCACAAAAAATGGGTCTTTTTGTGAACCAACCACCAAAATGCTGTTTCAAAATGCTACCGTCCCATTTTTCTAAAATACTAGACCACCTTACATGGACTATCTCCCAACCGGTATATCTTAAACCTTTCCATCCATCCTGGGTAAAAAGGACAAATGTCTGCCGAATCGGTAGGAAGGAGGTCCGGTTTGTACTACAGGTACATGATCTAACGCCCATGATTTTTTGAAAAAAATAAATTTTTGACTCGCAATATGTGGTTTCTTCAGAGATCCAATGCAAGTTCTAACGATGCTCGTCCCTTATCTTCATGCGCGCTGGTTCGACCATAGTTCGAAAATGGAAAAATTCAAAACAGACATAAGAAATTTAAAAAAATCCGAACAATGTAAATCCTTCGTGTGGTGCCATATTATGTGACATAGTTGCAAGAAAAAAATACCAAACTTGGTATATTGATCACGTCTCGAAAAAACCTTCACAAAATGACCTATCATGTTCGAGGTGTCATGGCTTTCGGTCCAAATGCAAGTTCTAACGAAAAAATAAGCCCCTTTAGTCCCGGTTGGTAAAAAATTCGCGCCTCTGTCTTCCTGCCATTTCTCCCTGCCATTTTTTCCCGCCATTTCTTCCCGCCATTTTTCTTCCCGCCATTTCTTCTCGCCAGTTTTCATCCCGCCATTTCTCGCTATATATATGTAGGATTGGCCTCCATTGTCATTTCACATCTCTAGACTCATATCTGCAACCTCATCACTCTTTCCCATGGATTCCACCGTACCACTAACCCACAGGAAGGCAGAGGCGCTTTGCGCCTTGAACTACCCCTGCCTGCCGGGCTACTACGTCCCCGTCAGTTGGATGCTGAGTGCTGGATGCGTGCCGGTTCCTCCTGTCCCTCTAGGTGTGGCGCGCCGGATGACCATCACGAACCACTACTACTTCGAGCTCACGCCGGAGCAGCGGAGGAATCCCAACTGGCATCCCGACTATTTTCCGGCTTGGGAAGCCTTCTTTCGGGATCGGCATGAGAGGGCGCTCGCTAGGCACGAGTAGGATGGCCCACCTCCTCCGAACTTCAACAAGGCTGTCCGTCGGCTGTGGTAGCATGGCCGGACTCTCCAGAGCGTCATGGCCTATGACACGACCGCCGACTCTAACCCCCTCCTACGCTACCCTCAAATCCAGCCCACTCGTACTCAGCCTTCAAGGTTCAACTACGGCGACCCCACCGATGACAGGGTCGATGGCCGCAGCGAGTACGACGACTACAGTGGCAAGTAATATAGGTGTAGGCAGGAGCATGACTGAATCACTCCAACATTGCAAAACAAGTTTGGCCGATTGTGACTTAATGTAGCCATGTACCTTAATTTTCAGTTCTTCTATGTATCTTAATTTTCAGTCATGCTTTATGTATCTTAGTGTTAGTTGTGTTATGTACTTTAATTCCAGTTCCATCGTAATAAAATTTTCTTCCCGCCCTTTTCTTCCCGCCCATTAATATATAAAAAATATAAGTTAATTCATTTTTAATTTTAAATGGTTCATAGTTTAAATGGTTACATTAATTATTTTTAAAATAGAAAATGGTTTTGAATTAGTTATTCAAATTCAAACACTTTTTATGTTTAAAGTTTTTCTAAATTCCAAATTAATATTCAAAAAATATAAGTTAATTCATTTTTAATTTTAAAGGGTTCATAGTTTAAATGGTTACATTAATTATTTTTAAAAACAAAAAATGCTTTTGAATTAGTTATTCAAATCCAAACACTTTTTATGTTTAAAGTTTTTCTAAATTATAAAATTAATATATAAAAATATAAGATAATTCATTTTTAATTTTAAATGGTTCATAGTTTAAATGGTTACATTAATTATTTTTAAAAACAAAAAATGGTTTTGAATTAGTTATTCAAATCCAAACACTTTTTATGTTTAAAGTTTTTCAAAATTCAAATTAATATATAAAAAATATAAGTTAATTCATTTTTAATTTTAAATGGTTCATCGTTTAAATGGTTACATTAATTATTTTTAAAACAAAAAATGGTTTTGAATTAGTTATTCAAATCCAAACACTTTTTATGTTTAAAGTTTTTGTAAATTCCAAATTAATATATAAAAAATATAAGTTAATTCATTTTTAATTTTAAATGGTACAAAGTTTAAATGGATACATTAATTATTTTTAAAAACAAAAAATGGTTTTGAATTAGTTATTCAAATCCAAACACTTTTTATGTTTAAAGTTTTCTAAATTCCAAATTAATATATCAAAATATAAGTTAATTCATTTTTTATTTTAAATGGTTCATAGTTTAAAATGTTACATTAATTATTTTAAAAAACATAAAATGGTTTTAAATTAGTTATTCAAATTCAAACACTTTTAATGTTTAAAGTTTTTCTAAATTCCAAATTAGTTATCATTTAAAAAACATTACAAATTTAAACTCCAAAAAAATAAGGCGGGAACAGAGAGATAATTTGTGAATTTTTTTGAAAACAGGGTCATATGTCCCTGTTTCTGGATACAACCAGGAATAAAGGCCCCCTGCGCACGCCGCTTGGGCTCTGCCCAAAATATGAAAAAAGTGGCTAATTCGTCCCGGTTGGTGGCGTATGACCCTTTAGTCCTGGTTGGAGCCACCAACTGGGACAAAAGGTCCATCCTTAATAACTGCTCGCGCCTCTTCTTCTTCTTCCCCATCTCATTCATAAATGCACACACACAAGAACCCCCCACGACGTCGGCAGGCTGCCTGCCGAGCTCTCCATAGCTGTTCGATGCAAGGATAAGAACAACCGCGTTCCCCTCTCTCTCCCAGTACCAATCTCATCCCCTCTCGTTCCTTCTCGCGTTCTTCCCCATTTTAGAAAAAACCCTAACTCGTCGTCGTCGCCGTTCAGAGCCTCCCCGAGCCAAGTCGAGGTGGCGAGGAGCTCCACCGTGTTGGACCGCGTCTCTATGCCAAAGTAATCGGCCCCGCTCGGCCTTAATCAAGCTCTGCAACCCATCTTCCCAAGCTCCGTCCACCGTCGTTTCGCCTCCGTCCAGCCTCCCCTTGCTTCCCCCACCCCGGCATCGCGTTCGTGGTGAGCCACTGGTGCTCTAGCACCTCTTCACGCTCTCCCTCTCGCTCTCTAGCTCTTCCCCAACGACCATCTATCGCCGCCGCTTCTATCTGCCGCTGTGCTCGTCACTCAGACGACCAATAATGGGCGGCGCCACCATTTGCTTCGCCTCGACGAGCGCTTTCCAACGCGCCCCTCTCGCTGCCCCGCGCACGCTCAATCGCTGGTTCCTTCGTCGATCTGAGAGCAAGGCCATGGGTGATGTCATCGTGACATCATCATGATGTCATAACCCTTTTTTTTTTCTTTTAATGTTTTCTGAAATGATTTCTGTAATTATTGTGTAATTGATTATTGCTGACAGGTGCGTCCACCCTGTAAGTGGTATAAACATATTCAGAAATGTTTTCTGTTTAATAAAATGTTAAAATTAATTCCAAAAATCTAAATTATTTTATAATATTCTAAAAATGATTTAAAATGATTTAAAAATGGATAAATTCATAACTAATTCATTTTAAATCATAAAAATAAAATGTACAACTTAAAACTATTATCATACATTATTATGTTAACTATTTAAATAATTATTATTTGATAAATATTTTATAAGTATTAATACTTTGAAAATTAATATTTTAATATTCATAAATGATAAAAATATAAATTATATACCAAAATTTTGGTATAAATAATATACCAAAATATTATACCTATGTGACCCCTCTCATATGCATCCGAGGTTTCTCCGAACTAGGTTTTAGACCCCTCGGAACTCCGGAATATTGATTTTAGTTGATTTTTATTATTGTAAATATTGTAAATTAATTTTTATTATTGTGTATGTATATATTAGGGTTTCTCCGGATTAGGGTTTATATATCTCAACACCCTACCTAACCTTCTCCCTTAGACGGTTTGACTTATCTATTTTTCCACCTATGCAGAAAATATGGAACCACATGGAAGAGACGAAGAAAAGGAAGAGTTGGTCTATGGTGTGATCCGTGGGGAGGAAAATGTCGATGTATCGACGTTTTTGAACAACTCCGGTGAGGGTGATCCTCTTTTTGACGAAAGAGACGACTTCTTTGAGGGAGAAAGTGATGCCTTCCGCGAGGGAGAAGGAGATGCCTTCTGTGATCGAGAAGATGAACGCTCCGGCGAGGTGCATGTAATATAATTAATTTATTAATTAATCTCCTGTTGTCTATATAGAAATATTAACGATGATCTTTCTTCTTTTATCCCTCTGGATCGAACAAATCTAATAAAAAGAGCGGACGAGGCCCAACCAAAAAGTTGGAAGACCATGAGAGGTTCAGGATCAAAGAAATCGGTGACGACGGCAAACCGACGGCCCCCCTTGTTGTCGCAAACAAATTTGTGGCACAATGCGGAGTAATCATTAGGGACTTCGTCCCGATCGTCATTCGAAATTGGAATAGGCCTGCCAATGCGGAAGAAGAGGGAACGTATTTATTTCTCCCTACCGTGGCCAAAGATTTACTGTGGAAGAGGCTCATGCTTAATTTCACCGTACCGAAGGTAGAGCTGGATCCAGATGCGGAGGATCCAGTTGAGGACGCCTTGGAACATGCCAAAGCCATGCAGATGAAGGTTAGGGAGTGGGCTTTGAAGAATATGGCCCAGTGTTTCACCAACTGGAAGAAAAGATTGCACCTTGACCATGTCGTGATAGAGAAGACTCCAGATTTCGAGAAGATTCCGTATCAGAAGTTAAAACCATTTTGGGCTGAGTTTTTGAATTACAAGACATCAGAAAAAGATAAGAAAATGTGTGAAACGAATAAGCTAAATGCTTCTAACAAGAAGTATCACCATACTATGGGGCAAGGTGGCTAAAGGGCTGGCATTCCTAAGTGGAAGAAACTTGAGGATGAACTGCATGCTAAGAAGATCATCCCAGAGATAGACAATTGGATCGAACGTGAAAGAATTGGTTTTACGGGCATGGGGGCACGTTGGACTCGGAAGGGAAGTGTATATATAACATAAGACATAAAGAAGACCCCTTGCCAATTGAGAACATAAGAAAAGCAATAAAGACTGTTGTAGATGGGGACTTCATTCTCGATAGAGAGAATGACGAGCTCACACTCGCCCTTGGGAATAAAGAACACGATGCATGAACACGAGGCACAATAGGCTCCCAACCATGGAGCACTGGGTTTCCCGAAGAGAGGAAGAAATATCCTGATAGAAGCCGTAAGAGGAGAAAGGACAAGGTAGAAGTTGAAGCAGATATTCAGAAAGAGCGAATGCGTATAATTGAAGAACAAATAAAGCAACAACAAGATCAAATTAACGCACTTATCCAGCAAGGTACTACTAGCCCATCTCAGCAGCACATGGTGGCAGAACCTGCATTCGATGCTACCGGCCTATCGAATAATCGAAAAAGCAGCGTGGCTTCCACCGAGGTCCCGGGTGATGACGATGACGATGGTGCATCGACGATGGCTCGTGTTGGCTACCTAGTGGATAATATCACACAGATGACACACTGCGAGCTACATGTCAAAGTTGTGAACATATCAATGAAGGTGGCGATCGGCTATGCCTTACCAATTGGACCAGCACCAACTTACCATTGTCGTCCGGTTCCACAGGGCTATGCTGTTTTTGGGGTGGATGAAATCATGCCCACCTTTCAAGGTTTGAAGCTTGACTACCATACAGGTGAAGGGGATGTGACTGAACTGAGAGAAGCAACAAACGTCACCATTCTATGGCCAAAGGAATGTATCGTGCTTCCAAATCACACGCCAAGGCCATCTTCACCGCCGCCTCACCCGTCTCCAGCGCGGTCATCACCGCCGCGGCAGCCGTCTTCGTCACCTCACCCATATCCGTCGCCTCACCCGGCTCCGTCGCCTCACCCGGATCCGTCACCTCACCCGTCTCCGTCGCTTCACCAGTCTCCGGCGCAGCCATCGCCGCCGCGGCAGCCATCGCCGGTGCCTCGGGAAAAAAAGCATAAGCGTACCACCGCTACTCTACGGAGTGGTAATCGATCGCCGACACGTAAACAAGAGCCTCTTCCAAAAGTACCAAAGGTTCCTCCCAAGAGAGCTTATGGCTGTACTGAAGAGGAGACTATGGCGATCGTTGAGGCGGAAACAACAGCGTTTTTTGCTAACCTGAGGTGGCCGAAAGAGCCAGAGTTTCCCAGCACCAAAGAAGAAAAAGACCGAGTGTTCAAAATTCTAAAGGGACTTCACCAACCCGAGCCAAAGCTGTCATCACACTATGAGCGCTCTATTCTCAAGTCACATGCGGCACAACAACTGTCGAAGAGCAGTACTGGTGCAAGTGGGAAATATGTTGCCCATCTTGGAGAACAAACAAAACAATCTTGCGCCCCTCTCAAGGCGATTTCCCATACCAATGTGGGGTCGAGCAAATATGCGGCCAAAGAGCAGTATGATCCAGATGTAGTTACACTATACGGAGAAGCTATCGCTGCTGAAGGTATGAGTATTGCCCACTACTTATCCCAGTTACAGTACTTCCCCGTGGGTGAAGTAGCATACAAATACCAGTACGGCAAACCTCTCGTCAAACCTGAGGAGGTAAAGAATCTTCCAATAAAAATGCGGAGATTGCATAACTGGTTCATGCATGACACAAAGGCCGAGGCTAACTGGATAATGATGAGGGTTACAAAAAAGCATTATGGGAAAGAAGTAGATGACATGATAGCCATTGAATTTGTTGAACTATTTCAATTATTCAATCAAGACGCCTTGGACAAATCGATCATAAGTGCCTATTGTCTATAAGTACTAATTCTGTAATTAATTTAGTCTCTAGCTATCTCACCTCGTTTATTGCATGTATATAATCATACTATAATATGAAGAATGAAGTTTCTCGAATGCAGCAGAGGACAAATCTATGACATTGGGTTCATCAAGCTAATCTCAAAACAAACCCCCAGGATACGGAGGATAATATCATACACACGTTAAGGTTTCAAGAAACCAGAAGGGAAATACTATTTCCTTACAACTTTGAGTGAGTGTTATTGTCTTGTATACACTTTCTATTTCGCTTACTCGACGTTAAGTATATAATTGATGAGTTATGCATGCGCAACTTCCACTATATTCTGTTAATCACTCAACCTGACAAAGGGCGGGTACTAGTCATGGACTCGAAACATAAACCCCTTGAGACATGGAAGGACATGCAGATGATTCTCCAGCAATAATTCTAATCATTACGACACTATATCGGAAACGTTCGTGAATTTTATGATATCAAGTAATTAATAACTTCTTTTATTCATTTTCTTCGCCAGGAAGCGCTTGGAAACGGTTCACCAAGAAGGCTACGAGTGTTTGGAAAGAGGAGCTTACATTTAAACCAGTAGATGTAAGCACCACTAGCTATATCCGCGCATCTCTTTGATTCTAGTTTTGATACCGTTATTATCATGCTTGATTATTATTTTGATTGAACTCTATTCTCGTAAAGTGCCTAACGCAGGGACCAGGGAACAATTTATGTGGATACTATGTTTGCGAGTTCATCCATCGGACATGCTGTGAGAAGGGCAGAAATTTAGAGCAACTCCACATACGTAAACAATTTTTATAGTTTTTCATTACCATCAAATTGTGTTTAGTTTCATTCATATAGGTTGACTACTTTTTTAAATCAGCTCGAACATCTACGGGGCGGTCTTCTGCCAAAGGATCGCATACGAGCAATTCAGGAGGAATTGGCGGGATTCTTGGATGCACAAGTCCTAGACCCAAAAGGAGAATACTATGTGGGTGTGTATAGGCAATAGGGATTGTACAAAGAGCTTATTTTGTATGTAGTACATGAAATCCGTGTATCGAATGTAATATGTTCAACACTTGGATCTATATTTTCATGATGATCTTGTGTAATAGAATGGTTCCTTCATTGATGAGTGCAAAACACAAAATAAAAAATAAAACAACATAAATAAATTCTCTGCCGCGGCACAAAAAGTGGCCAAAATGCTGCCGCGGCAAAAAAAGGTTGCCAAAATAAATTCTCTACGGTGGCAGAGAAATATGCCAAATCTCTGCCGCGGCAGAGGGTCATTTGTCCCGGTTCGTGTTACGAACCGGGACGGTTGCTCCTCCCCCTCGCGCAGAGCAGCAACCATGTGTACGCTGTTTTGTCCCGGTTCATGGGGCAACCGAGACTAAAGGGTGGGGGTTTTAGTCTCGATTGCCCTGTCCCGGTTGGGCAACCGGGACTAAAGCCCCTTACCAACCGGGATGCATGGCGCATTCTCCACCAGTGAATGGATAATGCGAAGAAAGGGTTCTTGCATATAGTAAAAGGTAAACCATGCAGTTTGATTCAATTTCTAGAAACGGATGATGATATATAAACGATGTCGAACATCCCCTATCACTAGAAGAAAACAAGGCTTCGGTTTGGTCCTGATTCTGGCTCCAGTCCCAGTTTGTTACAGGACGGTACTAGTGTGAGCACTAGTCCTGGTTCATGCCGGCTCCGAAGTCTATGAGCCCCGGGAAGCACTAGTCCTGGGTCATGCCGGACCTCTAGTCCCGGTTCGTGATTGGCCCGGGACTAGTGGTCTCGTGCTAGCCAGGTCCATGGGTGGGAGCATGTAGTCCCGGTTGATATTAAGAACCGGGTCTAGAGGTAAATCACTAGTCCCGGTTAGTAATACCAACCAAGACTGTTTATTTCTCTTTATAATTCAGTTTTGTCCATGCACGACCCCATGGCCATTTTTCCTCCAAGCAAGCCGAGTTCATGCCCATTTTTCTCCAAAATTTGGTGGCAACCCCTAAATCTAAGGTTTTAAAAGGTTAGCAACTTCATCCTTTCATCTCTCAATGTTAGTTTAGCTCAATGATCTAGAAGTAGAGAGGGATTGAATGCTCTAGAAGTACTAGAGGGAATTTAATTTTTGGCAAATTTTGATTAGTCAAAAATTACTGAAAATTGCAATGTGTAATTTTAGAGTTTCAGAGCTTAGAATGGAATTATATTTTCACTACTAGATCACTAACTAAAAACTCCACATTTTTCATGTTAATTGTTTTGTCTAATTCAAAAATTGGTGCATGTAAAATTTTCAAACTTCAAATTTTATGCTATGGAAGCTCACATTATAACTTGTATTAATGCAGATGGTCCGGGAATGGATGTATAGTACTGACCGATGCTCTGGTGAGTTCATTAATGGCATGCATGAATTCCTTCGTGTGGCTGATGCGGACAAGCGGAATGGTTTTGTTATGTCCATGTAGTGTCTGTAAGAATCAGAAGGATTACTCTAACTCAAAAACCCTTCACAGCCACATGTTGAAGTCCGGTTTCATGCCCAGCTATAATTGTTGGACCAAGCACGGAGAGCAGGGGTTATAATGGAAGACAATGAAGAATAATAGGATGATGACAACTATCATGGCTTCCCTGAATACGGTGATACTTGGATGGGGGAAGCTGAAGGGGAGGCTGAAGAAGAGGCACATCATGAGCCTGCTGCTGATCTTGGTCAGACCATTGCTGATGCACGGAGAGACTGCGAAAATGAAAAGGAGAGGGAAAAGTTTGATCACATGTTAGAGGATCACAAAAAGTCATGGGATTTCTATTTTCGTGCCCCTGGTTCGTTAGCTGTACTCACTTTTCCCCAGATGCTTAGTTTTTCCTCACTTTTGTCCAGCTCCTATTATGGAACTCTCACATCGGTCTGAAACTCGCTCTCCGTCGGGTCGCGTTAGTAGACCCTCGCCATTACGTGCTGACAAGTGGGGCCGCATTCAGGTGGGTCCCATAGTGGACCCTCGCCATTACGTGTTAACAATTAGGACCCCCCGTTACGTGATGACAGGTGGGGCCACATTCAGTCGTTTCCTGTAGTAGGACCCCCATGGTGTGGGGCCGGCTTGTTGGGAACGCGTTTTGGGGGATGTAGTGTGGGACCATGTGGAGCGCGTATGGTAGTTACGATTGGAAGTTTATTTTTTGTTATTTTTATGATTGGCCTTTTTAAGAGCGCCTTTTCCCCTTTATGTCGCTAACAGTTATTATTTTTGTCCAAAAAGGCAGCGAATCTAGAACAGCTTCTCTCTTATTTTCCCCTTTATGTCGCTAATAGTTCCTTTTGGCCCTCGTATTTTCCCAATCTGGCAGCAAATCTAACCAGCACCATAAATATGTAGATGAACAGAGCATATGTAGATAAAGCAGCTAATAAAGGATTATATAGTACGATACTTAAACCAGGTTCGACAATTAGGCTGCTCAGCAGTAGCAGCTTACAAGTTTAACACATACAACAAAACAAAAGAAGCTGCTTTACAGCAGCATCATCAGCACAAGATCAGTGGCCCCTCCTGGCCTCCGCTAAGAGGGCCTCCACCTCCTCCCTTTGGCGCTTCCTTCACTTCTTGCTGCCCAGTCCCTTGACCTTGGGTGCGTTGGGCTTGATCGGGGGCATGCAACCCTCCTCGATGGCCACCTTCTAAAGGTTGCGAAGGTAAAAATCGAGCGCCTTGTGCTGGGCTCTGAAGGCGTTCACTTTCTTTGACGGGCCACAGGTCTTCACGTCCTTGGCATGCATCACGAGGGAGTTGAAGTCAGTGGTGAGGCTCCTGGTGTAGAAGGGGCACATGTAGACGTCACAGGCGAAGAAGCCGTTGAACTAGCCGGACTTCAGATTCCTCAGCACCTGACGAGTCTTGGTGTCCATGGACTCGTCATCGCTGCAGACGTCGCTACTATCCACCTATTACAAAAAAATAGTAGAGTGCAATAAGGACATGATTGAGATACCGTGATTATCGGGATTGGTTACTTGCATAAATTAACCGATTGAGATCCCCTAATTATTCCCCAATCCCCAAATCTCAAACCAAATCGATTACTAATCCCAACTACATATCGGTGCTAGTACTGATCCAAACTATAGATTGGTGCTAGTACTGATCCCAACTACAGATCGGTGCTAGTACTAATCCCAACTACAGATCGGTGCTAGTACTAATCCCAACTACAGATCGGTGATATTACTGATCCCAAATAGGGGAATTCATCGAAATACGAGATCTAACACACAAGAGGATTAGCTACTGTAAAAATACCTAGCATCCATCGATTGAAAATACGAACAGCTGAGCCCTAATAACACACTATCTAGTATCCAACAATGGGAATGGGGGAAGAACAAAGGAAGGGGAGAAAACCATAGTTACCTCCAACCATGGGTCGGCTAAGCTGGTGTCGAAGGGGTTCTCTGGCTTGATGTAATCGTTGTCCCCGTAGGGGTCCCATCCGTGCGGGATCTGCAGGAGAACGGCAGGGGCCTGTACGGGGATGGGGGCCTCGTCACCGGTGGCTATGGCGGAAGCGGGGACGGGGGATCTGTATGGGGATAGAGGATGCCTTCAATGCCTTGACGAGGGCCTGTACGGGGACGGGGGCCTCCTCGTCGGCCGCCTTGGAGGCGACGATGGCCACTGCGCCGTTCTTCTCCATCACCGGTGTGGTTGGGGTTTTCTTCGGGGTTTGCAGAAGGTGATGGGACAGGGGAGATGGTTGCTTGAGTGAGCGAGCGAGTGAGTGATTAGTGAGAGTGAGTAGGACTCTATAAAGGTCAAGGGAGAAGACATTTTGTTGCACCACTATGCACCATGTAACTGTGTGCGCTACTGCACCGTGCACGGCCACACGCGTCCGCTACCGCCCCGTGCACCGCGACACGCATACCATGCGTCACGTTTTCCCCCTCGTGTCTAACTTTGGCCACTTAGTTGTGCTCAGTTATACCCTCGAGTAGCACTGACAGTTTGGTTGTACTCAGTTTTTCCCTATAGTGCTAAAACTGCCGTGTGCAATATATTCACTTTTACCCTCCGGTGGCTGGTCAACAGAGAGTCAACGAATGGGTTTTATCTAGCTAATTGAGTCATTTTATGCACAACAAATTCAAAAAGATCAAAACATAGTGGCATCTACCCAGGGAGTCTTATTATGTGACCTGCCACCATAAGAAATGTATATAAATCAAGTTTTAACATAAATCACCACTTCTCAAATCACCTACTATCTATGAAGGTTCATGGCTTTCTACTCAAGCCTCTCCCAAAAACATCCCTCCCCAAAACATAATTTGTCTAAATGAGGCAATAATTGTCAAACTAATGTATATTTGAATTGCAAATAGTTTGATGTATGCCAATATGTATTTTATTGTATAAAAGAAGCATTTTCCATTTTTTAAATCTCTTTTTCTTTTCTATTTGAACCCCCTTGTCAGTTTTGCCCTTGGTTTTAAAGTTCTACGCAGTTTTGCCCTTGGTTATTAAGTTCTACTTAGTTTTCCCCTCCCTCTTAGTGACAAACTCTCACACTTGTGCTCATCTTGGCTGCTACGCTCTAATTGGTCGAGACAGTTGTCACGCGGATCATACCCACTAACCGTTGATCCTATGATTGATCCTCTGTGATCTGGTGGACAGGATAACCCCTGTATCTGTCGGGGGGCACCCTCTATCCATGCAAAATAACGAGTTTGCCACCAATGCTTTAACTCCATAAACAAATGATTTTGAATATAATTTGAAGGGAAAGTTCTCAAAGGTGTATAATGTTTGCATTATATTTCACTCCATGTCCTAAGTGCGATATCAAAGAGCTCAAAGGTGTATAATTTTTTCCGTATGCAAGTTTATGCATTACATCCCTACGTTCTATGAAAATGATAATCTCTCAAGATTTTCTTAGCACATCATTATCACGTATTAAGTGTGATTTCACAGTTTTCAAAGGTTTATAATTTTCATATACGTAAGTTTAGGGATCACTTTTCACACTATAAAAATGGTAAACACCCTTTTCCTTTACATTAAGAGTTGTATAATTTTTCAATTTGAAAGTGTTCAAGAGTAGTGTCAATTATAAACACTCTTTTACATTAAGAGTTGTATAATGTTTTTCAATTTGA
The DNA here is from genome assembly GCA_916181665.1 of Avena sativa. Classification (NCBI taxonomy): domain Eukaryota; kingdom Viridiplantae; phylum Streptophyta; class Magnoliopsida; order Poales; family Poaceae; genus Avena; species Avena sativa. The sequence continues at coordinate 325,832,643 of OV702282.1, forward strand.
AAGTGTTCAAGAGTAGTGTCAATTATAAACACTCTTTTACATTAAGAGTTGTATGATTTTTTCAATTTGAAAGTGTTCAAGATTTGTGTCAATTATAAACACTCTTTTACATTAAGAGTTGTATGATTTTTTTTAATTTGAAAGTGTTCAAGAGTTATGTCAATTATAAACACTCTTTTACATTAAGAGTTGTATAATTTTTTAATTTGAAAGTGTTCAAGAGTTGTGTCAATTATAAACACTCTTTTACATTAAGAGTGGTATAATTTTTTTTAATTTGAAAGTGTTCAAGAGTTGTGTCAATTATAAACACTCTTGTACATTAAGAGTTGTATAATTTTTTTAATTTGAAAGTGAATCGCTAGCCGTGCGAGAGTTGTGCCAATTATAATTTTAGACCGCTTGAGAGTGTCATAATTATAAATACTCTTGCAAACCAACTGAATCGCCACTGCTCCAGGGAAACTTACAAATATTTTAGGAAGATTTTATCTATATCTGAGAGTTATGGAGGTTGAAACCACCACTGGGAAGTAAAATCCAGAGAGATATTGTTTGCAACCAGAATTACGCCAGCACTGGATAAATCCTATTCGAAAAGCAAGGCAGTTAGTTGAGCACCAGCGATTCGCGTTCAAATACTGCCAATAATCAACCCACAAAAGGGAAACGATGCTTACCCAGATGGAATCCATGCGTTAGATCACTGCGATTCCACCCAATATTCTCCGTGCTCGACGGGTATGGACGGTGCACCAGCCGGCATTGCATATTGTTCCGCGAAAGGGGTAGATCTAGCAGGGGCGGGAGCAGAGTCGAAGGTGGAGTAGGCTCCACGGCTAGGGGGAGGGGGTGGTGCTGGGGCCGAGGACGACAAAAGGTAGGAGGGCACAACAGCGGGGCAACGGAGGGGCAGTGTGGGAGTTGTTCCAGGCTCGGGGGAAGCGAATGCTTTGGGTGAGCGAGAATGGACGGTCCGACGTGTCTCCATGCGGCCCCACTCTTCACCACGTATGCAAGACCCGTCCCAACGCGGCCCCACCCTTCACCACATATGCAGGACCCGTCCCAACGCGGCCCCATCGGTCAGTCATGTAACAATCGAGGACTCATAATGTAACGCTCAACTCCCGACGAGCCCCAACGTGGTACCACCAGTCATCATGTAATGGTCAAGCCTTTGACCTGATGGCATCCCTCCGTCCAAGCGCCCGCGAGGGTCTCTTAACATGGCAAGGGGAAAAGTGAGGAAAAGTTAAGTGGCTGGGGAAAAGTGAGTACAACTAATGAAACAAGGGCATGAAAATATAAATCCCAAAAGTCATTGTACCCAAATTGCGAAAATGGTCGCAAAAAGCTAGGTAGCACGCTTGAATTGCTGCGATGGAACGTAAAGTGTGGTCTATCTGACTCCAGATTTGAAAAGTTGCTGAAAATGATGAAGAATATGCTTCCAAAGGTATGGAGCAAATAAGGTTGTTTGCCCTCTAGGTTTAGAGGTTCAAGAGATACATGTATGCCCGAATGACTGCATCCTCTGCCGCGGTGAGGAGTATGAAAATTTGGATGCATGCCCGATATACACTGCATTGTGGTATAAGTTCAGACGAGATGACCCTCGTGATGTTGAGCGTGAGCCTCCCGGAAGAGGGTTCCTGCCAAGGTGATGTGGTATGCTCCTATAATACCATGGTAGAAACATTTGTTCAGAAAAAAGAGCACGCCAAGTTGTTGCGATGGCACAAAGAGGAATGTAAGTCATACGGGATGTTGAGACACCCCGCTGATGGGTCACAGTGGAGAAAAATCGATAGGAAGGACATGGACATTGCAGATGTTGTAAGGAACTTAAGGTTTGGCCTCAGTACAAATGACATGAATCCTTTTGGGGAGCAGTGCTCCAGTCATAGAACCTGTCCCGTGACTCTATGTATCTATAATAGGAAACGGTCCATTAGTCCCGGTTCATAAGGGCTACAGAATCAGGACTAAAGGCCCCTCCCTTTAGTCTCGGTCTAGCCACAAACCGGGAATAACACTCAAGATATTTATTAATATTAAAAAAAATAGTCATAATCATGTCTATCCCTATAGTACAAAGCTTTAGGGTCATCTTTTTCATCATCATCGTCGTTGTCGCTAGGCGCATACGACTGGATCCTCAGCCCAGCCATGGCATAATCCGGGAACACCTGCAACTTTGGCCTCAGATTCACGGCGCGTGGGGGAGGGGGCTCCCGGATGACGATGTTGCTATGCCCGGGGCCTTCACCACTGCCACCATTCTTATGGCTCTACGGCGGTTGCGGGTACTGCCGGCAAGGATGATCTCCCTCGGTGATGTAGGGCATCACAACCGGCGATAGTCTAGTTCACCCACCATATGTGGCGGCTGGCTTCATTGTGGTTCACCGAGGGAGGGCCATCACCCTCGTACCCAGTAAGCTCCCTTTCCCGTCGGTTAGCGAAGAAGGCATTCGAGGTGTCATAGTTGTCGGGCTCCCAATGGGGATCCATCCGCTGCTCTGCCATGAGCTCGAGGTAGAAGAGGTTGGTGATGGTTGCCTAGCATGCGTAACCTTGAGGCACAGGAGGGACAAGAACCCCTCCAGCACTCAGCATTCAGTCAGCGGGCAATCGGTAGCCCGACCGTCATGGGTAGCAGATGTCCATGTATGCGGTGTCCATTGTTGTGAGAGGGGAAGGTGTGGATGTGTGGATGGCCATGGCGGCCGGCCTAGATATAGAGGTAAAGGGTGAGAAAACATGGCGGGAAGTGTAGAGAAATGGCGGGAAAGCATGACGCGTGGCTTGACGACTCTAAGAGTGGCGAGAAATATCTTTAGCCTCGGTTAGTGACTCCAACCGGGACTAAAGGCCCCCAAAATATCTTTAGTCACTGTTACTAGTTTTAGTAGTTAGATTAACTATTTTAGAAAACAAAAAATGTTTTTGGATTAGTTATTCAAATTCAAACACTTTTCATGTTGAAAGTTTTACCAGATTCAAAAATATGAAAAAAATAGTGAATGCATTTTGAATTGAAAATGGCACAATTGATACATGATGCAAACATATGTATGGATGATATATTCAGATTCCTTATATTTCTCTGATAATAATAGACATGTTATTTGTATTATTTGGATTTATACCATAGGAGCTATGACTTTCCAAAGTTTTCTAATTGATTTGAATTATATAAACTAAAAAATAACTAAATTTACAAAAGATCCTCTAGTCCCGGATCGGAGATGCACCGAGTACTAAAGGGTGGGACTCGCGCACGAAAAACTAGTGGCCTAAAAAACCCTCTAGTCCTGAGTCATTGCTGCACCCGGGACTAAAGGGGGGCCCCTAGTCCCGGGTCGTGGAACCACCCGGGACTATAGGACCTATAGTCCTGGGTGGTACCATAATCCGGGACTACAGGGTCCATCGTATATATTTCTCACGCCCACGCCTGCCCCGGAATTAGGAGGCAAATCGACAAAGACGAAGACGAAGCGGGGGAGGTGCTGCCCGATTCCACCGCGTCACCACCCTCGTCTCCGGTCATCTCACGCCTGATCGCCGCACCGCCTTGCACCCGAACACGCCGCCTCACACCATTCATGCCGCCTCTTCCTCACATCGTCGTAGCCGACCTCGCCGTGCCTCGTCCTCACCGCGCTCGTAGCCGGCGACCTCGCCGCGCCTCGTCCTCACCGCGCTCATAGTCGGCGACCTCGCCGCTCCTCTTCCTAGTTTCGTGCCACCCCTGACCGCGCCTCCCCTGATCTCCCCCGACCATGCCGATCATATTTGTTAATTGAATAGGGGCCTCTAGTCCCGATCGATCTTAGAGCTAGAAATAATCTTGTTAGTATAGAAATTTTGTTAGTAGATTTTTTTCATTTTCTTAGTACTATTTTTTAGTAGAAACTTTGTTAGTAGTAATATTTATTTGCTAGAGTAGTAATATTGTTAGAGTAGAAATTTTATTAGTAGTAATATTGATTTGCTAGAGTAGTAGTATTTTGTTTAGTAATATTGCTAGAGTGTAATATTTATTTGCTAGACTAGTAATATTTGCTAGAGTAGAATTGTTTAGTAATATTGTTAGTAGTAATGTGTGTTAGAGTAAAGTTTATTTGCTAGCATGCTTATTCAAATATAGCAATGCACTTATATTGCAATGTACTAAAAAGTCACCTTTTTATGTAAATATACCATCTATTTGCTCATATCTACATAAAAGATGACCTTTTTTAGTACATTGCTCATTTCTTACTTTTTTTCTAACTTATTAACCTTTATTTATGGAATAGTTAAGTGATGTATCACATCGACTCTGAGACCAACAATCTTATTGAGGGCATAATAAGAGGTGAATTTTCTTCTAGAGGTGAACCTTATGATGGAGAAGATGATCATATAGAAGATGCTATAGAAGAGGATGAGATATCATCATATTTGAATGCATCCGGTGATGGACATGAGTAAGAACAGGTGGAAGGAGGGCAAACAAACAACAATGATGATGACCCCTCGACAACAACCGGTGAGGTATATATATATTAAGCCTCTTATGACTATATTCATTAATTGATCTATATATATATTAATCACTCTTTTTCTTATTTTAGCCCACCGGATCGAGGCAATTGACAGCTAGAAAAAAATGAGTCCCGAACAAAAAGTTGGATGGTAAGCAAAGGTTCACCATCGACGTAATAGATGATAATGGAGAACCGATTTCTTTAGAAAAGAATGCGAGGATGTTTGTAAATCAATGCGGCGTGATTGTTAGGGACAACCTCCTGATCACCATTCAAGAATGGAATAAGCCAAATAAAGTAGGTGAAGAATTCACTAGTTACGTCACCGATGATGCCAAAGATGACCTTTGGCAGAAGCTCATAGCACATTTCATACTACCTTTAGAGTATCAAGAATTCGAGGCACATGGTACTACCACAGACCCGGTGGGCTTGAAAGAAGAGCAAAAGTCAAGGAGTGGGTTCAAATGAAGATGGCCAAACTGTTCCAGAACAACAAGAAATGTTTATACGTGAATTATGTCACTAAAAAGAAAACTCTAGAATTCACAGGAGCACGAGAGAAGTTGAGAGAACAATGGCCAGATTTTGTAAAGTATAAGCTATCTTTTATAGAAAAGGCAAAGTAGGAAAAGAATGCGATAAATGCTGCCAAAAATAAATACCACCATAAAATGGGGACAGGTGGCTACAAGAGTGCCATGCCTAAGTGGGAAACTATGGAGGCCGACATAAGGACACAGGTACAGATGGATGGCTCGAGAGGTCAAAGTACTAGTGGTGCGGGCACGAGGGAACGTTGAACCCAGAAACAGGGGTGACAATTTTTCAAGAAACAATTCTAATACCCTCCAATGCAATTGTTCAAGCAATGGTTGATGCTCAAGCAGGATTGTTCCAAACTGAGAGAGAGAGAACGACAAGCTCACATGCACCCTCGAGAGTCCATAAAAAGGTGGACAGACACGAGTCAAAGGCACCGATGTTACATGGAAGAAAGGGTTTCCCGAGTACAATGATAGTTAAAGAAGCCGTAAGAGAAAGAAGGACCGAGAGGCAGACCGGATCGGGAAGATAGAATAGGAACTAGTTAGGATGAAGAAGCTCGTTGTGGAAGCACTTAAAGGTCATATCAGCCACATGCTGATGATCCTTCTTTAGATCATAGCCAACGGAGAAGCGGCATGGCTTCCATGGAGGTACGGGCTGATAATCAAGCACTGCTGGATGATGCACCGGCGCCTCGCTACCTCGTGGATGGTGTCAGAGCGATGACACAATGTGAGCTATGATACGTCCAAAACATATCTAGTTTCATGCACACTTTTGCTATTGTTTCTTCTCTAAACTTGTGTGATTTGGATACAACTAACACAGACTGTGCTGTTTTCAGCAGAATTGCCTTGGTGTCTAGTTTTCGTGCAGAAAATCAACTTCTTGGAAAATATGGCAAAACTCATATTTTACCAGAAGACTCACAGAGCCAGAAGATGAGACAGAGGAGGGCCACAAGGGTGCCACACACCCTGGCCGCGCGGGCCATCCCAGTCCATGCCTGGGAGGGGTGTGGCCACCTCGGGCACCTCCTCGGCCTCCCTCCTCGCCTACATAAAGCCTTCTGACCTAAAAACAGAGGGGGTTCAACGTTTTTCCAGAAGGAGTTCCGCTGCGTCGCCACCACCATAATCCGCGAATCGGAACCAGAAACTCCATTCTGGCACCCTGCCGGGATGGGGAATTAGAGAAGATCATCACCATCATCATCACCGACGCCTCTCCATTAACCATCCATGTTTCCCCCATGCATGAGTGAGTAATCCCCCGCTGTAGGTTATGGGGATGGTAGGGATTGGATGATATCTATCATGTAATCGAATAAGATTGTTAGGGCATGGTGCCTAGTATCTTTGTTAGTGCTATTTGACTTTGTTGCAACTTGTTATGCTTAATGCTTGTCACTAGGGCCCGAGTGCCATGATATCATATCTAAACTTGTTATTGATTCATGATGATAGTATTGTTTGTGATCTTATCTGCAAATTGTATACACATATCATTGTCCGGAATCAAAGGCCCCGAAGTGACAGAAATTGGGACAGCCAGAGCGGATGGCTATGATATGAGGATCACATGTGTTCATGGAGTATTAATGCTTTGCTCTGGTACTCTACTAAAAGGAGTACCTTAATTGCCAGCAGATTCCCTTTAGGCCCCGCTGCAACGGGCTGGCAGGACAAAAGATGTTGTGCAAGTTCTCATTGCGAGCACGTATGACTGTATATGGAACACATGCCTATGATTGTTTAGTACTTGGATGCTTTATCTTATTTATCTGCAAATGCCCTAAATCTTGAAGTTACATGAATAGTCTCGTCCATGCAATGCCTGTTCATCCATCCATATGCCTACCGCACTCAATCCTACTGTTTGCTACTATTGTTACTATTGCCTTTATTCCACTGCTGCTGTTACTTTTCTATTGCTACTACAAAACTATTGCTACTGATAAACTATGGTGAGCAAGACTATTTCTAGGTGCAGCTAAATTGACAAATCAGTTGTTAAGGCTTATAAATATTCTTTGGCTCCCCTTCTGTCAAATCAATAAATTGGGTTATACTACCCTCAAAGACTGTTGCGATCCCAATACTTGTGGGTCATCAAAAATATTTTCTTGCGCCATTGCCGGGGAGCATAGATTTATTTGTAAGTTCACTTGAATCTACTATTGTTCCCTGCTATCCTTTTTCATCATGGGGAATTCTCGTGATGGGAAGTTTCCTGTTCTACCATCCACTACAAGAAGAGATACAGTCCTAAACACCTCTGTTGCTCTTGATTTACTGTCTGTTTTAGGTAAGTTTTCTACACCACCACCACATACACATGGTACACACACTGCTACTACTACTGAATCTGAAATTGCTTTTGATGCTCATGATGTTACTTCTACTGTGCTTGATGAGAGTGGTGCATTAGGTCCTTTCTTAGATGCTAAAATTGCTAGAACTATATTGGGAAACACTGAAACTCTTAGTGAAGACATTATTACTCCTGTTAGCTCACCAGAGTCTATAAAAAGCTATGATATTAATGATGGTTACATTGAAATAACTGATGAATTTATTGAAAAATATCGAAACACACGTGGTGCTAGTGCTATTAGGAGTCTCCTTGAGAAGCGTACTATTATACCTAAACTATCTCCTGATGCTAAATTTGCTACCTCTCCCATAAACATTAAAGATAAATATTATGATTTCTCTCTTGATTTATCCTATATAAACATTGTTGAGAAAGAACCTTTTTGTGGGACTGAGAATGAAAGGGCTATGGCACATATGAATGAGCTTTCTACTATAAGTACCTTATTTTCTAATGATGTTAAGATGCGTACCTACTTTGTTGCTAAAATCTTCCCTTTTTCACTAAAAGGAGAAGCTAAAGCTTGGTTTAATAGTTTTCCTCCTAGATCCATTGATATCCCTGATTGCTTGATTGCTACTTTTTTGGAAATATTTCCCTGCTAGTGCTCGACATGCTGCTTTGCAGAATTTTTTTTGATTTTAAACAGGGAGAAGATGAGAAATTGCCTGAGTCATGGACAAGGTTCTGTGCCTTGATTCATGCACATCGTGGATGTCCATTACCTAAAAATGAGCTTCTTGATATATATTATAATGGACTAACTGATGAATCTAGGACTTTACTGGACAGTTGTGCTGATTCTATTTTCAGGAAAGGAACTCCTGCAGAAGATGAGGAATTAATGGCTAAAATAAGCAAGAATTATGATGATTGGACTTCAACTGAGCCAATTACACCTGATCCTACTACACCTGAACCAATTGTGCCTGAACCAACTCCAACACCAACACCAAAGAAGAGGGGAGTGATAGAATTAAATGATGAAGTGATGAAAGAAGCTAAGAAATGTCTTAAGGAGAAGGGTATTAGATCGGAAGATGTGAAGAATTTACCACCTATAGAAGAATTATGTAAGCCAATCTCCCACTCATCTACTATTGAGGTACACTCTCTCCAACATTTTGATGAAGGTGATATTCCTTATGGTAAACCTCCTGATCAATACTTAGAGGAACTTGACACTTTTATTGTTAAGCAAAGTAATTTTAATAAACAAGTTTAAAATCATTTATTGGAAAACTCTAGAGCTATTAATGAGTTGAAAGATATTGTGGAAAGAACTGCTAATGATGTTAAAATGCTTATTAAACACTTTCAAATGGTCCAAACCCAAATTCATCAACTTGCTAAGGTACAAAAAGATAAGCTAGCTAATGCTTCTAGAGATAATCATGGTTATGAAATTAGAACCAGGAGTGGTGCTTCCACTCAGGATCCTTTGTATCCTGAGGCACATCCTAAAAGAATTGAGCAGGATTCCCAACAAGTTCAAAATAGAGGTACTTCTTCTAAGAGAAAGAAAAAGAAACATAAAACAGTTGAGGAACCTTATGAACCTGCTATAGATCCTAATAGTATATATGTCTCTGATGCTGAAACTGAAAGTGGTAGTGATAAAAATGATGCTCCTGATAAAGAAGAGATTGAGGAAGAACCTGAAAAGCACACTAAGAACATTAAGTACACTAAGTAAGACTTTATTGCTAATAAACATGGTAGTGAAAGAGAACCTTGGGTGCAAAAACCAATGCCTTTTCCTAATAAGAAACACAAGTCAAAGGAGGAAGAACACTATAACAAGTTTTGTGAGTGGATGAAACCTTTATTTTTGCAAATTCCTTTGACTAATACTATTAAGTTGCCTCCTTATTCAAAGTATATAAAGGATATTGTCTCTAATAAAAGGAAGATTCCTAATAAGGAAGTTTATACTTTGCTTTCTAATTATTCCTTCAATGGTAAGGTTCCAAAGAAACTTGGTGATCCAGGTGAAGGGGTTCGTAGCATGGAAAACAAAAAATTTCTACTAGATTGTAGCAACGAGTCGATAGAGGAACTCACCCTCGAAGATTCCAAAGCGGTTAACGAGAGCAGATTCTCGTGGGTGATGTAGTCGTACTATTGCCGATCTCAAGATCACGTAGACGATCCTTCCGGCGCTGCGTTCCGGCAGCGCTTCCGCAGTCGGTCACACGTTCAGTACTCGATGAAGACCTTCCTCTCCCTTGTTCCAGCAGGCAGCGGAGGTTGTAGCACTCTCCTCGTGATTCCGGCAGCAGGACGGCGTGGTGTCGGAAGTAGAGGGGAGATCCCGCAGGGCTTCGCCTAAGCCGGAGCGAGTATGGTGGAATAAGAGAGGGCCTTGGCAATCTATGGATTTAGAGGCACCAAAGGGGGTTGTCTTGGCCGGCGACTAGGGTTTGGTGAAACCCTAATTCGGCGGCTAGAGGAGCCCTAGGTGGCGGCAGCACTTGGAGGGGTGGTGGCGCCTAGAGCTAGGGTTTTGGTGTGAGGAGCAGGGGGCGCCCTACCCCTCCTTATATAGGTGGGAGGGAGGCGGTTTGGGAGGAGGAAGTCCTCCTCCAACTTCTCCTCATGGACGGCGGGTGGAGGGAGTAGGACTTCCACCCTAGGTAGGTTTCCTACTCTCCCTCCACCAAGCAAACTTCAGATTTGACTTTTCAAATTGGCGTTTGACTTTCAAACTTCGATTTGATTTCTTTCTTTATATTTCCCAGCCAAGTGACCTAGTACATGATGCAAGCATTTCACATTGTCATGACACATTCTTGTAACCTTCCCCCTCCGGAGTGTCGGACCTTCTAGACCCTTCTAGAACAGTCCTGGTGAAAACACCGGAATCATTCCCGAACTCCGAAACAGGACTTTCATTATATGAATCTTATTCTCTGGACCATTCTGGATCTCCTCGTGATATCCCGGATCCCATCCGAGACTCCGAACAACATTTAGTCTCTTACTCATCATTCCATAACTACACAACAACATCGAATCCTTAAGTGTGTCTCCCTACGGTTCGTGAATTATGCGGACATGACCGAGACACTTCTCCGATCAATAACCAATAGAGGAATCTGTAAATTCATATCGCTCCCACATATTTCTACGATTACTTTGCGATCGAATGAACCACTTACATACGATACCAATTTCCCTTTGTCTCACGATAGTTTACTTATCCGAGGTTTTGATCGTCTGTATCTCTGCATACCTAGTTCAACCTCGTTACCGACAAGTACTCTTTTCTTGTTCCCGTGGTATGTGATCCCTTGTGAGCCAGTCACATGCTTGCAAGATAATTAGATGACATTCCACCGAGAGGGCCTAGAGTATATCTATCCGTCATATGGATGGACAAATCCCACTCTTGATCCATGTGCCTCAACCCATACTTTCCGAACACTCAATGCCACCTTTATAGCCACCAGTTACGGTGTGGTGTTTGATGTCATCAAAGCATCCTTTCGGTGATGGTTATTAACATGATCTCATGGTCAAAGGAATTAGGTTACTATGTATCAGAAAGCTTATAGCAAATGAACTATATTAAATGACTTGATCTTTATGCTACGCTTAACTATAGGAGTATGTACATCATACCATTCTCTAATGATATGATCTTGTTGTTAACAACATCTCAATGTTCATGATCGGGAAACCACGATCATCTATTAACCAACAAGCTAGTTTAACAAGAGGCTTTACTAGGGACTCTTTTATGTTTACAAATCACACAAGTATTAATGTTTCCGGTTAATACAATTATAGCATGGTATATAAACATTTATCACAAGTATGAAAATATGATAATAACCACTTTATTATTGCCTCTTGGGCATATCTCCAACAGTCTCCCACTTGCACTAGAGTCAATAATCTAGTTTCAAACCTTTGTGTAATTGCATGTCTTTGCGTCTCTACGCATCACTCATTCTTTAATGAGATGGCTTTGTACAAATTTGGTCCTTTGGTGAGACCTTTAGTTCCTTGGGGTTAAAACATGTTGATAATATTGTCGTACAATATATCTTCATAGTACTATCCCGCTGTGAACTACACCTAGTTTGATAACAAACTACTTGACATAAATTCCCTCTTTTGCTACTATAACAACAGCCATATACTTAGCCTTTTGTTGTAGTATCTGTCATAATGTCTTAACTTTGGAACTCATCCAAATTCATTATGGAACTTACTTTCCATCATATTGTGCCACCCTTAGTTTAGATTGAGATAAACTTATTTTGTACTCTGTGACAAAACTAGTATCAATGTAATACTTTTATAATGAACTAACCATCTATTTGTCACTTCTACAAAATAATATATTCTTAGTTTTTTTAAAAATCATAAGAATATCTTTACTATCGTCCAATAATCATCTTATGAATCATTCTGGTATACGCTCATAACATTCAGAGCATAGGACATATCTGGATTTGTACACATCACAACATGATTGATAAAATACTCTTTGTGATTTTATCTATCAAGTATCAAAAATACTTAAATATTTATTCAATCCTTCCTATGCAACAAGAACCTTTCTTGCAGTTTTTATATTGAACTCATTCAATATCTCATCTATGTTCTTCTGGCACAACCATATTGGCGTCACAATTTATCCATATAGATATTGATGCCAAATATTCGGATTCTGCCTAAGCCTTTCATCGATATGAAATTCTTATCCTGTGTTAATAAAAAGATACATCATTTCCAATCAACAATATGTCTTCCACATAATGTATTAGAAACATGTCTTAGCGCTCCCACTTAATTTATTGCAAATGCAAGCATCTTCATTGTCTCCGATGAAATTAAACTCTTTTAACAGTTTCATCATAGTGAAGATTCCAACTCCGCGATGCTTACTTCAACCATTGAAGCTTGCATATGCTTTTAGAATCCTTTGAATTAACAAAACCCTTTGGACCGTGTCATGCACATGTCTTAGGTAACCATTCTATTAGAAGAACTTGTTTTGTTTATTCAACTACCACATAACAAAATTATATGTAGTGGTTTCTATTAATCCGTGTAGACTAAATATCGCTTAATGAAAGATCGGATCTTGTCATAGTCAACTATTTGAATATTGTCGTGAACTCTTTCCCAACATGTCGATAATTTCATAGATGTGAAAACATCCATGTCTATTTATTTATAGATCCAAATACGACTATAGGGTCTTGCACCTTTTCAGAGGGTCTTTCAAGTTCAAAGCTTGATCTCTCGTATATGGAACTATCACGGATTTTATAGCTTCTAACCATTTGACGGAGTCAGGGCCCATCATCGCTTCTTTGCATGCAGTCGGTTCATTATTGTCAAATAATGATTCAAACCTCAAATCTTGGTATTTGATTGTTTATCCGACCTACTTGGTTCAATAGGAACTTAGACCTCAGTGACCACAACCTTTGAGGCACGTGAGCCATGAGCATTGTTGCTGCCTCCGGAACACTTTTCGGCGCTGCGCAACTTTGCACATATAGCTAAGGTTCTTTTAACCTCATCAAAGTTCTATTGTCCTCCCACTTAACTTTTCACAAAAAAATTCCTTCTCAAAGAAACTTGACGTTCTAAGCGACAAACACTTTTGTCTTCGGTGTTATGGAGGAATACTTAACTATTATTCAAAAATAACATACAAAGATATGTTCATCCGATTTTGGTTGCAAACATCTTTCTTATGCATAGCATACCAATTTTTAAGAAAGGACAACTTGGGTTTTATCCCAAACCATTATGAATGGTGTCAATTCAACGGATTATGATGGAGCTCTTTTCAGTGGAAAAACGGTAGTCTCTAAAGCTTTTAATCTTTAAAATATAATGGCAGTTTTATGAATTACACCTTTGATCTTACCATGTCAAACAAGGTTCAATTACATATCTCAAACGCTCCATACTCTTATGGTGTTTCGGGAAATGCAAATCCACGGAACGATTCCTTAAATCTTAGGTGTTTTATGCTAAACTTGTAACTCAAATATCTTCCTTTATGATCTTATCATAAACTATTTATATTCTTGTTACAATGATTTTGCACTTCATCTTGAAAGTCTTTGAACTTTTCAAATGTTTCATATTTCATCCTTATTAAGTAAATATTCATATATTCACTGAAATTTTCGGAGAAAGCTTATGAAATTGAAATTCATCGCTTTTGACTACACATAATGGACTTCATACAACAATATGTACAAGTTCCAATAAGCTAGTCATTCGTTCCCTTTTGGCCCATGAACGAAGTTTTAATTATCTCTAGGAAAGTTTCACAAGTGTCATTTGATCAAAAAATCAAAAGACTCCAAAATTCCATCCACATGGAGTTTCTTCATGTTTTCTTTCCAATATAATTTAAACGGCGATGTCACTTCCTAAGTGATCTTTCTTATCAATTGTCTTTCGACATTTTTAGCAATATTTTTATGGATGTGATTTATCCAACGAGATTTGTAAATCATCCATCTTTTATGGATTACGGCAATTATTTGAACAACCCTCTTGTTCTCATAATACCTGATAAAACAAATCTTGAAGGCAAGCTTTGATGTTAACGAGCAACACAACAACCCTTTATTTGTTCTCGATGAACATCATCACATATTCTTTTGCTAGTTACTTAGGACATTGTAGTTCATGAACTATGTTGTTTCGTATGACGATTCACACCAACAAATTCAGTATCAAATACTTAAGAACCACATTGTTCAATAAGCAAAGAATATAGCCATAACATATATATCCTCTATATACCTAAGCTGAACAATTCTAGTCTTTTCTTTTCTGCCATATATTTATGAGATTTTCTTTTAGTATTTCCTTTTCTGTTTGAAAGAATCTATCAATATCAATAGTGGAGTCACACACATGACACATATTCCAAAGCGTGTATAATTAAATACCAATGTCTTTGGACTTTCACTTTGAGGCATATCACCATCATCAAATGTTTGGTGTTCTTTCAAATTTGATTCTTTAGTAAGCTTTTAGTGCAGTAAACATTTTACTTACATTAAATATTCATCCTTATCATGGAACTATTCATGATCAAGCTACTTTAGCTTATAACGGTGAATACGAGTATAATGTTGCTCTCCAAAATCTTTTGGAGGATTAAGACGACCAGCATCTCCAACCTTTTGCACATTCTCATCAAATATGAGAACATGAATTTTGCCATATTATACTCTATCATGTTGCAACCAAAACTTCATTTCAGATATCACAATATCTTCCACACATCATGGTTTCTAAAACAATTCTTTCAGATCCTAGATAACCTTGATATTAAAACAATCTTTTGAATATCAAGAATCATGGAGACAAACATGATACTTATATACTAACACTAGAATTGTCACTCTTGATTTAATACCAATTATTAAAATTCATGGAGTAACCGGAACTTACTGAAAGTTTGCAATAGGACTTTTAAACTTTAGATGAATACTTCAAAACAATACGATACCAGTTCGTAAAGTAACTAACCAGAATTCTATAGTTATATTATCTCAATTATAACTAAGCGCAAGGTGGTAAACGGATGCCAATGACTACAACAACTATGAAAATTCACTTTGATTTAAATTATGATAAATAGTGTTCAACTTTTAATCATATTGCTATTGAACTCCCACTCAAAACAATATCCCTCACATTTTTTTAGTGATCACACGAACCAAATTCACTACACCAAGTCCGATCATCAGTTGACATGATATAGTTTCAAAGGCGAACAATCATCATGTTCATCATATCATCTATATGACTCATGCTTTACCTTTTGGTATTCCGTGTTCCGAGACCATGTTTGTACATGCTAGGCTCGTCAAGATCAAACCTTAGCTTCCGCATGAGCAAATCTGGCTTGCTCATGTTGTATACACTCGCAGAATCTAGCACACCCGATCATCACGTGGTGTTTCGAAACAACGAGCTTTAGCAACGTTGCTTACTAAGGATGAACACTTTAAAACTTGAAATTGTGTGCTTGAGGGATCATCTTATAATGCTACCGTCGTTAACTAAGCAATACAAGATGCATAAAAGGACTAACATCACATGCAATTCATAATATGTGATATGATATGGCCTTTCTTCTTGTGCTTCCGATCTCCATCTTTAAGCATGAACATGATCTCCATCATCACCAGCATGGCGTCAAGGTCAATGGCGCCACTTCATGGTTGTCATCCACCAGTTTCAACTATTACAACTACTTTTAATAGACACGCAGGTCTTAATGGAATTTAAAGACAACCATATGGCTCCTGCCGGTTGCCAACTTACAATAAGGAACATTGCATACATCAAATATAATCACAATCATGGCCATATCACATCACAACACACCCCTGCAAAACAAAGTTAGACGCCTCTAATTTTCTTTGCATATTTTACATGGTTTGGGGATTTCAATAAGTGTCGTTCTAACTTACGTACAAGAACCATGACGTTGATGCTTGAACTATCAAGTGCCCGTTGTAAATTGAATCATTACTATGATGGGAGAGACAGACACCCGCAAAGCCACTTATGCAATACAAGTTACATGTTGAGCGTGGAGCAAGTCTCATGAACGATGTCATGTAAGGTTAGCCCGGGCCACTTCATCCCACCATACCGCAAGATGCAAAGTACACAAGAAGCAATTGATAATAAAAGCACCACCGCCCACAATGACCATTGTGTTCTACTCGTGCAACATATCTACATGTAGACCTGGCTCTGATACCATTGAAGGGGTTCGTAGCATGGAAAAAAAATTCTATCGCATGCACACAAAAAAGCCAAGATCTATCTACTAGATTGTAGCAACGAGTCGATAGAGGAACTCACCCTCGAAGATTCCAAAGCGGTTAACGAGAGCAGATTCTCGTGGGTGATGTAGTCGTACTCTTGCCGATCTCAAGATCGTGTAGACGACCCTTCCGGCGCTATGTTCCGGCAGTGCTTTCGCAGTCGGTCACACGTTCGATACTCGATGAAGACCTTCCTCTCCCTTGTTCCAACAGGCAGCGGAGGTTGTAGCACTCTCCTCGTTATTCCGGCAGCATGACGGCGTGGTGTCGGAAGTAGAGGGGAGATCCCGCAGGGCTTCGCCTAAGCCGGAGCGAGTATGGTGGAATAAGAGAGGGCCTTGGCGATCTATGGATTTAGAGGCACCAAAGGGGGTTGGCTTGGCCGGCAACTAGGGTTTGGGGAAACCCTAATTCTGCGGCTAGAGGAGCCCTAGGTGGCGGCAACACTTGGAGGGGTGGTGGCGCCTAGAGCTAGGGTTTTGGTGTGAGGGGTAGGGGGGTGCCCTACCCCTCCTTATATAGGTGGGAGGGAGGCAGTTTGGGAGGAGGAAGTCCTCCTCCAACTCCTCCTCATGGCCGGCGGGTGGTGGGAGTAGGACTTCCACCCTAGGTAGGTTTCCTACTCTCCCTCCACCAAGCAAACTTCAGATTTGACTTTTCAAATTAGCGTTTGACTTTCAAACTTCGATTTGATTTCTCTCTTTATATTGCCCAACCAAGTGACCGAGTACATGATGCAACCATTCCACATTGTCATGACACATTCATGTACCCTTCCCCCTCCGGAGTGCCGGACCTTCCAGACCCTTCTAGAACATTCCTGGTGAAAACACCGGAATCATTCCCGAACTCCGAAACAGGACTTTCCTTATATGAATCTTATTCTCCGGACCATTCCGGATCTCCTCGTGATATCCCGGATCCCATCCGAGACTCCGAACAACATTCGGTCTCTTACTCATCATTCCATAACTACACAACAACATCGAATCCTTAAGTGTGTCTCCCTACGGTTCGTGAATTATGCGGACATGACCGAGACACTTCTCCGATCAATAACAAATATAGGAATCTAGAAATTCATATTTCTACGATTACTTTGCGATCGAATGAACCACTTACATATGATACCAATTTCCCTTTGTCTCACGATAATTTACTTATCCGAGGTTTTGATCGTCGGTATCTTTGCATACCTAGTTCAACCTCGTTACCGATAAGTACTCTTTTCTCGTTCCCGTGATATGTGATCCCATGTGAGCTAGTCACATGCTTGCAAGCTAATTGGATGACATTCCACCGAGAGGGCCCAGAGTATATCTATCCGTCATATGGATGGACAAATCCCACTCTTGATCCATGTGCCTCAACCCATACTTTTCGAACACTCAATGCCACCTTTATAGCCACCCAGTTACGGTGTGGTGTTTGATGTCATCAAAGCATCCTTCCGGTGATGGTTATTAACATGATCTCATGGTCGAAGGAATTAGGTTACTATCTATCAGAAAGCTTATAGCAAATGAACTATATTAAATGACTTGATCTTTATGCTACGCTTAACTATAGGAGTATGTCCATCATACCATTCTCTAATGATATGATCTTGTTGTTAACAACATCTAAATGTTCATGATCGGGAAACCACGATCATCTATTAACCAACAAGATAGTTTAACAAGAGGCTTTACTAGGGACTCTTTTATGTTTACAAATCACACAAGTATTAATGTTTTTGGTTAATACAATAATAGCATGGTATGTAAACATTTATCACAAGTATGAAGATATGATAATAGCCATTTTATTATTGCCTCTTGGGCATATCTCCAACACCGGTATTCCAAATATTCCTTGCTCTATTAAAACTAATTATGTTAGAACTATTTTGTGTGATTTGGGAGCTAGATTTAGTGTTATGCCTTTTTCTCTCTACAAGAGACTTCAGCTAGAAAAATCGATACCACCTGATATATCTTTGCAAATGGCTGATAAGTCTACTACTATCCCTATTGGTATATGTGAGGATGTTCATGTTCAAGTGGCTCATAATTCCTTGGTATTAACAGACTTTGTTGTGCTTGAGATGCCTAAAGATGATAATATGTCTATTATTCTTCGGAGACCTTTTCTTAATACTGCAGGTGCTTTCATTAATTGTAATCAAGGAAAGGTAACTTATTATAATATTAATGACAAGGAGCATACTGTCCATTTCCCCAAGAAGATTGATAAGAGTTATGGCCTAAATTCTGTTGAAAATATTGAGGCCATCAAAGTTGGAGAAATATATTGTCCCATACCACAAGAAAGTTTTGAAACTATTATGATTAGAACTATTGCTATCAAGATTGAGGTAACATAATCATTAAGTGAAATGCAAAGTTTTGTTTCATATAAAATTGTTTTGGTGACAAGACTTGATCAACCTTGTTAACAAAGGGATTTTAAATGAACAAAACAATGTTTTCACCATGGTTATACTTGTTCACCTTTATTTTTCTCCTTTTCGATCTTTGTTTTTACTCTAGTTTGTCTTAGTCTTGCTAGTTGCTTGCTTGTTAGAGTTTCTTAGAACTTCTGTAGTTTTAGTTTTAGTTCGCTTTTGTGTCATTCAAAAAACTTTTTCTGCGAGAAAATCAATTTTCATACCCTAAAAATTGGTCAAAAATAAAGTTTTCCGAAAAATTCCAAAAAATTCATATTAAATGTTTTTATGAAAAAAGGGACAGAGGGGCACATGGAGTGACCCAGGGGGGCCCACCAGGATAGCACACCCCTGGCGCGGCTAGCCCCGGGTGGCGCCTGGCCCAGGTGTGGCCCACCCCTGGCTGTCCAAGTTGCCTCCTTCCAGCCACTTCTTTCTTTGTCCCGAAAAACACCGGAAAACTTCTCAAAGATCGAGTTCCTACTGTTCTTTCTCCCGAATTTCGATCTCTTTGCTCAGCCCATCTTAGCTGCTAATTTTTGGAGGGATTGCTCTCCGGTATGTGCCTCCTCCGCTTGTCTAATTATATTTTTGATTGGTGGATTGTATCTTGAGTATTTGCTACTGTAGGTGACAAGTTGTGTGATATTTCATGCTTGTTCTATGCTTATAGATTTCATTTTGATGCATTCCCTCTAGCAAGTTCCTATAGTAGTTCATCATCATTTATCAACATGGAAATCACTTGGTTTAATATTTATCTAAAAATTTCAGAAAATAAGATGAGTGCATACCAGCTGAATCAACATGAGTTAAGTGTACTAGAGATTATGAAAGTCCACCGCGAGGAGGAATTTTTCTCTTCCATTTATCCATGCCCAGAATTCATGAGAGCTGCAGGGATATTTTAGGATTTCCAGACTATGATTTCTAATGCAGGGTTGGACCATTTTGTTGGGGAAGAACCCTACCAATATGTGAAACTAACTATGTCTATGGTGCAGGACTTTCGATTTAGTTGGTCCTTGCTTAATCCCATGGTCCACTACAAAATTTACAATATAGCTATCAACCTCCCTTTTGATGATTTTTGTGCAGCTATCAGAGTGCCATAGTGGGGTTCATGTGAGAAGATTAGAGAGAGGCCTAAGCCACTCATGGACTTATATGCTGAAATTTTCCAATGTTTCGACTTCTCAAAGGAGAGTGGTAAAATTCAGAATATTCATTGTCAAGTGAGTTCTTGCTAGGAAGACTGCTAGAAAATTATCTTCATTTGATCTAGCTTTTATCTCAACCGCCTTGAAACGGGATAGGACTTATAACTTGGGTGCTTTGATAGCTTTCCGTCTTGCTGCTAACCATGAGAAAGGTGGAATTTGTGGGGGTCTCATTGCATCACGTTTTCTAGCTTTTCATGGTTTAGAACCTCATCATTCAGATTTTCAGTTCCCCATAGAGAGACTTGATCTCAATTCTATGGTTCAGCATAAATTTGTTTCTTCTTGGGCTACTTCGTGTGAGTTACCGTATGAAATAACCTGTGTCAAGAGTGGTTGTAACATCCCTAAAATCATGTTTCAAAAACTCATGCATATCATCCATGCATCCATGATCATGTCGAGTTTCATTACAAAATCAATTTAAAAACAGGAGCATATGTGCTCATTATTTTATGTATGAATACTCTAGACTTTGTGCTACTTTCTATTGAGAAAGGTACTATTATTCATTCAGTATTGTTTATAATCCAAACTTAAGTGATTTCAAAAGCTTGAGCAATGTTTCAAAACAAAATATGAAATAAAACCAAATCTATGCCTATTATCACATCTCATAAAGGCTTGGTTTTATTTTATTTTCAAATGACCCAAGTGTGTTTATGTAGACAGAGGTGTTTGAAACATATTTGAGTACAAGATTCACTGTAAAAAAATCTTGAGAAGGTTTGAATTCAAACTGAATTGAAATCCAATTCTAGAAAACCAAACAGAAAAAGAAAAGGAATAAAGAGGAAAAAAATAAGTAGCAAGCCAATCTGGCCTAACCCAGCACAACTCTACCCAGCTAGCCCAGCAGCCTCTCCCTCCGAAGCGTTTTCCTTCACTCGCACCCGCACCCACTGATTCGCTGACCGCCTGGACCCATCCCCTCTCTTCTTCTCTCGCTGACAGCCACGGCCCACACGACCATCGTCATCTCCACCCAGCGACCAGTTCATCCCCAATTTACGCCGGGCATTTCCTGTTTAAAATCGCGACGTCAATTCCCGTTCAATGCCTGAGTAAATCTCGCACGCGCCCTTGCTACTTAAACCCCCTCTGCCCCCTCTCCATTTTCCCCCAAACCCCAAACGCAGAGCGCCCCTAGGCTGCGAGAATTCCTCGCCGCAAACTCGCCGCTCCGACGAGTTCGTCGTCGAATTCCGGTGAGCACCGCACGCCCCTCCGTCTATGGTTCATACTGGCCTGCTCTACATCTCTGTGCGCACCTACTGACGTTTTCCGTTTGCTCGCGCATGGTCTGTAGCCTCGGCAACGTCAACGACTAAGCTCCGCCGCTTCTACTCGAACTCCGGCGACCTTTTTCCCGTAAGTCCCAGCCTCCCCTCTCCCTCTGTTTGATACGCATAATATCCCTAGTGTCCTGCGCATCTAACGGTACCCTCCTCTTGTCCTAGCGCGGCCCAGAGCGTCGCCAACGTCGACGAACAGAAGCCACAGCCGCCAGGGACTACTCCGACGAGCAATCTGTGACGACTCCGAGCGCCCCTTCGCCAACCAAGGACACGTCGAGCTTCTCCTCGTCACTGCGGTTCTGGTGAGCATCCTCCCACCTCCCCACGCGACCTAGTTCGCCGGATCCGCCACCGACTGAGCGCGCTGCTGCCTGTCGCTGCCACCGGCGCCGCCACTTGTTGGTCAAACGCTAAGCGCCGTTAGATTTAGATCTAGTGGTCACGATAGATCATAGGCGAAGCGGTATGTTTTAATCAGAGCTGCACGATTAAGTTAGATCCAACGGCTCGGAAGCGCGATCCAGCGTGAAACGGTACCAGCCAGTTAGAAGCCGCCGCGTGGCATGAGTTTCGTTTTAAAATTTGGAATTAGATCTATTAGATGTTTGATTTTGTTTAAATCATAACTTTTGAATGCCACGTCCAAATTTGACAAATTTTATATCAATGGAATCAGGAGAGAAAATCCTTTCCATCTATGCAATGTTTTTAATGTTTTGCCTCTATTAAAAAGGTTGTTTTTACAAAAACTTGTGTAGGCTTATTTTGTATATATTAATTATTTGGAAAATGATTTATTGTTCAAATAAAGTTTGTTTGGCAAGTTTTGAACTTGTTTATGATTCAGTACTGTGCACTTGTCTTGTTTGATGTGGAAAATAATCCCATGGCATTATGCATGCATCCATATATTTTTGCTTTTATTTATTTTGTATGTGATTTTGGTGCTATCATTTTATGTGTAGATTTTGGTGAAAATAGTGATTGTGATTGTGAGGATTGTAGCTACTCTCCAAACTACCAAGGCAAGTGGTGCTTCATGATTTATTCCTATGTTTTCAAATATGCATTAGAAATATTTTGCTAGACTTGTATGGATATTTTTTATCTATATGCTATGCTTGGGAAATCCTAGTAGTTGTAGAATTGCTAGAAATATTTCTAAGTCTTATCAATGCCATGCTTAGCCTAGCTAGTAGCAACCAAGGATGGTTATATATTCATGCTATGATCAAATATTTCTAAGTCTTTGGACTATGTTTTGGCTTAATAAAACAACTAAGTGAATAAAACACCTGGGTGGAATGGAAAGATTGGTTTGTGTTGAGTGGTTCACAAGGCCCATGTTTATGGTTGACCTTGTGTATCTCACTTGTGGATGGCCACCCAGGAACAAAGAGATTTGAGATGTCAAATGTTGAGAAGCTTCAAGTGCAACCACTTGGCATTATGGGCTCTGCCTGGATCATATAGGTTGCAAGAACTTAGCCATATGGACAGTTGGTGGTAGAGTTTGATAGGTTGGAACGCGTCCATTTTGGTCTAAGGGAAGGCTTCTGAAAGATCTTGTCTTGGTGAAACCAAGTCTTGTGGGGAAAGTGCACCACCTCTGCAGAGTGTAAAATCTAAGTACTTAGCCATGTCCCTGGTAAAGGACAATTTGAGCATCAAGACATGGAAGAAATCAAGAATCTCATCATCCAAATTTCTAAGTTAAAAACTATGGTTTGAACAAGGGTTAAAGGATCTTCAATCTTTGATTTGGAGAAATGATTTTGTCAAGCAAAAAAACATAGTGTTTTCAAATGTTAAGGAAAAATCTATTTTGAGCAATGCAAGCCTCAACTCCACTTAGCCAAATGCATATAGATGATAGACTCCACTATACTACCATAGTATCACTTGCCAATACAATTCAAATGTATTGACCCTTGTGGCTGTAACTTGTTATGTTGCAGGTTTGATTGATATTAGTGAAGTTGATTGATTAGGATTACAAGTCTACAACCAACATGTCTGCCTGTGGCACTTTGCAGATGAAGGACCCCATGCTTATAGATATTCTGCTGCAATGTAATGTAATATCCAAATGAGCTATGTAAGATGTAATTAAATTATGTTATTCCTGGTTGTAAAGTTGTATTATGACCTTTGTTTCTTGATATTACATCTTAACTGTGGATGTCGTGGGAATGGTCACGGCAGATGTTGCAATCGGCAGCGAGTAGTAGAACGAGGGGCAAGGGCGGCCAGCCATCTGCGGTGCGAGATGAGGGCAAAGACACAGGGTTTTACCCAGGTTCGGCCCCCGGGAGGGTAAAGACCTACTCCTGCTAGATTGTATTATGGAGGTATTACAATGGGCGAGCTCGGCGGCTAGGCGGCGAGTCGCTTGGGTGTATCAGGGAACGTATCTCTACTCACCCTTTAGGGAGGTTTATATAGGCTCACCTCCCCTAGGGTTTACATATCTCAACCGATTCGGTTACAGCTTTAATAGTCGTTTAACCCAAACCGACTGGGCCTATCTACTCGCCCGGGCCTTCAGCTTCCAGTCGCTCGATACCTTGCTGGGCTTCAATCCACTCGCCGTTCTGCAGGCCCACTCGCCAGCTCTCGGACCAGTCGGAAACGCCTTGCTAGGTATACCCCAATAGGCATATCCCCATCAGTAGTCCCCGAGGCCGTCGTCGATTGGGCATAAGTGGCTGCTGGCAGTCGGAGCATACGACTTCAGAGTAGGCATCCAGTCGAATCGTCGGCGGGCTCCTGTATAAAGGAGGAAATCTGGTGACCCAAGTCGCGGCTTGGGCAAGTCGAGTCGGCGGGACGCGGTTATGGTGATTGACCTGGTGAGCCGAGTGGCTGGAGTTGGACCGTCAGGCGTGGTCAAACTAGCCGTTTGGGTAATCCAACGGTAACTTTCGGCGTAATCGTCGCGCGGTAACAGCCTCCTGATTTGGCGGGTAACTCCCGCTATATAAGAGGAATGGCAGGCAATCGTAGAGCCAACTGCCCACCACTTCTTCCGAGTGTGCGCATTTTCCTTCCTTTGCTCCGCGATCCAATCGACCCGAAATCCTCCGATCTCCAACCAACCTCTCGGCCATGGCCCTTTCCACCGAACCATGGGTAGGTCCAAGTGTACGAGGGCGCAGCTGGCCTCTTTCGAGGAGGCCGGGATCCTGCGAGCCGGCTGTTGGCGTATCCCCGCAGCCGGAGAAACGACCCCAAACCCGCGAGAGAGGGAATTCGTCTGTTTCACCAGTCATCTCGAGCGAGGGCTAGGGTTTCCCACATCCTTGTTCTTCCGGCGCTTTTGCGCCTACTATGGGATCCAGCCTTCAGATCTGGGTCCCCATAGCATCGAGCAGCTCGCCATCTTCGTGGTGTTCTGCGAATGCTACTTGGGCTGCCGGCCCTACTTTCCCTTGTGGCAAGATCTGTTCCACGGACGGATCAGCCGCGAGGAGGCAGGCGGCCCAATACTAGCCGCGGGCGGCTTGACGATCCAGCTCAAGTCCAAAGCCTCCTTCTTTGACCTGATGCTACCCGCCAAGGCAGCGAGCGACTGGAAAAAGTCGTGGTTCTACGTGACCGAGGGGACCCCGGAGGGCGAGGCGGCAATCCCGCGGTACTCCGCTAGTCGTTCGGAGCCGCGCCATCTCCAAGTCGGCAAGCTCCCCGACGACCAGTGGATGGTCGTTGACGAGATGCTCCAGACCATCCATGGTCTGAAGAAGAAGGGCCTCCAAACAATAAATCTGTACAATTGCTGGCTTGGGCGGCGGCTCGTTCCACTCGCCCAGCGCGACCACTATATGTACCAATACACCGGCCGGGGGGACTCAACGAAGGCCTGCCTCGACGAGTGGAGGCTGGAAGATTACCTCCCAGCATTGAATAAAATTACCCAGGCGGTGTACCTGGACGCGCAGGCCGGGATCGCCCCCTACACCGCGAAGCGTCCAGCTCCAACGGTAATTTCTTTACCTTGTTCGCAGTCGCAGTGTATGCAGTCGCGGTAATCCTGATCCTGTTTGTATTCTTCGCAGCTATTCCAGGTGGTGGAAGGGTGGCTCCCACCTTCGGATGATGAGAGCCCGGGCCCATCCGCCCAGGACGTAGGCGAATCACCACCCGCGAGGGGCAACGAAGACGACGAGGACGAGTCCGAAGAAGAGGTTGCCCCGCTGGTCCGAAAGACCCGCGGGCAACATCAGCGCGAGATCGAAGCGAGCAGAAGCCTCGAGCGCCATGACGATGACGACGAGCTCCCAGAGACCACCTCGCGCCGTCAAGCCACTCCGTCGAAGAAGAAGGAGAAGAAGAGGGAGGCGAGGGCCCCCCTGAAGAATAAAACGAAGCCATCGAAGACGGCCTCACCGCCACACTCGGCGAGCAGCTCCGATGCTCCCAGCCCCACTGGTGACGGCGTGCCACCAGCGACAACCGCGCTGGACACGGCGACTATGGAGGTGCCACTGGCCTCATTGCCTCCACCAATCGCCCTAGTCTCTGGGATGGGGGAGGCTCCGGCCGCGGCGACTTCGCCTCGCAGGGAGGCTCCGGCTGTGGTGGCTTCACCTCGCAAGGAGGCTCCAGCTGCAGCAGATTCGACTCGCGAGGAAGCTCCCGCCGAGGATGTCCCAGAAGCGCCAGCTGCAGCCTCAACGACGAAGAAGCCGTCCGTGTCTTGGGCACGCGATGTCCTGGACCTGGGGCTCAGTCGCCGACTGGGCCCTAAACTGGAAAAACCGGCCGGCCTTCGTACGGGGCTACGTTTCATCCCAGTCGCCAAGTGAGTGTGCTCACCCCTCCTTATTTTCCATAACTATTTCAATTGCCTTTGTTGATTTGATTAATGCGCAGGACCGGAGTGAAAAGGATGGGCCATCCGACCGTGGCCAAGGTGCCCTCCGCCGCTAGCGAGGAGGATCCTTCACGCAAGAGGAAGGCGGACGAGGTCGTCACCTCAGCGGATGGCAGTAAGAAGGCCAAGGGCGACGACATCGTCACCATCTCTGATGATACGGCGGCCGCGCCGGCCGAGCCCGCGGTGGAAGCAGCCGCGTCTACGAAGGAACCCGCTGCGGAGGCGACCTCCCTTGGAGCGGGTGCCTCCATCGCTACCTTCCCCCGCTTCGTGACCAAGGCCGCCACGGCGAGTGAGGTTGCGCCCTCGAGCCACGCTCCTGGGACCGCCGATGCTGAAGTCGACCAGCGTCGTGGGCACACGCCTGCATTACTCGCGTCCGTGGACGCGATCCAACTCCACGGCATGCTTGGCGCAGCCATCCAGGTACATCCAGTCCCCGAGGATCAAGTCGGTGTTTTGCAGCGGCGTGATTCTTATAATTTCTCGTCTTTTATTTTCGTATCCAGTCCCCGAATGCGTACTCGCTGAATTTCAGCGGGTGGGCATTTGGGAATTTCTTGATTGTCAGTCCCCGAGTGCGCACTCACTGAATTTCAGCGGGTGGGCACTTAGGAATTTCTTGATCGCCAGTCCCCGAGTGCGCACTCGCTGAATTTCAGCGGGTGGGCACTTATGAAGTTCGTTTTAACTGACTTTTTCGGTGATGTACAGGGTCTGCAGCTTGAGTCGGCGGACCGATTGGCCGCGAAACAGCGCGCGGAGAAGGAGCTGGCCATCGTCCAGGAGGCAAACAAAGGTCTTCAGGCTGTTGCTGCGAAGGCAGATCAAGCTCGCCAGGGGCTTGTCCCCGCTGGTGAGTTGGTAGCGGCGCGGTCTGCTCTGGGTGCCGCTGAACAACGGATCGCCGACCTCGAGCGCGAACTGCGGGAGGCGAGAGAAGAAGCTAGCTTGGCGGACGGGCGAGCTAAGGCCGCCATTGCGGCCGCAGAGGAGGATCGCAAGGTGTCGGAAGTCCTTATTGCTGGGCTTCAGGACGACCACACATCGCTTCAGTGCTTCATCACGGGACTCGCCCGCCCGCTACTTGGTGAGTGCTTCCTCCCTTTATTATAGTTGTTGTTTTTGTGGTGTCCATCATACTCATCATTGTCTTTTTCTTCGCAGGTCGCATCATTGACAGCGACGAAGAGGCGAGCTCGCTCGACGCAAGGCAGTGCGTAAGCATGCTCGTCGACTCGGCAACGCTGTCAGCGACCTGCATCCGCGCCTACCTCCAAGAAATATCACCCACGGAGGTGATTCCCAGCGACCTCGTTGAGGTGTGGAAGTACTTGGAGAAGGCACCCGCGGTCGTTGAATTTATGACGCGATCGGCATTTCGGCGTGGAGCATCGACGACCCTGAGCCTTGGACTTGCTCACTTTCCCGAAGACTTCGACATCAACGATGTGACGAGTGGATACCCATCGTCAACTGGCGCGGTGGAGCTGTCCGAGGTTCTCAAGTTGCAAGAACGTGCCGCCACGTACTCGGAGCGTGTCTGGGCGATGGGCGACCTCCTTCCATACCAGGAGACGGTCGTCGCGCCGAACGACCCCGAGCCGCCGCATCGTGACTTCAAGGTCGAGCAGCCTTTTCGCGCGGCGATGGCGGGTGAACTGACGACGTATCCATCAAACCCGTACACCACGTTCATCCGTAATCGCCGGGATGCTGGCGAGTCGTCATCGAAGCCTGCAGAGTAGGGTAGTTTGCCTTGAAGCGTTAGCAGCAGTTCTGCCACGCGGGCATATTTTGTAACATAAAACAATGCAATATGCGGTTGAATGAGACGTTTGTGTCTATTTTGATACTTGTTTGTGTGCTTTGGATTGATTTTGGGCGAGTCCCCGAGCGCGTCCGCCCTTTTGTGGGGTTTACCTCGTATACGATTTATGTGTTGTTGTTGTGTGTTTTGATGTTTTAGTCGACTCGCCCGAGCTCGAGGAGCCAGTCGCTAGGCGACTCCCTTGAATGCTCTGTACTTTACCGTTTTCCCGTGCGCGAACGAGGTCGGGTGGCCGAGTCCCCGATCGTGGTACTTGGTAGTTCTAGGCGCGACTCGAGGGTGGTTGAGGACTTAGCGCGTTGATGTGAGCGCGTCACTCCTGCCTGGCCCGTAGGGTCAGTCGCGTGGCGAGTCCTGGGCATGCTCTCTTACTTGGCATTTTTCCTGACCGCTCGCGACGAACTGGTCTTCAGTCCCCGAGTGTGGTACTTAGCCGTTCGAGTCGCTATGCCGAGGATGCGGAGGACCAAGGTCGCTGTGAGAAGCGAGGGCAGTTGTCTTGGATCGTAGAACCAGTCGAGCTAGGCGACTCCAATGGGGCTCCGGGTTGGCGTCATTCGTGGACGAGGCAAGACCTGAAGTGATTCAGTGCTCTTACACCGCACTACTTAGCCGTGCCGATCGTTGTACCAAAGGTTGACTTCTGCATGTAGCATAACGTTGTTTTTACGAGTGCGAGTGGCACAAGTCATGGAGAGTAGGCGCAATTTGCGGTAACCATTTCTTTTTATTCCATAGCGACTGGAGAGTACATGTGTGGGGTTCTAGGAGTAGAACTTCCGGAGGAGGTTTACATTCCATGGTCGTTTGACGTCGAGTTTGCCGTCCCCGCGGACGTCGACGAGGTAGTAGGCGTCGTTGCCGAGTACGCGCCCGATGGCGAATGGGCCTTCCCACGGAGGGGAAAGCTTGTGCATGCCCTTCTTGTCCTGGGTGAGGCGTAACACCAGGCCGCCTTCCTGGAAGGTGCGAGCCTTCACCCGCTGGCTGTGGTAGCGGCGGAGTCCTTGCTGGTAGATGGCGGTGCGTGACCGAGCGAGGTCGCGTGCTTCGTCGAGCTGGTCGACCCCATCTTGGCGGGCCAGCTCGTTTGCAGCCTCCGTATAATGGACGACTCGCGGCGAGTCGTGTTCGAGGTCGGTGGGCATGACCGCCTCTGCACCGTAGACCATGAAGAAGGGAGTGAATCCCGTCGATCTGTTGACGGAGGTGCGGATCCCCCAGATGACAGAGGGCAACTCCTCGACCCAGCACCCGGCGGTGCGCTCGAGTGGTACTTGGAGTCGCGGCTTCAGGCCGTGGAGGATGCTTTGGTTGGCCCGTTCCGCCTGGCCGTTGGATTCCGGGTGGGCGACTGACGCGAGGTCGAGCCGGATATGGTGCTCCTCGCAGAATTCGGCCATGGCTCCCTTGGCGAAGTTGGTGCCTTTGTCCGTGATGATGCTGTTGGGGAACCCGTAGCGATATATGAGCTCGCGTAAGAATTTAGTGGCGGTCTTCCCGTCGCATTTCCGAACTGGCTTGGCCTCCACCCACTTCGTGAATTTATCGATGGCGACTAGCAGGTGGGTGTAGCCAGAGGGGGCCTTCTTGAAGGGGCCTACCATGTCCAAGCCCCACACAGCGAATGGCCAGGTGATGGGGATTGTTTTGAGCGCCGAGCTCGGTACATGCGTCTGATTGGCGTACTTCTGGCACCCGGCGCATCGCTGGACGATGTCGACAGCGTCGGCGTGTGCGGTGGGCCAGTAGAAGCCGTGTCGCATAGCCTTGGCGACCAGGGAGCGAGCGGCGGCGTGGTGGCCGCAGTCACCTGAGTGAATGTCGTGGAGGATTTTGCGTCCTTCAGCCGGTTGGACGCAGCGTTGGAACACGCCGGTGACGCTGCGCTTGTGGAGCTCGCCGTCAATGATGGTGTAGGACTTGCATCGACGAGCGATCATTCGAGCGTCTGTCTCGTCTGCTGGCAGGGTGCCGGCTTCCAGGTAGGCGATGTAGGGCTTGGTCCAGTCGTCTGGCTCGGTGACGAGTGCGACCAAGGCTGCCTCTGGTTGGAGTGGGACTCCGATGTCGATCTCCCTCGGGGGAGAGACTGATGGTTTGGATATTGTGTCGAGGAACACGCCGGCGGGTGGTGCGAGTCGAGCCAACCCGATGCGAGAGAGGGCGTCGGCCTCCTCGTTTTTCCGCCTATCGATCCACTCGACAGAGTAGCCGGTGAAGTGGCCGCCCAATTTGTCCACTTCTTGGCGGTACGCCGCCATGGTAGGGGACACGGCGTCGCAGGTGCCGGCGACTTGCCCCGCGATAAGGTCGGAGTCTCCGTAGCAGCGGAGGCGATTGACGTTCATCTCCTTGGCGGCTCGCATGCCGTGGAGTAGGGCCTCGTATTCAGCCATGTTGTTGGTGCAGGGCGTGAAGTCGAGGCAGAGGATGTAGCGGAGCTTGTCGCCCTTTGGTGAAGTCAACACTATTCCTGCGCCTGCGCCGTCCGCGTTCTTGGAGCCGTCGAAGTGCAGGCTCCAGTAATGGAGGTATGGCAGCTTCTCTGGCTGCTGGGCCTCCTCCCAGTCGGCGATGAAGTCTGCCAGCGCCTGCGACTTAATCGCCTTTCGTGGCTCATATTTGATGTTGTGGACGCCGATCTCGACGGCCCACTTGGCGACCCGCCCGGTCGCCTCGCGATTGCGGATGATGTCTTGCAGTGGCGCTGAGGAGACGACCGTGATCGGGTGTTCCTGGAAGTAGTGCGGCAGGCGCCGCTGAGCCCTGAAGACCGCGTATACTAGCTTTTGGTACTGTGGGTACCGCTGGCGCGACTCGGTGAGGACCTCGCTGATGTAATACACCGGCCGCTGAACCGGGCGCTCCTTTCCTTCTTCTGGTCGTTCGACGACCATCACGGCGCTGACGACGCGCTCGGACGCCGCGACGTAAACCAGCATGGGTTCTTTATCGGCGGGGGCGGCGAGTAGTGGTGCGGCGAGTAGCACCTTTTTGAGGTCGCGGAGCGCGTCGTCCGCCTCCTTGTCCCACTGGAAGGTGGGGTTCTTGCGCATCAGGCGGTATAGGGGCATCGCCTTTTCGCCCAGGCGGGGGATGAAGCGACTGAGAGCCGCTACTCGCCCGGCCAGCTTCTGGACGTCGCGCAGGCACTCGGGTTTGCCGAGCCGGGCGATCGTGTCGATCTTTGTGGGGTTCGCTTCGATCCCTCGTTTGGAGACGACGTACCCCAGTAGTTGTCCGGCGGGTACACCAAAGGTGCACTTGCCTGGGTTGAGCTTTATCTTGTATCTTCGCAGGTTGGCGAAAGTTTCCGCCAGGTCGGCGAGTAGGTCGCCTTGGCGAGCAGACTTCACGACCACGTCGTCAATGTAGACGTGGATGTTGCGGCCAATTTGGCTCGCGAGGCATTCTTGCATGCACCGCTGGTATGTCGCCCCGGCGTTCTTGAGGCCGAAGGTCATGGCGGTGTAGCAGAAGGCTCCGAATGGCGTGATGAACGCCGTCTTCTCCTCGTCTTCGACAGCCATTTTGATCTGGTTGTACCCAGAGTAGGCGTCGAGGAAACATAGCGACTCCGGGCCCGCGGTTGAATCGATTATCTGGTCGATCCGCGGGAGGATGAACTGCTCCTTTGGGCAGGCGCTGTTCAGGTTTGTGTAGTCGATACACATTCTCCAGGTCCCGTTTTTCTTCTCGACCAGGACTGGGTTTGCCAGCCACTTGGAGTACTTGATTGGCCGGATGAAGCCGGCGGCGAGTAGACGCTGCACTTCCTCGGCGATTGCTCGACGGCGTTCTTCGTTGAAGGGCCGCAGCGACTGCTTGACAGGTCGCACTTTGGGGTCGGCGTTTAGCTTGTGCTCAGCGATCTCCCTAGGGACACCGGGCATGTCGGAGGGTTTCCATGCGAAGATGTCCCTGTTCTCATGGAGGAACTCGATGAGCGCGCCTTCCTATGCTGGGCTCATGCCTGTTCCGATCGTCACCATCTGGCTGGAGTCGCCTAGGACCAGCTCGACGGTGCGAGTGTGCGTCGTGGCCTCAAAGGTTGAGATGTTTGCGCCCTCTGAGTTGGGCTTCTTGAGTATGGTGGGGTCGTCGTTGTTGACCCCACTCGCGTACTTGGCGAGCTCGTCGGCGTGGTTGGTCTCCGCCGCGATGACGGCGTCGGCGAGCTCGGCTCCTTTGGCCTCGCACTCGGCGGCCATGTCGGGGTCGCCATTGATGGTGATGACGCCGCATGGCCCGGGGAGCTTCATCGCGTTGTACGCGTAGTGGGGCGCTGCCATGAATTTAGTGAACGCCTGGCGTCCCAGGACGCAGTGGTAGGGGCTGTCGAAGGGCACCAGCTCGAAGACGATCCGCTCGGTGCGGAAGTTTGCCGGTGTGCCGAAGGTAACTGGCAGCGTGACCTTGCCGATCGGGTACGCCTTCCGACCGGGGACGATGCCGTGGAATGTGGTGTGGGTCGTCTCGATCATCGACTGCGGGAGCCACAGCCGCCTGAAGGTGTCGAGGTAGAGGATGTTGATGGAGCTGCCGCCGTCCATCAGTGTCTTGGGGAGCCAGTAGTCGCCAACCTTGGGCTTGACCACCAAGGCGACTCGTCCTGGGTACTCGATGCGCCGCGAGTGGTCTTGCCGGCTCCAGGTGATGGGCTGCTCCGACCAGTTCAGGAACTGGGGGACGTCTATTTGGGCCACCGCATTGACGGCGACGGCGCGGGCGATGACCTTCTTCTCGCGCTTCGTGCTGAAGCCTGTGAAGGTGTGGAGCGAGCCGGCTACTTTGCTGAATTTTCCGCCATTTGGCGGGTTGTTGTCGGGGTCCTCCCGCGCTTGCCGTGCCTTCTCGATTTCCCTGAGGGTGTGGCAGTCGGCGGTGGTGTGCGTTGCGGGCTTCCCTTCCCTGCTATGGAACACACATGGTTGGTTAAGGAGGGCCGCAGGATCGAACCTTGGCTTGTTCTTGTAGTTGCCGCCATCGCGGCGTTGCCCTCCGTCGCGGCGGTAGCTTT
The DNA here is from genome assembly GCA_916181665.1 of Avena sativa. Lineage (NCBI taxonomy): Eukaryota > Viridiplantae > Streptophyta > Magnoliopsida > Poales > Poaceae > Avena > Avena sativa. Next base: position 325,865,622 of record OV702282.1, read on the forward strand.
TGGGCTCGCGCTGCGCGTGCCCGGCGTTGGCGACGAAGTCGACTCGCCCGTCACTGCGGCACTTGCCGGTGAGGCGAGTGCCGCTGTAGCGTAGGTCGGTTCGGCGTCCGCCGTCGTTGCCGCTCGTGCGGCGTTGCCCTCCTGACTCGTCATCAGTTTCCTGGTTGGGATCTTCCTCGGCATACCGTTTGGCGATCTCGAGGAGGTCGGGGATGTTGTCGAGTGTGCGGGAGTGTCGTTTGAGCTTGGCGACTAGAGGCTCGTAGCGGCACGAGGTCTTGAAGCAATGGATCGCGGTGTCCGGGTGGATACCGACTGCGTTGTACCAAAGCTCTTGCCACCGTTGGACCCAGTTGCGGGTCGACTCGCGGGGTCCCTGGACGCACCGTTCCAGGTCCTCAATAGTGGTGGCGCGGGTGTAGGAGCACTCGAAGTGTCTGACGAAGGCGTCGCACATTTCCTCCCAGGAATCGATACTGTCCTGGGGGAGAGTGTTGATCCACTGCCTGCACGTCCCCTCCATCATCAGGGGGAGGTAACGGGCGGCGAGTAGGTCAGTGTGACCCGCGATCCCCATCGCCATGAGGTATGTGTCGAGCCAGACGGCGGGGTCGTACGAGGAGTCGTACTTTTCTATCTCTTTTGGCGCCTTGAAGTTTGGTGGGTACTTCTCGCCTCGGATCATTGGTCCGAAGCACTTGGGTCCGAGTCGACTGAGCGACCCCATAGGCTCGCCGTCGCGGCGATTAGTTAGGGTGTGCCGCAAGTCGTCGGGCTGGCGTGCGCGCCAGCTTTGGTTGTTGATGATGTGGGTGCGGGCGTCGATGGGTTGCCCGTTGGCGGCGACAAGGTTGGTTGCCGGCCTAGGGTCGTTGGTGGAGAGTGCCGCGTTCGCGGGTCGGTGTTGGAGCTGCAGCGGCTCTGGTGGCGGGCAGTTGAGGGTGTTTGCCACCGCTGGGCGGCCACTGGAGGCCGCTCTGCTTCCCGAGGAACGCGAGTATACTCGACTTGTCGAGTCGGCGCCCGCTTTTTGCTGCTCGACGGCCTTCGCGAGCAGGGCTCTGACGTATTGGATATGTAGGGCGCCGTCGCCGGTGGCTGTGATGCTGTCGGCTGCTGCTCGGCCTGCCACGAGGTTGTCCATCGGGGTGGAGAACAGTGGGAGGCCGTTCGCGTGTCGCTCCCGTGAGGAGACTACTATCCGCGGCTGGTCCCTGGGAGGGGTGCGGTTGGGTGGAGGTGGGGCGCCCATCGCCGTTGATCCTGGCGGTGGCCGGGCGCTTCCTCCTGGTGGCGCGTTCTCGCAGATTGCGCGCTCGGCCACGCGGGCCGGGTCGTTTTCGTCGTCGAAGTGCAGGGCACGCCCTTGAACGGTGGGGTTCAGGCGTGACCTAATCCGCTGCTGGTGGTAGCGTGACAGCTCCTGCGCCGTCACCTGCTCGAGGCGAAATTTCTCGCGCTCGGCTTGCTCCTTGCGCACCGCCTCCGCTAATTTCAGGCGGAGTTCCTCGACCTCCGTTGCCGTGGCGTTAGGAGGGATTGGGGTGGAGAAAGGATCCTCCGGCGGATTGGCGCTGGTGGCCATGTAGGCCGCGGCGTGGCGACCGGTTCCGTCGCGGAGGTCGGCGGCGTTCTCTGACCCGGAGTCGAATTCGAAGATCCCGAGGATGGAGGGGTCCTCGAAGTCTTCCGCGTTGGAGACCTGGGCGATGGAGCCCGCGGACGAGGCCGCGGTGATGGATCCGGCGAGTGACGCCGGGGTCGCCGAGTCGGCGTCGTCGGTGAGGGCCGCATCTTCTGCGGCCGCTGAATTCCCGGCCATGTTGCTGTGGGCCGAGTTGTACTCGGAGGCGAGGCTGTGGATCGTGCGGATCTGGCTCTCGGAGAGCCGATCGCATGGCGGCGACTCGCGGATGCGAGCCGAGTCCTCCGAGACGATGACGTCAGTGAGGCCGACGAAGAGGCTGATCGTGCCGATTGGCAGGATCACGCTGTGCGTGACGGGTCGCGCCGCCGGGACGTAGCTGCTCGGCAAGATCTGGAGCATCTCGCCGATCGCTATCATGCGGCCGGTGGCGACCGTCTCGTTGATGGGCAGATTGGATCTCGCCGCAGAACACCGGCCAGACCGGCCAGGCCCCACGGTGGGCGCCACTGTCGTGGGAATAGTCACGGCAGATGCTGCAATCGGCAGCGAGTAGTAGAACGAGGGGCAAGGGCGGCCAGCCATCTGCGGTGCGAGATGAGGGCAAAGACACAGGGTTTTACCCAGGTTCGGCCCCCCGGAGGGTAAAGACCTACTCCTGCTAGATTGTATTATGGAGGTATTACAATGGGCGAGCTCGGCGGCTAGGCGGCGAGTCGCTTGGGTGTATCAGGGAACGTATCTCTACTCACCCTTTAGGGAGGTTTATATAGGCTCACCTCCCCTAGGGTTTACATATCTCAACCGATTCGGTTACAGCTTTAATAGTCGTTTAACCCAAACCGACTGGGCCTATCTACTCGCCCGGGCCTTCAGCTTCCAGTCGCTCGATACCTTGCTAGGCTTCAATCCACTCGTCGTTCTGCAGGCCCACTCGCCAGCTCTCGGACCAGTCGGAAACGCCTTGCTGGGTATACCCCAATAGGCATATCCCCATCAGTGGATGCTAGCTATTGATCCAGGGACTAGCATTGTAAACACAGGGGACTCTACCTTATTAAAGGTTGGGACCCTTACAGATGGTGTCAGAGCATTGTGTTGCCTGTAGGATTTGTAAACCTAGGATTGGACAAAAACCCTTAGAAAAATAGGAGTTGTAATTGTTCCAAAACTTATTTACAAACAATCTTGTAAACTCTTTCCTCAACCATTTTGTTTTCAACTCTACATCTCTTCTATTTCAACTTGATGGAAAAACCTACCCCATGACCAAAGACTACACCATATGCAAAGGACTTTATCAACTCTAATGACTTCAACATCTTCAGCATATTCACTAAGGACTAGTGAGACAAGAAATCCTACTCAAGATTTGGAGACTAAGGAAATATAACTTAGAAGGAGCCATCAACACCTTTGAAGTTTTGTGACCAAAATTTTTCCAAGGAAACCATAATCCCATGTAAAAAGAATCAACCAAGAAGGATGGAAAGATCACAAGTGAACCATATAGATGGACCACCATATTTAGTTTAAGTCAAACCCACCAACTTATGTGGTGTAACAAAAATATTTTGGATGCCTAAAAATATGCTTGAAACTTGTTGTTTGAGTGGAATGTTTGTTTGTGATTGCTTACACATTGCTTGTGTGAATTGTGATGTGTGTGATTAGAATTATTTCCTTAGAAATCTTTTTGCCTATTCTAATCCCAACTCAACCCAAACAGATGACTTCTCCAAGAAACTCCAACATCAAGGTTGATGACAACAAAAACAACCACAAGGACAACATGAGAGAACTCATAGTAACCCAAAACCAGTTGTGCCAAGAGACAACTCAGCTTTTAGCCAACAACAATGGATTAGACCCAGCCATACAAAGGATTTTGAAACTTCAATCCCAATTGTTGCAAGGATTGGTTACTCAAATGATCAACATGGGAGAAAACTTTTCCCAAAGAGCTAATGACAACAAGGATGACAAAGATGCTATTCTTGAAGGAACCCAAGCATGCAATATTTGTGAAGACAAGGATCATGCATCCAAGGAGCATGAAGATCAATGCCCCAAGAAGAGAGAAAGATTTCCCACCTTTGAGGTGAGATATGAAGAGCATGAACTAGAAGAACTCCTAGCTTTGGAGAGACCCAAAAAGAAGAAGAAGGATATTACTCAAGTGCAATGTTACAATTGCAAAGAGAAGGGACACTATGCCAGTGAATGCCCAGAAAAGAAGAAGAACCAAAGAAACAAACAAGAGGCAATGATACCAAAGGAAAAGAAAGATATTAGCCAAGTGTGGTGCAACAACTGCAAAGAGCTAGAACATTATGCAAGCAACTGTCCAGAAAATATGAAACACAAGATAAACAAGCCTATGAGGGATCTCAGCCTTGTCACATGTTTCAAATGTAAGGAACTAGGCCACTATGCAAACTTCTGTCCAGGAAAGTTACCTCAAGATCCCAAGCAAGTCAAGATGTAATTTAGATGGGAAATTTTTTAAGGGTGGTAGTACCCTAGATGCTTTGAGCCAATTTGTAACCCTAGCCTTCCCAAATCTCGGGACGAGATTTATTTTAAGGGTGGTAGCCTGTCACATCCCAAGATTTTCCAAATCTTGTAATGTGAAAAATAAATGAATAAAATAAAACTTTGTTGATTTTCAGGGTGAGAAGAAACTTTTGAATCCAATTTGAAACTTTCAAAACCTATTTGGATCAAATAAAATTCTAAAGGAATTCAAAAAGATAAATAAACAATAAACTTAAAAATATTTAAAATTACTATTTTGGATCTCTTAATAAAAGGTTTTGGTTTTCAAAAGAAAAGGTGGATTTATAAATAAAGATTATTTTATAGAGCCAAATTAAACCTTGGCCAAGTTTTTGAAATAAAATGTTTTGTTTTGATAAAAATAGTAAAGGTTTATTTAAATAAAATAATAAGGATTTAATATCAAATTTTATTTAAGTAAAGGCTTTTCCCATTTTAAATAAACACTAAAACTTATTTATTTATTCTAAATAAGTTTTCCAAGTATTTTATATTCTCAAATAAAACCTACTGAAGTGTTTTGGTTTTATTTTAGATTTCAAAATAAAGTTTTTAATAAAACAAATCCTATTTGATTTAATAACTAAGGTCCATTTTATTTAATTATTAATGGACCCTAAAATAAAAATGTTATTTTATTTTAAAGAAGTTTTCCAAGTATCTTTTTTTTCAAATAAAACCTACTGATTTGGTTTTGATAATATTTAGTTTCCAAATGGAGATTTTATTAAATAAATCAAAACCTATTTGAATTAATAATTAAGGTCTATTTTATTTAATTATTAAATAGGTCCTAAAAGAATAAAATTAATATTTTTTATTTGGGATTTGGTTTATGTTGTTAAACAGAACCAAAACTCATTACAAGTGTGGTGAATGTTTGAATTGTTTGAATGTTTGTTTTGTTGTTTGAATTGTTGGTTGAAATTCAAAACAGAAAATCAATTAGAAAAAGAAAAATATTACTGATTAAAAAAAAGAGGAGAAACAAGCCAACCCAGCCGGCCAGCCCAACAGCCCAGTCCAGCCCACCTATCCCCCTCTGCCGAAATGTTTTTCTCACTCAGACCCGCACCCGCAATCGCTGACTGGTAGACCCAACTCCCCTCTCCTCTCTCTCACTGACTAGCTGACCCCACCCCCTCCTATTCATCGTCTTCACCCGCGCGCAAACATCGCCGGCGCTTTCTGCCGATTAAAGCTCGCGTCAATACTCGTTACTGCTGCGTTGATTCAGTCCAGCAACCATGCTGTATTAAACGCCATGCTCCTCTCTCCCTTTCCCCCAAACCAGAACCACCAGAGAGCCACCAGGCTGCTCGAATCGTCTCCAAACCGCCACTGACTCCGACGAGGTCCGGTGCAAATTCTGGCGACCCCGCGCCACCCCTTGCCTCATCAACCATGCACACATACTCCCCACCTCCTGGCGCATCTCCCCGTGCCACTCATTCTTCTGCGAGTGCCCTGTAACCTTGGCTTCGTCGACACCGAGCGTGCGCCGTCGTCTGCCATTGCTCCGTCGAGCATTCCAGGTGAACTCCGACCTCCCTAAGCTCTCTCGATGATGCACACAACTTCCCCAGATCATTCCGCGTCTAACCATTCCGCTATCTTTCCTTAGGGTGCCTTGTAACCCCATCCCCGACGACCTCCAGAGACGCCCGACGCCGCCACCGACTCCGGCGAGGAATTCCAGTCGCGTCTGAGCGCCCCTCGCCAAGAAGACCACACGTTGAGCATCGCCAACCCCCTGCGAGCATGGTGAGCATCCCCGTTACCTTCCTTGCCTCCTCTAGCGCCAGCTCCGCCGGAGACAGAGCGTGCGCCGCCGCCAGCCACTGCCAGCGCCGTCCCTCCCTGGTCGCACACCTTACAACCGTTAGATCTTGCTCGGATGCGTGAGAATAGATTTAACCCAAAGGGGTATGTATCCACCTGAGCCGCACGATTGCACTTTAATCCAACGCGCCAGAGCAGTCGATCCACCCGAACCGGTATCGACCAGTAGTTGAGCGCCGCATGTCACTAGTTCTGTTTAAAATAAATTTTGAATCTGATTTAGATGCAGATTTGAAACTCTTGTAACTTTTGATCCACACGTCCAAAAATTACAAACTTTATATCAATGGAATCAGCAAGACAAGCCCTAGCCAACCATGCCATTTTTTTAGTAAAAAGCTTCTGGAAAAATGGTTGTTTTTGCAGAAACATTTGTATGCTTGTTTAGATTATAAAAATTGTTCAAAAATGATTTTGGGGATAAAATCTTTTGCAAATGGTGTATTTTGAACCTACTGACCATAGGAATCACTTTGTGGTTTCAAAAATATATTTGGTGATGTAAAAGAATGATTCTTTGATTTAAAACCATTTCTAGTCAAATAAAAATATGGTTTATTTATTAAAAATGGTTTTGGAAGAATACTTTTGGGAAATATTTTGTTTTAAACTGTCTGACCCAAACACCAAGTTTTATGGTTTGAAAACATATTTTGTTAACCCTATAGAGTAATGCCTTAGTAAAAACATTTCTACACCACATAAAATGATACTTTGTTTTGAAAATGGTTTATAAAGTGAAACCTTTTGCAAATGACTTTGCCACTTTATAAAATGACCATTAGGTGTACCCAAATGTTTATGACCCATTAGAAACCACTTTTACAAATAAAACAACCCTTTTGCATGCTTGCATGTGTTGTTTTGTTTTATTATTTTATGTGATGAATTGTTTGAATGGTAGATTGAAATATTGTTTGCTTGGTTGATTTGTAGTGACTTGAAGTGTGTGAACAATTGCAAAGATCAAGGAGTGAACTTATACTCTACCAAAAAGGAAAGTGATGCTTCATACTCTGTCCCATTACTTTCACTATGCATTAGTGATTTTTCTAAGTAAAACTTGCATGGAATTTTTGCTAAGTATAAACCTTGCTATGGAAAAACCTAGTAGATGAAACCTTAGTATAAATCTTCCTAAGTTAAGATTCCTATTACTATCATGCTTATCTTAGCTAATAGAAAACAAGGTTGGAATATACATTCATACTATGGAAAATTTCTAAGTCTGAGGACTTATGTTTTTCTTAATAAAACAACTAAGTCAATGAATCACCTGGGTGGAATGGGACTTGAATGGTGGTTTTTGGTTGAGTGGTTCACAAGGCCCATGTTTATGGTTGACCTTGTGTATCTCACTTGTGGATGGCCACCCAGGAACAAAGAGATTTGAGATGTCAAATGTTGAGAAGCTTCAAGTGCAACCACTTGGCATTATGGGCTCTGCCTGGATCATATAGGTTGCAAGAACTTAGCCATATGGACAGTTGGTGGTAAAGTTTGATAGGTTGGAACGCGTCCATTTTGGTCTAAGGGAAGGCTTCTGAAAGATCTTGTCTTGGTGAAACCAAGTCTTGTGGGGAAAGTGCACCACCTCTGCAGAGTGTAAAATCTAAGTACTTAGCCATGTCCCTGGTAAAGGACAATTTGAGCATCAAGACATGGAAGCAATCAAGAATCTCATCATCCAAATTTCTAAGTTAAAAACTGTGGTTTGAATAAGGGTTAAAGGATCTTCAATATTTGATTGGGAGAAATGATTTTGTCAAGCAAAAAAACTTAGTGTTTTCAAATGTTAAGGAAAAATCTATTTTGAGCAATGCAAGCCTCAACTCCACTTAGCCAAATGCATATAGATGATAGACTCCACTATACTACCATAGTATCACTTGCCAATACAATTCAAATGTATTGACCCTTGTGGCTGTAACTTGTTATGTTGCAGGTTTGATTGATATTAGTGAAGTTGATTGATTAGGATTACAAGTCTACAACCAACATGTCTGCCTGTGGCACTTTGAAGATGAAGGACCCCATGCTTATAGATATTCTGCTGCAATGTAATGTAATAGCCAAATGAGATATGTAAGATGTAATAAAATTATGTTATTCCTGGTTGTCAAGTTGTATTATGACCTTTGTTTCTTGATATTACATCTTAACTGTGGATGCTAGCTATTGATCCAGGGACTAGCATTGTAAACACAGGGGACTCTACCTTATTAAAGGTTGGGACCCTTACAGATACGCGTAAGATCCCCAGTGTCCTGCGCATCTAACGGTACCCTCCTCTGGTCCTAGCACGGCCCAGAGCGTCGTCAACGTCGACGAACAGAAGCCACAGCCTCCAGGGACTACTCCGACGAGCAATCCGCGATGACTCCGAGCGCCCCTTCGCCAACCAAGGACACGTCGAGCTTCTCCTCGTCACTGCGGTTCTGGAGAGCATCCTCCCACCTCCCCGTGCGACCTAGTTTGCCGGCTCCGCCACTGACTGAGCGCGCCGCCGCCTGTTGCCGCCGCCAGCGCCACCACTTGTTGGTCAAACGCTAAGCGCCGTTAGATTTAGATCTAGTGGTCACGATAGATCATAGGCGAAGCGGTATGTTTTAATCAGAGCCGCGCGATTAAGTTAGATCCAACGGCTCGGAAGCGCGATCCAGCGCGAAACGGTACCAGCCAGTTAGAAGCCGCCGCGTGGCACGAGTTTCGTTTTAAAATTTGGAATTAGATCTATTAGATGTTTGATTTTGTTTAAATCATAACTTCTGAATGCCACGTCCAAATTTGACAAATTTTATATCAATGGAATCAGGAGATAAAATCCTTTCCATCTATGCAATGTGTTTAATGTTTTGCCTCTGTTAAAAAGGTTGTTTTTACAGAAACTTGTGTAGGCTTATTTTTTATATATTAATTATTTGGGAAATGATTTATTGTTCAAATAAAGTTTGTTTCGCAAGATTTGAACTTGTTTATGATTCAGTACTGTGAACTTGTCTTGTTTGATGTGGAAAATCATCCCATGGCATTATGCATGCATCCATATATTTTTGCTTGTATTTATTTTGTATGTGATTTTGGTGCTATCATTTTATGTGTAGACTTTGGTGCAAATAGTGATTGTGATTGTGAGGATTGTAGCTACTCTCCAAACTACCAAGGCAATTGGTGCTTCATGATTTATTCCTATGTTTTCAAATATACATTAGAAATATTTTGCTAGACTTGCATTTATATTTTTTATCTATATGCTATGCTTGGGAAATCCTAGTAGTTGTAGAATTGCTAGAAATATTTCTAAGTCTTATCAATGCCATGCTTAGCCTAGCTAGTAGCAACCAAGGATGGTTATATATTCATGCTATGATCAAATATTTCTAAGTCTTTGGACTATGTTTTGGCTTAATAAAACAACTAAGTGAATAAAACACCTGGGTGGAATGGAAAGATTGGTTTGTGTTGAGTGGTTACACAAGGCCCATGTCTATGGTTACCTTGTGTATCTCACTTGTGGAAAGCCACCCAGGAACAAAGGGATTTGACATGCCATGTGTTAAGAAGCTTCTAGTGTAGCCACTTGGCAATATGGGCTCTGCCTGGATCATATAGGTTGCAATAACTTAGCCATTTGGACAGTTGGTGGTAGTGGGATTGATAGGTTGGAGCACGTCCATTTGGTCTAAGGGAAGGATTCTGAAAGGTCCTGTCTTGGTGAAAATCAAGTGTGGTGGGGAAAGTGCACAACCTCTGCAGATGGAAAAATCTAAGTACTTAGCCATGTCCCTGGTATTGGACAACTTGAGCATCAAGACATGGAAGCTATCAAGAATCTCCTCATCCCAATTTCTAAGTAAAAAACTTGTGGTTGAACAAGGGTGAAGGTTCAACAATGTCTATTGGTGGTTCCTTGGGAAAGTTTTTGTCAAAGAAAAACTTAGTGTTTTCAACTAATAAGCAAAACCTATTTTGAGCAAAGCAAGCCTAAGCTACACTTAGCCAAATTGCATATAGTATCTTGACCACCAATATTCTACTAAGGTATCACTTGCCAATACTATTCCAATGTATTGACCCACTGTGGCTGTAACTTGTGATGTTGCAGGTTATTCTGATGATGATTAGGAGTCATGAGTCTACACTCAACATGCTTGCCTGTGGCACATGAAGATGAAGACTTATTTATCTTATTACTTTTTTAAACTCTTGTATTAGGCCTGTGGCCATGGAGTTGTAAAAGACTATGTTGTCTCTGGAATGACTATAATAATGACCTTTGTTTCTGTGTACTTAATCTTAAACTGTGGATGCTAGCATTGATCCAGGGACTAGCATTGAAATCACAGGGATCCTTTTCCTTTATAAAGGAGGGATCTTACAGTGGTTGGAGAGGGGGTAGGTCTGAGAAAGTAGTCTTTTTGCCTGCACCTGCTTTGTTTAACTTTGATACCAGGCAAGGATGGTCGCTCACGGAGGAAGAACTTGACACATAAATGGCGGATCTCTCCCAGCAAGAGGAGAACATTGGAGAGGACGCCGAGGATAATTCGGTTCAGCCCTCCAACATGGGGGAGTCTTCATACCAGTAGTCCTCCTATGATTGGGGCGCTTCTTATTCATCTCGAGGGCCTGATTATGATTATTCCTATGATGATCCACCAACTCGGGGTTACTACCCGTGTTATTTACTGATCTCCACTTAGGCCAAAAGCCTAATCTTGGGGAGAGGTATACCGACATCACACTCATCTATATATCATATTCTGTCGGTACTTTGTATATCCATGTTTTGCTTTCTTTTTAGTTTTTATTTCTGCTTTCCCAAAACACAAAAGGATCAAAAATATTTTCGTTGTTTCTCTTGGTTTGTTTATTTTCTTTTTAGCTTTGGTTTGCTATAAGAAAAATCCAAAAATATTTTTCTTTGTTTTTTCTTTGAGTGCTTGCTTTTAAAAATCAAAAACTCAAAAATATTTGTCGTTCTTCTTTGGTTTTGTGAAGTTTGTTGCCGGGTTCAGAGGTCCTCAGTGACTCCTTTGGAGTTTGGTTTCATGTTATTATTCAAGCCACACAAGTGAAAGGCAATAATGATGATTAACGACAACTCGAGGTGTGGTAAGAGGCTGGTAACAAACTCTATTTGTTTTCATTTTTGTACATATACTCATCATTGTGGGCGTTCTTAGTCTGTTCATGTAGGGTGTATGTTATTAATGGATGCTTAGTAGTTCTTGCTCTCTTATGATTAGCTCCAACTTGCTAATAGTTTGTAGCATGTCACATGAATGTTTGCTTGCATTGTTCTATTCATAACTTGGTATGACATTGTGGTATCCTCCTCTGAATACTTCATTTGAATCGGCTTGGCACATGCCCACGCATGCATATGACTGAACCAAAGTCAGTTAAGCCTCGATGACTTATTTTGCCTCAGAGTTCTTGTATCACTTTTATGGCATAATTAATTCCATTTTGTTGCAAGCGTGATTATGATAGTTATTGCTCTCTCGTTTATCGCTCCCTTTCTATTGCTAGCCTTCACTTGCACTGAGTATGACTCTAGTCGTCCTTCCAACTCCCAAAACCAAAATTGTCAAAAAGTGTCCACCATACCTACTTATTAGCATCATTGCTATTCCGTGAATATTTATTATGCCTCAATTTCTTCCAAATAAAATGTTTGCCTGTTATGAGAAAGTTAGTTAGTAAAGCTCTCATGAACTTGATGGCACACTTTATTTTCTTGCACTTAATAAGCCTGAACCATTGTGACTGTCCATGAAAGTTATATGCTTGATAATTATAGGCTGGGAGTTAGCAGAACCGTGCTGTCATGGGGAATGCTTTCAACACTAGTAAATATCTACCCAGTTGATATCATGCTCTTTTATTTACGGATGTCGTCGGTGTGAAATAAAAGGGGACCTTGTAAGTCCATGGAATTACGTATGTGTTTTAGAGAAATGCCTGGGCCGCTAGCCTAAGCCATGCCTAATCATGGTGGAAACTTTTAGCATCACTATAGTCAGCAATCTATGAAGCTTTCTTCTTATATAAAAAAGAGAGAGAGATAGAAAAGAGGAAAGATAGAAAAAAGCAACATTTTCCCATGGTAAATAAGAAGATTGCTGAGATGCTCATCGTCTGTTTGCCTTGTCATTTTGATATAGGATAGCTCCTGTATCATAGGGCAAGGGGTACCCCGTTGGCGGTTCTCTATGATACGCATGTATTTATGATGACAAGAACTTACTGGTAACTAAAGTTGAGTAGTATGAGGAGCGGCCCTCGTACTCAAGGGACATGAGATTTCCAGTTTATGGTATGTAAAGCATATAACTCATATTGGACCTCACTTTCACCTTAACCATCAAAATATGCCTATGATAGGGTCAATGAGAGATCTGACGGGGGAATAACCCTCGATAGGGTCATAAGGGATAAAATGTTGCCTAGCTTGGCTTATGCCGAGTGAAGAATAAATCTGGCCGGGTAACAACGGCCAGGTAAGAAGGTCATATACGGCCAACATAAGAATTATGTCGGCCCGTATAAGACAAGTTTGTTTACCTTGCAGGAAGCAACGGGCCGAGTCTCACGAGGGAAGGCCGAGTCGGAGAGGACGCGTGGCAGCTTTCCGAGTGAGGTTCAGGAGGGACCATGGTAAATCACGGTCAAAAGAGAAGGGAGACGCCAGGTGACACAAAAGGAGTCGGGTGATGCCTAAATCGAGCGCTGACGTACAAAGTCATTGTATGACGCCAAAGAACTGGAGGCTACATACGAGAAGGCCGTTATCTGTCTAGCTTTATGGACTGGGTCGAGGGGCTTAGGGCTAGCCCATGACCCAACCCATACAGTGAGGACCAAGATCCAAACAGTAACCCTAGGACCCAAAGGGGTGTAACCTAGCTGGCCTTCTCCTATATATAGAGGGGCATAGCTAGGGTTTGAGGAGGTTGGACCAAGTAGGAAACTAGTGCCCTGAGGCTTTGCTCAAACAGCTCAAGGAGAACTTGTAAACTTCTAGTATCAATAAAAATCCTAAGTTTGTAGAGTTCATATTGTTCTTCGTGCGCGGATAGACCGTGCACTCCCACCCCGGTTACCACAAGCGTCCATTCGGCCCCCAATTTAAGCCTACCCATGGCATCTGCCGTGACACCACCACGACAGTTGGCGCCCACCTTAGGCGCTTGCTGGAGTTTTCATCCGGACAAGCAACATCATTGCCAGGACCGGCGAGCGCGTCTATTCCAGCCTCATCCAGAGGTTCGGGGCACTCAACTTCGTCAGTGACAATGCAGGCTGCTTCGGGACCAAGCCGTTCCCTAAGGGCGATCGCTTCATCAAGTTGGGCAAGCACCAGGTCTACGTCGCGGTGCGCATGGAGCGCGCGTACCCAGAGCGCATCATCCTGGAGCCGGATCCACCTGCGATTCCTGCCGCAGGAAAACTTCACAAACTCGTCTCCGTCGAGGTAATGATGACAGCTCCTAATCCACTAGCACCTCCAGTGGTTCCTGTGGTGAATGAGGAAGCTAAGGGAGGAAATCCAGAGGAAACGCCAAGGGCGGCAAGAACTTCAAAGGCACCGCTAGAAAAGCCAAAGAACATAGCTACGAGTAATAGAGCCAAAGAATTGCAAGAAGCAATAGAGAAATTAGCAGAGCTAGTAGTGCAAGTAGCTGATCCAGCACCCGTGCAGGCCAAGTTAGAGGAGGCCAGGATAAAAGTCCTGGATAAGTCAAAGGAATTAGCGCAGTTACAGCAAGATGTGGATATCACAATTCTAGAGCTCAACTCGGCAAATCGAGTCAAGGGCGCTAATACCCGGCTTGATGCGACAAGGCTGAGAGGAAGAAACCTCAATGAAGAATTGTCAGAAGCAACGTCAAAGAGAACACCAGAAAACAACAACGAAACAGCCATGCGGCCGACATACAACACTGCAGCAGCAAATCTGAGACCTGCAGAGGCAGCAATGGCTGAGCTCCCCCATTTAACGGGTGAAGCAAAGAGGAAACAACAGGAACAAGTCAATGAATTGCTAAGAGTAGCAGGGATGCTGAATGAAGCGTACTATAAGGAGAATCCGGGTATAGCTGGGAGGTCACAGCTGGTTCACTCGGCAACTCCAATCCCGGCAAGATTAGGAGGCCATACAGCCTCCTCACCTGGAGTGGTGCCGAGACAAAGAAAAGAAAAGGGTGTGGATTCAGGAAGGAATAAGCAAATGGTACATATGACCCGGCGATGGTTCAAGGAAACCCAACACGCACGCAGGGAACAAGAAGGAATATTCTTCAGGGAAATGAGAACCAGGGAAACACTGGCCGAGAAAGGCAAGCAACACAAAGAAATGACAACGGGGGGCAGAACTTTGCACCTCAACCTAGGCATGGAACTCACTCGGCAGGAGAAGGAAACCAAGCTCCGAATCCTACACCAACTCAACCCGAAAAGAGACACCAAAGCGCGGGAAAAGCAGTGCAGCAACCCGCAGATCCGAACGCAAACAGATACAATGATGGTTACTCGCAATGGTAAATTACGGGTATGATTTGCCGGATCATGTGTACCAAGTAATGGGATCCAAACTCGGAGGGAGAAGTCTTCAGCCAGATGATGCAAGGCTAAAGCTTGATCGGATAAGGATGGCAGAATTAATCGAATCGCAAGGTCCACAGGGTCCACCATGTTTTGGCCCAAGGATCATGAAGGAGCCTCCAGTGCCAAAATTTTAGCTGGCCAGAGGGACGAAGACCTACGATGGAAGCACAAAGCCAGAAGACTGGCTGATAGATTATGGAACTATAGTAAAGATCGCGCATGGAAATTTGAGATGGGCAGTGCGGTATGTGCCGCAGATGCTAGAAGGACTAGCAAGGGTGTGGCTGAATAATTTGCCACCCGGAAGCATCAGCAGCTGGATTGATTTCCAGGAAGCTTTCATGAGCAACATCACAAGCACATACAAGAGGCCGAATGTAAGGGTCTCATCCTTTAATAAGGTAGAGATCCCTGTGTTTACAATGCTAGTCCCTGGATCAATAACTAGCATCCACGATTAAGATGTAATAGCAAGAAACAAAGGTCATAATACAACTTTATAACCAGGAATAAAATAATTCATTACATCTTACATAGCTTATTTGGCTATAACATTACAATGCAGCAGAATATCCATATAGCATGGAGTCCTTCATCTTCAAAGTGCCACAGGAAATCATGTTGGGTATAGACTTGTAATCCTAATCAACACACTTCACTAACATCAACCAAACCTGCAACATAATAAGATGCATCCACAAGGGTCAATACATTTGAATTGTATTGGCAAGTTTCACTACTATGTAGAAATAAGTGGCTCCTATCATTACATTCATATTTGGCTAAGTAGGGTTTAGGCTCATTTGCAGAAAGCAATATAGTTTTATCCTATCTTTTCAAAATAGTTTTGATCTTTTGACAAATCTTTCTGAACTCCTTGGAAAACTCCAAGTGCTTCTAATCCCTTGTTGTCACCATCAAGTTTTACTTTGAGAAATTGGAATGTCGAGATCTTCCATAGCTTCAGGCCTTAGTTGCTCAGAGTTGTCCATAACCGGGGACACGGCTAAGTACTTAGAATTTGATCTTCTGCAGAAGTTGTACACTTTACCCACATGACACAATCTCGTCTTGATGCCACCAGTGGCCACTGGATAAGTACTCACCAAAATGGAGTACTGGTAGATCGAGAATGTGACAAAGTCTTTCCATAGGAGTCCTCCCAATACACAATGCTAGCTTGTCTACCAGGCACCAATGCAGGGATATATTTCCCGTACACAATTCTAGTTAACCTGAAGATGCCAATGCATGGGTCTTCCACTATGTATTTGACTAAGCCAGAGACCAGTTAGCATGTGGCTGTACACGGAAGCCACTGTACGAGAAACTTGTTCAATCTCTAAATCCCTGGGTGGTTTTATTCTAGTGCACATACAAAAAGATAGCCATATAAACATGGTTCCCTTTCTTGCCACCTTGTCCAAAATTGAGTATCCTCTTTCCACCCAGGTGGTTCATTGAGTACTTGTTTTATTATATAAAACATATAATTTTCCAACACTTCATATAATCATATCATGTATCCCATCTCAAATATATAGCAGGGCTAAGCATACTACAACTACAATGTTTTCACTAAGGAAGATATAAAGACATCCTAATAGGATTTAGCATAGCATAAAATATAGTAGTCCTATCATGCATGTTACAAAAATCCACTAAGTGTAATGAAAATAGTAGGACTTGGATGATAGTGTCACTTGCCTTTTTAGTAGGGAATGTTGGTTCACTTCTTGATCTTCCAAATATCACACTCTTCTAACTTCACTACAATTAAATCAAGCAAACACATATTCAACTAGCATTCAAACCATTTCATCACATAAAATAACAAAACCATGGCCATGCATGCAAGCATGCAAAAGATGGTTTTATTTGGAGAAGTGCTTTCTACTAGGCTCTAAACATTTTAAAGCTCATATTAGTCATTTACAAAAGTGGTAAAACCATTTGCAAGAGGTTTCACTCCATAAACTAATTTTATACTAAACTGATATTTTATGTTGTTGAAAATGCCTTTTGCAAGGTAATAATTTTATAGGGTTCATCAAAAAAAATTTAATCTCAAAACTTGGTGTTTAGGGTCAGAGAGTTTACCTCATGCCATTTTCCCAAGATTTTACTCAAAAAGCATTTTTAACACATAAACAATATTTTTATTTGACTAGAAATGTTCTAATCCAAATATGTATTCCTTAACTTCACAAACTACATTTTTAAATCCATAAGTTGGTTCCTATGGTCATTAGGTTAAAAAAAACCAATTATCAAAGATTTCACCTTAAAAATATTTCTAGAACAATTTTTATATTCAAATTATGCCTACACAAGTTTCTGAAAATTCAACCAATTTTCCAGAAGCAAAACATTAAACAAAGTGCATGGTTGCAAAGTACTTGTCTTTCTGATTCCAATGATATAAAATTTGCAAAATTTGGACGTGTAGATTTAAAGTTATGAATTTTGCAAATTTGCATATCTAATAGATCAAATTTCTATTTTAAATCCTGAGTCTGGCCACGTGGCTTAATTCTACTGGCTGAAAACGGTTCGTGCGGATCGATCAATACTAGCCGCAGGATCTCACTTAAAACGCACGGCACAGATGGACGCGTACCCCTTTGTTTAAAATCTTATCTCAATCCTTCGATCTAGATCCGACGGACCACAGCAGCTCGACCATGGTTTAGCGGCGCTGGCGGCGGCTGACGGCGGTGCATGCTCGGACGGAGTCGTTGCCGAGGGACTGGGTCGCACGAGGGAGGAAGAGTATGCTCACCGTGCTCGCAGGAGTGCGACGAAGCTCAAGGTGTGGTCGGTTCGTCGAGGGGCGCACAGGAACGGAGTGGATTGCTCGCCGGAGCTTGCAGCGGCGTCGGGTGCTTCTGGTTATCGTTGGAGGCAGGGTTTGAGGGTGCGCTAAGGCAAACGGAGCATGCGGTCAGATGCGTACGGTACTGAGGATCATGGGAGCATCAACGAGAGGGTTCGGGGCGGTCTGTACTTACCGGGGGATCTCGCCGGAGTCAAGGCAGGAGGCGGCGCTCTCGGATCCTGGTCGTTGCCGAGCCTAGGGAACGCGCGCGGGTGAGTGGGACACACTGACAGATGCGCACGGGAGAGGGGAGTAAGCTCGTGGTGTCTAGAGGAAGTGGGGAGGTTGCGGTTCACCGAAATCGGCCGGAGAAGTTCGTCGGAGCAGAAGTTTGCAACGGCCAATTGGGGCAGCCTAGTGGCCAAGGGGGAGTAGTGTCTGGGGGGAAATGGAGAGAAGGGCGAGGCGTTTAAAGGCGCGTGGTCTCCTGGAAGATTTACTCGTGGTGTTATGCCAATTCAATGGCATTCATCACCGGCAGAAACAGTAGGGGGAGTGGGCGAGGTCAGCGCGTGGGGAGGACGACGATGTGGTGGCAGTGGTTCCCGTTGACAGCGAGAGAGAGAGAGAGTGGGGTCCAAGCGTCGGTGACTGAGTGGGTTTGCCTCTGGTTGACAATCGGTTCGCGAGAGGGAAGAGCTGGTGGGCTAGCTGTTGGGCTGGGTTGGGCCTTGGCAGTGGGTTGGGTTTGATTCTTTTTTTATACAGAATGTTTTTCTTTTTCTAATTTGAATTTCTGTCTTGATTTTTATTCAAACAATTCATACTCTATTTGAATTCAAACTTCCAGCAAACTTTGTGTTGATTTTAATACTGTTTAACAATACAATCTAAAGTCAAATTTAGAACAATATTTTTATTCTTTTTAGGGTATATTAATTATTTAAAGTAGGCCCTTGTTTTAAATCCAATTAAGATCAAATATATTTTCATTCCTTATTTAAATTTCAATTTTTCACAATACCTTTTCAGTAGGTTTTATTTATTTATTAGGGTGTCAAATAATTCACTTTGAATTATTTGGAATATTTTTAATATGATTTATTAACCATTTAAATTGGGTATTTGTCTTTATTCCAATGAAAGTAAATATGGTTTTAATTCCATAAATTTCACTTGGAAGATTTATTTGATCCCACTATTTCATTTGGATTTGGATTATACTCAATACATTTATGGATTTGTCTAGGATTTAATTTGGCCTTTAAATATTCCTCATTTAATATTTCTTTCTTTACCTTATAAAATCCATAACTTTTTATTTATAAATCCAAACTTGGTGATTCCAATTTGTAAAATATTATTTAATAATTGTTTATCCTTTTAAATGTCTTTAGGATTATTTACTCTCCATTTGGTATGGATTTCTAGATAGGTGCTTTATTAGTTTTGGAAATTCAATTTCCTTATCTTATTAAATTCATAAGATTTTATCTATGGCTCCAAATTAAGTGAAACCAATTCATATGGTTTTATATTATTTCTATTTGTCATTCTTGATCATTTATAAATGTTTGTTGACAAAAATTTTATATGGATCAAATCTTTAGTCTTTGAGATAACTTGGCAATGTTTTTCTTCCAATAGAGATTTAGGGTTTTGGTTTATTTTCCAAGTGTTTAAATTTCAAGATGCATTTATGAAGAATGCATTCCACTTGATTTGAATTTAATTGGATTCAAACATTAACCAAACTTTGTTCAATATGGGATTTTAAGTTTCCATTTAGAAACAAAAGTTTCTTTTCACCCTAAATTTCAACAATTATTTATTTTGTTTATTTATTTTTCACATTTCAAAATTTGGAAAATTTTGGGATGTGATAGGCTACCACCCTTAAAATAAATCTCGTCCCGAGATTTGTGAAGGCTAGGGTTACAAGTTGGCTTGAATACAACTAGGGTACTACCACCCTTAAAAGAAAGTCTCATAGGGTTACATTGATGGTTCACTTGACTATGGGTTCAACACTTGATATCTAGACAAGGAATCCTTATTTTACTCAACTGAGTTAACTAATTCCTGACATCCACTTCTTCTATCTCTTCAAGGTTCCCATCCATGTCAATGTGGTTCACATGTCCCTTCTGGGTCACATTGGAGTCTTTTCCATTGGAGATTTTAGCATCCTTTTTCTTTTTCTTCTCAGGATAGTCTGATGCATAGTGTCCAAGTTCCTTACAATTATAGCACTGCAACTGGCATATATATTTCTTCCTGAAAGTGTCATGTTGGTTCTGGCCAAGGTCATCTCCTTTGTCAGTATCATTTCCATTATTATCACTTCCATTGTTGTTGTGGTGATGCTGATGTGGTTCAGAATCCTCATTGCTCTTTTTGAATGAACGCTTCTTTTGTGATGATCTTGAGTGATGCTTGAGTTTATGCTTCCTCTTTCTGTTCTCAACTTGATTCATCTTGTTTTCCAAGATGGTGGCATTGTCACAGAGTGATTGATAAGTTGGAACATAGGCAACAAACAGCTGCAGGTTCAACTCATCATTAAGTCCTTCGACAAATTTCTCCTTTCTCTTAGCATCTGTGTCAACTTCATCCGGTGCATAGCGTGCCAGATTGTTGAATTCTTCAATATACTCAGCCACGCTGAGATGACGCTGTTTCAGATTGTGGAATTCCTTTTTCTTCAAGTTCATCACTCCAGATGAGATGTGAGCTGTACGGAAACCATCCTCAAAAATAGCCCAAGTCACATCCTCAAGGGGAGTGGTGATCTGAAAGTTGTCCCACCATGTTGCTACTGGTCCTTCAAGCAGAAATGCTGCAAACCTAACTTTTTCTTCGTCGGTGCAGCCAACAGTCACTAAGTCCTTATTCACCGAACGTAACCAATCATTGGCTACCATTGGGTCAGTTGTCCCAGAGAACCTTGCAGGCCTTAGTTTCAGAAATCTGGTGAGCATGTCATGTGCTGGAGGATTATTTTGGTTGTTGTTATTATTGTTGTTGTTGTTGTTATGATTCCGATTTTGCATAAAGTGTGGCATCATCTGCATCAGTTGAGCTTGACCTGTCATGAACTTCTGCATCTCGTGAGTGATGTTGTTGTTGTTTTGGTTGGGGTTGGCACATCGGGGAGGCATCTGTTGGTTTGATAGGGATAAGTAATGATGGATAGATCTAAAGAAGTTCTAACACACGACCAAAACAATCAAGTTCAATCAAACAATCAAGCAATCAACAAGCAACTATTCACTTAACAACTTATGAGCTTAACTCATAAGTTGAAGGAAACAACAAGTTTTCTTGAAATAATCAACTTAGTATGGTCATACCTCATAGGTCAATATGATCCATACACTAACATGATATTAATATTTTTGGTAGGCAATCTAATGTCTCTTGGTTCTCATTAGTAGTCCTTAGTGAAATCCTTGGTGAAACTAAAGTTGAAGTCATTGGTCATGGTGAAGTCTTTGCTCATGGTGGAGGCTTTGTCCATCAAGTTTGAAAAGGAAGAGATGTAGAATCAAAAAAAAAGGTTGAGGAAAGAGTTTACAAAATTGTTTGTAAATAAGTTTTTGGAACAAATACAACTCCTATTTTTCTAAGGGGTTTTGTCCAATCCTAGGGTTACAATCCTACAGGCAACACAGTGCTCTAATACCATTTGTAAGGGTCTCAACCTTTAATAAGGTAGAGATCCCTATGTTTACAATGCTAGTCCCTAGATCAATAGCTAGCATCCACAGTTAAAATGTAATATCAAGAAACAAAGGTCATAATACAACTTTATAACCAGGAATAAAATAATTCATTACATCTTACATAGCTTATTTGGCTATCACATTACAATGCAGCAGAATATCCATATAGCATGGAGTCCTTCATCTTCAAAGTGCCACAGGCAATCATGTTGGGTATAGACTTGTAATTCTAATCAACACACTTCACTAACATCAAACAAACCTGCAACATATTAAGTTGCAGCCACAAGGGTCAATACATTTGAATTGTATTGGCAATTGTCACTACTATGTAGAAATAAGTGGCTCCTATCATTACATGCATATTTGGCTAAGTGGGGTTTAGGCTCATTTGCTGAAAGCAATATAGTTTTATCCTATCTTTTCAAAATAGTTTTGATCTTTTGACAAATCTTTCTGAACTCCTTGGAAAACTCCAAGTGCTTCTAATCCCTTGTTGTCACCATCAAGTTTTACTCTGAGAAATTGGAATGTCGAGATCTTCCATAGCTTCAGGCCTTAGTTGCTCAGAGTTGTCCATAACCGGGGACACAACTAAGTACTTAGAATTTGATCTTCTGCAGAAGTTGTACACTTTACCCACATGACACAATCTCGTCTTGATGCCACCAGTGGCCGCTGGATAAGTACTCACCAAAATGGAGTACTGGCAGATCGAGAATGTGACGAAGTCTTTCCATAGGAGTCCTCCCAATACACAATGCTAGCTTGTCTACCAGGCACCAATGTAAGGATATATTTCCCGTACATAATTCTAGTTAACCTGAAGATGCCAATGCATGGGTCTTCCACTATGTAGTTGACTAAGCCAGAGCCCATTTAGCATGTGGCTGTACACGGAAGCCACTGTACGAGAAACTTATTCAATCTCTAAGTCCCTGGGTGGTTTTATTCTAGTGCACATACAAAAAGATAGCCATATAAACATGGTTCCCTTTGTTGCCACCTTGTCCAAAATTGAGTATCCTCTTTCCACCCAGGTGGTTCATTGAGTACTTGTTTTATTATATAAAAAATATAATTTTCCAACACTTCATATAATCATATCATGTATCCCATCTCAAATATATAGCAGGGCTAAGCATAATACAACTACAATGTTTTCACTAAGGAAGATATAAAGACATCCTAATAGGGTGGCGCCGGCCCAATTCTAATTCTTTTATCCTTTTCTATTTCTGTTTGATTTTCCAGGAAACATTTTCAAATGAGTTTCAAATAAGTTTGAATTCAAACCACTTCTAGATTTTTGTAAAGTGAAATTTGTAACCATTGGTTGCAGAACAATGTTGTACACTTGAAAATAATTTGGCACTTTGGAATTTTAAAATAAACAATGTTCTTACCCATTGCTTAATAAAGACATAGAAATGGTTTTAAATTTGTTTCTTTGTTTTGAAATCTTTGTCCAAGCTTTGGAAATTATCAAACAACCCTATGATCAAACATCTTTGGTTTAAAACAAATAATCTCTTTACTAGAGAGTAGCATTGGATCAATGCCTTGCTTACATAAAATAATAGGCATTCAAAATGCTTCTGTTTTTAATGACTTCGAAAATGATCCTAAAATTATTATGAATGCATGGATGATATGCAAACTTTTGAAATCATGATTTTAGGGATGTTACAAATATAACCCCCTTAAGGTCAATCTCTCCCTCGAGATTCGGATTGGCTAGCAAATAGGTGAGTGTGGTATTTCCGAAGGTCATCTTCTCTTTCCCATGTTGCTTCTTCTTCATAATGATGGTTCCATTGAACTTTGCAGAATTTGATAGTCTTTGTCCGAGTAACTCTTTTTGCAGTCTCAAGAATTTTGACAGGCGTTTCCTCCTAGGTGAGATCACTTTCCAACTGGACCTCTTCCAAAGGTATGGTATCCTTCAAAGAAGTCTCTTCCATCTCTGTATGGCATTTCTTTAGCTGACTCACATGAAACACATTGTGAACGCAGACAATGATTCTGGCAATTCAATCTCATAAGCTATTTCTCCCTTAAGACTCAGAATCTTGAATGCTCCAACGTATCTTGGGGCCAATTTTCCTTTGACTCCAAATCTCTTCACTCCATGAAGCGGTGACACTCTAAGATAAGCTCGATCACCCACTTCATAGGTGACATCTCTACACTTAGGATCTGCGTAGCTCTTCTGTCGGGACTGTTCTATCTTCAATCTGTCCTTTACTAGCTCGACTTTCTCTTCAGCCTCTTTGATTAGTTCTGGCCCGAACAAGTTTCTTTCTCCCACACCATTCCATAGCAATGGGGTAGTACACTTTCTCCCATAGAGAAACTCAAACGGTGTCATCTCAATACTGGCTTGATAGCTGTTATTGTAATAGAATTCTGCGTAAGGCAGACTTTCATCCCAACTAGCTCCATAGTCTAGGGCACATGCCCTCAACATATCTTCTAGAATCTAGTTGGTCCTTTCTGTCTGTCCATCAGTCCGAGGATGAAAAGCAGTGCTGAATTCGAATCTCGTTCCCAATGACTCATGTAGTTGCCTCCAAAAATGAGAAGTGAACTGAGTTCCCCTATCAGACACAATACTCTTGGGTACTCCATGCAGACACACAATCCTATTCATATAGATCTTTGCCAACTTAGCACTTGTGTAGGTTGTCTTCACGGGTATGAAATGAGCCACTTTAGTGAGGCGGTCCACTACTACCCAAATAGAATCATATATAGACCTGGTCCTTGGCAATCCGGTGATGAAATCCATGCCAATATTGTCCCACTTCCAATTAGTAATAGGTAGTGGTTGTAACAATCCTGCTGGTTTCCGATGTTCCACTTTCACTCTACTACATACATCACACAAAGCAATATGTTCGGCAATGTCTTTCTTGAGATTATTCCACCAAAATCTTTCCTTCATATCCATGTACATTTTGGTGTTACCCGGATGAATGGAATATGGTGAGTTGTATGCTTCTTGTAAAATCAGTTTCCGAAGTTCCGGATCTTGCGGAATGCAAATACGTTTTCCATACCATAAAGTACCTTGTTCGTCTTCATGGAATCCTTTGGCTTTTCCCTTGCCAATCTTTTCCTTAATCTATTCGATTTCCTTGTCCGTCTTTTGGCTTCCTTGATCTTGTCCAACAATGTGGGTTGAACATCCAATGACATGAGATGTCCCTCAGGCACAATCTCCAATCTAAGGTCTCTAAATTGGGCACACAGATCATCTGGCAACTCTCCCTTAGTAAGGACATTCACGAACACCTTACGGCTTAGAGCATCTGCTACAACATTTGCTTTACCGGGGTGGTATTGCAAACTCAAGTCATAGTCCTTGATGAGTTCTAGAAATCTTCTTTGTCTCATGTTGATTTCTTTCTGAGTGAAGATATACTTCAAACTTTTGTGATCTGTGAACACTTCACATCGCTTTCCCAAAGGATAATGTCTCCATGTTTTGAGTGTATGGACAACAGAGGCTAACTATAAATCATGAGTAGGGTAATTTACCTCATGAGTTTTGAGTTGTCTCGAGGCATAAGCCACAACTTTCCCTTCTTGCATTAGAACTACACCTAATCCATGATGAGATGCATCACAATACACTTGGAAATCTTTCTCCAAATCTGGCAGACATAGGACTGGTGCTGTCACTAGTCTCTTTTTCAATTCTTGGAAACTGAGTTCACATCCTTCAGTCCAAGCAAATTTCATGTCTTTCTTTAGTAACTCTGTCATTAGCTTAGATACATTGGAGAAATTCTCAATGAATCTTCTGTAATATCCTGCTAAGCCAAGGAAACTACGAACTTCCTTCACTGACTTAGGAGATTCCCATTCAGTTACAGCTGACACTTTTGCGGGATCAACTACTACACCATCTCCTGACACAACGTGTCCAAGAAATCCAACTTCATTTAACCAGAATTCACACTTGCTGAATTTGGCATACAACTTATGCTCTCTAAGCTTCTCAAGTATCAAACGCAAATGTCCTTCATGCTCCTCTTCGCTTTTGGAGTAGATCAAAATGTCATCGATGAAAACGACAACAAACTTGTCAAGGAACTCCATGAACACCTTGTTCATCATATTCATGAAGTAAGCTGGTGTATTGGTCAAACCAAATGGCATCACGATGTGCTCATACAATCCATACCTAGTGGTGAAAGCTGTCTTAGGTATATCTTGTTCTCTTATCTTAAGTTGAAAATAACCTGACCGGAGATCAATCTTTGAGAACACACAGGTTCCTTCTAGCTGATCAAACAAGTCATTAATTCTGGGCAAAGGATATTTGTTCTTGATAGTCACCTCATTGAGTGAACGATAATCTATGCATAACCTTTGACTTCTATCTTTCTTCTCCACAAACAAGACTGGTGCCCCCCAATATGAAGAACTTGGTTGAATGAATCCTTTCTGCAACTGTTCTCCAAGTTTTTTCTTGAGTTCTTTCAACTCATCAACCGACATCTTGTAAGGTCTCTTTGCTATTGGTCCTGATCCTGGCAGAAAGTCAATCAGAAATTCCACATCTCTATCTGGTGGCATTCCCGGTAATTCTTCCGGAAACACATCCGGATATTCTCTCACAATTGGCACAGTGTCTATGCTAACCCCCTTAAGAGAATTTAGCTTACTTCCTTTTGATTCAAAGTTAGACTTGAATCTTATCCGTTTCTTTTCCGGGGTTGTGAGTGCGACAGTACGATTGGCACAATCTAGTACTCCTTCATACTTGGTCATCCATTCCATTCCCAAAATTACATCCAGTCCTTGGGAATCTAGGATTATCAGACTCACTAGAAACTTATGCTTTCCAAATTCTATCACTAGATCACGACATCCAAGACTTACTATCATATCTCCATCGGGAGAACTTACTTTTATTGGATACCCAATATTTTCAGTTGGAAACCCATTTCTATCAACAAATGCTTTTGATATGAATGAATGTGACGCACCAGTATCAATAAGAACAAGTGCTGAAATAGAATTGAGTTTGAACTTACCAGCCACAGCATCGGACTCCTCATAAATCTCTTCCACATTGATGTGGTTCACTTGTCCCTTCTGGAAAGGGTTGGGCTTGTTGGGTCCTTCAACTTTTTTTTCTGGGCATTTATTTGCATAATGCCCCCGCTTCTTACACTTGAAACATTCAACCTAACTGATATCTCTTTTTGCAGGCTGACTGCCACTTCCACTTCCACCTCCACTGTGGTGACTCTTGTTTCCACCCTTGTGGTTCTTGTACTTGTCACTATCATGACTACGGTGATGCTGGTTGTCATGATGGCGGTTGTGGCTATGGTGGTTGTTGTATTTTCCATGTTTGTGGGATCCAGAACTCCCACTATCATCATGATAGGAACGCTTGTGAGACGATCCCGAGCTATGCTTGCCAGAGCTGTGTTTCCTCTTTCTGCTTTCAACTTGTTTCATCTTGTTCTCCAAGATGGTAGCCTTGTCACAAAGGGACTGGTAGGTGGTGACATAGGCAACAGATAGCTGCCAATTTAGTTCATCGTTTAGTCCTTCGAGGAACTTCTCTTTCCTCTTGGCATCGGTATCCACTTCATCTGGTGCATAACGTGCCAGATTGTTGAACTCAATATATTCAGCCACGCTGTGGTGGCGCTGCTTCAGGTTATGGAACTCCTTCTTCTTCAAACTCATCACTCCGGATGAGATGTGAGCTGTACGGAAACCATCTTCAAAGATAGCCCAGGTCACATCCTTAATGGGAGTGGTGATCTGGAAGTTATCCCACCAAGTAGCTGCTGGTCCTTCCAACAGGTGTGCCACAAACCTGACTTTCTCCTTGTCGGTGCAGTCGACAGTTACCAAATCCTTGTTCACCGAACATAGCCAATCATTGGCCACCATGGGATCAGTGGTTCCTGAGAACTTTGCAGGCCTCAGTCTTAGGAATCTGGTGAGCATGTCAAATCCTGGTGGATTGTTCTGATTGTTGTTTTTGTTGTTGTTGTTGTAGTTGTTGTTGTTGTTGTTGTTGTTGTTGTTGTTGTTGTTATTGTTGTTGTTGTTGTTATTGTTATTGTTGTTGCTGTTGTTGTTGTTGTTGTTGTTGTTGTTGTTGTTGTTGTTGTTGTTGTTGTTGTTGTTGTTGTTGTTATTCTGATTCTGCATGAAAGTGGTCATCATCTGCATCAGTTGTGCCTGTGCTGTCATCAGCTGCTGCATCTCGGGGGTGACATTGTTGTTGTTCGGGTTGGGGTTGGCACGTCGAGGAGGCATATGTGGTTTTCATAAGGATAAGAATGAGATACCCATAGATGCTTAACATGCACAATACATCACATAGACTGATGGGGATATACCTACCGGGGTATTACCCAGCAGGACGTTTCCTACTGGCCCTAGCCGTCAGCGAGTGGGCCTGCAGGACGGCAACTGGATCAAGACTTGGCGTAGACTCAGGCGACTGGAAGCTAAAGGCCCTGAAGCGTAGCTAGGCCTAGTCGGACTAGGTCATAGAATCTCCGAATCCTTAACTAATTCGGTTATGATCTGTAAAGCCTAGCGAGGTGAGTCTATATAAACCTCCCTAGAGGACGCATAGAGGATACGTTCCATCATACACCCAAGCGACTCGCCGCCTAGCCGTCGAGCTCGCCCCATTGTACTTTCACCATAATACAATCTAGGAGGAGTAGGTCTTTACCCTCCGGGGGCCGAACCTGGGTAAACCCTTGTGTCTCAGCCCTCATCTCGCACGGCAGATGGCTGGCCGCCCTTGCCCCGTGTTCTACTACTCGCTGTCGATTGCAGCATCTGCCGTGGTCATTCCCACGACACTGGCGCCCACCGTGGGGACTGGCCGGTCAGGCCGGTGTTCTGCGGCGAGATCCAATCTGCCCATCAATGAGTCGATCACCACCGCCCGCATGATCGCGATCGGCGAGATGCTCCAGATCTTGCCGAGCAGCTACGCCCCAGCGGCGCGACCCGTCACGCACAGCATGATCCTGCCGGTCGGCACGATCAGCCTCTTCGTCGGCCTCACCGACGTCATCATCTCGGAGGACTCGGCTCGCATCCGCGAGTCGCCGCCACGCGACCGGCTCTCTGAGAGCCAGGTCCGCACGATTCACCGCCTCGCCTCCGAGTACGACTCGGCCCACAGCAATGTAGCCGAAACCACCGCAGCCACGAAAGACGCAGCCCTCAACAACGACGCCGATTCGGCGACCCCGGCGTCACTCGCCGGATCCATTGTCGGCGCGTCTCCCGCGGGCTCCATCACCCAGGACTCCAACGTCGGAGACTTCGAGGATCCCTCTATCCTCGGGATCTTCGACTTCGACTCCGGGTCGGAGAACACCACCGACCTCCATGACGGAACCGGCCGCCACGCCGCGACCTACATGTCGACTGGCGCCAACCCGCCAGAAGACCCATTCTCCATGCCGATCCCACCAAACGCGACGGCAACGGAGGTCGAGGAACTCCGCCAGAAGCTGGCGGAAGCAGTCCGCAAGGAATAAGCCGAGCGCGAAAAATTTCGCCTTGAGCAGGTGACAGCGCAGGAGGTGTCGTGCTACCACCAGCTCCGAATCAGGTCGCGCCTGAACCCCACCGTCCAGGGGCGCGCCCTAAATTTTGACGACGAGAACGACCCGGCCCGCGCGGCCGAGCGCGCGATCTGCGAGAACGAGCCACTAGGAGGAAGAACTCGGCCCCCACCAGGGGCAACGGCCAATGGCGCCCCACCACCACCCAATCACGCACCCCCAGGGATCATCCAAGGATCGTGGTCTCCTCACGGGAGCGAGACGCGAACGGCCTCCCGTTGTTCTCCACCCCGATGGACAACCTCGTAGCGGGCCGAGCAACAGTCGACAACATTGAAGCCACTGGGGAAGGCGCCCTGCAAATCCAGTACGCCAGGGCTCTGCTCGCCAAAGCAGTCGAGCAACAAAACGCAGGCGTCGACTCACAGGGACGGATGTACTTGCGTTCATCAGGCACCAGAGCGGCCTCGAGCGGCCGCCCCATGGCGGCAAACACTCTCAACTGCCCGCCACCCGAACCACTATAGCTCCAGCACCGACCCGCGAACACGGTACTCTCCACCAACGACCCTCGGCCAGCGACCAACTTCGTCGCCGCCAACGAACAACCCGTCGACGCCCGCACACACATCATCAACAACCAAAGTTGGCGCGCACGCCAGCCTGACGACCTGCGGCACACCTGTTGGAGATATGCCCTAGAGGCAATAATAAATGTAGTTATTATTATATCTTTGTGTTTATGATAAATGTTTACATTCATGCTATAATAGTATTAACAAGGAAACATTGATACTTGTGTGATTTGTAAACTTAATTTGAAGTCCCTAGTATAGCCTCTATACTTCACTAGCTTGTTGGTTGATAAATGATTGTGGTTTCCCTATCATGAACATTGATATGTTATCAACAACAAGATCATATCGTTAGGAGAATGATATGGTGGACATACTCCTATAGATAAGCGTAGCATAAAGATCAAGTCATTTCAATAGTTCAATTGCTATATGCTTTCTGATACATAGTAACCTAATTCCTTCGACCATGAGATCATGCATATCACCTTTACCGGATGGATGCTTTGATGACATCAAACACCACACCGTAACTGGGTGGCTATAAAGGTGGCATTGAGTATTCGGAAAGTATTGGTTGAGACACATGGATCAAGAGTGGGATTTGTCCATCCATATGACAGATAGATATACTCTGGGCCCTCTCGGTGGAATGTCATCCAATTAGCTTGCAAGCATGTGACTGGCTCACAAGGTATCACATATCACGGGACCGAGAAAAGAGTACTTATCGGTAACAAGGTTGAACTAGGTATGCAGAGATACCGACGATCATGACCTCGGATAAGTAAACTATCGTGAGACAAAGGGAAATTGGTATCGTATGTAAGTGGTTCATTCGATCGCAAAGTAATCGTAGAAATATGTGGGAGCCATATGAATTTCCAGATTCCTCTATTGGTTATTGTTCGAAGAAGTGTCTCGTTCATGTACGCATAATTCACGAACCGTAGGGAGACACACTTAAGGATTCGACGTTGTTTGAGTAGTTATGGTATTATGAGAAAGAGACCGAATGTTGTTCGGAGTCTCGGATGGGATCCGGGATATCACGAGGTGATCCGAAATGGTCCGGAGAATAAGATTCATATAAGGAAAGTCCCGTTTCGGAGTTCGGAAATGATTCCGGTGTTTTCATCGGGAATGTTCTAGAAGGTTCCGGAATGTCCGGCACTCCGGGGGGGAAGGGGTACATGAATGTGTCATTACATATTGGAATGATTGCATCATGTACTAAGTGTTCTCGCTGTTCCAAATAAAGGATTAAATTGAATCCTAAAACTGAAAAGTCAAATGGCCAGTTTGAAAGTCAAACGGCTAAAACAGGAAACTCTGGGAAACAAGCAAGAGGAGGTTGAAACCGACTTGGGGGAGGAGTCCCTCCTCTCCAAGCCGGCGCGCCACCCAAGGCCGACTTGGGGAGGGACTCCCTCCCCTTGGCCTCCCCTCCCACCTATAAAAGGAGGGGCAGGGCCTCCTCCTCTGGACACACAAGTTCCTATCCTCTAATCTAAATCCTAGCCCTAGACTCCAGTTTAGAGATGCTTTGGTTTAGAGCTTCTAATTGCACTAGCCTTCGGACTAGAGCCTTCTAATTGGTGTGTCTAAACCCTAGACCACTAATAGTTCTCTCTCATACTCCACCATACTCGCTCCGGCTTAAGGCGAAGCCCTGCGGGATCTCCCCTCTACTTCCGGTACCACGCCGTTGTGCTGCCGGAATCGCGAGGAGAGTGCTACAACCTCCGCTGCCTGCTGGAACAAGGGAGAGGAAGGTCTTAGTCGAGTACCGAACGTGTGACCGACTGCGGGAGCGCTGCCGGAACGCAGCGCCGGAAGGATCGTCTACACGATCTTGAGATCGGGAAGAGTACGACTACATCACCCACGAGAATCCGCTCTCGTTAAACACTTTGGAATCTTCGAGGGTAAGTTATTCCATCGACTCGTTGCTACAATCTAGTAGATAGATCTTGGCTTGTTTGTTTGTATGCGATAGAAAATTTTTGTTTTCCATGCTACGAAACCCTACAGTGGTATCAGAGCCGTGTCTATATGTAGATCTGTTGCACGAGTAGAACACAATGGTCATTGTGGGCGTTGATACTTTTATTGTCGATTGCCTCTTGTGTACTTTGCATCTTGCGGTATGTTGGGATGAAGCGGCCCGGGCTAACCTTACATGACATCGTTCATGAGACTTGCTCCACGCTTGACATGCAACTTGTATTGCATAAGTGGCTTTGCGGGTGCCTGTTTCTCCTAGCATAGTATAGATCCAATTCACAATGGGTGATTAACAATACTTGTGTCAATGTTGTGGTTCATGTTCGTAAGTTAGAACGACACTTATAGAAAGCCCCAAACCACGTAAAACATGCAAAGAAAGTAGAGGCGTCTAACTTTGTTTTGCAGGGGTGTGCAGTGATGTGATATGGCCATGATTGTGATTATATTTGATGTATGCAATGTTCCTTATTGTAAGTTGGCAACCGGCAGGAGCCATATGGTTGTCTTTAATTTATGTTAAGACCCGCGTGTCTATTCAAAGTAGTTGTAATAGTTGAAGCCGGTGGACGACAACCATGGAGAGGCATCATTGACCTTGATGCAATGTCGGTGATGATGGAGATCATGTTCGTGGTTGAAGATAGAGATCGGAAGCACGAAGAAGAAAGGCCATATCATATCACATATATATTGAATTGCATGTGATGTTAATCCTTTATGCATCTTGTATTGCTTAGTAGACGACGGTAGCATTATAATATGATACCTCATGCACATGAATTTCAAGTCATAAAGTGTTCACCCTTAGTTAGCACCGTTGCTAAAGCTTGTTGTTTCGAAGCACCACGTGATGATCGGGTGTGTTAGATTCTGCAAGTGTATACAACGTGAGCAAGCCAGATTTGCTCATGCAGAAACTAAGGTTTGATCTTGACGAGCCTAGCATGTACAGACATGGTCTCGGAACACGGATCACCGAAAGGTAAAGCATGAATCATATAGTAGATATGATGAACATGACGATTGTTCGCCATTGAAACTATATCAACTCTCGTGATGATCGGTGTTGATATGGTGGATTTGGTTCGTGTGATCACTAAAACAATGTGAGGGATATTGTTTTGAGTGGGAGTTCACCTATATTAACTTTATTAATTAATTTGAACTCAATTTGTCATAAACTTAGTCTAAACTATTGCAAATATGTTGTAGATCAATGGCAGCCCCTACCATCAATTTTAATGCGTTCCTAGAGAAAGAAAAGTTGAAAAACAATGGAAGCAACTTCGCGGATTGGTTCCGCAATTTGAGGATTGTCCTCACAGCTGGTAATTTGACCTATGTGCTGGATGCACCGCTGGGTGACCCACCTGCAGATGATACTCCCGATGAAGTAAAGAATGTTTACCTCGCTCGGAAGAATCAGTACTCCATAGTTCAGTGTGCTATCTTGTATGGTTTGGAATCGGAGCTTCAGAAAAGGTTTGAGGATTCATACCCATATGATATTGTCGAGGATCTCAAATTGATTTTTGAGACTCATGCGGCAATTGAAAGCTATGAGGCTTCTGAAAAGTTCTTTAACTGCAAGATGGAAGAGGGCAGCTCCGTCAGTGAGCATGTGCTTAAGATGTCTGGGCACGCAAACAAACTTCAAAGCTTGGGTATAGTGATTCCTAATGCTTTGGGGATTTACCGTGTCCTCCAATCACTACCACCAAGTTACAAGAACTTTGTGATGAACTACAACATGCAGAACATGAACAAGACATTGCCAGAACTCTTTGCCATGTTGAAATCTGCAGAAGTGGAGATCAAGAAAGAGCACCAAGTGTTGTTGGTCAATAAGACCACCAAATTCAAGAAAGGCAAGTCTAAGCAAAAGGGACACTTCAAGAAGGGTGGTAAGAAAGTTACCACGCCGGCGAAGAAGACCAAAGCTGGACCTAAGCCTGATACTGAGTGCTTTTACTGCAAGGGAGAAGGTCACTGGAAGCGGAATTGCCCAAAGTACTTGGCGGATTTGAAGAACGGCAACATCAAGAAGAAAGGTATATTTGATATACATGTTATTGATGTGTATCTCACTAGTACTCGTAGTAGTGCCTGGGTATTTGATACTGGTTCGGTTGCTCATATTTGTAACTCAAAACAGGTGCTGCAGAATAAACGGAAACTAGCGAAGAACGAGGTGACGATGCGCGTGGGAAATGGATCAAAGGTTGATGTGATCGCGGTCGGCACGCTACCCCTTCATCTACCATCGGGATTAGTTTTATACTTAAATAATTGTTATTTGGTGCCTGCGTTGAGCATGAACATTATATCGGGATCTTGTTTATTGCGAGACGGTTACTTGTTTAAGTCCGAGAATAATGGTTGTTCGATTTATATGAGTAATATGTTTTATGCACATGCACCTTTGATAGATGGTCTATTCTTATTGAATCTCGATAGTGGAAATACACATATCAACAACATTGAGGCTAAACGTTTGAAATCAAGCGATAATTCGACCTATATGTGGCACTGTCGTCTTGGTCACATTGGAGTGAAACGTATGAAGAAACTCCATTCCGATGGACTTCTTGAATCACTTGATTTTGAATCACTTGAAAGATGCGAAGCATGTCTGATGGGTAAAATGACTAAGACTCCATTTTCTGGTATGATGGAGCGAGCTACGGACTTATTGGAAATCATACATACCGATGTGTGTGGTCCAATGAGTGTAGCATCGCGCGGTGGTTATCGTTATGTTCTTACCTTCACGGATGACTTGAGTAGATATGGGTATATCTATTTCATGAAACATAAGTCCGAAACTTTCGAGAAGTTTAAGGAGTTTCAAAGTGAGGTAGAGAATCAACGTAACAAGAAGATTAAATTTCTACGTTCTGATCGTGGAGGTGAATATCTAAGTTACGAGTTTGGCGAGCATTTGAAGAAATGCGGAATACTTTCACAATTGACACCGCCGGGAACACCACAGCGTAATGGTGTGTCCGAACGTCGTAATCGAACTCTCTTAGATATGGTTCGTTCTATGATGTCACTTACAGATTTACCGCTATCATTTTGGGGTTATGCATTAGAAACAGCCGCATTCACTTTAAATAGGGCACCGTCTAAATCCGTTGAAACGACACCGTATGAATTATGGTTTGGAAAGAAACCTAAATTGTCGTTCCTTAAAGTTTGGGGATGCGAAGCCTATGTAAAGAAGTTACAGCCGGACAAGCTTGAACCCAAAGCGGAAAAATGCGTCTTCATAGGATACCCGAAGGAAACTATTGGGTATACCTTCTATCATAGATCCGAAGGCAAAATCTTCGTTGCCAAGAATGGATCCTTTCTAGAGAAGGAATTTCTCTTGAAAGAAGTGACTGGAAGGAAAGTAGAACTCGACGAGGTTGTCGAACCTTCTCTCGAAATTGCGAGTAGCGCAGCACCGGAAGAAGTTCCTGTGGTGCCTGCACCAATAAGAGAGGGAGCTAATGATGGTGATCATGAAATTTCGGTTGAAGTTGCTACAGAGCCTCGGAGGTCAACGAGAACTCGTACCACTCCAGATTGGTATGATCCCGTTATGAGTGTCATGTTGGTGGACAACACCGATGACCCCGAGACATATGAGGAAGCGATGATGAGCCCAGATTCCAATAAATGGCAAGAAGCCATGAAATCCGAGATTGGACCCATGTACGAAAACCAAGTATGGACTTTGGTGGACTTACCGGATGGCCGGAAGGCTGTCGAGAACAAATGGATTTTCAAGAAGAAAACAGATGCTGATGGTAATGTTACTGTCTATAAAGCTCGACTTGTCGCAAAAGGGTTTCGACAAATTCAAGGAGTTGACTACGATGAGACTTTCTCACCAGTAGCGAAGCTAAAGTCTGTAAGGATTATGTTAGAAATCGCTGCATATTATGAATATGAGATATGGCAGATGGATGTCAAAACAACATTCCTCAATGGAGATATTGATGAAGAGTTGTATATGATGCAACCCAAAGGTTTTGTCGATCCTAAAGATGCTAACAAGGTATGCAAACTTCAACGGTCCATCTATGGATTGAAGCAAGCATCCCGAAGTTGGAATCAACGTTTTGATAAGGTAATCAAAAGTTTTGGTTTTATACAAACTTATGGAGAAGCTTGTATTTACAAGAAAGTGAGTGGGAGCTCTGTAGCATTCCTAATACTATATGTGGATGAAATATTGTTGATTGGGAATGATGTAGACCTTCTTAATAGTGTCAAAGAATATTTGAATAATAGTTTTTCAATTAAGGATCTTGGCGAAGGAGCTTACATATTAGGCATAAAGATTTACAGAGATAGATCGAAACGCCAAATATCATTGTCATAGAGTACATATTTGGACAAAGTTCTAAAGAGGTTTGGAATGGAAGAAAGCAAGAAAGGGTTCTTGCCCATGTTGCCCAATACGACCTTGAGTAAAACTCAAAGTCCAACATCGGCAGAAGATAGAGAAAGGATGAGTAAGACTCCCTATGCCTCAGCCATAGGATCTCTAATGTATGCCATGCTATGTACTAGACCCGACATTGCATATGCTGTTAGTTTAACTAGCAGATATCAAAGTGATCCAGGAGTGGATCATTGGACAGCGGTCAAAAACATCCTTAAGTATTTGAGAAGAACTAAGGATATGGTTCTTTCTTATGGAGGTGATGAACAGCTCGTTGTTAACGGTTACACTGATGCTAGTTGGAACACCGATCCGGATGATTCTAAATCACAATCCGGATACGTATTTATTTTGAATGGTGCAGCAGTTAGCTGGAGGAGTGCAAAGCAAAGCGTTGTGGCGAGATCTTCAACTGAATCGGAATACATGGCTGCTTCGGAGGCTTCACAAGAAGCGATATGGATGAAAGAGTTCATTACAGAGCTGGGTGTGGTTCGTAGTGCGCTGGACCCAATGTCTATCTACTGTGATAACATGGGCGCCATAGCCAATGCGCAAGAACCAAGGTCACACAAGAAGCTGAAGCACATCAAGCTACGTTTTCACGCTATTGGAGAACATATCCAGGATGGGGATATAAAGATTTGCAAAGTACATACAGATCTGAATGTGGCGGATCCGTTGACTAAATCTCTCCCGAGGGCAAAACATGACCAACACCAAACTGCCATGGGTGTTCGGTATATTACCATGTAATCTAGATTAGATGACTCTAGTGCAAGTGGGAGACTGTTGGAGATATGCCCTAGAGGCAATAATAAATGTAGTTATTATTATATCTTTGTGTTTATGATAAATGTTTACATTCATGCTATAATAGTATTAACAAGGAAACATTGATACTTGTGTGATTTGTAAACTTAATTTGAAGTCCCTAGTATAGCCTCTATACTTCACTAGCTTGTTGGTTGATAAATGATTGTGGTTTCCCTATCATGAACATTGAGATGTTATCAACAACAAGATCATATCGTTAGGAGAATGATATGGTGGACATACTCCTATAGATAAGCGTAGCATAAAGATAAAGTCATTTCAATAGTTCAATTGCTATATGCTTTCTGATACATAGTAACCTAATTCCTTCAACCATGAGATCATGCATATCACCTTTACCGGATGGATGCTTTGATGACATCAAACACCACACCGTAACTGAGTGGCTATAAAGGTGGCATTGAGTGTTCGGAAAGTATTGGTTGAGACACATGGATCAAGTGGGATTTGTCCATCCATATGACGGATAGATATACTCTGGGCCCTCTCGGTGGAATGTCATCCAATTAGCTTGCAAGCATGTGACTGGCTCACAAGGGATCACATATCACGGGAACGAGAAAAGAGTACTTATCGGTAACGAGGTTGAACTAGGTATGCAGAGATACCGACGATCATGACCTCGGATAAGTAAACTATCGTGAGACAAAGGGAAATTGGTATCGTATGTAAGTGGTTCATTCGATCGCAAAGTAATCGTAGAAATATGTGGGAGCCATATGAATTTCCAGATTCCTCTATTGGTTATTGTTCGGAGAAGTGTCTCGTTCATGTCTGCATAATTCATGAACCGTAGGGAGACACACTTAAGGATTCGACGTTGTTTGAGTAGTTATGGTATTATGAGAAAGAGACCGAATGTTGTTCGGAGTCTCGGATGGGATCCGGGATATCACGAGGTGATCCGGAATGGTCCAGAGAATAAGATTCATATAAGGAAAGTCCCGTTTTGGAGTTCGGAAATGATTCCGGTGTTTTCATCGGGAATGTTCTAGAAGGTTCCGGAATGTCCGGCACTCCGGGGGGGGGGGGGGAAGGGGTACATGAATGTGTCATTACATATTGGAATGATTGCATCATGTACTAAGTGTTCTCGCTGTTCCAAATAAAGGATTAAATTGAATCCTAAAACTGAAAAGTCAAATGGCCAGTTTGAAAGTCAAACGGCTAAAACAGGAAACTGTGGGAAACAAGCAAGAGGAGGTTGAAACCGACTTGGGGGAGGAGTCCCTCCTCTCCAAGCCGGCGCGCCACCCAAGGCCGACTTGGGGAGGGACTCCCTCCCCTTGGCCGCCCCTCCCACCTATAAAAGGAGGGGCAGGGCCTCCTCCTCTGGACACACAAGTTCCTATCCTCTAATCTAAATCCTAGCCCTAGACTCCGGTTTAGAGACGCTTTGGTTTAGAGCTTCTAATTGCACTAGCCTTCGGATTAGAGCCTTCTAATTGGTGTGTCTAAACCCTAGACCACTAATAGTTCTCTCTCATACTCCACCATACTCGCTCCGGCTTAAGGCGAAGCCCTGCGGGATCTCCCCTCTACTTCCGGTACCACGCCGCTGTGCTGCCGGAATCGCGAGGAGAGTGCTACAACCTCCGCTGCCTGCTGGAACAAGGGAGAGGAAGGTCTTCGTCGAGTACCGAACGTGTGACCGACTGCGGGAGCGCTGCCGGAACGCAGCGCCGGAAGGATCGTCTACACGATCTTGAGATCGGGAAGAGTACGACTACATCACCCACGAGAATCCGCTCTCGTTAAACACTTTGGAATCTTCAAGGGTAAGTTATTCCATCGACTCATTGCTACAATCTAGTAGATAGATCATGGCTTGTTTGTTTGTATGCGATAGAAAATTTTTGTTTTCCATGCTACGAAACCCTACAACACCCTCACCAACCGCCGCGACGGTGAGCTGAGGGGATCGCTAAGCCGAATCGGGCCCCAATGCTTCGGACCGATGATCCGAGGCGAAAGATACCCGGCGAACTTCAAAGCTCCGAAGGAAATAGAGAAGTACGACCCTTCGTACGATCCCTCCGTGTGGCTGGATACCTACCTCATGGCGATGGGGATCGCCGGCCAATCTACTAGCCGCCCGCTACCTCCCCCTGATGATGGAGGGGGCGTGCAGGCAGTGGATTAACACCCTTCCTGCGGATAGCATCGACTCCTGGGAAGAGATGCGCGAGGCCTTTGTCAGGCACTTCGAGGGTTCATACACCCGCGCCACCACCATCGAGGACCTGGAACGGTGCGTCCAGGGACCCCGCGAGTCGACCCGCAGCTGGGTCCAACGGTGGCAAGATCTGTGGTACAACGCGGTCGGCATCCACCCAGACACCGGGATCCACTGCTTCAAGACCTCGTGCCGCTAAGAGCCCCTGGTCGCCAAGCTCAATCGAGCGTACCGCACACTCGACAACATACCGGATCTCCTGAAGATCGCAAAAAGGTATGCGGAGGAGGACCCAAACCAAGAACCCGACGACGAGTCAGGAGGACACGGCCGCACGAGCGGCCACGACAACGGGAGGCGACCCGACTTATGCTACAGCAACACTCGCCTCACCGGCAAGCGCTGCAGTGACGGGCGAGTCGACTTCGTCGCCAACACTGGATACGCGCAGCGCGAGCGCAAGAGCTTCCACCGCGACGGGGGACAGCGCCGCGACGGTGGCAACTACAAGGCCAAGCCAAGGTTCGATCCCGCGGCCCTTCTTAACCAACCTTGTGTATTTCACAGCAGGGAAGGGAAGCCCGCCACGCACACGACCGCCGACTGCCACTCTCTTCAGGAGATCAAGAAGGCACGGCGCGCGCGGGAGGACCCCGACAACAACCCTCCAAACGGCGGAAAATTTGGCAGCGTCGCCGGTTCGCTCCACACCTTCACAGGCTTCAACACGAAGCGCGAGAAGAAGGTCATCGCCCGCGCCGTCGCTGTCAACGCGGTGGCCCAGATAGATAACCCCCAGTTCCTCAACTGGTCTGAGCAACCAATCACTTGGAGCCGCCAGGACCACTCGACACGGATTGAGTATCCAGGATGAGTCGCCCTGGTGGTCAATCCCAAGGTGGGAGACTACTGGCTCCCCAAAACAGTGATGGACGGCGGCAGCTCCATCGACATCCTGTACCTGGACACCTTCAGGCGACTGCGGCTCCCGTAGTCGATGATTGAGATGACCTACACCACGTTCCACGGCATCGTCCCTGGTCGGAAGTCGTACTCGATCGGCAAGGTGACGCTGCCAGTCACCTTCGGCACACCGGCAAACTTCTGCACCGAGCGGATCGTCTTCGAGCTGGTGCCCTTTGACAGCCCCTACCACTGCGTCCTGGGGCGCCAGGCGTTCGCCAAGTTCATTGTAGCGTCCCACTACGCGTACAACGCGATGAAGCTACCCGGGCCATGCGGCGTCATCACCATCCACGGCGACCCCGACATGGCCGCCGAGTGCGAGGCAAAAGGAGCCGAACTCGCCGACGCCGTCACCGCGGTAGAGGCCAACCACGTCGAGGAGCTCGCCAAGTACGCCAGCGGGGTCAACAACGACGACACCATCATACTCAAGAAGCCCAACTCGGAGGGCGGCAACTCTACTGCCTTCGAGGCAACGACGCATACCCGCACCGTCGAGCTGGTCCCAGGCGACTCCAGCCAGACGGTGATGATCGGGACGGGCATGAGCCCAGCATAGGAAGGCGCGCTCATCGAGTTCCTCCGTGAGAACATGGACATCTTCGCATGGAAGCCATCTGACATGCCTGGTGTCCCGAGGGAACTCGCTGAGCACAAACTCAACACCGACCCCAAAGTGCGACCTGTCAAGCAGTCGCTGCGGCCCTTCAATGAAGAGCGCCGCCGAGCCATAGCCGAAGAGGTGTAGCGTCTACTCGCTGCAGGCTTCATCCGGCCAATCAAGTACTCCAAGTGGCTGGCAAACCCAGTCCTGGTCGAGAAGAAAAACGGGACCTGGAGGATGTGTATCGATTACACAAACTTGAACAGCGCCTACCCGAAGGAGCAATTCGTCCTCCCGCGGATCGACCAAATCATCGATTCCACCGCGGGCTCGGAGTCGCTATGATTCCTCGACGCCTACTCTGGGTACAACCAGATCAAAATGGTCGTCGAGGACGAAGAAAAGACGGCGTTCATCATGCCATTCGGAGCCTTCTGCTACACTGCCATGACCTTCGGCCTCAAGAACGCCGAGGCGACCTACCAGCGGTGCATGCAGGAGTGCCTTGCGAGCCAAATTGGCCGCAATATCCACGTCTACATCGACGATGTGGTGGTGAACTCCGCTCGCCAGAACGACCTACTCGCTGACCTGGCGGAAACATTTGCCAACCTGCGGAAGTACAAGATAAATCTAAACCCAGGAAAATGCACCTTCGGTGTGCCAACTGGACAGCTACTGGGATACGTTGTTTCCAAGCGCGGGATCGAAGCGAACTAGGAGCCGGCTTCGCCATGAAGGTCGCTGCAGATGCCGCTGCGCCACTCGGAGCCGGCTCGGCCACGTCGGGTGCGGCAACACCCTCCTTGGTCTTCGAGGCCACTTCCGCTGCAGTGTTGCTCGGAGAAACTGCCAGGTCATTAGAGACCATGACGACGTCGTCACCTTTCGCCCTCTTGACACCTTCGGCGGGAGCAGCGACTTCGTTCGTTTTCCTCTTCCGCAAGGAGTCCGCCTCGGTGACGACTGGCGGAACCTTGGCCACAGAAGAATGGCCGATATTTTTAACACCAGTCCTGCGAAGCAGCGCTGTGAATAAGATTGTCCGACTAAAACAAAAAAACAAGCAGATGAAAATCACTCACTTGGCGACTGGTATGAAACGCAGACCGGTGCGGATGCTAGCCGGCCTCTCCAGCTCGGGCCCCAACTTCCGAGTGAGGCCCGTCTCGAACACATCGTGTGCCCAAGACACTGAGGGCTTCTTCGAAGATGAAGCCGCGGCAGGGGCTTCCGCGATAACTGCTGCGGAAGCCTCCCTCGGAGGTGAGGCTCCTGCGACTGGAGCAGCCCCCAAACCAATGAACGGGGCGAATGGAGGTGGTAACGACGCTAGAGGCGCCTCGTACCTAGGGGCAACAGCGCCTGGTACCACGGTCGCGTATGCCACTGCGTCCTTAGCCGAGCTGGTGGCGTCGGAACTGGTCGCTGATCGGGGCGAAGACATCTGCTTCGCCTTCTTCTTTGGCGGAGCCTTCTTCTTCTTTGACGGCATGGCCTCACGATGTGAGGTGTGCTCGGGAAGCTCGTCGTCATTGAGTCTCCACTCAACGAGGGAGGACTTCGTCGGATCGTCCTTACCCGTATACTCATACATGTAGTGGTCGCGGCGGGCCAGGGGCACGAGCCGCCGCCCGAGCCAGCAGTTGTAGAGGTTGATGGTCTGGAGGCCCTTCTTCTTCAGGCCGCGGATGGTCTGCAGCATTTCGTTGACAACCATCTACTGATCCAGCGGGAGCTTGACGACCTGGAGACGACGCGGCTCGGGCCCGTCGGCGGATTACCTTGCAAGTGGCACCTCGCCGTCTGGAGTCGGGTCGGTGACGTAGAACTAGAATTTCTTCCATTCGTTCGCCGCCTTGGCGGGCAGCATCAGGTCGAAGAACAACGCCTTCGACTTCAGCTAGAACGTCAAGCCGCCCGCAGCTAACATCGGGCCGCCTGATTCTTCGCGGCTGATTCTCCCGTGGAACAGATCTTGCCACAGGGGAAAGTAGGGCCTGCAGCCCAGGTAGCACTCGCAGAACGCCACGAAGATGGCGAGCTGCTCGATACTATGCGGACCCATATCCGATGGCTGGATTCCGTAGTAGGAGCAGAAGCGCCGGAAGAAGAGGGAAGTTGGGAAACCTAGCCCCCGTTCCAGGTGGATGTTGAAGCAGATGAACTCTCCCTCGCGTGGATCCGGAGTCACCTCTCCGGCTGTGGGGATGCGCCATCTGCCGGCGCGGAGGATCCCAGCCTCCTCGAAGGATGCCAGTAGCGCCTTAGTACATTTGGATCTGCCCCATGGCTCGGTGGAGGGGGCCATCGGTTGGAGATTCGTGGAGATTGGGGCTCTCTGGATTGTTCAGATCGCTGTGCGGAGTGGGGAAACAGAGACAAGCGAGATCGGAGGAAGAACGGAGAAGCGTTTCCTTGTTTGCACATCATTCTCCTTATATAGCGGTTGCTACCCGCCAGTTTTGGGAGCCGTTACTATGCGGTAATTACGCCGAAGTTACCGTTGGATTACCCAACGGCTAGTTTGACCCCAATTGACGGTCCAACTTCATCCATTCGACTCGTCGCTCCAGCGACTCGATAACTCGCCGACCCGATCACTGTAACAGTGACTAAGTATTCGCCGACCCGATCGCCGAGCTGCGACACGAGTGGTCGCCGTTATTACGACTAAAATGACTAGTTCTTTCCTTTGTTCAGGAGTCTGCCGCCGATTCGACTGGACGTCCGCATTGGACCCGCATACTCCGACTGCCAGCAAACGCCTGCGACGAATCAATGACGGTCTCGGGGACTACTGATGGGGATATGCCTACCGGGGTATACCCAGCAGGACGTTTCCTACTGGCCCTAGCCGTCAGCGAATGGGCCGGCAGGACGGCGACTGGATCAATACTTGGCGTAGACTCAGGTGACTGGAAGCTGAAGGCCCAGAAGCGTAGCTAGGCCCAGTCATACTAGGTCATAGAATCTCCAAATCCTTAACTAATTCGGTTATGATCTGTAAACCCTAATGAGGCGAGTCTATATAAACCTCCCTAGAGGACGCATAGAGGATACGTTCCATCATACACCCAAGCGACTCGCCGCCTAGCCGTCGAGCTCACCCCATTGTACTTTCACCATAATACAATCTAGCAGGAGTAGGTCTTTACCCTCCGGGGGTCGAACTTGGGTAAACCCTTGTGTCTCAGCCCTCATCTCGCACCGCAGATGGTTGGCCGCCCTTGCCCCATGTGCTACTACTCGCTGCCGATTGCAGCATCTGCCGTGATCATTCCCACGACATAGACAATCACCAAAACAAGCATCAAAATAACATAAAGTTCAACGACATAAACAACAAGTTTGAAAACAAACACACCATAGAAAGCCATCCACATGGTGGATGGTCATTGCGACTCAATAATCATAAGCATGGTAAACGAAAGGTAAATGAGTAGCCATCACTACTCCTCCGTATCAACTTCCTCATCAACAAGTGTAAGACCTGCATTCTCCATAGCGGTCTTGTATTCCTCGACATTGGTAGTAAAGGCCTCTATCTTGGCTTTAAGAGCCCTCTTCTATGAACGAAGTCTCTCAATCACACCCTGCTGATGCTCGAGCTCGAAGTCCTTGGCCTCTAGTTCTGCATTCATCTCTCAAATCCTCTTGTTACTGTCTTGGACTCTTTTCTCTTGGCTCTTGAACTTCCTGTCCTGGCTCTCAAACTTGGCCTCCATTTCCTTGACTATCTCGTCTTGCTCCGCGAAGAGCTTGTCCTTCTCACGAAGCTGCACCTAGAGCTCATCATTGCTAAGCATGACATTGGTTCTATCAGTATCTAGGTGCCTAATAAGAACCTCTAGGTCCTGAAGGTATAGAAGAATCGGCTCTGCCGTCTCTCTAGCATCATCCTCGAACTCAATAGCCTCACCCTCCTCGTCGCGTCTTCCGAAGGCGTGAAAGTGGGTACCTCTAAGCTCCCTGGAATGCCTCCCTAACAGACGCCCAAGTAAATCCTGCATGACTACCTCTAAGCCTCTCTCCTTGTCATCATGCATTAGACTGAAAGTGATAGCCTCCGTGGCTGGCTCAGTCTGGCGTCCTGGCAGAGTAACTTTGAAGCCCCAAA
Organism: Avena sativa; assembly: GCA_916181665.1. Lineage (NCBI taxonomy): Eukaryota > Viridiplantae > Streptophyta > Magnoliopsida > Poales > Poaceae > Avena > Avena sativa. The sequence goes on from OV702282.1 coordinate 325,910,124, forward strand.
GGTCCTTCCTCTCAAACTTGGTGAGGGGAAGCATCATGATGCTAGGGAGCGGAAGATTGAGCACACTAGTGAGCTCAATAAGACGAGTGCCAAAACGAGTTCCCTTGAACTCTTTAGCCGTGCTGATAGTAACATTAGGCATCTATTTTATAAGATAGAGAAAAATTAGAATCAACATCAATAGAGAAAATTACCAGTCACAATAACACAAGCATATTTTTCATAGCAAACACACAAGTCATGGCATACATAAATCCATTACAAGTACCCAAGGTTCAACATAACTTAGACAAAAAATTTGGAAATAAAATGATAAGTGTGGTGGTCCAACTAACGAAGTACATTAAATTCCCATTTCACTTGCCAAGTTGGCTAACAGGGCATCCCTAGAGGCAATCTATTGATCCTGATCACTTGACTCCATTGCTAAGTCTATGATGTCCTCTCTTAAACATTGGTTGGTAGCCTGTAACTCTTGGGTATGCTTCTTTTCTTCCCTAAGGTCATTTTGGGTGTTAAGCATTCTGCACTTGAGTCTATCACCAAGCTCCTTGATGGCCTTCCAAGCTGCGTCTCTTGCAGAGTCAAAGAATGTGGTGTGCATCACTGAGTTAGTGACCATGCAGAATCCTGATTCCTTGTGGTTGTCTTCCTTGTTTTTGTACAAGTGAAGTTGCACCCACCAGTACTCCACTCCTTCATCCATCACGGGGAAACCTTTGTACACAGCTGCACCATGTATTCCCATGGCAACCATGAGGTCCTTGAGAGCCTTGGGGAATTCTGTCTCACACTCCAAGGTCATAGTCATGAGTGGTCCCTTCGTCACGGCTTCGTTGATAGAGTTCATCTACAAATAGAGGTGAGAAAGAAGATTAGAAAAGTTTATGAGAAGAAAAAGACAAGTGTGGAAATTGTTGAAATTTTTTCCTTAGTGGTTTTGTCGTGGTATTGCCGACGAGTATGCCATGGAGGGTTCCTCACAGTGCGTGTTTAGAGATGTGGGGTAAGGAGGACGGTTGACGGGTACGAGGTAACACAGCTTACCCAGGTTCAGATCCCACGACGGTGATGGAATCCTACTCCTGCTATAAATCACTATAATGGCAATACGCCGAGTTACAGAGATAGGTTCGCTGTGCGAGGTTGTCTGAAGTTGTGTCCTAAAGTCTCCCATAGGCCCGACGTATATAGTCGTCAGATCCTAGGGTTACAGGGAAAAGTCCTAGCCGGACAGGTTACAGAGTTCTACACCGTCTATCACTAGTCTTGTGTATCTTGCACTCCAAGGCTCCGGGTACGCTGGTGACTCCACCGTAGCCTTCCTTTATCCGGCATGGGCCTCCCTTCTGGATCCACCTAACTGGGCCGCCCAGCAGGCCACAGGCAATGCTACCGACTATGGGCCACCCGGGTTAGTCGGATAAGAGACATGCTATGAGGATACCCATATAGCATATCCCCAACAGTAGCCCCCGGAGAACTCCGAGATCTTGCGTCGTCTTGCCTCTTCACATGGAATGCTCCGTCTAGATGGATGTCGGCAAATCGTCAAGCAACATCTTGTAGTCCTCCCAAAGAACCCTGCAAAGTTTTCTCCGTCCTCTATTAGTAAGTCGGAGAAATACTGAATCTTTCATCGTACTCTCCGCTAGTTGGATTAAATCCGTCCATGCCGGAATCTTCGATGCGACGGCTAATCTACCATGTCAGTTATGACGACGTAGGCTTAGGTCAGCAACGCCTCATAACTCACACATGCAGAGAACGCAATCATATCCGATTTTCCCGCGCGAGCAAAACGAAACATTGGCGGCGACGGTTGGAGACGTGCCGAAATTACCGCGCACGTTCTCGACCACGTCGTCTACGTGGCAACCGTCCGATTAGCTGCACGAATCTTAACGCAGAGTAAAATAAATATTAACCGTGGGACACTTTCTACTTTTCCACCTCATTCTCTCGCATCATCTTCTTCTTCTTCTTCCAGCCGCACGCCTCCTCGAGCTCTCCGCGGAAAACCTCGAAGAAACCCTAGCCTCTCCTCGCACCAGTCGCACCCTTCCATTCCTCCATGGCCAGCAGTAGTTCCTCCCCGTTGATGGCAGCGTCGAGCGAAGCCACGGCGAAGCCGGCGAGCTCCGTCGTCGTGCCCCAGAGGGCCTGGTCATCCCCGCGTCGGCAGTCATTGAAACCACCGGCGGCGACCACAACACTAGAGCCTATCGAAGAGGAACCAGATTCGCACAAAGGCGACTGGCGCGGCTCGGACATCACCGCCCGCGACATCCAAGAGATGGTCGCTGAAGGCTACCTCCCCGCGACGGAGGGGCTCGCCTGGCGGGCGGCGCCGGCCGGCGAGGTGACTCCTTCTCCCCAAGCCAGAGAGAAGGTGTACCTCAAGGCTCAATTGGCATGCGGCGTTTCTCTGCCCATCTCCCACTTCTTTCTGTCCGTCTTGAATCACTTCAAGGTTCAACCCCATAACCTTCCCCCAATAGTATCTTAGTGCTTAGCAACTTCGCGGAACTTTGTGAGGGTTACCTAGGGATTAGGCCTAGGTTAGACTTGTTCGTGTACTTATTCACCGTCAAACGTGAAGCCGGACACAGTAGGAAGGAGCTTAGGAACTGCGGCACCATAAGCTTTAAGATCCGACCTGGCCGGCGTTTCCCCGACATCGTCGGCCACGAGTCGTGCAAAAACTGGCAGCGGACGTACTTCTACGGCCTCGACATTCCTGGCGGGCCGAGAAGTGACGTACCCGGACTTCGTGGATGGAGCCGCCGCTAAAGTCTCCACATGGAGATCCCATGCCTCCCTTCCATCCAACCTCGACGCTTCTCGCGCAATAAGGCGGATCGAGTGGTTCGTAGAGACGGGTCTGACCGGCTTGGACCTAGCCATGTGCTGGTTCATCAGGCGAATCCAACCTCTGCAGCACCGCACGAAGTTCATGCACAAGTACACCGGCGATCGAAGGGATACCCTCCGGATCTCCGAGGACAACTTCTCGAGCGACTCCGTCAAGTTCTGCCTTAAGGACATCGTCAAGGTGAAGGATAAGAAGCGTGGCTTCACCCTCACCTACGACATGTTCGTAGACGGCAAGTGCCCAAAGGTAGATATTTATTCTCCGTGTATGACATTGCTCCAGTTTTTCCGTCTTGCCAACACCATCTTGTCTAACACGATGATTTCTCACTTAACAGCTTAGCGATCTAGATGAGGGCAACCTGGCTGCCCAAATCTACGATCCAAAGATGAAGGACGTCACGGTCGTGTCCGACGACGAAGTCCCGTTGGCGTGAAAGCGGAAGAGCTCCACCTCTGACGCTGCCGACGGAGGCAAGAAGAAGAAGACGGAGGGTGGAGCCTCCAAGAAGACTACCGCCGCCCTGGAGGCGGAAAAGAGAAAAGCCATCGGGATGTTTGCCAAAGCGCCCCCCTAGTGTAAGCCTTTCACTCTTCGACATTGTCTATTTATCTGTCTTGTTCCTGTACTTATGCATTTTGCACGTTTCAGGAAGAAAGCCACAACCAGCCTCAAGAAGTCCTCCAAGACTCTTGGGGCTTCTAGAAATATCAAAGAAATGCTGCATCGCGACTCCTCCCCCGCCATCGCCCCTGCCACTCCTGCCGTCAAGCCCTCCTCCGCTCCGACAAGCTCTCAAGTCCAGGAGGCACTAGGCCCTTCCGCCATGGAAGTGGATTCTGGCGCCTCTACCGAGCTCACTGTTGTCGGCGAGCAGGCGACGCAGGAGAGCACTGCTCTTCAAATGGCTGAAGCTCCGGCTAAGGGTGCCATCTGTAGCGGCAAGGCGGTGGTGGGAGCTGGTACCTCTGCCGAAGGCGGCGCCCCTACTCCCCAGAAACCCTTCGAGTTCCCAAAGATAGTTTACCCGGCGCTTCTGCCGAGTAACACTACTATGGTTGCTGGAGGAGTGTCGTCATCTCCGACGTGCGGACTCGAGGAGCTACTTCGACAAGCGGATATCTTGCAAGGAAATAGCATTTCCTTCGGCAAGCTGCTAGCCGAGAGTGCTACAAACCTCAAGATCATTACACTTGTAAGTTTTTACTTTGCCTTCTATATTTCATATGAGTATCCGACTGTAGCCCCCGAGGATGTAGACGGAAAACCATAGGTTTTGAATCTATATGCTCTAAGAGTGACTAAGTTAGAAAACTCTCACTGTATCCCCCAAGCCTTTAGATGGAATGAATTATTTCGACCAGATGCTTTAAGAGTAGCACAAGCAGTGTTCATAATTTTCAATGCTGTAGCCCCCAAGCCTCTAGTTGTAACTGAATTAGTTCCGACTAGATGCTTTAAAGAAAAGCTAAGCATTTTATGAGTTTAAAAACATTATACTGTAGCCCCCAAGCCTTTAATCGAGAACTGAATTAGCTCCGACTAGAAGCTTAAATAAAAGCTAAGCATATTTGCTAAGTTAAAAAATCTCGCTGTAGCCCCCGAGCATCTAGGTGGAAAATCTCCGACTAGAAGCTCCAAGCAGACCAAACAACGATTTAACTTTGTATTTGTTTCCACAGAACGAGAATGCTCAGAGGGGCATGTCCAACGACAAGTACCAGAAGATGTGCGTGGACCTTGAAGCTGAAAAGGGTAAAACCGCCATCTTGAAGGAATAGATCATCAAAAACAAGAGTCTGTTTTCTTATTACGCATTTCCGTCTTATTTTTGTGCCCACAATATCCGAGTACTCACTATGTATTGTGTTTTCTTTGACTTGCAGAACATGTCGCCAAGGCCAAGGATATTGTCGAGCAGTCCAAGCATATCCAGCAGCTGGACAGCGAGAACAAGATCCTGAAGGAGGAGAGGAAGGAGATGCTGAAGATGCACGAGGACTCCATGAAAGCCCTGCAGGATTCCTCCTCCGCGGAGATGAATCGCTTGAAGGAGGAGCTTGCGATCCTAAAGGATCAGAAGCAAGCTGCCGATGAGCAAAACCTTCGCCATAGCGAGGCCTTTAAGCTCCTCCAACAAGAGAAGTAATCCTTGGTGGAGATCCTTTGGCAGGCCAAGGCCAGCATCTTTAGTAAGTTTCCTCCGCCTTATTTTCATGTAGTATGGATACTTAGAATTTATCAAACTCATACGCTCCTCGTCGGAATTTGCAGCAAAAATATATGAATGCATGCATCATGATATGTGATGATTTTCTAAACTCAACAAAGCAAATGCATAGTACTGGTTCACAAACAAGTTCAAAACTTGCCAAAGAACATTTATTTAAACACTAAAACATTTCTCAAATAATTCATATACTCAAAATAGCCCTACACATGATTCTGTAAATAAAACTATTTTAACAGAAGCTAAACATTAAACACATTGAATATTTAGAAAGGGCTTGCTCCCCTGATTCCATTGATATAAAATTCATCAAATTTGAACGTGGGGATCAAAATTTATGGCTAAATCAAATTCAAACATCTAATAGATTTAAATCCTGATTTTAAACCTAAACTCTAGCCACGCGTCTTAATCTGATTGGTGCGTACTGGTTCGCTCAGGATCGCGTCTGTGAGCCGTTAGATCTACTTAATCTGCACGGCCCAGATCTACTCATAACGCTTCGATAAGTGATCTTTTTATATGCGCTGGATCTAGATCCTACGGTCCTGGATCAAGCGACCACGGATGGGCGGCGCTGGCGGTGGCTACTGGCGGCGGCGAGCTCTGTCTACGGCGGCGCGGCGCTACAGGTGGCTCTGGGGTTGCCGGGGATGCTTACCAGAATCGTGGCGATGCATTGATGCTCAACCTGGCGACGGCTTGGCAAGGGGCGCCACGGACACGGCTGCACGGGCTCGTCGGAGTTGCTGTCAGCGTCGGGCTCGGGTGGACGACGACGTTGGAGATGCTCCTGGTCACCCTAGCATGAACAAACGGCATAAGTAGATGCGCAAGACTACGGCGAACACGGTTGTGTGAATCAGAGGCGAAGGGGAACAAGGGGCTCACCGAATTTAATCACCGGAGTTGAGGACGTCGTCGGAACCTTGCTGTGCTTGTTGAAGACGACGACCTGGGGCGGTATAGAAGGAACCAATGGTGTCAGTAGGTGCGCAAGGAAGTGGCAATGTTGTCTGCAATAACCAGAGAAGAAGGGGTGCACGGGGCTCACCGGGATTGGTCGCCGGAGTGAGCTCTGTCTGCGGCGGTGCGAGGATGATTGCGGGTAGCCTGGGGGCGCTCTGTGCTCGGAGTCTGGGGGGAAATGGAGAGGGGGCAGAGGGGGTTTAAGTAGGCAAGGCGGGGGCGTGATTTACTCCTGCAATCAACGCGAATTGACGACGCGAATCAAGCCAGGAAATGCACGGCGTGATTTGGGGAAGAACACGTCGCGGGGTGGAGACGACGACGCCGTGTGGGCTGCGGCTGTCAGCGAGAGAAACAGAGGGGGAGTGAGTCCTGTCTGTCAGTCACTTAGCGGGTGCGGTGATGAGTGAAGAAAACGTTTCGCGCGGGGGGTGGGGTTGCTGGGCTTAGCTGGGCTAGTTGGGCCAGATTCGACTGAAAGCTTATTTTTTTTCCTTTTAACCCTTTTCTTTTTGTGTTTGATTTTTCTGAAATGATTTTCAACTCCAAATCAAATGAGTTTGAATTCAAATCTTCTCTAGGTTTTTATACTGCAAACCTTGCACTCAAAGGTGTGTCAAACAATACTGTTTACTCAAAACACTTTGATCATTTGAAAATAAAAATAAAACCAAGCCTTTATGTGACATATACTATAGGCATATTATTGGTTTTATTTTCTCATTTTGTTTTGAAAACTTTGCTCAAGCTTTGGAAAGTGTCTAAGTTTAAGTTCAAAACCTTACTGAACAAAACAAGTACTCTTCTCATTGGAAAAATAGCACTAAGGCTAGAGCAACTTACATGAAATAATAAGCATATATGCTTCTGTTTTAAAATGATTTGTTTGAAATGAAAATCATATGATCATGGATGCATGGATGATATGCATGAGTTTGAAACATTATTTTAGGGATGTTACAAGGTTGTGCACTTTTCCCACAATATTTGATTCTCACCAAGACAGGACCTTTCAGAAGCCTTCCCTTAGACCAAAATGGACGCGCTCCAAACCTATCATTCCCCTACCACCAACTGTCCATTTGGCTAAGTTATTGTAACCTATATGATCCAGGCAGAGCCCATAATGCCATGTGGCTGCACTAGAAGCTTCTTAACATTTGGCATCTCAAATCCCTTTGTTCCTGGGTGGCAATCCACAAGTGAGATACACAAGGTAAACCATAGAAATGGGCCTTGTGTAACCACTCAACAAAAACCACCAAGAAATTACCATTCCACCCAGGTGTTTCATTCACTTAGTTGTTTTATTAAGAAAAAACCATAAGTCAAAGACTTAACAATATTTTCAATAACATGATTATATTACTCCCTTGGTTGCTATTAGCTAGTCTAAGAATGGCAATAACAAGTATCTTAACTTAAAGGAAATGCTAACATTTCTACAACTACTAGGATTTCCCAAGCATAACATATAGATACTTAGCAAAATAATAATGCAAGTCCTATACAAAATATTTCTAATGCATAGGTAAAAATATTGGGATAAAAACATGAAGCACCACTTGCCTTGGTAGTTGGGGGAGTAGCAACAATCTTCACAACCACAATCACTATTAGCACCAAAATCTACACATAAAATGGTAGCACCAAATTCACATATAAAAAATATACTAGCAAAAATATATGAATGCATGCAAATACCATATGATGATTTTCTACACCAAACAAGACAAGTATACAATACTGAATCATAAACAAGACAAAGACACACAAAATAAGCTTTATTTAGTCTTTAAATCATTTTTCAAATAATTTCTATACTCAAAATAAGCCTATAATTGTCTCTACAAAAATAACAAATTTTACAGAAGCAAAACATTAAACACGTTGCATAAATGTATAGAATTCTTTCTCCTGATTCCAATGATATAAAATTTGCAAAATTTGAACATGTGGATCAAAAGTTATGAATTTTGCAAGTTTGAATATCTAATAGATCTAAATCAGATTTTTAAAACAAATAGCAGGCCACGCGGCAGTGTCTGATTGGCCGATACCGCTTCACACGGGATCACGCTCATGCACCGTTGGATCTAACTAACTACGCATGGTCCAGATCAAAACATACCGCTTCGCTATAGATCTAATCCTAAACGCTGGATTCAGATCTGACGGCTGTCGAGCACGCGACCGTGGAAGGGCGGCGCTAGCGACGGTGGCGCGGCTCTGCCATTGGTGTTCCGGTGGATACGGAGGGGGCTGGGGTCAGCAACGGAGCTTACCAGACTCGCGAGGTCATCCTGATGCTCAACTACTTGCTGGTGTGGATGGGGGCGTGCTGTGGAGGTCACTGGGGCTCGTTGGAGTTGCGGGTGACGTCGGGTTCTTGCAGACGAACACGTTGCCGAGGTTCTGGATTGCCCTAGTACGAAACAGATGGGTCAGGAGGTGTGCAAGCCCATGGCGAACATGATAGCATCAAAGGGAAGGCAAGGGGCGGTCGGGTTTTACCTGGATTGCACGTCAGAGTCGAGCGGTGGTTCTGTCGCTTGTGGACGCGAACAAGGACGGCGACCTGGGTCATGAGAAAGCAAATGAAAGGCATCAGGGGATGTGCAAGGACATTCTGGTTACGCTCATTTGAAGCAGAGGCAAAGGGCGGTCGAGCGGTCGAGGCTCACCAGAATCAGTCGCCGGAGGTCGTCGGTACAGCGGCGGTTTGAGCTCGAATGCGCGCAGCCTGGTGGCGGAGTGAGCGAGGAAAGTGAGGGGAAATGACCGCCGTGGCGAGGTGATTAAGTATCCAGGAGCGGGGCGAGAATTACGCACGCAATCAACAGCAATCAATCGATTATAAACGCGGCAGTGAAGGAGGAAACAGCCGGCGACGACGTGTTCATCGCGCGGTTCTGGGGTGGACGATGACGACATGGCGTTGGGGCCACTGGTCAGTCTCTGGTGGGTTGGTTCGATGTGGGTGAGATAGAGAGGGGGAGGGAATGGCCCGGGTGGGGTGTTTTGGCTACTGGGCCGAAAGGGTGGCGCCGGCCCAATTCTAATTCTTTTATCCTTTTTTATTTCTGTTTGATTTTCCAGGAAACATTTTCAAATGAGTTTCAAATAAGTTTGAATTCAAACCACTTCTGGATTTTTGTAAAGTGAAATTTGTACACCATTGGTTGCAGAACAATGTTGTACAGTTGAAAATAATTTGGCACTTTGGAATTTTAAAATAAACAATGTTCTTACCCATTGCTTAATAAAGACATAGAAATGGTTTTAAATTTGTTTCTTTGTTTTGAAATCTTTGTCCAAGCTTTGGAAATTATCAAACAACCCTATGATCAAACATCTTTGGTTTAAAACAAATAATCTCTTTACTAGAGAGTAGCATTGGATCAATGCCTTGCTTACATAAAATAATAGGCATTCAAAATGCTTCTGTTTTGGTAATGACTTTGAAAATGATCCTAAAATGATTATGAATGCATGGATGATATGCAAACTTATGAAATCATGATTTTAGGTATGTTACAATCCACTTGTTCTATGAACAAGAGACCGTTGTTTTCTCCCTAGTGGCAGCAGCACATCTACAACCGAAGAGATTTCTGCCACTTCCCTTGGGGACTATTGGCATGAACCCACTATCGAGCATAAATACCCCCTCTTGGAGTCACTAGCAACTACTTGGCCAATATATCTACTAACAACAGAGAGAATGCAAGATCACAAACAACATAGACTTGATAGTATCAAATAGACAAAACCATTAATCAATCTGACATAGTAATCTCAATATCCATCGGATACCCGCAAACACAACACGCATGATTACAAATAGATTAGATCTTGATCATGAACAGAGCTCACAAGATCTATACATGAAAGCACAAGGAGGAAATACAACCATCTAGCTACTACAAGGACCCATAATCCAAGGTGGAACTACTCACGCATCATATCGGAGAAGAAGGCCTCTAGGATGATATCCCCTTCGGCAGGGTGCCGGGAAGAACTTCAGATCCCCCTTATCTAGGGACAACGGTGGCGGTGGCTATAGAAGGTTTCATGGAGTTTTGATCGGGTTTCTAGGGTTTCTGCATCGGGGGCTTCTCATAGGCGAAGAGGCGAGGCTGGTAGGCGGCCAGAGGCCCCACACCCTGCCCAGGCGCGGGGTGGGCCCACTCGCCCGTAGGGGGGTGTGGCCGCCCTGGTTCGCCTCTCTGTCTCCCCTCTAGACTTCGTGATTCCCACGGTAAAATATTTACTTTGGCTTTTTTCCCATCCAATTCCGAGAATATTGATTTTCTCCCTTTCTGGAACCAAAAACAGAAGAAAACAGGCAACTGGCACTGTGACAACTTGTTAATAGGTTAGTTTTAGAAAAGATATTAAAACACCTCAAAGTGTAGACAAAGCAAAGAAAAGTAGATAGTAAACAAGCATGGAGCATCAAAAATTATAGATACGTTTCCGACGTATCAAGCATCCCCAAGCTTCACTCCTGCTCGTCCTCTAGTAGGTAAGTGATAAAATAATAATTTTTAAGGTGACATGCACCATCAAAACCAAGATCAAACCATTTGCAAGCATTGAAAGCTGGGATCAAAGATCTCTAAACATGTGCATGAAAGATGGAGTTCTAACAATAGGACAAAGTAACTATGCATGCAACATGAAAGGCTACAAACAAAGATCATGAATAACATGCATTGAAAAACGTTTGTTTGTTTCACATACAAAAAACATAGCATAGTGGCATTCAGCTTGTACCTCATGGAGTAGCAAATTAATGCATAGGACACCTTCAAAGTTCACAAGGGTGACTAGAAACAAGTAGCACAAGAACAAGTAATATCACAATATGCATCAATCAATAAGTTTTGGGACACTGCACACAGAATGGAAACTATGCTCTCTTAATGGTGCCTAAAAGTAGAAGGTGGAGACTAAAATAATGGTAGAAGAAAGGCCCTTCATAAAGGGAAGCAGGGATTTCAAGTTTCAAAAAGAGCTTCCAAATATTATGGTACTTATTAGCTTTCAGCCCTCATTGCCCCTATCATAAGCATCGTTAAGTGGTTAAGATTAAAGTGAACAAACTATGGAGTATATGCTTGACAAAGTATAAGTTGGCAATCTCAAGTCCCTTGAATACGAGGGCCACACCTCATGCTACTCAACTTCAATCACCTGTAAGTTCTTGTCATTGTAAGTACATGCATATCATAGAGAACCGCCAACGGGGTACCCCTTGCACATGGTACAGGATCTATCCCATAACCAAAATGACAAGGCAAGCAGATAATGAGAATCTCAGCAATCTTTTTATTTACTATATGTATAGCTTTTTATTGAGGATGCTTCATAGATAGCTCACTATGGTGATGCTGCAAGTTTCTACCATGATTAGGCATGGCTTAGGCTAGCGGCCCAGACATTTCTCTAACACAAAATACATACTCCATGGACTTACAAGTTCCCTCTTTATTTCACACCGGTGACATCCATAGACAAAAGAGCATGATATCAACTGAGTACAAAGTACAGGTGCAATGTTGAAAACATTCCCCATGACAACATGGTTCTGCTAATTCCAACGTATAAGTGCAAGCATATACAACATAGACGACACAATGGTTCAAGTTTATTAGGGGCAAAGAATAAAACGTGTGCCATCAAGTTTGTGGGGGATTTAATCACTAAGATTTCACATAACAAAATACTTTTTAATTGGAAGATAGCTGAAAACAAGAATATACTTGGAATGGTGTAACACACCATGCATAGGAATTTATAGTGGACACTTTGTAATAACTTGGTTTGTTGGGAGTTGGAAGCATGAGTAGGACTTACTCCTACAAGTGGAGGCTACCAAAAGACTGGGAGCAACCAACTAAGAGAGCAATAATGGCCATAATCATGCAGAGCAACAAAACATTACTAATCAAAGCATAGAGTGGTACTACAAGTAAAGGACTAAATGATCATAGAGGCTATGGTGACTTGTTCATAGTCATAACATTGTGTGATCATGTGCCAAGTCAACCCAAACAAAGCATCAAAGGAGAATACCATAATACTATGCTTTTGTATGCTAAAACAACGCATAATTTCTTCAAGGCACACTAAGCAATCCCAATTGTTTGGAACAATACATGCTACAATAATAATCACTAAGCATAAGGTCAAAACAACACCTAGCATGTCATGCTAAAGTCTAAGTCACAGTCAATGCAAGCTCCTCTTGCACTTTCAAGTAGGAACTTCCTACTCCTTTCCAACACCAAGCAACTTATTTGCAAACAACACAGCGAGAACGGGGGTCCAAACTACTTTATTGAAGCAAACTAAAAAACTAAGCAAACCAAACAAAAACTAAGACGCTCCAAGAACAACACAACTTGTGCATGAAACAATAAAAATGGTGTGTCTAGATAGACCTGAGCTTTTTATTGATGAAGAAGGGGATGCCTTGGGCATCCCCAAGCTTTGATGCTTGTACCTCTTGGATATTTCTTGGGGTGACACCGGGGTTGATGGGGATATGCCTACCGGGGTATACCCAGCATGACGTTTCCTACTGGCCCTAGAAGTCAGCGAGTGGGCCTGCAGCACGGCGACTGGATCAAGACTTGGCGTGGACTCAGGCGACTGGAAGCTGAAGGCCCCGAAGCGTAGCTAGGCCCAGTCGGACTAGGTCATAGAATCTTCGAATACTTAACTAATTCGGTTATGATCTGTAAACCCTAGCGAGGTGAGTCTATATAAACCTTCCTAGAGGACGCATAGAGGATACGTTCCATCATACACCCAAGCGACTCGCCGCCTAGCCGTCGAGCTCGCCCCATTGTACTCTCACCATAATACAATCTAGCAGGAGTAGGTCTTTACCCTCCGGGGGTCCGAACCTGGGTAAACCCTTGTGTCTCAGCCCTCATCTCGCACCGCAGATGGCTGACCGCCCTTGCCCCATGTTCTACTACTCGCTGCCGATTGCAGCATCTGCCGTGGTCATTCTCACGACAGTGGCGCCCACCGTGGGGCCTGGCCGGTCAGGCCGGTGTTCTGCGGCGAGATCCAATCTACCCATCAACGAGTCGATCGCCACCGGCCGCATGATCGCGATCGGCGAGATGCTCCAGATCTTGCCGAGCAGCTACGTCCCGGCGGCGCGACCCGTCACGCATAGCGTGATCCTGCCAGTCGGCACGATCAGCCACTTCGTCGGCCTCACCGACATCATCATCTCGGAGGACTCGGCTTGCATCCGCGAGTCGCCACCACGTGACCAGCTCTCCGAGAGCCAGGTCCGCACAATTCACCGCCTCGCCTCCGAGTACAATTTGGCCCACAGCAACATGGCCGAAACCACCGCGGCCGAGGTCGATGCGGCCCTCAACGACGACGCCGATTCGACGACCCCGGCGTCACTCGTCGGATCCATTGTCGCCGCATTACCCGCAGGCTCCATCACCCATGTCTCCAACGTCAGAGACTTCAAGGATCCTTCCATCCTCGGGATCTTCGACTTCGACTCCGGGTCGGAGAACTCCGCCGACCTCCGCGACGGAACCGGTCGCCACGCCGCGACCTACATGGTGACTAGCGCCGACCCACTGGAAGACCCGTTCTCCACGCTGATCCCACCAAACGCGACGGCGAAGGAGGTCGATGAACTCCGCCTGAAGCTGGCGGAGGCAGCCCGCAAGGAACAAGCCGAGCGCCGAAAATTTCGCCTCGAGCAGGTGTCAGCGCAGGAGCTGTCGCGCTACCACCAACTCCGAATCAGGTCACGCCTCAACCCCACCGTCCAGGGGCGCGCCCTGAATTTCGACGACAAGAACGACCCAGCCCACGCGGCCGAGCGCGCGATCTACGAGAACACGCCGCCAGGAGGAAGCACTCAGCCCCCACCAGGGGCAACGGCCAATGGCGCCCCGCCACCACCCAACCGAGCACCCCCAGGGACCATCCAAGGATCATGGTCTCCTCACGGGAGCGATACACGAACGGCCTCCCGCTGTTCTCCACCCCGATGGACAACCTCGTCGCGGGCCAAGCAGCAGTCGGCAACATTGAAGACACTAGGGAAGGCGCCCTGCAGATCCAGTACGCCAGGGCTCTGCTCGCCAAAGCGGTCGACTCACAGGGTCGGATGTACTCGCGTTCATCAGGCAGCAGAGCGGCCTCGAGCGCCCACCCCATGGCGGCGAACACTCTCAACTGCCCGCCACCCAAACCCCTACAGCTCCAACACCGACCCACGAACGCGGCACTCTCCACCAACGACCCTCGGCCGGCGACCAACTTCGTCGCCGCCAACGGGGAACCCGTCGACGCCCGCACCCACATCATCAACAACCAGAGCTGGCGCGCACGCTAGCCTGACGACTTGCGGCACACCCTCACCAACCGCCGCGACGGTGAGCCGAGGGGATCGCTGAGCCGAATCGGGCCCCAGTGCTTCGGACCGATGATCCGAGGCAAAAGATACCCGGCAAACTTCAAAGCACCAAAGGAAATAGAGAAGTACAACCCCTCGTACGACCCCTCCGTGTGGCGGGATACCTACCTCATGGCGGTGGGGATCGCCGGCCACACCGACCTACTAGCCGCCTGCTACCTCCCCCTGATGATGGAGGGGGCGTGCAGGCAGTGGATTAACACCCTTCCCACGGATAGCATCGACTCCTGGGAGGAGATGCGCAAGGCCTTCGTCAGGCACTTCGAGGGTTCATACACCCTCGCCACCACCATCGAGGGCCTGGAACGGTGCGTCCAGGGACCCCGCGAGTCCACCCGCAGTTGGGTCCAACGGTGGCAAGATCTATGGTACACCGCGGTCGTCATCCACCCAGACACCGCGATCCACTGCTTCAAGACCTCGTGCCGCTACGAGCCCCTGGTCGCCAAGCTCAAACGAGCGTACCGCACACTCGACAACATACTGGATCTCCTGGAGATCGCAAAAAGGTACGCGGAGGAGTACCCAAACCAAGAAACCAACGACGAGTCGGGAGAACACCGCCGCAAGAGCGGCCATGAAAAAGGGAGGCGACCCGACTTACGCTACAGCAACACGCCTCACCGGCAAGCGCCGCAGTGACGGGCGAGTCGACTTCGTCGCCAACGCTGGATACGCGCAGCGTGAGCCCAAGAGCTTCCGCCGCGACGGGGACAGCGCCGCGACGGTGGCAACTACAAGGCGAAGCCGAGGTTCGATCCCGCGGCCCTTCTTAACCAACCTTGTGTATTTCACAGCAGAGAAGGGAAGCCCTTCTTAACCAACTACAGGCGCTGCTTAACCAACTACAGGTTCGGCTCGGGATCATTGGGAGCGACAATCGTTTCCTGGTAGGGGAGGAGGTCGCCCATCGCCCAAACGCGATCGGAGTACACCGCGGCCCGGTCCGTCAGCTTCAGCACCTCGGCAATCTCCACCGAGCCCGTTGACGAGGGGTAGCCACTCGTGACATCGTCGAGGTCGAAATCCTCTGGAAGTGGGCAAGCCCAAGGCTGAGCGCTGTCGCCGCCCCAGGCCGGAAGGCCGACCGCGTCATGAACTCAACGACTGAATTTCACTGCCTGCACGTCCCCTCCATCATCAGGGGGAGGTAACGGGCGGCTAGCAGGTCGGTGTGGCCTGCGATCCCCATTGCCATGAGGTATGTGTCGAGCCAGACAGCGGGGTCGTACGATGGGTCGTACTTTTGTATCTCCTTCGGCGCCTTAAAGTTTGGCGGGTACTTTTCGCCTCGGATCATTGGTCCGAAGCACTTGGGGCCGAGTCGACTGAGCGACCCCATGGGCTCGCCGTCGCGGCGATTGGTTAGGGTGTGTCGCAGGTCGTCGGGCTGGCGTGCGCGCCAGCTTTGGTTGTTGATGATGTGGGTGCGGGCGTCGATGGGTTGACCGTTGGCGGCGACGAGGTTGGTCGTCGGCCTGGGGTCGTTGGTGGAGAGTGCCGCGTTCGCGGGTCGGTGTTGGAGCTGCAGTGGCTCCGGTGGTGGGCAGTTGAGTGTGTTTGCCACCATTGGGCGGCCGCTCGAGGCCGGCCTGCTTCCCGAGGAACGCGAATATATTCGACCTTGCGATTCGGCGCCCGCTCTTTGCTGCTCGACGGCCTTTGCGAGCAGGGCCCTGACGTATTGGATCTGTAGGGCGCCGTCGCCGGTGGCCGTGATGCTGTCAGCTGCTGGTCGGCCTGCCACGAGGTTGTCCATCGGGGTGGAGAACAGTGGGAGGCCGTTTGCGTCTCGCTCCCGTGAGGAGACTACTATCCGCGGCTGGTCCCTGGGGGTGTGCGGTTGGGTGGAGGTGGGGCGCCCATCGACGTCGACCCTGGCGGGGGTCGGGCGCTTCCTCCTGGTGGCGCGTTCTCGCAGATCGCGCGCTCGGCCACGCGGGCCGGGTCGTTTTCGTCATCGAAGTTCAGGGCGCGCCCCTGAACGGTGGGGTTCAGGCGCGACCTGATCCGCTGTTGATGGTAGCGTGATAGCTCCTGCGCCGTCACCTGCTCGAGGCGGAATTTTTCGCGCTCGGCTTGTTCCTTGCGCACCGCCTCCGCCAGTTTTAGGCGAAGTTCTTCGACCTCCATTGCCGTGGCGTTAGGAGGGATTGGGGTGGAGAATGGATCCTCCGGCGGATCGGTGCCGGTCGCCATGTAGGTCGCGGCGTGGCGACCGGTTCCGTCACGGAGGTCGGCGGAATTCTCCGACCCGGAGTCGAATTCGAAGATCCCGAGGATGGAGGGGTCCTCGAAGTCTCCCACGTTGGAGACCTGAGTGATGGAGCCCGCGGGTGAAGCCGCGGTGATGGACCCGGCGAGTGACGCCGGGGTCACCGAGTCGGCGTCGTCGTCGAGGGCCGCGTCTCCTGCGGCCGCTGAGTTTTCGGCCACGTCGCTGTGGGCCGAGTTGTACTCGGAGGCGAGGCGATGGATCGTGCGGATCTGGCTCTCGGAGAGCCGATCGCGTGGAGGCGACTCGCGGATGCGAGCCGAGTCCTCCGAGACGATGACGTCGGTGAGGCTGACGAAGAGGCTGATCGTGCCGATCAGCAAGATCACGCTGTGCGTGACGGGCCGCGCCGCCGGGACATAGCTGCTCGGCAAGATTTGGAGCATCTCGCCGATCGCTATCATGCGGTCGGTGGCGACCGTCTCGTTGATGGGCAGATTGGATCTCGCCGCAGAACACCGGCCAGACCGGCCAGGCCCCACGGTGGGCTCCACTGTCGTGGGAATGGTCACGACAGATGCTGCAATCGGCAGCGAGTAGTAGAACGAGGGGCAAGGGCGGCCAGCCATCTGCGGTGCGAGATGAGGGCAAAGACACAGGGTTTTACCCAGGTTCGGCCCCCCGGAGGGTAAAGACCTACTCCTGCTAGATTGTATTATGGAGGTGGTACAATGGGCGAGCTTGGCGGCTTAGGCGGCGAGTCGCTTGGGTGTATGATGGAACGTATCTCTACTCGCCCTACAGGGGGGTTTATATAGGCTCACCTCCCCTAGGGTTTACATATCTCAACCGATTCAGTTAAAGCTTCGGTACTCGTTTAACCTAATCCGACTGGGCCTATCTACTCGCCTGGGCCTTCAGCTTCCAATCGCTTGGTTCCTCGCTGGGCTTCAATCCAGTCGCCGTCTTGCAGGCCCACTCGCCAGTTCTTGGGCCAGTCGGAAACGTCCTGCTGGGTATACCCCTGTAGGCATATCCCCATCACCAGGTAGCGCCACACCTCAACAAGGTCGCTGGGGATCACCTTTGTTGGCGATATCTTCTGAAGATACCCTTGAAGGCAAGTCGCGGACAACGCGGCCGAATCGACCAGAGTGGTCACACATTGCCACGCGTCGTATGACTGCGCCTCTTCCGCGTTATCAGTAATCCGACCTGTGGATCAGAAGCGAGTAGTGAGCACACCAACGATATCACAATGCAGTTGTTGCAGGGAGAGGGGAGAAAAAGGAAGGTTTACCAATTAACGGTCGGCAGAGGCCCGTGATGAAGCTTTGAAGAGAAGTCTTTTTGCAACCCAGCAACGAGCGCGTCAGACACTTTCCGCTCTTCAGCGGCAGACGTAACAGAAGCTTTCGCTCGCCCTTCCGCCGAGCTCGCCTCCGCCCTCGCTTCCTTGAGCTCACGCTCCAGGTCAGTGACTCGCTTTTCAGCCATGCTCAAAGCGGACTAAGCCGCCGTCAGGTCACCCACCGGGACAAGGCCTCGGCGGGCCTCCTTCACCTCGGCTGCAACTGCCTGAAGCCCCTTGTTTGTCTCCTGGACGGCAACAAGATCCTTCTCCAAGCGACACTTTGCAGCAAGCCGTTCGGCCGACTCGCGCTGCAAGCCCTGCGCACACACCACAACGTCAACGACAATGAAATTCCTAAGTGCCCACCCACTGAAATTCAGCGACTAGGCACTCGGGGACTGGACAATGAAATTCCTAAGTGCCCACCCGCTGAAATTCAGCGACTAGGCACTCGGGGACTGGACGATATAAAAACATTAAGAATCTAACCACTGAAATTCAGTGGGCCGATCCTCAGGGACTGGACATACCTGGATGGCAGCGCCTAGCATGTCGTGCAGCTCCAGCGCATCCACAGATGCAAGCACGACCGGAGTGTGGCCGCGACGCTGCTCAACCTCCACCTCGGCGACCCCAGGCATCCGGCTCGTTGGCACCGAGCCACTCGCTGTGGCCGCCTTTGCCATGAAGTGAGGGAAGGTCTCTGCAGATGTCGCTCTGCCACTCGGAGCTGGCTCGGCCACATCGGGTGAGGCAACACCCTCCTTGGTCTTCGGGGCCACTTCCGCTGCAGTCGGCGGATCGCTCGGAGCAACCGCCGGGTCATCAGAGACCGTGACGACGTCGTTGCCTTTCGCCCTCTTGATACCTTCCGCGGGAGCAGCGGCTTCGTCGGTTTTCCTCTTCTGCGAGGAGTCCGCCTCGGTGACGACTGGCGGAACCTTGGCCACAGAAGGATGACCGATATTTTTAACACCAGTCCTGTGAAGCAGCGCTATGAATAAGATTGTTTGACTAGAACGAAAAAACAAGCAGATGAACATCACTCACTTGGCGACTGGTATGAACCGCAGACCGGTGCGGATGCTAGCCGGCCTTTCCATCTCAGGCCCCAACTTCCGAGTGAGTCCTGTCTCGAAGACATCGTGTGCCCAAGACACTGAGGGCTTTTTCGAAGATGAAGCCGCGGCAGGAACTTCCGCGATAACTGCTGCGGAAGCCTCCCTCGGAGGCGAAGCTCCTACGGCTGGAGCATCCCCCAAACCAACGACCGGGGCAAATGGAGGTGGTAACGATGCCAGAGGCGCCTCGTCCCTGGGGGCAGTAGCGTCTGGTGCCACAGTCGCGTGTGCCGCTACGTCCTTAGCCGAGCTGGTGGCGTCAGAACTGGTCGCAGATCGGGGCGGAGACATCTGCTTCGCCTTCTTCTTCGGCGGAGCCTTATTCTTCTTCGACGGCGTGGCCTCACGATGTGAGGTGTGCTCCGGAAGCTCATCGTCGTCATCGTCGTGGGGCTCGAGGCTTTTATTCGCTTCGAGGTCGCGCTGGTGTTGCCCGTGGGTCTTGCGAACTTTGGGGGCAGCGACTTCCACGGGTTCGTCTTCTTCGTCGTCGTCGTCATCACCTTCGTCGCTCTCGGCGTCACCTTTGGCGGGCGAAGACTCGCTCCCGTCCTGGACGGACGAGCTCGAGTTCTCGTCGTCTGCGGGTGGAAGCCACCCTTCCACCACTTGGAACAACTGCAATAAGAACAAAACAACGTCAGCACAACCGCGAATGCACCATCTGCGACTGCGAGTGGTGACGAAATTGCGGCTTACCGTCGGGGCTGGGCGCCTTGTAGTATAAGAGGCGACCCCAGCCTTCGCGTCAAGATACACTGCCTGGGTGATCTTCTTCAGGGCCAGGGTGTAGTCATTGAGCCTCCACTCAACGAGGGAGGACTTCGTCGGATCGTCCTTACCCATATACTCATACATGTAGTGGTCGCGGTGGGCCAGGGGCACGAGCCGCCGCCCGAGCCAACAGTTGTAGAGGTTGATGGTCTAGAGGCCCTTTTTCTTTAGGCCGCGGATGGTCTGCAACATTTCGTCGACAACCATCCGCTGATCCAGCGGGAGCTTGACGACCTGGAGCCGAGGCGGTTTGGGTCAGTCGGCGGAGTACCTTGGAAGCGCCACTTCGCCGTCTGGAGTCGACTCGGTGACGTAGAACCAGAATTTCTTCCATTCGTTTGCCGCTTTGGCGGGCAGCATCAGGTCGAAGAACGATGCCTTCGACTTCAGCTGGAACGTCAGGCCGCCTGCAGCTAACATCGGGCCGCCTGACTCTTCGCGGCTGATTCTCCCGTGGAACAGATCTTGCCAAAGGGGAAAGTAGGGCCTGCAGCCCAGGTAGCACTCGCAGAACGCCATGAAGATGGCGAGCTGCTCGATACTATGCGGACCCAGATCCAATGGCTGGATTTCGTAGTAGGCGCAGAAGCGCCGGAAGAAGAGGGAAGTTGGGAAACCTAGCCCCTGTTCCAGGTGGCTGGTGAAGCAGATGAACTCTCCCTCGCGCGGATCCGGAGTCACCTCTCCAGCTGCGGGGATGCGCCATCTGCTAGCGCGGAGGATCCCAGCCTCCTCGAAGGATGCCAGTAGCGCATTAGTACATTTGGATCTGCCCCATGGCTCGGTGGAGGGGGCCATCAGTTGGAGATTCGTGGAGATTGGGGCTCTCTGGATTGTTCAGATCGCTGTGTGGAGTGGGGAAATAGAGACAAGCGAGATCGGAGGAAGAACTAAGAAGCGTTTCCATGTTCGCATATCATTCTCCTTATATAGCGGTTGCTAGCCGCCAGTTTCGGGAGCCGTTACTACGCGGTAATTACGCCGAAGTTACCGTTGGATTACCCAACGGCTAGTTTGACCCCAATTGGCGGTCCAACTTCATCCATTCGACTCGTCGCTCCAGTGACTCGACAACTCGCCGACCCGAGCACTGTAACAGTGAATAAGTATTCACCGACCCGATCGCCGAGTTGCGACATGATTGGTCGCCGTTATTGCGACTAAAATGACTAGTTCTTTCCTTTGTTCAGGAGTCCGCCGCCGATTCGACTGGACGTCCGCATTGGAACCGCATACTCCGACTGCCAGCAAACGCCTGCGACGAATCAACGACGGCCTCGGGGACTACTGATGGGGATATGCCTACCGGGGTATACCCAGCAGGACGTTTCCTACTATCCCTAGCCGTCAGCGAGTGGGCCTGCAGGACGGAGACTTGATCAAGACTTGGTGTGGACTCAGGCGACTGGAAGCTGAAGGCCCAGAAGTGTAGCTAGGCCCAGTCGGATTAGGTCATAGAATCTCCGAATCCTTAACTAATTCGGTTATGATCTGTAAACCCTAGCGAGGTGAGTCTATATAAACCTCCCTAGAGGACGCATAGAGGATACGTTCCATCATACACCCAAGCGACTCACCGTCTAGCCTTCGAGCTCGCCCCATTGTACTCTCACCATAATACTGTAGGGTTTCGTAGCATGGAAAACAAAAAATTTCTATCGCATACAAACAAACAAGCCAAGATCTATCTACTAGATTGTAGCAACGAGTCGATGGAATAACTTACCCTCGAAGATTCCAAAGTGTTTAACGAGAGCGGATTCTCGTGGGTGATGTAGTCATACTCTTCCCGATCTCAAGATCGTGTAGACGATCCTTCCGGCGCTGCGTTCCGGCAGCGCTCCCGCAGTCGGTCACACGTTCGGTACTCGACGAAGAACTTCCTCTCCCTTGTTCCAGCAGGCAGCGGAGGTTGTAGCACTCTCCTCGTGATTCCGGCAGCACAACGGCGTGGTACCGGAAGTAGAGGGGAGATCCCGCAGGGCTTCGCCTTAAGCCGGAGCGAGTATGGTGGAGTATGAGAGAGAACTATTAGTGGTCTAGGGTTTAGACACACCAATTAGAAGGCTCTAATCCGAAGGCTAGTGCAATTAGAAGCTCTAAACCAAAGCATCTCTAAACCGGAGTCTAGGGCTAGGATTTAGATTAGAGGATAGGAACTTGTGTGTCCAGAGGAGGAGGCCCTGCCCCTCCTTTTATAGGTGGGAGGGGCGGCCAAGGGGAGGGAGTCCCTCCCCAAGTCGGCCTTGGGTGGCGCACCGGCTTGGAGAGGAGGGACTCCTCCCCCAAGTCGGTTTCAACCTCCTCTTGCTTGTTTCCCACAGTTTCCTGTTTTAGCTGTTTGACTTTCAAACTGGCCATTTGACTTTTCAGTTTTAGGATTCAATTTAATCCTTTATTTGGAACAGCGAGAACACTTAGTACATGATGCAATCATTCCAATATGTAATGACACATTCATGTACCCCTTCCCCCCCGGAGTGCCGGACATTCCGGAACCTTCTAGAACATTCCCGATGAAAACACCGGAATCATTTCCGAACTCCGAAACGGGACTTTACTTATATGAATCTTATTCTCCGGACCATTCCGGATCACCTCGTGATATCCCGGATCCCTTCCGAGACTCCGAACAACATTCGGTCTCTTCCTCATAATACCATAACTACTCAAACAACGTCGAATCCTTAAGTGTGTCTCCCTACGGTTCGTGAATTATGCGGACATGATCGATACACTTCTCCGAACAATAACCAATAGAGGAATCTGGAAATTCATATGGCTCCCACATATTTCTACGATTACTTTGCGATCGAATGAACCACTTACATACGATACCAATTTCCCTTTGTCTCACGATAGTTTACTTATCCGAGGTCATGATCGTCGGTATCTCTGCATACCTAGTTCAACCTCGTTACCAATAAGTACTCTTTTCTCGTTCCCGTGATATGTGATCCCTTGTGAGCCAGTCACATGCTTGCAAGCTAATTGGATGACATTCCACCGAGAGGGCCCAGAGTATATCTATCCGTCATATGGATGGACAAATCCCACTCTTGATCCATGTGTCTCAACCAATACTTTCCGAACACTCAATGCCACCTTTATAGACACCCAGTTACGGTGTGGTGTTTGATGTCATCAAAGCATCCATCCGGTAAAGGTGATATGCATGATCTCATGGTAGAAGGAATTAGGTTACTATGTATCAGAAAGCATATAGCAATTGAACTATTGAAATGACTTGATCTTTATGCTACGCTTATCTATAGGAGTATGTCCACAATATCATTCTCCTAACGATATGATCTTGTTGTTGATAACATCTCAATGTTAATGATAGGGAAACCACAATCATTTATCAACCAACAAGCTAGTGAAGTATAGAGGCTATACTAGGGACTTCAAATTAAGTTTACAAATCACACAAGTATCAATGTTTCCTTGTTAATACTATTATAGCATGAATGTAAACATTTATCATAAACACAAAGATATAATAATAACTACATTTATTATTGCCTCTAGGGCATATCTCCAATAGTCTCCCACTTGCACTAGAGTCATCTAATCTAGATTACATGGTAATATACCGAACACCCATGGCAGTTTGGTGTTGGTCATGTTTTGCCCTCGGGAGAGGTTTAGTCAACGGATCCGCCATATTCAGATCTGTATGTACTTTGCAAATCTTTATATCCCCATCTTGGATATGTTCTCGAATAGCGTGAAAACGTAGCTTGATGTGCTTCAGCTTCTTGTGTGACCTTGGTTCTTGCGCATTGGCTATGGCGCCCATGTTATCACAGTAGATAGACATTGGGTCCAGCGCACTAGGAACCACACCCAGCTCTGTAATGAAGTCTTTCATCCATATCGCTTCTTGTGAAGCCTCCGAAGCAGCCATGTATTCCGATTCAGTTGAAGATCTCGCCACAACGCTTTGCTTTGCACTCCTCCAACTAACTGCTGCACCATTCAAAATAAATACGTATCCGGATTGTGATTTAGAATCATCCGGATCGGTGTTCCAACTAGCATCGGTGTAACCGTTAACAACGAGCTGTTCATCACCTCCATAAGAAAGAACCATATCCTTAGTTCTTCTCAAGTACTTAAGGATGTTTTTGACCGCTATCCAATGATCCACTCCTGGATCACTTTGATATCTGCTAGTTAAACTAACAGCATATGCAATGTCGGGTCTAGTACATAGCATGGCATACATTAGAGATCCTATGGCTGATGCATAGGGAGTCTTACTCATCCTTTCTCTATCTTCTGCCGATGTTGGACTTTGAGTTTTACTCAAGGTCGTATTGGGCAACATGGGCAAGAACCCTTTCTTTCTTTCTTCCATTCCAAACCTCTTTAGAACTTTGTCCAAATATGTACTCTGTGACAATGATATTTGGCGTTTCGATCTATCTCTGTAAATCTTTATGCCTAATATGTAAGCTGCTTCGCCAAGATCCTTCATTGAAAAACTATTATTCAAATATTCTTTGACACCATTAAGAAGGTCTACATCATTCCCAATCAACAATATGTCATCCACATATAGTATTAGGAATGCTACAGAGCTCCCACTCACTTTCTTGTAAATACAAGCTTCTCCATAAGTTTGTATAAAACCAAAACTTTTGATTACCTTATCAAAACGTTGATTCCAACTTTGGGATGCTTGCTTCAATCCATAGATGGACCGTTGAAGTTTGCATACCTTGTTAGCATCTTTAGGATCAACAAAACCTTTGGGTTGCATCATATACAACTCTTCATTAATATCTCCATTGAGGAATGCTGTTTTGACATCCATCTGCCATATCTCATAATCATAATATGCAGCGATTGCTAACATAATCCTTACAGACTTTAGCTTCGCTACTGGTGAGAAAGTCTCATCGTAGTCAACTCCTTGAATTTGTCGAAACCGTTTTGCGACAAGTCGAGCTTTATAGACAGTAACATTACCATCAGCATCTGTTTTCTTCTTGAAAATCCATTTGTTCTCGACAGCCTTCCGGCCATCCGGTAAGTCCACCAAAGTTCATACTTGGTTTTCGTACATGGATCCAATCTCGGATTTCATGGCTTCTTGCCATTTATTGGAATCTGGGCTCATCATCGCTTCCTCATATGTCTCGGGGTCATCGGTGTTGTCCACCAACATGACACTCATAACGGGATCATACCAATCTGGAGTGGTACGAGTTCTCGTTGACCTCCGAGGCTCTGTAGCAACTTCAACCGAAGTTTCATGATCACCATCATTAGCTCCCTCTCTTATTGGTGCAGGCACCACAGGAACTTCTTCCGGTGCTGCGCTACTCGCAATTTCGAGAGAAGGTTCGACAACCTCGTCGAGTTCTACTTTCCTTCCAGTCACTTCTTTCGAGAGAAATTCCTTCTCTAGAAAGGATCCATTCTTGGCAACGAAGATTTTGCCTTCGGATCTATGATAGAAGGTATACCCAATAGTTTCCTTCGGGTATCCTATGAAGACGCATTTTTCCGCTTTGGGTTCAAGCTTGTCCGGCTGTAACTTCTTTACATAGGCTTCGCATCCCCAAACTTTAAGGAACGACAATTTAGGTTTCTTTCCAAACCATAATTCATACGGTGTCGTTTCAACGGATTTAGACGGTGCCCTATTTAAAGTGAATGCGGCTGTTTCTAATGCATAACCCCAAAATGATAGCGGTAAATCTGTAAGTGACATCATAGAACGAACCATATCTAAGAGAGTTCGATTACGACGTTCGGACACACCATTACGTTGTGGTGTTCCCGGCGGTGTCAATTGTGAAAGTATTCCGCATTTCTTCCAATGCTCGCCAAACTCGTAACTTAGATATTCACCTCCACGATCAGAACGTAGAAATTTAATCTTCTTGTTACGTTGATTCTCTACCTCACTTTGAAACTCCTTAAACTTCTCGAAAGTTTCGGACTTATGTTTCATGAAATAGATATACCCATATCTACTCAAGTCATCCGTGAAGGTAAGAACATAACGATAACCACCGCGCGATGCTACACTCATTGGACCACACACATCGGTATGTATGATTTCCAATAAGTCTGTAGCTCGCTCCATCATACCAGAAAATGGAGTCTTAGTCATTTTACCCATCAGACATGCTTCGCATCTTTCAAGTGATTCAAAATCAAGTGATTCAAGAAGTCCATCGGAATGGAGTTTCTTCATACGTTTCACTCCAATGTGACCAAGACGACAGTGCCACATATAGGTCGAATTATCGCTTGATTTCAAACGTTTAGCCTCAATGTTGTTGATATGTGTATTTCCACTATCGAGATTCAATAAGAATAGACCATCTATCAAAGGTGCATGTGCATAAAACATATTACTCATATAAATCGAACAACCATTATTCTCGGACTTAAACAAGTAACCGTCTCGCAATAAACAAGATCCCGATATAATGTTCATGCTCAACGCAGGCACCAAATAACAATTATTTAAGTATAAAACTAATCCCGATGGTAGATGAAGGGGTAGCGTGCCGACCGCGATCACATCAACCTTTGATCCATTTCCCACGCGCATCGTCACCTCGTTCTTTCTCTAGCTTCCGTTTATTCTGCAGCACCTGTTTCGAGTTACAAATATGAGCAACCGAACCAGTATCAAATACCCAGGCACTACTACGAGTACTAGTGAGATACACATCAATAACATGTATATCAGATATACCTTTCTTCTTGATGTTGCCGTTCTTCAAATCCGCCAAGTACTTTGGGCAATTCCGCTTCCAGTGACCTTCTCCCTTGCAGTAAAAGCACTCAGTATCAGGCTTAGGTCCAGCTTTGGTCTTCTTCGCCGGCGTGGTAACTTTCTTACCACCCTTCTTGAAGTGTCCCTTTTGCTTAGACTTGCCTTTCTTGAATTTGGTGGTCTTATTGACCAACAACACTTGGTGCTCTTTCTTGATATCCACTTCTGCAGATTTCAACATGGCAAAGAGTTCTGGCAACGTCTTGTTCATGTTCTGCATGTTGTAGTTCATCACAAAGTTCTTGTAACTTGGTGGTAGTGATTGGAGGACACGGTAAATCCCCAAAGCATTAGGAATCACTATACCCAAGCTTTAAAGTTTGTTTGCGTGCCCAGACATCTTAAGCACATGCTCACTGACGGAGCTGCCCTCTTCCATCTTGCAGTTAAAGAACTTTTCAGAAGCCTCATAGCTTTCAATTGCCGCATGAGTCTCAAAAATCAATTTGAGATCCTTGACAATATCATATGGGTCTGAATCCTCAAACCTTTTCTGAAGCTCCGATTCCAAACCATACAAGATAGCACACTGAACTATGGAGTACTGATTCTTCCGAGCGAGGTAAACATTCTTTACTTCATCGGGAGTATCATCTGCAGGTGGGTCACCCAGCGGTGCATCCAGCACATAGGTCAAATTACCAGCTGTGAGGACAATCCTCAAATTGCGGAACCAATCCGTGAAGTTGCTTCCATTGTTTTTCAACTTTTCTTTCTCTAGGAACGCATTAAAATTGATGGTAGGGGCTGCCATTGATCTACAACATATTTGCAATAGTTTAGACTAAGTTTATGACAAATTGAGTTCAAATTAATTAATAAAGTTAATCTAGGTGAACTCCCACTCAAAACAATATCCCTCACATTGTTTTAGTGATCACACAAACCAAATCCACCATATCAACACCGATCATCACGAGAGTTGATATAGTTTCAATGGCGAACAATCGTCATGTTCATCATATCTACTATATGATTCATGCTTTACCTTTCGGTGATCCGTGTTCCGAGACCATGTCTGTACATGCTAGGCTCGTCAAGATCAAACCTTAGTTTCCTCATGAGCAAATCTGGCTTGCTCACGTTGTATACACTTGCAGAATCTAACACACCCGATCATCACGTGGTGCTTCGAAACAACAAGCTTTAGCAACGGTGCTAACTAAGGGTGAACACTTTATGACTTGAAATTCATGTGCATGAGGGATCATCATATAATGCTACCGTCGTCTACTAAGCAATACAAGATGCATAAAGGATTAACATCACATGCAATTCAATATATATGTGATATGATATGGCCTTTCTTCTTCGTGCTTCCGATCTCTATCTTCAACCACGAACATGATCTCCATCATCACCGGCATTGCATCAAGGTCAATGATGCCTCTCCATGGTTGTCGTCCACCGGCTTCAACTATTACAACTACTTTGAATAAACACGCGGGTCTTAACATAAATTAAAGACAACCATATGGCTCCTGCCGGTTGCCAACTTACAATAAGGAACATTGCATACATCAAATATAATCACAATCATGGCCATATCACATCACTGCACACCCCTGCAAAACAAAGTTAGACGCCTCTACTTTCTTTGCATGCTTTACGTGGTTTGGGGCTTTCTATAAGTGTCGTTCTAACTTACGAACATGAACCACAACATTGACACAAGTATTGTTAATCACCCGTTGTGAATTGGATCTATACTATGCTAGGAGAAACAGGCACCCGCAAAGCCACTTATGCAATACAAGTTGCATGTCAAGCGTGGAGCAAGTCTCATGAACGATGTCATGTAAGGTTAGCCCGGGCCGCTTCATCCCAACATACCGCAAGATGCAAAGTACACAAGAGGCAATCGACAATAAAAGTATCAACGCCCACAATGACCATTGTGTTCTACTCGTGCAACAGATCTACATATAGACACGGCTCTGATACCACTGTAGGGTTTCGTAGCATGGAAAACAAAAAATTTCTATCGCATACAAACAAACAAGCCAAGATCTATCTACTAAATTGTAGCAACGAGTCGATGGAATAACTTACCCTCGAAGATTCCAAAGTGTTTAACGAGAGCGGATTCTCGTGGGTGATGTAGTCGTACTCTTCCCGATCTCAAGATCGTGTAGACGATCCTTCCGGCGCTGTGTTCCGGCAGCGCTCCCGTAGTCGGTCACACGTTCGGTACTCGACGAAGACCTTCCTCTCCCTTGTTCCAGCAGGCAGCGGAGGTTGTAGCACTCTCCTCGCGATTCCGGCAGCACAACGGCGTGGTACCGGAAGTAGAGGGGAGATCCCGCAGGGCTTCGCCTTAAGCCGGAGCGAGTATGGTGGAGTATGAGAGAGAACTATTAGTGGCCTAGGGTTTAGACACACCAATTAGAAGGCTCTAATCCGAAGGCTAGTGCAATTAGAAGCTCTAAACCAAAGCGTCTCTAAATCGGAGTCTAGGGCTAGGATTTAGATTAGAGGATAGGAACTTGTGTGTCCAGAGGAGGAGGCCCTGCCCCTCCTTTTATAGGTGGGAGGGGCGGCCAAGGGGAGGGAGTCCCTCCCCAAGTCGGCCTTGGGTGGCGTGCCGGCTTGGAGAGGAGGGACTCCTCCCCCAAGTCGGTTTCAACCTCCTCTTGCTTGTTTCCCACAGTTTCCTGTTTTAGCCGTTTGACTTTCAAACTGGCCATTTGACTTTTCAGTTTTAGGATTCAATTTAATCCTTTATTTGGAACAGCGAGAACACTTAGTACATGATGCAATCATTCCAATATGTAATGACACATTCATGTACCCCTTCCCCCCCGGAGTGCCGGACATTCCGGAACCT
Organism: Avena sativa; assembly: GCA_916181665.1. Taxonomy (NCBI): domain Eukaryota; kingdom Viridiplantae; phylum Streptophyta; class Magnoliopsida; order Poales; family Poaceae; genus Avena; species Avena sativa. The sequence continues at coordinate 325,939,767 of OV702282.1, forward strand.
TCTAGAACATTCCCGATGAAAACACCGGAATCATTTCCGAACTCCGAAACGGGACTTTCCTTATATGAATCTTATTCTCCGGACCATTCCGGATCACCTCGTGATATCCCGGATCCCATCCGAGACTCCGAACAACATTCGGTCTCTTTCTCATAATACCATAACTACTCAAACAACGTCGAATCCTTAAGTGTGTCTCCCTACGGTTCGTGAATTATGCGGACATGATCGAGACACTTCTCCGAACAATAACCAATAGAGGAATCTGGAAATTCATATGGCTCCCACATATTTCTACGATTACTTTGCGATCGAATGAACCACTTACATACGATACCAATTTCCCTTTGTCTCACGATAGTTTACTTATCCGAGGTCATGATCATCGGTATCTCTGCATACCTAGTTCAACCTCGTTACCGATAAGTACTCTTTTCTCGTTCCCGTGATATGTGATCCCTTGTGAGCCAGTCACATGCTTGCAAGCTAATTGGATGACATTCCACCGAGAGGGCCCAGAGTATATCTATCCGTCATATGGATGGACAAATCCCACTCTTGATCCATGTGTCTCAACCAATACTTTCCGAACACTCAATGCCACCTTTATAGCCACCCAGTTACGGTGTGGTGTTTGATGTCATCAAAGCATCCATCCGGTAATGGTGATATGCATGATCTCATGGTCGAAGGAATTAGGTTACTATGTATCAGAAAGCATATAGCAATTGAACTATTGAAATGACTTGATCTTTATGCTACGCTTATCTATAGGAGTATGTCCACCATATCATTCTCCTAACGATATGATCTTGTTGTTGATAACATCTCAATGTTCATGATAGGGAAACCACAATCATTTATCAACCAACAAGCTAGTGAAGTATAGAGGCTATACTAGGGACTTCAAATTAAGTTTACAAATCACACAAGTATCAATGTTTCCATGTTAATACTATTATAGCATGAATGTAAACATTTATCATAAACATAAAGATATAATAATAACTACATTTATTATTGCCTCTAGGGCATATCTCTAACAAATACAATGTAGCAGGAGTAGGTCTTTACCCTCCGGGGGGCCGAACCTGGGTAAACCCTTGTGTCTCAGCCCTCATCTCGCACCGCAGATGGCTGGCCGCCCTTGCCCCATGTTCTACTACTCGCTGCCGATTGCAGCATCTACCGTGGTCATTCCCACGACAGGGGTGGCATCCCCAAGCTTGAGCTTTCATCCATTCTTCATCTCATTACATCATTCTCTCTCTACACCTGAAATTTTTCCTTCATACAAAACTTCACACAATCTTCATTAGCAACATTAGTGTATTCAAAAGATAATAGTCCTTTAGCTAAAGATTTGGAACAGTAAGACTTTTCCCTAAAAGCACAAATTACTGTAGCAACTCCTTCACAAATCTCAATTCACCTAAAGAGAACTCAAAAAGGAATCAATAAGAAGCAAATGCAAATAATGGCAGAAATCTGTCAAAACAAACCATCAGGTAGAAAATGATTTTTTAGAAAATCTTCTGTTCCTAAAATCAAAACGTGTTTAACTAACGAAAGTTAGCTAACATACTGGGGGATTTATTCGTAAATTTTCAGCTCAATCCGAGTTACAAAGACTCCTCACGAATTTTTATGGTGGAGGACAAAAATCTGTTTCGGGACAGCAACTCCCCAAATCTTACTTCCCTCTCATTAGAGGTCATTCTTCGCACAAAAAGCAAACAAAAAGGATAAGAAGAGGTCATTACAGAAGTAATAACTTCCAAGACTCAAGGAAACTCTTGGGTTATCTCCCAACAAGTACTTTTCTTTACCGCCTTTAAGTTACGCACAAGAAGCAAGAAGAGTCAAGTATTTTCAAATGAAGAAGCATTAACATCAAACTTTGCTTTCAAAGGAGGAGCAAAAAGCAACTTATCTCTCCTCATAGGAAAGTGTTCAATACCTTTCTTGAATGGAAAATGATATTTAATGGTGCCTTATTTCATATCAATGATGGCACCAACAGTTCTAAGAAAAGGTCTTCCCAAAGTAATAGGACAAGAAGCATTGTATTCAACATCCAAAACATAAAAATTCACAGGGACATAAGCATTGTTAACCATAATTAGGATATCATTAATACTCTCCATGAGTTTCTTTTTAGCATTATCATTGAGTGGGACATCCAAATAGCAATCTTCCAAAGGTGGCAAATCAAGCATTTCATAAATATTCCTAGGCATAATAGAGACACTGGAACCAAGATCACATGAAGCTTTGAGATCAAAGTCATTCACTTGCATATTAATAATGGGTTCCCAACTATCTTCTACTTTCCTAGGAAAAGAAGCTTTGTGTTTTAGATTCTCTTCCTTAATTTTCACAAGAGCATCTGTAATATGTTTAGTGAAAGCAACATGCATATCACTAGCATCAGGACTTCTAGCAAGATTTTGCAGGAACATAATCACTTCAGAAATATTGCAACCATCTATATCAAAATCAAACTTAGCATCACTAGTAGTAGACTCAATAGGCTTAGGCATTGTAGGAGGAGGAATAGGGACTTCTTGTGGTTTAGTGGTATCCATTCTAGTGATGGTGCACACACTATTGTTTCTATCAATTTCAGATTCCCTTTCCCACTTAGCATGAAGTTGAGATAATAGTCTAACATTTTCATCAATAGTAACTTGTATGGCATGAGTGGCAGCAAAGGTACTTTCCATGGTTTCAAGTTTAGCAGCCATTTTATCAATCAAGGAGGACTGTGCTTCAGACAAAGAGGATATATTTTTCTCAACAGTTAAAAGCTTTTCCTCCACAGTCTTGTTGAAAGCAGTTTGTTTACTAATAAAGTCTTTGAGCATGACTTCAAGTTCAGAAGGGGCACTTCTAGCATTGTTGTAGGAGTTTCCATAGGAATTGCCATTATTAGGAGGATAAGGCCTATAATTGTTGTTACCACCAAAATTATTCCTATAGGCATTGTTGTTGAAATTGTTGTTTCTAACGAAGTTCACGTCAACTTGCTCTTCTTGAGCAACCAAAGAGGCTAAGGGAACACTATTAGGATCTAAAGGAGCTTTCCCATTAACAAGCATAGCCATAATAACATCAATCTTATCACTCAAAGAGGAGGTTTCTTCAACAGAATTTACCTTCTTACCATGTGGAGCTCTCTCAGTGTGCCATTCAGAGTAGTTAACCATCATATTGTCAAGGAGCTTTGTTGCAGCCCCCAAAGTGAGGCCCATAAAGGTACCTCCAGCAGCTGAATCCAACAGGTTTCTTGAAGAGAAGTTCAAAACTGCATAAAAAGTCTAGATAATCATCCAAGCAGTGAGTCCATGAGTGGGACAATTCTTAACCAAAGACTTCATTCTTTCCCAAGCTTGAGCAACATGTTCATTATCAAGTTGTTTAAATTTAATAATATCACTTCTCATAGATATAATCTTAGCAGGAGGATAGTACTTTCCAATAAAAGCATCTTTGCAATTAGTCCAAGAATCAATACTATTTCTAGGCAAGGATAGCAACCATTCTTTAGCTTTTCCTCTCAAGGAGAAAGGAAACAGCTTAAGCTTAATAATATATCCATCTACATCCTTATACTTTTGCATCTCACAAAGTTCAACAAAGTTATTGAGATGGGCAGCAACATCATCAGAACTAGCACCAGAAATTTGCTCTCTCATCACAAGATTCAACAAAGCAGGCTTAATTTCATAAAAGGTAGCATCAGGAGCAGGTGGAGCAATAGGTGTGCTAAGGAAATCATTGTTGTTTGTGATAGTGAAGTCACACAACTTGGTGTTCTCAGCGGAGTTCATTTTGGCAAAGGTGGGCAAGCCAAAAACAGCAACAACAGCTAGAGCAAGAATTAATTTTTTTGTGTTTTTGAAAAGAGGCAAACAAAACCAAGCAAAAGAAACTAAGCAAACTAAAAACAAAATAAAAAGAAAGGAAGTGGAGGACTCCCCTTGTGAAGACGTCCTTAGCCTCCCCGGCAACAACGCCAGAAAGACTTGATGCAACCCTGAGTTCATGTAGGAGCGCTTCGTTGGGAACCCCAAGAGCAAGGTGTGAAGCAGCACAGCAGCAAGTTTTCCCTCAGTAAGAAACCGAGGTTATCGAACCAGTAGGAGGAAGGAAACGTCACACAGGTGTTGTAAGCAACGTGGAGACCTGCACAACACAAACTCAAGACTTTGACTCAACGAAACAGTGAGGTTGTCAAGCTCACCGGTTTGCTGTAACAAAGGATTAAACGTATGGTGTGGAAGGTAATGGTTTGCAGCAAGTAAACATGTAATAGTGGAAGATGTATCAATGGTAAAGATTGGAATGGGGTCCATAGTTCACTAGAGGTGCTCTCCTTAGATAAACAACATGGCATGAAGGGTAAACAAATTACAGCTGAGTAATTGACAGGAACTGAGCAAGGCATAACAATGCAATACCAGACAAAAAGATCCTATGAGATTCGATTGGGCAATACAACAATATACATAGACCGCCATCCAACTGCATCTATGACTAGAAGTCCACCTTCAGGTTATCATCTGAACCCCCTCTAATATTAACTTGCAAGCAACAGACAACTCCTTTAAGCAAAGTGTGTAAGGTAAACAATCCACTTGTTCTATGAACAATAGACCGTTGTTTTCTCCCTAGTGGCAACAATACATCTACAACCGAAGATATTTCTGCCACTTCCCTTGGAAACTAGAGGCATGAACCCACTATCGAGCATAAATACCCCCTCTTGGAGTCACTAGCAACTACTTGGCCAAGATAGCTACTAACAACGGAGAGCATGCAAGATCACAAACAACACATACATGATAGTATCAAATAGACAAAACCATTAATCAATCTGACATTGTAATCTCAATATCCATCGGATTCCCGCAAACACAACATGCATGATTACAAATAGATTAGATCTTGATCATGAACGGAGCTCACAAGATCTATACATGAAAGCACAAGGTGGAGATACAACCATCTAGCTACTACATGGACCCATAGTCCAAGGTGGAACTACTCATGCATCATACCGGAGAAGAAGGCCTCCGGGATGATCTCCCCTCCGGCAGTGTGCCGGGAAGAACTTCAGATCCCCCCGATCTAGGGACGACAGTGGTGGCGGCTACACAAGGTTTCGTGGAGTTCTGATCGGGTTCCTAGGGTTTCTGCATCAGGGGCTTCTTATAGGCGAAGAGGCAAGGCTAGGAGGCGGTCAGGGGCCCCACACCCTGCCCAGGCGCGGGGTGGGCCCACCCGCGCCTAGGGGGGTGTGGAGTCCCTGGTTCGCCTCTCTGTCTCCCCTCTGGACTTCATGACGCCAACAGTAAAATATTGACTTTGGATTTTGTCCCATCCAATTCCAAGAATATTGATTTTCTGCCTTTCTGGAACCAAAAACAGATGAAAACAAGCAATTGGCACTGTGGCAACTTGTTAATAGGTTAGTTCCAGAAAAGATATAAAAACACCTCAAAGTGTAGACAAATCAAAGAAAAGTAGATAGTAAACAAGCATGGAGCATAAAAAATTATAGATATGTTTCCGACTTATCAACCGCTCACAGGAGGAAATGCTCAAGTTGTTGGAGCTGAGAATAGATATGAGAACAGGCTGTCGAGATATCATAACCAAGAAAGAAGAGAGGTTGTGCATCAGGTGCATAACCCAATAGGTGATGACGCTCATGTCGGCCATGGAACCAGAAATGAGTACAGAGAGCATCATCAGAGCTATGTCGTATTTTTCACGGAGCCGAATGACAAGAAGAGTCAAGAGAGACGGGTGATGGAAGTTAATGCCACAATGCCGGCGATTCCAAAGTACATGCATTTGTCTAAATAGGAGATAACTTTGAGCATAAAGGATCACCCCAAGATCATGCCAACACCAGGAGGTTATGCTCTTGTCTTGGATCCAACTTTCATGGGCCCTGATATCAATGTGAAGTTCTCCAAGGTACTGATTGACGATGGAAGTAGCATCAACATCATGTACAAGGATACCATGCTCAAGTTAGACACCACTATGAACATGCTGGAGCCGACTAAGACAACTTTCCATGGTATTGTGCCGAGATTGTCCTGTGAGCCAATTGGCAAGATCTAGGTTGACGTCTTATTTGGGAACAGAGAAAATTGTCGCACTCAAGCCATAGAGTTTGAGGTGGTTGACCTGGTCATCTCATACCATGCCTTACTCGGCAGGCCGGCTATGGCAAAGTTTATGGCCACTCCTCACATTGCTTACCTAAAGATGAAACTGCTAGTCCCATGCGGAGTTATCACGGTCGAAGGAGATTACAAGAGATCAATTGCTTGTGCCTCAGCCGAATCTTTGCTGGCCGAGTCACTGGTCATAGCACAGGAAAATCATCAAATGATGGAAGTGGCAGCATTGGCCAAGGTAGCACAATTGTCTATGCCGGCACTCACTAACCCGCATGGCAGTGTATCTTTCCAAGCTACCAAGGAAACAAAAAAGGTACAGGTTGATGAGGTTTTCCTAGAGAGCATAGTTACCATTGGTGCTGGGCTGACTAACAAATAGGAAAGCGAGCTCACCAGCTTCCTCCGTGAGAATCGGGATATCTTTCCATGGTCCACATAGGACTTGCAAGGAGTTTCGAGGGAGCTGGCTGAGCACTCTCTTCATCTAAGGTCAGATGCCAATCCGGTGAAGCAACCCCTTCGCCACTTCGCTGAAGATAGGAGGAAAGTGATAGCCGCCAAGATAGCAAGGATCTTGGCTGCCGGGTTTATCATGGAAGTACTGCACCCGGATTGGTTGTCAAATCCAGTCTTGGTCGAGAAGAAAAAAGGTGAACCAAATGTGGCAGTGGTGTGGCGCATGTGTATTGACTACACGAACCTCAATACGGCGTGTCCAAAAGATCCATTTCCCCTGCCACGGATCGATCAAGTCATTGACTCCACTTCCGGGTGTGAGTTGTTGTCATTTGTGGATGCATATTCTGGTTTCAACCAGATACCACTGAATACGAGTGATCAAATAAAGACAGCTTTTATCACCCCGTATGGGGCTTATTACATTCGTACTATGCCGTTTGGATTGATAAACGCAGGTCCAACATACAAAAGGTGCATGCAAAAATGCTTGCAAGATCAATTGGGTAAAAATGTTCAAGTATACATCGATGACATGGTGATAAAAACCAAACAAAGTCTTACTCTAATTGAGGACTTGCGTCAAACATTCGCAAACTTAAGAAGATTCCGGATGAAACTTAACCCAGAAAAATGCACATTTGGTGTTCCGGCTGGAAAGTTACTCGGATTTCTCGTATACAGTCGAGGAATTGAGGCTAACTCGACAAAGATCAGGGCCATCGAAAGAATGGAATTGCCAAAAAGCCTCAACGATGTCCAGAAGTTCACAGGATGCCTGGCCTCGTTGAGTAGATTTATCAGTCGGCTAGGCGAAAAATCCTTACCATTATATCAACTGATGAAAAAATCAGACAAATTCACATGGACACATCAAGCTTATAGCACTTTCCATGAACTCAAAAAGATGTTGGCAACAGCACCAATATTTGTGTCACCATTATCCAAAGAGCCAATGCTGCTCTATGTCGCCACAACCAACATAGTTGTAAGTGTAGTGATGCAGCCCGACCTACGGTCGTTACTACATCAAGGTCTCCAACTTACGCCAAGTCGTCATGGACTCCAAAGGTGAATCCGTTCCTCTATGCGAGCCCCTTCCTGCCCTATTGAATGGTATGCTACTTCATACTCCATCACATATGCATGATAGGTTCACACCGACCAGTACGGAGGCAAGGGAGGAAGCCCGGAACATCAAGCCCGACAAGACGGAGGCTTGGAAGAGGAGACGGAAGAAGACAGGTCGATAGCTGCCAGGTCCAAGCGGTACTACCGGTTGTCGGAACCGGTACTACCGGTCAGCGGTACTACCGCCCCCTTCTACCGCTCGCTACTGACGGCTCCAACGGATGCTCCAAGACCGCAAGCGGTACTACCGGTGCTAGAGCGGTACTACCGGTGATGACCGGTACTACCGGTCCTAAGTCCGGTACTACCCGTCATGTCTGACTGCGCGCACTAGTTGGGCCACAGCCCATGTATCCCCCTTTACTTACCTATTCGCCTAGTTTATCCCCAAACTACCCTTGTTTATGTGGTTGTCCTATAAATAGAGCCTCCACCCCTCATGTATCCCTTAGGCATAGATGATAGACTAAAGACAACCCCCATTGTGGAATCTCTAGTTTTGCCTCATCCCCTTTACCAAGGGGACCGACTATCGTCACCAACCTCGATTGGACTTTGCGTCACGCATCCATCGTTGAACAAGGCCTTGGAGTTCGGTGTCTCGTCTCCAAGTTGTCAAGACCCTCCCCAAGGTGTTCTTCCCTCTCTGATGTGGATTTGAGGGAGCACGTTGACCGATCTTTCCTTGCGAGGATTCTATCGGACCGGTGGCCGCCGTTCGGGAGCAATCGGCCTTGTATCGTGTGAGTTTTGTGTGTGTTCATCGTGTTCTTCGCGAGGTGTGTGTTCGCTTCCGCTACCTTCTCCCTTTCCCCTCGCTTTCCCATCGATTTGACCACGAGATCCGTGAAGATCGGGCCACCCAAGAGGTTAACCCCTCCATCATGTAGTGGTAGTAGTAGAGCGCAAGGAAGAGGGAAAATCAGTCCAAAGGCCAGTTTATTACTTGAGCGAAGTGCTCTCTATATCAAAGCAGAATTACCCCCATTACCAAAAAATGACATATGGGGTGTATATGGAAGCAAAAGAGCTGAAGCATTATTTCCAAGAACACCCAATCCAGGTAATATGCGAGGCACCTATCTTGGATATATTAGGCAGCAAAGATGCCAGTGTCCGGGTGTCAAAATGGTCCATAGATCTAGCACCATATAGTCCACAATATGATAGGAGAGATGCAATTAAATCTCAAGCGGTAGCTGATTTTTTCGTGGATTGGATGGAAATGCAATACGAGCCACCACTGCCAGATCCGAATTACTGGAAGATGCACTTTGACGGATCCAAGACAAAGATGGGTCTGGGTGCTGGGATTGTGCTCACATCACCAAAGAAGGATCAACTCGGGTATGTGTTGCATATCCACTTCGTTGCATCCAATAATGTAGCCGAGTATGAAGCACTTGTCCATGGCATAAAAGTGGCCAAGGAAATTGGCATCAAAAGGATCATGTGTTTTGGTGACTCGGATTTGGTTATCCAGCAAGTATTTGGGCATTGGGACGCATTGGATGCAAACATGGAACTATATCGTTTTCATGTGCAACATATTTCACGATACTTTGACGGGTGTGAATTTCATCACATACCCAGAGCAGAAAATGAGGCAGCAGACGTACTATCCAAGTTAGGCTCATCTCGGCAAGCAATCCCACCAGGAGTAGCATTGGAACATCTCAGAAAACCATCGATCAAGCCGTCACTAGAGTGCGAGTCAATTAGGCTCATCCCGGCAAACCAAGAGTCAGGCGCTGTGCCAATGGACATTGACTGAGAGGCAGGTTCAAGTAACTCGGGGACTGTTCCACTCACCTCAGGGGCTGCCGAATCACACTCGAGGACTCCTCAGGTTATGTCGGCAGAGCATGTGTCAGCTAAGCCAATGGAAATTGATAAAGAAACATATCCGGCACCACTGATACCAGCCTTGGCGCAACCAATATTCAACTACTTGAAAGATGGAACTTTGCCAGATGATGAGATACTAGCAAGGCAAATAGAGAGAAGAGAAAACGCATACACAATAATCAACAACGAGTTGTACAAAAGGAGTGTGACGAGAATATTGCAGCGTTGCATAAGTCCAGAGAAAGGCCAAGAAATATTGTTGGACATTCACCAAGGAGAATGTGGGCACCATGCATCATCAAGAGCATTGGTAGCCAAGGCATTCCGACATGGATTCTACTGGCCAAGTGCATTGGCAGAGGCACAGGAACTTGTGAGAAAATGCAACGGTTGCTAGTGTTACGCGTCAAAGTCACACTTACCAGCATCCGAGTTAAAAATTGTACCAATCACTTGGCCATTCGCAGTATGGTGCCTGGATATGGTAGGACCATTCAAACCAGCGAGGAGTGGTATGACTCACATACTTGTAATGGTTGAAAGTTCACCAAATGGATAGAAGTGAAGCCCACCAAAAAATTGGATGGAAAAAATAGCTGTCACAATCCTAAAAGATATAATCTTGAGATACGGTTACCCGCACAGTGTGATCATAGATAATGGCACAAACTTTGCCGAAGGAGCTTTCGCTCGCTTTTGTGGGAAAAACCGAATAAGACTTCATGTAGCGTTAGTCGCTCATCCAGAATCAAATGGGAAAGTTGAACGAGCTAATGGCTTGGTTCTATCCGGGATAAAACCCCGCCTAATGGAACCACTCCAGAGATCACCTGGTTGCTGGATAGAGGAACTACCCTTAGTGCTGTGGAGTTTAAGGACAACTCCGAATCGATCAACAAGATATACGTCGTTCTTCCTTGTGTATGGGGCAGAAGCAGTTTTGCCTGCCGACATAGAGTATGACTCGCCAAGAGTAAGGCAATAATCAGAAGCCGAAGTAAAAGAGGCCCGAGAACATGGAGTTGACTTACTCGAAGAAGCAAGTGAATTGGTATTGACCAGATCCGCCATATACCAACAAAGTCTCCGACGCTATCATAGCCGGAAAGTTCAACCTCGTGTTTTCCGAGAAGGGGATATGGTGCTCAGACTGGTGCAACACAAAGCTGGGATGCATAAACTATCACCCCCATGGGAAGGACCATTCATTGTAAGCAAAGCATTACACGATGATTCATATTATTTTATAGATGCTCGTGAAGCACAAAAGAACAAGGCGGACTGCGGTGACCCAGCATACCACTGCATGTGTAGTACCTATAGTCGTTGACATGACATTCACAGAACACCATTCCGTAAATATGACATCCCTTAGAGTGGTACACCAGAAACATTGTGGGTCCATATGTAACACCCCCGGTCACTCCGGACCGACGACTGTCACTTCTGGCAGCTCAATAGGATCTCTAGACTAACCCCACAGACCAACACTAGTCTTTTCTGTGCACTTTGTCCTCACTCATGCGCACCCGGTACCCACTTCCCGGTCGGTCACCCATCCTAGAATTGCTCTAGGCCAAGCATGCTTAACCTTAGAGTTCTTTTCGAATGAGCTTCCGGAAAAGAAGTTGCAACTTGTTGGTATGGGTTTCCTATCAATCCTATTGAGCCATGCGCCAGGGTCTCACATACACCCACTCTTAGAAGATCGATGTCCTCCTCGATCAACCACAAGCTAGGAACGTCGCCTCTTGGCACATGTCTGTTTGTCCAGTGCCGGCACATTGTCATGCCGTGTCCACTTTGGGCCACACGCGCTATGCTACACATGTCCGCCACTGACCCGCACACGCCCATGTAACCTCGAGGGTCGGCTCTGATACCACTTGCAACACCCCCGGTCACTCCGGACCGACGGCTGTCACTTCTGGCATCTCAATAGGATCTCTATACTAACCCCACAGACCAACACTAGTCTTTTCTGTGCACTTTGTCCTCACTCGTGCGCACCCGGTACCCACTTCCCAGTCGGTCACCCATCCTAGAATTGCTCTAGGCCAAGCATGCTTAACCTTAGAGTTCTTTTCGAATGAGCTTCCGGAAAAGAAGTTGCAACTTGTTGGTATGGGTTTCCTATCAATCCTATTGAGCCATGCGCCAGGGTCTCACACCATATTACAAAAGTACACACATTATTATTATTACAATACCGGAAGTTCAAGACTTCCAAAAGATCCAACTTACAAAACAAAATATAAAGTGTTCAGCAGAAATTTAAGAGTAACAACTCCGACTAGGAGTGGGGCTCAACAGCTTATTCTATAGAGTTCATCCTGCTCGGCTCCATTAGTTACTACTAACTAGACACTTAAGTGGACACGTTCTCATCGACACCATAGCGGATCTCATAGTCCACGCCTTCAACTCCTCCGGATAGATCAGGTTCCTCGTAGAACACGTCTTCTTGGCATTCAGCTACATACATTGGCACGTCTTCGGGATCCTCGGAGTCTAAGCAAGGGTTCAAAGGAAAGAATGAGTAACAGCGTTACCCAACAAGTTCATTATATGCAAGGTGGGAAGTTTGATGCTCTAACTACCACCTAGGATTATAAATCCTTGGCACTATGCAGTTTTTGTAAATCTTTCTTCAAAGATTGATTTTATTCAAAAAAAAACTATGACAATCAGCCTTCACAGGTTGACCAGAACTTTCATGGAGTTCCTTTCCTGCCGCGTTCGTAGCTCCTTCCCGGAACAGGGAGTAACAAGTTACACTTCTTACACTCTGCAGAGGTGCGTTACTTTACCCATGAGAGATCAACTCTTTGTTGCACAACCGGGCGTACTTTCCCGTCCACAATTCCATGATGTGGGGCCCAGTAGTTGGTTTAAGCCAATCACTGCCCCCTTCGCGACCCCGCATGCCTCCTTGGTGTACACCATGCCCACATAATGACTTACGACAATGGTTTGTACAAACCGTTAGATGCCAGAACTATCGTGGGATGTTGAGGGTTCCCACCCATATGCTACATATCCTCTACGAATTACCAATTAATATGCACGCTACAAGGATAACAGCCACGACCTGCACATCCGGCTTCATGCGAGAGGAAGAAGATAAAGCTGACTTCTTCGTCCCATTCCAAATATCATGGTCAACGCGTATTATACGGCGCTAGAATCACTGATGTCAGGGGTTGTTAAGTCCCTACTTATTCATCATTGTTGCAAATAGAACCCTAAGTTCTATTGCTCCATTATATCACCACTTAGGATGATATCTATGATTTCTTTATTTATGAAAATAATAATTTCTTTCTTTTATAGCATATAAGATAACACACAATTTGCAAATACTTTGATAAAGACTCTTCAAAGGACATGAGAAAGTGATGAACTTGCCTTGTGATGGCAAGGTAGTGAAGTCTGATGCTTGCACTGGACCTTGAGCTTCTAGTTCTACAAAAACATCATTATTGCCTGGTAAGGACAATATTTAAAGAAGCAAAATGATTATGCAACTAATGTAATGCATTATTTAAATTTATATGCATTTACCCCAAAAAGTCCCTTTTTGAGTAATAAAGGATTTATAAATATTTCTTTTTAATATTTATAACATATATTGAGTTATTTTATTTTATTTCCCTTTATTTGATTTTTATTGATTTAATAATTCTTTTAGGAATTACTAATTATTCATTAATTTTATTACTAAATATTTATTTAGTATTTTTTAAAAATACTATAATATTAATAAATAATGAAAGTGATTTTTATTTATTTTTATAACCTTTCAATAATTTTGTAAAATTCCATAAGGAATATTTAAATTACAAAATTCTTATAAAAATTTGAATGTCCAAAATTTGATATCTTATTTTATTTGGACAGAGTGGATTATTATGAATCCAAGAATATTTTATTTGTAATTTTTGGACTTTTATTTTATTTTCTACAATTTTATTTAGGTTAGGGGTATTTTGGTCTTTTCTAATTGATCAAAAGATTTATTAAATAACCTAGGATGGCCCTTGGGCTTATTGGGCCAAGGTGGCCTAGTAGGGCAGGGTCAAATAACTACCCCGAAGGGTTTTGGCCCACACTGCCTCCTCTCTCTCCCTCGACCTTATCTCCTCCTCCCCTGACTCGCTCCCGTGGCCGGCGATGCCGCCACCGTCGATTCTCGCTGATGTCGGTCATCCTGGCCGCCGCCGTGGTGCGGTTTGGGATTGTCGACGATGCTCTTTCATTCTATCCACTTGGATTTAACTTTGGGGCTTCCCCGTGGTTAGTTCCACCCCATTCTCGAACCCTAGGGTTCAGAAAAGTTGCTGTCACTGCCGCCACGATCCCGCCTGTGGTGGTGTGTTGGTCTCGTGCGCTGCTGCGGCTGCCGCCGTGGTAGGTGCAGGTTGCAGCACGCCTCTGGGTGCTCCCTGTGCCGCCGCGGTTCGTCGGTCCGTCTGCTTCCTCTTCGATTCATCAGCGAGGACCTCGGGTAAGTGGTCTCTGTGGTGTTTGTCCATGCTACTGCCTTGATTATTTTTGGTGTGTAGCTAGTGGCTTCTCATGTTGAGTGATTATGTGCTGATTGGGTTCATCTCTGGATTAGGGTTCATAACCCCTCTATTGATCATATCTATGATTCTTCAGATCTAGTGTTGATCATATTTGATCATGGGAATTGATTGCTTGCTATGGTTAAGGATTGATAGTATATTTGATGATACTAGTTGCATGTCAGATTTGTCCTAGTGGTAATCCACCATGATCCATGTTAGTTGTTTCAATAAAATCCTTGATTGGATTATATTGTTGGTCTGACAGTTCACTCTATTGTCAGATTACTTATACTGACAGTAGTTTTCTCTCAGTGGTTGCTTATTGTAATCATAATATGGGTTTGTTTGAGGTGATACACTCTGAATCAAATCATTATATGTAATGATTTTCTGTGAATGTATAGATTCATTTTAAATGCTGATTCCTGGCACTTAGCTTTAGGAAAATGATATATTTTTGGTTGTCCCTTTTATGTGTGGATTCTGAATAAGGATTGGTTTTAGTTCATATACAACTTGTCCTTGTGATACCAATATGATTTGGCACACAAGTGATTGAGTCTTATTTCTGGGCTTAGCTTGATTATGCTTGTGATTAAAACTGATAAGATGATATGGAAGCTTTCATTATTATTCCTGCCTATGATGTGGGTCTGAGGCCCTAGGATGTGATTCCTAGTTAGTTGGTCAATAGTTTGTTGGAATCTTAAAGATTTAGAGGTGCTACTCTCTCTTTGAGAGATGTGCCCTGATCTGGTAAGATCAAATGAAAATAATCTAAGTTGCAAAAATAACACTAAACCCAGTGATGCTGGTCTGAGGGTTTAATGCTTGTGGTAGAGTTTGATTTATTATCCTTTTACCTGAAATCTCTAGGATAAATTCACCCCTCTCGGGTGCTTATTGAGAGATCATTACATAAAGCAACACATGCTTTTGTTTAGATATTCTGATGAAAGCATGTGATGGTTTTATGAAAGTCACCACAAGATTTGATCTGTGTGTAGTAGATTGATGATGATCTTGATCTTGATCTTGATGTTGATCTTTTTTTGCTGGGTTCCTGATCTTGCTCTTGATCTTGCCTGCTCCTCCTAGCTCCTGGGCTTGACCTTGCTATCCACCAGATCCATCCCCCTCCTTATGTCACCGTCCTGGTGATGTTTGGGTTGATCTAGGTGGTTGGTTCGGTTGTTGTTCATGGTTTGGCTGGTGTTCACCATGGCTGTACTGTGATGTGATGTAGTGGAGTGATGCACTGAGGTGCATCTCCATGGCTGTGTTGTGGTTTTGTTATGCAGGATGTTCTTGTGATGTCGACATCACACCCTTTTGCATGCTGTGTGTGTGCAGCTTGTGTGCCTGCTATGCACATGTGGATAGGTTCAGAATTTTTGAACTTACCATTACCAAACTACTTTTAACCAGGCTGGTGAATTGGTCCCTTTTGGCTGTCATTTGCATTCTTGCTTTGAATTTATGAGAGATGAAGTCTTTTATATTGGTGAAACTTGCCCCTTTATCATTTCTCAATGATGATATTGTCAAGTGCACCTCACTAACATATCTGAGAGAAATATATATTAACACTAATCTTGTTTTGTTTTGCAGGTACAAAGATCAAGATGAAGATTTAGTGTAGTTTAGATATAGAATAGTTAGTAGAGATATACCAATGTACTTTTCTTAATCTTTTGTAATCCTTTTATAATTCTTGTAATCTTTATTTGGTTTCTTTGTAATGAAGATTATAAATTTATTAATAAAGAATATTTTATTCTTTTCTCTTGTGTGAATTGTAAAGTTTGGAATAACTTCAGTAAGTTATTCTTTGTAGTTTGTTTCTGAATAAGAAATGTACTTCATATACAATATTGCTTTTAGATAAGATTTAAGTTATCATACCTTTCTCATATTTAATTTAAGATTCAAATCTTATAACAAAACTATTTAAATTATAAAACACTTAAGTTTTAAAATCCAAACTCATTTCAAAACACACATAATTCCTTTAAGATCGTATCAAAGTTTATAGCAATCCTCCTTTAAGACTGAACCTACTCTCAAAGTAAGAAATAAACATTGATCACTCAAGGTTTTTATTTGGAAAAACATTTACCCGCATTTTCACAAATGAATGCATGCAACAATACCTATTCCAGAATCTACCCTTCGTTAGGTCCTAAATACTGGGATGTTACAGACTTCCCCCCTTAAATTAAACTTCATCCCGAAGTTTGTGGAGATGTACCTGTGTGGCTTCTCTCTCAGGGTGATGTTCCCATTGTACCTTGCAAAATTTGATTGCCGTGTTCCTCAATCTTTTCTAGTTTTCTTCCAGAATCTACCCTTCGTTAGGTCCTAAATACTGGGATGTTACAGACTTCCCCCCTTAAATTAAACTTCATCCCAAAGTTTGTGGAGATGTACCTATGTGGCTTCTCTCTCAGGGTGATGTTCCCATTGTACCTTGCAATATTTGATTGCACTGTTCCTCAATCTTTTCCAGTTTTCTTCCAGAATCTTGCAGGGTTTTTCAATATAAGTCAGGTCTGCTTGTAGTTCTATATCTTGATGTGTTATTGCATCATCAGGAACTTTCAAACATTTTCGAAGTTGTGACACATGGAAAACATTATGCACTTGAGCCAATCTTGATGGTAACTCTAAAGAATAAGCTATAGTTCTGTTTTGACTCAGTATCTTGAATGGTCCAATATATCTTGGACTCAATTTCCCTTTAACTCCGAATCTTTTTACTCCTTTCATTGGACTTACTTTCAAATAGACCATATCTGTCACATCCCAAGATTTTCCAAATCTTGTAATGTGAAAATAAATGAATAAAATAAAACTTTGTTTGATTTTCAGGGCCAGAAGAAACTTTTTGAATTCAATTGGAACTTCAAACCTATTTGGATTAAATAAAATCCTAAAGGGATTTAAAAAGATAAACATTTTAAATAAAGGAAAATAAAATATTTTGGAAATACAATTTTGGATCTTTTAAATAAAAGGATTTGGTTTTCAAAATAAATAGAATTTATTAAAAATAAAAGGTTTTACTATTTTAATTAAACATCAAAACTTATTTATTTCATTTAAACAAGTTTTCCAAGTATTCTTTATTTTCAAATAAAACCTACTGATTTGGTTTTGAAGATATTTAGATTTCAAATGGAGTTTTTAATTAAATTAAAACCCATTTTATTTAATAACTAATGTCCATTTTATTTAATTATAAATGGACTCTAAAATAAAAATATTATGTTACTTTGGGTTTTGAATTATGTTGTTAAACAAAACCAAATTCAATTGCAAAGTGTGGTGAATGTTTAAATTAATTTGGATGCTTGATTGTTTGTTTGAAATTTAAAACAGAAATTAGAAATGGAAAAAGACAAAACATTCAGAAAGGAAAAAAATGAAACAGACACACAGCCCAGCAACCAGGCCCAGCAGCCCAACTCGCAGCCCAACTTTTTCCCTCTTTGCGAACCGTTTTTCACTCGGAAAAAGACCCACAGAGACGCTGACGAGTGGCCCCTTCCTTCTCTCTCTCTCCCTCACTGACAGCACGGCCCCACACTTCTGTTCTTCGTTTCCACCCACGACCACGTCCCCAGCCGTTGCTCCGATTGATTGCCGGCGTCAATTCGCGTTGATGGCGCAGTAAATCCCTCTCGCGACCACGCGCTCTTAAGCACCAATCCCTCCTCTTCCTTTCCCCTCAGACTCCACACCCTGAACGCCACCAGGCTGCGCCAATTTCATCTGAAACCCCGCTCTGCTCCGACGAACTCGCGAGCTAATTCCGGCGAGCCCAGCCACCGCCTTGCCTCCCCAACCACATGGGCACATTCCCCAGACCTAGGCGCTTCTGCCTGTACCCTCCGTTCAACCGCGGGTGCCCCAGAACCTCGACCCCGACAAGCTCGAGCGCCACCGCGTCTGCAACTATCTCCGGCGACGTTTCCTGGTAAGAACTGACCACCCCGAGCCCTCTCTTTCACGCGAGAAGCTTCGCCTTGATCTTGCGCGACTAACTGCGTCTTCATTTTCCCTCGGGGCGAACCACAGCTCCACCCTCGACGAGCTCCAGGATCATCTTACGCCGACCACGTCTCCGGCGAGAAATTAACCGCAACCTTGCGCGCCCCTCGTCGAACCATCAGCACGTTGAGCATCGCCGTGACCCCCTGAGCCCGGTGAGCATCTCCCCTTTCTCCCTCACCTCCTGTAGCATCGGCACCGTCGTCGACGAACAGCTCCGCCGCCAGTAGCCACTGCAGCGCCGCCCATCTGTGGCTGGTGTGCCTAGCACCGTTAGATCGTAATCGTATGGCCACGATAGAACTTAACTGAAGCGGTAAGTAGCCTCTGCACGCCGCACGATTTAACTTAAATCCAACGGCTGTCGTCGCGTGATCCAACCGAAACGGTACCGACGAATAGGAAGCCGCCGCGTGTCCAGCTGATGATTTAAAAACAGAGTTGAAAACAGATTTGTTTGCAGATTTGAAAACCCTATAACTTTTGATCCACACGTCCAAAAATTACAAATTTTATACCGTTGGAATCAGTGGAACAAACCCTAGCCAACCATGGAATTTGTTTAGCAAATAGTATCTATTTGTTTGTTTGTTTTTGCAGAAACTTTTGTATGCTTGTTTAGATTAGAAAAATGATTCAAAAATGGTTTTGAGTTTGAAACCTTGGCAAATTGATTTGTTGTGAACTTACTGACCCTAGGAACCAACCCTTGGTGTTGAAAATGATTTTGGTAAAGTTTAGGCTGGATTATTTGACTTAGCCATTTTCTAGCCAAATAAAATTATTGATTTTATTATGAAAATGTTTTTGTAAAGAAAACTTTGGGAAAATGTTTTGATCAAACCTAATGACCCTAAACACCAAGTTTTGGGAAACAACAACTTATTTGGTGAACAACTTGAAGTTGTTGCTTTGATAAAAATATTTTTCCATCACATAAAATAATGATTGGATTTAAAAATGGTTTATGGATAGAACCCTTTTGAAAATGACTTTGCCACTTTAGAAAATGTCCAATTTGAACCTTACAAAGTTTAGAGCCTAGTGGAAACCATCTTTGCAAATAAAACTATCTTTTGCATGCTTGCATGCATGACCTAGTTTCTCTTATTTTATGTGTGTGTTTGATTGATTGAAAATTGGTTGGAATGCTAGTTGATATTGTGTTTGCTTGATTGATTGTAGTGAAGTTAGAAAAGTGTGAGACTAGCAAGATCAAGAAGTGAACTATCATTCCCTACCAAAAAGGCAAGTGACACTATCATCCAAGTCCTACTATTTTCATTACACTTAGTGGATTTTTGTAACATTCATGATAATGACTACTATATTTTATGCTATGCTAAATCCTAATAGGACACCCTTATATATTCCTTAGTGAAAACATTGTAGTTGTAGTATGCTTAGCCCTGCTATATATTTGGGATGGGATACATGATATGATTATATGAAGTATTGAAAAGATATATGTTTTATATAATAAAACAAGGACTCAATGAACCACCTGGGTGGACAAGGATACTTTGAGTTTTGGAGAAGGTGGCAACAAAAGGAACCATGCTATGGCAATCTCTTTGTGTTGTGCTCCAAAGGAAAACCACCTAGGAAACTTATAGATAGAACATGTTTCGCGTACAGTGGCTTCCGTGTACAACCACATGCTAAATGGGCTCTGGCTTAGTCAACTACATAGTGGAAGTCCCATGCATTGGCATCTTCAGGTTAACTAGATTTGTGTAAGGGAGCAACCCTACATTTGTGCCTGGTAGACAAGCTAGCATTTTGTATTGGGAGGACTCCTATGGAAAGACTTTGTCACATTCTCAATATGCCAGTACTCCATCTTGGTGAGTACTTATCCAGCGGCCACTGGTGGCATCAAGATGAGATTGTGTCATGTGGGTAAAGTGTACAACTTCTGCAGAAGATCAAAATTCTAAGTACTTAGCCGTGTCCCCGGTTATGGACAATACTGAGCAACTAAGGCCTGAAGCTATGGAAGATCTCGACACTCTAATTTCTAAAAGAAAACTTTTAAAACTTGAGGCACTTGGGGTTACCAAGGAGCTCAAGAGATTTTGACAAAACTTGATGCACTTGGGGTTACCAAGGTGCTCAAGAGATTTTGACAAAGACTTGAACACTTGGGGTTACCAAGGAGTTCAAGGGATTTTTGAAAAGGAGATTTGACAAAAGACCAAAACCATTTTTAAAAGATAGGATAAATTTTGCTTTCTGCAAATGAGCCTAAAACCTACTTAGCCAAATATGCATGTAATGATAGGATCCACTTATATTCAACATAGTAGTGAAACTTACCAATACAATTCAAATGTATTGACCCTTTGTGGCTGTAACTTGCAATGTTGCAGGTTTGATTGTTTTAGTGAAGATTGATTGATTAGGATTACAAAGTCTACAACCTACATTTGCCTGTGGCACTTTGAAGATGAAGGACCCCATGCTTATAGTTATTCCGCTGCAATGTAATGTAATAGCTATATGAGCTATGTATGATGTAATAAAATTATGTTTCTCCTGGTTATAAAGTTATTTTATGACCTTTGTTTCTTGATATTACATCTTAACTGTGGATGCTAGCTATTGATCCAGGGACTAGCATTGTAAACACAGGGGACTCTACCTTATTTAAAGGTTGGGACCCTTACAATATCTCCCACTTCTGGATGCCATGATCTTCGGCTTTGATCCGCATAACTTTTCTGCCTGCTCTGGGCTATTTTCAATCTATCCCTGATCTTATCAATGATGTCTTGTTTCTCCTTGATATAATCTGGTGCAAATTCTTTGCTGCTTCCAGGTTCATACCAACATATTGGTGATCTACACTTCCTTCCATACAGAACCTCATATGGAGCTGCCTTCAGACTACTCTGATAGCTATTATTGTAAGAAAATTCTGCCAATGGTAGGTGATCTTCCCATGTTCCTCCAAAATCTAGTGCACGGGATCTCAACATGTCTTCTAGTATTTGATTTGTTCTTTCAGTTTGACCTCCTATTTCAGGATGATATGCCATGCTGAAATCTAATTTTGAACCAAGTGCTTCATGCAATTGCTTCCAAAATGCTGAAGTAAACACTGATCCCCTATCAGTTACGATCTTCTTGGGTACTCCATGCTTACTTACTATCTCTTTGACATATACTTCAACTAACTTTTCAGCATTATCCTTTTGATTCACTGGAATAAAATGTGCACTCTTAGTGAGTCTGTCCACAATTACCCATATCATATCTTTCCTTTTTGGTGTCATAGGTATCCTGTGATAAAGTCCATACCTATTTCCTCCCATTTCCATTCAGGAATTTCTAAGGGTTGTAATGGTCCTGCTGGACTTTGATGTTCATCTTTCACCCTTTGACAAGTATGGCATTCAGATACATATTTAGCAATATCTCTTTTCATGTTATTCCACCAGAATAGTTCTTTCAAATCCATATACATCTTGGTACTCCCTGGATGTATAGAATAGGGTGTATCATGTGCTTCTTTGAGTATGACATTTCTGATCTCAGTCACATCTGGAACACATAGACGATCTTGAAACCATAAAGATCCATAATCTCCAAGGCGAAAAAATGATTTTTGCCCTTGAGATATCCTCCGAATTTCCTCAGCAATAAAAGGATCTTTTTCTTGATGTCTAAAAATTTCTTGTTTAATATCACTGTCCTGCTCTGCAACTACCTCCATAGTTGCCAATCCTCCAAGAACCTCTGTTCTGATGAATTGAAGTTCTAACCTTTCCCAGTCCATTTGTAACTCTTTTGGTAACTCTCTATTGATTGGTTGAATATCTGCACTCTTTCTTCTTAAAGCATCTGCTACAACATTTGCTTTCCCTGGGGTGTAATTGATGTTAAATCATAATCCTTGATTAATTCCAACCAACGCTTCTGCCTCATGTTCAATTCCTTTTGAGTGAAGAAGTACTTGAGACTTTTATGGTCAGTGTATAACTCACATCTGGCTCCATAAAGAAAATGCCTCCATCCTTTCAGTGCAAAGACTACTGCTGCTAACTCTAAATCATGAGTTGGATAGTTGACTTCATGTGGTTTCAATTGTCTTGAACCATAATAAATCACTTTCTGATCTTGCATTAATACACAACCCAAACCTTCTTTACATGCATCACAATATACAGTGAAATCCTTCCCTGTCTCAGGAACTGCTAAGATTGGTTTTGTGGTTAATCTAGTCTTCAACTCTTGAAAACTTGCTTCACACTTCTCATCCCACTTGAATGGTGTATTCTTCCTTAATAATTTGGTCATTGGTCTGGCTATTTTGGGGAACCCTTCAATGAATCTCCGATAATAACCAGCCATTCCTAAGAAACCTCGAATTTGATTCACATTGGTCGGTGCAGTCCACTCCAGTACCGACTGAACTTTGGATGGATTCACAGCAATCCCATCCTTACTGATCACATGACAGAGGAATTCTACCTCATCTAACCAGAATTCACATTTACTGAACTTAGCATAAAGCTTATGTTCTCTTAAAGTCTGCAATCCTATTCTCAAATGGTCAGCATGCTCTTCCTTATCCTTGGAATATATCAGAATATCATCAATAAAGACGATGCCAAACTTATCCAAATATGGCATGAATATCTTGTTCATCAGATTCATGAATATTGCCAGTGCATCAGTCAAACCAAATGGTACTACTAGATACTCATGGTGTCCATATCTTGAGACAAATGATGTTTTTGGAACATCTTCTGGCTTGATTTTTATTTGATGGTATCCAGATCTTAAATCGATCTTTGAAAATACTCCAGCCCCTTTCACTTGATCAAACAAATCTTGAATTCTTGGTAAAGGATACTTATTCTTGATCGTCACGTTGTTCAGATTTCTATAATCACCACACATCCGTCTTCCACCATCTCTCTTATCCACAAAGATTACTGGTGTTCCCCATGGAGATACACTTTCCTGTATAAATACTTTTCTTGCTAACTCATAAATTTGCTCCTTGAGTTATTTCAACTCTTTGGGTCCCATTTTATAGGGTGCTTGAACTATTGGTGTTGTACCAGGTATTAGGTCAATTATGAACTCTATCTCCCAGTCTGGTGGCATTCCTGGTAATTCCGTTGGGAAAACATCTTGGAATTCATTAACTATAGGAATTTCTTCTAATTTAACTTTTTTCATTGAATTCAACTGCAGATCCACCATGATATGACTGTGTTTATCTGCCTGGTAAACTATCTTTGCTCCACTTGGGGTTTTGATTGAGACCGTTTTCTCCTCACAATTTATCTGAGCTCCGTGTTCCATCATCCAATCCATCCCGAGTACTACTGCAATTCCCTTCAAATGAATCACATAAAGGTCTGTGAAATATGTACAACCACAGATCGAGATAACCTGATCTTGTTTTATGTTGCGTACAATCACATTTCCTCCTACCGTAACTACGGTCATAGGACGTTCTAACGTTGCCCTTCTAATCCCGAACTTATCACAAAATTCTTCAGAAATGAATGAAGTAGTTGCACCAATATCAAATAGAACTTTGCCGGGATTTGTAAGGATATTGAGCGTACCTATCACTGCATGCTCCGAATTATCCACCTCCTCGAGAGTTGCATAGTTCAGCTTTCCGGTTGGTCGGTTTCTCTTGCCATTGTTGTTCTTGTCCTCCTCCCTTGGTAGGCCATCCTCCTAGTGGTTTGCTCGGACAATCTGGCTTGATATGCCCCTTTTGGCCACAACCGTAACAGATCACTATAGGCTTTTTGCATTCTCTCTGGAAATGCCTTGGAATTCCACAATTGTTACAAATAACATTCCTTCTCGGATTAGATTGATTTCCACCACTGCCCTTGTTATTGTTATTGTTATTGTTATTGTTGTTGTTATTGTTGTTGTTGCCATAATTCCTATTCCGAGGTTTGAACTCCAGGTTAGGTTTAGGTTTGCTTGCCTGAATTCTCTTGGTTTCCTTCTTGGCTCTCTTCCTCCGATCCTCTTGGACATTCTTGTAGTCATCTTCAAAAGTAATGGCTGCATCCAACAACTGCTGATAAGTTTACTTATTGGATAACCTTAGCTGCATCCACACAAATGGATTTAATCCATGCAAGAAACGTTTCTTCCTCTTCTCTTCAGTGTTAACATCCTCCTTAGCAAAACGAGACAGTTGACTAAACTCCTGGATGTACTTCATGACACTAGTATATCCTTGCTGAAGCTCCTCAAATTCTCTCTATTTCAACTCCATGACACTTTTCGGAACATGATATTCACGGAATCTCTGCTTCAAATCCTCCCAGGTAAACTCCCTTCCTGGTTATTGCATGGCTAACTGATTTTCCCACCAAGATGTTGTAGGTCCAGTCAGCAGATGAGTTGCATACCTCAATTTTTCCTCATCATTGCAACCCACAGTTTTCATCTTCCTTTCAGTATCTACTAGCCAGTCTTCTACATCCATTGGTTCAGGGGCTGATGCAAAAGGTAAAGGCCTTGCATTCTGGAAATCATATAAACTTACTCCTCCTCCTTCAGGTGCCCTCTGATTTGCTTGCCCCAGCAACTCCTCCATGAACTTGTTCCGGTTCTCTTGCATCATTTGCATGCATTGCATCAAGTTCTGCTCCATTAACGGCCTCATTGGTGGTGGTGGTGGTAATGTTCCTTGATTTGCTATATCAGCATCGGCCTTTTCCTTGGCCTCACACTCCATCCGCTGCTGCTCAGTTTCCATTTCTACACCCGTATCCATGACCCCCTAGTACTGCAACATAAAGCGAATACTCATAATTACATCATGCACATGTGTTCTGAGCTCGAATTTACGCAGAGAACTAGTCACATAATGAAGATCCAAGGAAAATCCAAATATGCATTTCACATATTATACATAATATCTTAATGATACAAAATTCTTAGAACATATACCATGTAGGTATAGTCACAAATTACTGTAATCATCTAACTACCTTATTCCTTAGAGTACAATACACAGTGCTTGATACTGTTGACTACTTGTCTCTTTCTAACAGTAACTACGCTCATCGTACATGCCTGATGTCCAACCGTGATGACGTGTCATTCGTCGCATAGTTTGTGGAACAAATGGCCTTCCAGAAGGGACATACTCTGTATCTGAAGTGTTAGGACTTGAGTCATTACTCAAATTGAGTGTATTGACTCCCTCCAGCTCAGCTCAAAAGTCATCAGAAACATATTCAACATTATCTCCAGCCTGCATCTCCTGAGTTACATTCCTTGAGTTGTCAACAGAATACTCAGATCCCGCTGCTTCCCAGGTGCTCTCGTGGACAAGATAATTGAATACTGGATAATGTATATTCCCTGGGTTTTGAGAAGATGTTGATGATTCAAACACTCTCTCCTCAGGATCTTCTTCTTTATCCTGATTATATATTGACACATGGTATTTCTAATTCTATTATTAGGGTTCATTCTTGCACCCATCCAACTGGAATGTCCAACATTTCTGTCAGAACCATCTGTGGACATCTGGTGTTCATGAGATCCATTATATGATCCCATCCTCCAACCATCTGAATTCTCAATAGGAAGTTCTAAGTCAGAACCATCCTCTAAGCCTTGTGGTACTGCATACCGCATATCTATAGTAAGATCATGTGTAGGTTCAGGTCTTGGTGAATAAGGATATGGTGTAAAGGATTCCGGATCTATAGGTATATCCTTAAAGATAGGTGTTACACTACTACCTGCTTCTTTCTCTAGCTGGAATGCTAACTGCTTTCTCCTTTCCGGATCAGTTAGATCCTCTAACATGTCATTTTTATCTTCGACAATCACTTGATGAGTCTTATAAAAGGATGCAACGGTTGTTCGGTATCTATCCAGAAACTTGGAAGCTAACGTAGGATGCTTCTTAACCAAAGTAAGATGATCCGGTATAGGCTCCGAGTCTACAGAATCATGAGGTATCATAGAGAATGTTCTACCCTCTAACTCCTTAGTTCTCTGTTCCCGGATGTTTGCTATTGCCTCTACAACAGCAACATGATAGGCTGCTAAATGACTCCTACCTTCTCCTATGGGTAGATCGTGATATAATCCAAGCTTCTCTACAAGTTGGATACTCACACGATACTTGGATAACATCCGGCCATCTAGATAAGTGATAGTGTTTACTGGAATTCTAGTTAGAGAATTAAAGAGCTTTAGAAGTTGACGAAGTTGGTCTGTAAAAGATCCTTGATAATCATCAAGAGTCTCCTCTTTCCTTACCAAAGTCTGTTTTGGAAACTTTGGTGCCATATCTCTGTATATCAGAAAATAATTTTGATTAGTATCCAATGGCATATTGCATAATAACAAAGAATTATCGCACTAAAATATATAACGGAATATTCTCATTTGAATACCCATTATATTACTTTTAGAGAATTCTTTATCATTGCTAGCTTTCCTATAGGTAATACCCTTTACTAGGTTTCCAACCTAAGGTCAAAGCAATTTGCTCTGATACCAACTGCGGTGACCCAGCATACCACTGCATGTGTAGTACACTATAGTCGTTGACATGACATTCACAGAACACCGTTCCGTAAATATCACATCCCTCAGAGTGGTACAACAGAAACATTGCGGGTCCATATTACAAAAGTACACACATTTTTATTATTACAATACCGGAAGTTCAAGACTTCCAAAAGATCCAACTTACAAACCAAAATATAAAGTGTTCAGCGGAAATTTAAGAGTAACAACTCCGACTAGGAGTGGGGCTCAACAACTTATTCTATAGAGTTCATGCTGCTCGGCTCCGTTAGTTACTACTAACTAGACACTTAAGTGGACTCGTTCTCATCGACACCATAGCGGATCTCGTAGTCCACGCCTTCAACTCCTCCGGATAGATCAGGTTCCTCGTAGAACATGACTTCTAGGAATTCGGCTCCATACATTGGCACGTCTTCAGGATCCTCAGAGTCTAAGCAAGGGTTCAAAGGAAAGAGTGAGTAACAGCATTACCCAACAAGTTCATTTTATGCAAGGTGGGAAGTTTGATGCTCTAACTACCACCTAGGATAAATCCTTGGCACTATGCAGTTTTTGTAAATCTTTCTTCAAAGATTGATTTTATTCAAAAAAAAACTATGACAATCAGCCTTCACAAGTTGACCAGAACTTTCATGGAGTTCCTTTCCTGCCGCGTTCGTAGCTCCTTCCCGGAACAGGGAGTAACAAGTTACACTTCTTACACTCTGCAGAGGTGCGTTACTTTACCCATGAGAGATCAACTCTTTGTTGCACAACCGGGCGTACTTTCCCGTCCACAATTCCATGATGTGGGGCCCAGTAGTTGGTCTAAGCCAATCACTGCCCTCTTCGCGACCCCGCATGCCTCCTTGGTGTACACCATGCCCACATAATGACTTACGACCATGGTTTGTACAAACCGTTAGATGCCAGAACTATCGTGGGATGTTGAGGGTTCCCACCCATATGCTACATATCCTCTACGAATTACCAATTAATATGCACGCTACAAGGATAACAGCCACGACCTGCACATCCGGCTTCATGCGAGAGGAAGAAGATAAAGCTGACTTCTTCGTCCCATTCCAAATATCATGGTCAACGCGTATTATACGGCGCTAGAATCACTGATCTCAGGGGTTGTTAAGTCCCTACTTATTCATCATTGTTGCAAATAGAACCCTAAGTACTATTGCTCCATTATATCACCACTTAGGATGATATCTATGATTTCTTTATTTATGAAAAAAAAATCTTTCTTTTATAGCATATAAGATAACACACAATTTGCAAATACTTTGATAAAGACTCTTCAAAGGACATGAGCGAGTGATGAACTTGCCTTGTGATGGCAAGGTAGTGAAGTCTGATGCTTACACTGGACCTTGAGCTTCTAGTTCTACAAAAACATCATTATTGTCCGGTAAGGACAATATTTAAAGAAGAAAAATGATTATGCAAGTAATGTAATGCATTATTTAAATTTATATGAATTTACCCCAAAAAGTCCCTTTTTGAGTAATAAAGGATTTATAAATATTTCTTTTTAATATTTATAACATATATTGAGTTATTTTATTTTATTTCCCTTTATTTGATTTTTATTGATTTAATAATTCTTTTAGGAATTATTAATTATACATTAATTTTTTACTAAATATTTATTTAGTATTTTTTAAAAAATACTATAATATTAATATATAATGAAAGTGATTTTTATTTATTTTTATCACCTTTCAATAATTTTGTAAAATTCCATAAGGAATATTTAAATTACAAAATTCTAATAAAAATTCGAATGTCCAAAATTTGATATCTTATTTTATTTAGATAGAGTGGATTATTGTGAATCCAAGAATATTTTCTTTATAATTGTTGGAATTTTATTTTATTTTCTATAATTTTATTTAGGTTAGGGGTATTTTGGTCTTTTCTAATTGATCAAAATATTTATTAAATAACCTGGGCTGGCCCCTTGGGCTTATTGGGCCAAGGTGGCCTAGTAGGGCAGGGTCAAATAACTACCCCGAAGGGTTTTGGCCCACCCAGCCCACACTGCCTCCTCTCTCTCCCTCGACCTTATCTCCTCCTCCCCTAACTCGCTCCCGTGGCCGGCGATGCCGCCACCGTCGATTCTCGCTGACATCGGTCGTCCTGGCCGCCGTCGTGGTGCGTTTTGGGGTTGTCGACGATGCTCTTTTGTTCTATCCACTTGGATTTGACTTTGGGGCTTCCCCGTGGTCATTTCCACCCCATTCCCGAACCCTAGGGTTCGGAAAAGTTGTCGCCGCCGCCGCGATCCCGCCTGCGGTGGTGTGCTGGTCTCGTGCGCCGGTATGGCCGCCGCCGTGGCAAGTGCAGGTTGCAGCGCCCCTCTGGGTGCTCCCTGTGCCGACGCGGTTCGTCGGCCCCTCTACTTCCTCTTCGATTCATCAGCGAGGACCTCGGGTAAGTGGTCTCTGTGGTGTTTGTCCATGCTACTGCCTTGATTCTTTTTGGTGTGTGGCTAGTGGCTTCTCATGTTGAGTGATTATGTGCTGATTGGGTTCATCTCTGGATTAGGGTTCATAACCCCTCTGTTGATCATATCTATGATGCTTTAGATCTAGTGTTGATCATATGTGATCATGGGAATTGATTGCTTGCTGTGGTTAAGGATTGATAGTATCTTTGATGATACTAGTTGCCTGTCATATTTGTCCTAGTGGTAATCCACCATGATCCATGTTAGTTGTTTCAATAAAATCCTTGATTGGATATGTTGTTGGTCTGAGAGTTCACTCTACTGTCAGATTACTTATACTGACAGTAGTTTTCTCTCAGTGATTGCTTACTGTAATCATAATATGGGATTGTTTGAGGTGATACACTCTGAATCAAATCATTATATGTAATGATTTTCTGTGAATGTATAGATTCATTTTAAATGCTGATTCCTGACACTTAGCTTCAGGAAAATGATATATTTTTGGTTGTCCCTTTTATGTGTGGATTCTGAACAAGGATTGGTTTTAGTTCATATACAACCTGTCCTTGTGATACCAATATGATTTGGCACACAAGTGATTGAGTCTTATTTCTGGGATTAGCTTGATTATGCTTGTGATTAAAACTGATAAGATGATATGGAAGCTTTCATTATTATTCCTGCCAATGATGTGGGTCTGAGGCCCTAGGATGTGATTCCTAGTTAGTTGGGCAATAGTTTGTTGGAATCTTAAAGATTTAGAGGCGCTAGTCTCTCTTTGAGATATGTTCCCTGATCTGGTAAGATCAAATGAAAATAATCTAAGTTGCAAAAATAACACTGAACCCAGTGATGCTGGTCTGAGGGTTTAGTGCTTGTGGTAGAGTTTGATTTCTTATCCTTTTACCTGAAATCTCTAGGATAAATTCACCCCTCTTGGGTGCTTATTGAGAGATCATTACATAAAGCAAAACATGCTTTTATTTAGATATTCTGATGAAAGCATGTGATGGTTTTATGAAACTCACCACAAGATTTGATCTTGGTGTAGTAGATTGATGATAATCTTGATCTATTTTTGCTGGGTTCCTGATCTTGCTCTTGAGCTTGCCTGCTCCTCCTAGCTCCTGGGCTTGACCTTGCTATCCACTAGATCCATCCCCCTCCTTATGTCACCATCCTGGTGGTGTTTGGGTTGATCTAGGTGGTTGGTTTGGTTGTTGTTCTTGGTTTGGCTGGTGTTCACCCTGGCTATACTGTGGTGTGATGTAGTGGAGTGATGCACTGAGGTGCATCTCCACGGCTGTGTTGTGGTTTTGTTATGCTGGCTATGCTTGTGATGTCGACAGCACACCCTTTTGCATGTTGTGTGTGTGTGCAGCTTGTGTGCCTACTATGCACATGTGGATAGGTTCAGAATTTTTGAACTTACCATTACCAAATTACTTTTAACCAGGCTGGTGAATTGGTCCCTTTTGGCTGTCATTTGCATTCTGGCTTTGAATTTATGAGAGATGAAGTCTTTCATATTGGTGAAACTTTCCCCTTTATCATTTCTCAATGATGAGATTGTCAAGTGCACCTCACTAACACATCTAAGAGAAATATATATTAACACTAATCTTGTTTTGTTTCTTATTTAATCTTTGTTTTGAAGGTACAAAGATCAAGATGAAGATTTAGTGTAGTTTAGATATAGAATAGTTAGTAGAGATATACCAATGTACTTTTCTTAATATTTTGTAATTTTCCTTTTATAATTCTTGTAATCTTTATTTGGTTTCTTTGTAATGAAGATTATATATTTATTAATAAAGAATATTTTATTCTTCTCTCTTGTGTGAATTGTAAAGTTTGGAATAACTTTAGTAAGTTATTCTTTGTAGTTTGTTTCTAAATGAGAAATGTACTTCATATACCATATTGCTTTTAGATAAGATTTAAGTTGTCATACCTTTCTCATATTTAATTTAAGATTCAAATCTTATAACAAAATTATTTAAATTATAAAACACTTAAGTTTTAAAATCCAAACTCATTTCAAAACACACATAATTCCTTTAAGATCATATCAAAGTTTATAGCAATCCTCCTTTAAGACTAAACCTACTCTCAAAGTAAGAAAGAAACATTGATCACTCAAGGTTTTATTTGGCAAAACATTTACCCGCATTTTCACAAATGAATGCATGCAACAATACCTATTCCAGAATCTACCCTTCGTTAGGTCCTAAATACTGGGATGTTACACGGACAGATCAGGTGATGAGACCAAAAGGCCGTGGAATGTGGCATTGCTCCTTCCTTTCTACACTTAGAAGAAGAAGTCTATGTATCAACTCTCATATGTCGGATAATTATGTCGGCTATGTGTTGATAATAAAATGGTGTGACTCGAAAAACTGACTCGGGGACTACCCCTTATGTTTATTCTTTAAAACTTTATGTCGGCTGGCGTTGACACTTAAGACTTAGCTCGGAACAAGTAATGTTTACTCGGATAGAATCAACTCTTCGACTATGCTGTTGTCCGAATACACGGCTTCATGGAAAGCAAGACAAAAAGATCAACGACGAGTAAACATGAACACCAGATAAGTGAAGGGGAAAACGCGAGTTGACCCTATGTATGTTTTTAACTAACCCACTATAGGATATATTGGTTTGTATGTCGAATGATCCTAGGTCAAGTGGTCTAGTTTCATATCCGCTAAACTCAATCCTTAGAACTTTGAGACTCTAATGTCGACCGCCAAAAAAAAGGTAGACAAGAGCCAAATTCAAGGAAAAGGGGAACGGCAAAATGAAACTTGGGGACTTTCCCTGGATCATTGGCATTTAGAGAAAATTAAAAGTTTAAGCCTTATCAAAAGGCGCATACCCAAAATAAGTGCACTGTATATTACATCTGCACCCGGCATACCGGGGATCTCATCAAAGTTAAGTGTTTTTTATAGCCAGCTTAAGAAGAAGCTGGGCTCAGAGGAATGTTCTTGGGGATGGAGATGGGAGCATCATCTGGAGCGTCTGCCGAGTCAGGTGCAATGGTGGCCGAGTCTGTAGGACAGTCTGACTCGGTGGGCTTGCTGTTAGCACCTTCATCGTCGAAAGTCTCGGCAAGAGGCTCGCCAAGGTCGAGGAAGCTGGGCCCATCACACCAAGCATGCACCAGAGCATACTCGACCATGGAATAAGCTCGCTCCTAGTGCTTCTTCACTACAAGAATTCTGGTGTATTGCAACAAAAAAGTTTGTTGCAATAAGTACCAGATTGTCGCAATAGGTGCCTATTTCCACGACATGGCGTTCGTTGCCGGCCGTTGCGAGAGATCTCATGGTAATAGGCTATCTCCACAAAAAACCAAGCATGGCAATAAAATATGCTATTGCAACAGGCATGTGTTGAGTTGCCGCATTTTCTCCCGTGGCGTCATGCTCTTTGCTGCCACAATTCGGTTTGTGGTAATAACCTGCTGCAACAAATACCAAAACCGTGGCGCTTGCTCGTTCGTTGAGATAGGCATTCGTGGCAATAACCTATCACAACAACGCTTGTTTCATGGCATATACCTTTCTGTGGCAATACTCAATTGTGGCGTTAGCTTATGGCGACAACTCTTGGTTCCGTGGCACCAACCTTTCGCCACGGACAACCATGCATGTGGCACTAGCTTACGGCAACAGCTCTTGTTTTTGTGGCATGACCCTTCCGCCACGAACCACCATGTTCATGGCATTAGCTTATGGCAACAATTATTAATTTTGTGGCATCATACTTTCGCCATGAACCAATGTGTTTGTGGCATTAGCTTATGGCAATAACTCTTCCTTTTGTGGCACCAGCCTTTCGCCTCGAGCCTATCTATTTGTTGCATTAGGTTATGGCAACAACATATCTAGTCGTGGTAAAAAAATATTGCAACATACTCGTTTTGGTGGAGACAAATGGTTATCACAATAGACAAGAGGTTTGTGGCAAAAAGCTCTTGCGATAATACAATTTTTTTGTGGCGACAGTCTATTCCAACAAACCTGAATTTAGTGGCAGCAAATAGCTATCTTGACGTGTGAAACAAATGTGGGCATAGGTTATTGCCACACTGCAAATTTCTCTGTGGCAATAGTCTAATGCAACAAAACAAGCAACCATGGCGAACGAGAATTAGAGCAACGCTATATCTTCCATGGTATTACCCTATTGCACTCGAAAGTAGATGTGGTAATAGAATATTGCAACCAAAAAAAATGATGACATTCAAATACATGATTCAAACCATACGTGATCCATACATAGTTGGCATAGCAACATCCAACAAAAATAACTGTAATATAATTTAGCAATCATTCAACATACTGAATGTGCCATCCTAATTATGTGATAATACTGATACGTCCATGGTCTAGAGTCCAGTCCGATTAGTTATTTTGTTCCTGCAATCAAGAAAAAAAATTTAGCTCAAGTGTCTATAAGCTTTAGCAAAGGAAATACTTCAAAACTGGTAGTATAACAAGAAACAATGAATTACATGGCAAAAACATTTTAAAAAAATGGACTACTGAAATGTATCCAACAATTCAAAACTGGTAGCACCAGTACCGGACCTACGGGGTATGCTGGGCGCGGAGAGAAATTTAGCAGGCCAGCCTGCCTAGAAGAGGAACGCCGAGCGATGTGATCGAAAGGAAAAAATGGCAGCAACGATCGAGCTGGCGAGCAGTTCCGCGTCTCCAACTCTCTTTTCCGATCAATCTAAAACACGTCTCGACGCCAATCTAGTCCGGCGTGCAAGCCTCCAATGATCCATTGCAATTCAGATAGGGACATTGGGAATCACCAAATCAGGCTACTAGCGCATTGATCCAGGTACTGTCAGTACCACGCTAGTAGTTGGACTCTAATTCCCCCTTGCCGGCCGCTTCCATGGCAGTCTGGAAACATCAAGTTTTTTATAACACGGTACAGTAGCACGACAATCTTTGATTCTATACTTCTAGTATCACGTGTGAGTTTTACTAATGGTCCTACAACTAAACCAAACACAGACCATATCCAATCAAAGTGTAGTTGAGAACCAGAACTAAACCACACTACAAATCCTCCCGCAAAACCAAAACTAAACCAAATTGTAGGTTGCGTCAACCAAAACTAAAACCAAACCACTACTTGATCTATAGTTTCAACCTGATTCTTAGTTTTGGGTTGGAACAAATCAAATTGCTATGCCTAGGCAAACTCAAGCTTCTGTACAAGTATAACTACAACATTTCAAACAAAGTCAACATGAGAGCAAGGCTGTGACTTACCAGTGCTCGAAAAATTCGAGAATTCTTTGTTGAAGCTTGTATGAGCGTATTTGGAGCAATTAAACTTTGCCTTGTACCTATAGTCCCAGATTTACTAGGGGTCCGTGAAGGAGTACTTTGAAAGTTCGGGTTACTATTTTCCTTGGCATTCCTTTTATTAGTTATCTACAAATAGGAGTGCACTTTTAGCTATGCAAGTAAGCAAAATGAATCTTACAAGTTCGCAAGCATATGACTATAATTACCTGTTGGGTTTCAAACATTTGGCTCATTTTTGCAAACTTTTCCATCATGTTTTTTTCGAACTCCTTTCTTGATCTTCGCTCCTCTTCCAACAATCTTTTCCTATCAGCACGCTCTTGTTCTAACTTCTCCTCAAGGATTTCTCTCTCAGCACGCTCCAAGTTAATCCTCTCTTGTGTGCTTTCACGTTCAGCTTGTAATTGATCTTGTAATTCGGTGACATGCTGGCAGAGCTCAACATTTTTCTTTTGGAATTCACGAGCTTGCTCTTCAAACTGGGACCGAAACCGTTCAGAACCACTTGATGGTTTGGCCATGTATCCATACCCACGAGGCTGCGATGACTTGCATTTCAGAGTTTCTTTGTATGCAGTCTGGAATATGTGGCTTCTCTGTTCACTTGAAACTGGACCTTGAGATTCCTTTTCTTTGTTTTGAACCTCTTGACATGCTTTTTCCTACATACAAAAAGTACAATCCACCACATGAATCCCAGCTGATGAAGAAGTGTGCAGAATGCACAACAATATTATGTAGTGAATGGAGCATTGAACATACACTTGAAGTTTGTATTACTAACAACTGATTTACTCATAATCATAGATGAACACTAGCAGTGATGGTAATATACACGGTCAATGCATTATGGAGAGTTCAGGGATATTATTCATGATGACATGTCCACTTGATCATGTCACACCTTGAACATACTGAAACGACGCATAAGAAATAATTTTCATGTGATCAGACTCTACACCAGCAAACATGGAACAGAAACATGGAGCAGAACTGCTTGGTCTCAGTGAACAATTGTGTTGGAAAAAACAAAGACTAATATGTCAGGCATCCAAACATCAGATCTAGACTCTAGAGTTGTACTACTTGAAGTTTCCTCTGTAATAACCGAACCATCATGTATCGGGTACTACGAAAATAACATGGAAATGAGACAACATCATGGAATGTTTGGCAGAAGACACCTAGTGATACTCACATAAACATCCTGGGAATCTTTGTTAGACCATGCTCCATTCTTCGTGTGGGTCAGTTCCCAAAGAGCAACACAATCTGGCTCTTCTCCAGTTTCCAAGTCTCTCTACAAGTAGTATAACAATAAGATGCTTGAAACATGAAAGCATAACTAGCAGGGAAACATAGAAATTAGTTAGACTTGTACCTTCTCAAAACTTATTTGTGAGTATGACTTTGATCCAATTCTATGTTTTGTCTTCTGTTTCTTACGGTTATCAGAGTTCTTTTGGCTTCTTTGCTATCCATTCATTGAAATAAAATATAACCAGTCAGATAAGCCATTTCATCCTAGGACATAGTAGACAAAACAGTGAGCATAGAGATAACCTGAAATTTTGAATCAGTGGCAACATACTCCATAAACCATTCCCACTCTTCTGGTTGTAAATCTTCCGGCACATTAGCCAATCTAGCAGCATCAGTTTTGTACGCCTTGTAAGTAGAAGGAAGAGTTGCTCGCCAGCCTCTATATCGTTCTTGTGCAATTTTGAGAATTTTTTCTTCTGTTTCTGGTGTATCTTCCAAATCCCATCTGTCCTGTAATGCGTACAACAAATGAATAGTCTTAAATTGTGCAATACCAATGGTAAATTAAGATAACACATGTGAAAAATGTTGTACGCACTATCATATCTGCAACAACAAGTCGATGTATGGAAGGGTGAATGTCCGACCACCACCTCACTCCAATGAGTGGTAACTTTCTTTTCATTATGACCACCACGTCATCCGTGAATGAACGATAGTGCATTCCTATCGT
Organism: Avena sativa; assembly: GCA_916181665.1. NCBI lineage: Eukaryota > Viridiplantae > Streptophyta > Magnoliopsida > Poales > Poaceae > Avena > Avena sativa. The sequence goes on from OV702282.1 coordinate 325,976,360, forward strand.
ACCGCCCAAAGTTTCAGAGAATGCAAGGGCTTTGTCTGCTGCAGCTCTCATGCGCTCGATAACATCAAGGTTGATATCCTCGTACCATGAGAGCACAAAGGCAAGGGCTTTGTCTACTGCAGCTCGATCGGTCGACTCACGCCATTGATCCAGCATGTCCTTAGTAAGAAGCATCTTGGCAGGCCAAGGTCTCGATAAGTGCGGGAACATCCTCATCCGGCCAGAGAATCCTGAACGCATGGATTGCCGACTTAAGAAAGTCGACACCACATGACTTTAGAGTAGTGGTTGCACGCTCTGACAGCGCCACTAGGTGCTCATCAATGGTTATCTCGCCATTAGCAGGAGCTCCAAACTCGGCTCGAACCTTCTTCATGGCCCTTATCACGAACATCTCAGCCTTGGGGAAGTTCTTTGCAAACAAGAAAGAACATTAACAAAACAATGAAAAAGAGGCAGAGGGTAAGGACAGGAGTACAGTGAAAAGGGTAAGAACTCACTATCGATAAAAGAGTTGATGGCTCCAAGCTTGCTTTGCCAAATCTTAGCCTTGGCCGGAAGAGCATCCAGGTCCTGGTGCACTGACTGAACCGCCAACTTAGCCTCTTTGAGCAGCTAGTTGGTCTTCTTGGCACTGGCAGCGTGTGGGCCATCCTTCTCGGCAAGCTCCTCCCGTAGGCCCTTCACCTCGGACTGGTGCTTCTGCTCCATATCCGACATCTGCTTGTTCAGCCGAGTCAGCTCGTCTCGCTCTTTTGGAGCTCGATCCGGTGCTTCTCTTCTTATTCGAAGCATGCGACTCGTTAGTAACAGCAAGCTATCTCGGATACGTCAAGATAAAAAAGGAATAAGCATAAATGCACGGCGGAGACAAAATTTCCAAGAGCTTACTTTCAGCATCACTGATCTATAAGTGCAAAGCATCGATGGTAGATTGGGCAGAAGATGTGGAAAAACAATGCGAAAAATTCAAGGAGATGAAACAAGAAGGGTCTGCCGAATAAAAGCAAGATGAGTAAGGAAAAGTACCTTGGCCCTGAGCCTCAGCTTTTAGATCTTGGTGAGCGAGCTAAAGCTTTCCATACTCCAAGAGGAGATCCTGATGCACCTTGGTCCGCTTGTTGTGCGTAAGCTACACAGAAAAGATATAGTCAGAAGGTGTGAGATCAAGCTTACAACCGAATAAGAGTTGGGTTCTAACTTAGATCTTACAGCCGACTAAGTTCCTTACTCGGCAGTAACCTCGGGGACTAGGGATCATGTATAATAAAAATATACTCGGTACACAAAAGAGTAAGAAAGTTACGAACCTTGTTCACTTCATCTGCTTTGGCCATCAAAGCGATGGCTTGCTAAGTCATGTCCGAGACAGCCTTGGGGCCCAGCTTCATCTTTTTTCCAGCACCAGAGCTTACCTCTTGCTCTCCAGCCGCGTTCCAGGCAACGGCGTAACGTCTTTAGAAGCAAGGACATTCCCGCTGAGCGTCCGAGTCAGGACCTTCCCTCTCTTTAGGGTAGTTCCCACCCCGGCGCGGGCAGCAGCAGCGCTGGAATGCAGGCCGCCAGCTCTAGAAGCACTGCCAGATCCGGCAGCAGATTCGCCCAACTTACCAGCCGGAGCGGGTGCCGTTGTTGATGTTGTGGGCCAAATCTATGGAGAGGTGCGTGGGGCATGGATCAGAGTCAGCTGTTTGGTCAATGAGGGTTTGCTAGATGTGGAACGAGCTTAGCATTGGGCAGCAGGCCGAGTCTGATCTTTGGCCAAAGAGGCAGCAGGAGCAGGTTTGGAACTACTTGGGGAAGAGGCAAGAGACGAATAAGCAGGATCAACAACATTCGGGGGCAACAACTGGAGCAACAGGTACACTAGAAACTGGAGAGCTAATATCAGGGGTCTTCTCGGCGCCGATACTGCTGGTACCGGGATCAAAATTCTATTCTAGTAAAACAACTAGGGAGCTAGGCAGGGTCTCCTCCGACGGGTGCGCCGCCAGGTCGGCCTCACTCTGAGACGCATGAGTCTCAGTAGTGGGGACAGTGACCCGGACGGGGCTCTGCACTGCGGTGTCGGCACGAGGAGAAGAAACATGCCTCAATGGCAAAGAAGCCATGCTAGGTGCAGCTTGGCTAGCAGACAACGCCGCCGCGCTGAATATAAGAACAGAGGCCTATAAGAAAACAATCACAGAACATGAAAGAAAAATGGAGGGTAATGAGCATAAAAACTTACCCAGAGATGATCGGGTCACGCGGGATGCGACGAGTGACCCGGCGCCCAGTGGCTTTGCGAGTTTGGGATAACGTGGCAGCAGGAGGAGCAGCAGGATCAACTCGGCGCTTCTTTGAAGGCTGAGTGCTAGAGGAGGACCCGTGTTACTTACTCGACTTGGCGGCGGGGATCTTGCCGACTCCTCCCACAGCGAGAGGGGGAACCTCATATACCTGGTCAGCTGCATAAGTAAATGACGAGCTCATTCGGATAAGTCAGAAAGTTAAGGTCAAAAGACAAGTACCTCTCGAATTTCATAGTCATCATCATCATCATCGTCAGACCAATCTCATAAGGGGTTTCGAGTAGAGGTCTTACCCGGAGTAGAGGCAGCAGCATGTGGGATTGGCATGAAGCACTCCAGGTCGAACTCATCTTCATCAGAGTCAGAGAGATCCTCATAATAGCCCCTAGAAGGGATAGTACTGTCATCAACCTGGTGAACGAGATTCTGCGGAAGACAAACATAATGAAATCAATAAACAAACGGAACAGCAAGTGAACAAAAGAAGAGCTATATCGGCTTGAAGATGACTCAGACACTTACCCAGGGGACAGGCCTATCCCGGTTGAAACGGGGGCAGCTCCAGGCCCATTTTTATGCCAAGGTCAGCTTGAATATCGAGCTGACTTGGCGGGCCATAGAGTCGTTGGTGATCTCCAACGTGGAGTGCCAGGTAGGATCCTGCGAGCTGCTCATGAAGCATATCTTGTGGCTTCTGCCTTGGATGGGGCTGACTCGGCATGCGATAAAAGCACACATGAGATCCTCCTTAGTTAAGTGGAAGTTCTCATCTGGCGAGAGCAGCCTCTCCAGGATCCCATGGGCCTCATTCACCGTGGAATTCTTGTCGCGCGGGTCAACCTTCCAAAACTCCTTGCTAGGAACCTCGCCCTTGAAGGGGAAAGCCGGATGTAGTCGTTGGACCCGCTGTTTTTGACATTGAAAAAGGTTATATGCCATTTCTTGCAAGAATTTGAGCCGGTGACCCGAGGAAAGATCGACTCTTTCCTGGGCGTGATACTAGAGGCACCGCACCTAGTGGGCCTTTTCTCGGCGCGGGGAACGCCGGGATCGGGCAAAACTTGGATCCTAAAGTTAAAATACTTGGCCCAGAGAAGAACAATGGGCCAAAGACCGAGATAGCCCTCGCAGGCAGAAATGAAGCAAGATAAAGAACCAATCGCGTTGGTAGGAAGATGGTGAGTTTCCAGATGGAAGGTGTAGAGGAAAGAAACAAAGAAGTTGCTAACAGGCAAAGCAAAACCCCGCTCAAAGTGTGAGAGGAAAAGTACCCTCTCATTATCCTCGGGCTTGGGAGTAATCTCACCAGAAGGGAGGCGACAGTTAACCTCAAGCGGGATGCGCCTGGTAGAGCACAACCACTCGAGTTCATCCGCTGAGACCTCCGAGCCCTCCCAGCCGCCGCGCTCGCCAGCGGCGACCTCGTGCTCCTCTGCCTCCTTACCAGCGTTGCGAGCGTCCATGATGTCGATTGGTTCTGGATCTTCCGCTGTTGGAAGAGGCTTGCTGGAGGAGCGAGGACCCATAGTAGAATCGAAAGGGAAAGAAAGGAATCGCAGGAGAGAAGCAGCAGGAGAAAGGAACCGCAAGGAGGTAGTTGGGATTTTGGAGGCGCGAGGAAGAAGAAGAGGGCAATGGGGAAACTGAACGGGTGAAGGAAGTTAAGTTCCCCTCACCCCTACTTAAGGGGAGTAAAAACCCAAGCGTGGGATCCTCCTGTGCTGTGTGGCCATCCTGTGGCCATGTATCCGGCCGAGCGAGCGTATCAGCGAACGCCATGTGTAGGCGATACATGGAAATTCCACAGCCACGTCACGCTGCACAGGACACGTGGCACAGAGCGATGGGACTGCCATAGTGACGGGGAGTTACTGCGCCGCCGTCACTGTGCGGTCCGGATTTGGGACAAAATTTGAGGCAGGTCATCATGATTACGAGCTGTCAGTGACTAAGGCAAACAAAAAATGACTCGGCATCGTCCAAAATGACTCAGCACGAGGCGAAAATGAGCCAGAAAGTCAAATATGCGGCTCGAAAAGGGCAAAATAGACTCGGCAAAGATCGAGATTACGCCAACCAGTGCGCCCTAAGCAGTAAATGCTGACAGAAAGAGAAGTTCCGAGCACATTAAAGGAACCTGGAGATGCCTAATAGCAAGAACTGCTAGGCCTCACCAGCTTCAGGGACTAATGTCAGGGGAATAACCCCCGGTAGGGTCATAAGGGATAAAACGTTGCCTAGCTTGGCTTATGCCGAGAGAAGAATAAATCTGGCCGGGTAAGAAGGTAATGTACGGACGACATAAGAATTATGTCGGCCCGTATAAGACAAGTTTGTTTACCTTGCAGGAAGCAATGTGCCGAGTCTCACGAGGGAAGGCCGAGTCGGAGAGGACGCGTGGAAGCTTTCCGAGTGAGGTTCATGAGGGACCACAGTAAAGCACGGTCAAAAGAGAAGGGCGACGCCGGGTGACACAAAAGGGGTCGGGTGATGCCTAAAGCGAGGGCTGACGTACAAAGTCATTGTATGACGCCAAAAGAACTAGAAACTACGTATGAGAAGACCGTTAGCTGTCTAGCTTTATGGACTGGGTCGACGGGCTCAGGGCTAGCCCATGACCCGACCCGTACAGTGAGGAACAAGATCCAAACAGTAACCCTAGGACCCAAAGGGGTGTAACCTAGCTGGCCTTCGCCTATATAAGGAGGGGCATAGCTAGGGTTTGAGGAGGTTGGACCAAGTAGGAAACTAGTGCCCTGAGGCTTTGCTCAAACAGCTCAAGGATCACTTGTAAACTACTAGTATCAATAAAAATCCTAAGTGTGGAGAGTTCATATTGTTCTTCGTGCGCGTCTAGACCGTGCACTCCCTCCCCGGTTACCACAAGCGTCCATTCGGCCCCCAATTTAAGCCTACCCATGGCATCTGCCGTGACACCACCACGACAAGCTCAAAGCTAATGAGTACCATACTTTCAGCATTTGGAAGCCTTTCAAACTTTTCAAAACCTTTTCACTTCCTTGTTGAGTCACCACTTATTCTATGAGAACCTTCTCGAGAGCATAGTTGTCAGTCTTAGTGTAATATGCTTGTCCCAAAACTTGGTTAATTATGTCATTACTTTCATGCTTATATCTTTGATATCTTTACTTCTAGTCTTCACTTGAACTTCACAGGTGCCTTGGCATTTATGTTTTGCTCCACAATCAAAGGCAAGCGAGATACCACTCTATCATACCTTCTTATGAGCATTGCAATGTTGCTTATGTTTATGTTTCATGCTGCTTATTATTATTGTGTTGGAATGTCTTCATAGCTTGCAATGACTATTGAGTAGACTTAGTTGCATACTCCTTATTATGAATTGTCTAAGTATCTACTCATGTGCTGAGAATATTTACATCATATGAAGCAAATGTGTTCGTGAAATTTTCTTTTATCGCACTCAGTTTTCAACTAAATTGCTTGAAGACAAGCAATAAGCTAAGCTTGGGGGGAGTTGATACATCCAAAACGTATCTACTTTACCACACACTTTTGCTATTGTTTCTCCTATAAACTTGTGTGATTTGGATACAACTAACACGGACTAACGCTGTTGTCAGCAGAATTGCCTTGGTGTCTAGTTTTTGTGCTGAAAATCAACTTTCGGGAAAAATCTCGGAAAATATGGCAAAACTCCTATTTTACCAGAAGACTCACGCAGCCAGAAGATGAGACGGAGGAGGGCCACGAGGGGCCCACACCCCCTGGCCACGCGGGCCAGCCAGGTCGCGCCTCGGAGGGGTGTGGCCACCTCGGGCACCCCCTCGGCCTCCCTCTTCGCCTACATAAATCCTTCTGGCCTAAAACTAGAGGGAGGTTCGACGTTTTTCCATAAGGAGTTCCACTACGCCGCCATCACCATAATCCGCGAATCGGAACCAGAAACTCCGTTCTGGCACCCTGCCGGGACGGGTAATTGGAGAAGATCATCACCATCATCATCACCGACGCCTCTCCATCAACCATCCATGTTTCCCTCATCCATGAGTGAGTAATCCCCCACTATAGGCTATGGGGATGGTAGGAATTGGATGAGATCTATCATGTAATCGAATAAGATTGTTAGGGCATGGTTCTTAGTATATTTGACTTTGTTGCAACTTGTTATGCTTAATGTTTGTCACTAGGCCCGAGTGCCATGATCTCAGATCTGAACTTGTTATTGATTCATGATGATAGTATTGTTTGTGATCTTATCTGCAAGTTGTGTACACATATCATTGTCTGGAACCGAAGGCCCCGAAGTGACAAAAATTGGGACAGCCGGAGGGGATGGCTATGATATGAGGATCACATGTGTTTACGGAGTTTTAATGCTTTGCTCTGGTACCCTATTAAAAGGAGTACCTTAATTGCCAGTAGATTCCCTTTAGGCCCCGCTGCAACGGGCTGGCAGGACAAAAGATGTTGTACAAGTTCTCATTGCGAGCACGTATGATTGTATATGGAACACATGCCTATGATTGTTTAGTACTTAGATGCTTATTCTTATTTATCTGCAAATGCCTTAGATCTTGAAGTTACATGAATAGTATCGTCCATGCAATGCCTGTTCATCCATCCATATGCCTACCGCACTCAAATCCTACTGTTTGCTACTATTGCCTTTGTTTCACTTCTGCTGTTACTTTTTTATTGCTACTACAAAACTATTGCTACTGATAAACTACTGTGAGCACGACTATTTCCAGGTGCAGCTGAATTGACAACTTAGTTGTAAAGGCTTATAAGTATTCTTTGGCCCCTCTTGTGTTAAATCAATAAATTGGGTTATACTACCCTTGAAGAATGTTGCGATTCCCTATACTTGTGGGTCATCAAGCTACATCGGCTAATGAATAACCTGTCCTTCAAGGTCATGGATGCACTGTTTTACCTTGTCTACCTAGAGTACTCCACCATTCACTTCCAATTCCACCTGGCTATGCGTGTGTTTCGGTGGATGACCTAGTGGAGGATCATGAGGACCTAGAGATTGACATCACTACACCTGAAGGCCATAGAAATGGGAGATGCCAAGCGCCATATCATTCTATGGCAAAAGAAGTACATAAAGTTTCCAGTCTCGGTGCCAAGGTTGACGGCTCCGAGGAATCCAAGTCCACCCTTCCCCCCACGATGATCGTTAACCTCCAAGTCAACCACTCCTCAACGAGAGGGAAGTCGATCTCCGCTGATGAAAAACAGAAGGCCGCCGCTCCCCCACGCCCCACTCAGAAGAAAGGTAGTACGGTGAAGATAGTCGACATCCCGTCGGCTCTTTCCGAGAGACCTTACGACATGACTAATGAGTAAAACACAACGGAAGTGGTGACTACAATAAGGCTTTTTTGTAGCAAAAAAGCCCGAGCTAAAGAAGGTATTTAGTGAAAAAATCAAAAAGTGGGCTAAGTACTTTATTGAGCAACCATCCCAAATATCGATGAATCTGGAATCAGACTATGACCGCGTAATCAAGCATGTGCCAGCAAGTCTAAGCAGAACAAAAAAGTGCAAAAAGCGGGAAACAAATTGCACAGCTTAGACAACAGAAGATTCAATTGGTCACCCCGTTCATAGTGAGTTCAGATATCGACAAGGTCTTCACAGCCGATATGGATAAGGACATGCAATTATTGGACCCCAAAGCAATGGGTTTAGGGCTTAACATAAATTAAAGACAACCATATGGCTCCTGCCGGTTGCCAACTTACAATAAGGAACATTGCATACATCAATTATAATCACAATCATGGCCATATCACATCACTGCACACCCCTGCAAAACAAAGTTAGACGCCTCTACTTTCTTTGCATATTTTACGTGGTTTAGGGCTTTCAATAAGTGTCGTTCTAACTTACGAACAAGAACCACAACATTGATACTAGCATTGTTGATCACCCGTTGTAAATTGGATATTAACTATGCTAGGAGAAACAGGCACCCGCAAAGCCACTTATGCAATACAAGTTGCATGTCAAGCGTGGAGCAAGTCTCATGAACGATGTCATGTAAGGTTAGCCCGGGCCGCTTCATCCCAACATACCGCAAGATGCAAAGTACACAAGAAGTAATCGATAATAAAAGCATCAACGCCCACAATGACCATTGTGTTCTACTCGTGCAACAGATCTACATATAGACACGGCTCTGATACCACTGTAGGGGTTCGTAGCATGGAAAACAAAAAATTTCTATCGCATACAAACAAACAAGCCAAGATCTATCTACTAGATTATAGCAACGAGTCGATGGAATAACTTACCCTCGAAGATTCCAAAGTGTTTAACGAGAGCGGATTCTCGTGGGTGATGTAGTCGTACTCTTCCCGATCTCAAGATCGTGTAGACGATCCTTCCGGCGCTGCGTTCCGGCAGCGCTCCCGCAGTCGGTCACACGTTCGGTACTTGACGAAGACCTTCCTCTCCCTTGTTCCAGCAGGCAGCGGAGGTTGTAGCACTCTCCTCGTGATTCCGGCAGCACAACGGCGTGGTACCGGAAGTAGAGGGGAGATCTCGCAGGGCTTTGCCTTAAGCCGGAGCGAGTATGGTGGAGTATGAGAGAGGGCTATTAGTGGTCTAGGGATTAGACACACCAATTAGAAGGCTCTAAACCGAAGGCTAGGGCAATTAGAAGCTCTAAACCAAAACGGCTCTAAACCGGAGATTAGAGGATAGGAACTTGTCTGTCTAGAGGAGGAGGCCCTGCCCCTCCTTTTATGGGTGGAGGGTGCGGACAAGGGGAGGGGAGTCCCTCCCCAAGTCGGCCTTGGTTGGCACGCCGGCTTGGGGAGGAGACTCCTCCCCCAAGTCGGTTCCCAACTCCTCTTGCTTGTTTCCCACAGTTTCTTGTTTTAGCCGTTTGACTTTCAAACTGGACATTTGACTTTTCTGTTTTAGGATTCAATTTAATCCTTTATTTGGAACAGCAAGAACACTTAGTACATGATGCAATCATTCCAATATGTAATGACACATTCATGTACCCCTCCCCCCCTCCCGGAGTGCCGGACATTCCGGAACCTTCTAGAACATTCACCGGAATCATTTCCGAACTCCGAAACGGGACTTTCCTTATATGAATCTTATTCTCCGGACCATTCTGGATCACCTCGTGATATCCCGGATCCCATCCGAGACTCCGAACAACATTCAGTCTCTTTCTCATAATACCATAACTACTCAAAACAACGTCGAATCCTTAAGTGTGTCTCCCTACGGTTCGTGAATTATGCGGACATGATCGAGACACTTCTCCGAACAATAACCAATAGAGGAATCTGGAAATTCATATGGCTCCCACATACTTCTACGATTACTTTGCGATCGAATGAACCACTTACATACGATACCAATTTCCCTTTGTCTCACGATATGTTACTTATCCGAGGTTATGATCGTCGGTATCTCTGCATACCTAGTTCAACCTCGTTACTGATAAGTACTCTTTTCTCGTTCCCGTGATATGTGATCCCTTGTGAGCCAGTCACATGCTTGCAAGCTAATTGGATGACATTTCACCGAGAGGGCCCAGAGAATATCTATCCGTCATATGGATGGACAAATCCCACTCTTGATCCATGTGTCTCAACCAATACTTTCCGAACACTCAATGCCACCTTTATAGCCACCCAGTTACGGTGTGGTGTTTGATGTCATCAAAGCATCCATCCGGTAAAGGTGATATGCATGATCTCATGGTCGAAGGAATTAGGTTACTATGTGTCAGAAAGCATATAGCAATTGAACTATTGAAATGACTTGATCTTTATGCTACACTTATCTATAGGAGTATGTCCACCATATCATTCTCCTAATGATATGATCTTGTTGTTGATAACATCTCAATGTTCATGATAGGGAAACCACAATCATTTATCAACCAACAAGCTAGTGAAGTATAGAGGCTATACTAGGGACTTCAAATTAAGTTTACAAATCACACAAGTATTAATGTTTCCTTGTTAATACTATTATAGCATGAATGTAAACATTTATCATAAACACAAAGATATAATAATAACTACATTTATTATTGCCTCTAGGGCATATCTCCAACAGTCTCCCACTTGCACTAGAGTCATCTAATCTAGATTACATGGTAATATACCGAACACCCATGGCAGTTTGGTGTTGGTCATGTTTTGCCCTCGGGAGAGGTTTAGTCAACGGATCCGCCACATTCAGATCTGTGTGTACTTTGCAAATCTTTATATCCCCATCCTGGATATGTTCTCGAATAGCGTGAAAACATAGCTTGATATGCTTCAGCTTCTTGTGTGACCTTGGTTCTTGCGCATTGGCTATGGCGCCCATGTTATCACAGTAGATAGACATTGGGTCCAGCGCACTAGGAACCACACCCAGCTCTGTAATGAACTCTTTCATCCATATCGCTTCTTGTGAAGCCTCCGAAGCAGCCATGTATTCCGATTCAGTTGAAGATCTCGCCACAATGCTTTGCTTTGCACTCCTCCAGCTAACTGCTGCACCATTCAAAATAAATACGTATCCAGATTGTGATTTAGAATCATCCGGATCGGTGTTCCAACTAGCATCGGTGTAGCCATTAACAACGAGCTATTCATCACCTCCATAAGAAAGAACCATATCCTTAGTTCTTCTCAAGTACTTAAGGATGTTTTTGACCGCTGTCCAATGATCCACTCCTGGATCACTTTGATATCTGCTAGTTAAAATAACAGCATATGCAATGTCGGGCCTAGTACATAGCATGGCATACATTAGAGATTCTATGGCTGATGCATAGGGAGTCTTACTCATCCTTTCTCTATCTTCTGCCGATGTCGGACTTTGAGTTTTACTCAAGATCGTATTGGGCAACATGGGCAAGAACCCTTTCTTGCTTTCTTCCATTCCAAACCTCTTTAGAACTTTGTCCAAATATGTACTCTGTGACAATGATATTTGGCGTTTCGATCTATCTCTGTAAATCTTTATGCCTAATATGTAAGCTGCTTCGCCAAGATCCTTCATTGAAAAACTATTATTCAAATATTCTTTGACACTATTAAGAAGGTCTACATCATTCCCAATCAACAATATGTCATCCACATATAGTATTAACAATGCTACAGAGCTCCCACTCACTTTCTTGTAAATACAAGCTTCTCCATAAGTTTGCATAAAACCAAAGCTTTTGATTACCTTATCAAAACGTTGATTCAACTTCGGGATGCTTGCTTCAATCCATAAATGGACCGTTGAAGTTTGCATACCTTGTTAGCATCTTTAGGATCGACAAAACCTTTGGGTTGCATCATATACAACTCTTCATCAATATCTCCATTGAGGAATGTTGTTTTGACATCCATCTGCCATATCTCATAATCATAATATGCAGCGATTGCTAACATAATCCTCACAGACTTTAGCTTCGCTACCGGTGAGAAAGTCTCATCGTAGTCAACTCCTTGAATTTGTCGAAACCCTTTTGCGACAAGTCGAGCTTTATAGACAGTAACATTACCATCAGCATCTGTTTTCTTCTTGAAAATCCATTTGTTCTCGACAGCCTTTCGGCCATCCGGTAAGTCCACCAAAATCCATACTTGGTTTTCGTACATGGATCCAATCTCGGATTTCATGGCTTCTTGCCATTTATTGGAATCTGGGCTCATCATTGCTTCCTCATATGTCTCTGGGTCATCGGTGTTGTCCACCAACATGACACTCATAACGGGATCATACCAATCTGGAGTGGTACGAGTTCTCGTTGACCTCCGAGGCTCTGTAGCAACTTCAACCGAAGTTTCATGATCACCATCATTAGCTCCCTCTCTTATTGGTGCAGGCACCACAGGAACTTCTTCCGGTACTGCGCTACTCGCAATTTCGAGAGAAGGTTCGACAACCTCGTTGAGTTCTACTTTCCTTCCAGTCACTTCTTTCGATAGAAATTCCTTCTCTAGAAAGGATCCATTCTTGGCAACGAAGGTTTTGCCTTCGGATCTATGATAGAAGGTATACCCAATAGTTTCCTTTGGGTATCCTATGAAGACGCATTTTTCCGCTTTGGGTTCTAGCTTGTCCGGCTGTAACTTCTTTACATAGGCTTCGCATCCCCAAACTTTAAGGAACGACAATTTAGGTTTCTTCCCAAACCATAATTCATACGGTGTTGTTTCAACGGATTTAGACGGTGCCCTATTTAATGTGAATGCGTCTGTTTCTAATGCATAACCCCAAAATGATAGCGGTAAATCTGTAAGTGACATCATAGAACGAACCATATCTAAGAGAGTTCGATTACGACGTTCGGACACACCATTACGCTGTGGTGTTCCCGGCGGGGTCAATTGTGAAAGTATTCCGCATTTCTTCAAATGCTCGCCAAACTCGTAACTTAGATATTCACCTCCACGATCAGAACGTAGAAATTCAATCTTCTTGTTACGTTGATTCTCTACCTCACTTTGAAACTCCTTAAACTTCTCGAAAGTTTCGGACTTATGTTTCATGAAATAGATATACCCATATCTACTCAAGTCATCCGTGAAGGTAAGAACATAACGATAACCACCGCGCGATGCTACACTCATTGGACCACACACATCGGTATGTATGATTTCCAATAAGTCCGTAGCTCGCTCCATCATACCAGAAAATGGAGTCTTAGTCATTTTTCCCATCAGACATGCTTCGCATCTTTCAAGTGATTCAAAATCAAGTGATTCAAGAAGTCCATCGGAATGGAGTTTCTTCATACGCTTCACTCCAATGTGACCAAGACGACAGTGCCACATTTAGGTCGAATTATCGCTTGATTTCAAACGTTTAGCCTCAATGTTGTTGATATGTGTATTTCCACTATCGAGATTCAATAAGAATAGACCATCTATCAAAGGTGCATGTGCGTAAAACATATTACTCATATAAAACGAACAACCATTATTCTCGGACTTAAATAAGTAACCGTCTCGCAATAAACAAGATCCCGATATAATGTTCATGCTCAACGCAGGCACCAAATAACAATTATTTAAGTATAAAACTAATCCCGATGGTAGATGAAGGGGTAGCGTGCCGACCGCGATCACATCAACCTTTGATCTGTTTCCCACGCGCATCGTCACCTCGTTCTTCGCTAGCTTCCGTTTATTCTGCAGCACCTGTTTCGAGTTACAAATATGAGCAACCGAACCAGTATCAAATACCTAGGCACTACTACGAGTACTAGTGAGATACACATCAATAACATGTATATCAGATATACCTTTCTTCTTGATGTTGCCGTTCTTCAAATCCGCCAAGTACTTTGGGCAATTCCGCTTCCAGTGACCTTCTCCCTTGCAGTAAAAGCACTCAGTATCAGGCTTAGGTCCAGCCTTGGTCTTCTTCGCCGGTGTGGTAACTTTCTTACCACCCTTCTTGAAGTGTCCCTTTTGCTTAGACTTGCCTTTCTTGAATTTGGTGGTCTTATTGACCAAAAACACTTGGTGCTCTTTCTTGATCTCCACTTCTGCAGATTTCAACATGGCAAAGAGTTCTGGCAACGTCTTGTTCATGTTCTGCATGTTGTAGTTCATCACAAAGTTCTTGTAACTTGGTGGTAGTGATTGGAGGACACGGTAAATCCCCAAAGCATTAGGAATCACAATACCTAAGCTTTGAAGTTTGTTTGCGTGCCCAGACATCTTAAGCACATGCTCACTGACAGAGCTGCCCTCTTCCATCTTGCAGTTAAAGAACTTTTCAGAAGCCTCATAGCTTTCAATTGCCGCATGAGTCTCAAAAATCAATTTGAGATCCTCGACAATATCATATGGGTCTGAATCCTCAAACCTTTTCTGAAGCTCCGATTCCAAACCATACAAGATAGCACACTGAACTATGGAGTACTGATTCTTCCGAGCGAGGTAAACATTCTTTACTTCATCGGGAGCATCATCTGCAGGTGGGTCACCCAGCGGTGCATCCAGCACATAGGTCAAATTACCAGCTGTGAGGACAATCCTCAAATTGCGGAACCAATCCGCGAAGTTGCTTCCATTGTTTTTCAACTTTTCTTTCTCTAGGAACGCATTAAAATTGATGGTAGGGGCTGCCATTGATCTACAACATATTTGCAATAGTTTAGACTAAGTTTATGACAAATTGAGTTCAAATTAATAATGAAATTAAACTAGGTGAACTCCCACTCAAAACAATATCCCTCACATTGTTTTAGTGATCACACGAACCAAATCCACCATATCAACACCGATCATCACGAGAGTTGACATAGTTTCAATGGCGAACAATCGACATGTTCATCATATCTACTATATGATTCATGCTTTACCTTTCGGTGATCCGTGTTCCGAGACCATGTCTGTACATGCTAGGCTCGTCAAGATCAAACCTTAGTTTCTGCATGAGCAAATCTGGCTTGCTCACGTTGTATACACTTGCAGAATCTAACACACCCGATCATCACGTGGTGCTTCGAAACAACAAGCTTTAGCAACGGTGCTAACTAAGGGTGAACACTTTATGACTTGAAATTGATGTGCATGAGGGATCATCTTATAATGCTACCGTCGTCTACTAAGCAATACAAGATGCATAAAGGATTAACATCACATGCAATTCAATATATATGTGATATGATATGGCCTTTCTTCTTTATGCTTCCGACCTCCATCTTCAAGCAAGAACATGATCTCCATCATCACCGGCATTGCATCAAGGTCAATGACGCTTCTCCATGGTTGTCGTCCACCGGCTTCAACTATTACAACTACTTTGAATAGACACGCGGCTCTTAACATAAATTAAAGACAACCATATGGCTCCTACCGGTTGCCAACTTACAATAAGGAACATTGCATACATCAAATATAATCACAATCATGGCCATATCACATCACTGCACACCCCTGCAAAACAAAGTTAGACGCCTCTACTTTCTTTGCATATTTTACGTGGTTTAGGGCTTTCAATAAGTGTCGTTCTAACTTACGAACAAGAACCACAACATTGATACTAGCATTGTTGATCACCCGTTGTAAATTGGATCTTAACTATGCTAGGAGAAACAGGCACCCGCAAAGCCACTTATGCAATACAAGTTGCATGTCAAGCGTGGAGCAAGTCTCATGAACGATGTCATGTAAGGTTAGCCCGGGCCGCTTCATCCCAACATACCGCAAGATGCAAAGTACACAAGAAGTAATCGACAATAAAAGCATCAACGCCCACAATGACCATTGTGTTCTACTCGTGCAACAGATCTACATATAGACACGGCTCTGATACCACTGTAGGGGTTCGTAGCATGGAAAAAAAATTTCTATCGCATACAAACAAACAAGCCAAGATCTATCTACTAGATTATAGCAACGAGTCGATGGAATAACTTACCCTCGAAGATTCCAAAGTGTTTAACGAGAGCGGATTCTCGTGGGTGATGTAGTCGTACTCTTCCCGATCTCAAGATCGTGTAGACGATCCTTCCGGCGCTGCGTTCCGGCAGCGCTCCCGCAGTCGGTCACACGTTCGGTACTCGATGAAGACCTTCCTCTCCCTTGTTCCAGCAGGCAGCGGAGGTTGTAGCACTCTCCTCGTGATTCCGGCAGCACAACGGCGTGGTACCGGAAGTAGAGGGAAGATCCCGCAGGGCTTCGCCTTAAGCCGGAGCGAGTATGGTGGAGTATGAGAGAGGGCTATTAGTGGTCTAGGGATTAGACACACCAATTAGAAGGCTCTAAACCGAAGGCTAGGGCAATTAGAAGCTCTAAACCAAAACGGCTCTAAACCGGAGATTAGAGGATAGGAACTTGTCTGTCTAGAGGAGGAGGCCCTGCCCCTCCTTTTATGGGTGGAGGGTGCGGCCAAGGGGAGGGGAGTCCCTCCCCAAGTCGGCCTTGGTTGGCACGCCGGCTTGGGGAGGAGACTCCTCCCCCAAGTCGGTTCCCAACTCCTCTTGCTTGTTTCCCACAGTTTCTTGTTTTAGCCGTTTGACTTTCAAACTGGACATTTGACTTTTCTGTTTTAGGATTCAATTTAATCCTTTATTTGGAACAGCAAGAACACTTAGTACATGATGCAATCATTCCAATATGTAATGACACATTCATGTACCCCTCCCCCCTCCCGGAGTGCCGGACATTCCGGAACCTTCTAGAACATTCACCGGAATCATTTCCGAACTTCGAAACGGGACTTTCCTTATATGAATCTTATTCTCCGGACCATTCCGGATCACCTCGTGATATCCCGGATCCCATCCGAGACTCCGAACAACATTCGGTCTCTTTCTCATAATACCATAACTACTCAAAACAACGTCGAATCCTTAAGTGTGTCTCCCTACGGTTCGTGAATTATGCGGACATGATCGAGACACTTCTCCGAACAATAACCAATAGAGGAATCTGGAAATTCATATGGCTCCCACATACTTCTACGATTACTTTGCGATCGAATGAACCACTTACATACGATACCAATTTCCCTTTGTCTCACGATATGTTACTTATCCGAGGTTATGATCGTCGGTATCTCTGCATACCTAGTTCAACCTCGTTACTGATAAGTACTCTTTTCTCGTTCCCGTGATATGTGATCCCTTGTGAGCCAGTCACATGCTTGCAAGCTAATTGGATGACATTTCACCGAGAGGGCCCAGAGAATATCTATCCATCATATGGATGGACAAATCCCACTCTTGATCCATGTGTCTCAACCAATACTTTCCGAACACTCAATGCCACCTTTATAGCAACCCAGTTACGGTGTGGTGTTTGATGTCATCAAAGCATCCATCCGGTAAAGGTGATATGCATGATCTCATGGTCGAAGGAATTAGGTTACTATGTGTCAGAAAGCATATAGCAATTGAACTATTGAAATGACTTGATCTTTATGCTACGCTTATCTATAGGAGTATGTCCACCATATCATTCTCCTAATGATATGATCTTGTTGTTGATAACATCTCAATGTTCATGATAGGGAAACCACAATCATTTATCAACCAACAAGCTAGTGAAGTATAGAGGCTATACTAGGGACTTCAAATTAAGTTTACAAATCACACAAGTATTAATGTTTCCTTGTTAATACTATTATAGCATGAATGTAAACATTTATCATAAACACAAAGATATAATAATAACTACATTTATTATTGCCTCTAGGGCATATCTCCAACAAAGTATTACTTCAAATCTTACTCGATACATATTCAAATGAACGAACTATTTTAGTTATACAATCAACACGCCCTCGAAAAATCTATCCTCGGTTTCTATTGTCTATACGTAATTTATTTCTGTAATTAAGGCTCTAGCTTAGCTAGCTCGTTCATTACATGCAATATATTATCCTGACTATATATCCTTTAGTACGCTATTATATTATGCAGAATGATGCTTGAATGCAAAAGAGCTAGAAAATATGACGTTGGGTTCATTGACGCATATATCATTAATGAATATATGTTACACAATCACCCCAAAGACGTTGAAGATGACTTGTGTAGGTTTTTAATTGAGCATAATTACGTTCAAGAAATACTATTTTCTTACAACTTCAAGTGAGTATTTCTGTCTTGTACACTTTTTTTTTTGCTTACTCGCATTAGGTGTAATTGACGAGTTATGCATGTCTGCTTATGTAAACGTCTGCAGGTTCCACTGGATCCATGCTAAACATTCAAGTTGATAAGTCCCTAGTTGATGTCCATGACTCATTAAGTTGGGACCAACAGAAGTGGAGCGACATGAAAGCAATGCTCAAGAAGTAACTTCAGCCATTATCGCATTATACCGGCCTATTTCGATCATTTTATAATATCAAGTAATTAATAACTCCTTTGTTCATTTTCTTTGTCAAGCAGGTGTTGGACACGGTTCAAGAAGAAAATATAAGGTCCATTCAAATATGAGCTAACTTATAAAACAGAGAAGGGTTTACAGCAGCCACCGGGGACTCGTTTATGCAGATTCTATGTTTGTGAGTACATTCACTATTTGACCAGTGAGTGGAGTGTTGATTCAATTTATATTCATAGTTTGTGAGAGAATCTCGAGTCAGAACAGTGCATACGAGTATTCAAGAGGAATTGGCGGGATTTTTTATGAAGGAGGTCCTTGATGAAAGGGAAGAATATTATGTGGAGGATGAGGAACTCAATATGATTTATTGATCTCCATGTAATTGATATGATATATCATCAATGACCATGTAATTTCAAACATTTCGTTCCTTTTGATATGATATATCAAATTGTATATGTATGCTTGCAGGAGATCGAATATTAATTATATATGCATCAACGTGTACTGTGTATGTAGTAGCGTAGAATATGTGTATGGAAAGGGAACGAAATGGAAAAAAACAAAATAAAAAACAAAACACAAAATCGTCTCGCGGGAGAGAAACACACAAATCTCTGTCGCGATAGGAACTTGTCTAGTCCCGGGTGGTGTTATGGCCCGGGACTAGAGGTCCTCCAGCCCCAGCCTTGTTGCCGCTGCCACGTGGTGGCCTCTAGTCCTGGTTCATAGAAAACCGGGACTAGAGATGGGGGCCTCTAGTCCCGAATTGGCAGTCCAGGTGTGAAACTCGGACTAGAGCCCGTATGTCCCGGGAACAGAGGCCCGTTTTCCACTACTGTATGCTTCAGCCATAGGGTCTATAATGTGTTCCATGCTAAGTACTTGACCAGATGTGGCCCTGGATCATAGTTTAGAGTGGTTGCACGCTCTGACAGCGCCGCCAGGTGCTCATCAATGGTTATCTCGCCATTAGCAGGAGCTCCAAACTCGGCTCGAACCTTCTTCATGGCCCTTATCACGAACATCTCAGCCTTGGGTAAGTTCTTTGCAAACAAGAAAGAACGTTAACAAAACAATGAAAAAGAGGCAGAGGGTAAGGACAGGAGTACAGTGAAAAGGGTAAGAAGTCACTACCGATAAAAGAGTTGATGGCTCCAAGCTTGCTTTGCCAAATCTTAGCCTTGGCCGGAAGAGCGTCCAGGTCCTGGTGCGCCGACTAAAACGCCAAGTTAGCCTCTTTGAGCAGCTAGTTGGTCTTCTCGGCATTGGCAGCGTGTTGGCCATCCTTCTCGGCAAGCTCCTCCCGCAGGCCCTTCACCTCGGACTGGTGCTTCTGCTCCATATCTGACATCTGCTTCTTCAGCCGAGTCAGCTCGTCTCGCTCTTTTGGAGCTCGATCCGGTGCTTCTCTTCTTATTCGAAGCATGCGACTCGTCAGTAACAGCAAGCTATCTCGGATACGTCAAGATAAAAAAGGAATAAGCATAAATGCACGGCGGAGACAAAATTTCCAAGAGCTTACTTTCAGCATCACTGATCTATAAGTGCAAAGCATCGATGGTAGATTGGGCAGAAGATGTGGAAAAACAATGCGAAAAATTCAAGGAGATGAAACAAGAAGGGTCTGCCGAATAAAAGCAAGATGAGTAAGGAAAAGTACCTTGGCCCTGAGCCTCAGCTTTTAGATCTTGGTGAGCGAGCTCAAGCTTTCCATACTCCAAGAGGAGATCCTGATGCACCTTGGTCCGCTTGTTGTGCGTAAGCTACACAGAAAAGAGATAGTCAGAAGGTGTGCGATCAAGCTTACAACCGAATAAGAGTTGGGTTCTAACTTAGATCTTACAGCCGACTAAGTTCCTTACTCGGCAGTAACCTCGGGGACTAGGGATCATGTATAATAAAAATATACTCGGTACACAAAAGAGTAAGAAAGTTACGAACCTTGTTCACTTCATCTGCTTTGGCCATCAAAGCGATGGCTTGCTAAGTCATGTCCGAGACAGCCTTGGGGCCCAGCTTCATCTTTTTTCTAGCACCAGAGCTTACCTCTTGCTCTCCAGCCGCGTTCCAGGCAACGGCGTAACGTCTTTAGAAGCAAGGACATTCCCGCTGAGCGTCCGAGTCAGGACCTTCCCTCTCTTTAGGGTAGTTCCCACCCCGGCACGGGTAGCAGCAGCGCTGGAATGCAGGCCGCCAGCTCTAGAAGCACTGCCAGATCCGGCAGCAGATTCGCCCAACTTACCAGCCAGAGCGGGTGCCGTTGTTGATGTTGTGGGCCAAATCTATGGAGAGGTGCGTGGGGCATGGATCAGAGTCAGCTGTTTGGCCAATGAGGGCTTGCTAGATGTGGAACAAGCCTAGCCTTGGGCAGCAGGCCAAGTCTGATCTTTGGCCAAAGAGGCAGCAGGAGCAGGTTTGGAACTACTTGGGGAAGAGGCAGGAGACGAATAAGCAGGATCAACAACATTCGGGGGCAACAACTGGAGCAACAGGTACACTAGAAACTGGAGAGCTAATATCAGGGGTCTTCTCGGCGCCGATACTGCTGGTACCGGGATCAAAATTCTATTCTAGTAAAACAACTAGGGAGCTAGGCAGGGTCTCCTCCGATGGGTGCGCCGCCAGGTCGGCCTCACTCTGAGACGCATGAGTCTCAGTAGTGGGGACAGTGACCCGGACGGGGCTCTGCACTGCGGTGTCGGCACGAGGAGAAGAAACATGCCTCAATGGCAAAGAAGCCATGCTAGGTGCAGCTTGGCTAGCAGACAACGCCGCCGCGCTGAATATAAGAACAGAGGCCTATAAGAAAACAATCACAGAACATGAAAGAAAAATGGAGGGTAATGAGCATAAAAACTTACCCAGAGATGATCGGGTCGCGCGGGATGCGACGAGTGACCCGGCGCCCAGTGGCTTTGCGAGTTTGGGATAACGTGGCAGCAGGAGGAGCAGCAGGATCAACTCGGCGCTTCTTTGAAGGCTGAGTGCTGGAGGAGGACCCGTGTTACTTACTCGACTTGGCGGCGGGGATCTTGCCGACTCCTCCCACAGCGAGAGGGGGAACCTCATATACCTGGCCAGCTGCATAAGTAAATGACGAGCTCATTCGGATAAGTCAGAAAGTTAAGGTCAAAAGACAAGTACCTCTCGAATTTCATAGTCATCATCATCATCATCATCGTCAGACCAATCTCATAAGGGGTTTCGAGTAGAGGTCTTACCCGGAGTAGAGGCAGCAGCATGTGGGATTGGCATGAAGCACTCCAGGTCGAACTCATCTTCATCAGAGTCAGAGAGATCCTCATAATAGCCCCTAGAAGGGATAGTACTGTCATCAACCTGGTGAACGAGATTCTGCGGAAGACAAACATAATGAAATCAATAAACAAACGGAACAGCAAGTGAACAAAAGAAGAGCTATATCGGCTTGAAGATGACTCAGACACTTACCCAGGGGACAGGCCTATCCCGGCTGAAACGGGGGCAGCTCCAGGCCCATTTTTATGCCAAGGTCAGCTTGAATATCGAGCTGACTCGGCGGGCCATAGAGTCGTTGGTGATCTCCAACGTGGAGTGCCAGGTAGGATCCTGCGAGCTGCTCATGAAGCATATCTTGTGGCTTCTGCCTTGGATGGGGCTGACTCGGCATGCGATAAAAGCACACATGAGATCCTCCTTAGTTAAGTGGAAGTTCTCATCTGGCGAGAGCAGCCTCTCCAGGATCCCATGGGCCTCATTCACCGTGGAATTCTTGTCGCGCGGGTCAACCTTCCAAAACTCCTTGCTAGGAACCTCGCCCTTGAAGGGGAAAGCCGGATGTAGTCGTTGGACCCGCTGTTTTTGACATTGAAAAAGGTTATATGCCATTTCTTGCAAGAATCTAAGCCGGTGACCCGAGGAAAGATCGACTCTTTCCTGGGCGTGATACTAGAGGCACCGCACCTAGTGGTCCTTTTCTCGGCGCGGGGAACGCCGGGATCGGGCAAAACTTGGATCCTAAAGTTAAAATACTTGGCCCAGAGAAGAACAATGGGCCAAAGACCGAGATAGCCCTCGCAGGCAGAAATGAAGCAAGATAAAGAACCAATCGCGTTGGCAGGAAGATGGTGAGTTTCCAGATGGAAGGTGTAGAGGAAAGAAACAAAGAAGTTGCTAACAGGCAAAGCAAAACCCCGCTCAAAGTGTGAGAGGAAAAGTACCCTCTCATTATCCTCGGGCTTGGGAGTAATCTCACCAGAAGGGAGGCGACAGTCAACCTCAAGCGGGATGCGCCTGGTAGAGCACAACCACTCGAGTTCATCCGCTGAGACCTCCGAGCCCTCCCAGCCGCCGCGCTCGCCAGCGGCGACCTCGTGCTCCTCTGCCTCCTTACCAGCGTTGCGAGCGTCCATGATGTCGATTGGTTCTGGATCTTCCGCTGTTGGAAGAGGCTTGCTGGAGGAGCGAGGACCCATAGTAGAATCGAAAGGGAAAGAAAGGAATCGCAGGAGAGAAGCAGCAGGAGAAAGGAACCGCAAGGAGGCAGTTGGGATTTTGGAGGCGCGAGGAAGAAGAAGAGGGCAATGGGGAAACTGAACGGGTGAAGGAAGTTAAGTTCCCCTCACCCCTACTTAAGGGGAGTAAAAACCCAAGCGTGGGATCCTCCTGTGCTGTGTGGCCATCCTGTGGCCATGTATCCGGCCGAGCGAGCGTATCAGCGAACGCCATGTGTAGGCGATACATGGAAAATCCACAGCCACGTCACGCTGCACAGGACACGTGGCACAGAGCGATGGGACTGCCATAGTGACGGGGAGTTACTGCGCCGCCGTCACTGTGCGGTCCGGATTTGGGACAAAATTTGAGGCAGGTCATCATGATTACGAGCTGTCAGTGACTAAGGCAAACAAAAAATGACTCGGCATCGTCCAAAATGACTCAGCACGAGGCGAAAATGAGCCAGAAAGTCAAATATGCGGCTCGAAAAGGGCAAAATAGACTCGGCAAAGATCGAGATTACGCCAACCAGTGCGCCCTAAGCAGTAAATGCTGACAGAAAGAGAAGTTCCGAGCACATTAAAGGAACCTGGAGATGCCTAATAGCAAGAACTGCTAGGCCTCACCAGCTTCAAGGACTAATGTCAGGGGAATAACCCCCGGTAGGGTCATAAGGGATAAAACGTTGCCTAGCTTGGCTTATGCCGAGTGAAGAATAAATCTGGCCGGATAAGAAGGTCATGTACGGACGACATAAGAATTATGTCGGCCCGTATAAGACAAGTTTGTTTACCTTGCAGGAAGCAATGTGCCGAGTCTCACGAGGGAAGGCCGAGTCGGAGAGGACGCGTGGAAGATTTCCGAGTGAGGTTCATGAGGGACCACGGTAAAGCACGGTCAAAAGAGAAGGGCGACGCCGGGTGACACAAAAGGGGCCGGGTGATGCCTAAAGCGAGGGCTGACGTACAAAGTCATTGTATGACGCCAAAAGAACTAGAAACTACGTATGAGAAGACCGTTAGCTGTCTAGCTTTATGGACTGGGTCGACGGGCTCAGGGCTAGCCCATGACCCGACCCGTATAGTGAGGAACAAGATCCAAACAGTAACCCTAGGACCCAAAGGGGTGTAACCTAGCTAGCCTTCGCCTATATAAGGAGGGGCATAGCTAGGGTTTGAGGAGGTTGGACCAAGTAGGAAACTAGTGCCCTAAGGCTTTGCTCAAACAGCTCAAGGATCACTTGTAAACTTCTAGTATCAATAAAAATCCTAAGTGTGGAGAGTTCATCTTGTTCTTCGTGCGCGTCTAGACCGTGCACTCCCTCCCCGGTTACCACAAGCGTCCATTCGGCCCCCAATTTAAGCCTACCCATGGCATCTGCCGTGACACCACCACGACAAGCTCAAAGCTAATGAGTACCATACTTTCAGCATTTGGAAGCCTTTCAAACTTTTCAAAACCTTTTCACTTCCTTGTTGAGTCACCACTTATTCTATGAGAACCTTCTCGAGAGCATAGTTGTCAGTCTTAGTGTAATGTGCTTGTCCCAAAACTTGGTTAATTATGTCATAACTTTCATGCTTGTATCTTTGATATCTTTACTTCTAGTCTTCACTTGAACTTCACAGGTGCCTTGGCATTTATGTTTTGCTCCACAATCAAAGGCAAGCGAGATACCACTCTATCATACCTTCTTATGAGCATTGCAATGTTGCTTATGTTTATGTTTCATGCTGCTTATTATTATTGTGTTGGAATCTCTTCATAGCTTGCAATGACTATTGAGTAGACTTAGTTGCATACTCCTTATTATGAATTGTCTAAGTATCTACTCATGTGCTGAGAATATTTACATCATATGAAGCAAATGTGTTCGTGAAATTTTCTTTTATCGCACTCAGTTTTCAACTAAATTGCTTGAAGACAAGCAATAAGCTAAGCTTGGGGGGAGTTGATACATCCAAAACGTATCTACTTTACCGCACACTTTTGCTATTGTTTCTCCTATAAACTTGTGTGATTTGGATACAACTAACACGGACTAACGCTGTTGTCAGCAGAATTGCCTTGGTGTCTAGTTTTTGTGCTGAAAATCAACTTTCGGGAAAAATCTCGGAAAATATGGCAAAACTCCTATTTTACCAGAAGACTCACGCAACCAGAAGATGAGACGGAGGAGGGCCACGAGGGGCCCACACCCCCTGGCCACGCGGGCCAGCCAGGTCGCGCCTCGGAGGGGTGTGGCCACCTCGGGCACCCCCTCGGCCTCCCTCTTCGCCTACATAAATCCTTCTGGCCTAAAACTAGAGGGAGGTTCGACGTTTTTCCATAAGGAGTTCCACTACGCCGCCATCACCATAATCCACGAATCGGAACCAGAAACTCCGTTCTGGCACCCTGCCGGGACGGGGAATTGGAGAAGATCATCACCATCATCATCACCGACGCCTCTCCATCAACCATCCATGTTTCCCTCATCCATGAGTGAGTAATCCCCCACTGTAGGCTATGGGGATGGTAGGAATTGGATGCGATCTATCATGTAATCGAATAAGATTGTTAGGGCATGGTTCTTAGTATATTTGACTTTGTTGCAACTTGTTATGCTTAATGTTTGTCACTAGGCCCGAGTGCCATGATCTCAGATCTGAACTTGTTATTGATTCATGATGATAGTATTGTTTGTGATCTTATCTGCAAGTTGTGTACACATATCATTGTCTGGAACCGAAGGCCCCGAAGTGACAAAAATTGGGACAGCCGGAGGGGATGGCTATGATATGAGGATCACATGTGTTTACGGAGTTTTAATGCTTTGCTCTGGTACCCTATTAAAAGGAGTACCTTAATTGCCAGTAGATTCCCTTTAGGCCCCGCTGCAACGGGCTGGCAGGACAAAAGATGTTGTGCAAGTTCTCATTGCGAGCACGTATGACTGTATATGGAACACATGCCTATGATTGTTTAGTACTTAGATGCTTTATCTTATTTATCTGCAAATGCCTTAGATCTTGAAGTTACATGAATAGTATCGTCCATGCAATGCCTGTTCATCCATCCATATGCCTACCGCACTCAAATCCTACTGTTTGCTACTATTGCCTTTGTTTCACTTCTGCTGTTACTTTTTTATTGCTACTACAAAACTATTGCTACTGATAAACTACTGTGAGCACGACTATTTCTAGGTGCAGCTGAATTGACAACTTAGTTGTTAAGGCTTATAAGTATTCTTTGGCCCCTCTTGTGTTAAATCAATAAATTGGGTTATACTACCCTTGAAGAATGTTGCGATTCCCTATACTTGTGGGTCATCAAGCTACATCGGCTAATGAATAACCTGTCCTTCAAGGTCATGGATGCACTGTTTTACCTTGTCTACCTAGAGTACTCCACCATTCACTTCCAATTCCACCTGGCTATGCGTGTGTTTCGGTGGATGACCTAGTGGAGGATCATAAGGACCTAGAGATTGACATCGCTACACCTGAAGGCCATAGAAATGGGAGATGCCAAGCGCCATATCATTCTATGGCAAAAGAAGTACATAAAGTTTCCAGTCTCGGTGCCAAGGTTGACGGCTCCGAGGAATCCAAGTCCACCCTTCCCCCCACGATGATCGTTAACCTCCAAGTCCACCACTCCTCAACGAGAGGGAAGTCGATCTCCGCCGATGAAAAACAGAAGGCCGCCGCTCCCCCACGCCCCACTCAGAAGAAAGGTAGTACGGTGAAGATAGTCGACATCCCGTCGGCTCTTCCCGAGAGACCTTACGACATGACTAATGAGTAAAACACAACGGAAGTGGTGACTACAATAAGGCTTTTTTGTAGTAAAAAAGCCCGAGCTAAAGAAGGTATTTAGTGAAAAAATCAAAAAGTGGGCGAAGTACTTTATTGAGCAACCATCCCAAATATAGATGAATCTGGAATCAGAGTATGACCGCGTAATCAAGCATGTGCCAGCAAGTCTAAGCAGAACAAAAAAGTGCAAAAAGCGGGAAACAAATTGCACAGCTTGGACAACAGAAGATTCAATTGGTCCCCCCGTTCATAGTGAGTTCAGATATCGACAAGGTCTTCACAGCCGACATGGATAAGGACATGCAATTATTGGACCCCAAAGCAATGGAGATTGCTAAACTAATCAGTATCACTATAGCGCAGGCCAAAGATAATGCTACCGGAGAAGGTATGTTTCTTGGTCAATATTTAGGCTATGAACAAACGCCAATGGGTGAGATATCATGGAATTATGTCAAAGGGCTGCCTCTGGTCAGTAATGAGGAGTACACGAGTCTATCAACACATATGGAATCTACACGACTGGTACATTGTGCAATCATCAAAGCAGCACTCGGAAGAAATGTTTTCCGTGGATGTTAGAGTAGAGTATTACTTCAAATCTTACTCGATACGTATTCAAATGAACGAATTATTTTAGTTATACAATCAACACGCCCTCGACAAATCTATCCTCGGTTTCTATTGTCTATACGTAATTTATTTCTGCAATTAAGGCTCTAGCTTAGCTAACTCGTTCATTACATGCAATATATTATCCTGACTATATATCCTTTAGTACGCTATTATATTATGCAGAATGATGCTTGAATGCAAAAGAGCTAGAAAATATGACGTTGGATTCATTGACGCATATATCATTAATGAATATATGTTACACAATCACCCCAAAGACGTTGAAGATGACTTGTGCAGGTTTTTAATTGAGCATAATTACGTTCAAGAAATACTATTTTCTTACAACTTCAAGTGAGTATTTCTTTCTTGTACACTTTTTTTTGCTTACTCGCATTAGGTGTAATTGACGAGTTATGCATGTCTTCTTATGTAAACGTCTGCAGGTTCCACTGGATCCATGCTAAACATTCAAGTTGATTAGTCCCTAGTTGATGTCCATGACTCATTAAGTTGGGACCAAGAGAAGTGGAGCGACATGAAAGCAATGCTCAAGAAGTAACTTCAGCCATTATCGCATTATACCGGCCTATTTCGATCATTTTATGATATCAAGTAATTAATAACTCCTTTGTTCATTTTCTTTGTCAAGCAGGTGTTGGACACGGTTCAAAAAGAAAATATAAGGTCCATTCAAATATGAGCTAACTTATAAAACAGAGAAGGGTTTATAGCAGCCACCGGGGACTCGTTTATGCAGATTCTATGTTTGTGAGTACATTCACTATTTGACCAGTGAGTGGAGTGTTGATTCAATTTATATTCATAGTTTGCGAGAGAATCTCGAGTCAGAACAGTGCATACGAGTATTCAAGAGGAATTGGCGGGATTTTTTATGAAGGGGGTCCTTGATGAAAGGGAAGAATATTATGTGGAGGATGAGGAACTCAATATGATTTATTGATCTCCATGTAATTGATATGATATATCATCAATGACCATGTAATTTCAAACATTTCGTTCCTTTTGATATGATATATCAAATTGTATATGTATGCTTGCAAGAGATCGAATATTAATTATATATGCATCAACGTGTACTGTGTATGTAGTAGCGTATAATATGTGTATGGAAAGGGAACGAAATGGAAAAAAACAAAATAAAAAACAAAACACAAAATCGTGTCGCGGGAGAGAAACACACAAATCTCTGTCGCGATAGGAACTTGTCTAGTCCCGGGTGGTGTTATGGCCCGGGACTAGAGGTCCTCCAGCCCCGGCCTTGTTGCCGCTGCCACGTGGTGGCCTCTAGTCCTGGTTCATAGAAAACCGGGACTAGAGATGGGGGCCTCTAGTCCCAAATTGGCAGTCCAGGTGTGAAACTCGGACTAGAGTCCGTATGTCCCGGGAACAGAGGCCCGTTTTCCACTAGTGTATGCTTCGGCCATAGGGTCTATAATGTGTTCCATGCTAAGTACTTGACCAGATGTGGCCCTGGATCATAGTTTGACTAGTCGTTTCCAAAGTAATGCAGGAATGGAACAAATTGATAGCAGTTAAGAGTATCCTTAAGTATCTAAATGGAACTAAGGAAATGTTTCTTGTTTTTGCAGGATGTGGAGAATTTTCCATAAATGGTTACATTGATGCAAGTTTTGACACTGATCCATATGACTCGAAATCTCAAACAGGGTATGTGTTTTTTGGTAAATGGTGGCGCATTCATCTAGAGGAGCGGGAAGCAATCCTCGGTAGCTCCATCTATGATGGAATCGAAGTAAACTGCTGCTTCAGAAGCAGTAAATGAAGCTGTGTGGCTAAGGAAGTTTGTCATTGAACTAGGAGTGTTTCCAAGCATGCAAAGCCCTATGAGCATCTACCGCGACAACACGGGGGGGGGGGATAGCGAATGCGAAGGATCGGAGGTTCTCCTCTGCTGCCAAACACATACTCCAGTGTTACCATGTAATATGGTTGCATGTCAGTGATGGTGACATTAGAATTTGCAAAGTACATACCGATCTAAATGTTGCAGATCTATTAATAAAGCCTCTTCTACGAGCAAAGAATGGTCAACACTAGGAAACTATAGGTGTTAGATTCTTGCCAAATGTAAACTAGTTTATTTGTACTCTAGTAAAAGTGGGAGATTGTTGGAGATATACCCTAGAGGCCAATAATAATGATGTTAGTATTGTTATATCTCATATGTTCATAATATTTTTATACCATGCTATAATTGTGTTAAGACAAAACATTAATACACGTTTTTATGTAAACAGACCAAGTCCCTAGTAACCTCCAGTCAACTACTCGTTGGTCAACCGATGATCGAGGTTTCCCAATCATGTACATTTATGTCAATTGACAACGGTGTCATGTCATTGTATGAATGATGTGATGAACACACACTTAACCACGGTATTGCAATGAGATCCAGTCATGAAGTTCAACATTGCCATAACTAGTAAAACATAGTAATTCAGTCATTTGACCGTGAGATCATATCTAATCACTATCTCACCGGAGGCTGCCTTGACTGCATCAACCGTCACACCATAACAGGGTGATCATAAAGGTGTCTCTCAGATATTTCAATGGGGTAGGTTGAGGCATATGCATCGAGATCAGGATTTTCCTATCTGACTGACAGATAGATACTCTAGGCCCACTCGGTGAGATTACATCTATGAAGTTTTGCAAGCATGTGACTAGGTCACGGGGATGTAACTTCACGGGAACAAGTAAATGTGTTTGTAGATAACAAGATCAAACTAGGTATAAATATATCGAGGATCAAATCTTGGACAATCCATGTATCGAAGAGAAAAGAGAATGAGACTCGACGTTTAAAGTTCAAGCGATCAAGTAATTCGTGAAATGAATGGGGGCTACCATGGTTTGCATATCCCACTGTTGGTCATTGATCAGGTTGATGTCGTGTTTGTGTATTTCCAAACCATAGGGTGGCACTCTTAAGTGTAGATTGTGCTTAGGATTGATCCGAGATTGTAAGAGAATAGAGTAGAGAGAACGAGAATCATTCCTGGAGAATCCGAGGTTGTTTGGAGGGGTTTAAAAGGTGTTTTCAAAGTGAAAGGAATTAAATAATGTGTATTTAATATAAGTTAATTATCAAACAAATATTTTTAATTAATTAAAAGGAGCATTACTAGGAAAATGGTTATCCATGGGTCTGATACCCGGTGGCGCATGTCGAAGGTGATGTGTCACTGATAAATACCTATAACGCACCGTTATGCCATGCGCCACTGACAACCCAACTATCAGTGGCGCATCCAGGAGGCATGCATCATAGATAAGTCTGAGTCATCCATATGTGTCCTTATAGATGATGCCTGACTTATTCGAGGCGCATGGCTTTATGATGCGCCACTGATAGTTGAGTTGTAAGTGCCGCACCATAAAGAAATGTGTCACATATAAACCAGGGCCATCTATAACTGGAAGATATAGATGATGCCAACTTATCTATGGCGCTTGGCTATGTGATACGCCACTGATAGGCCACTTATCTCTGGCGCACCACTGAAAGGGTGCGCCATGGGTAAGTTTTCAAAAATTCTTCTCACCTACATGTCAAAGCATGTTAAAATTTGAAGTGTTTTTTATTTTCTTTTATTTTTTGCATGACAGAAAAGGTGTAGCACATGTTTTCTGTAGTGTTCGAAGAAGTTCTGATTTCAATAGGTAGAGTTTTTGGAAAAATGTGATCGCTATATCCTTTGAACAAAATATATTTTCTCATATTTTCTGTACTTTTCATTGTCTAATAACTAGTAGTTGAAACCTTGTCGGCATCGTATGTATACATATGGTCTATGTGATGTAATATGCAATGGCTGAGTTATTAGGATGGTTCTGCACATACGTACTTCTGATAGCCGCAGCTACGGCTTCTGTTTGACCGGAGACACGTACTTCCTATGTCCCAAATTACTATGCATTCTATGTTTGGTCTCAAAGTCAAACATATTAAAACTTGTCCAAGCATATTCTACAAAATAGCAACATTTATAAAATCTATTACATACAATATAAAAGTATGTTTTATGGTAAGTCTAATTATATTTATTTCATATTTTAAATGTTGATATTTTTTCTGATATAAATAGTCAAAGTTTATAAAGTTTGACTTTAACTAAACCCAAAATCGCATAGTAAATTGAGACGGAGAAAGTATAACTATCGGAGTTGACTGTCAAAAAGTATGCGATGGAACCAACATCACACACGGTTAAAGTTTGTCTAATCATGTGTCATCAAAACACGAATGCACAAGTTAAATACTAGTTCCTCCGTTTTAAAATATAAGATATTTTAGATTTGTGAAGAAAATGTACCTAGACTATTTTTAGTGTGTAGATTCGCTCTAAACCTGAGTGAACCTACATACTAAAACTAGTCTAAATATATTTGCTTTACAAAGCTAAAACATCTTATATTTTAAAACGGAGGGAGTATGATAAACCGTGTGGGGTCGTAGATTAAAAACATGTGATTAAAAAAATTAATCGTGTGTGATCATGACCAGCACGCATACGCGCTGGACTTATTCGTAGTACTCCGCGTAATAGTACATACGCGCTGGACTTAATCGTGTGCGATGACTCAATCATTTCACACAACGAACCATATTTAATTGTACTCAATATCAGGATGCTGGAGTACGGATATTGCAAACGGTCCGTGTGCGATGACACATCTGATAGCCAACCCCAGCATGGTGACGATTCTATGAAAGTATAGGCACCGTGTACGACCCCTCTTCCTCGGTCTTATATTGCAAGTTGCTCTACATGCTAAGATTCCTCTACTCTCTCTGTTAGGGATTATAAGGCCTATATGGACCCTTTTAATAGATTAAGAAAATCAATAACTCATCCTCTTCGTTGCTACATGCATCAATAGTTACACATACATGAGAGAAAATAGAGAAAAAGAAGAACATGTATCGGAGGAGAGAGACTAATAAATAGGAGAGGATAAACTCTAATACAAGATGATGGTCCAACCCTATGAAATCATGGGTTGTCTTGCAAAAAGCTAGACAAGAAGACAAACTACCAAGTGGTCGGAGGAATGAATGAACACCTTTAAAACAACCAGATTCAAACAGATTTAAACAGCAACAAGACAATGCTCTTGGAACGTTGGATGGAAATCCACGGTGCACAATTACATGCGATGGCGCAAAGCGGCAACGTCGAATCTAGGACATTGATTGTTTGATGGGCGGCAACAAACACTTCAACACTTGGGCAACGCTACAGTTAAGTCAATGACAATGTTCTGTTGACATTTTGTCTTACTAGCTATAGGGTGTGAAAAGATAGGCTAGGGTTTGGTTTTTGTGCGGGGCGTCATTTTCTTGGGGACGATGCCCCACCCGGGAATAAATCTTCTCAAAATCTTGCCGCAAGTCGACCTATGCAAGGGATCTTGCACACTCGTGTACAATTGTTCGTTCCGTAGTTAGGTTCCCTTGAGGTTTTTGGCCAAGGGACGGAGGAGGCAACCTTCTAGGAGTTTGTTCTCCAGTTCTCTCCCTGTCTCGGTCGCACTTCCTTCGGTGTCGTAGCAGAGCTTGGAAATCATGTACAGGAGAAAAGTTGGTGAACCGCATAGGCATCCTTCGGAAGTGGAGCCAGACCGCGGGTTAAATAGGCAGTCTTGGGTCAAGTAGGGGTTCCGATGGCGAAAGATTCAACTCTCTTCAATTCCTAGACTTGGTCGGTGTTGATGGATGTATCTATGATGTGAGTTTAAGCACATGGATAATCCCTGATCGATGTTTTTGCAATGCTGAAGGTTTCTCCGCCTCTGGTGGTTCTCTCCATCAACTCAATAAAGCCAGTTACAACGATTCTCCTGCCTTGACATGTGTGAATCAGGGAGATGTCATATGCAGCTCCTAAGGCCTTCTTTTGTTTTTCTTCTTTCAAGGTGTTTTCTTCATTATCTCATGTTTTATCTAGGTTTCTCCTAAAAAATTATATTTGACTTCCTATGTTCAAAAATAAATGTCGCGGATTGTCTAGATATGCATATGCATGTATCTACTTACAAAAACGCTACTAAATACATGTGTATCTAGACAAACCTGCGGTATTTATTTGCGAATAAGAAAAAAGACTTTGAACTACTTGAGCAACCAATAACAGCAACTATAAAACCCTGATGCAAGACACAATGGGTGCGCACGGTTACCTCTTTTCCCCGAGAGAAACACGCATGAGATTAGGGTTCCCCCACCTCCCGTCGGCGCTGCCGAAGATCTTCCTCGCTTCTTTGGCATTCAGCCCATGGAGGCGGGGTGGATCTCACTTGTTGTCGGTGGAAGGACTCTGTTTTTCTGGTGTTAGGGTTAAGGTTTGGTAGGGTGGCTCTTAGATGGTGGCGCCGGTGCCTTGTTCGATAAAGTCTCTCTCCGGTTTTAGCCCCATCTCGTGGGAGACATCGAGAAGCTTGTGGGAGTGTTATGGTTCTTGAGGATATCTTCTGTCTGTGGGGATCTTCAAGGAGCTTCATTGAGGGTTTCCTCTTCCTCTTTGTCTCTGGGATAGATGTGGTCTTCTAGACCCGTTCGGCATCAACAACCTTTGGCCGGCTCAGGGAGGAGTGACAGCGGCGGCGCGTCATCGACACGGTCTAGAGGTTGAAGACGAAGGACATCTCAAGGATTTTTCATTGTAATTTTCGTTGTTGCTAAGGTGCTTTGTAGCTTCGCTTGATTCTTTTAATGACAGGGTATTTTCGCAAAAAAAAAACAGCCTTGAGTTTACCGAACTTCATCATAGAGTCCCTTGTCAAGAAAAACTGATTATAAAAATAAATCAAACGAGACATCACCGAGGTCACTCCAACGAACAAATAACACGTCTCTTATTAAAAATTGGTAACTTGTACGTGTAGCAGTCGTCTTAAGGTAAGCACGACAGGTGAGGAGGAAACGAGTGATCCTCCAATTTCTCATGGACGACGTAGGATGGGGCCCGGGCAGCTCTTTGTTATCTACCTTATTAAATAATTGACCCTCGCTTTGCTACCTAGGTTGGTCTTCCCAGTTCCCACCTATCGCTAATATACGAGCATGGCTACGTCAGATATACCCCACTGGATTGTAAGTAGAATGCAAATTGTAGTGCAAAACTGGCTTGTTGTTGCAAGCCGCATCTGCGAGTTAGAGATTATCTCGTTGTCTCGTTTATCATCGTTCAACAAACAAATTTTTTATTATTTGGAACAACTAATCGATGGCAACAACAAAGGAGGCCTGCAGCTTAGCGAAGGTACAATAAGATAATGTAAGCATGCTATATGATCTTAAGAATGTTTTAGCTGAGTTGGAATATAGATAATATATTAAGCACTACAGGAATGGGCGGAGACGCCGACGGCCGGGCGCTACGCCGATGTCCAAATGTCAGGGCCGTCGGCATAAACCGCGACCAGGCCGCCCTCCTAAGCAGCCGACGGTATAGAATTATCCTTGTCGTAGGATAGCCTACGCCGACGGCTGTCCTCGGCATAGCTATTTTTTCTTTTACCTTATTTATATTTAAAAAATCACAACTAAATGATTCTAATTTAGAAAAATATAAATAATATATTAAAATTTGCAGAAAAATAAGATATATCTATCTACACTTAAATATTAGATATTTATGTTGAATAAGATTCTTCATGCTTGCCGCTTTGACGATAGTTTAAAACGGGTATAAAAAATTAAAAACGATCTAAAGAATGCGAAACCTCCACGTGGTTTCATATTATGTGTAATATATGACATAGTCGGAAGTTATGGCTAGAAAAACAAATTTGCTATATTGATTATGTCTTTAAAAAACCTTCACAAAATGACCTATCTTATTCGAGGTTTCCAAGCTTTTGGTTCAAATGACCAATGTTATGGCTAGAATCAAGGCATAGTTTGTGTTAATGTGTCCATATTGTGCACGCATGTGCATCATGGAATGGCGAACAATATTGCAGGAGGAGGTTTTCCTTTTTGTCACACCAAAAAACCATTTTCCATTTTTCGAGCGCAAAAAACAGGGGCGTTTGTGAATCAACCACCAAATGGCAAATTCAAAATGCTACCACCCTATTTTTCAAAAATACTAGACCACCTTATATAGACAATGTCCCAACGGGAGGATCTCAAACCTTTCCATGCACTCCTTGTAAAAAAGACAAATTCTTGCCAAATCGGTAGAAAGTGGGTCAGATATGAACTACGGGTACATGATTTGATGAACATGATTTTTTGCAGAAAATATTTTTAGATCACATATGATATTTTATCAGAGATCCAATGAAAGTTTAGCTAGGTTTAGCCCTAATCTAAGAATCTTCATACCAGCCGTTTGATAAAGTTTGACGACAGTAGTTTAAAACGGGAATAAGAAAATCAAAAACGATCCAAACAATGTGAAACCTTCGCGTGGTCTCATATTATATGACATAGTTGGAAGAAAAAATATCAAACTTGGTCTATTGATTATGTCTAAAAAGAACCTTCACAAAATGACCTATCTCATTCGAGGTTTTCTGACTTTCGGGTCAAATACCAATGTGATGGCTAGAATCAAGTTATAGTTTGTGATAAATTCATATGGATATCATATTTGGATTCCTCTCATTTTTCTGATCAATTTAGACATATTATTTATTGAATTTTCATTTACGTATTTAAAGATATTAATTATTCCATATTAAATAGAAAAATACAAAAAAGTAAAATCATTATATTTTTATTTGAATTCAATAATATTTTTACTTATTCATTGTTGTTTACCTAAATAATTGTTTGTAATTTCAAAAAATTAAAAACATGTGACATAATGATATAAGAGTTAATATGATTGGTATCATAATATTGATAACTAGGTACAAATTTTTTCACGAAAACTGATTCAGAAGGAACGAAGAAGTTAAACGTGCTGGAGATGGAGTAGTGTGAGGGTGGGTGACCGACCGGAAAGTTTGGCCAAGACTACAATTTAATCAAAGATTAAGTGTAATTAGTGTTAAAAATGTTCTAAAGTGAGAGATTAAGGATTCGAACAATTCAAAGATAAAAAAAAATTGAGAAAAAAATTGAAAAAAAATAATTTTATTTGTCTGTCCGTTAGTCTATGCCGACGGGGCTATGCCGAGTACAAAGCCGTCGGCGCAGCCTGCACCGACGTCTTTTCTATACGCCGACAGCCTCCGTGCATGCGCCGAGAGAGGTTTTTGCCGAGGAAGCTACGCCGAGGGAAACCGTCGGCGTAGTCTACGCCGACGATTATATAGGGTACGCCGACGGCTTTTGGGCTTCGGCGTAGAGAGCCATTTCTGTAGTGAAGAGCTAACTATAGCACGTGATAAACGACAATTTATGAGATTATAAGTTGGGTCATATAAGCAGTACATCGTTATAACATATATCGTCAGCAATTAGCCTCACTATATTATCCTTACTCTTACAAACATGATCTTTGTATTATCCTGCGATAAGCGCACCTAGTAGAAATAAAACATTACATCACCGAGGTCAGTCCAACCAAAAACGCCAAATCTCTTTTTGCTTTCCTCGGTAATTACACCAAAAACCAGCCATCTGCTTCAAGACAACACATTGCACAACGAAACGATGAAACAGGTGCCAAACGCCGGAGAGCTAGAGGATACCAACAAACAATGAGTACCGAACGGGTGATCTGGTCGTCGTCCAGGTGCTGATGGGAGGGTGGTGACGTATGGACGGCTGATAAGAAATTGGGGCCATGACTCCTGGTCTGAATATAGGTTAGTCATATTGAAGAGAAACAGGGCCCGTCCGTACTAGTATAAAACCAGAGCGGGTTTCTGGTTTAGAATATAGATATATTAGTTGTATTTTATCTTAATTAGTACTCCTTTCAATCCAAATTAATTAACTCGGAATTCTATAGATACGGCCGGCTCTAAAATTTGCCTAAATACATCCCTATTTGCATCCAGATAAATCCGGATCAATTAATTTGGACCATACTAAAATACACGGCTATAAGCATGGCTGGCGATTGGTGAACACGAAACATCATAATTTGTGACGTGGAGATAACGTGCAATCTTCGTCTTCCCACCTCGTGTACCTATGACTAATCACCTAATTAGTCATTTCCCTCGTTCAGAAGAAAAGCCTCATTCGCTCAACACACCAAGGGTGAGGAGTTTGCAAAGCTGATCGTAATATTAGCGGATCAAGTCCATTCTGAAGCGTGCGAGAGCATCGCCGATCAGACGTAGGTACGTCCATACTATGTTGTTGTCTTGTACAAGGGGTGTGTTTTTCATCCTTCAATAATGGTTCCATTCATTCTACTACTCTGTTCCAAATCTTAAAGAGGTCGTAGTATTTAGCTAGCTATATGTTACATACTCATGTTTTTTCTTTATACATATATATGCAAGTAGTTCTGTCGAAGTAAAAGAAAACCCAGAGCAGATGTAGTCGACATGAGGATGGCCATTTACAAACATTACCACAGGTCTCAAGAAAGAGGTCTCACGCAAACCTGATCTCTTGTACGAGGGGGAGCTCACCACCTTCTGGGGAGCATACAACACCGTAACCTTAGGTGGACCTAGCTAGGTAGGCACCGCGATCTTAGAGAGGAGGATAGTGTATGGCATGGAGAGTAGGCGACGCAGGCACCCAGGGTCACGGACTTGGGATCTTCCGAAGATTTTTACTCTAAGATCCTTTTTGCACATACTTTGTGAATGTGTATCTCGGGCAAAACCGTAGATCATACTAGCAGACCAAAATAGGCTATCAATAGGTCTTATATTTTGGAACACGGATAATATATGCACGGTGTAATCTGATGTTCACTGAAGGCTCTCGATGAAATTGCTCTTGATATATTTGTTCGTCCTACATTGGCTGGCTCTTGCCGAGAGTCGTTTCAGACATGATTTTATTATTAAAAATAGTACAAGAATTTACTTGTTCATTAATGATTGTGGACAAAATTTTATTTAATTACTTTAGTATAAATGCTTAAAAGTTTTGTTAAGCACGGAAAAATTGTTATTACTTCTTAAATTATTTCGAGGTTTGTTCATGATATACCAAAGGACCTATTTTATTCATAAAGAGCATATATTAATATCGTGGAGATAACAATTACACCCAGCCTCTGCAACAACGCATTGCCCTAGCGGCCTTACGGATGCACACAACACAGAAAAAAGGAATTAGAAGTATAAAAAAGAAAATTCCCACTATAGAGAATGATTCCTCGCAGCAATGGCACTAACACTACCGGAACAACACCAATAGTCCAAGCATTATAATAGCAAAACAATGCCTTTAACAAGGCCCATTACCACCTTGGATTTTCACCTTCCAAGATAGGATTGTGAATCCTCATGTGTTGTCGCTCCCGCAAATAGTCATTGCTACAAATAACGAATCACGGAGCCAGTTCTTCATTACCATAAAGACTCAAATAACCGCTAGACCTCATATTCCTGCTTTCATGATATCCTCCATATCATACTTTACCATGGATCGTCTAAGACATGACATATGATGGTAACAGATAGTAGAGCGTCGAAACGCCCTCTATGAAACCAAAAGGCCAGAGAAAAACATGGGTAGCAGAGCCTTCCGAAATTCGCCTCTCCAGGCCAGCACAACGAGGATAGACATCAAGCAGATCTTCGTCTCCGTGTGGAAGAAACTACAGGACCACCTACTTTATTAGTATCGATGTAGCGGTCCCCACGTTGTCGTCTGGCTTCTAGCAATCATAACTTGTAGCAACGCCGCCACCTAGCGGTGGCCTAGCCTCCTCCATGGCCACGCCGCCACAACAGGCCTACAGCCGGGTCCAATCCACCTATCTCCTTGCCACCTGGCCGTGAGTCCACGAGCCCCCCGCATCTGCGAATGCTGCCGCCCACTGTCCGCGCCGCTTTGGCCCCGACCTCCCATCGCGATGGAAGGTCCACAAGGCGCACGAAGGGGGGTAGCCCGCCACCTTCAGAGGTGAGGCATGTCCGTGACCCCGAGTGCCGCGGCCGCATCGGCCGGAGAGGACTGCCGGAGAGAGCTTTGTAAGTTAAGGCCGGCAACTCCGAAGCCGCCCACGCACGGACCACCCTGGAGGTGGAGGGGAAGGGGACGGCGGCGGGGAGGTATGGACGACAGTGGCCTGACGGCTAGGGTTAGGGTCGGGAGCTCTCCCCAGGCCGCAAGTCCGTTCGGTCTGTTACCAAAGGACCTATATTATCTAGGATATTTATCTTCAGTTTGGAACTATAAGTTTGGGTACGTTTGGAACTTTTAATTTGTTTTCTGATCATATACGGTTAATTAGCCTGGCACGGAAGTGTAGCTTGCTAGCCATATGCATGGGTCATGTAGGAATGTTTAGTTTGCTCAATCGACAATGTGACTTACTGCCGGCCGGTCGTCAATGACGAGTTTTCTACATGCAATGCAGCGTCTGCTGTTGGAGGAAACGATAGCCCGTTAGGCGCCTCGGTTATATGTTGATATAGGATCGAAGAGTCTCATCCGTGGTTTACATAAAAGATAAAAGATTATCATTACGAAAGAGGAAGAAAGAAAGCTCCAATCACATATGTGGCCATTGGAGACAACCCTGCTAGTGTACTACACCATACGGGTTGTTTCAGCCCATACGTGTTGAGTACAATATTTTCTAACATCCCCTTCATCTAAGCCATGAAAGAAATGGAGAAGTAGAGATTACACTTGAATTCTTCAAAGGTCTTCACGAGTAATGCTTCTGTAAAACCAATAGCTAGCTGATCTTTGCTTGAGATGAGCTTGATCTCGAGTAACTTGCAACCCTTTCTCTCAGAAAGTGGAAGTCAATTTTAATATGTTTAATATAAGCATGAAAAAATGGATTTGCCGAGATATAGGTGGCAACAAGATTATCACACCATAAGTAGGGAGATGCACGAAGAGGCACCCCACGCTCACCAAGGAGTGCTTCAGCCCAGATGATCTCTGCTGTGGCATTTGCCATGGCCTTTTATTCAGCTTCGGTACTAGAATGGGAGATAGTAGCCTGTTTTATAGCACTCCAGAAGTAAACTTAGAACCACAAAATATTGCAAAGCATCCAGTGGAACATTTGTTGTCAGGATAGCCTGCACAGCCCGCATTAGAAAAACCACTAAGGAGAGCAGAAGAGGACTTCTGAAATGTAATTCCAAATTTGAGTGTACTTCGAACACATAACACAAGTTTTTTTGACCAGAGGAACACAAGTGTGGACACGTTACTGTAGTGCGCCAGCGATACATATGTAGTGAGTGAATCCTCAGCCCCAACTAGAGTACCATCAATGAGAGACAATTTTTTAGTGCTAGAGAGCGGTGTGGGAGATGTAGTAAAGTGGAGCATATCAACTTGGGTAAGTATACCGAATTTTTCTGAGATAATAGAAAACCATCTGAGGTTTTCTTTACTTCAATGCCCAAAAAGAAGTGTAAATCACCAAGATCTTTGAGATTAAAATTCTCACGCAAATCATGAAGAATGTCGAGATAGCCTGATCAGAGGAGATGGTCAAAATAATGTCATCAACATATATTAAGACAAACATGATGAAAACTCACTTGTTGTAGATGAAAATATACGTGTCAGCCTTGGAGGGAGTAGACCCGAGAGTAATGAACTTGGAGCTTAGTTTGGAAAACCATGCATGAGGAGCTTCTTTCAGACCATAGAGCGTCGTGTTGAGTTTGCTGATATGATGCAGAAGATTAGAATTTTCAAATTCAGGTGGTTGTTTCATGTAAGCATCCTCTTCCAGAACGCGATGAAGAAACACATTTTTGACATCCAATTGTCATAGGATCCACGCACGAGAGATTGAGAGTGCTAAGATAAGGAGAATAGTAGCAGCTTTGATAATAGGGCTGAAGGTATATTCATAGTTGATGTCACATTGTTGTTTGAAACCTTTTGCAACTAATCTTGCTTTATACCTATCAATGTTTTCATATGCATTTTTCTTTGTGTGATAGACCCACTTATAGTCAATCACGTTTTTGCTAGAACTAGAGGACACAAGATGCCATGTGTTATTATGAATAAATGCATCACACTCCTCTTGCATATCTTGGTGCCACTTAGCATCACTCAAGGCTTCAGAGATATTTCTTGATTCTCCCGTAGATGTTAGCATAACATAGAGAATTGTACCATTTTTTTGTAAATTTTGGAATGGGTTATACCTTTTTGGAATCGTATGCGAGGTGCAAGGCGCAGAAGGTGAGTATGTGAGCATTGATTAGAAAACAGATCGGATGAGGTGGACAAGCCTCGATGCCTACAAAGATGTCCTCCCGCGTCCCTAGACTACTCCCAGGCGTTTGGCCCACCACTGCACCGACTCTAAACGCGTGCCCTTTGCCATGCGCTGCACCGCCGCCGCAAGAACCGTTCTGGCCGGGACTGTCATATGTGTGCTTGAGTTGTCCGTTGCTTCCATCAACCAGACCGATGGCATCAGCGATCGTGCTCATACACATCACTTACAACTAATTTCATCGACTCAATCTTCAATCTGGCACTCCTCGAGCACATGTAACTGGACATGATCCATTCTCTAGATCAACGAACCGCAACCTCCGAACCTTGCCCTAATAACAATTTGTATCAGAGACCAGAGATACAAATCTTGGGTATAACATATTGCGTTTAGTCCCATATCAGTTGTGGGAGGAGACTGAGAGAGACTTATAAGACTAGTCTATTGGGAGGAGAGGACTCAAAGCTGGACGTAAGTCTTTGTTGGTCTCTGATTATTTGGGTCGAGATGCTTGTGAAATGGAGTCACACTGGTAATATATAGGTCAACATGTATATACATTTACTATATGTTTATTTATGATCATCTCCATTTTGTATTTCAGAAATGCTTGGGGTATCGGACGAAACGTTATTATGCCTAATCGCAGTGATGTTCACACTGGCCAGCAGTATCCAAAACTTCCAAATGACTCTATCAATTGATGATGGTTTTACAATGAAAGAATATAGTGAGTGGGTAACTGGCACAATGGAGGTTATAATATGCTGCCCCTATATATTTCTGACATTGTACGAGTCCGTGCAGAATCGGCTGCCTAGGCTGGCTGTTCTTGCGCCATTGAAGTCGTTGATCGCATGCCGTCGTGAGGTCCGGATTTTCAGAAACACAACCATTCTTGTGGTCATATCTTATCTGATATTACTGGACATCAACTTGAGCTTCGTTTGGCTGGCCATCTTTCCCCTAATGGCCATTGTTTTCATACGAGCGCTTTATCTCAATTTCGGTCGTCGTACTGAGCGCAGCGGTAGAAAAGGTACTCCAGGATCTTCTAAGGCCGTCGAGAAGAAAACCAGGAAAACTAGGGAGCTTATGATCATAGTGATGATGACGCTCGGGGCTCTATTTGTTATGGACCAACTTCCAGACCATGCAGCCCAAGGGTTTCCCATCTCCCAGTTCCTCCTGTTCCTAAGCTCCACGGTGGCGGCACTGACACGCATGATGACGAAGCTACCCACTAGCGCCTCCTTACCGGGCGTAGCACCGGCGTCAGAGATGCTCCACAAGAGCTTGCTTCTGCTCCTGCTCGTGACGGTGCACACCTTGTCCGCAGAGTGGCTGGGCGAGGATGTTGTTCTGCTCTGCTTGCCGGAGGTCATCCCTGTGCTCCTTTGGTTCAGCCTTCACCTCGACCGTAAACCAGGCAGCGGCTCCATCATCAGCGTTGACAAGATGAAGTCACACGGAAAGTCGCTTGTCTTCCTCGGTGCAGTGGTGGTACTGGTAGCTGCTCTTTTCGCGTACCCGGCATTCTCCGTGGATGAATTTGCGCTCTCTGGCTGGTGTACGACATTCCTGGTGTCATGTGGCGTCTCTGGGATTCTGACCTACTATCTTGCATTCATGCTAAGTCACTGGCCGAAGCAACAAGTAACATCTGCTGGCATGGATGAGGCTTCTGGTACGCTCAAGTTATGGGCATATGCTTTAATGGTAGCGGCGGCTGCGTCGCTCCTATTCAGGTGTCTGCAGGTTTCTGCCCGGCTTGGTCTGCCATCACCACTGCATGCAGGTTGGCTCTGCTAAGGTGGTACACTCTGCCGAAATATTAAACGAATGTCAGGATCCTTTCAAACGTCTATAGGATGGATCTAGGTTCTATGCACAATCCCAGATAAAGGATTTATAAATGTTAGTGATTTCTTGGATTTCACTACTGCTATATGTAATGGCTGGCGTGCCGTGTTTCAACATAAGAGTGTGTGCATGTACATGGTGGAAAGTAACATATATAGGTTAATATGATATGTTGCTATTGTTTAAAGTCATACTAGTACAATGGCCTAGTATCATATTATCCATAATGTATAGTATCATAAGAAGTTTCATTCACTAAGTTGTAAAGTAGTTTTCTCTTGGGATGTGCTATGTTACGGGCCATCATATGTAACCACAAACCAACATGCTCTCCTTTTATAATTTAATTCCAAGTTCTAAAACAACGGGTCATTATAGTGCCGTTGTAGTGTATCCATACACGTCCTGGTGAAATATATGATGCCTTGTTGAAAGGAAAAAATCATTAAGCTTACCCATGTTATACCACACCAGGATGATGAATGGAAAAGGCGATATTATTGCAAATATCATCACTCTTTTTCCCATAAAACTAATAATTGCAATGTCTTCAGATGATAGAGATAATCGGCCATTAATGAGGAACGATTGAGCTTTGCCGATTTACAAGGGAAGAAGGTGCTCACTTGGCCACAGGCGGCCAGATCCGCTAACATAGATATATAATTCGTTGTTAGTGAACCCAAGGACAACAAGTTCAATGGCCAAACCAATGCAAGGGAAGTCTAAATCAAGAAGAAATCCAGCGGGAACGATACCACCCGGATCACTATCGCGAATCATTAACCCGGGGGGCGGTGCCACAACGTCATGGGTCCCTTCAAAGGTTTATCAAGCCGAGAAATCAGGAGGTTGGTAGATGGAAGCCTAACAGGGAGAGCCAAAAAGTTGGAACAAACCAAGGACTAAAGGTGGAAAGCCAAGCTACAGTTTTCTCTTTGCCAAATACATGCGGGAGATGACCTGTTCAAACAGAAACCGGTCCAATTATCATGGCAAATGAGAGAGATAGAGATCACCATCAGAGGGTAGGCCTAGATGGAACTATTGACCGACTAATTGATGCATGGAAGAAGGATCCTAGGAACAAGCACCCGTATAGTCCAAAGTGAAAGAAGGATCAAGCCACCAACGGCTAATCAAAGCCCTAATCGAGAAAGGTTCAGTGATAACCAATCAAAGTTCCACCATGGTGCTCAAGGAGT
The DNA here is from genome assembly GCA_916181665.1 of Avena sativa. Classification (NCBI taxonomy): domain Eukaryota; kingdom Viridiplantae; phylum Streptophyta; class Magnoliopsida; order Poales; family Poaceae; genus Avena; species Avena sativa. The sequence goes on from OV702282.1 coordinate 326,020,779, forward strand.
TTGGCACTTCAAGACATCTGGATCCATGATAATTGATGCATGGAAAAGTCAAGGACTTGGCAACACCTCTATTATTATTCGAACCCAAGTTATCACTTATCAATGCTCAACAGCCCACTATGATGAATGGGATAGCTAGCGATAACTCGATTCTTACAATAGATCCAAGACATGTTCCTAGTGATCGGGACTCTACATCTGTGTCTACTAACCTACAAATCACTGGTCCTACATATAATGATCATGAGGATGGAATTAGTAGGGATTCATCCCCTAGAGAGAAGGCCTAGAGATCCAAGTTATACTCAGCCAAGGTGGTATCCTCCCGGTTTAAAGAAAACAGGAAAGTGTAAGCTGCAATGACTAAGGAACCAAGAGATAGCTGAGAAGGAAGCTGAACGTCAGAGAGACGAGGATTACGAAAGGATTCATCCAATAATATTTATCAAGTGTGGGTACCTAGACAAACTGATTTAGTTGCTCCACTAGCTAATCAAGCCGCTCCTACGGATAGGCCCACACCAACTGGTCAAGTCGCATCAGGATCACTTCCGATATCAGATGGTCATGTTGCACATGTGGAGGATGAGTTAGTTATTGGGGTAGTAGCACGTATTATTACTCCCCGAGGATCTAGCTATTGTTCTGATTGAGGAAAGTTCGGCTTCATTAGTAGAAAAACGACCTTCGGTTTGGAGATGCTCTGGCCTCTAGTCCCGGTCCAGTCTAAAACCGGGACTAGTGTGAACACTAGTCCCGGTTCGTCCCCTTTGCAACGGCTAGGAGGCATCAACTGCCTAGTGCCGGTTTATTGGGGACCTCTAATCCCGGTTGGTAATACCAACCAGGATTACAGCTCTGGCGCCAACGACTAGGATACATGAGAACATATAGTCTCGGGTGGTGTTACAAACCGCGACTAGAGATCATTATCTAGTCCCGGTTTTTAGCACCACCTAGGACTATATGTTTCCCCTATATATTCCATGCTTTGACCCTGCACGAACCATGGCTATTTCCTCCAAGCTAGCTCAAGTTCATCCTTATTTTTTGTCCAAAGTTTGTCAAGCTTTGGTGGCATCTATCCCTCCAAGCTCCTAAAAAGGTTAGCAACTTCAATCTTTCATCTCTTATTGTTAGTTTAGCTCAATGCTCTAGAAGTAGAGAGGGATTTCATGCTTAGAAGTAGAGGGAATTTTAGATGTGGAATTTGAAGAAAATTTTGATTATAAGAAGTTACTGAAAGTTGAGATGTGTACTTTTAGAGTTTTGGAGCTCAGAATTGAATAAGGTTTTCACTGTTAGAGCAATAATTAAAGAATCAATATTTTTTATGTTAATAGTTTTCTCCAATTCAAAAATTGATGCATGTAAAATTATATTTATATATACATATATATATATATATCGTACACACTAAATTTTTAGATTTGAAAAAGTAAATATAGTAAAAATGATCCAAACTTTTTATATGATACAACATTTTAATTATACTACAGATGAGCCGGGAATGGATGTACGACGCTCCCTGAATGTCTGACGCATTCATTAAAGATGTGCATTCTTTCCTCGATGTGGCTGAGGCAAACAAGCGGAATGGTTTATTGCGTTGTTCTTGCCTTGTCTATCGGAATGAGAAGGATTACTCTTCCTCAAAAACCATAAACATCCACCTGATTCAGTCAGGTTTCATGCCCGGCTATAATTTTTGGACAAAGCACGAAGAAAGAGGGGTTATGAAGACAACGAAGAAGAAGAGAACGATGGAAACTATCCAATGTTCCCTAAATACGGTGGTACTGCAATAGAAGACAATGAACAAGAAGAAGGTGAAGAACGGGCATTAGATGAGACAACTGATCTTCGTCGGTCCATTCTTGATGCATGGATCGAATGTGAAAATGAAAAGAGACGAAGAAGTTGGAGCGCATGTAAGAGGATCACAAAAAATTGTTGTACCCAAATTGCGAAGATGGCAACACAAAGCTCGGTACCACACTGGAATTACTGCAATGGAAGGCAGATAATGGTTTACCTGACAAGGGATTTTAGAAGCTACTGAAAATTTGGAAGAAGAAGCTTCCAAAGGATAACGAATTGCCTGTCAGTACATACGAGGCAAAGAAGGTTATCTGCCCTCTAGGACTATAGGTGCAGAAGATACTGATACGTTGAAAATGTATCTATAATTTTTGATGTTCCATGCTTGTTTAGTATCTATTTTGCTTTGATTTGTCTACACATTGAGGTGTTTTTATATGTTTTCTGGGACTAACCTATTAACAAGATGCCACAGTGCCAGTTGCATGTTTTCTTCTATTTTTGGTTCCAGAAAAGGCAGAAAATCAATATTCTCGGAATTGGACGGGACAAAAGCCAAAGTCAATATTTTACCATGGGGAACACGGAGCCATAATACGAGACGGAGGGGAGCCACCAGGGGGCCACACCCCCTAGCCGTGCAGCTAACCTATCCCGCGCCTGGGGGGTGCGGCCGCCCTGGGGGGCCCCTGTCTTACCTCTTCGCCTATAAAGACCTGCTGAAGGGGAGATCATCCCGGAGGCCTTCTTCATCATCATGCCAGCCTCCGGTTTGAAGCGTGAGTAGTTCCACCTTGGACTACGGGTCCATGTAGTAGCTAGATGGTTGTCTCTCCTCCTTTGTGCTACCATGTTTAGATCTTGTGAGCTCCGTTCATGATCAAGATCATCTATTTGTAATCATGCATGTTGTGTTTGCGGGGATCCGATGGATATTGAGATTACTATGTCAGATTGATTAATAGTTTTGTCTTATTGATTCTATCATGTATGTGTTGTTTGTGATATTGCATGCTCTCCGTTTCTAGTAGCTATCTTGGCCAAGTAGATGTTAGTGACTCCAAGAGGGGGTATTTATGCTCGATAGTGGGTTCATGCCTCTATTTAATCTAAGGAAAGTGACAGAAATATCTAAGGTTGTAGATGTGTTGTTGATACTAGGGGAAAACAACGGTCTCTTGTTCATGGAATAAGTGGATTATTTACCTTACACATTTTTCTTAAAGCAGTTATCCGTTGCTTGCAACTTAATACTGGAGGGGGTTCGGATGATAACCTGAAGGAGGATTGCTAGTCATAGATGTAGTTGGATGGTGTTCTATGTATCTTGTTGTATTGCCCAATCAAAGCTCATAAGATCATGAATGTCTAGTATTGCATTGTTATGTATTGCTCAGTCCTGTCAATTGTCATGCTATAATTTGTTTACCCAACATGCCATGTTTGTTTATCTTAAGGAGAGCACCTCTAGTGAACTATGGAACCCGGTCCAATCTTTACCAATAATACATCTTCCATTGTTACTGTTTACTTTCTGCAAACCACTATTACCTTCCAAACCGTGCAGTTAATCCTTTGTTTTCAGCAAACCGGTGAGATTGACAACCTCACTGCTTGTTGGGACAAAGTCTTGAGTTTGTGCTGTGCAGGTTTCCAAGTTGCTAGCAACACCTTTGAATCGTTTCCTTCCTCCTACTGGTTCGATAACCTTGGTTTCCTACTAAGGAAAGAACTTGCTGTTGTGCTCATCATACCTTCCTCTTGGGGTCTCCCAATGAAGCTCAACAATCAACTGAGCCACCATCAACCTTTTTCTGGCGCCGTTGCCGGGGATGCTAAGGACGGCTTCATAAGGGGAGTCCTTTACAACCTTTATCTTTACTTTGTTTTTGTTGTGCTTAGTTTCTTTTGCTTGGTTTTGTTTGCCTTTTTTTATCAAAAACTCCAAAAAAAATAGTTTCGTTTAGTTTGCTTTATATTAGCAAAAACACAATAAAATTAGTTCCTACTCTAGTTGTCACCTTGCTCTAGCTCACCATGTTGATTCCCATGTTCACCCTAAAAGACCTATCAATAGGTAGTGGCTCTATAATTGGGAAAGAAAATATTGAAAAATTCTTTAATCATGTTAGCAAACATGAGGATATTGAGAATAGATCCTTAGTGGAACTTGATCCTAATTATGAAATTGTTGCAGCTTATTTAGTTCACATGTTGGAGGCTAGGTTTGTTAACCTTAAACCCATGATGCAAACATTATATATAGTTTAAAATGGGCATAAAAAAATCAAAAACGATCGAAACAGTGTGAAACCTTTGTGTGGTGTCATATTATGTGACATAGTTAAAAATATCAAACTTGGTATATTGATTATGTCTGAAAAAACCTTCACAAAATGACCAATCTCATTCGTGGTTTCTTGGCTTTCGGGTCAAATGACCAATGTTATGGCTAGAATCAAGGAATAGTTTGTGATAATGTGCCCATATTCTGCATACATGTGCATCATGGGATGGCGAACAATATTGCAGAAAGAAGTTTTCCTTTTCGTCGCACCAAAAATCTATTTTTCATTTTCCGAGCACAAAAAACGGAGGGTTTTGTGAAGCAACCACAAAATGGCTAATTCAAAATGCTACCACCACATTTTACAAAAATACTAGACCACCTTATATGGACAATGTCCCAACAAGGGGATCCGAAACCTTTCCGTACACCCCTGGTGAAAAAGATAAATTCCTGCCGAATTGGTAGGAAGTGGGTCAGATATGAACTACAGGTACATGATCTGATGCTCATGTGTTTTTTACAAAAATCATTTTTAGGTTCACAATATGCTATTTTATCAAAGATCCAATGCAAGTTTAGCGAGACTCGGCCCCGAGCTAAGAATCTTCATGCCCGCCGTTCGACAAAGTTTGACGATAGTTTAAAAAGGGCATAAACACTTCAAAAACGATCAAAACAATGCGAAACTTTCACGTGGTGTGATATTATGTGACATAGATACAAGGAAAATATCAAACTTGGTATATTGATTATGTCTGAAAAAACCTTCACAAAATGACCTATCTCATTCAAAGTTTCTTGGCTTTCGGATCAAATGACCAATGTTATGGTTAGAATCAAGGAATAGTTTGTGATAATGTGCCCATATTGTACATACATGTGCATCACGGGATGGCAAACAATGTTGAAGGAGAAAGTTTCCTTTTCATCGCACCAAAAATCCATTTTTCATTTTCCGAGCATAAAAAACGGACGGTTTTGTGTAGCAACCACCAAATGGCTAATTCCTAATGCTACCACCATAGTTTATAAAAATACTATACCAACTTATATGGACAACGTACCAACAGGGGGATCCGAAACCTTTCCGTCCACCCCTGGTGAAAAATATAAATTCCTACCGAACCGGTAGGAAGTGGGTCAGATATGAACCACATGTACATGATACGATACTCATGTTGTTTTACAAAAAACATTTTTAGGTTTACAATATGCTATTTTATCCAAGATCCCATGCAAGTTTAGCGAGGCTCGGCCCCGAGCTAAGAATCTTCATGCCCGCCGTTCGACAAAGTTTGACGATAGTTTTAAACGGGCATAAAAATTCAAAAAAAGATCGAAACAAACCTTCGTGTGGTGTCATATTATGTGACATAGTTACAAGGAAAAATATCAAACCTAGTATATTGATTATGTCTGAAAAAACCCTTCACAAAATGACCTATCTCATTCGAGGTTTCTTGGCTTTTAGGTCAAATGACCAATGTTATGGATAGAATCAAGGCATAGTCTATGATAATGTGCCCATATTATGCATATATGTGCATCATGGGATGGCGAACAATATTGCAGGAGGAAGTTTTCCTTTTCGTCGCACCAAAAAGCCATTTTTTATTTTCCGAGCACAAAAAAGGACGGTCTTGTGCAGCAACCACCAAATGGCTAATTCAAAATGCTATCACCATAGTTTTAAAAAATACTAGAACAACTTATATGGACAATGTCCCAACAGGGGGATCCAAAACCTTTTCGTCCACCCCTGGTGAAAAAGATAAATTCCTAGCAAATCGGTAGGAAGTGGGTCAGATATGAACTACAGGTACATGATCCGATGCTCATGTTTTTTTACAAAAATCATTTTAGGTTCACAGTATGCTATTTTATCAAATATACAATCCACGTTTAGCGAGGCTCGGCCCTGAGCTAACAATCTTCATGCCCGCCGTTCGACAAAGTTTGACGATAGTTTAAAACGGGCATAAAAAATTAAAAAGTGATCGAAACAATGCGACACCTTCGCGTGGTGTCATATTATATGACATCCTTACAAGGAAAAATATCAAACTTGGTACATTGATTATGTCTAAAAAAACCTTCACAAAATGACATATCTCATTCGTGGTTTCTTAGCTTTTGGGTCAAATAACCAATGTTATGGCTAGAATCAAGACATAGTCTGTGATAATGTGCCCATATTGTGCATACATGTGCATCATGGGATGGCGAACAATGTTAAAGTAGGAAGTTTTCCTTCTCGTCGCACCAAAAATCTATTTTTCATTTTCCGAGCACAAAAAACGAACGGTCTTGTGAAGCAACCACCAAATGGCTAATTCAAAATGCTACCACCATATTTTACAAAAAAAATACTAGACCAACTTATATGGAAAATGTCCCACTAGGGGGATCCGAAACCTTTCCGTCCATCCCTTGTGAAAAAAATAAATTTCCGCCGATTCGGTAGGAAGTGGGTCTGATATGAACTACAAGTACATGATATGATGCTCATGTTTTTTTACAAAAATAATTTTTAGGATCACAATATGCTATTTTATCAAATATACAATGCAAGTTTAGTGAGGCTCGGCCCCGAGCTAAGAATCTTCATACCCACCGTTCGACAAAGTTTGACGATAGTTTAAAACGGGCATAAAAATTCAAAAACGATCGAAACAAACCTTCGCGTGGTGTCATATTATGTGACATAGTGATGAGGACATCCCTATACTTACACCTATCCCAGTTACTACTGATAATGTTCTAGCTGCTACTAACAAGGATAAGTCTAATGAGATTAGAATTGGACCAATTACAAGAGCTCGTGCTAAGCTACTAGAACAACATGTGAATTTGTTTCTTAATGAGCCTGATGTTTTACTTAATGAGAATTTTATACTGCCTAAGTCTCTATGTTATTGTATGATCAGGTACATTGGAAAAGAAGGCATAGCACAGAGCAAGGAGGTAAAGCACATGGAGCAAGGTGTGTTGATCAATGAAGCAAGCGCGAGGGAGGAAGCGCAAGGAGCTACAAAGGAAGGGATCAACACCTGGCAGAGTCTCTGCCGCGGCACCGAAGGTGGCTGAAATCCTGCCACGGCAGAGAGTCCTACCGCAGCACATTTCAGGCCCAATATGCTGCCACGGTAGGGAACAGGCTTTTGCGCCTAGAGAGTTGTCCCACTTGGGTCGGCATGTATCTTAGTTGTAGCCGTTTGCGTCTTGGACTCTTAGCCTAGACGTCCCCTCTCTCTTATATAGATGGGGGTACCGTTTCTTTCGGGTTAGACCACGTTAAAATATTTTGGAGCTGATTCTTTTTAGAACCTCTGGAATTACCCTGTGATCGAGTTATACTACTGCAATTGAGTGTGATCTGTTGTTCTATTGGGAATTAGTAGATTGCAAACTACCGTTCGTGGTCGACGGCTGCGTGCGCAAGAGCGTGGTGTTGTGAATATCCCACAGGGTTCGAGATCTGTTGCATTGGCATCAGGGTTTGAGCGGGAGAGTTCATAGCTACAGGCTAGTTATCTATCATCCACCATCATCATCGACAAGTGCTTGCTGAGAAGATCGGGCCACCCCATATCATCTTGGTATCAGATTTCCTCGTTTACTCGGTGAGCATCCACAAATCCATCCATAGATTAGTTCTTGTTTTCGTCCTATACAGAAAAAAAGCCTCACAAAAAGATTTTCCATAGACTAGATTACATTGCTTTCAAGTTTTAGTTGCTGGTCGTGTTCTCCCATTAGATCCAGTCTAGATTTATTCTAATAGTTAGTTCTGTTTTTAGTTGCCTTCCCATCCTTTTTCGCCGCCATCACCTCAGATCTGATCCAAGTAAAGAGTCCTCTTAGATTGCTTTTGCCAGTTCGGATTCTCAAAAAAAAAATTACATATAAACTTTTGATCTTTGTTTTCTTGCACCCTTTAGGCACAACCATTCATACATAGGTGTTAGGAACTTGCCAATTGATACTGGTTTCCGCTCCTCCAGGCTGCTCATAGGTTGTGGTGCTGTGTTTGTGAATTAGCCGTGATCAAAGTTTGCTTCATAGTATATATATATATATATAAAAGAGAGAATAGAGCAAAAGAAAAAGGATTATATAAAAAAAGAGCAAAGGAGAAGTGAATTGTGCAAGAGGCCTACTGTTTATTTGTGCACCGGTAGATTGAGCAATCTTGTGCCTGTGACATTGAGCCTTGCTAGTGTCTCTCCAGCGTAGTGCAACACCATTCATAGTTGTATTGCCACATTTATCTCCACGTGTGTGTTTCTTGGGTGTTTGTACGATCGGCACTAGGACTTGTTTGCGGTGTAGTTAGGTTTCCATACCTACAGCTCCACCATACATAACCCCTGTGCCCTGTGATCGTTCTCTATACCCTTGATATTCACTTCATCACATCAGTGCATCAGTCTTGATCTCGTTTTGGTTACGCATCTCTATTCACTTTGGAACGGTAAGATCTACTTTCTTGTCAGTTTGAGTGAATTGAGTGTTCCACCAAACAGATTTTATTTATTGCACTAATCTACTAAGCATGTCTACTAGTGCTTCTGATATTGTAGCACAGAAAAAGAAGGATGATGAGTGTGTCAATTGGCGGGAATATGAAGCATTGAGATCCCATTTGACACTAGTGTTTCACAACACAACAGATGCCATTGACAAGAGTCTTCAGGACGTGCAAGTGACTTTGGAAGCAAACGTTCATCAAGACACAAGTGACAGACCTCAACACGAACGTGATAGCTTTGCAGCGTTTCGTAGAGGCCTTGACACTTGCTATTGAGCAACGGCAATAGCGACTAATGCATGGGGAGCTCGAGGATGAAGCTGATGGCAGTGTTGCTGGTGCTGCCACTAGGCAGGGGACGCCCTAATGATCCTGCACCTACACCATTACATGGCCGTGGTTTTGCCCCTATAGGTCGTGCGCAGCGTGTACCTATACATCCGGTTGATGATGGTTTGGGCAAACCTAAATTTTCAATTCCCAAGTTTGATGGTTCCATTGATCCTGAAGATTATTTGACATGGGAGTTGAAGATAGAGAAGCTCTGGCGCTTGTATGAGTATACTGAAGAAAAAAATGTCAAGCTTGCAGCGTCAGAATTTGATGGTTATGCTTTGCGTTGGTGGGATGCTCTTGTTCAGCATAGAAGGGATGACAATGACCTTCCGGTGATGACTTGGCGAGAAATGAAGCATATCATGAAGGAACGTTTTGTACCCACCAATTACTTGCGCTCTGTTTTTGACAAGTTGACACAATTGAAGCAAGGGAACTTGACAGTTGATGAGTACTACATGGAGATGGAGATGCTTATACAACGTGCTAGAATTCGAGAATTACTTGAGATGACCATGCAACGATTTCTTATCAATTTGAGGTTACCAATTAAGAGCATCGTAGCGTCATCACAAGTATGAGAACATGAACGAACTATTGCATCATGCTAGAGAGGCTGAGTCACAACTCGCGGAGGAAGCTAAGGCACGTCGTTTTCCAGCTACTAGCCGGTTTCCCAGGACCACACCATCTCCTATGGCACCTCCTGCAGCGACCAGCTACCCTACTACATCAGCGGCCAAGCCTGTTCCCTCGCCCTCTTTTGTTTCTAATCAGGTCCGGTCCTGATATTTCGGTGACCCAGGGCAAAACTAAAATCTCGGACCCCTTATAACATAAAAAGAGGACAATTGGTCATGAGGCGAGGTTTGTGATTCAGCATATACATGTTGTAGGTGAAAAGTGGGCCAAGTGTTCTAATAATTTTTTTCGTTCGCAGCGTCCAAGTTCAGTCGATGAACTAGAAGATGGAGATCTCATCGAAGTTGTGGCCGATTATATGAAACTAGAAAATAAACCACCTCCCTGCAAAAAAAAGAAAATAAACCACCTAATATAATCACAAAAGTGACCAATATGTATTTTAGGACAAGCTATGTGTTTTTTTAGTTCAAGTTGCATGAAAAAATAAAATTTGGGAAGATTTGTGTATTTCGAACCATATGATTTCTTTAAGATTATATAAGTGTGGAAATGTAAAGAGGATAATAAAATTAAAAATGCTACAAGAAAATGAACCTATGCAGGTACCATATGGCTAAAGAAATCGATCGAGAAAAAAATGGCTCGTATCAGATGTCAGAGATTTGTCTAGATTTACATGTATCTATATAGTAGAATACATTTAGATACATGTGAATCTAGACAAATCCGATACACCTAATTTGAGACGGAGGAGTATAGAATTTTTTTTTTCCAAAAAAGGAGGAGTATAGAACATGCGGAGCATCCCTTATCTAATATAGTTGGACTTTTATCTAAACAGACTCACCGAAGAAAACTCAATGTTCCTTTTACATCTTACATTACATGGAACACAAATAGCGTGGTGTATTTCATACTTCCATCTAGGAATCACAAAATGAGAAATAACCTAAGTACACTTTCCTACTCCTAGCAGCTAGCGATAAATACCAAAACGAGAGCAAAGCTGATAGAGAAACCGTTAATTGATTAGTCCAAGTGCGCATCTAAGCTTGTTACCTCTGCTAGACTGCTACTTGGGGCCCCTTGATTTCACGGGCCCGGGGCGGCTGCCCCGTGTGTCCTGCCCTAGGGCCGGGCCTGTTTCTAATACTAAGAAACCAGCTGCTCTTGCTACTAGTTCGGGTTCGAATATGTCAACTGCACGTACTCGTGACGTGGAGTGTCACACTTGCGGATGTCGAGGTCACTACCAGAGAGATTGTCCAAACCGCAAGGTGATGTATGTCAATGATCAAGGAGAATATGAGAGTGGAGATGATGTTGATCCTAATGATCATGGTACTGATTATGAAGAAGAAGGTCTAGATGCCTTTCCTGAGCATGCGCCTACTATAGTGGTATCTCCATGCATTCTTAGTGTGCAGCCCATTGTTGACTCTCGGCGCTGCAATTTGTTTCAAACAAAAGCTCTCGTTGTCCCTAACAAAGCTTGCAAAGTAATTATTGATGGAGGTAGCTGCAGGAATCTTACAAGCAAAGAGTTATGTGCCAAGCTGAATCTATCGTATTTACCTCATCCCAGGCCATACTACATACAATGGTTAAGTGACAGTGGCGAGATAAAGGTAAACCATATGGTGAGAGTGAATTTTGAAATAGGGCCCTACAAAGATTCTATTGATTTTGATGTGACTGTCTGCCATTTGTTATTGGATCGGCCTTGGTTATATGATCGCCATGTGCAACACAATGGCCGTGCCAATACTTATCACTTAGAGTTTCAAGGCAAGAAGATTAACCTGCAACCAATGTCACCACAACAGATTGTCAATGAGTCTAGACAGAAAATAGAAGTGAATTTGCAAGATGCATCTGTTGGAGGCCGTGAGAGTGTTGCAGCTGTACATGATGTCATAGAGCCTACACAGAGTGATATAAAGAAAACAGAGAGTTCCTCACCTCTTAATGCTAGCCACCAAGGAAGATATGAGAGAGTTTCGAGAGGATCCTAGTGCCATGCCACTTGTACTCATGTACAAAGGCGAGGTTTTAGTTTCTAACGACATGACCCCTATTTATCTTGGTGTCTCTAGTGTTTTGCAGGACTTTGGTGATGTGTTTCCAGAGGAGGTGCCCGCTGGACTTCCTCCCATGCGTGTCATAGAGCATCAGATTGATCTTATTCCAGGCGCCACATTACCCAACCGTGCTCCTTACAGAACCAACCCTGAAAAAACTAAGGAGATACATAAACAAGTACAAGCACTACTCGACAAAGGGTACATTCGTGTTTCTCTTAGTCCTTGTGCTGTTCCTGTTATTTTATTTCCTAAGAAAGATGGTACATGGCGCATGTGTGTAGATTGTAGAGCTATTAATAACATCACTATTCGATATCGTCATCCTATTCCACACTTAGAAGATATGCTTGATGAATTGAGTGGTGCTGCTATTTTCTCTAAGATTGATTTGCGTAGTGGTTATCATCAAATTAGGATGAAAGAAGGGGATGAGTGGAAAACTGTTTTCAAAACTAAATTTGGCTTATATGAATGGATAGTCATGCCTTTTGGACTTACTAATGCACCTAGTACATTCATGAGATTAATGAATCATGTTTTGAGAGAATTCATTAGTCGTTTTGTGGTTGTTTATTTTGATGATATTATTATCTATAGCCACAACGAAACTGAACATTGTAATCATATCCGACAAGTTTTGCAAGTGTTGCGTGATAATAAATTGTATGCTAATCTTGAGAAGTGCACATTTGCAAAAGATAAGGTCATATTTTTGGGGTATGTTGTATCTAAGCATGGAGTAGAAGTAGATCAATCTAAAATTGAATCAATTCAAAATTGGCCTATTCCCATGAATGTTAGTCAAGTGCGTAGTTTCCATGGATTAGCTGGATTCTATAGGCGCTTTGTGAAGGATTTTAGCACTATTGCTGCACCATTGAACGATTTGACTAAGAAAGGTGTGCCATTTTTGTGGGGCGCAGCTCAAGACATTGCATTTGATACATTGAAACGTTTGCGTACTTCTGCACCATTACTTGCATTGCCTGATTTTTCAAAGCAATTTGAAGTTAAATGTGATGCTAGTGGTATAGGTATTGGTGGCGTTTTGATGCAAGAGGGTCATCCTATAGCATATTTTTCTGAGAAACTTACTGGTGCTAGATTAAACTATCCTATATATGATAAAGAATTGTATGCACTTGTTCGAGTACTAGAAGTTTGGCAACATTATTTGTGGCCAAAAGAGTTTATCATACATTCTGATCATGAAGCTTTAAAGTATTTGAAAGCTCAATCAAACTTGCATAGAAGATTAGCTAAATGGGTTGAGTTTATTGAATCTTTTCCATATATAATTCAATATAAGAAGGGAAAAGAGAATGTAGTTGCTGATGCTTTGTCTAGGAAAAACATGCTATTAACCAATCTTGATGTTAAAATTCCTGGCTTAGAGAGTATTTGTGCACTTTATGCATCTGAAAATGATTTTGCTGAACCATATCGTTTGTGTGCTCTTAGAAACGCATGGGATAAGTATCATATACATAATGGATATTTGTTTCGATCTAACAAACTATGTATTCCAGAATCGTCGTTGCGTTTGTTTTTAGTGCAGGATTCACATGCTGGTGGTTTGATGGGTCACTTTGGGCGTGAGAAGACATTATTCATGCTTGCTGATCATTTTTATTGGCCCAAGATGAGGCGTGATGTGTACAGATTTGTGAGCCGATGCATTACATGCCACAAGTCGAAATCCAAATTGAAGCCTCATGGTTTTTATACCCCTCTCTCGGCACCAATTGCACCATGGGAAGATATTAGTATGGATTTTGTGCTAGGTCTACCTAAAACCCAGAGAGGACATGATTCTATATTTGTGGTAGTAGATAGATTCTCTAAGATGGCTCATTTTATTGCCTGCCACAAAAGCGACGATGCGTCGCATGTTGCTAACCTGTTTTTCAGGGACATTGTGATATTACATGGCGTACCAAGAACAATTTTTTCTGATCGAGATGTGAAGTTTATGAGCTACTTTTGGAAGACCTTATGGGGGAAGCTGGGAACGAAGCTATTATTCAGTACTACTTGTCATCCCCAGACAGATGGTCAGACAGAGGTGGTGAATAGAACATTGTCACAACTATTAAGGACTATGATAAAGAAGAATCTGAGGGAGTGGGAAGAGTGTTTGCCACATGTCGAGTTTGCTTACAATAGGGCAGTACATTCAACCACTCAGCTTTGTCCTTTTGAGGTGGTGTATGGTTTCAAGCCATTGACGCCACTGGATTTGTTGCCTCTACCATTACATGAGAGAGTTGATATGGAGGCATCAAGACGTGGAGGATATGTGAAGAAGATTCATGAGAAGACTCAAGAAGCTATCGAGAAGAAAGGCAAGAAAATTGCTCCTGCCAGAAATCAAGCAAGGAAGGAAGTGTTGTTCCAACCTGGTGATATGGTTTGGGTACATCTACGCAAGGATAGGTTCCCATTGTTGCGCCAATCCAAGTTGAAGCCGCGTGGTGCTGGTCCTTACAAAGTGTTAGCCAAGATTAATGATAATGCTTACTCAATTGATATACCTATTGCTGAATTTGGTGGCACTAGCAACAGTTTCAATGTTGCTGATTTATCACCATATGATGGAGAAGACCTTGGAGCGTCGAGGTCGACGCCTTTTGAGGGGGGGGGCAGATGATGAGGACATCCCTATACTTACACCTGTCCCAGTTACTACTAATAATGTTCCAGCTGCTACTAACAAGGATAAGTCCAATGAGATTAGAATTGGACCAATTACAAGAGCTCGTGCTAAGATACTAGAACAACATGTGAATTTGTTTCTTAATGAGCCTGATGTTTTACTTAATGAGAATTTTATACTGCCTAAGTCTCTATGTTATTGTATGATCAGGTACATTGGAAAAGAAGGCATAGCACAGAGCAAGGAGGTAAAGCACATGGAGCAAGGTGTGTTGATCAATGAAGCAAGCGCGAGGGAGGAGAGGGAGGAAGCGCAAGAAGCTACAAAGGAAGGGATCAACACCTGGAAGAGTCTCTGCCACGGCACCGAAGGTGGCTGAAATCCAGCCACGGCAGAGAGTCCTACCGTGGCACGTTTCAGGCCCAATATGCTGCCACGGTAGGGAACATGCTTTTGCGCCTAGAGAGCTGTCCCACTTGGGTTGGCATGTATCTTAGTTGTAGTCGTTTGCGTCTTGGACTCTTAGCCTAGCCGTCCCCTCTCTCTTATATAGATGGGGGTACCGTTTCTTTCGGGTTAGACCACGTTAAAATATTTTAGAGCTGATTCTTTTTAGAACCTCTGGAATTACCCTGTGATCGAGTTATACTACTGCAATTGAGTGTGATCTGTTGTTCCATTGGGAATTAGTAGATTGAAAACTACCGTTCGTGGTCGACGGCTGCGTGCGCAAGAGCGTGGTGTTGTGAATATCCCACAGGGTTCGAGATCTGTTGCATTGGCATCAGGGTTCGAGCGGGAGAGTTCATATCTACAGGCTAGTTATCTATCATCCACCATCATCATCGACAAGTTCTTGCTGAGAAGATCGGGCCACCCCATATCACATAGTTACATGGAAAAATATCAAACCTAGTATATTGATTATGTCTGAAAAAAACCTTCACAAAATGACCTGTCGCATTCGAGGTTTCTTGGCTTTTGGGTCAAATGACCAATGTTATGGATAGAATCAAGGCATAGTCTATGATAATGTGCCCATATTGTGCCCATATTCTTGCTGAGAAGATCGGGCCACCCCATATCACATAGTTACAAGGAAAAATATCAAACCTAGTATATTGATTATGTCTGAAAAAAACCTTCACAAAATGACCTATCGCATTCGAGGTTTCTTGGCTTTTGGGTCAAATGACCAATGTTATGGATAGAATCAAGGCATAGTCTATGATAATGTGCCCATATTGTGCATACATGTGCATCATGGGATGACGAACAATGTTGCAGGAGTAAGTTTTCCTTTTCGTCGCACAAAAAAGCCATTTTTCATTTTCTGACCACAAAAAACGGACGGTCTTGTGAAGCAACCACCAAATGGCTAATTCAAAATGCTACCACCATATTTTACAAAAAAATACTAGACCAACTTATATGGACAATGTCCCACCAGGGGGATCCGAAACCTTTCCGCCCATCCCTGGTGAAAAAGATAAATTCCCACCGAATCGGTAGGAAGTGGGTGAGATATGAACTACAGGTACATGATATGATGCTCATGTTTAAAAAAAATCATTTTTAGGTTCACAATATGCTATTTTATCAAATATACAATGCAAGTTTAGCGAGGTTCGGCCCCGAGTTAAGAATCTTCATACCCGCCGTTCGACAAAGTTTGACGATAGTTTAAAACGGGCATAAAAAATTCAAAAACAAATGAACAATGCGAAACCTTCGCGTCGTGTCATATTATGTGACATAGTCACAAGGAAAAATATCAAACCTAGTTTATTGATTATGTCTAAAAAAAACCTTCACAAAATGACCTATCTCATTAGAGGTTTCTTTGCTTTTGGGTCAAATGACCAATGTTATGGATAGAATAAAGGCATAGTCTGTGATAATATACCCATATTGTGCATACATGTGCATCATGGGATTGCGGACAATGTTGAAGGAGGAATTTTTCCTTTTCGTCGCACCAAAAAGCCATTTTTCATTTTCGAGCACAAAAAACGGACGGTCTTGTGAAGCAACCACCAAATGGCTAATTCAAAATGATACCACCACATTTTACAAAAATACTAGAACAACTTATATGGACAATGTCCCAATAGGGGGATTCGAGACTTTTCCGTCCATCCCTGGTGAAAAAGATAAATTCTTGCTGAATCGGTAGGAAGTGGGTCAGATATGAACTACAGGTACATGATACGATGCTCATGTTTTTTGATAAAAATCATTTTTAGGTTCAAAATATGCTATTTTATCAAATATACAATGCAAGTTTAGCGAGGCTCGGCCCCGAGCAAAGAATCTTCATACCCGTCGTTCGATAAAGTTTGACGATAGTTTAAAGCGGGCATAAGAAATTCAAAAACGATCGAACAATGCGAAACGTTCGCGTGTAGTCATATTATGTGACATAGTTACAAGGAAAATATCAAACATGGTATATTGATTATGTCTAAAAAACCTTCACAAAATGACCTATCTCATTCGAGGTTTCTTTGTTTTGGGTCAAATGACCAATGTTATGAATAGAATCAAGGAATAGTCTATGATAATGTGCCCATATTTTGCATACATGTGCATCATGGGATTGCGCAGGAGGAAGTTTTCCTTTTCATCGCACCAAAAAGCCATTTTTCATTTCCCGATAATAAAAAACGGACGGTCTTGTGAAGCAACCACCTAATGGCTGATTCAAAATGCTACCACCACATTTTACAAAAATACTAGACCACCTTATATGGACAATGTCCCAAAAGGGGAAACCGAAACCTTTTCGTCCATCCCTGGTGAAAAGGATAAATTTCTGCCGAATCGATAGGAAGTGGGACAGATATGAACTACAGGTACATGATACGATGCTCATGTTTTTTTAAAATCATTTTTAGGTTCACAATATGCTATTTTATCAAGTATACAATGCAATTTTAGCGAGGCTCGGCTCCGAGCTAAGAATCTTCATGCCCGCCGTTCGATAAAGTTTGACGATAGTTTAAAATGGGCATACAAAATTCAAAAACGATCGAAACAATGTGAAACCTTCGCATGGTGTCGTATTATGTGAAATAGTTACAAGGGAAAATATCAAACCTAGTATATTGATTATGTCTGAAAAAACCTTCACAAAATGACCTATCTCATTCGAGGTTTCTTGGCTTTTGGGTCAAATGACCAATGTTATGGCTAGAATCAAGGTATAGCTTGTGATAATGTGCCCATATTGTGTATGTGCATCATGGGATGGCGAACAATGTTGAAGGAGGAAGTTTTCCTTTTTGTCGCATCAAAAAGGCATTTTTTATTTTTCGAGCACAAAAAACGGACGGTTTTGTGTAGCAACCACCAAATGGCAAATTCAAAATGCTACCACCATAGTTTACAAAAATACTATACCAGCTTATATGGACAATGTCCCAACAGGGGGATCCGAAACCTTTTCGTCCACCCCTGCTGAAAAAGATAAATTCCTGCCAAATCGGTAGGAAGTGGGTCAGATATGAACTACATGTACATAATCCAATGCTCATGTTTTAAAAAAAATCATTGTTAGGTTCACAATATGCTATTTTATCAAATATACAATCCAAGTTTAGCGAGGCTCGGCCCGAGCTAACAATCTCCATGCCCGCCTTTCGACAAAGTTTGACGATAGTTTAAAACGGGCATAAAAATTCAAAAACGATTGAAACAATGCAAAACCTTCGCGTGGTGTCATATTATGTGACATAGTTACAAGGAAAAATATCAAACCTAGTGTATTGATTATGTCTGAAAAAAACCTTCACAAAATGACCTATCTCATTCGAGGTTTCTTGGCTTTCGGGTCAAATGACCAATGTGATGGCTATAATTAAGGCATAGTATATGATAATGTGCCCATATTGTGCATACATGTGCATCATGGGATGGCGAACAATGTTGAAGGAGGAATTTTTCCTTTTCGTCGCACCAAAAAGCCATTTTTCATTTTCGAGCACAAAAAACGGACGGTCTTGTGAAGCAACCACCAAATGGCTAATTCAAAATGATACCACCACATTTTACAAAAATACTAGAACAACTTATATGGACAATGTCCCAATAGGGGGATTCGAGACTTTTCCGTCCATCCCTGGTGAAAAAGATAAATTCTTGCTGAATCGGTAGGAAGTGGGTCAGATATGAACTACAGGTACATGATACAATGCTCATGTTTTTTTACAAAAATCATTTTTAGGTTCACAATATGCTATTTTATCAAATATACAATGCCATTTTAGAGAGGCTCGACCCCGAGCTAAGAATATTCATGCCCGCCATTCGACAAAGTTTGACGATAGTCGATGCTGCCAAGCATACCAGGAAACCCCCTTCTCTCGTTGATGGACAAAAGGCGGGCAGTGTCTTCGGTGTTTGGCTCTCTCAAGTAAACTTTGCCAAACACCGCAATAACCACGCTGCAAAACCGCTACGGGCTTATAGCTCCCATGCGACGTCTTTACGTGGAATGGGAAGGAACACGACATCGTTGCAAAGAATAGCTCGCATGCGACGCTTGTGAGGCAGCTAATAGCCCAGGGCCACACGGGCCATAAAACGGTCGTTAAGGACACATTTAACTTTGTTCCAAGATTAGGGTTAAGCCAAACCGGTCGGTTGGGATAGCCAGTCAAACCAACCGCTTCCGACCGAGAGCGCGCGTCACACTGACTGTAGCTTCCCCGACAGCAGTGGCGGACCTCACCCATCGTTCTCGGCGGCTGTGGAAGGGCAATTCTTTTAGGCGGCGGCGCTTTCGTTTGACGGAGAAGGTGGTGAGTGCCATTTGAAAGCTAATTCCTCCCCAATTCTTCTCAATTCGAGATCTGAGCATGCCCATTGATGCTAGATTGTGGAGGCGAGGGTGTGCTGAACGGGGCAAGGGGGGACGAGATGGAGCATGGAGAGGGGACTTCTAATCGATATATCCCGTATCTCTGCACTTAATTTCTCTAAGGTTGAGCTATTTGTTCGCTTCCGCTAGCTCACACTGCCCGCCAAAAACAGGGGAGACGATGTTGCGCGCCAAACCTTCGAATTTCGCATCAATTTCTTTCCCTCTGGGGCTGTTTTAGTTGATGGCAGCACGCAGATCATTGAGAGATACACGGTTGTTAAATGGGAGGTGGAATTAGAACATGTTGATCCCCAAGAGCTAATAAACATGGTAGAGGAGGCGGTGAGGAAAATGGTGGAAAAAATTGGGGATAGTGTGGTTTGGGGGCCAGAGCAAGAAGTTTCTTTGTTATGATTTGATGATTACAAATGTGACTATGTTAGGGTTGAGACAGGTGAACATATAGTTGATGAAATCGATGAGCGAAACGGTTGGACAAGCAAAACTGTTCTGTTTTTAGCATAGCTCATTGATCTAGAACCTGATTCGAGGGTTGGGTATGTGGCCTCGAAGCTGGCTGCTCAGATGGTCGAGGATGATTGGGCTTCACAAAGGCAAGTAATGCCTATACTTACTGAGTTGGAAGTGTTAACAGTGGAGGATGATGCTAATGCACAAGGGGAGGCTACAGATGCTAATGCACAAAGGATTGTAATTGTTGATTGAAATTCAGTTGAGATACATGACTGGACTGATTTGGTCATTGCACCAATAGATGACATTGAAATGGCAAAGCTTTTTGGCATTCCTATAGATGACAGAGACAAGGAGAAGAAGAGGGATGATGCTGCAAATGATGGTGACAACCATTTAAGAGATGAAGAGGTAGATATAGATCTAGAGTTGTTGGAAAATATTGCAGTTCATGTAGATGATGCACATGATGATGAGCTAGTAACAGTTTATGACAAAGAGGACCCAGTTATTGAAGTTGGGAGATTGTTTCCAAGCATGGATGAATTCAGGATCTGTTTCAGGACATATGCAGTCAAACTTGAGTTTGCTACCAAGACTATGTGGACTGATAAAAAGAAGTTCTATGCAAAATGCATAGGTTATGATGGTGGTGCCAAGCCTTGCAAGTGGTATATATCTGCTAGACGCCAACATGATGGAAGGACAATAAGAGTGAATCAAATTCCAAAACCTCATACTTGCATTACAAATTCTCAAACAGTTACAAAGATGACATCACAATTATGGGTTGCAGAAAAGATCAAGCCCATTTTAGCCACAACACCAAACAACACTGCAAAGAGACTGAAAATAGACTTGGGAAAGCAGTACTCCATTAAGCTAAATTATACTACAGTGTGGAAGGCAAAGCAAAGGGCAATGAAAGAGCTATATGGTGATTAGGCAAATACCTTTCGAATGCTTTATAACTTCAAAGCAGAAGTAGAGAAGAGGTCACCTGGAAGTGTTGTGGAGATAGATACTGAGGTAACAGATGATGAGAAAGTCTTCTTCTCTAAATTCTTCATGGCTTTAAAGCCTTGCATCGATGGCTTGAAAGCAGGGTGCCATCCATATTTGAGTATAGACTCATCTTTCTTGACTGGAAAGTGGAATGGTCAACTAGCAGCATGCAATGCTTTAGATGGACACAATTGGATGTTCCCTGTAGCTATTGGCATGTTTCAGTCTGAGACAGAGGCATCATGGACATGGTTCATGATGCAGTTGAAAAGATGCATAGGGCCAGTCTCTCCATTGGCAGTGCATACAGATGCATGTAAAGGTTTAGAAAATGTAGTGAAGATTGTTTTCCCTCATGCTGAGCAGAGAGAGTGCTTCGGCCATATGTGGATGAATTTGATCAAAAAATTCAGAGGAGATGATTTTGGACGCATGTGGCCAGCAGCAAGATCTTACACCAGACAGACACATTCATATCACCTTGAGAAGATTAAGGCGGCATGCTCTGAGGAGGATAGGGTCAAGTTTTGTACATGGTTGGAAACCTACCATTCTCTTTTAAGGTACAGGTCAGGTTTTAACGCTGCCATCAAATGTGATCATATCAACAATAATTTGGCAGAAAGTTTCAACAACAAAGTGAAGGAGTTAAAAGACTTGCATGTCCATGACATGGTTGACCAGATCAGGATCATGATCATGAGGTTGTAGGAATTGAGAAGAAGGCTTGTTGATGTTCTTCAAGGAGATAAGCTTCCTGATGTTGTGCAGCAGGTGGTCAATAGGAGCAGAAATCTTGCACATTTGCGTGTTGAAAAATCCTCATTGTGGGGTGCTGAAGTCAGAGATACAAAGACTGGCAGGAGGAATGTTTTGACACTCAATTGCATGAATGCACATGTCTTGAGTGACAACACACTGGGAAGCCTTGTGAGCATGCCATACTTTTCTTGGCCTCCAAACACAAGCTAAATATGCACCCATATTTGCATGAGTATTATTCTGTAGCAAAATTCAAGGCTGCATATGGAACACCAATTCCATCACTTACAGATCAGTCTCAGTGGCCTGAAGTGGACATTCAGTTCTCCTTGTGTCCTCCTTTGATGAAAAGAAAGGCTGGTAGGCCCAAGCAGAGTAGATTCAAGGCTTGGTTTGAGAAAGGTGGGAGCAGCCAGAAGGGAAAGAAAGATGCCAAGCCAAAAAAGGGCCCAAAAAGGTAACAAGAATAGATGCAAACTCTGTGAAGAACTTGGATACCGAGCTGGCTCTACCAAGTGCAGATACACTGCTGAAAAGCCAAAGTATGTTCATCCAAAATCTATCCCATTTCTTGTTGATGATTTTTCTCCCCCAGCTAACTTGCTTGTTTTCAGGAGGAAGCGTGAGTAAAAAGGCCCACCTCTTGTTGTTGACGAGTGCTGGCCAATGAAAAGGGCAAGAATTAATGGCCAAAGAAAGAAGAGAACTAACCAGATCATGTTTGGTGCTGCTGAGGTGCAATCTGAACTTGTTTTGGAGGATGATGTGCAAACTGTTGAGGCTTTAGGGCACACCGTTTCTGATTTGGAAGCTCTGGTGCAAAATGAGGGGCAAAATGAGCATGTTGTTGAGGCTCTAGTGCAAAATGAGCCTGTTGTTGAGGCTCTGGTGCAAAATGAGCCTGTTTTTTAGGCTCTGGTGCAAACTAACCATGTTGATGAGGCTCTGGTGCAAACTTACCATGTTGATGAGGCTTTGGTGCCAGATTGTGTTGTTGAGGAAGTGAAGGAGGTGACGGAGACTCTTAGACGTGCTGTGGGGAGGCCAGATGGTAATGGTAAGAAAAAGAAGAGCATAAACCTGTTGTGTGGTGTGAAACTTGTGAAGGAGAAGAAAACAAGGGGTAAGAAGAGCCAAAAGAAATAGACTTGGAATTTGGCACTTGTTGTTGTTGTTAACATTTGTTATTGTAATAATTTGGCAGTTGTTGTTAATAATTTGGACAAAATTCAAAAATCATGGTAAATTTGAATTTCAACAAATGTAGATATGTGTACTTTCTATGTTTGTATGAGCTTCCAACGTTTTTCTCATATGTAGAGTACAACTCATCCTCACCATTATCCCTTTTCTGAAGTACAACTCACCCTCACCTAAAATGTGGTAGAAATGGGCTCCAAAGCTAGGGTAAACCACCCCATTTCTAAGCAAGTTTTTTTTCGACCATTTCTAAAACCAAGTTTGACATTTTTCCTCACAACTATGTCACATAACATGACACCATGCAAAGGTTTTGTATTTTTTTGATTTTTTGAATTAGTTATGCACATTTGAATGTCTGGTCAAATCTTTTGAAGGGTTTTCATAAATATTCTTAGCTAGGGCTGAGGCTCACAAAACTAGCATTGGATCTCTGATGAAATAGCATGTTGTGAACCGAAAAATGATTTTTACAAAAAATCATCAGCATGAAATCATGTACCTGTAGTTCATATCTTACCCACTTCCAACCGATTCAGCAGGATTGTCTTTTTCACCAGGGATAGAATAAAAGGTTTGAGATACTCAAGTTGGGAAATTGTACATGCTAGGTGGTCTAGTATTTTTGAAAAATAGGATGTTACCATTTCGAAACTTCAATTTGGTGGTTGCTTCAGAAATCCCCCCCTCTTTCGGCACTCAGAAAATAGAAAATGGATTTTCTGTGCGTCGAAAAGGAAAACTTTGTGCTACAACATTGTTAGTCATCCCATTATACACATGCATGCCCAATATGGGCACATTATCACAAACTATGCCTTGATTCTAGCCATATCATTGGTCATTTGACCCGAAAGCCAGAAAAACCTCGGAGGAGATAGGTCATTTTGTGAAGGGTGTTTTGAAATATGATCAATAGACCAAGTTTGATATTTTTCCTCACAACTATGTCACATAACATGACACCATGTGAAGGTTTTGATTTTTTTTGAATTAGTTATGCACATTTGAATGTCTGGTCAAACTTGTGAAAACCCTGTTGACTGCATCCTAAACCCAGCTAACCCTAAGGCCGAATGAGGAACGTAGATCTAACCCTAGCGTGACACTGTGGCCGTCCGATCGCGTCTTCTAGAAGGATTCCGCGGGTGGCTCTGGACGATCCGTGGAAGGGCTTGTTCTACAACCTGATTGGTAGGCGTCTCTTAGAAGGATTTTGCGGCTAGCTCTTGGCAATCCATGGGATGGATGATTCTGGCATCTGATTGGCTCGCATCGTTTTTCCATAAAAAGATAAGGTACATCGTGGAACACTACATTGACCGTTGTACCGAGCGTGGCATGCGAGGGCGCTGGGCGGGGCGGGCTGCACCCCGTACCATGCATGCATGCTATGCATCGCGTCGCAGTCTAGCTATTTTGCGTGCATCCAACCGATGTAGCAGCGCTGCAGCGTATTTACTCCCTCCGTCGCATTAAATAAGTGTACGTCTAACAACTTTCTTCAGTCAAACTTACTCCCCTCCAGTTCATGCGCCATAGAAAAAGTGAATATTTATAAACTTTGACTACGTATATAAGAAAAAATATCAAAATCTAAAATATGTAATAAATATAAGGTACAGCATGTCACACTACATTGACCGTTGGACCGAGCGTGGCATGAGAGGGCGCTGGGCGGGGCAGGTTGCATCATGCATGCATGCTATGCATTGCGTCGCAGTCTAGCTATTTTGCTTGCAACCAACCGATGCAGTAGCGCTGTAGCGTATTTACTCCCTCTGTCGCATTAAATAAGTGTACGTCTAACAACTTTCTTCAGTCAAACTTACTCCCCTCCGGTTCATGCGTCATAGAAAAAATGAATATTTATAAACTTTGACTACGTATATAAGAAAAAATATCAAAATCTAAAATATGTAATAAATATAATTAGATTTACCATAACACATACTTTTATATTATATAAAATTGATATTATAAACTTAGTTTCATACTCCCTCTATTCCCTCCAATTGACATCCCTTTGATTACTCCCACCGATTTTTCTTCTCACCCGTTGAGTTTCTATGTGTGAGTTTGTTGCATGCGGTGTGTAAAAACGAACGAGTTTGCTGCATGTAGTGTGACAACTACCTTGGTCCTAGATTCCTGTATTTATTACCGAGTAAATCAAGGCAAATTCTATTTTCTCTTTTATTTTTCACTGCCAATGAACAACTACCTTGGACGTTTTTTCTCTCTTTCCCATTAATGCATGCATGCATGCAGGGGCGGGGGCGAAGGTGCAGGGGTCACATCGCATCCTAGCAATTTTTTTGAACTGACCGCATTGATCACGCACGCGGCTACGCCCGCTGCCTACACGCATCGCAGCGCACGCGGCTGCGCCAACGCGGGATTCCCACGCCGCCCTTCACGCTGAGCCCTCAATAAATAGGCAAAACGCCTTTGCCTCCTCATCTCATCTTGCCCGTCCCTTTGCCTCCTCCCAGCCCCAAACCCAAAAAAACACTCCGGCGGCCATGGCAACCTCCCCCCCCCCCCCCGCTTCCCTTCGGAATCCGAAGTAAGCAACGAGGATAACCACCCAGACCACAAGCATGTCTGGGAGCAGGAGGCGCCCACGCGCCCGAGGTGTGGCAAAAAGGGGGGTGACGCAAAGCCCCGCCCTGCCCCTGGGCCCAAGGACACATCGTCCACAACCCCTTTCCCAGCGTCGGCGGCAACCTCCCTGACGATGGCCCCTCCGACAAGTATTGGAAGACGGCGGAGAAGGAGGAGGAGAAGGAGCTGGCGTCTTACGCCAAGTGGGAGGAGAATCAGGCCGCGCACGCCTTGACAGAAAGGCGGAAACGGGAGGAGGAGGTCCGACAGGAGGCCAATCGCCAGGCCTTCCAGGAGGTGCAGCGGCGGCGGGAGCAACGGGAGAGGGCGGCGGCTTGGAGGTCGGCGGCACCGGCACCGCCCCCACCGCCGATGGAGTAGGGCAGCTAGGGTTAGGGTTTAGCCCAGGGTTTAGGTGCCTAGTTTCCCTTCTATATTGTACCCCTTTTCTTTTATTGTAATGTTATCGGGCTATCTAATATATGTAATGTTATCTAATATATTATCTATCCCGTGTTTTACTCGTGCAATATTTATAATCTGTTATCACTCGACTTGTGTTTTATTGTATTGTCATTTGTCAAAACACCCAAAACAACAAGTGCATAAAACAAAAGACACAAAAACAAGTTCTCATATAATACTCGTGCAATATTTATAAAATGAGTGAAATTAGAAAAGCTCAAAAGGAAGAATAAGTTAATGTTATGATGGTTGATTATTTTCAAACAACACATGGTTCATTTTCAAACAACACATTTACATATTTACATAAGTTAAAGGGGCGCCCAAGTTATGTTAGTTAAATGGATGCCCTTGGCCTTCATTTATATATTTACATCCGTAAAAAATAAAAGATTGCGACCTGAGCACGAGTATCTGCAGATCCACACGTCCCTAGTTAGATTGTAACGTGAGTACTATTTTTTTGCCCAATCTACAAGTAGTTACTATTGGACCTATATACGACCATTTTGGCTTGGCTAAGTTCTATTTGGGCCTGGCCTTTTTCAATCACTCCTCGTCAATTGTTTTTTTAACTTTTCAACCCCTCCCCCTCCCCTGCACACTGATAAAACTGAAGGAACACTGATTTCGAAAACAGAGCAGCTCAAAATTTGCCCGAATTTGTGTTGCATTTTATTCAAGCCAAAGACATAGACCATTATATCCATTACAAAGCATCACTCGAACACTGATTGTGCTGTCTAATGACTAATGATCAGGAGATAAACTAATCCGAGTGAAATTACACAAAAATAAAAAAGGCCATCAGATTGTCCTGCTTCTTCAATTCGATGATTTGCCTTAGCTGCTTGTTCATCTTCTTCAGCTCGGCCTTCACTTCCGCATCTACCATAGTACCAGCGGAAATGGGGTTGCCACATCCCAATTGCTCCACCACGGATGGGTTTTCGAGCTCCCGGGATGCTACCTCCACCCCAATTCGCTCGATGTACTCATCAAGTAACTCAAAATGCCCACATTTTGGCAGTTCTTGCAATCCCAGAGATGAACCCTAAATCCCAAATTCGATGAAATGCATGAAATTTCAAAAGAAAAGCGAAAAATTGGCGCTCGGAACACTCAGATCTCACCTTTCCCGGCTCGGTATTGCTCTCACACTTCACAAATTCCCGGCCAATGTTCCCGTTCTTGTCGGTGGATGTGACAAGCCACTTCAGGGGCACGGTACGGGAGCAATCGGGGCACCTCCTCATCGGCACCGCACCATACCGAGGCCATGAGCGGAGGGAGGCTGAAGCAGACCTCGACATCCCTCGCCGGCGTTGCCGCACTTGCTCGCCGGAGAAGAAAATGTAAGGGGATGAGATGCGGGCTGGAACGGTGGCGGGAGTTCTCGGGTGCAGGGACGGATCGGGGACAACGGCTCTCTTCAACCACAGTGTGGGTCCCACGATATGAGGTGGACATCAGGTGAGTTCCGCCGTGACGTGGAGAGGTTGTGGGTCCAACTCTGCTCAACTGATTCGAATTCGTTGACGGTCTCGTGACGTTAAGTGGAAGTGTCGCACGGGAGCTATTTGTTGCTTCAGAAGTGTCGCATGCGAGCTATTCTTTTCAACGATGTTGTGTTCCTTCCAATTCCATGTAAATACGTCGCATAGGAGATATAAGCCCAAACCGGTACATAGCCTCATGGCATGTGGACTCGCTGATGTGCATGTATTCGTCGAGGAGGTCACCAGGCACTCCATATGCAAGCTATTGAATGGCAGCGGAACATTTTTGGTAAGAGGAGAAGCCAATCTTACCTATACAATCGTACTTGGCCTCGAAGTAGTTATTGTACTCCATCACCCCATTGAGAATTTGTAAGAACATGTCCCTCGACATCCGATAGCAGCGATGGAATGCCTTCTCTTTGAAGACTGGATCAGTTGGATGGACGTAGTACTTGTAAAGGCATATGTGGCCTTCTTCTCGGTCGCGCTCCTGGTTGGCTTCACTCTCCTTGGACGAGCCACCTCTGTGTGGTGATACGTCGTAAACGTATCTATAATTTTTTATGCTCCATGCTTGTTTTGTATCAACTATCTTATGTTTTGTGTATACTTTGAGGCATTTTTATACATTTTCTAGAACTAACCTATTAACAAGATGCCATAGTGCTAGTTTCATGTTTTCTGCTGTTTTTGGTTTCAGTAAAGCTAGTAAAAAAATATTCTTGGAATTGTACGGAACAAAATCCAAAGTTCCTATTTTTTCCGACACAAGACAGAGTCCAAAGCGGAGACGGAGGGGAGCCACGAGGTGGCCACACCACCCCTAGGCGTGGGCCCACCCGGTGGGCCCGCGCCTAGGCATGGTGTGGGCCCCTCGGGCATCCATCGACCTTGTCCCTTCACCTATATAGGCCCTCCAAGGCAGAAACCCTAAGTACCCAATCAAAAATCCACGAAAAAGTCCATAGCCTATGCCACCATCGTCCCTAGATCGGGAGGGATCCGAAGCTCTTCCCGGCACCCTGCCGGAGAGGACAGATCACCCTGGAGGCCTTCTTCATCACCATGCCAGCCTCCGGAGTGATGTGTGAGTAGTTCATCCTTGGACTATGGGTCCATATAAGTAGCTAGATGGTAGTTTCTCCTCATTTGGGCTATCATGTTTAGATCTTGTGAGCTTCCTATCATGATCAAGATCATCTATTTGTAATCCTATATGTTGTGTTTGTTGGGATGCGATGGATATTGCGTACTATGTCAGGATTTATTATTGATTCTATCATGTCTATGTTGTTTGTGATCTTGCATGCTCTCCGTTGCGAGTAGCTACTCTGGCCAAGTACTTGCTTGTGACTCCAAGAGGGAGTATTTATGCTCGATAGTAGGTTCATGCCTCTAGTAATCTGGGAGAGTGTCAGAAACTTCTAAGGTTGTAGATATGCTGTTGCTACTAGGGAGAAAACAACAATCCTTTGTCCTTGGAGCAATTGTATTGTTTACTTTACACACTTTTCTTAATGCAATTATCTGTTGCTTGCAACTTAATACTACAGGGGGTCGGATGATAACCTGAAGGTGGATTATTAGTCATAGATGCAGTTGGATTACGGTCTATGTATTATGTTGTAATGCCCAAACGAATCTCATAGCGATCATCATGACATGTATATGCATTGTTATGCTTTTTCTATCCTGTCAATTGCCCAACTGTAATTTGTTCACCCAACATGCTATTTATCTTATGGATAAATACCTCTAGTGAACTGTGGACCCCGGTCCATTCCTACCCACTGATATTCAATCTACTGTCTACTGTTTACTTTCTGCAATTCCTACAACCAACTACTTTCTTCCATACTATACGTTTAATCATTTGTTTTTAGCAAACCGGTGAGCTTGATAACCTCACCGTAAGTTGGGGCAAAGTATTGTGGTTGTGTTGTGCAGGTTCCACGTTGCTGGCAACACCTTGGGAGTTGGTTATTTCTCCTACTGGTTCGATAAACTTGGTTTCATAACTGAGGGAAACTTGCTACTGTGCTCATCATACCTTCCACTTGGGGTTCCCAACAAGATCTATATCATTTGAGCCATCAAGCAATTTTGTAGCGCTGTTGCCGCGGAGAAAGAAGCCTCTTTTGCAAGAGGAGTCTCTCACAACCAACCTCTTTACTTTGTTTTTTGTTTTTCTTTGTTTCTTTTGCTTTGTTTTCTTTTTTTCTTTTTATCAAAAACACAAAAAATTAGTTCCTACCTTAGTTGCTATTTATGTTGGTTTGTTTCTTTTTATCAAAAACACAAAAAAATTAGTTCCTACTTCAAGTTGCTTTTATGTCTAGTGTTGCTCCAATCACTATGTCACCTGAGGAAATGATCTTCACTTTAAAACAATAAAGTGAAGAGAGTTTCAAAGAAGCTTGGTCTAGAATTTCTAATTCACATGAAAAAACTGAACCTAAAATGACTCTAGGCTTGCTTCTTAGCAGTTTCTACTTTGGTCTTGCTCTTTGTTATAGATATGCTTTGGATGATGTAGTAGGAGGAGATTTCCTCCAGTGTGATGGGGATGAAGCTTTTAATGCCATAAAAAAGTTGATTGCAACATATAACTTGCCTAGCAAATTTGATTCATCCTTTACAAACATTTATGCTAGATTAAAGACTCTTGAGACCAATACAGCTAGTTTAAAAGAATGCTATAATATACTTAGAGAGCATCATGAATATGTTCCAATAAATTCTGAATCTTCAAAATGGCTTCCTACATTGAAAGTTGCTATAAATGATGAAACTTTTTATGTTTATTGTGATATTCTGTTTGAATTATATCTTATGCCTAAAGATATTTATGAATCTTTGAATCTTTGGGGACTTTCTAAGGGTGGAGAAGAACTATCTCTTACCATTAATGTCACTATATTACCCATTGGAAGAGCTAAAAGAGTGTTTACAAAGATCCTAGTGAAAGAGGTGTCTACTGATTACCTTGTTATTGAATGTGTAGGAAAAGGACAAATTGCACTTGGAAGCTCCCTGCTAAAACTCCTTGGAGCAATAATAGATTTGGGAAAAGTCATCATGCATTTCGCTTCTCCACCAAGCAATCATATGTTCCCTAAAGGTAAGAAGGGTAGGGGCAAGAAACTTGATCTTGATGCTTCTTTATTTGAAAATACTTGATTCTTGCTTTCTGTGCCTAGCTGAAAGGTGTTAAAGAAAAGCACTCCTGGGAGATAACCCAATTTTTATTTCAGTAAGTTTTCCTTTTGTTGAGTCTTGGAAGTTATTGCTTCTGTAATAACCTCTCCTTATCCTTTTTGTGTGGTTTTTGTGCCAAGAATAGCCTCTAATGAGAGAGAAGTAAGATATGGGGAAGTTGTTGTCCCGAAACAGATTTTTTTGCATCACTGTAAAAAATCGTGAAAAATCCCAGTACGTTAGATTGAGATGAAATTTTTTGTGTGCATGCCCCTGTTATTTACCCAATTTTTTTATTTTTGCACTTTTCGATTTGAGCAACAGAAGATTTTCGAAAAAAATTAGTCTTTACCTGCTGGTCTATTTTGACAGATTTCTGCCATTATGTGCATTTGCCTCTTAATCGGTTTATTTTTGAGTTCTCTTTGATCACTTAAGCTTTCAAAATGAGTTGCTACAGTATCTTATGTTTTAATTGAAGTTTTACTTGAGTTGAAACTAAACCCAAAGGTTTATTATCTTGAATACACTAATGTTGCTAATAAAGATTGTGTGAAGTTTTGTATGAAAGAAGTTTTCAAGTGTAGGAAGAGAATGATATGATGAGATGAAGTATGGAAAAAAGCTCAAGCTTGGGAATGCCACCCGGATCTCCCCAAGAAATATTCAAGAGGTAAAAGCATCAAAGCTTGGATATGCCCAAGGCATCCCCTTCTTCATCAATAAAAATCTCAGGTCTTCTTTCAAGACACTTTATTTTTATTGCTTCATGCACTATATGTTGTTCTTGGAGCATCTTTGTTTTTGCTTTTAGTTTTCTTTTGTTTTGTTTGCTGTAATAAGTTGGTCGGACCCCAACATTCCTATTTTGTAGAAGTCACACCTAGTTCTTCATTGCCTAGAACACTCTGGTTTTCACTCTTATTGTTCTACGAGTGTTCTCTTTTGCTAGTACTGCGTTTAGCTTTAGTTTTCTTATGATTTTTTCTTAGAACTTTTTAGTTCTTATTTGTAGTTAGGTGAGACAAGCTCTTTGATCTTTATTGATTATTATCTTTGTGAGTTGTTTCAAATAAGTCGATTGGTGTTGGAAAAGAGTAGAAAGTTTCATGCTTATCGTGGTACAAAAGGAAGCTTGTTTTGTCTATGGCTTAGACTTTATCATGTCATGTTAGATGTTGCTTTGACCATATGCTTAGTGATTACTGTGTAGCATGACTTGTTTCAAACAATTGAGATTGCTTCATGTGCCTTGAAATAATCATGCGTTGTTTTAGCACACAAAAGCATAATATTGTGGTATTCTCCTTTGATGCTTTATTTGGGTTGACTTGGCACATGATTACGCCATGTTATGACTATGAACCAGTCATCCTAGCCTCTATCGTCATTTAGTTTTTGACTTGTGATATCAATTTATGCTTTGATTAATAATGTTTTGTCGCTCTGCATGATTATGGCTATTATTGCTCTATTAGTTGGTCGCTCTCAGTCTTTGGGTAGCCTCCACCTATGCTAGGTAAGCTCTACTCGTGCATCCAACTCCCATGAAACCAAGTTATTCCAAAGAGTCCACTATAAATTCCTATGCATGGTGTGTTACACCATTCCAAGTATATTCATGTTTTTATCTGTCTTCCAAATTAAACTTTTGTTATGTGAAAATTAGTGATTAAAGCTCTCACAAACTTGATGGCACACTTTATTTCTTGCACTTAATAAACTTGAACCGTTGTGCCCATTTATGTTGCTTATGTGCTTGCAAGTTATAAGTTGTGAATTAGCAGAACCATGTTGTCATGGGGAACGCTTTCAACATTGCACTTATTCTATTAAGTTGATATCATGTTCTTTTGTTTATGGATCACGGCGGTGTGAAATAAAATGGGAGCTTGTAAGCTCATGTAGTTTGTATATGTGTTTGATAAACGCCTGGGCAACTAGCCTAAGCCATGCCTAATCATGATGGAAACTTGCAACATAACCATAATGAGCATTCTGTGAAGCATCCTCAATGAAAACCTATGAAAATATCAAATAAAAAGATTGCCGAGATGCTCATTGTCTGCTGCCTTGTCATTTTGATATGGGATAACTCCTGTGTCATAGGGCAAGGGGTACCCCGTTGTCGGTTCTCTATGATACACATATACTTACAATGACAAGAACTTACTTGTGACCAAATTTAAGTAGCATAAGGTTCGGTACTCGTACTCAAGGGGCATGAGATTTTCAACTTATGATTTGGCAAGCATATACTCATATTTGTGTAACTTTAACCTTAATCACTTCAAGATGCTTATGATAGGGTCAATGAAAGATCAAAGCTAGTAGGTACCATAATTTTTGGAAGCTCTTTATGAAACTTGAAATCCCTACTTCCCTCTATGAAGGGCCTTTCTTTTTTACTTTTTGTTGAGTCTCCACTTTCTATCTTTATGCACCAATTAAGAGAGTATAGTTGTCATTCTTAGTTCAATGTGCATTGTCCCAAAACTTGTTGATTGATTCATAATTTTGGTATTGCTTGTTCTTAAATTATTTGTATCTAGTCACCCTTATAAACTTTGAAGGTGTCCTATGCATTTATGTTTTGCTATTCCATGAAGGACAAACTGAATACCACTCTTGCTATGTTTTCTATATGTGAAACAAACAAATGTCGTTCAATGTATTGTTATTCATAATCTTTTTTTTGTGAAACTTTTCATGTTGCAACATAGTTGCTATGTCTTATTGTTAGAACTATATCTTTCATGCTTATGTTAGAGTACTTTGATCCCAGCTATCAATGCTTTACAATACCTTGATCAAGATTGTGATGGTGCATGTCACCTCAAAAATTATTCTTTTTATCACTTACCTACTCAAGGATGAGCAGGAGTTAAGCTTGGGGATGCTTGATACGCGGTAAACGTATCTATAATTTTTGATGCTCCATGCTTGTTTTGTATCAACTATCTTATGTTTTGTGTACACTTTGAGGCATTTTTATACATTTTCTGGAACTAACCTATTAACAAGATGCCATAATGCCAGTTGCCTATTTTCTGCTGTTTTTGGTTTTAGAAAAGCTAGTAAAGAAATATTCTCAGAATTGGACGGAACAAAAGCCGAAGTTCCTATTTTTTTCCGACACAAGACAGAGTCCAAAGCGGAGACGGACGGGAGCCACGAGGTGGCCACACCACCCCTAGGCGCGGGCCCACCCCTGGACGTGCCTAGGCATGGTGTGGGCCCCTTGGGCATCCACCGACCTTGTCCCTTCGCCTATATAGGCCCTCCAAGGCAGAAACCCTAAGTACCCAATCAGAAATCCACTAAAAAGTCCATAGCCTACGCCACCATCGTCCCTAGATCGGGAGGGATCTGAAGCTCTTCCCGGCACCCTGCCGGAGAGGGCAGATCACCCTAGAGGCCTTCTTCATCACCATGCCAGCCTCCGGAGTGATGCGTGAGTAGTTCATCCTTGGACTATGGGTCCATAGCAGTAGCTAGATGGTAGTTTCTCCTCCTTTGTGCTATCATGTTTAGATCTTGTGAGATTCCTATCAGGATCAAGATCATCTATTTGTAATCCTATATGTTGTGTTTGTTGGGATCCGATGGATATTGAGTACTATGTCAAGATTGATTATTGATTCTATCATGTCTATGTTGTTTGTGATCTTGCATGCTCTCCGTTGCTAGTAGATACTCTGACCAAGTACTTGCTTGTGACTCCAAGAGGGAGTATTTATGCTCGATAGTAGGTTCATGCTGTTGTAGATGTGCTGTTGCTACTAGGGAGAAAACAACAATCCTTTGTCCATGGGGAAATTGTATTGTTTACTTTACACACTTTGCTTAAAGCAATTATCTATTGCTTGCAACTTAATACCGGAGGGGGTTCGGATGATAACCTAAAGATGGATTATTACTCATAGATGTAGTTGGATTACTGTATATGTATTATCACTACTAGGAAACTAGCTATAGATAGACAGACACTCTATGGCGCATGGTTCTGACCATGCGCCACAAAAGATTGCCAGTGACTCATCTGGAATAATGCGCCACAGAAGCCTAAATCTTCTGTGGCACATACAAATTGGCAATGCACCACAGAATAAAGGTGGACCCACACCAGGCCTTGGTCTATGAAACTTCTGTGGCGCATATAGTCATATGCGCCACAGAATAATCAGGTGGGACACACAGCAGGCGGGGTTTGACCGTGCTCTGACCAAGCTTCTGTGGCGCACATCAACATATACGCCACAAAAGTTTATATCTTCTGTGGCGCATATGTCAATATGCGCCATAGAACAGTAATGTGGGCCCCATAGTCTGTCCACCCAGGACCAAGCTTCTGTGGCGCATAAGTGGATATGCGCCACAGAAGATCAAACTTCTGTGGTGCATATCTGCAATATGCGCCACAAAATGGTGCGTGCTTCTACTCAGAATATGTGTTTCTAGTAGACAATCTATGCATACATGAGTCCATCGGTGCCCATACACAGAATATGTTGAGTGTTTCTAGTAGTGACACATTTTCCTCTTGTTTTTCCCAGCAAAACAAGTACTAGTGGCATACATCATTGCAAATGCACATGCACATATCCCTTGAATAGCAAAACAACAATGGCATACATCATTGCAAATGCACAAACTACAAACATTGCAAATTCCTTCACAAAGCTGGTGGGGGCGATGGCGGTGGAAGATGCCAAACCTCCATGTTCACGCGCGCCTGCAGCCTGCGGACGTGATCCTCCATGGACACGTTGGGGTCGAGCACTGGCCGCCACCCGATTGGTTCCGCCATGCACGCCCTCTCCTCCGGGGATGCGAGCACGGCGTACAACCTCATGGCCTTGTTGTAGAGGGCCTTGTGCCGCAGCCTGGCCTCCTCCTCGATTAGGTTGACCTCCGAATCCCGCGGCGGCTGACTACGAGCATTGCCCCTTGACCTCGCCTCTCCACTTCGAGTAGGATACATGGTACGCGAGTGGGCTGTGCTCTCTAGCGAGTCTTCCAACGAGTTGTGGGAAGAAGACATCAGGGGCAGGGATGATGCTTTGGACTGGGAGTGTGCTATATATAGAGGTTTGTCATTAAATGTGCTATCTGGCACCTTTAATTTTGTCTAGATCTGGACGCATGGTTCTGTGGCGCATATTGGACATATGCGCCACAGAAGGTTGAACTTTTGTGGCACATATAGACAGTATGCGCGACAGAACACTGAGTCCAGATATGATTTTGACCGGACTCTGACCGATAGTATGTGGGCCCACCTAGTGCCAAGGTTCTGTGGCGCATATTGGCTATATGCGCCACAGAAGTTCAATCTTCTGTGGCGCATATATACACAAAACCCTGCATCCAGATCTGCACAAAAAAGGTGGCAGCTTTGCACCCCTCTATCTACCACCTTCCATTTCACATCCTTCTTCCCCCTCCTCCCAGCTCATCCTCCTCCTCTTTCCCACCCAATTGTGCCCATAATTTTCTACATTTTGTTGTATTTAAACCTACTATAGTTGATAGATTGGTTAGGGAAAGCCTTTCTCCAACTAGTAGATCTAAAACACACTTACTTTTCTCCTCCACATCTCTATTTGTGTACCATTATCTCTCCATAGATCTATTGGTACACACTCTCTCACATCGCGCTCTCGACTCGGTATTCAATCTACCCGGTGAGTAATTGGCCATGAATATGCATGTTTTAATTTGTAGGTGTAAAGCTTGTCGCATGGGCGGTGTGTACAAGCGATGCATGGCGCGAAGATTATATTTGTGCATGAAGCTTGTGTGGTGCATGAATGCTTGCATGGGAAGAAGTTTCTTGTTTTAGCTTGTCTGCCCCAGTGTGGTGCATGGATGTTTGCCGAAATGTTGATTCATTTCCACTTCGGCAAATTTTTGCACCACCCATATGTCCTACATTTAGGAAAGGTCATGCCGAATTTTTCCGGCGACCATGCATGTGTGTTTGTGTGTGCATAAGGTGTGGTTTCTAATTAAGCTACTCTGTCTTTTGCTCTATGCGTGCATACCGCGCAAGCTACCATGGTCGTCAGGATGAGGGAAGGTCGAGTTGCTAGGTATAGAAAGACTCAAAGGCGGACATGATTCAGAACAACAAGAGATAGATAAGATGTCCATGTCGAACATGCAAACTCCAGCGCTGGATCGACCCTGATTCTGGACAATTGGAGGATCATGTGCTCAGGCGTAGTTTCATGCGCGGCGACTTCGACAAGGAGCCAACAGTAAATGATGGTGGTTATCATGAATACGTGGGCGGGCGAGAAGATAAAGAGTCTCCCGGCAGGCATTGTCATGATGACGAAGAATATACTGGTGGTCATGATAATCATGACGAAGAAGGAGATGCCGACGAGAATGACCATCATGAAGAAGGAGAAGAAGCGAACACTAAGAATATTTCCCTCTGAGAATCGCGTTGCTCACGATGGTGCGGGACTATCCTGGTTACGCATATGTATCATCCCAAGTGAACCAGGGACACAACGCATGTGTCAAGTGCATGGATAAGACCCCGCATCTCCAGCTACACAAGGATCCCGGGTCTTCAAAAACCGTGTTCCAAGGGACTCGAAATTGGCTTCGCATGGATCACCCGTGGAGAAAACGCGGTGACCTGTTCAATGGTAAAGACGAGCTTGAAAGAGCCCCGCGTACGAGGAGCAGCGAAGAAATCAAGGAGCTTCTGAATAATTGTGATGAGTGCCATGCGCCAGGAAAGAAGCGACCAAGGACAAAGCCGCTTCTGGGTGTATGGAAAGCAAGGTCTGTTTTCTGGGACCTGCCGTACTGGAAGGTCCTCCACACGCCCCATTGAAGGGAATATTCCCTGAGAGGCAATAATAAAGTGTTTATTATGTGTATTCCAAGTATATGATAGATGTTTATTTTGCATGCTATAATTGTATTAATACGGAAACGTTAATACATGTGTGTTTAATAAACAAACAGAAAGTTCCTAGTTATGCCTCTCTCATAAACTAGCTCGTTGATTAATAAGATGATCAAGGTTTCCTGATCATGGACATTGGATGTTTTTAATAACGAGATCACAACATTAGTGTAATGGTGTGATGAACATTCATCCAAAGTATAGCAATGATCAAAGTCATTGAGTTTATATTTCTATAACAACTTACAAAGTGATCCTAATCCTTAGACCATGAGATCATGTCAATCACTAACACCGGAAGAGTTTCTTGATAACATCAAACGTCACACCGTAATAGGGTGATTATAAAGATGGGTTCAGAACTAATAAAGTGTTATGTTGAGGCCCATGGATTGAGAGTGGAATTTTTTCATCCCGATGACGGATAGATATACTCTGGGCCCTCTCGGTGATATCACATTTGTTAGCTTGAAAGCAAGTGATTTGATCACTAGAATGTTATATCACGGGAACGAGAAAAGAGTGCATGTCAGTAATGAGATCAAACTAGGTATGGAGATACCGATGATGGAATCTCGGACATGTAATATATCGTGAAACAAAGGGATTAAGATACTAGCATAAAAGGTTTCGACGATCACAAGAAAGTAATCGTTGAATGTGTGGGAGTCAGTATGGGTCTCCAGATCCCGCTTCTGATTATTGATCTGAGAGGGATCTCGATCATGTCCGCATTATTCGTAAACCGTAGAGTGACACACTTAAGAGACACCGACATCCAATTGGAGCAAAAGTTTCATGCCGGAAAGAATAACAAGCGCGGGAATTTATTTCACTAGATACCGAAACAGGTTTTCGGGTGAAACTGGAGAAAGTGTTTTTGCATGTGAAATGAAATACTAGAAAGGGGTTATATGTGAATGTTTGTCATTAAAGTAATTGACAAAATTCTGAATAAATAAAAGGAGTTTTATTTAATGAGAGTTTGCATTAAATTGGTGGAAATTTAATAGCAATTTTGAGTGGGATTTTGAGTGGAGGGAATGGAAGAGATTTTTTTGAGTGGAGTGTCCACCCACATGAATGAAGGAGGGGAGGGGGCAGCCCCATGGCCGGCGGCCACCCCCTTG
This sequence comes from Avena sativa, assembly GCA_916181665.1. Taxonomy (NCBI): domain Eukaryota; kingdom Viridiplantae; phylum Streptophyta; class Magnoliopsida; order Poales; family Poaceae; genus Avena; species Avena sativa. The sequence continues at coordinate 326,059,280 of OV702282.1, forward strand.
GGTGCCCCCTCCTCCTATAAAAGGCACCCATCTCCTCACTTCTCACTCACACACTACTGGAAAAACCCTCTTCGGTTCGACGTGAACAACCCCAGCAGCCCCGGCCTGTCACAGCCCGCGACTAGTGGGAGCACTAGTCCCGGGCCGTGAGGCCTCTAACGGCTAGAAACGGTTGTAGTCACTAGTCCCGGGCTGGACCAGATCTTTAGTCTCGGTCTGTATTACGGACCGGGACTAATGACCTGGAGCAGGCCAGCTGGTCTTTTCGTGGAATATTAGTCTCGGGTCGTATCACGGCCCGGGACTAGTTGTCCACCACTATATATTCTGCTTCCTGTCCTGCTGCCCTAAAGCATATGGTGGCCATTTTTCTCAAAGAAGCAAGAGAGTTCATGCCATTTTTTTCTCGAGATTTGTCAAGATTTAGTTTGCAACCTCTAGATCCAACGCTTTAAAAGGTTAGAACTTCATTTTTTCATCTCTTATTGCTACTTTAGATCTATAATGCTCTAGAAGTATAGAGATATGGATCAATGCATGCATGCTCTAGAAGTAGAAGGATTTTGATATATATATATGTGTAACAAATTTTGATTAGGCACATAGTTACTGAAAATTGAAATGTGTAATTTTAGAGTTTCAGAGCTTAGAATGGAATGAGGTTTTCACTGATAGAACAATAATAAAAAACTCCACATTTATCATGTTGATTGTTTTCTCCAATTCACAAATTGGTGAATGTAAATTTTTCAAAATTCAAAATTAATGCTCTATAAGCGCTCAATATAACTTGTAATAATTTTATCATGTTGTGTAATGGTTTTTGATATAGTTTTACTATAATGCAGATGGTCCGAGAATGGATGTACGGTACTGACCGACGCTCTGGCGAGTTCTTTAATGGCGTGCATGAATTCATCTGTGTTGCTGATGCAAACAAGCGCAATGGTTTTGTATTCTGTCCATGTAGTGGATGTCGGAATCAGAAGGATTACTTTGACTCAAAAACCCTTCACGGCCACATGTTGAAGTCCGGCTTCATGCCCAGTTATAATTGTTGGACCAAGCACGGAGAGAGAGGGGTTATAATGGAAGACAATGAAGAAGAGGAGGAGGATCGCAACTATCATGGTTTCCCTGAGTACGGAGATACTTCCATGGGGGATGCTAAAGGGGAGGATGAAGAAGAGACACATGATCATGAACCCGTTGATGATCTTGGCCGTACCATTGACAATGCACGAAGAGATTATGAAACTTAAAAGGATAGGGAGAAGTTGAATCACATGTTAGAGGATCAAAAAAGTTGTTGTACCCAAATTGCAAAAATGGTCTGAAAAAGCTGGGCAGCACATTGGAATTGCTGCGATGGAAGGCTGAGTGTGCTATACCTGACTCCTCATTTGAAAAGTTGCTGAAAATGATGAAGAATATGCTTCCAAAAGATAACGTATTGCCTGCCAGTACGTACGAAGCAAAAAAGGTTCTCTGCCCTCTAGGTTTAGAGGTTCAGAAGATACATGCATTCCCTAATGACTGCATCCTCTACCGCGGTGAGGAGTACGAGAATTTGGATGCATGCCCGGTATGCACTTCACTTCGGTATAAGATTAGACGAGATGACCCTGTTGACGTTGAAGGCGAGCCCCCCCGGAAGAGGGTTCCTGCCAAGGTGATGTAGTATGCTCCTATAATACCATGGTTGAAATGCTTATTCAGAAACAAAGACCATGCCAAGTTGTTGCGATGGCATAAAGAGGAACGTAAGTCAGACGGGATATTGAGACACCCCGCTGATGTGTCGCAATGGAGAAAAATCGATAGAAAGTACCCGGACTTTGCAGATGACGCAAGGAGTTTAAGGTTTGGTCTAGGTACAGATGGCATGAATCCCTTTGGGGAGAAGAGCTCCAGTCACAGCACCTGGCCCGTGACTCTATGCATCTATAACCTTCCTCCTTGGTTGTGCATGAAGCGGAAGTTCATTATGATGCCAGTGTTGATCCAAGGTCCGAAGCAACTCGGCAAAGACATTGATGTGTACCGAAGGGCATTAGTGGAAGAACTTTTACAGTTATGGCACGAACCCGACATACGCGTGTGGGATGAGCACAAGCAGGAAGAATTTAACCTCCGAGCATTGCTTTACGTAATAATCAATGATTGGCCTGCTCTTAGTAACCTTTCAGGTGTCACATCCCAAAGTTTTCCAAATTTTGAAATGTGAAAAATAAACAAACAAAATAAAATTTTGTTGAAATTTAGGGTGAGAAGAAACTTTTGATTCCAATTGGAAACATCAAAACCTATTTTGGTCAAATAAAATCCTAAAGGGATTTAAAAAGATAAACAATTAATAAATAAAGTTATAATAGTTGGAATCACTATTTTTGGATCTTTAAATAAAAAGATATATGGTTTTTATAAAGCAAAGGTAGAAATATAAATAAGGATTATTTTAAAGAGCCAAATTAATCTTGGCCAAGTTTTAAAATAAATATTTCTATTTGAAAAAAAAGTAAAGGTTTATTTAAATAAAATAATGAGGATTTATTAATATTCAATTTTGTTTAAGTAAAGGATTTTCCATTTTTAAATAAACACTAAAACTTGTTAAAGTATTTTAAATAAGATTTCCAAGTGTTTTGTTTTTCAAGTAAAACCTACTGAAAAGGTTTTGGTATTATTCAGATTTCAAATAGAGTTTTTAAATAAATTAAATCCTATTTGAATTAAAAGACTAAGGTCTATTTATTTAATTATTAATAGATCCTAAATGAATAAAAGAATTATTTTATTTTGGACTTTGGTTTTTGTTGTTAAACAGAATTAAAATCAATACAAAGTTTGGTGATGGTTTGAATTGATTTGTTATTTGTATTGTTTGAATGAAAATCAAATCAGAATATTCAAACAGAAAAAGGAAAAACTTTCTGTATAAAAAAAGTAAACCAAACCCAACCCATCAGCCAGCCCAGCAGGCCCAGCAGCGCAGCCCACCAAGATCTCCCCTCTGGCGAAGCGTTTTTTTACCGAATAACACACCCGCGCAGTCACAGACAAGTGGACCCCTCGCCCCTCTCTCTCTCTCTCACTGTCAGCCGGACCCCACCGCCCCCATCATCATCGTCTCCACCACGCCGGCCTTTTCCCCCTTCCTCAACGTCGCTCTGCCACGATTGAATTCGAGTAAATTCGCGTTGATGACAGGCTTAATCCCTCCAGAGACCACGCACCCATAAACACCTCCCTCTTCCCTCTCTTTCCCCTCAGAAAGCACTGCAAGAGCGCCCCCAGGTCGTCGTCATTTTCGTTTTCACCGCCGCAGTCTCCGACGACGTTTTCGGCCAATTCCGGCGCCGACCAGCCGCCCCTCGCCTCCCACTACACGCAGCATTGCACGCCATCACCAGGCGCACCTGCCAGTGCCTCGCACTCGCCCGTGCGTGCCCCGCAGCCTCGGCTTCGTCATCACCCGAGCGCCACCGCCGTCTGTCTCGTCTTCGTCGAGCTCCCCCGGTAAGCTCCGACCACCCCGAGCCATCCCGATGATGCTCCTGAACTCCCCACGCTCGCCCGCATCTAACCATGCCTTTATTTTGCTTCGGCACGACCTGCAGCCTCGCCCCCGTCGTCAAACAGAGCCGCCCGACGCTGTTGCAAGCTCCGGCGAGCAATCGTTGCCTCTCTGGTGCGCCCCTCGACTAGCAGACAACACCTCGAGCTTCACCTCGACCACGCGAACACTGTGAGCCACTCCTCTGTCTCCCTTGCTTCTTGCATCGCCGGGAAGCTCACCGTTAGAGCGCACGCCGCCGTCCGCCGCCGCCAGCGCCGCCAGATCTTGGTCGAGCAGCTATGGTCCATTGGATCTCGATCCGTTGGCTAGGATAGATTCATTAATCGAAGGGGTACGTGTGATCTGTGCCGCACGATCTCACTTAAATCCTGCGGTCCAGAGAGGCTGATCCGCACGAAGCGGTACCGTCCAATAGAATCAAGCCACGTGGACAGGGTTTTGTTTAAAAACAGAAATTTGAATCTATTGGTTATGCAAATTTATAAAATTCATAACTTTAATTCTAAACGTCCAAATTTTGCAAATTTTATATCAGTGGATTCAGCAGAACAAGTAATTTGCAACCATGCATTTTGTTTAATGTTTTGCTTCTGTAAAATTGGTTGAAATTGCAGAAACATGTGTAGGCTTATTTTGAATATAAAAATTGTTCTAGATATATTTTTGAGATGAAATCTTTGCAAAATGGTTTGTTTTGAACCTACTGACCATAGGAACCAACTTATGGATTTAAAAATGTATTTTGTGGAGTTAAGGGATAAATATTTGAATTAGCACATTTCTAATCAAATAAAAATATTGTTTATGGTTTATAAATGTTTTTTGAGTAAAGCCTTTAGGAAATGTTGTGATTCAAACCTTCTGACCCTAAAAACCAAGTTTTTTGAATTAACAACTCATTTGATGAACCATATAAAATCATTACTTTGCTAAAAGATATTTTCAACAACATAAAATATCACCTTAGCATTATATTTGGTTTATGAGATGAAACCTTTTACAAATGGTTTTACCACTTTAGTAAATGACCACTTTGAACTTTATAATGTTTAGAGCCTAGTAGAAACCACTTTTGCAAATAAAACTATCTTTTGCATGCTTGCATGCATGACCTTGTTTTTGTTATTTTATGTGTGAGAAATGGTTTGAATGCTAGTTGAATTTGTGTTTGCTTGATTGAATTATAGTGAAGTTAGAAGAGTGTGATATTTGCAAGATCAAGAAGTGAACCAACATTCTCTACTAAAAGGCAAGTGACACTATCATCCATGTCCTACTATTTTCATTACACTTAGTGGATTTTTGTAACATGCATGATAAGGACTACTATATTTTATGCTATGCTAAATCCTAATAGGATACCCTTATATCTCCCTTAGTCGAAACATTGTAGTTGTAGTAAGCTTAGCCCCGATATATATTTGGGATGGGACACATGATATGATTATATGAAGTATTGAAAAGATATATGTTTTATATAATAAAACAAGTACTCAATGAACCACCTGGGTGGACAAGGATACTCAAGTTTTGGACAAGGTGGCAACAAAGGGAACCATGTTTATATGGCTATCTTTTTGTATGTGCACTAGAAGAAAACCACCCAGGGACTTAGAGATTGAACATGTTTCTCGTACAGTGGCTTCCGTGTACAGCCACATGCTAAATGGGCTCTGGCTTAGTCAACTAGATAGTGGAAGACCCATGCATTGGCATCTTCAGGTTAACTAGAATTGTGTAAGGGAAATTTATCCCTACATTGGTGCCTGGTTGACAAGCCAGCATTGTGTATTGGGAGGACTTCTATGGAAAGACTTTGTCACATTCTCGATCTGCCAGTACTCCATCTTGGTGAGTACTTATCCAGCGGCCACTGGTGGCAACAAGACGAGATTGTGTCATGTGGGTAAAGTGTACAACTTCTGCAGAAGATCAAAATTCTAAGTACTTAGCCATGTCCCCGGTTACGGACAACTCTGAGCAACTAAGGCCGGAAGCTATGGAAGATATCGACATTCCAATTTCTCAAAGTAAAACTTGATGGTGACAACAAGGGATTAGAAGCACTTGGAGTTTTCCAAGGAGTTCATAAAGATTTGACAAAAGATCAAAACTATTTTGAAAAGATAGGATAAAACTATATTGCTTTCTGCAAATGAGCCTAAACCCTACTTAGCCAAATATGCATGTAATGATAGGATCCACTTATTTATACATAATAGTGAAACTTACCAATACAATTCAAATGTATTGACCCTTGTGGCTGCAACTTATTATGTTGCAGGTTTGTTTGATGTTAGTGAAGTGTGTTGAATAGGATTACAAGTATACAACCAACATGATTGTCTGTGGCACTTTGAAGATGAAGGACCCCATGCTATTGTTATATTCTGCTGCATTGTAATGAGATAGCCAAATGAGCTATGTAAGATGTAATAATTTATTTTATTCCTGGTTATAAAGTTATATTATGACCTTTGTTTCTTGATATTACATCTTAACTGTGCATGCTAGCTATTGATCCAGGGACTAGCATTGTAAACACAGGGATCTCTACCTTATTAAAGGTTGGGAACCTTACAGATGGTATTAGAGCACCGTGTTGCCTGTAGAATTGTAACCCTAGGATTGGACAAAATCCCTTAGAAGAATAGGAGTTGTATTTGTTCCAAAAACTTATTTACAAACAATCTTGTAAACTCTTTTCTCAACCTTTTGGTTTTGAATTCTACACCTCTTCCTTTTCAACTTGATGGACAAAGCCTTCACATGACCAATGACTTCAACTTTAGTCTCACCAAGGACTCCAACTTAGACATCACTAAGGACTACAAGTGAAAAACCAAGAGACATTAGATTGCCTACCAAAACAGTGATATCATGTTAGTGTATGAATCATATTGACCTATGAGGTATGACCATACCAAGTTAATTATTTCAAGAAAACTTGTTGTTCCCTTCAACTCATGAGTTAAGCTCATAAAATGTTAAGTGGATAGTTGCTTGTTGATTGATTGATTGTTTGAGTGAACTTGGTTGTTGATTCGTGTGTTAGAACTTCCTTATGCATATCTGTCATTACTCATCCCTATCAAACCAACATATGCCTCCCCGTCGTGCCAACCCCAACCAAAACAACAACATCACTCCTGAGATGCAGCAGATGATGACAGCTCAGACACAACTGATGCAGGAGATGACCACATTCATACAGAATCAGAACAACAACAACAATCAGAATAATCCTCCAACACATGATATGCTCACCAGGTTTCTGAAACTAAGACCTGCAAGGTTCTCTGGAACAACTGATCCAATGGAAGCTGATGATTGGTTACGTTCGGTGAACAAGGACTTAGTGACTGTTGGCTGCACCGATGAAGAAAAAGTTAGGTTTGCAGCATTTCTGCTTGAAGGACCAGCAGCAACATGGTGGGACAACTTTCAGATCACCACTTCCCTTGAAGATGTGACTTAGGCTATTTTTGAGGATAGTTTCCTACAACTCACATCTCACCTGGAGTGACGCACTTGAAGAAAAAGGAATTCCACAATCTGAAACAACGTCACCTCAGTGTGGCTGAGTACATTGAAGAATTCAACAATCTGGCACGCTATACACCGGATGAAGTTGATACAGATGCTAAGAGAAAGGAGAAATTTCTTGAAAGACTTAATGATGAGTTGAACCTGCAGCTAGCTGTTGCCTATGTCCCAACTTATCAATCACTCTGTGACAAAGCCACCATTTTGGTAAACAAGATGAATCAAGTTGAGAACAGGAAAAGGAAACATAAACTCAAGAATCACTCAGGATCATCACAAAAGAAGCGTTCATTCAAAAAGAGCAATGCAGATTCTGAACCACATCAGTATCACTACAACAACAATGGAAGTGATAATAATGGAAATGATACTGACAATGGAAATGACCTTGGTCAGAACCAACATGACACTTTCAGGAAGAAAGATATTAGCCAGTTGCAGTGCTATAATTGTAAGGAACTTGGACACTATGCATCAGACTGTCCTGAGAAGAAAAAGAAAAAGGATGCTAGAAGAGCCAATGGAAATTACTCCAATGTGACCCAGAAAGGACATGTGAACCACATTGACATGGATGGAAACTTTGAAGAGATTGAAGAAGTGGATGTCAGGAACTAGTTAACTCAGAAAAGTCAAATAAGGATTCCTTGTCTGGATATCAAGTGTTGGACCCACAGTCAAGTGAACCATTAATGTAACCCTATGAGACTTTCTTTTAAGGGTGGTAGTACCCTAGTTGTCTTCAAGCCAACTTGTAACCCTAGCCTTCGCAAATCTCGGGACGAGATTTCTTTTAAGGTTGGTAGCCTGTCACATCCCAAAATTTTCCAAATTTTGAAATGTGAAAAATAAACAAACAAAATAAAATTTTGTTGAAATTTATGGTGAGAAGAAACTTTTGATTCCAATTGGAAACATCAAAACCTATTTTGGTCAAATAAAATCCTAAAGGGATTTAAAAAGATAAACAATTAATAAATAAAGTTATAATAGTTGGAATCACTATTTTTGGATCTTTAAATAAAAAGAGATATGGTTTTTATAAAGCAAAGGTAGAAATATAAATAAGGATTATTTTAAAGAGCCAAATTAATCTTGGCCAAGTTTTAAAATAAATATTTTTATTTAAAAAAAAAGTAAAGGTTTATTTAAATAAAATAATGAGGATTTATTAATATCCAATTTTGTTTAAGTAAAGGCTTTTCCATTTTTAAATAAACACTAAAACTTGTTAAAGTATTTTAAATAAGATTTCCAAGTGTTTTGCTTTTCAAGTAAAACCTACTGAAAAGGTTTTGGTATTATTCAGATTTCAAATAGAGTTTTTAAATAAATTAAATCCTATTTGAATTAAAAGACTAAGGTCTATTTATTTAATTATTAATAGATCCTAAAAGAATAAAAGAATTATTTTATTTTGGACTTTGGTTTTTGTTGTTAAACAGAATTAAAATCAATACAAAGTTTGGTGATGGTTTGAATTGATTTTTATTTGTATTGTTTGAAAGAAAATCAAATCAAAATATTCAAACAGAAAAAGGAAAAACTTTCTGTATAAAAAAAATAAACCAAACCCAACCCATCAGCCAGCCCAGCAGGCCCAGCAGCGCAACCCACCAAGCTCTCCCCTCTGGCGAAGCGTTTTTCACCGAATACACACCCGCGCAGTCACGGACAGTGGAACCCTCGCCCCTCTCTCTCACTATCAGCCGGACCCCACTTCCCCCGTCATCATCGTCTCCATCGCGCCGGCCGTTTCCCCCTTCCTCAACGTCGCTCTGCCGGGATTGAATTCGAGTAAATTCGCGTTGATGACAGGCTTAATTCCTCCAGAGACCACGCACCCACAAACACCTCCCTCTTCCCTCTCTTTCCCCTCAGAAAGCACTACAAGAGCGCCCCTAGGCCGTCGTCATTTTCGTTTACACCGCCGCAGTCTCCGACGACGTTTCCGGCCAATTCCGGCGCCGACCAGATGCCCCTCGCCTCCCACTGCACGCAGCCTTGCACGCCATCACCAGGCGCACCTGCCAGTGCCTCGCACTCGCCTGTGCGTGCCCTGCAGCCTCGGCTTCGTCATCACCCGAGCGCCACCGCCGTCTGTCTCGTCTCCGTCGAGCTCCCCCGGTAAGCTCCGACCACCCCGAGCCCTCCCGATGATGCTCCTGAACTCCCCACGCTCGCCCGCATCTAACCATGCCTTTATTTTGCCTCGGCATGACCTGCAGCCTCGCCCCCGTTGTCAAACAGAGCCGCCCGACACCGTTGCAAGCTCCGGCGAGCAATCGTCGCCTCTCTGGTGCGCCCCTCGACTAGCAGACAACACCTCGAGCTTCACCTCGACCACGCGAACACTGTGAGCCACTCCTCTGTCTCCCTTGCTTCTTGCATCATCGGGAAGCTCACCGTCAGAGCGCACGCCGCCGTCCGCCGCCGCCAGCGCCGCCAGATCTTGGTCGAGCAGCTATGGTCCGTTGGATCTCGATCCATTGGCTAGGATAGATTCATTAAATGAAGGGGTACGTGTGATCTGTGCCGCATGATCTCACTTAAATCCTGCGGTCCAGAGAGGCTGATCCACACGAAGCGGTACCGTCCAATAGAATCAAGCCACGTGGACTGGGTTTTGTTTAAAAACAGAAATTTGAATCTATTGGTTATGCAAATTTGTAAAATTCATAACTTTAATTCTACACGTCCAAATTTTGGAAATTTTATATCAATGGATTCAGTAGAACAAGTACTTTGCAACCATGCATTTTGTTTAATGTTTTGCTTCCGTAAAATTGGTTGAAATTGCAGAAACATGTGTAGACTTATTTTGAATATAAAAATTGTTCTAGATATATTTTTGAGATGAAATCTTTGCAAAATGGTTTGTTTTGAACCTACTGACCATAGGAAGCAACTTATGGATTTATAAATGTACTTTGTGGAGTTAAGGGATAAATATTTGAATTAGCACATTTCTAATCAAATAAAAATATTGTTTATGGTTTAGAAATGATTTTTGAGTAAAGCCTTTGGGAAATGTTGTGATTCAAACCTTCTGACCCTAAACACCAAGTTTTTGAATTAACAACTTATTTGATGAACCATATAAAATCATTACTTTGCAAAAAGATATTTTCAACAACATAAAATATCACCTTAGCATTATATTTGGTTTATGAGATGAAACCTTTTACAAATGGTTTTACCACTTTAGTAAATGACCACTTTGAACTTTATAATGTTTAGAGCCTAGTAGAAACCACTTTTGCAAATAAAACTATCTTTTGCATGCTTTCATGCATGACCTTGTTTTTGTTATTTTATGTGTGAGAAATGGTTTGAATGCTAGTTGAATTTGTGTTTGCTTGATTGAATTGTAGTGAAGTTAGAAGAGTGTGATATTTGCAAGATCAAGAAGTGAACCAACATTCTCTACTAAAAGGCAAGTGACACTATCATCCATGTCCTACTATTTTCATTACACTTAGTGGATTTTTGTAACATGCATGATAAGGACTACTATATTTTATGCTATGCTAAATCCTAATAGGATACCCTTATATCTCCCTTAGTGGAAACATTGTAGTTGTAGTAAGCTTAGCCCTGCTATATATTTGGGATGGGACACATGATATGTTTATATGAAGTATTGAAAAGATATATGTTTTATATAATAAAACAAGTACTCAATGAACCACCTGGGTGGACAAGGATACTCAAGTTTTGGACAAGGTGGCAACAAAGGGAACCATGTTTATATGGCTATCTTTTTGTATGTGCACTAGAAGAAAACCACCCAGGGACTTAGAGATTGAACATGTTTCTCGTACAGTGGCTTCCATGTACAGCCACATGCTAAATGGGCTCTGGCTTAGTCAACTACATAGTGGAAGACCCATGCATTGGTTTCTTCAGGTTAACTAGAATTGTGTAAGGGAAATTTATCCCTACATTGGTTCCTGGTTGACAAGCTAGCATTGTGTATTGGGAGGACTTCTATGGAAAGACTTTGTCACATTCTCGATCTGCCAGTACTCCATCTTGGTGAGTACTTATCCAGCGGCCACTGGTGGCAACAAGACGAGATTGTGTCATGTGGGTAAAGTGTACAACTTCTGCAGAAGATCAAAATTCTAAGTACTTAGCCATGTCCCCGGTTACGGACAACTCTAAGAAACTAAGGCCTGAAGCTATGGAAGATCTCGACATTCCAATTTCTCAAAGTAAAACTTGATGGTGACAACAAGGGATTAGAAGCAATTGGAGTTTTCCAAGGAGTTCAGAAAGATTTGACAAAAGATCAAAACTATTTTGAAAAGATAGGATAAAACTATATTGCTTTCTGCATATGAGCCTAAACCCTACTTAGCCAAATATGCATGTAATGATAGGATCCACTTATTTATACATAATAGTGAAATTTGCCAATACAATTCAAATGTATTGACCCTTGTGGCTGCAACTTATTATGTTGCAGGTTTGTTTGATGTTAGTGAAGTGTGTTGAATAGGATTACAAGTCTACAACCAACATGATTGCCTGTGGCACTTTGAAGATGAAGGACCCCATGCTATTGTTATATTCTGCTCCATTGTAATGAGATGGACAAATGAGCTATGTAAGATGTAATAATTTATTTTATTCCTGGTTATAAAGTTATATTATGACATTTGTTTCTTGATATTACATCTTAACTGTGGATGCTAGCTATTGATCCAGGGACTAGCATTGTAAACATAGGGATCTCTACCTTATTAAAGGTTGGGAACCTTACATCAGGACAGTCCAACAAGGGATACAATGCATGCACACATTGTTTAGATAAGACTGAAAGTATATATTTGGAACATTGTAAGAAGAATGTGTACAATGAGCATCGTCGATTTCTTTTGGCCAAGCATCCCTTAAGAAAGAAAGGCAAGCATTTCAACGGTCTGGCATATCACCAGACGAAGCCTAAGGAGCGTACTAGTGCTGATATATTTGATATGGTCAAAGATTTGGAGCAAATGGTAACATTTGGAAAGGATCCTGGCGGAAAATCTGTTCTGAAGGACGTAGAAGGACACGCACCCATGTGGAAGAAGAAATCTATATTTTGGAAGCTACCATATTGGAAATTCTTAGAGGTTTGCTCTACAATCGATGTGATGCATGTGATAAAGAATCTTTGCGTGAACCTGCTAGGCTTCTTGGGCGTGTATGGGAAGACAAAAGATACACCGGAAGCACGAAAGGACCATCAACGTATGAAAGACCCAGATGGCCTGCATCCAGAATGGTTTCAAGGTCATGCCAGCTATGCTCTTACCAAACAAGAGAAGGAAATATTTTTTGAATGCCTAAGCAGTATTAAGGTCCCGTCTGGCTTCTCGTCGATTATAAAGGGAATATTAAATATGGCAGAAAAAAGTTCCAAAACCTAAAGTCTCATGACTGCCACGTGATTATGACGCAGATGCTTCCGATTGCATTGAGGGGGCTTCTACCAGATAATGTTCGAGTACCCATTGTGAAGCTATGTGCATTTCTCAATGCAATCTCTTAGAAGATAATCAATCCTGAAGATCTACCACGGTTACAGAATGACGCGGTCCAATGTCTTGTCAGTTTTGAGTTGGTGTTCCCACCATCCTTCTTCAATATTATGACGCACCTGCTGGTTTACCTTATCGAAGAGATTTCCATTCTCGCTCCTGTATTTCTACACAATATGTTTCCCTTTGAGAGGTTCATGGGAATCTTAAAGAAATATGTTCGTAACCGTGCTAGGCCAGAAGGAAGCATCTCCAAGGGCTATGGAACATAGGAGGTCATTGAATTTTGTGTTGACTTCGTTCTTGACCTTAGGCCGATTGGTCTTCCTCAATCACGGTATGATGGGAGACTGAGTGGAAAGGGTACTCTAGGAAGGAAATAAATAATATGTAGGGACGGACATTCTTACACCGAAGCACATTACACCGTTCTACAGAATTCTATCTTGGCAGCCCCATATATCGAGGAACACAAGAAAATCTTACGCTCCAACAACCCTGGAAAGCATGACTCTTGGATTAGATATGAACACATTAAGAGTTTCGGTGGTTGGTTGCAACATCTCATCAAAAACAACACTCTTGGAGATCAGCTATACTTGTTGTCTAGGTCACCATCTTCGACTATATCGAATTTCCAAGGGTACGAGATAAATGGGTATACATTTTACACGATAGCCCAAGATAAAAGGAGCACCAACCAAAACAGTGGTGTCCGCTTTGATGCATCAGACAACAATGGGTCAAAGACCACATGTTATGGTTACATAGAGGAGATATGGGAACTTGACTATGGACCTACTTTTAAGGTCCCCTTGTTTCGGTGCATATGGGTCAAGCTGACAGGAGGAGGGGTTGAGGTAGACAAGAAATATGGAATGACATCGTTGGATCTTAACAATCTTGGGTACTTAGACGAACCATTCGTCCTAGCCAATGATGTGGCTCAGGTTTTCTATGTGAAGGACATGTCTACCAAACCTAGAAAAATAAAAAAATAAGAAAAGGAGTACATCAGACGATGAGCCAAAGCACCACATAGTTCTTTCAGGAAAAAGAAACATCGTGGGAGTGGAGGACAAGACAGACATGTCAGAAGATTGTGATAAGTTTCATGAAATTCCTCCCTTCGCGGTGAAGGATGACCCAAGCATCATGTTAATGAATGAAGATGCTCCATGGATACGGCGGGATCAGAAAGGAACACACGCGAAGAAATGATGTGTAATAATTGTAACATTTTATGAGTGAAGATACTTCATGTGTCCATTTTTATAGTGTTGTCTGCAAACAATCTTGAGTGTGTTAGTCCCGTTTTGTGGCTGGACCAGGACTAATGGGGGCCTTTAGTCCCGATTCATACTTACCATTAAGATATGATCTCCAAACACGTGAGGTCACATATTAGGGAGTGCCTCTATGACCAGTTTCTTTGAGATGCCGGAGGACTGGGCTCCGGCGGCATCTCCCTGAAACTGGCTGTAGTGGTGTCCCTGCTCTCGAAAACCATCTTGCAGCTTGTAACTTCTCCAACTAGATCAATACGCCTGGGAGGTAACTAATTTCACATATTAGGGAGTGCCTCTATGACCAGTTTCTTGGAGATGCCGGAGGACTGGGCTCCGGCGGCATCTCCCTGAAACTGGCCGTAGTGGTGTCCCTGCTCTCGAAAACCATCTTGGAGATGCCTCAAACTGGCTAGAGGACTGGACTCACAAGGATGCCTATTTATAGTACAAGCAGCTCGGCATAATGTCGACACTCACGACATAATGTCGACACTCACCCCTATTATTAGTGCTGACTCATGTTTTGTTCCGGTTGGTGTCTCCAACCGGGACTAAAGGTTCATCTTTAGTCCCGGTTGGTGACACCATCTGGGACAAGGTACAAGCCGCACGACATAATGTCGACACTCACCCCTATTATTAGTGATGCCTGGCCCAGTCTTCCGCAATCCCTTCAGTCGCGGTTGGTTTCTCCAACCGGGACTAAAGATGAACCCTCTCTTTATAGGCATTTCCCTCTATTTATAGGCTGCTCGATCCAGCCTGCTCTATTTCCTCTATTTATAGGCTGCTCTATTTATAGGCCTTTTAATCTATTTATAGGCTGCTCTATTTATAGGCCTTTTCCTCTAAATACAACATCTTCATATTTAGGTAACACTCAAGACATTTTTTAATATTAAAAACTGGGACAAACCGGGACTAGCTAACACTCAGGACTAAAGCCACCCCCTTTAGTCATAATCATGCCTAGTCCTATAGTACGCAGCTTCATGGTCTTCTTCGTCATCGTCACCTGCCACTCCGGGATCCTCAGCCCAGCCATGGCATATACCAGGGGCCACTCCGGCCTCGGATTCACGACGGGCGGGGGAGGGGTCTCCTGGAAGACGATGCCGCTACCGGCGGGCAGGAGAGGGGCCTTCTTGTGGATCTGTGTCGGGTGGACTTGTGGGCACCGCAGGCAAGGATGGTCTCCCCCGGTGATGTAGCGCATCACTCCGGTGATAGTACGGTTCGCCCACCATAGACGGTGGCCGGCTTCGTTGTGGTTCACCGGGGGCGGGCCATCACCCTCGTACCTGGCGAGCTCCCTTTCCCGCCTATTAGCGAAGAAGGCATTCCAGGTGTCGTAGTTGTCGGGATGCCACTAGGGATCCATCCGCTGCTCCGGCGTGAGCTCGTGGTAGAAGTGGTTCCTGATGGCCTCCTGGCATGCGGAACCTTGAGGGACAGGCGGACAGGAACCCCTCCAGCGCTCAGCATCTAGCCGGCTAGCGGCCGGTAGCCCGGCGGACAAGTGTAGCTGGAGGCACACAGCGCCTCGGTCTCCTCGAGGGTCAGAATGGCCCAGTAGGCGTTGTCCATTGTTCTAAGAGAGGAAGGTGTGGATGTGTGGATAACCATGGCGCGATCGCCCTAGATATAGAGGGAAAGGGC
Organism: Avena sativa; assembly: GCA_916181665.1. Taxonomy (NCBI): domain Eukaryota; kingdom Viridiplantae; phylum Streptophyta; class Magnoliopsida; order Poales; family Poaceae; genus Avena; species Avena sativa. The sequence goes on from OV702282.1 coordinate 326,074,885, forward strand.
GGGAAAACTTGGCGAGAAGCTTTGGGAAATGGCGGGAAATATCTTTAGTCCCGGTTAGTGACTACAACCGGGACTAAAAGCTTTCATAAAAAGGAAAGGGCGGGAAAACTTGGCGGGAAGCGGTGGGAAATGGCGGGAAATATCTTTAGTCCCGGTTTGTGACTACAACCGGGACTAATGGATATTATATTTGATTTGAATTAAAAAGTAAAATTTACAAATGAAACAATTTATAAATGATGCAAACAGATATATGGACATTATATTAAGATTATTTATATTTTTCTTATAATAATAGACATATTATTTGTTTTATTTGGATTTTTACAATAAAAGATATGATTTTCAAAGTTTTATATTTGATTTTAATCAAAAAAGAAAATTTACAAATGAAATAATTTATAAATGATGCAAAAAGTTATATGGATATTATATTAAGATTCTTTATATTTTTCTGATAATAATAGACATATTATTTGTTTTATTTGGATTTTTACAATAAAAGATATGATTTTCCAAAGTTTTATATTTGATTTGAATTAAAAAAAGAAAATTTACAAATGAAATAATTTATAAATGATGCAAACAGATATAAGGATATTATATTAAGATTCTTTATATTTTTCTGATAATAATAGACATATTATTTATTTTATTTGGATTTTTAGATAAAAGATATGATTTTCCAAAGTTTTATATTTGATTTGAATTAAAAAAAGAAAATTTACAAAAAACAAACTAGTCGCCGCGGCTCGACCCGGGACTAGAGGGTGCCTGCGCGTGATAAAACGAAGCGGCAAAAAAAACACACTAGTCCCGGGCCGTGGCTTAACCCGCGACTAAAGGGGGGTCTTTAGTCGCGGGTTAAGACACGGCCTTGGACTAGTGACCCTCTAGTCCCGGGCGATGGCTTATCCCGGGACTAAAGGGGGGTCCGAATATATTCCGCGCGCCAGGAGGTGCTGCCCCAACACTTAGCATTTCTCGACGAAGACGAAGCACAGACGAAGACGAAGCACACACAGGGGAGGTGCTGTCTGATTCCACCGCCGCTCCACCGTGCGTGCTTCGTCGTGCCGCCACTCTACCGCGCGCCGCCTCGCCGCTAGCCGCTCCAGCGTCGTGCTCTCCGTGCCTTGTCTCATGCCGCCACGCGCCTCGCCGCCTCGCCGGCGCTGCCTCGCCGTGCCGCCGCGCGCCGCCCCGCCTTGCCGTCACGTGCTGCCGCCGGTGTCGATCGGTGCTCGAGGGAGGGATACGGGCGGGTGTTTTTTTGTAATTATTCGTTAGCTAGGGTTTTTAATTAGAATTATTGTTTTTGTTATTAGGATTAGGATTATATTGTTAGCTAGGGTTATTTTAATTATAATTAGCTAGGGTTATTTTTTAATTATAATTAGATACGGTTATTTTTTAATTATTCTTTTAATTATAATTAGCTAGGATTGGGATTATATTGTTAGCTAGGGTTATTTTAATTATAATTAGCTAGAGTTATTTTTTAAATTATAATTATCTAGGGTTATTTTTTAAATTATTTTTTAATTATAATTAGCTAGGATTAGGATTATATTGTTAGCAAGGGTTATTTTAAATATAATTAGCTAGAGTTATTTTTTAATTATAATTAGCTAGGGTTATTTTTTTGTTTTAGTGATTAGCTAGGATTATATTGTTTTACCATAATTAATATTAGGATATATTAGGGTTATTAATTAGGGTTATTGTTTTTTTTTGTATTAGTTATTAGGATTATTGTTTTACCGCAAATAATATTAGGGTTATTAATTTGTGTTATTAGGGTTATTGTTTTTTTAAGTTATTAGGGTTATTGTTTTTTCTAACCTGTTTAACTCTCTTTTTGTTATAGATAATTAAGTCATGGATCCATCCAAGATCCTAGTCGCATCGGTGAAGGTTTTCTTCACGGCATGATAAGAGGTGAAATTCCTCTTAATATTACTACCGGCGAAGATATTTTGCTTGAGGAAGAGATATCCTCATATCTGAATCCATCCGGTGATGGACTAGAGGAAAACCTAATGTACCAAGGGGAAGACCGGATGGACGAAGGGCAAACAAATAACAACAATAATGATGCCCCCTCGACAGGATCCGGCGAGGTACATATATATATATATAAAGCCTCGTGTTACCTATATTCATTAACTGATCTAGATATATATTAATCACTCTCTCTTCTTATTTTTTCCCACCGGATCGAAGCAATCGACAGCTCGAACAAAACGAGGGCCGAACAAAAAGTTGGATGGTAATCAGAGGTTCACCATCGAAGAAATAGATGATGATGGTGAACCGATTGCTCCAGTGAAGCACCGGAGGATGTTTATAAATCAATGTGGGGTGCTTGTTAGGGACAACCTGCCGATCATCATCCAAGAATGGAATCAGTCAAAGAAACCTGGTGAAGAATCCAACAGCTATGTCACCGATGATGCCAAAGATGACCTTTGGTAGAAGCTCATAGAGCATTTCATACTACCTCTAGAGTATGAAGAATTTGAGGTAGATGGTATTATCCCAAGGCCGAGTGGGCTTGAAAATAGAGCGAAAGTCAAGGAGTGGGCTCTGAGCAAGATGGTTGTACTGTACCGGAACCACAAGAAAAGTTTACACGCGAAATATCTCGCGAAAAAGAAAACTCCAGACTTCAAAGGAGTAAACGAGAAGTTGAGAGAACAGTGGCCCGATTTTGTACAGTACAAGCAATCTGATAAAGCAAAGGCAAAGTCGACAAAGAACGCGTTAAATGCTGCCCAAAAGAAATACCATCATAAAATGGGGACAGGTGGCTACAAGAGTGTCGTCCCTAAGTGGGAAACTATGGAGAAGAAAATGAGGGCTAGATGCGTCAATCCTGGTACAGATGGATGGCCCGAGAGGTCAAAGCACTGGTGGTACAGGCACGGGGGATCGTTGGACCTAGAAACAGGGAAGACATTATTTCATGAAAAAATTCTAAAACCCTCCCAAGACCTTATTCAAGCAATGAACGATGCTCAATTGGGGTTGTTCCGTCACGAGAGAGAGAACGACGATTTGACACGCGCCCTAGGGAATACTGAAAAGGGAGGACGAACACGAGGAAAAGGCGTCGGTGTCTCGTGGAAGGAAGGGTTTCCTCAATATGATGCCAGTTACAGAAGCCGTCAGAGAAAGAAGGACCGAGAGGCAGACCGGATCACCAGGGTAGAGCAGGACCTAGCTGATCTGAAGAACCTCATGCATGAAATTATCCAAAGGCCACCATCGTCAACTCACCCGCGGGATGATGATCCTGCATTGGATATTAGCCAGCGGAGAAGCAGCATGGCTTCCACAAAGATCCGGGCTGATGATCAAGCACTGCTGGATGATGCACCGGCTCCTCACTACCCCGTGGATGATGTCAAAGAGATGGCACAATGTGAGCTACATCAGCCAATGAACAACCTGTCCTTCAAGGTGGCGATCGGCACTGCTTTACCTTGTCTACCTGGATCACTCCACCATTCACTTCCGATTCCACCAGGCTATGCTCGTGTCATTGTGGATGACATAGTGGAGGATTTTGTGGACCTAGAGATTGAAATCGCTACGCCTGAAGGCCTTACGAAACTAGGAGATGTCAATTGCAACATCATTCTATGGAATAAGAAGTACATAGTGTTTCTAGGCTCGTCGCCAAGTCCACCGACTCCGAGGAATCCAAGTCCACCCCGCATCGAATATCGTCAACCTCCAAGTCCACCCCAACCCGATTATCGCCAACCTCGAAGTCCACCCCGCCCCGTTGACGATCGCCGCAGCAGGAGTACATCAACTCGATCTCCGCCTCCGTGCAGTACTCGATCTCCGCCTCCACCTCCATGCAATACTACTACCTCGTCGAAGAAACGGAAGTTCGACGCTCCCCCACGCCCCACATCGAAGAAAGGTCAAACGGAGAAGATAGTTGACATCCCACGGGCTCTTCCAAAGAGACCTTATGACAAGACCAATGAGGAAACTAACACGGATGTGGCTGCCCAAGTTAAGGCGCATTTTGCACCCAAAAAGCCTGAGCCAAAGCCGTTATATGATGATAAAACCCAAAAGTGGGCTAAGTCCTTTCTTGAGCAACCATCCCATATATCGATGAATCTGGAATCAGACTATGACCGGGAGATTATTAAGTAAGCACAGAAGAAAAAAATCACAAGTGCAAAAAGCGGGAAGCAAGTTGCCCAGCTCGGAGCACAGAAAAATCAATCGGTCACCCTGCTCAAAGTCATTTCAGACCTCGACAAGGCCTTCAGAGCTGAAATGGATATGGACATGCAAATAATGGACCCCAGAGCCCGTAATAATGCTGCACTAATGGGAATCATTGTATCGCAGGCCAAAGCACTTGCTACCGAAGCAAATATGTATCTTGGTCAATATTTAGGCTATGAAGATACGCCAGTGGGTCAGATAGTATGGCAGTATATCCAAGGGGAGCCTCTAGTCAGTAATGAGGAGCTCGCGTGTCTATCCATACATATGCAAAATCTGCACGAATGGTACATGTCGCAAGCAGAAAAAAGCATCAGAAAGATTGGTTTCCGGTGGATGTTAGAAAGGAGCATCACTTCAAACCATACTTGATACAGGTTCAAATGACCGAACTATTTCAGTTATACAACCAGCGTGCCATCGACAAATCTATCATTGGTTGCTACTGTCTGTAAGTGATTTATTTCTATAATTAAGTTTGTAGCTCAGCTCGTTCATTGAATTTAATATATTATCCTAACTATATATCCGTTTGTATGATGATATTATATTCTGCAGAATGAAGATGCTTGAATGCAAAAGAGCTAGAAGATACGACGTTGGGTTTATTGACCCATATATCGTTAATGAATATACGTTAAAGAATCACCCCAGGGACGTGGAGGAAGACCTGTGCAGGTTGTTAACCGAGAATAATTTAGTTAAGGAAATACTATTTCCTTACAACTTGAAGTGAGTGTTTATATCTTGTACATATATTATTTTTGCTTACTCGATGAGCTATGCATGTATGCTTATGTAAACGTCCGCAGATTCCACTGGATCTTGCTAAACATTCAAGTTGACAACTCCCTAGTTGAAGTCCACGACTCATTAAGTTGGGACCAAGAGCAGTGGAGCGACATGAAAGCAATGCTCCATAAGTAATTTCAATCATTATCGCATTATATCATCCTCTTTCATTCATTTCCTGATATCAAGTAACTAATAACTCTTTTGTTCATTTTCTTTGCCGAGCAGGTGTTGGACATGGTTCAGACAGAAAATACCAGGTCCATTCAAAGAGGAGCTAACTTATAAAATGGTGAAGAGTTTACAGTAGCCACCGGGAACTCATTTATGTGTATACTACGTCTGCGAGTACATCCGTGAGTTGACCAGTGAGCGGAAAGTTGACTCACATTATATTTATAATTTGCGGGAGAAACTAGAGCCAGACCAACGCATAAGAGCAATTCAAGAGGAGCTGGCGGGATTTATGATGAAGGAAGTCCTTGATGTACATGGAGAGAATTATGCGGATGACGTGGAACTCGATTTGCCTTAGTGATCTCCATGTAGATGATATGATATATATATTCATCAATGACCATGTAATTTCGAAACATTTCTTCCTTTTGATATATATATCATCAATGTATGCTTGAAAGGGACCGATTAATTATATAGATGCATCAACGTGTACTGTGTATGTATTAGCGTAGAATATGTGTACTTAAATATATGTTTGAAATTATAGTGAAACACAAAACAAAAAAGGAACGAAATGGCAAAAAAAAGGAAATACACAATCTCTACAGCGGCAGAGAAACACACAATTCTTTGCCGCGGCAGGAAACCTTATAGTCCCGGTGGTGTTACGCAACGGGACTAGAGGGTTTCCGCCCCCCGCGGCGCTGAAACAGCCACGTGGTTGTTATCAGTCGCGGGCCGTAGCGAGCTGGGACTAGAGGGGGGCCTCTAGTCCCGTTTTCGTAGTCCCGGGCCCAAAACCGGGACTAGTGCTAGTTGCGGCCCGGGACTGCTGGCCCTTTTTCCACCAGTGACACCTCCTCGTGAAGGATCTCTCTCCCCCTCTAGAATTTATCCCCCATGGTCTCGGACTAGCGAGATACATGTTCTTGGTGGCTATTCGGCAAGAAAGAGTTGTGCTTCCGCTGCATCGCTGGAGCGAGGAGACGGAGGTTGCTCGGTGCCTCGGACGTGTGTGCAAGCATGGATGCGCTGCTGATTTGCAACGCTAGGACTTCCTCTCGATCTTGAGATCGGCAAGAGATCGTCTACATCAACCACGAGTTTAACTCGTTAAGCTTTGTCAGTATTCAAGGGTATGTTCTATACGGATATACATCCGCCCGTTGTTTGTATCTAGTAGATAGATCTTGGTACATAGTTGTTCCCATCGTAGGAAATTTTTTGTTTTCTATGCTGCGAACCCTACACCCATAGCCTCGATGTAATGCACATCATGAAGAACGTTACCGAGAGTCTGCTTGGCACTCTCCTCAACATGCTGGAGAGGACCAAGGATGGGATGAAAGCAATAAATGACCTAAAATTGCATGGCATCAAGAAGGAGCTTCAGTACCCTGATAGTGAGGATGATGATGATCAAACGGAAGGGACTCTGGGTCGCCGCAAAAGGGTTAAGAAGAATGGGGTGGTTGTGCTTCGCACTGCCTGCTTCACTCTGCGTCAAGAGGAGATTAAGCGGTTTTTTAGGTGCCTCCTAGGAGTCAACGTTCCTCACGGTTACACGGGAAATATAAGCAGATATCTCGACGTGGTGAAGAAGAGGTTCAGCGGTACGAAGTCCCACGAATGTCACGTGATGATGAAATAGATACTTCCAGTTTCCATATGAGGGATAATGGATGAGCACGTCCGTGAGACGTTGTTTGTCCTGTGCAACTTTTTTGACGTCATCTCTAGGAAGTCGATCGGCATGAAGCAGCTCGACAGGCTACAGGAAGAGATCATGGTGATACTATGCGAGCTCCAGATTTACTTTCCACCGGCATACTTCGACATCATGGTGCATCTACTTGTCCATGTCGTGGATGACATCATCCAGCTCGGGCCGACATTCCTGCACAACATGATGCTGTTTGAAAGGCTATACGGTGTCATCAAAGGGTTCGTTCGCAACAGGTCCCGTCCAGATGGAAGCATAGCCAAGGGCTTTCCGATATACGAGTGCATCTCTTTCTGCCAGAACTATCTAACCACCGAGAACGAGGATGTTGGAATATCCACCAATAAGCACCGTGGCAGGCTAGCTGGGTATGGTCACCGCGAGGGCCACCGCTCACTGCATGTCGGCATTGCTAATCGACGCGCCGACTTTGGCAGGGCACACCGAGTCGCACTGCAACACATTGAATTGGTCAGCCCTTGGGTGGAAGAGCACAAAAGATTGATCGAACAGGAGTACGTGGACCGGGCCTGCTTGAGGAAGAAAGGAGACGTAACAAGAGAACACAACTCCAGCTTCACGGGTTGGTTCAAGAAAAGGCTTCTGGACAATCCCCCGCAGATGCCTTCTACGGAAGATCAACAACTCATATTATCCTTGTCACAGGGCCCAGCGCATAATGTAAAGACCTATCAGTCGTACGACATCAACGGTTACAGACTCTACACCGAGGAAAAGGACATGAATAGTGAATATCAAAACTCAGGAGTAACTATGATGTCCTTCGCCGATGACGAGACTAATGTCATGGAAAGATTATACGGAAGGATCGAGGAGATATGGGATCTCGACTACTGTGGAGAGATGGTACCGATGTTCCGTGTTATATGGGCCAAGAACGTCGAAAAAGAAGGCCGATATTTCACCACCTGCATTATACCCGATGCCAAGTCCGCAAAGAAGGCCTCCGCGAAAAATGAGTCGTGGATCCTCTCTATCCAAGTTGATCAATGTTTCTATATTACCGACCCATCAAAGCCTAGTCGTGTTGTAGTGAGGAGGGGCAAGAGGAGCATCATCGGAATGGAAGGATCCGCCAACGAGCAAGACTTCGACAAGAATGGCGATCCGAAGATCGAAGATCAAAGAGGAATTCGACAAGTACTTCAACATGCCTACTACTACTACTATAGTAAGAAGAAATACCACACTACCGACTAAAGGTTGTCCGTTCACGAGAAGAAATCTCATAGTGCCTGGTCTAAAGTATTCAACCGCGGAGAAAAAGGGCAAGCAAATTGTCAAGAGAGGCTAGCTAGCTCGAAACATCACACGACGACATGTGACCTTTTTTTCTATTAGTTAGAGACTAATTAAACATATATCATGATATTCGTGTGGGTATACAAATTCACATGTTTTTGTGGAAGCACAATATATACATATAATTCGGGGAGGTTTTTGGAATAAATATACATATGTGTATGTGCTTGGTTTAATTATATTTGTATCATATAATTTTTAAATAAAGAAAAAAATTGATGCAGCCAAGATTCGAACCTGGCTCCCACAGGCTCATGTCCAACTACATGTGTAACATCCCAAAAATATTAAACTTGGATCATCAAATTTAGGGTTAACAAAAACTTTTCCAATTAAAAATATGAAAGCATGCATATGTGTGTATTGAAATTTGGATTCTTTTGAATTGCCTTGCTTGTGTGTTTCCTTTCTTGTAAAATGATTCTTAGGTGAAATAAACATCATCTAAACAATCCCCACACTTTTTCCAAAGACAAACAAATTGAGTGAATGGTCACTTTGGACAAATTAACTCCCATGCCTACTTTGGCTATCCCTAACTTTCGGAACTTAACAGAAACATGTTTGGATCTTTGCACCCCTTGATAGTACTCATAACAAAGTACCAAGGCCCACTTTGTGATCATCCAAAATCATTCAAATGCATAGTTTGAATGACAGTTTAAAATTGAATCTATATCTTATGGGAAGATACCACTTTTTCAAAAACCCTTCAAACAAGCTCAACTTTCAAAACCCAAGCATCCACAGACTCACCAGCACATGCCTAGCACACCCACCAAAAATCTTTTCAAAATTCAAAACTTGAGTTCATGCGGCCATTTCATCAAACACCTTGCTGGTACAAATCAAACAAAATCAAAACACTATAGTGTGCAGTGATTTTGGCCTAACTGGTTCCCTCTCTAGCTCACAGCACCCTTAGTAGATCATCTAGCAACCTTAACTAAGATCTAGCCTCACTGTAAGCTTGCCAATATCATCAATGGTGAACAGGCCGAGAGCACCCATGTCACCCCAGTGTGGACAGCAGGCTAGGGGAAGAACTAGCCGTGCCAACCTTGTCTGGGAGGTAGCCCATGCCTCACCGCCCCCTCTCGACCAGCCCTGCCTCGCAGACAGCAACCAGAACCGCCAAGAACGCTGCGCCCGCGCCGCTGTCGACCATGCCGACCCGCGCCGCAGAGCACGCACCGTTCCCACGCAACCCGACCACCTCGAGCCCTTGCCGCCCGCCAACATGCACCCCACCGTCCTAGGAGACCACCAGACATGCCCATTTCACCGCCCGTACCCCGTGGCCACCGCTCGCCACAGAGTTCGCCGCCTCTGCCTCGCAGAGCATCGCGCGTTCTCGACCGTTTGCCACCACCCCTGCACGCACATTAAAGCCCTAGAGCATCGCCAGGAGACCACCGATCGCCACCCTCGGCCATGCCTCTAGCAGCCTGTAGCCGTGTCTCCACCGTCGCCTGCCCATCCCGTTCGGTCTCGCTGTCGAGCCTATAAAAGGAAGCCACCCCCAGCCAATTGAAGCACACAATTTCACTCCCCTCACCTCACTGATAGTTCCACCTCATAGCCGGAGCAAGGCGAGCAGCGCATCGCCGGAATCACGCCGGAGCAGGCCGCCTCTAGAGAAGAAGGGCGCCGTCAATTTCGTCCACCCCAGGAGCTGCCGCGACGACCCCTGAGTTCGCCGTTGTCAACTTTGTCGTTTGCCCGTCTTGCCGACCTTCGCCTGAGTCCCGGTGAGCCTCATACGACCCCCACCTGCCGCGTTAGGGTTCTGTCTCGCCGGCGCTGCTCGACGTGGACGATGAACCAGAGCCGTTAGATTAGAACTAGATCCCACGGTCCACGTTGCCTCGTACCGCTTCACACCTCCCCGTCTCACTGACGCATGGGTACAACCACTTAACCAGCCCGCGTAAGCGCTGTGCGTAGCGGGCTGGCCCATTATCATCTCCCGCGTGACCCAGCCGTTTGAATTTAGATTTTTCTAATTTCATTCAAACTCAGTTCTATACCTAGTTTCAAAAATCAACCCAGCTCGATTCAGTGAACCAAATTGAATGAAACCAATTTTGTTAGAAAGGTCTTGAAATGCTTAATCCAAGTCCGTTGGATTCAAATAATTTGGATATGTAGATCAACCTTGATAAAAATAACAAGGCAGAAGCTTTTCTGCATTCAAACATTTTTCAAATTTAAACCATAATAGCTTTTGAGTTGATTCCAACTCTCAAAAATCACATTTGACCCTACCTTTCAGAATATATAAAAATATATGGGTTTACTTACAGAAATAATGTCCAAGTAATAAAAGAATGCCACATAGGCATTTCTAGTCACTTTATTTATTTAAAATAAAAGGGTTAAACCTTATTAAATTGTGACACCACTTTAAATCACATTCCCATGTACTGAAATATGTGGTGATGACATGTGTCAACATGATCCCATGTTTGGTTTGGAGAATATTAAATCTTAAGTAGTTTTTCAATGAGTAGAAATTACTTTTCTAAAAATAAATCAATAAGACAAATGCTTTAGTCTTGTAATGTTAGTGATGATGCTAGATCATCTATAGAACCCCTTTTGTGTGATGATTGAAAGTAGTTAAGTATTGTTTGATGATTGTGTAGCTCGTATTTATTTATAGAAGCTAGTACCGACCAAGGATACGAGGAGGAAGGAGGATACTACGAAGAAGAAGCCGAGGAGAACTTCAACCACTGCTCTGCACAAGGCAAGCCTAATACTACTAGTTGAATGTGCAAGCTAACACTTGCAACATACTCTACTTTAGCAAGCCTTACTAATCGAGTTGACCTATGCAAGATAATACTTGCTTGTTACCATGCCAACCATATGCCTTAAGCATATGTGATCATACCCACTTGATAACCCAATCCTAGTTTTACTTGCAAACTTTCTACTTTATTTCTTTATCAAAGCTTACTTAGAGTTTACTTAAGTGACTTGTAGATTCTAGAAAGATAACTGAAGGTTGCATAAAGAGCATAAAAATTGGCCTAAGCTAGATAATCTTGATGTCATCCTAAGGCATGAGATTGAACTAGTTAAAACTCCACTAGTTATCACCCCTCATTAGTAGATGCTAGTGCTAAGCATAAAACTTGATCAACTTTAGATGGGGATACTTGGTGGAAAATGGTTATGAAAACCTCAGAATGATGAGTCATTCTACTGAGATATTTTGACATGTGTTTCCGAACACCAGATGATTTTGGTGATGAAAATGTTGAGGCATGAGCATTAGCCCTTTATAAAACTGATGGTTGTCTGGATGCGATACCATTCCAATTTTTACCGTACAACCACAATACCCGAAGATTGGGTAGGGCTTGACTGGAAACTTATATACCTTAGTATTGGTTCCCTCATGGCCAAGGTCTGAGCTGAGGCTACCTTGTGAAGATTGTCCACCTGTGAGTACCCAAGATGACAGTTGGTCATGGTTGGGAGGCCAAACTCACAAGAGAGTGCCTATACTAGGGCGTGTAATTGAAAGGGTAGGATTGATTATCCGCATACTGGGTATGGTGAATTCAGGATTTGTTCCTGACGGATGTATCTAATGTTGTGGTGAAAGTGTACAATCTCTGCAGAGTGTCAAACTATTCGAATAGCCGCGTCTGCGGTTATGGACAGTTGGAGTGGCCATACTGTTCCCCCGTCAGATGTTTTCAAAAGGACTTGTGAAATGAATTGAGAACTTGACTTGACCACAACAGAGTTGTGACATGAGATACAAGTTCCCACTTAGGTGTTATAAAATTGGACTAGCTTTCTCTTGCTTCTGAACTTAGTAGAGGTAAATCTGGCTTTTTGCAAAACAACCCTAGAGCTTAGTGTCCTACTACAAAAACCCCCTTAACTGTTAGTATTAGTTTGCGAGTACTTAAAGAGTACTCATGGCTTTATCCCTGGCTATTCCTGTGGCCAGACTATGAAGAGGAGTACCAGGATGATGGACCCCAGGAAGGTTACGACAACTAGGATCATCTCCCATCGTCAGCATTGCCTGTGACCCCGAAGATGGAGCTTCGCCTACGCTACCTTTATTATTACGTATTTCCTCTGCCTGAGTTGTATTAAGAACTGGATCATGAGATCCTTATTTGTGTAAGACCTTATGTATGGTTTGTAATGGATGATGTACTGTGGTATCCAATTATGTTATGTCTCGCAAAAATGGTAATCCTAGGATTGCGATGTATGGCATAACAGGCATCTAGGATTTAAAATCCGGGTGTTGACAACATGCCTCACAACCATTGAGCTAGTGTCTATTTCGTGTCAAACTACATCCGCGGCGCCGGTTTTGACTAAGTGCCCAAGCTTCTGTGGCGCATATCACTGGAATGACTTCTGTGGCGCATTCCAGTGATATGCTCCATAGAAGCTGGGCACTTAGCCAAATAACCGCGCGCTGTCGCACATCCTTTACCCTAGCTTTTCCTTTTCCCCCTGCGCGCCTAAAGCGAACCCTAGCCTAGATGAAACACCGCCGCCACTCGTCCACGCCTCCGCCGCCGCACGCCTCTGTCGCTCACCTGCCACTCGCCCTATCGCCTGCACACCGGAGGTGGAGGAGGAGCCCGTGGTGGAGGATGAGCCCGTGGTGGAGGAGGAGCCCTAGCTCTCGCCCCTGTCACGGTAGCACGTGGAGGATGAGAGCCACCACTGCCACTGGAGCCATGGAAGAGAGCCGCCCCCGCCGCCGGAGCCCGTGGAGGAGGAGCCCGTCCGCAGCCCGTAGGAGGAGAAGGGCAGTGCACCGACATCTCTAGTTCATCGCTCGGCCACCAGATGGAGGAGAAGGGCAGTGCACCGCTACCATCAGTCGGCGCGACCTCACTGTCCATCGGCGTCCACTTGCTACCGTCCATCGGCGCCACCTAGGTAATGCTCTAAACTAGTACTTATCTTGGTGTCCTTTGAACTAGTCATGCTCCTGCTGATCGATTAGGGTTCTTATAGTTTGATTGTAGTAGAGAGGAGTATGACTCCATGGTCATGCTCTGTAATTAAACCTAGATGTGTTAAAAATAAAAGTTCATTGGATTCTCTTTGTTCCATGCTCAACTTCAATTAATTAAAGGGCATGTTGATTAGGGTTCTTGTAGTTTGATTGTTATAGTCATGCTCTGTCATTGTAGTTTGATTTTTATAGTCATGCTTTGTTATAGTCATGTTCTTGTAGGCTGTCAAGTTATCCTCCCGAGCATGTTACTGTTAGCATGTCATGTTCTTGTTATTGGATGGCATCACAAGGGTAAACTGAGAGATAAAAGGGTAAATTGTTGGGATAAATTGAGAGATAAAACTCAAGCCATGTTGCTCTTTAGTTAGTTGAACTAAGCAATCAGTGTAAGAGAATTATGCATGTACTTCTATTTTAAACCAATGTTATTGTTATTTTCAGTTAGAAGAATAGTTACTACATTTAAACCACATTTGTAAGAGCATTATGCATGTACTTCCATTTTCAATGTTACTGTTCTTTTATATATAGTCCATGAGTCATGCATGTATATTTAAACCACATATGTAAGCAGTTAGTAAGAATCAGAGTTGATGTCATATGATTTTCCTGTCAAAAAACTACTGTACTTCAAAAAACTACATAGTGATGCTGCTGCTTTTCCTTATATGATTTTCCTGTCATATTAGACCAAGTTTTCCTTATATGATTTTCCTATCATATTAAGAATCAGAGTTGTTTCTTTTTTGAATGAGATGGTGCTGCTGATGCTGCTTTATATCTTATTACATGTTGTAGTACACTTTTTAGTAATCTTAATAATCAGTAAGAATCAGAGTTGATGTCATATGATTTTCCTGTCAAAAAACTACTGTAATTCAAAAAACTACATAGTGCTGCTGCTGCTTTTCCTTATATGATTTTCCTGTCATATTAGACCATGTTTTCCTTATATAATTTTCCTGTCATATTAAGAATCAGAGTTGTTTATTTTTTGAATGAGACGGTGCTGCTGCTGCTTTATATCTTATTACATGTTGTAGTACACTTTTTAGTAACCTTATTGTGATTGTTTCCTAGTACTGCTGTTTATTTCAAGGTACCAGAAATTCCAGGCAGCAGCAGCACCATGTTTGTTTCCTAGTACTACTATTGCTTTACATGTTATTAAATGGTGCTGCGGAGTTAATTTCTTTTGTGAATGAGATGGTGTTGTGATGGATGATGATCACTACAAGGAATCTGGCTATATATGACCCTCCATTTTCGTCACAGAATCGTCATAGTACTACGTTTATGACGTTTCTATGACGATTTTGAGACGGTCGAAAGTTGGGCGTCGCAAATGAACTATAACGACGTTTTTTGTGAAATCGCCATAACCGTCTATAATGATATTGGATCGTCATAATGTCTATGACGATACAATATCGTCATGGGGCATCTAGCCTGGCCATGTCAGATCCTACGTGGCAGATCCGATGTGACAACGATTCAGCACGGTCCACTTCACCCATTTAAATGGGCCAAGCCCAACAATTCAATACATTTATGCTTATGTTTCCTACCAATTCTGTCTCAGCTACATGGGCCAAATCCAACGTTTCAGCATGTTTGTTTTATGTATTGGCCTTTTTATAGTCCAATTGTTTTCTATTCTTAGCATTTTTACAATCCATTTATTTTCCAATTTTGGCCTTTTTTTCAATGGGTCCCAATTGTCAGATTGTTCTACAATGGGTCTGAACTGTCAGGTTATTATAGACAGTGGGTCCCAATTGTCAGTTCATCTCATTTGTAAGGTTTTTGATTTTTTTTCCATATCAAATGAATGACCAATATACCAATTAGAAAGGAGAAAGAATACAAATGAAAATCTATAAATAATAGCCAAAATCTCTTTATTACAGTATGATTGTCAGAACAGCTATAACACATGTGAAATTGCACAATTGACATCACAACGAATGCAGCCATCAAATCTTCCATACCCTACAGTCTACAAATAGAACTCTCAGAAAGTACTAAAAGCTACTCGTAAACATCATCAGCCTGTAGCGCTTATAAAAGACGGTTTGAACATCATCAGTCTTGAGCTTCTAAGCCTTCTCCTGCATTTCAAACAGAAAAGTTGCATTAGCACAAGATTAAATTCGCATAGATTTCACTTAGTTCCTATACTACTATAGGGAGATCCAATTCTGCATGAATTAGTTATTGTTCAAAGATGCAACAATCAACTAACAACATGGTAAAGTCAGCCAGATGTAATTCCACCACTGTCAAAAGCAAACTAGCTTCCAAAGCAATTTCTTCTATTATATCCATGATAGCTATGACCAGGTTACCCAATATACCAAATAAGTAATGATCAAAGCTCCCATAAGTGACTAAAACCATTTTGTGCAGAATTCGTTAGGGATTGGAAACGTGCTGAGAAGTATAGTCAATCAAGAAATGAAGGAACCAATATTTCTATTGTTTCTATTTCAGCAGCAACAGCACCTAGTGAGTATGGGACTGGAGTACCTTACCACTGAACATGTCGATGCAGCAGTCGCGGATCTTGCCGCTGGAGAGGTGAACGAGGTGAAGGCAAAGGTGATCTTGGGAAAACTGATGTTCACTTCGTCCTCCATGATCTGCTCTTGCCCGTTGAATGGCAGGCTACCGGAATACTCGGCCGCTGCCGCATCCTCCTAGTCTGTCGTCTGGTACTCGCCCCTCCTTGCTCCTACATTATGATTCCAACCTGAAAAAACACAAGAGATGACAGGACACATACAAGTCAAGTACTCAGCGGAGTAGACAAGTTTCAGAGTAGTGCGAGTAGACTGATTGGGCATCGAAAGCATTGAGGAAGTTCATTTTTCAACACTAATATTCATTTTATCATTTCATTTGATTGCACACATAGACTAACTGCACTACAAATCAGAGAAGAACTAATCCATGTAACTAATCTAGTCCTACTCTTATCCAGGTTTGTTCATGATTACTTCATTCTAGGATTACTATTGTTGTGATAACTACAGGTGCCAGGTTAAAATTACACATATCATGATCTGATAACTACAGGTCCTCGACTACTCCAATTAGTGTCAAATCAAGAACATGCACGAGTACAAAGCACTAAATGAAGAAAGCATGATAGGAGCGAGGGATCACAGGACTGAACCAAATGCCAGCAGAAACAAATGGCACAAGTAATATACAAAATAGTTCCAGGACTGAACGAAATTCCAGCCTTTCAGGTGTGCTTCATCTACAGATAACATCACTAACAAAATAACAATTGAGGATGCCAAGCTTTTCTCACTAGATTTTTTGTTTCCTAGCCTTGCTTCAGTTTATCTAGCTATCAACATACAAATTAAGAAGTACGAGAAAAATAGAGCGGCGACATCGCAATCCTATTCCCTTGAGAACCACTGGCGCATGCATCTTACTACATGTACTTGTCGAGGAATATCTAGCCGAAGAAGATCAGGTCAAGGAGCCCCCTGAGGCGCATGGTGATAAATGAAGATGACAGTATCTAGTAAAGCAACAAAATAAGGGTTATAAGTTAAGCCTTTATTAAACAAATAGCACGCCTGAAACAAGTTCTTGCAGATGAAACTATGCTAGGACAAACAAACTATATCTAAAACTGATTAGACTTTCAAGCTTGTATCAGGCATACAAGCAATTGCTAATGTCCAGATGAATTAACAACCCATGAAAAAAGCATGTGATCTTCCTTTCCATCAAAGAATGAAATTAACCTTGGTTATAGCCCTATCCACCTTGATTATCATAGTACCCACCATCTTGGTTGTATCCGCCTTGATTATCATACTGCCCACCATCTCAGAATTCTAATCTAGCAAACAAAAATTAACAGTAGTATCAAATCTCAGTAAACAAATAGTAGGGCATCAACAAATCAATGACCATACAAGGTGTATGTGACTAGGAATCAGTATACATGCATCCATGGCCATACTTAATAGGGGATGTCATTTCTCTTATTTGTTCATCTACATACATGCATCAGGATATACAAAAAATTAGGAACTAATCAATATCAAATCTTAGCTAAAGCTAGCAGTACAATAGTGCTAGAATCGAGGTCATCGGCCTTTCTACCTAGGGCATCGATACCCGATTCCAAAACATTCAGCAAGAACTAATCTAACAACCTAGGGCATCACCATACTAGTAAAACAAACGACCAACGCGGTGATGTTTGCCTTTGCTTGAGGGAGATGGAGGAGCCGACTAGCGCGGTGGAAGGGGATCCGGGGGCTGTCGACGGTGGCCGGACTACACGAGGCATGCGCGGAGGTGCAGAAGGCCAGAGGAGGTTGGGGCGCCAGATCCATGCGGGGTTTCACCAACTCCCGCCCGTCCTGCTAGGGTTTCGCCCGCTGCCCTTGCCGGAGAACAAGGAGGAAGGACGGCGGCGGCACCATGACAGCATCCTCCTGCTAGCCCTCGATGCCCGCGGTGGACGAGAGGACGAGAAAACGCGTGGTCTAGTCGATAATCTGAAGATTCCCGCGGTCCAGCACCTCCTTTGCTCCCCAGATTAGACGCGACGGCGGCCATGGTGGGTTGTCTGTTGCAAGGTGGGAGAGAGGCTATGAGAACGGGGAGGTGGGCATCGAAGCGGAAGGAGGTGGGGATCAGGGGCGGCGTGAGGGATAAACTCCAAAGAAGATGGGGATCTGCTGCGAGGTGGTGGCGGTGGTGGAGGGGAGGAGAGGAGAGGCCTAGGGTTTCTGTGATCTGTGGATGTGGAGGGAGGGAAGTGGTTGCGCGGGGCTGGGGAGTGGGGACTTGGTGATGCAGCGGCCGCGGTGGGATCTGTGTTTCTTCACTGAGAGAATAAGCCGTTGGATGGAAAGTGAACGGTTCATATCAAAGAAGAATGGACGATCTGTGGGAGGTGATTTGCTGTGATTTGATTGGTTGTAGACTATTTTCCATTTTCCGAGTGCAAAAAACGGGTCGTTTTGTGAAGGAACCACCAAATTAAAGTTTCAAAATGCTACCATCCCATTTTTCAAAAATAATAGGACACCTTACATGGACAAATGTCCCAACCGGGGTATCTCAAACCTTCTCTTACACCCCTGGCGAAAAAGACAAATTCTAGCCAAATCGACAGGAAGTGGGGCCGATTTGAACTACGGGTACATGATCCGATGCCTATATTTTTCGAAAAAATCATTTTTAGACTCGCAATATGCTATTTCTTCAGATATCCAATGCAAGTTTAGCAAGGCTCGGCACGGAGCTAAGAATCTTTATGCCCGTCGTTTTGACCAAAGTTTGAAAAGGGCATAAAAATTTCAAAAACGGTCCGATCAATGCAAATCCTTCGCATGGTGTATTCTTATGTGACATAGTTGCAAGGAAAAATACCAAACTTATTATATTTGCAAGTGTCTCAAAAAAAACCTTCTCAGAAATGACCTATCATGTTCGAGGTTTCATGGCTTTCGGGCCAAACGACCAATGTTATGGCCCGAATCACGGCATAGTTTCTGATAATGTGCCCATATTGTGCATACATATGTATCATGGGATGGCGAACAATGTTGCAGGAGGAAGTTTTCCTTTTCGTCGCACAAAAAAACCATTTTCCATTTTCCGAGCGCAAATAACGGGTCGTTTTGTGAAGGAACCACCAAATGAAAGTTTCAAAATGCTACCATCCCATTTTTCAAAAATAATAGGACACCTTACATGGACAAATATCCCAACTGGAGTATCTCAAACCTTCTCTTCCACACCTGGCAAAAAAGATAAATTCCAGCCGAATCGGTAGGAAGTGGGTCCGATTTGAACTACGGGTACATGATCTGATGCCCATTATTTTTCAAAAAAATCATTTTTAGACTCGCGATATGCTATTTCTTCAGATATCCAATGCAAGTTTAGCAAGGCTCGGCCCCGAGCTAAGAATCTTTATGCCCGCCGTTTTGACCAAAGTTTGAAACGGGCATAAAAAATTCAAAAACGGTCCGATCAATGCAAATCCTTCACGTGGTGTCTTATTATGTGACATAGTTGCAAGGAAAAATACCAAACTTGTTATATTTCAAGTGTCTCAAAAAAACCTTCTCAGAAATGACCTATCACGTTCGAGGTTTCATGGCTTTCGGGCCAAACGACCAATGTTATGGACCGAATCGCGGCATAGTTTGTGATAATGTGCCCATATTGTGCACCCATATGTATCATAGGATGGCGAACAATGTTGCAGGAGGAAGTTTTGCTTTTCGTCGCACAAAAAAACCATTTTCCATTTTCCGAGCTCAAAAAACGGGTCGTTTTGTGAAGGAACCACCAAATGAAAGTTTCAAAATTCTACCATCCAATTTTAAAAAAATAATAGGACACCTTACATAGACAAATGTCCCAACTGGGGTATCTCAAACCTTTTCTTCCACCCTGGCGAAAAAGACAAATTCCTGCCGAATCGATATGAAGTGGATCCGATTTGAACTACAGGTGCATGATTTGATGCCCATTATTTTTCAAAAAAATCATTTTTAGACTCATGTGATATTTCTGTAGAGATCCAATGCAAGTTTAGCAAGGCTCGGCTCCTAGCTAAGAACCTTCAAAACCCTAGTTTCAAAATCATATTTTGAATTATGATATTGTCCCTACTATGGACTAACATGGTATTAGTAGATCCACAATTTAAAATAATCATACTATTCATAATTAACATCCTAGTATGATCTAATGAAATTTATAAAAATTTAGAGACAAAAATCAATTATTTTGGAGTTCTTATGAGAAAGATACACAAGAATTATGAAAACACAAAAAGAACAACGAAAAAAAACATAACCGGACCTAATCTACTGCGCCCAAGGTCAAAGCCCGCCCAAATACACCTTCCCAGCGAGGCCCATTAGGGGGAACCTGGCAGCCAGGCCCATTTTCAATCGCGGGTTGTAGTCAAAAGGGTTAAGCGTGGGTATGGTATAACTAAGTTGTGTTGGTCTGATGGTTAGCTGCCTTTCATCAGTGGGGAGGTCTCCGGTTCGAGTCCCCATGCAGCCCCTTTTTTGGTTATTATTCCCGCGCGTGAGTTCAATTTGTGGGGTGTAATGGAGCTAAATATTGACACATAGGTATGCCACATACGCAAAAACTAACACATAGACATGCCACAGAGATGAAAATGCTGGGGCAAATGCTTACTCATTTCAACTTTATTCTATTTTAGACGTTATGACCAATTTAAATCGTCGTAATCAACTACAATAAATGGCGTAGGCTACATCCGCCATATTATGACGATTTTAGCTAGGGAAAATATGACGTTTTGGAGTCAAAACGTCTTAATTTTTCAAGGTTTTGACCCCTTCGAACGGCTTATGCCTATCTAGTGCAAAATCGTCATATATCTATGACGATTTTATTCACGGTCACTATCATAAGGTCATAGTTTGCCACATTTCTTGTAGTGGATGCATGGGTTCAGTGGGGTTGTCACTGGGGCTAGGTCTGTTTTTTCTTGCAGGGATTTCAATTGAGTTGCCCGTTTCTCCTGAAGTGTTGATTCACTTCCGTTTCGATAGAGAAATGAGCACTCATAGGTCCAAAAATTAGCAAAGGTCATGCCAAATTTTTCGGTCGATATTTGTGCTAACTTTTTGCCTCTTTTTTAGTAATAAAAATCAAACATGTCGACTAACGATGAGGCCGGCCCTTCTAAACACACGAGCGTCGAGGATCTAGCCTGAGAGGCTAACAAGTCGTTCTGGGGGCCATCCCAAGAGCATGAGGAGGCCGAGGAGATGATAATTACACCACCACCGGCGACCATCGTCGGAGTTGCTTGGGGCAACGAGGAAGATCCAGATTATGAGGGGACAACGACGACTACGACGGAACTAGGGAAGGTGGGGAGGAGGGTAACACCACCACGGATGGAGCCGAGCGCACAGATGGCGGTAGCGGCAACCCGACCGCTATACAGAAGAAGAAGAAGAAGAAGAAGAAGAAGAAGAAGAAGAAGAAGAAGAAGAAGAAGAAGAAGAAGAAGAAGAAGAAGAAGAAGAAGAAGAAGAAGAAGAAGAAGAAGAAGAAGAAGAAGAAGAAGAAGAAGAAGGAGATTAAGGATCGGAAGCCGCAAGTGCTCGCCAACGTCTGTGATGAGTTCACCGAGGTCACAGAAGGTGGCCAACCCATTGCGCCTGCATTGATTGCCTGCGGGTATGGCATGCAACTCGGGTGCATCGTCCGGGAAAGCATGTCGATCAACACGAATTACATCCGAAGTAATCAGGCTTTGGTCGACAACCTCCTTAAGAAGCTTCACAAGCGATACACATTCCCAGAGAAGTTTAGAAACCTGGAGAGAAAGAATCCGGTGAACAAACTAGCACTGACAAAGATGAGCAACGCCTTGAGCAGCTGGAAAACCCGAGTAAAGAACAACATTGACAAAGGTGAAAGCTGGGAGATTATAAGTAGGAAAAATTTGATGCTCGATGAACAAGAGTTCAAGATATTCAAGGCGAACTTAGATACCTCTTACTCTAAAGCATGGACTGAGTGGGGAAAGACTATGCGAGAGTAGAACATAGGTAACCATCGGCTTGGAAGCGGCGGATAGAGAGGGAAACAGCCCATTTAGGACAAGGAGGACGCCGAGCTTGAACATCTGGGTAAAGAGAACCCATGGCATAAAATCACAGACCTACAGATCTGAAACTTTGTACGGGCCCGCTACTACCTGGACCCTATTACAGGGGAGTTCATCACCGACGACCCGGACGTGAAGGACTTTGAGGAGGAGCTGGTAAGGAATTTACCGCGAATCTCTGAAGGAGAAGGAATTGAACGCTATCGGTGACTTGTTGTCCCAGGATTCAGCGGCTGAGCGATGGGACACTGTTTTCAACAGGGCGACGAACACTTACAATAAGAGGGAGAAGAATTTGCCGCCAAAATCAGCTGGCCGTGTGTCCGGCTTCGGTACGAGCATGAAGTTTACCGAGTACTACAAAGAGGACGCAAAGAAAAGGAGGGAGGGGAAGAACCAGTCGGTGGGTAAAGATAAAGCCGAGGTTGAAGAGCTGAAGTTGAAGGTGAAGACATTAGAGGAAAAAGTGGACGAGAAAGCAATGGACAAGTTAGTGGACGAGAAGCTTCGCACGATCATCCCCCCTGGGTTGATGGAGGGGCTAGCTGTTTGGAATGCGGAAGGTCGATAGGGGCCGATACACGTGCCCAGCTTTAGCGGCAGTAACTCGAGCATCAACGTTAACGCATCACCTGACTTGGTGACCATGTCGTCCACCATCGCCGTGGCGCAGCCGCAAGAGCTGGTCGTCGCATAGCTGCCCTTGCTACTCCCGCCAAAAATACCAAGCCGGCGGCGGCACCAGTACCGCGGGAGAATGCTGATGATAGGCGTGCCACCGGGACCGGCCGTGTGTCGACATTACCCGAGCTCAATGCCCTCACTAAGGTAACTAATTAGTTACTCCGCTTCATCTTATTTATGCGCCTTTGGTGACTTCCACCTCGATCATGATACCCAACATATGTGTTTTGACTCAGGACGTTGCTTGTGTACTACTCCACAATGCCAGCGGAGAGTTGACGGATGTTGCCAAGGGCATTATCATACAACCGGAGAACCGCACGATGCACAACAATGCAATGGACGATGCCGCGATGAGAGTCCGGATTGCTTGGGTGTTGCCAGGGTGCGACGACATGGACCCTCCTTTCAACCTCAGGAAGCCGACGAACAAAAGACCATTGCGGAATGCCACGGATGGCCCTTGACATGGCTGAAGACTCAGATTCGTCTTACGGGGCACACCTGCGCCACCTCGATCGTCCGGCAACCACCTCGGAAGCCAGCTATCACCGGCGCCACCTCGATCGTCCGGCCACCACCTCAGAAGCCACCGATCGTCATCCCTACCACCATTCGCCACCAACAACTGTTGGGAGCGTGTGGGCCGCCCCAAGGCGAAGTCGTTGCAACTCAGCCGCCGTCGCCCCCGCCACCACCATCACCACATGGTGGCAACAACGATGATGATGAAGAATTTTTCAATGTCGACGACTTCATCAACAGCGGTGCCGGCAAAGGATTGTACATGCCTGCTGTGGATGAAGAACCCTTCGTCGCTCGCGACAGTCAAGGTGGGCGTCCTACTACATGCACGCAACGCCTAGTCTTCTGTGGTTTATCTCAAGAGACTCCTCGGGCCGCCGATTAATAGGAGAAACCAGTTGGATTCGTCTTTAGCCCTGGCACACTCCAAAAGGCAGCCGTTGAGCACTTAGCATCCCCAGTGGAGGAGTCTGCTCAGAAGACGAATAAGCACAGGATGAAAGGTAAGAAAGCCGAGATCCAACCTCCTCTGAAGAGGATCCGGGCTAAGGATGACATCCTACCAGCCCTCGAGGATGGCTTGCCTAGGATACATATAGCTGGTGAAGCGATACTGACTCCGGAGCTGCTTCGCCTTGCTCGTGGGCATATGCTCGCTTTGAGTGATAGTATCAAGACACTAGAGGGCATACTTCTTAAAGACAAAGATCCAAATTACCTGGTTTTCTCTGCCAAGGTGCCATAGGACGTGGACTTCGTCCATGAAGCCCCCACGGACGTGTTCTTCATAGCGTACGAGGACGTCTTCAAGCTATTTCTCTCGAAACGGTTGGACTATAACATGGTCCGCCTATTCGCGCTCAATCGGGTGATGAAGACCAAGAGAGAGCAAACCCCCTACATCGCGATAGTGGATCCCTACTACATGCGTGATAACCAGTTGAGGGAAGGACCAGAGACGTGTGCAAAGGCGATGGCGTACCTCGAGAAGTTCATGGTGGACCACAAGAGGACGGACACGCTTCTTTTGCCTTTCTTTCCCGAGTAAGTACACACACCTGCTAGCATAGGTAACTTAGGCTTTCTTATAGCTTTCTTCCTTTGCCCTTTTCCAACATCCCATTTTAATCATGTTGTGCAGAGACAAATACTGCACACTCATCGTCATTTCCACAAAGTACTTGATAGCAACGTATTTCGACTCGTGGAGTAAGAAGAATAATAATAATAATAATAATAATAATAATAATAATAATAATAAGAAGAAGAAGAAGAAGAAGAAGAAGAAAGACTACACCAGAATAAGGGGTGTTCTGAATGAGGCTCTCGAGGGCTACGCTAGAAAGGGATGCCCCTTCATCACCAAGGGTGAATGTTTCAAGGATGACAAACATGTTTTCAAGCACGTGCTCGAGTTCCCCTGCGTCAAGGAGCCGGCTATTGGCAGTGCCAAGGAGGCCTTCTACGTCATGCATCACCTTAAAGGGTTTGTCCGGGATTGCCAGAACCTAACTTTGCCATCTAGTCTCCGAGCATGGGCCGAAAATTTGGCGCAAAGTGACGATGATGATCTTAGAGAAGACTTCCATCGCATCTAGCTTAAGTTGTCGGATATCATTGTGGAAGATGTCAACACAAGGGGAGGGGTTGTAATACAAAATAGAGGGTTGACTAAGAGGGAGATTGAAAATATTCTTCGTAAGCAGGGTGACAACAGGACGTGGATGACGAAGGATGGCTATCTACCGTTCTCAAACCCGAGCGGTAGTAGTTCTCAACAATGATCGATGTGTGCGCCTAGAATTATCATAGATGTCTGTGTGTAGTGTTGTGTCACAAACTATACTACTGTGGTCATATGTTGTAAACTTCACTATTGTGGTCGTTGTCGTCGAAGTTCTATGATTGTGATCGATGTGCTATCTTTTATGTTTACTGATCTTTTGCTTTAGTTTATGTGAACATATATGCATGTGAACCAATTTAGTTCTTTCTATTGCATGATTTACTAATATGCCTTATTTATAGAGATGACGAAGTGGTAGGTGGTGTACAAGGGTTGGTTTCCAGGAGTCTACGATGAGTGGGAGGATTGTCAGAAATAGGTGAACAAGTTTAGCGGCAACAGCTACAAAGGATACACGACTCGAGAGGAGGCGGTAGCCAAGTGGAGGAACCACCTGTGGAAGGAGAACCGGATGAAGATATTGCCAGTGCTCTTCCTCTTCCTCACCGTCATCACAGCTGTATTCTGTTTGATTCTAGTGTAGGCGGTGCCCACTTCATTTGTAATGTGATGAGATGGTGAACTTTGTACCAAACATTTGTATAAATATTCTCCACCTTTGACTTGTATTGTAATGTGATGACCACTTGTCTACCTCGATCGGGCTCTAAGTAGTGTGATGGCACTATATTCGTGTTTGTATTATGCTTGTTTTCATATACTAAGTGAAATATACTGTTTCTACTGCTATGTGTATAATACCTGTATAATACTGTATAACACATGTACAACCACACTGATTATGGACCAGTACTGCTTTTTGTTAATACCTGATATACACACTAGTGGCGCATCTGTTTTGATGTTATGTGGTGTATAGCACTTCAGTGGCGCATTCTCCAGAATGCGCCACTGAACACTGTCATGTGGCGCATCTGGCAGAATGTGCCACAGAAGTATCATGACTTCTGTGGCGCATTTCGAAATGCGCCACAAAAGTTTTCATCAGTGGCGACGTAACATGGCGCATCTGATATGCGCCATAGAAGGCCAAAATAGATGCGCCACTAATGAAGGTTTTCCTAGTAGTGTATGTTGTAATGCCCAAATGAATCTCATAGCGATCATCATGACATGTATATGCATTGTTATGCTTTTTCTATCCTGTCAATTTCCCAACTGTAATTTGTTCACCCAACATGTTATTTATCTTATGGAGAAACATCTCTAGTGAACTGTGGACCCCGGTCCATTCCTTCCCACTGATATTCAATCTATTGTCTACTGTTTACTTTCTACAATTACTACAAGCAACTACTCTCTTCCATACTATACATTTAATCCTTTGTTTTCAGCAAACCGGTGAGCTTGACAACCTCACCGTAAGTTGGTGCAAAGTATTGTGGTTGTGTTGTGCAGGTTCCACGTTGCTGGAAACACCTTGGGAGTTGGTTCTTTCTCCTACTGGTTCGATAACCTTAGTTTTATAACTGAGGGAAACTTGTTGTTGTGCTCATCATACCTTCCACTTGGGGTTCCCAATAAGCTCTACATCATTTGAGCCATCACCTGCTAGCAGGAGGTAGTGGTCGTGCACCATCTGTGCAGCCTCCAGCAGAATCTCAGTCTCACTGTCAGACTCCTCCTCGGATGATGACTCCACGAAATTCTTGTAGAAGAACTCCATTGCCCTTCGGTTGCTGCCCATATGCAAAGTATGCGGCCGTCAATGGCGATGCAAACTCCCGCAAAGATCCAAATAACCTAGAAAGGACCGGCGAACGTACCTAAGGCACATGATCGAGCAGCTTGTGCGCCACGCAGAGGGTGTCGCGCGTCCAGTCTATAGGCGGAGGCCGGGGCGACGGGGTTGCCTGCGACACGTCTAGAAAACTTCGGCAATGTGCGTGGCCTGCGGTGGCGCTCGATATCACGGGAGGCGTCAGCGGCAGCGAGCGGTGGAGGCGGCAAAGATTGCACCTGCTCGAGTCGCGGGATATAGAGTGTGAGGGTTTGGAGAGGAGAGTGGCTATTGTGTCACTGGCGAGAGGGCTCGAGCTAATTATTGGGAGGACGCGCTCGGACAAGCGCGTTATCCAGGCCAACGCAACCAAGGCCCATATTTGGTGCATGGATGGATTGAGCCGGACACGTTTGTCCAGATGGGCCAGGCCGCTGGGGCGCCGAGCACGTCCTCTGCGTCTGCGCGGACGAGTTTGGACACGCTCGGATGGGATGCGTCGAGCCGATGAAGATGCCCTAAGTTTTGACTGCATTTTTAGAGAAACATTTTATTAACATCTTTTCTGATTAAATTAGAACAAAAATTAACCATTAGAAAATTTAATTGCCAATACGTGGCAAAGCAATTTGGCTACAAACCAAACGGAGGCATTATTCTACCAATAATTTGGAAGAGCAACGTCTATAATCCAAACAACAATACCTTGCCAAAATTTTGGTAGGGCTTGTTTGGGCTCAAACCAAACACACCCAAAATCTCCCTCCCGTACGGGCATGTTTACTAGTTGTTCTAAGGTTAGGTATCGTAGAAATCCCCAATTCGTGGAGGGGTCTCCGCATCGGTGCCAGGTCTCGAGTAGTGGGATCTGACAAGCATGCTGGAGGAGGAGGAGGCGAATCAGGAGCCAGATCGATCTGGGCGGTCATGGCCACAAGGCGGAGGCGGCGGTCCTCGTCCCTACGTCAATCTTGATGGGCCATAGGGTGAGGCAAGCGGAGACACGGGCTCGTCGTCAGCCTCCAAACAGGGCGCCGCTGCCTGGGGCGCACCTCGGTGATTAACTCTAGGGCCTCGATTTGCTGAAGACGAAGCATGGCGGTGGCGGATCCTGGTAAGAGCATTTCCACTCGGCTTCCTATAGGATGCCGATCCCAGGGCGAAATTTAGGTCCGAACGCTGAAAATTGGCCCATTCGCGTTCCCAGGACCCCAATTTCGTCCGTATTCGGGCCAACTTTGGTCCAGACATCCCAGTCCATTCCCAACATCCTGGGAACGCCCTGGGAACGCTGGACGAAGCGAAAACGAGCGTGGGCCAGCTCTGTCTGCGACAGAAGGCCGAACTGCCGCCCTTTTCTTGCTCCTTCTCCCGCCTTTCTTCCCCATTCCCCCCCACTCACGCCAGTTCGCCAAGCTCCTGCCCCCCGACATGCCGCCCAAGAGTTTTGTCAAACCCAGATCGAACCTCGGCAAGGAATCGGTGGATAAAATGGTGAGGAAACCGAGAGCGCCGATGGCGAGGCCGCCAGGCATGACCAACACCGAGTGGACGACCATTGTTGCAAAGAGGAAGGTCGAGTCGGGCGGCCGCAAGGAGAGGAAGGACAGGGCGAAGCTCAGGCAAGTGCAAGAGCTCGCCTAAGAGAAGGCATCGGTACGATACGTCCAAAACGTATATACTTTCCCGAACACTTTTGCTATTGTTTATCCTCTAAACTTGTGTGATTTGGATACAACTAACACGGACTGACGCTGTTTTCAGCAGAATTACCTTGGTGTCTAGTTTTTGTGAAGAAAATCAACTATCAGGAAAAATCCCGGAAAATATGCCAAAAATCCTATTTCACCAGAAGACTCACGGAGCCAAAATACGAGAAGGAGTGGGCCCACACCCCCCAGCCGCGCAGGCCAGGCCTGACCACGCCTAGAGGGGTGTGGCCGCCCCCGGCACCCCCTTGGCCTCCCTCTTCGCCTATAAGTTTCCTTCTGACCTAAAAACTCAGGGGGTCGACGTTTTTTTCAGAAAGAGTTCTGCTGTGCCGCCACCGCCAGAAACCGCGATTCGGAACCAGAAATTCCGTTCTGGCACCCTGCCGGGACGGGGAATTTGGAGAGGATCATCGCCATCATCATCACCAATTCCTCTCCATCAACCATCCATGTTTCCCTCATCCATGAGTGAGTAATCCCCCGCTGTAGGCTATGGGGATGGTAGGGATTGGATGAGTTCTATCATGTAATCGAATAAGATTGTTAGGGCATGGTGCCTAGTATCTCTATTAGTGCTATTTGACTTTGTTGCAACGTGTTGTGCTTAATGCTTGTCACTAGGGCCCAAGTGCCATGATCTCACATCTGAACTTATTATTGATTCATGATGATAGTATTGTTTGTGATCTTATCTGCAAGTTGTGTACACATATCATTGTCCGGATCCAAAGGCCCCGAAGTGACAGAAATTGGGACAGACGGAGGGGATGGCTGTGATGTGAGGATCACATGTGTTCACGGAGTGTTAATTCTTTGCTCCGGTGATCTATTAAAAGGAGTGCCTTAATTGCCATTAGTTCCCTTGAGGCCCCGCTGCCACGGGCTGGTAGGACAAAAGATATTGTGCAAATTCTCATTGCGAGCACGCATGACTATATATGGAGCGCGTGCCTATTATTATTTAGTACTTGGATGATTTATCTTATTTACTTGCAATTTCCCTAGATATTGAAGTTACATGTTTAGACTTGTCCATGCAACGCCCGTCCATCCATTCCTATGCCTACCGCACTCATATCCTACTGTTTGCTACTGTTGTTACTATTGCTCTTGTTTTACTGCTGCTGTTACTTTGCTATTGCTACTACATAACTATTGCTACTGATAAACTACTGTGAGCAAGAACTATTTCCAGGTGTAGCTGAATTGACAACTCAGTTTTTAAGGCTTGCAAGTATTCTTTGGCTCCCCTTGTGTCGAATCAATAAATTGGGTTATACTACCCTCGAAGACTGTTGCGATCCCCTATACTTGTGGGTAATCAAGACTATTTTCTGGCGCCGTTACCGGGGAGCATAGCTTTATTTGTAAGTTCACTTGGATCTACTATTGTTCGCTGCTACTCCTTTCATCATGGGGAAGTCTCGTGATGGAAAGTTTCCTATTTTACCATCCACTACAAGAAGAGGTACAGTCTTATACACCTCTGCTGCTCTTGATTCACTGTCTGTTATAAGTAAGCTTGTTACACCACCACCACATACACTTGCTATACACACTGCTACTACTGCTGAATATGAAATTGCTTATAATACTCATGATGTTACTTCTACTGTGCTTGATGC
The DNA here is from genome assembly GCA_916181665.1 of Avena sativa. Taxonomy (NCBI): domain Eukaryota; kingdom Viridiplantae; phylum Streptophyta; class Magnoliopsida; order Poales; family Poaceae; genus Avena; species Avena sativa. The sequence goes on from OV702282.1 coordinate 326,104,846, forward strand.
TAGTGGTTCATTAGGTCATTTCCTAGATGCTACTATGGCTAGACTAGGAAATACTGAAACTCCTGATGAAGACACTATTACACCTGTTAGCTCATCTGAGTCTAGAGAGAGATACGATATTAATGATGGTTACATTGAGTTGACTGATGAATTTATTGAAGAGTGCCGAAACACACATGGTGCTAGTGCTATTAAGAGTCTCCTTGGGAGACGTACCATTATTCCTAAACTATCCTCTGAACCTAAGTTTTCCACTTCTCCCATAGATATTAAAGATAAAGATTCTGATTTCTCTCTTGATTTATCCTATTTAGACATTGTTGAGACAGAACCTTTTTGTGGGACTGAGAGTGAGAGTGTTGTGGCACATATGAATGAGCTTTCCACTATGAGTGCTTTATTCTCTGATGATTTTAAGATACGCAAGTACTTTGTTACTAAGATCTTCCCCTTTTCACTAAAAGGAGAAGCTAAGGCTTGGTTTAATAGATTACCTTCTGGTTCCATTGAGACCTGATTGTTTGATTGCTTCTTTCTTCCAGAAATATTTTCCTCACAGTTCTATACATGCTGCTTTGCAGAGACTTTTTGATTTTAAAGAGGGAGAAGAAGAGAATTGCCTGAGTCATGGACAAGGTTCTGTGCCTTGATTCATGCACATCCTAGATGTCCATTGCCTAAAAATGAGCTTCTTGATATTTATTATAATGGACTAACTGATGATTCTAGGACATAGCTAGATAGTTTTGTTGATTGTGTTTTCAGGAAAAGAACTCCTACAGAATAATTAATGGCTAAAATAAGCAAGAATTATGATGATTGGACTTCAACTGAGCTCAATACACCTAAGCCTATTACTCCTGAATCAATTGTGCCTGAACCAGTTCCAACACCAATACCAAATAAGAGGGGAATAATTGCATTAAATAATGAAGTGATGAAGGAAGCTAAGAAATGTCTTAAGGAGAAAGGTATTAGAGCTGAAGATGTGAAGAATCTACCTCCTATAGAAGAATTATGTAAGCCAATTCCCCACTCATCTACTATTGAGGTACACTCTCTCCACTTTGATGAAGGTGATATTCCCTATGGTAAGCCTCCTGATCAATGCTTAGATGAACTTGACACCTTTATTGTTAAACAAGGTAATTTTAATAAACAAGTTCAAAATCACTTATTGGAAAATTCTAGAGCTATTAATGAGTTGGAAGATATTGTGGAAATAACTGCTAATGATGTTAAAATGCTTTGTAAACACTTCCAAATGGTTCAAACCCAAATTGATCAACTTGCTAAGATACAAAAGGATATGCTAGTTAATGCCTCAGGAGATAAACATGCCTATGGAATTAGAACTAGGAGTGGTATAGCTCCTCAGGATCCTTTATATCATGAAGGACACCCTAAAAGAATTGAGCAGGATTCTCAACAAGCTGAAAATAGTGGTAGTCCTCATAAGAGAAAGAAAAAGAAACACAAAATAGTTGAGGAACCACCTGAACTTGCTGTAGATCCTAATAGTATATCAGTCTCTGATGCTAAAACTGAGAGTGGTAATGATAAAAATGATGCTCCTGATAAGGAGGAAGTTGAGGAAAAACCTGAGAAGCACACTAAGAACACTAGGTACACTAAGGAAGATTTTATTGCTAATAAACATGGTAGTGAAAGAGAACCTTGGGTGCAGAAACCTATGCCTTTTCCCAATAAGAAACACAAGTCAAAGGAGGAAGAACACTACAACAAGTTTTGTGAGTGGATGAAACCTTTATTTTTGTAAATTCCTTTGACTAATGCTATTAAGTTGTCTCCTTATTCAAATTATATGAATGATATTGTCTCTAATAAAAGGAAGATTCCTGATGAGGAAATTTCTACTTTGCTTGCTAATTATTCCTTCAATGGTAAGGTTCCAAAGAAACTTTGTGATCCAGGTATTCCGACTATTCCTTGCTCTATTAAGAATAATTATGTTAGAACTGCTTTATGTGATTTGGTAGCAGGAGTTAGTGTTATGCCTTTTTCTCTCTACAAGAGACTCCAGCTAGAAAAGTTGATACCAACTGATATATCTTTGCAAATGGCTAATAAGTCAACTACTATTCATGTTGGTATATGTGAGGATGTTCCTGTTCAAGTAGCACATAATTGCTTGGTTTTAACTGATTTTGTTGTGCTTGAGGTGCCTGAAGATGATAATATGTCTATTATTCTTGGGAGACCTTTCCTTAATACTGCAGGTGATGTCATCAATTGTAATCAAGGGAAAGTAACTTTTAATATTAATGACAAAGAGCATACTGTCTATTTACCCAAGAAGGTTGATAAGAGCTATTGCCTGAATTCCATTGAAAATATTGAGAGTAGCAAAGTTGGAAAAATATATTGTCCCATTCCACAAGAAAGTTTTGAAACTATTATGATTGGGACCATTGTTATCAAGTTTGAGATAACATAATCACTTTGCGGAATGCAAAGTTTTGTTTCATATAAGATTGTATTGGTAACAAGACTTGATCAACATTGTTAACAAAGGTATTTTAATAAACAAATCAATGCTTTCACAGTGGTTATACTTGCTCACTTTTATTTTTCTCCTTCCTAGTCTTTGCTCTTTCTTTTGTTAGCTTTCGTTTTGCTAGTTGTTTGCTTGTTAGAGTGTCTTAGAACTTCTGTAGTTTTGGTTTTGGTTTGGTTTTTGCTTCTTCTAAAAAATCTTTTTCTGCGAGAAAATCAATTTTCATACCCTAAAAATTGGCCAAAAATAAAGTTTCCTGAAAAATTTCAGAAAATCCATATTAATTTTTTCCTTGAAAAAAGGGGCAGAGTGACACCTAGAGTGGCCCAGGGGGACCCACCAGGACAGCACACCCCCTGGTGGCACGGCCAACCCTAGGGCGCACCTGGCCTAGGTGGGGCCCACCTGTGGCCCTCCAAGTTGCCTCCTCTCAGCCACTTCTTTCTCTCTCCCGAAAAACACCAGAAAAATTTCTCAAGTTCGAGTTCCTACTATTCTTGCTCCTGATTTTCGATCTCCTTGCTCATCCCATCTTTGTTGCTGATTTTTAGAGGGATTGCTTCTTGGTATGTGCCTCCTTCGCTTGTCCAACTAGATTTTTGATTGGTAGATTGTATCTTGAGTATTTTGCTGCTATAGGTGTCAGGTTGTGTGAGCGTGCATGCTTGTTCTATGCTTAGATATTTCATTTTGATGCATGTTTATCCCTCTAGCAAGTTCCTATAGTAGTTCCTCATCATTTATCAACTTGGAAATTACTTGGTTTGATGTTTGTCTTAAGATTTCAGAAAAAAATGGACCACCACACCTTTGGAGAAGTATTTGAGAGTGATGCATCTAGGAGGACAAGGCCTTCAAGATCATCCTCCCGAGCTAGGTCATCATACAATGAGGATCTCATTACACCACATTTTGGTGACGAGGGAGATGAGGGGGATGCGCACCCTTCTACCTTCCCTTGTCATGTCGTTTTGCACGCTACAGGGATTCTCAATGATTTCTTGACCTTGGTTCGGAGCGTTGGATTAACTAGTTATATGCAGGATGAGAGTGTGCAGTATGCTATGCTCACTAAAACTTTTGTGGAGAGTTTCTCATTTACTAACAACCCTTTCAGGTCAGAGGTGTCATTCAAAATCTATAATAAACCCTTCACCATGAAAATGAAGAAATTTTGTGAAATCTTGGGTATTGGCACGGCTGGGACGGTGAAGAAGATTCCGGCTCAACCCGCTGATTTGTCGGAGCTCTACCGCGGGATAACTAATGATGATGACCGCAGAGCCCAGCGTGGAAAGATAAGAAATATTCAACTCCCAGCCATCAGATATGTTACTTATTATCTTGCCACTGGTATTCTTGGTAGGGAGAACACTAGCAATATTTCAAACTATCATTTGGCGTTTCTAGCTGCTGCACTTAACAATGATACCAGGTACAATCTTGGTTCTCTCATTGCTCGTCGCTTAGCTTCTAAGGGACCCATTTATGGAGGTATTATTGTTGCACGTGTTGTTGCTGCTTTAGACCTATTTGTTGATCCAAATGATACAATTTTGGCTCCTCAGAGGCTTGATTTAGCTGCCATGAAAGCGCATCACTTTGTCACTGCTAGCTCTACCCTTGATAATTTGGTTTATAGGATGATGTTTACTGACGGGGAAGAGAGGGAAATTCCTTTTCCCCTAACCACTTTGTTCAGTATTTCCTAGGGACCTTTGTCACCCTCCAAGGAGGAGATGGACGAGCATCTACACATTCGTAGTTTCCACGGACACTACCAGGGGGACGCGCCCTCATACGACCCCTCTGTGCACTACACAAGGATGTCCTCCAGCTCGTACCAGGACGAAGGGGCCACTTTGTCGTATTACGGATGTGCACCTTATTGATCACCATGGAGTTGAGCCCCACTTAGGCCAAAAGCATATGCTTGGGGGGAGGTACACTGACATCACACTCATCTATATATCATGTTTCGTCGGTTCTTTGTATATCCATATTTTGCTTTCTTTCTGGTTTTTGTTTCTGCTCTCTTAAAACACAAAAAGACCAAAAATATTTTTTTTGTTTCTCTTGGTTTGTTTCTTTGCTTTTTAGCTTTGGTTTGCCTTAAAGAAAAATCCAAAATGATTTTGATTTGTTTGTTTTTGCTCTGTGTGCTTGCTTTAAAAAATCGAAAACACCAAAAATATTTGTTGGTCTTCTTTGGTTTTGTGAAGTTCTTTGCAGGGTTCAGCAGTCCTCAGTGGAGTTTGGTTTCATGTTATTATTCAAGACACACAAGTGAAGAGCAATAATGCAGATTAAGAAAACTTGAGGTGTGGTAAGTGGCTGGTAATGAACTTTATTTGTTTTCATTTTTGTACATATACTCATCATTGTGGGCATGCTTAGTCTTTTCATGTAAGGTGTATATTATTTATGGATGCTTAGTAGTTCTTGCTTTCTTATGATTAGCTCCAGTTTTCTAATAGTTTGTAGCATGTCACATGAATGTTTGCTTGCATTGTTCTATTCATAACTTGGTATGATATTGTGGTATCCTCCTCTGAACGTTTCATGTGAATCGACTTGGCACATGCTCACGCATGCATATGACTGAACAATAGTCAGTAAGCCTCGATGATTTATTTTGGCTCAGAGTTCGTGTCTCACTTTCATGCCATAATTAGTCTTGTTTTGTTGCAACCATGATTATGACAGTTATTGCTCTCTCGTTTGTCGCTCCCTCTATATTGCTAGCATTCACTTGCACTGAGTATTAGCTCTACTTGTGTTTCCAACTCCCCAAAACCAATATTGCCACAGTGTCCACCATACCTACCTACTAGCATCATTTGGTATTCCGTGCATATTCATTATGCCTTGTTTTCTTCCAAATAAAATGTTGCTTGTTTTGAGAAAGTTAGTTAGTAAAGCTCTGACGAACTTGATGATACACTTTATTTCTTGCACTTAATAAACCTGAACCATTGTGACTGCCCATGAAATTTATATGCTTGCAAATTATATGCTGGGAGTTAGCAGAACCGTGGTGTCACAGGGAATGCTTTCAACACTTGTATTTATATACCCAGTTGATATCATGCTGTTTTCTTTATGGATGTCGTCGGTGTGAAATAAAAGGGGATCTTGTAAGTTCATGGAGTTATATATATATGTGTGTGTTAGAGAAATGCCTGGGTCGCTAGCCTAAGCCATGCCTAATCATGGTGGAAACTTGCAGCATAACCATAATGAGCAATCTGTGAAGCATCCTCAATAAAAACCTATGCAAATAGAAAATGAAAAGATCTCTAAGATGCTCATTGTTTGCTTGCCTTGTCATTTTGATTATGGGATAGCTCATGTATCATGTGCAAGGGGTACCCCTTTGGCGGTTCTCTATGATACGCATGTATTTACGATGACAAGAACTTACCAGTTTCTGGTCTATAAAGCATATAACTTATATTGGACCTCACTTTCACCTTAACCATCTAAAGATGCCTATGATAGGGGCAATGAGAGCTCAAAGCTAATGAGTACCTTAATTTCAGCATTTGGAAGCCTTTCAAACTTTTCAAAACCTTTTCACTTCCTTGTTGAGTCACCACTTATTCTATGAGAACCTTCTTGAGAGCATAGTTGTCATTCTTAGTGTAATGTGCTTGTCTCAAAACTTGGTTAATTATGTCTTGGAATTTATATTGTGCTCTACAAACAAAGGCAAGCGAGATACCACTCTATCATACCTTCTTATGAGCATTTAATGTTGCTTATGTTTATGTTTCATGCTACTTATTATTATTGAGTTGGAATCTCTTCATAGCTTACAATGACTATTGAGTAGACTTAGTTGCATACTCCTTATTATGAATTGTCTAAGTATCTACTCTTGTGCTGAGAATATATACATCATATGAAGCAAATGTGTTCGTGAAAGTTCTTTTATCGCACTCAGTTTTCAACAGAATTGCTTGAGGACAAGCAATAAGCTAAGCATGGGGGAGTTGATACGTCCAAAACTTATCTACTTTCCCGAACACTTTTGCTATTGTTTCTCCTCTAAACTTGTGTGATTTGGATACAACTAACACGGACTAGCGTTGTTTTCAGTAGAATTACCTTGGTGTCTAGTTTTTGTTCAGAAAATGAACTATTAGGAAAAATTTCGTAAAATATGCCAAAAAATTCTATTTCACCAGAAGACTCATGGAGCCAGAATACGAGACGGAGTGGGGCCCACACCCCCCAGCCGCACGGGCCAGGCCTGACCACGCCTAGAGGGGTGTGGCCGCCCCCGGCACCCCCTTGGCCTCCCTCTTCGCCTATAAGTTGCCTTCTGACCTAAAAACTCAGGGGAGGTCGACGTTTTTTCAGAAAGAGTTCTGCTGCGCCGCCACCACCAGAAACCGCGATTCGGAACCAGAAATTCCGTTCTGGCACCCTGCCGGGACGGGGAATTTGGAGAGGATCATCGCCATCATCATCACCAATGCCTCTCCATCAACCATCCATGTTTCCCTCATCCATGAGTGAGTAATCCCCTGTTGTAGGCTATGGGGATGGTAGGGATTGGATGAGTTCTATCATGTAATCGAATAAGATTGTTAGGGCATGGTGCCTAGTATCTCTATTAGTGCTATTTGACTTTGTTGCAACTTGTTGTGCTTAATGCTTGTCACTAGGGCCCAAGTGCCATGATCTCAGATCTGAACTTATTATTGATTCATGATGATAGTATTGTTTGTGATCTTATCTGCAAGTTGTGTACACATATCATTGTCCGGATCCAAAGGCCCCGAAGTGATAGAAATTGGGACAGCCGGAGGGGATGGCTGTGATGTGAGGATCACATGTGTTCACGGAGTGTTAATTCTTTGCTCCGGTGCTCTATTAAAGGAGTGCCTTAATTGCCATTAGTTCCCTTGAGGCCCCGCTGCAACGGGCTGGCAAGACAAAAGATGTTGTGCAAGTTCTCATTGCGAGCACACATGACTATATACGGAGCGCATGCCTATGACTGTTTATTACTTGGATGCTTTATCTTATTTACCTGCAATTGTCCTAGATCTTAAAGTTACATATTTAGACTTGTCAATGCAATGCACGTCCATCCATCCCTATGCCTATCGCACTCATATCCTATTGTTTGCTATTGTTATTACTATTGCTCTTGTTTTACTACTGTTGTTACTTTGCTATTGCTACTACAAAACTGATGCTACTGATAAACTATTGTGAGCAAGAACTATTTCTAGGTGCAGCTGAATTGACAACTCAGTTGTTAAGGCTTGCAAGTATTCTTTGTCTCCCCTTGTGTCGAATCAATGAATTGGGTTATACTACCCTCGAAGACTGTTGTGATCCCCTATACTTGTGGGTCATCACGGTGATGAGGGCTAATCATGCGGCGGCGTCGCGCGCGGTGATGATGGCGAAGCAGGTCATTCCGGCGTCGTACGCCACCCACTAGGGGAGCCATCCAAGTGTCGAACCGTCGGTCGGATTCTCGCCGATCTCGTCAGCCGACTTCCAGGAGAGCCAGGCGAACGCCCGGCAGCGGTACTCCTCATCCCCTGAGTTCGACTGCGGGTTCAACCCAAACATGGTCGTCCCCTGCCCCGCGCCTCGCCCTCCTTCGTCCTTCAATGTCGACATCAACATCCCCTACTCCACCTCTGCGGCGTACGCAGTTCCTTCGTTGGCGATGCGCCGAGGCCCACTCCCTTTCGGCGGAAGCTCGTCGCACACAGCCTACAGCGAGATCGACGCACACAACCTGTTCGGCACAATGTCGCCTGACTCGTACATGCAGGACACAACCTGTTCAGAGTCCGCCGCCGGCAACCCCTCCTTCACTCAAGAATAGTCCCGAGCTGATGCCGAACATGGCATCGAGTCTCAGGATTTCGCCAAAGGACAGGCCGAACCAACGCAGGGAGAGGACGCCGAGGTGGATGTCGGAGTTCCGGTGAAAGGCAAGGCCAAGAGGGGCAAGATTAAGCCAGGCACATCGACACCAGAGACACGGATCAAGTGGACGGTGCCTGAAGACCTTTGCCTCGCCGATGCCTGGAAATCGGTGAGTATGGATCCCATCACCGGGGCCAACCAAAACTCTAACAACTACTGGAAGCGCATAAAGCTAGCGTTCGACGAGCATAGTCTTTGCGACCCAAAGTATAACAAAATTCATATGGAGCGAGGGGAGAGGGCGATGACCAACCATTGGGGTCTCATCCAACATGTGTGTAGCAAGTGGCACAACTGTGTGGAGGAGGTCGAACGCACTCAAGTCAGCGGTGAAAACATGGACACCAAGGTATTTCACGAACACTAGCTGAAGTTATGACAAGCTCAAGCATATCCTGACACACTTTGTCTTGCATTTTGCAGCTCCTTCGTGCACTCGGTTTGTACTGGGATGACATAAAGGCGGAGTTTAAGTTTCACCATGTATTCACCGAGATCAAGCACTACGAGAAATGACGGGACACTCGCCTGAGCCTCGCCAAGACCAAGGACGGCGTGTACAACCCAGAGGCTCCTCCCTCTGCCGCCGGCAAAGGAAGGCCGGAGATCAGCCAGAAGAAGGCCAAGATGCTCAAAGCCGCAGGACCTCCCGCCGAGCGCCTGCAGGCTTCTATCGAGAAGTGCATCGCCGACACGAAGGCACACGCCGATAAGAGGGCGGAGAAGTATAACGAGAGGTGGGCTTAGCTGCTCTAGAACCAAGGCCGAAAGATCGACCTATTGAAGGCCAACTACGCCACCAAGAAGAGGAACACGGATCTCCAGTTCCTGATGGGCGGCGAGGATACCTCGGCGATGAGTTCGTCGGTCAAGGCCTGGTACATGGTGAGTCGCAATGCCATCCTCCAGGAAGACAACGCCAAGATCACACATGCCCCTGCGTCGAACGTCGCTACTACGCCGAGCTCTGCTTCCACCTCCTCGAACCAGTTGGCGTCTGCCGGCGAGACACCCGACCCTGCCGCATCAACCATGCTGGAGGAGCCCATCCCCATCGACGACTGATGGCCGAGCCTTTTTATCTGGTTCTGTAATAATTTGTCGCTGGACTTTTCTATCAAACACCTTTTGGCCGAGCTCTCGCCGGCAGGAACGATAAAAATTCGAATATTTCGCTATTTTATCTTCGCCGGGGAACACGGCCTGGGAACGCGAGTGGGAAATTTAAAGTTCTAAGACCGAAATCTAGTTTTATACGGCCAAAAATAGATATGGATTTCGGCTTAGGAACGCCCCAAAGGGAATGCTCTAAGCAGCGATTTCTCCTTTAGCTCTCCTGCAGCGTTCCGCCGCCGTGTCGTACACAAACTAGCAATCCGGCCGTAGCACACAAGGATTATTCTTGTTTCTAATTGAATAAGAGCATCTGTAACAGTATCCGAAAAAGTGGCTGAAACTAAAAAAAGTCCGGTGATAATACGGGTTCAGGCCGAAAGTGGGCTAGAACGGAGCCCGAACTCGCGGCCTGGCCCGTAAAACGAGTTCGGGGGTCTGAGACACTCGGCGGCTGCCCCGTATTAAAACGGGCCGTGGAGGGGAGTTCGGTTTCCAAATCCTACTACCCTCCGCTGCTTCCACTCCCTCCTCCGCCGCCAGCTTCCTCTCCGGCGAGCAATCCAGCTCGCAGCAGCCCCCATTCGCCCTAGCTCCGTGCGATGGCCTCCCGTGGTGGCTCAGCAGGGGGCGGCACGGGATTGGGCAGCGGGGACTCGCCGGCGCAGCCCCCCGTGTTCCGCACGAACGCGGAACGCCGGAAGTTCACCCAGTCGGAGGGCGCGCACAAGCGCAGCGCCCGCCGGTGGACAAACTAGGGGCCCACGCCCCCAGGAAAGCTCGCGAAGTACGGCAACGGCGGCGAGGGCTCGTCATCAGGCGGTTCGAGTTGCCCATCGTGGCCACCTGTCTACGACAGCTCCGTCGAGGAGGACTCGTCCCCGCGCGGGAGCCCACGTTCTCCGCAGGAGATTACGTGCACGGCTCCGACGAGGAGGACACCGCGTCGCGCAGGTGGCTGCGATCTGGCGGTGGAGGCCCGCGCGCGCTTCTGTCGGGAGGAGGCGGACGCCATCCGTCGAGTTCGTGAGTACGAGGCGGCTCGCCGGGAGGAGCGCGTCCGCCGCGTCAAGCTCGAGATAGTCGAGCTTGACGACGAGGAGTGAAGATCTTCACCCACCTCGACGTCGTCGTTCGCCTCAACGCTCCGCCACCACCGGCACCGCCGCGCGGAGAGGCCAATTTGGCCGCATTTTGCTTCAAATTAGTTAGGGCGGTTAGGTGTAGTATGTAATTTAGGTTTGCTAATCCGATTATGTAACTTATGATGCTCAATCGGAGCATCAAATGCCATCTATATATATGATTATCGACGAATTTTCCCGCAATATTTAAACTGCATTTTTTTAGTTCGTGTTTTACGGATTCTGTTATGCGCCAGCTGCAAAATCTTCGTCACCCACATTTTTAGAAAACTGAATTCACGTTTTTCTTTTCCGATTTTTTTGGTTACTGTTAGAGATGCTCTAAGGGAAGGAATCCGAAAGTTAGATCCATATATCGATCGATTGATCGATCGGCCTCTTCTGATGTCACCGAGATTTTATTTAGACTAGACAAACACGCGAGCTTCGCCTCGCCGCCTGCATAGCGTTGTCACATAATATGGATATTGCAGTACCCGTGAGTACGATTTGATTAAATATGTGTAACCGCATTTTTGCTTTTAGTTTTACTACGCTGGATGACACTCTATCCATTCTCTAGTAGTCGAGTGAGGTTGTCCCGACTAAGGATAAAATATGCCACATTCTTGATTCACAAAAAGAAAAAAGATAACACATTCCGGTTTAGAGCTCTAACAAAAATAGTATTTTCGAAATTATTTATCTAAACTATTTTCCTTTTTCTGGAGCCAAAGACATGTATACTTATAAAAATAAAAAAATATTGAAGGGTTTGCTCTGCTCCAAACTGATATCACAAAATGCATTTTGGAGAAGTGTCTTCTTTATGGACATTGTTGCGAAGACGAACACCTCACTGAAACAATAGCATGAGTAGGTTGTCGGCTTCATGGCCCCCATGCCGCGCTCCTCCTACATGGCTCTACATTCTACCACTGTATTCTAGGGCATCGACATGAATAATTGCAGGAGTAGGATATGATACTACACCAAAAAAATTGATCACACAAAGACTTGATTGCACACTTCATCATAACCAATGGTCCACCATGTTCTTTTTTCTGTCTTTCTGATGTTGGTTGTGCCTGACCAGGTCTTCTCTAGGTAAAGTATTATTGGCCTACATAATTGCATAATTACAGTCATTCCTAACAGACAGTAACTAATGTTAACCTTTGGATCAGTAGAAAAGGCATGAGATATATGTAGTAGTGTTTGTTTCTCACCCACTCCTTGTCTTCCACGTATGGTCACACGATCTTCCATAGGACACATCTATTATAGTGATTAGACAAGCATATTACATCATTTTGTGAAATAACATGTAAGTTACTCTGAAACAAAAAGTGATTAGTTTGGTGCATAAAAGATCAGCTATAAAATAGTCTCTACTAAACACACTTACAAAAAAAACATTGAGGCATAAAAATAGCCAAACGTTCATTATTCATATTTAGGCTTGTATATTACTACCATGTGAAGGGTGAGCTGCGGAACAATGCGGAACAAAGGTATAAATGTTTGGGAGCCACCTATATTTTTTCAGGTAGCGTTAATCAACAGTATCAATTAAGAAAATGATGTATGGATGAGGCAACAATCTTTATTCGTCGTGTTTCCAGTTTTCAATATATGACTCCTTCATTCTTTCATGTATTTTGCATCTAGGAACTTTCATTTTCTTTTGTCATGTATTCTATGGTTGAAGTGAATCTGGATATATAAAGAAGTACGAAGAATATGATGAAACATGTAACTCGAACTTACGGATAGAGCTACATTTTGGTTAATTAATCACAAGAATTTAGTGTGTCACTGCAAAAAACTAAACGTTTAAAGCATTGGAGACACAATATAATGTATTTTCACAGCTAAAGCCAGATGTCAATATTAAGTGTTGTACCGAAGGCACATAGGTCTAGGGAAGACCACATATCATCAAATTTCCAAAAATCTATGAATCCTTTTATAACCATTTTTCTTGTACTCGGAAGTTAAATTGTTGGTCTAACCATTTGCAAAAAAGAAGAAAAAATAACGGTAGAGTAAAGAGCATAAGAATAGCGACTATTGCAACAGTTCAGAAAAGATAATGTGCACTCTCCTCACTATGATTGCGATGAAGTGTAGGCTCGGCATAGTCTCATTGTCATAAAGGAGCAAAAGAAGTTTCTCCGTCAATCAATTATCACAAAATCGGCTGATCGCATGATCTAGATAGCATATGAAAAATGAAATTAGTATACTGCAGTAGTCACAGCTAAGTTGACATGACATTCATTAGCAGGATCCAACTAAAATTTATTCAAGAAACACAATAGTGAAAGAAACATCGAAAGCCACAAACCCAGTTGGAGCTCACGAAGTGCCAATTCATCTGACTACAAAACAAAAACCTAAATGATACATAGCTTAGAGAAGAATAATTATATCAGAACGGCAATCTGAGCTGCCTGCAGTTCATGATTCTTTTAGTGATGTAGCTATGTGGTCAAAAAAACTTGCCAAGAGCAACACATGGCACCTATTAGGGGATCAGGGTGAGCAAGAACACCTCAATCAGTTGAGATATGATCTGTATGTTCCCTTGTGACAATTGAAAACCTTCAACCATTTCCAGACCCACAGAAAGGTTGGTATCTCAGTTTACGTCGATCGGGAACTTGATCGGCATTTGAAAACAATCTGAAAGAATTTGATTTGTAAGTGCAAACTGAAGTACATATTTAAATTTGACTAACTAAGTTTGAAATGCTATAATCACAACTAGGATCAGGAAATCTTAACAATAAATTCGATTTTGTCGATAACATGTACAGTATATCATCTTTCAACAAGAATTTACCTCCAATAGCACGTAGCTGCCAGACTGCCACACTCTTAACCAGCGAGACTAAATTGGAGACACTGGGATAGTCCCATCCTTTTGGAGGACAAAGTTCTACAAGAGCTCACTTGGAGTAGGCCTTTTAGCTGTTGGAGCTAGAAAGACTTCAATAAAAGATCTTACTAAGAATCCTGGTGCCATGAACTCTAACAAGAATTTGCAGCCCAGTAACATCCGTGTGTTTCCCATCAGCTTCACGCAAACAGTACATTAGCATCGAATGAAACAACTGTATAATGCAAAGAAAGGGCTGACACTGCTAATGCGGTAGGAAATCATCACCAATCAGAGGCTAACCAGCTGATAAACTGTACCAAGCGAAACTCCAGGAACACCCAAAGGATCCCCACGAGAACCTGAAAAGGTACAGAAAATAAGAATACTCAGATGATCAGAAAGAAATCAAATGGCCACAAAAATTATAAATAAGAACATATAAGAGATAGCTAGCAGACCTGTTTTTAGATTAGCATGCTATTTTTGAATGAGCTTCCGCTCGCGACCATACAGAACAGCTCTTGCAATAGGCAAGACGGGAATACTGACGGCTGCAACAACAACACAAAATCAAAACAATATTTTGTGTACTGTTCTTCAAGCATGGATTAAACTCACAAAACAGGTCGTATATACATTCACGAATATATGTTTGGAGAAGCAATCAGAAGTCTTCCTAGGACACCTCATCATATTCATCTTGCTTACTTCTCATTGACTTGATCGATCTTTTTCTTAGCAGCAGAAGCGCCATTTGTTCCTGTTGACTTATTTCCTTCCTTCAACTTGTCAGTAGAGACATAGATTGATTTAATAAATCAAGCCCTGTCCTGCCGTATCCAAATATGTTTATCAGAAAATTAAGCTACTTCAAGACATAAAGAATATATAATAAAAAAAAAGGAAATACTCTTGATGCACTAAATCGGCAACCTCCATGGAGCACTCTTCAGCCAAAATGTTTGACAATATTTACGTACACAAAAGAAAGTCTGATTAGGCCTTAGGAAGTAAAAGGTTCCTGACACTGAAGAACCGAGTTAGCATCTCCACCATGAACTCACAGAGAAGAGAAGAACGCATAGGAACAAAATCTTGCAGTAAGGACGGAACCTAGATTCAACATGCGCAAGTTTTTTGTCCAGCTTCATGGTGAGTAGAAACCCAGAGCAATGTGCTGCCCTATGTCAGGTAATAACAATAGTGAGGAAGTTCAACGAGGGATTGCTGATCCGTACCATCGATTGCAGGGGATCGTGCAGTCTGCTCACGACATCAGCGACCAGGAGGAAGCTCTCATCGGGGCGTGTGTCGGCGGCCCGCGCCACCGCCTATGGCAGCACCACGACGCCCCCTCAAATCCTGATGCTATCGCTGTCGATTGGAGGTCATGGCGTCTCCTCCCGGTCCTCGTCGCATGCCGCCCCTGGCGATTGAGCGTGCAGGTGGCCATCACCGGCTGCCTTCACATCGTCGTCGACATCTCGGGTTGTCCAACCTTTGATTCTCGCCATCTGCGGCCGGACAGGGGAAGTGTGCTTCCGTTCAGGAAGGGCCGCGAGCAGAGAACGGGGGGGTGGGGGGTGTGGGGGAGGGGGGGACGTGGTTGGGTGGGGGTGCTAGGCCGGCAGCGACGTAATCTTCTCCAGCACGGGGAGGCAGAGGACGGGGATGGGATCCAAGACGGTGAGAACGGGGAGGGACCCGAGAAGGCAGTTGGCAAACTCGGCGGAGATATGGGGTAGTGAAGGGAAGGATATGGGACGGCGCTGTTAGGAGGAGACGCCGCGGGGGAGAGGGGTGGAGAAGGAGGATATGGCTTTGACCGGAAACACACTGTGCACATCAGCTGCAAAGCACGTGTGTCGATCGATACTGGCCCACATACAGCAGCACAGTCGCACGGCAGATAGCCGAGAGCACGGGCTTTTGCTCAAGATTAAGCTAGAGTAATGATCGAGAGGAATCGATCAAACACTCGACGTACAGGCCGGGGCTCTAGCCAGCCATGGAGTCGCGGCCGTTTAAAATTGGCCAAAGATAAAATATTGCATCGCCGCGCTCCCAGACGACCTCCTCCTCGGAATCCTGAAACGCCTCAGCTTGCGTGAGACGGTCCGCGCCGGTGCCGTCTCCACGCGGTGGCGGCACCTCCCACACCAGCTCTCGTGCCTGCACCTGGACGTCGATGACTTTCGCTGCGGCACCACACTGCTCGAGACCACGGACGCGTTCACGCATGTGACACGCATTACAAGGTGTACCTTTATTCTCATGCCAAGGCGTCGCAGGCGCCATTCACGCTAATGAGTGCCAGACATCTGTCGAAACTAGCTCTTAGCCTGTCTAGCATGCCAACTTAGCAAAAATCTGACGTGACGTCACCTCCCGCACCAGCTCTCGTGCCTGCACCTGGACGTCGATGACTTCCGCCGCGGCACCACACTGCTCGAGACCACGGACGCGTTCACGCATGTGACACGCAT
Organism: Avena sativa; assembly: GCA_916181665.1. NCBI lineage: Eukaryota > Viridiplantae > Streptophyta > Magnoliopsida > Poales > Poaceae > Avena > Avena sativa. The sequence continues at coordinate 326,120,935 of OV702282.1, forward strand.
TACAAGGTGTACCTTTATTCTCATGCCAAGGCGTCGCAGGCGCCATTCACGCTAATGAGTGCCAGACATCTGTCGAAACTAGCTCTTAGCCTGTCTAGCATGCCAACTTAGCAAAAATCTGACGTGACGTCACCTCCCGCACCAGCTCTCGTGCCTGCACCTGGACGTCGATGACTTCCGCCGCGGCACCACACTGCTCGAGACCACGGACGCGTTCACGCATGTGACACGCATTACAAGGTGTACCTTTATTCTCATGCCAAGGCGTCGCAGGCGCCATTCACGCTAATGAGTGCCAGACATCTGTCGAAACTAGCTCTTAGCCTGTCTAGCATGCCAACTTAGCAAAAATCTGACGTGACGTCACCTCCCGCACCAGCTCTCGTGCCTGCACCTGGACGTCGATGACTTCCGCCGCGGCACCACACTGCTCGAGACCACGGACGCGTTCACGCATGTGACACGCATTACAAGGTGTACCTTTATTCTCATGCCAAGGCGTCGCAGGCGCCATTCACGCTAATGAGTGCCAGACATCTGTCGAAACTAGCTCTTAGCCTGTCTAGCATGCCAACTTAGCAAAAATCTGACGTGACGTCACCTCCCGCACCAGCTCTCGTGCCTGCACCTGGACGTCGATGACTTCCGCCGCGGCACCACACTGCTCGAGACCACGGACGCGTTCACGCATGTGACACGCATTACAAGGTGTACCTTTATTCTCATGCCAAGGCGTCGCAGGCGCCATTCACGCTAATGAGTGCCAGACATCTGTCGAAACTAGCTCTTAGCCTGTCTAGCATGCCAACTTAGCAAAAATCTGACGTGACGTCACCTCCCGCACCAGCTCTCGTGCCTGCACCTGGACGTCGATGACTTCCGCCGCGGCACCACACTGCTCGAGACCACGGACGCGTTCACGCATGTGACACGCATTACAAGGTGTACCTTTATTCTCATGCCAAGGCGTCGCAGGCGCCATTCACGCTAATGAGTGCCAGACATCTGTCGAAACTAGCTCTTAGCCTGCCTAGCATGCCAACTTAGCAAAAATCTTACGTGACGTCACAATTAATAGAGAGAGGTGATTAGAGTATTATAGATAGGTACTTATCGTAGCACGTAAAACTAGAAATTATAATGGCAAGTAAATCTTGTACACACATTTTACATAGAGATTCTACAAATCAATAAATATACCATTAATATGATACTACTATATGATACAATGCATTAGAGACATAGTATCATACACTAGTATCATGTGCATGATACTAGTATTATGATACTCCCACTATGACCATGAGTACTAACATGCAATCACATGCAATGCGACATAAACATCTAGGTGACGTGTCATGTCATTGAAAAAAGAGAGAGGTAGTAACATATTATGTTACCATAACATCACACAAATCAAAGCAAAATGAGTCTAACAGGTAATAAATGAGGTCTTGCATGACACTACATTCATGTTATTTGCCACTATGGAGGTGGTAACTTAGACTAGTAACATAAACATGTTATTAGTCTAAGTTACTATCCACTATGACCAGCCTTAGTTTTGACTGCCACATGGTAACTTAATTTATGTGCCGCCCACGTGAATTTTCACTGCATATATATCTTCTTTTTCTTCTTCTTCTTCTTCTTCTTCTTCTTCTATAACAATTTAGCTATGTGTATTTGTGTTTTCTTCTTGGTGCAGATTTTGATTCAGCCAGAACATCCGAAGAAGCTCACTCCTAAATTCAGCAACCTGACGGATGTGTGCCTTTGGTGTATCTTTCCTGAGTGTGATCTTAACTGGACCCTTTTTATCCTTGAAGCTGCACCTGCCTTGCGAAATTTTACAGTAAGGCTGTTACTTTACCTTCTTGCAGCTTAATCCGCAGCTTAACCTGGATACGACTTATCAGCATTAACAACGTATCTGCAAAGATCTGATTCTCAACCACCCACCAACTCTAATCTATCACAAATATTACAACTAGCTAATGCTTACAGGACGCATTGTCGTTGGATGTAGGGAACACATGAGTCGTCTAAAAATGATGGTGCATTCCAAATTGAACTTTCAATGCTCCATATGAATTTTGAAGAGACACAATATAGTCATGCAACACACAAAAAAACTTGCTGGGTTGTTAAAGTTCTCGAAAAAATCCACAACATTATTATTATTATTGAAAAGGAGGACACAGCCTTGGCATCTGCATCGAGTAACGTGCATAACCCTCTTTGTGAAAACTCTTTATCAGAAAGTATCTTGGTTGATATAAACATAGGAACTGTTGAGCAGCTGAACAAAATGGAGCAATATAGCTGTAATTTCATAGGAATCCCGGAAGCATGTCCATATGCCTCACTTTAACTAGGATTTAGTTTCTGCAAATTCCTCCAAACACACTCTACATGAACCTAAAACTTTAATACTACTCCCTCCGGTCCATATTAATGTTCTCAACTTTATATAAACCTAGTTAAGCATTTAGACTACATGCATTCGTATCTTGACAAATTTTAGAACACTAATATGGATCGGAGATAGTAGCATTAAGTTCTCCATGCCACATTTTTAAATGCAAAAGATTTATATAATTGCAATTTTCTGCTACGTAGTTGTGCGTGTGAGTTGGTGGCAACTGTTTTGATGTAATAACATTTTTTTATTTTGTGTGCATGCATGAAGTTGGATCAGGTACGACATTCTCGTATGAAAACGTCCGACGACAATGCCGAGAAGATCAATATGGTCACTACAGGAACGGCACACTACGTCGAGGGCCAAAAGCCGTCGGCGTAGCCTCGATCCCCGTTGGCGTAGGCTACGTCGAGGGTTGCCCTCAGCGTAGCATTCTCGGCAAAGACCTTCCTCGGTGGAGGCACTTTTGTCCGTCAGCGTATGATACGTCGACGACTTTTTCCTCGGTATAGCCCTAATAAAGGCACTTGTAAAAATCCAAAAAAAAATGAATTTTTTTCTCAACTTTTTTAAATCTTTCAATTATTTGAATTGTTAATCTCTCACCTGTAACATTTTTAATACTAATTATATTTAATATTTAATCAAATTGTAGTCTTTATCAAACTTTCCGCTCGGTTACCCATCCTAACACTACTCCAGCTCTAGCACGCTTAACTTCTCAGTTCCTTCCGAATCAGTTTTCGCGAAGAAATTTTTATCTAGTTGTCAATACTATGATATCAATCCTATTAACTCTTATATCATTATGTCACATGTTTTTATTTTTTGAAACTACAAACACTTATTTAAGTAAAAAACAATGAATAAGTAAAAATATTACTAATTAAAATAAAAATACTATTGAATTCAAATAAAAATATAATAATTTTACTTTTTGTATTTTTCTATTTAATATGGAATAATTAATATCTTTAAATCCATAAATTGGAATTTAATAAATAATATATCTAAACTGATCAGAAAAATGAAAGGAATCTAAATTACCACAACTCCCTCCTCTCCCTCTCGTTCCCGTTTTTGAATTAGCTATTTGGTGGTTGCTTCACAAAATTCATCTTTTTTGCGCTCGGAAAATAGAAAATGGCTTTTTGGTATGACAAAAAGGAAAACTTCCTCCTACAATATTGTTCGCCATCTCATTATGCACATGTATGCACCATATAGACACATTATCATAAACTATGCCTTGATTCTAGCTATAACATTAATTATTTGACCCGAAAGGCAAGAAAACTCGAATGAGATAGGTCATTTTGTGAAGGTTTTTTCCAGACATAATCAATATAGCAGATTTGATATTTTTCCTTCCAACTATGTCACATAATATGACACCACGTGAAGGTTTTGCATTGTTTCGATCGTTTTTGAATTTTTTTATGCCCGTTTTAAACTATCGTCAAACTTTGTCGAACGGCGTGCATGAAGATTCTTAGCTCGGGGCCGAGTCTCGCTAAACTTGCATTGGATATTTGATAAAATAGCATATTATTAACCTAAAAATGATTTTTATAAAAAAACATGAGCATCGGATCATGTACCTGTAGTTCATATCTGACCCACTTTCTACCGATTCGGCAGGAATCTGTCTTTTTCACCAGGGGTGGACGGAAAGGTTTCAGATCCCCCTGTTGGGATATTGTCCATATAAGGTGGCCTAGTATTTTTGTACAATGTGGTGGTAGCATTTTGAATTAGCCATTTGGTATGGTCGTTGCTTCACAAAACCGTCCGTTTTTTGTGATCAGAAAATGGAAAATAGCTTTTTGGTGCGACGAAAAAAAAACTTCCTCATGTAACATTGTTCGACATCCCATGATGCACATGTATGCACTATATGGGCACGTTATCACAAACTATGCTTGATTCTAGCCATAACATTGGTCATTTGACCAGAAAGCCAAGAAACCTCGAATGAGATAGGTCATTTTGTGAAGGTTTTTTTGAGACATAATCGATATTACCAAGTTTGATATTTTTCTTTCTAACTATGTCACATAATATGACACCATGCGAAGGTTTCGCATTGTTTGGATCTTTTTGAATTATGCTAAACTTATAACTCAAATATCTTCCTTTATGCTAAACTTGTAACTCAAATATCTTCCTTTATGATCCTATCATAAATTTTTTATTTTCTTGTTACATTGATTTTGCACTTCATTTTGAAAGTTTTTGAACTTTTCAAATGTTTTACACTTCATCCTTATTAAGTAAATATTCATATATTCATTCAAATTTTCGGAGAAAGCATATGAAATTGAAATCCATCGCTCTTGACTACATGTAATGGACTTCATACATTAAATATGTACAAATTCCAATAATCTAGTCATTCGTTCCCTTTTGGCCTATGAACGAAGTTTTAATTATCTCTAGAAAAGTTTCACAAGCGTCATTTGATCAAAAATAAAAAAACTCCAAAATTCTATGAACTTCGGAATGCTTTTTTTTCAGTCTACTCGGTTTCCTCTGTCGATCGAGAATGTGCAAACTACTTTGGTGACAGGCTTGCCTTCAAAATTTGGCTAGTCGATATCAACATCTGACATAAGCAGCTACGGCAACGGAAGCGAGGTCGACTAGCAATGCACACGGTGCCACAAATACTACCCTCTCCTTCTTGAAATATATATAGTAAATTTATCTAAATGGATCACATCTTCAAGTCTTTGACACATCAATCAACCTTAGTAGGAGCATGGGATTTGGACACATGAGCACAAAACCTGTTGTTGAAGTCGAGTATGAACTTCTATCCAATCGAAAGAAGAAGCAAAGGCTTTTCGCCTTATCTTTGCATTTAAGTTCTCGAAAGGAGAATCGGAGGCTTTACACCTATCTTTTCTACCTGCTTTTCGTTTTCTAAAAACAAGAGATCTAGGAACTGAAAGGAAGACAATGGAAGTAATAAATTTAGAAATACAAAAGGGCAATTGCGCCAGCTAATTAGCGGTCGACCACACAGGGGTCACTTTTGGACAGTTTTTTTTTTCATTTTGCTAATCTTTTGTTGCCTAAATTTACCATTTATTAAAAATTCTGCATGTATGCGATACGAGGCAAAAGTGTTGATGTCAGCAAGATTCTTTTCTAATTATTTATCTTTTAAACGATAACTGCAATTTAATATCTGTTTTCGTCATCTTGGTATGTTCTGGCAACTTCTTCTTGAATATAAGTTACCAACCAACTGTACAAGAGTTATCACTTATCAATGATAAATGTAAGATTTTACCAACCCTAAAAGTTAATTTCATATGAATTTTTTTATTTAGTATCAACATGTTTGAGGCAAGTGGCGACGGCAATTATAAGTGCCTTATAAAATTTGTGGATCTTTTTTCCTTTTCTCGTCGAACGCGACTCAACGAGTTATTGCCAAATATACATGGTTCTCTTCTAGCATTTTTTTTTAATGGAAAGGCCTCGAAAGGCCGAATTGCATTAAAATACGAAAATTCTACTCTCGGACCGCTTGTCAAATTGTAAAACCTGGCAGGAAGTGTGAATGCGTGCTGTCATCCAGCTTAGAATCATATCGAAAATTCAAACTGTCTTATAGATCAAACTGTTTGTCTCATTTAAGATCCGTTTTCATCGTTGGACTAGTCGCGACGAGATCTTCAAAACTAGATTTGTGGCCCGGTGGGTGCACGGGCCGGGCTTGGGCCAAGAGAAATGCACAAATAAGAAAAGGCCCGGCCCGTGGCCTGGAGAATTTACACAATGACGGGCCGGGCTTGGGCCGAGTTTTTAGGCCCGACAGACGGGCTCGGGCCTGGGATTTATGCGGGCGGGCTTTGTCAGGCCCAACCCAAGCCCGGCCCGGCCCGGAACATGCCCAGGTATACTCACGCACGAGGCCACTCGTTCGTCTCTCCTTCCTCACGCTTGCTCTACTCCATCTCTATTTTGAGGCGCATGTTCTTCTCTTTTTCTGTCTCCAGCGTTGCCACCAATAGGTGTGCTTACAGGCAATTGGTGGAGGCCCTTCCAAACGATATTCTGCTGCTGTTGCCCATGTCTGTGGACTGTGGTTGCTAAGAGCATCTCTAGTGGCTCGTCTATATGCCCGTCTAAAACGATTTGGACGACCGTGGATAGAAAAAACCTTTCCAGTGACTCGTCTAAATGGAGGTCTAAATTTAGACGTCCTCCCAAACCTGCTACCCATCGTCCATATATGGACGACGGTGCCACGGCCGTCCAAAGCAACTTCTTGCCCGGAAGCTCACTCCCGCGCCCATCCGGAGCAGTTAGAGACGTAGGACGCGGGGGCACTCGCGAGAGGTCGCCGTCCCTCTGCTCGCCGGCTCCATGTACTCTCCTTTTCCATGTAGATTTGGCGAGAGGGAGAGAGAAAGTGGACAAGAACAAGAGGGTGCTCGACCATGGTGCTTAGACGCACGCTAGATCCATCCGCCGGCAGACAATTTTTGCCAGATCCGGACGCAAAACAGTGTAGACGGGCGCGGTCTCGTCTGGTCCTGTTGGGGACAGGCTCGGGCGTGGAGGGGGGCATGGGGTCACATGAGGCGTCCGGCCTAGCGACGGACAGGGAAGAGAATGGGAAGGGGCATGGCGGCGGTTGGGGAGGAGCAGCGGCATGGGCATGGTAGAGGGCTGCAGCTACTCCGATGATGTTGAAGAGAGAAGGCTTGTCTCGTACTGAACTTGTTGCTGCTTGTGCATCGATACAGAATATAGAGACGGAGTGATGTACTACTGAATGTTGCTGAACATCGCTTGTATCGCTGCATAATATACAAATATTTGCTTGTATTGATAATCATGTCGTTGTCTTGTTTGCTACTGAATATTGCTTCTAAATTTTGATGGTAGTTATAAAAAAAATACTAAAATATTGAAGAGAGGATGTAGACGTCCTATATATATACACGTTCCGCTGAAAAACTAAGATCGTCTATATTCTCTCTCCTTTTAGACGGTCATCTATACGGACATATAGACGTTTAGATTTAGACATTCCACTAAAGATGCTCTAACAGGTACCACCACTTCAACGGACAAATGCCAGCACCAAGGCTGCAAACGACGATGGTACCAACGCATGTCACTACACTACGGTTGATTATTAGAGGCACATAAAAGTGCCTTAAAATATATTATAAGTGCCTCCAAAAATCTTTGAAGGCAATAAAAATAATGCCGAATCAAATGGTGTAGGGAAAAATCATTTAAGGCACTTCAAAAAAATGCCTTTAAAAATAGTTTTTTGAGGCACTTTTGCAAATGCCTTTAAAAATATATTTTTTGAGGCACTACAAAAATTGCCTTAGAATAAATTTTAAGGCATTCTTGAGAAAAGCCTCTAATAATTTTTGTTGGCACTTTTCAAAGTGCCTCAAAAAATATGTGTACAGTTTACAAAAATGTCTTAAAAAATAGTTTAAGGCATTATACAGTAAATGCATACACATGCAAAAAATGCCTTAAAAATAATTAAGGACCATTTCTAAAATGTCTTAAAACAAATAAATACACTTCGAAAAACAAATTCAGACTCACATTACAATTTATCTATTCTTCAGGCTCACATTACAGTATTCAGGAACATGCAAGTTACATAAACACTTCTACTCCCTCCGGCCACAATGCTGAATAATTAATTGGTGTAGCAAATGATTGCAGCCATGTCACATATCAAGGAGAGTGGTAGTAGAGCAGCAATATAGAAACAAGTACTTTCATCTGCAAATGCTACTCAAGACATTCTCACATCAAAACAACAATGGTTAATGTGAAAGGAAATACTCATTTTCTTATTAGTGACAATGTTCTCATCAAGAAACACTCATTTTCTTGAATTGAGCATTTTCTGGCCTGATGCCTGTGGGCTGATCGAGATATGCAGCAGGGTAGCTACTGATTCCCAACCTCTGAAATCACAATGGCCTGATTCAAGCAGCACTAGCATTTGCAGGATTGCAAAACTAAGCAAGAGCTGAATACGACTGCGCTCTGAAACCAGATTTCAGATGCCATCCCGCTACAGCATCAATAATCACTCTAATCAGGAGATACAACCCCCACCAACCCGATAACGTGTATTAGCGACAGGTTAGGTTAATTACCATGCTGAGCAGACGCGTTGACGTCGAGGTTGAGATCCTTGATCAGGAACTCGCACATCTCCTGCTTCCCGTAGTAGGCCGCCACGTGGAGCGCCCCAACCCCTAGGCTCCTTCTGTTTTGAGAGTCCTTGATCTCTTCCACCACCGCCACGCTTTTCCCTTTTTTTTCCCGCAGCTCCTTCAGCCCTACACGCACAAATCAGCAACCAGAAATCGCATCGGATACAGGAGTACCGAATCCTATCCACGAAGAACCGTGGGACCTTACTCTTCATGCTACCGATGTTACCCTCACGCGTCGAATCGAAGACCTGCCGGGTCGGGTGGGTGGGCTCTACGGCGAGCTTGAACAAATTGTCGGGGAACAGCCGCGGCTCGAAGGAGGATCCCTAGGAGGAGGAGGAGGAGGAGGCCATGAAGATGGGGGCACGTTGATGTTTGACGTCGACGACGTGAACGGGGGATGTGCGGATGTGGCCGCGAATGCGAGGATGTGGCCAGGAGGACGCGAGGGCGTGGCCGGCGACGAGAGGATGTAACCGCGAGCGCGAGGAGTCGTCTGGCGACTCGAGAACGTGGCCGGCGACGCGAGGATGTCATCGCGGGCGCGACGGAGTTGTCGGGGATGTGGAAGACGAGCTCGAGGATGTATCTGGCCCCGCCGACTCCTGCACGGATCTGCGGCGCGAATCGTCGGAGCTCTGGAGGATTTGGGCCAGGATGCGAGGAATGGGGGAAAGGCGCGGCTCTGTCTCTCTCCGGCCAGTTAATCCCCAGTGACTCTCCCAAACGGTGGCTTGGGTTAGGATTTAATTAATAAGTTAATTAGATGGATAATCATCTCTTGTAATTATCTATGTCGGTTTGGCAACCGTCATACCTCGCACCCCCTTGAACAGACGCATCTCTTTGCTCGCGCCTGTTCTCCTTGTATATAAGCACCGGTTATCAATGGAGTAAAGAGATACTTGAACCATTTGTCTCTCTCTTACATCTCGATTTCTAACACGTTATCAGCACGCTCGCCACTGGACAGATTCGATTTGGTTCTTCCGATAAGAACAGAGGAAGAAGAAAACCAGAGACCGGAAGAAAAGGAAAATCGGTAAGATCCGACTCTACCAAAAACCACGGCAGACGACGGCGTGGGTGCTGCGCAACAGCCTCCAACGGCTTATGCCGGCATGGGCGCCGCCGGCCTGATGCCTACCTCCGTATTTGAGTTCGGAGGCACGTCCAGCACATCAGTGCTCGACACCGATGCCATCGAGCCGCGCCTGCCGTCTCCGACCCCCGTGGTCGTTGAGATTGGCACCGGCGTGCCGCTATAGATGCCGTCGTCACGTCCCATGGATGCTGGTGAAATCAGCTCGTGCGGCGGTGGCTCCTGGTGCGCGTGGTACAACAGCCATGGCGTTGCTTTGACTCACGCGTGGTTGGGGATCGACATGACCGAGGACACCGCCTGGGCTCTTTCCTTTATCCTCGCGTGAATAAAAAAAATCTGCTTTGCACATGCAGTCACGCGCAGCGCAGCAACAGTAGCTTCTAGTATTTGGCTAGTTTGCTAACAGCTATCTTAGTAGTAAATCTTTGTCTGTCGTAAATTCTGTTAAAATCAGTGCATATTACTGTTTATTTGTGAAGTACTATGTGTATTTCAAACAAAAAAAGTGATGTAATATATTTCCGTGTGTGCACATGTTGAGATTTATTACATTCACCGTTTGCAATTGAGATTTTCAATTTCTTGCAAATAGATCAATTCATAGTCTTAATTGAGTCTTTTTGACTCGATACGAGCACGAATTGATATGCAAAATTCAAAGTGATTTCTTCAAATTGATGTTTCGGGAACACAAGGTAGTGGCTAGATCTACTGCACTGCAGATTATCACCATTGCTGTTTAAAGCCTACATTTTGTCATATTTGACACTATGATTGCTTAACAATGTGCTCTCCCAAACATTTTATTAATTTATGACATAAGGCATTAGAATTATGAGTATCTACTGATTTCATCAGATTATACTCTCTAGTGCTGCGAGACGGACTCCGAATAGTCTTTTGGAGATTATCTACAATGTGACATACTTAACAATTTGAAGTTCACACTAATGATTTTCAAGCCCACTTCTTGAACTTATCATTAATTTTTGCATAATTCATTACAACATAACCATGATGGTTTATGGTTTACCAAAGCGTAAATTCAATAACCTCTGGTTTACCCATGTAGGTAACCGATGGCTGGAAGAGAGTTCGATGCACTTGCTCTCGATGGCCACAACTATCCTACCTGGGCCATGGACATCAAGGTCGCTCTTGCGTCCCGTGGGATAGCGCGTGCCATCCAGAACCCGGAGGACCCCCTTCCGGCTGGAGTCGCACAGCTGAGAGAAGAGCAGAAATATGCTGCCTTGTATATTATAAGGCACCATGTCCATCCGGATCTTAAGTCCGAGTATTTGGAGGAGAAATCCCCATTTACTTTGTTTCAGGCCCTCAAAATGAGGTATGAAAAGCACAAGGCAGTTGTCCTGCCTGAAGCACTTCATGATTGGAGTCATCTTCGATTTCAGGACATCAAGTCCATTGGGGATTACAATCATGAAGTTCATAAGATAAGTTCTAAATTGTGTTTTTGCGAGAAGGAACCTACAGATGCGAAAAAGATAGAAAAAACTCTATCCACTATGTCCCATCTAAAAGGCTCGTCCAGCAATAATACCGCGCTCGTGACTACCAGGTCTATTTAGACTTTATTCATATCCTACTTCAGGCTGAAAAGCATGATGAGATTCTTGCTAAGAATGGCTCTCAGCACCCGGTTGGTTCCCAACCTTTGCCGGAAGTTCATATGAATGACGCGAACGGAATAAAGTTTGGTGGTGCCTTCAACGGCAACCAATCAAACTTCAAGGGTAAGCATAAGCACAACCAGAACAACAAGCCTCGAAACTCGGACTGTGGGATAGGCACCACAAAGCCAAAGTATGACAAAACTAGGCTTTGTGACAAGTGTGGATGCTACACGCATCCTACTAACAAGTGCAATAACCCAAAGCATCTGGCAATTCTCTAACAGCAATCCCAAGAACGCGAAGCACCTCATAGGAAACGGTTTGAAGCCAACTTCAACCTTCATCCAAATGGCACCTATGGAGCTAGTGGTTTGCAAGATGTTTCTCCTGGACCTAGCAACACCATTACTCTCCAGCTGTTAGAGGATCCTATGAGCACGGAGAACATGATTGTTGAGTATGCCTCAAATGACATGTTTGGAGACTTTGACTAGTCCCATTATCTCCTTTGTGATCAATTTAATCATGTCCTTTTGTGTTGTTGTAACAGAAAATAAGTATTGTATATCACAATACATTGTATCAGCACTCTGATATAAAAAAAGATTGTATGTATTCTATATATTTGAGAGAAGATTTCCATAGCGAACTCTAGCTTGATATATAGATTTCTACGGGACTCAATCCGATGGATGAGGAACAAGTATTTGAAAAAGTACCCTCTCTATTGTTTGGATTTCACTACTAGTACATCCAACCGTAGCACATGTTGCATAGTGCAATTCCATTGGTCACAATTTGCTTGAGTCCAAAATTTCCTCGGTCATCAGACTTTGTGTGCACATTGTGCAACACAGGGAAGCAAATTTTGAGGCATTCACACTTCAAAATATAAGTTGGACCGCTTCAATCCCTTGAACACATCCAGGGAAGCATTTGTTATTCCCCAACCATTGTGTGGATCTTTTAAGGTATTCTGCATGGTTCTCAATTATGCATCTATACGATGCTCATACATGTGTTTTATGTCCACATGAAACCATGCATTTACCATGATAATGATGGAAGTAATCAAGTTACATTCCCATTATCGAGAAAGTCAAATTTGACAAATTCGCAAAGAAAATGTTGTAGAATTCTTCTCACGTGCCTTCAATGAATATTGTATGGCCATGCGGATTGAAGTTCAGCACTCTATCCTATACATCCACAATCATAATGGTTTGGTTGAATCCATGAATAAGAGGATCAAACTCATTGCATGACTTTTGTCGATGAAATGCACTACCAACTTGACGTTGGAGTCATATAGCTTTACACACTACTCAATGACTAATTGTATATCGCAGTACTCCTCCTCTGTTATTGATACGTGGAAATCCTTCGAGCATTCCCCATCTGCGTAAGTTTGGAAGCGCTTCACGCATACCGATCTCACCACCACAACATACATCATTAGTCCCATATACTTGGGATCTATGTGGGGTACAGATCTCCGTCGAGCAACATGTACCTTGAACCCCTCATTAGGGATACATTCATAGCCCAATATGTTGATTGCTTATATTAAATGATGGATTATTTCCAGGCATTAGGGGGAGACTTCATGTACCACACAGAATGCCAGGAAATCAATTGGGACTCCACATTCCACCTTATATCCACGTATTCAAGAATTTGGTCTACGTCCGGAATTCACATATTTGCAACATATTGCAAATAACCTGCCAGATTCATTTACTGATCTCAAAGGTGTTACAAAATCCTTTAGTCTGGCTAGAAATACGCCCTAAAGAGTGGAGGTACCAATAAAACCACTCAGCTCTCGTACCCGAGAAGAGGGGGAGTAGTACGGCCTCTAACCAGGATCTAGATTCTTGAAAGCATCAAAGGTAACTTGGGAGAAATCCTCTAAATCAGTAAATGCAAGTCAACCTAGCGTTGACAAACACCTTATGGGTAGTATACACCCAGTGGAAGGGAAACCTCCACAACCCGGCTTCAGCTTGCACACACTGGCTGGGACATCGGAACACCTGGACTCACGCGTATTGGGAAATCACGAAGAGTCAGTATAGGTGGATACGATTTCCTCTCACTATATTGATTCTGGAGAATCATATAACAAAAGCCTACAACTGTCGACAAACATTTCTCTTGTATGAATGCCAAAACCTTCACAATGATTCAGATCCATAGACCATGGCCATGGCAGAGTGTAAACCACTCACTTGGACTGAAACAATCAAAGGGTGCAATCTAAGCAGAAAATAGCCTCGCTCTTCCAACTAAATTCCCTACATGGGATTCAATATGTTTTCTTCTAGAAATAGAATGAGAACAAGGTGGTGAGAAAGCAAGGCTTGTAGCACAAGGTCGGGTTTCCGCAGAGATCCGGGACCTACTCTCCAGACATGAGTGGAATCCTTATTTTCCGATACCTATATCATTGGCAGTATAAAGTCATCTATTTGTGAAGTTGATAGATGCAGTGACTACATAGCCATGTGGATCATTAGATTCAGACATGTATGGTTCCAAAAGGAATCTCAATCCGAATCAAACTACAAATGCAACATGATTGTGTAAAATCAATGAGTCACTACATGGCTTATTGTTGTCGGCATATTTTGGTACAACCGACGTAGTGAGTTCCTTATACACAAGGAAAACTCATACAATGATGATTACCCATGCGTGTTTGTCATGCTCAAGGATTACTCCTACAATGACGAAGCACGTGATCATATAAAAGACGAAATTTGAGACGAAGGATTTGGTTAAACCCAAACAATGCTTGATACTACAAGTCGAGCTACCTCACTCAATTTTTATGGTACACCAAGTTGCCTATATTATAAATATTGGAGAAACCTAAAATGCACAAGTCATATCCATCTCCCATGTCGGTTATTCGATCTCTAGACATAGAGAAAGATTCACTCAAACCACGAGATGATGTAGAAGGGATGTTGGGACTTGAAGTTCCATATCCCGGTGCCATTGGACCCACCAACACAATTGGTTGGGAATCAAGAATATCTTTCGATATCTCCAAGGCACCACACATTATTTGACATGTTCTTGTAATTTCAGAGAAATCTTAACTCCAATATCATCAGAATACACTGATGTTGGCTACTTGAATGATCCCCATAATGTGTACCTACATGGTAGGAGTGTAACTCAGTTGATGTCTTCGATATAGACTTAGGTGACTACACCTACCAATCATTCTGAAATACAAAGCCACATTGACATATGTAGCTTTACAGAATGATAAACCACATACATGAGTCATGTGGTATTGGTTCTCTTGAATCATCGACCATTATCTACACAGATAATGTTCCTTGTGTTGCATAGATGCAAATAGGATACATCGAGAACAATATCACTAAGCATATTGCCTCTAGATTGATTTATCTCCATGAACTCCAGAAGATTCAGGAAATAAACGTCTTGCGAGTCAAATCATGCGACAATAACATCGCTGATCTATTCACGAAGTCTCTACCAACTTTAACATTCCAGAAATGTTTTCATAGAATTGGTATTCGACGGCTTCAAGATTTGCAAAAATCAAGGGGAGTATCACTCTAGACTACTCCTATTCAAAGCATCATATTACACTCTTTTTCCCTTTATGAGTTTACTATCCAGGTTCTCATCAAGGTTTTTAATGAGGTAATATCAACACAAGATCGTATGTCATACTTTATTTTTCCCCACCGGTTTTTTTAGAAAAGTATACATGACATATATATTGTCCTCTAAACTCTATGGGTTTTCCCTTTTACAAGGTTTTTCTCATATGGAGTTAACACGGAGGCAATAATCATTATATGATGTATCATTTTCTCCTTATTTTCCCACTGGGTTTGAAGGAGTTTTAACATCATATCTAACCATTATATGTTGCACCATTTTCTCCTTATTTTCCCACTGGATTTAAAGGAGTTTTAGCAAAATATCATAGACTCTACTCCTTGTTTTTCCCCATAGGGTTTTTGGAGGAGATAATTCCAAAGATGATCAAATTGCGAGGACGAGGACAAGGAATGATTAGGGGAAGTGTTAGGATTTAATTAATAAGTTAATTAGATAGATAATCATCCCTTGTAATTATCTATGTCGGTTTGTCATATGGGAACCGTCATACCTCGCACCCCCTCGAACAGACGCATCTCTTTGCTCGCGCCTGTTCTCCTTGTATATAAGCACCGGTTATCAATGGAATAAAGAGATACTTAAACCATTTGTCTCTCTCTTACATCTCGATTTCTAACAGCTTGAACTACGCATACCCTGTACTCCCTTGGATAAAATGGTGGGCAGTTAAGAGAGAGGTGGAAGGACTGGTTTATTAGGTTACTAGGTACAAGGTTTTTTTTGTAAACTGGGCACACATTTTTGCTGGCACTTTAGAAATTGCCTCAAAAAATCAGATTATTGCTGGCACTCTAGGAAAATGCCTAAAAAAATTATATTTTTGCTGGCACTTTTGATAGTGCCTTTACAAATCTTTTTTTATCGGCACTTTCTAGTAAATGCCTCAAAAAATAGTTTCTAAGGTATTTTAGAAAAATGCCTTTAACAAATTGCCTTGAAAAATCTACCATGGCATAGTGTGTCAGCGATGCTACGAGTGCCCGCTGCCAAAGCTGCATGCTACTGTCGCCGGAGCTGCAAACGACTGTCGCGGGTGCTCTAGATTTGCACTAAGAATTTTACCCAGCTCCGGAAGCGGTCGATGCTACTAACGCCCGTTGTCGGAGCTGCAAACGGCCATTGTCGCTGATGCTAGGAACGTCCGCGTCGATGCTACTAACGCACACCATCGATGCTACTAACGCTCGCTTCCGGAGCTGCAAATGACCGACATCTCCGATGCTATGAACGCCTGCTGTCGATGCTACTAACACCCATTGTCGGAGCTGCAAATGACCGTCGCCTATGCTACGAGCGTCCAACGCCGGAGTAGCCAACGACCATGGCTGGTGCTACAAGGGAGCAGCAAGGGAGCGGTGGTGTTATTACAAACACCCTACAATTAATGCTACGAACACATATAGACGACCTTCGCACAGATGCTACGAGCATCTAGTGCCAGAGCTTCAAAGACCAATGTCGCGCCGGTAGAGTGCCGAGGGGCAACCGGGGGTTAGCTAAAGTTGTATGTGTCCTTGTTGCCAACCGGTACCACCAGTGCGACGGGAAAGTGGCATGTACTAGAGCTGCTAACGGCAGTCGAAGCAAGCGCCGCCAATACTACAAACGACCGATGTCGATGCTACAAACGCCAGCAGTTGATGCTATTAACCCTCGCCCTCGATGCTACAAATGTGCGCCTCAGCCGGAGCTCCAAACAGCTGTCATCGAAGATGGAAGCGAGTGTCGCCGATACTACCAATGGCTATCGTCGATGCTACAAACCCTCGCCGCCGGAGCTGCAAACGGTTGCCGTCAAAGCTGCAAAGGGAGCGCCGCCGATGCTACAAACGGCAGCTGTCGGAGCTGCAAATGGCTATCATCAAAGCTGCAAACGAGCGCCAGCGATGGTACAAATGCCTACCGCTGATGCTAACCCTTGCCCACGATGCTACAAACGCCTGTCGCTGCCGCCGGAGCTCCAAAAGGCTACCATATGATGTTAGATCCATGTTTTACATTTATTTCGGGGACTTTCTAAACAATCCCTCTTTTGGTTCTATCTTTTTCTGGCAGAAAAAGCTTCTGTTAGTGTTTTTGACTTTCCAGGAGCTACATAACTTCAAACGGAGCTAGGTCAACGGGAGCTGTTAGATAATTTCCATATGAATACATCGAGCTAAAGTAAACCCCAAGGGGACCAAAGATCTTAAAATGGAAGCCCATTTACTACAGGGTGCACCACTGGGGCTATCTCAGCCGTCAAAACTCCGATGTCGTCGATTCCACCGCTATTCGCTTTGTTTTGATCTAAAACCATCTATATATACCCCCTGGCGGGCTTTCTCGAGACAGACGGAGTTGGATATTGAAAACCAAGTAACAAAGAGCCAGTAGGCCGCCGCCCCCGGAGGAAGATTAGAGGGGGAACCTGTAACACCCCGTCCACTTGGCCCGGGGGGTGTCACTCCTGGTAGCTGCGGTGACCCAGCATACCACTGCATGTGTAGTACACTATAGTCGTTGACATGACATCCACATAACACCGTTCCGTAAATATCACATCCCTCAGAGAGATACAATAGAAACGTTGCGGGTCCATATTACATAAGTACACACATTATTATTATTACAATACCGGAAGTTCAAGACTTCCAAAAGATCCAACTTACAAACCAAAATATAAAATGTTCAGCGGAAATTTAAAAGTAACAACTCCGACTAGGAGTTGAGCTCAACAGCTTATTCTATAGAGTTCATGTTGCTCGGCTCCGTTAGTTACTACTAACTAGATACTTAATTGGACTCGTTCTCATCGACACCGTAGCGGATCTCGTAATCCTCTCCTTCAACTCCTCCGGACAGATCAGG
This sequence comes from Avena sativa, assembly GCA_916181665.1. Lineage (NCBI taxonomy): Eukaryota > Viridiplantae > Streptophyta > Magnoliopsida > Poales > Poaceae > Avena > Avena sativa. Next base: position 326,138,845 of record OV702282.1, read on the forward strand.
TTCCTCGTAGAACACATCTTCTTGGCATTCAACTGCATACATTGGCACATCTTCGGGATCCTCAGAGTCTAAGCAAGAGATCAAAGGAAAGAATGAGTAACAACGTTACCCAACAAGTTCAGTATATGCAAGGTGGGAAGTTTGATGATCTAACTACCACCTCGGATTATAAATCCTTGGCACTATGTAATTTTTGTAAATCTTTCTTCAAAGATTGATTTTATTCCAAAAAACTATGACAATCAGCCTTCACGGGTTGACCAGAACTTTCATGGAGTTCCTTTCCGGCCACGTTCGTAGCTCCTTCCCGGAATAGGGAGTAACAAGTTACAGTTCTTACACTCTGCAGAGGTGCGTTACTTTACCCATGAGAGATCAACTCCTTGTTGCACAACCGGGCATACTTTCTCGTCCACAATTCCATGATGTGGGGCCCAGTAGTTGGTCCAAGCCAATCACTGCCCCCTTCGTGACCCCGCATGCCTCCTTAGTGTACACCATGCCCACATAATGAATTACGGCAATGGTTTGTACAAACCGTTAGATGCCAGAACTATCGTGGGACGATGAGGATTTCCACTCATATGTTGCATATCCTCTACAAATTACCAATTAATATGCACGCTACGAGGATAACAGCCACGACCTGCACATCCGGCTTCATGCGAGAGGAAGAAGATACAGCTGACTTCTCTGTCCCATTCCAAATCTCATGGCTAACGCGTAATATACGGCGCTAGAATCACTGATGTCAGGGGTTATTAACTCCCTACTTGATCATCATTGTTGCAAATAGAACCCTAAGTTCTATTGCTCCATTATATCACCACTTAGGATGATATCTATGATTTCTTTATTTATGAAAATAATATTTTCTTTGTTTTATAGCATATATGATAACACACAATTTGCAAATACTTTGATAAAGACCCTTCAAAGGACATGAGCAAGTGATGAACTTGCCTTGTGATGGAAAGGTAGTGAAGTCTGATGCTTGCACTGGACCTTGAGCTTCTAGTTCTACAAAAACATCATTATTGTCCGGTAAGGACAATATTTAAAAAGCAAAATGATTATGCAAGTAATATAATGTATTATTTAATTTTATATGCATTTTCCCTATATAAGGTGCCTTTTAATCAAGCATTTATAAATATTATTTTTTATGTTTATTGCATATATTGAATTATTTAATTTTATTTCCCTTTTTATTTGTCTTTTATTGATTTAATAATTCTTTTAGGAATTATTAATTATACATTAAATTTATTATTAAATATTTATTTAGTATTTTTCAAAAATACTATAATATTAATAAATAAGTGATTTTTATTTATTTTTATCATCAGTCAATAATTTTGTAAAATTCCATAAGGAATATATAAATTACAAAATTCTTATAAAAATTTAAATGTCCAAAATTTTATATCTTATTTTATTTGGATAGAGTGGATTATTGTGAATCCAAAAATATTTTATTTACTTTTATTTTATTTTCAAGAATTTTATTGAGGTCAGGTCCATTTTGGTATTTTTCAATTGATTAAAACAGTTTTTTAAACAACTTGGGCTGGCCTTTTGGGCTTATTGGGCCAGTGTGGCCCAATAGGGCAAGGTCAAAATACCACCCCGAGGGGTTTTGGCCCACCCAGCCCATTCTATCCGCCTCCTCCTCGTTCTCACCCTTTCTCTTCCCCGACCCCGCGGGCTCTGGCGCCGCCGCTGGCGATGGCCGCTGCCGTGGTGCAGGGCGAGGTTTGCGACTACGCTTGTTCGTCTTGTCCAACTCGATTTGCCTCCAGTGCTTCCCCGTGGTCAGATTCACCCTGTTCCTGAACCCTAGGGTTAGGGAAAGGTGCCGTCGCCACCGCCGTGGTCCCGCCTGTGGTGGTGTGCTGGGCTCGTGTGCTGCTGTGGCTGCCACCGTGGCTGGTGCAGGTTGTAGTGCCCTCTGGGGTGCTCCATGTGCCGTCGCGGTTCATCGGCCAATCTGCTTCCTCTTCGATTCGTCAGCGAGGACCTCGGGTAAGTTGCTTTGATGGTTCTTGTTCATGCTACTACCATGAATCTCTATGTGTGTGTCTAGTGGCTTCTCGTGCCTAGTGATTATGTTCTGATTAGGGTTCATCTCCTAATTAGGGTTCTTGTTCTGATTAGGGTTCATAACCCCCTGTTGATCATATCCATGATGCTTTAGATCTAGTGTTGATCATACTTGAGCATGAAGAATGATTATTTGCTGTGGATCGTGATTTGTAGTGGCTTTGATGATGCTAGTGGCTTGTCAGATTTATTCCAGTGGTAATCCACTATGATCCCATGCTAGTGTTTCTATGGAATCCCTGATTGGATTATGTTGTTAATCTGAGACTTACTCTACTGTCAGAATGCTTATACTGACAGTAGTTTCTCTCAGTAGTTGCTTACTGCAATTATATTGGTAGGCTTGTATGAGATTATACACATTGAATATGATCATTACATGTAATGATTTTTCTATGGATGTATAGATGAATTTGATGTTGATTCCTGGCACTTGGCTTCAGGAAAATGATATTTATTGGTTTGTCCCTTTTATCTGTGGGAACTAAGCAAAGATTGGTTTTAGCTCCTATAAAACTTGTCCTTGTGATACCACTATGATCTGGCACACAAGTGATTGGTTTTTATCTCTGGGCTTAGCCTTGACAATACTTGTGATTAATACTGGCAAGATAGAATAAAAGCTTTTCTTAACTCTCCTGCCTATGATGTTGGTCTGAGGCTCTAGGATTTAATTCCTAGTTAGTTGAGCAAATAGTTTGTTTGAAACTTGTAGTATTAGAGGTGCTACTCTCTCTGGGAGATGTGCCCTGATCTGATAGGATCAAATGAAGAATGATCTAAGTTGCAAAAATTAACACTAGACTCTATGATGCTGGTCTAAGAGTTTAGTGCTTGTGGCTGAGTTTGATTTCTTATCTTTATACTTGAAATCTCTAGGATAGATTCACCTCTCTTGGGTGATTATTGAGAGATCATTTCATAAAGCAACACATGCTTTTGTTTAGATAATATGATGAAATCATGTGATGGTTTTATGAGGCTCACCACAAAATCTGATGATGGTGTAGTAGATTGATGATGATGATCTTGATCTTGATCTTGATCTACTAGATTCTTGTGCTTGCTCTTGAGCTGGACTGCTCCTCCTAGCTCCTGGGCTTGGCCTTGCTGTCCACCTGATTCTTTCCCCTCCTTATTTCACCATCCTGGTGATGTTTGGGTTGATCTGGGTGGTTTGGTTTGGCTGCTGTCTACACTGGCTATGCTTGTGTGTTGTGTAGTGGAGAGATGCACTGATGTGCTCCTCCACGGCTGTGCTGTGGTTTTGTGATATTGGGCTAGGCTTGTGAGGATGACAGCACACCATTTGCATGATGGTCTGTGTCCAGCTTGTGTGCCTGCTATGCACTTGTGGATAGGTTCAGAAATTTGGAACTTACTGCTATCAGATTACTTTCACCTGGCTGGTGAATTGGTTCCTCTTGGCTGTCATTTGACTTCTGGCTGGTGAAACTTGCCCCTTTATAACATTTCTCAATGATGAATTTGTCAAGTGCATTTCACTGACATATCTGAGAGAAATATTACTAACACTAATCTTATTTTGTTTCTATTTAGTCTTTGTTTTGCAGGTACAAAGATAAAGATGAAACTTTAGTGTAGATTTAGATATAGGATAGTTAGTAGATATTCAAATGTAATTTTCTTATTCTTTTGTAATTTTTCTTTTATTATTCTTGTAATCTTTATTTTATTTAATTGTAATAAAGATTATATTATTATTAATAAAGAATATTCTTATTCTTTATTCTTTTGTAATTTGTGAAGTTTGGAATGACTTCAGTAGGTTACATTCTTTGTAACTTGTTTATGTATTAATAATATGAAATGAATTTCATATTCAATATTGTTTTTAGATAAGATTTAAGTTATAATACTTATCTCTTAATTAATTTAAGATTCAAATCTTATATCTAAATCATTTAAATTATAATTCAAACACTCAAGTTTAAAATTCAAATTCATTTTAAACACATAACTCCTTAAGATCATCTCAAAGTTTATAACAATCACCCTTTAAGACTAAACCTAATCTTAAAGTTTGAAAGAAACATTGATCACTTAGTTTGTTTTATTTGGCGAAAATTTTACCCACATTTTCACAAATGAATGCATGCAACAATTCGTATTCCTAAATCTACCCTTCGTTAGGTCCTAAATACTGGGATGTTACAGTAGCTTAATAGGATATCTAGACTGTCCCCACAGACCAACACTAGTATTTTCTGCGCACTTTGTCCTCACTCATACGCACCCGGTACCCATTTCTTGGTCGGCCACCTATCCTAAAATTGCTCTAGGCCAAGCACGCTTAACCTTAGAGTTCTTTTTGAATGAGCTTCTGGAAAAGAAGTTGCAACTTGTTGGTATGAGTATCCTATCAATCCTATTAAGTCATGTGCATGGATCTCACATACACCCACCCTTTAGAAGATCGATGCCCTCATCGATCGCCAGAAACGTTCCCTCTTGGCACGCGTTTGTGCCTCCAGGCACCATGCCCTTCCGCCATGGAAGTGGACTCTGGCCCCTCTACCGATCTTGCTGTTGTCGGCGAGCAGGCAACGCAGGAGAGCACCGCTCAACAAATGGCTGAAGCTCCGGCTAAGGATGCCATCGGTGGCGGCAAGGCAGTGGTGTAAGCTGGTACTTCTGCCGAAGGCGGTGCCCTTGCTCCCCAGAAACCCGTTGAGTTTCCGAAGATAGTTTACCCGATGCTCACGCCGAGTAACACAACTCTGGTTCCTGGAGGAGTACCGTCATCTCCGACGTGCGGTCTTGAGGAGCTTCTCCGACAAGCGGATATCTTGCAAGGAAATAGCATCTCCTTTGGCAAGCTGCTAGCCGAGAGCGCTACAAACCTCAAGATTATTGCACTTGTAAGTTTTACTTTGCCTTTTGCATTTCATATGAGTATCCCACTGTAGCCCCCGAGGATGTAGACGGAAAACCATAGGTTTTGCATCATTTCTAAGAGTGACTAAGTTAGAACAAACTCTCACTGTAGCCCCCAAGTATTTAGATGGAACAAACTAGTCCGACTAGATGCTTTAAGTGTAGCATGCGCAGTTTTTATAATTTTCAATAGTGTAGCCCCCAAGCCTCTATTTGTAACTGAATTAGTTCCGACTAGATGCTTAAAGAAAAGCTAAGCAGATTCCGAGTTAAAAACTTTATACTGTAGCCCCCGAGCTTCTAATCGAGAACTGAATTAGCTCCGACTAGATGCTTAAAGAAAATCTAAGTATATTGCTAAGTAAAAAACTCTCGTTGTAGCCCCCGAGCGCCTAGGTGGAAAATTTCCGACTAGGTGCTCCAAGCAGACTAAACAACGGTTTAACTTTTTCCTTTTTTCCACAGAACGAGAATGCTCGGAGGGGCATGGCCAACAACAAGTACCAGAAGATGCGCGCAGATCTTGAAGCCGAAAAGGGAAAAACTGCCATCTTGAAGGAACAAATCATCGAAAACAAGAGTATGTTTCTTTTTGCGCATTTCCGTCTTCGTTTTGTGCCTTCAGTCTCCGAGTACTTACTGTGTACTTTTTTTTCTTCGACTTGCAGAACATGTCGCCAAGGCCAAGGACATTGTCGAGCATTCCAAGCACATCCAGTAGCTGGACAGCGAGAACAAGATCCTTAAGGAGGAGAGGAAGGAAATGCTGAAAATGTATGAAGATTTCCATGAAGGCCCTGCAGGACTCCGCCTCCGCGGAAATCAGTCGCTTAAAGGAGGAGCTTGCGATCTTAAAATATCAGAAGCAAGCTGCTGATGAGCAAAACCAACGCCACAGCGAGGCGTTTAAGCTCCTCCAGCAAGAGAAAGAATCCTTGGCGGACACCCTCTAGAAGGCTAAGGCCAGCATCTTCAGTAAGTTTCCTCCGCCTTGTATTTCTGTAGTCTGGATACTTTGAATTTATTGAATTCATGCGCTCCTTGTCGGAATTTGCAGCTCCTATGGGTTTAACCCGCTCGCCTCCTTCGGACAAGGAATGCATGGTTTTGCCAGCAACTTTATCAACACCGCCATCACCCAAGCCAAAGAGATTGCCAAGTCCCTCCAGATATACATCAAGGCCTCGAACTCCGTGACGAAGTACTCGGAGATTCTGCGCCGAGCCCCCGAGCGTGTCACGAGTTGGAAAGCTTCATGTGCACGGGCTGGCGCAAGGATGGCGCTATCAATGGTGAAGGCACACTACGAAGGTGCCGACATCGACACGGTGACCTCTGGTATCCCCGACGTCGACGATGACGGCAAAGATATTGATCATGAAGCCATCATGTCGTCCCTCGCGGGCAATGACACCAGAGTTGCCGATTTGGTGGACATCGACGTCTTCGTGCCCATGAAAACCATCGACAGCTTCAAGCAAGATTCCTCTGAGTCTCATCATAGCGTCGATGTTGAGAGTGATTCTCCGGCTGGGGACGATGCTGCTTCCAAGTCTCCTGCGCCCAAAGAATGAAAAACACTATGTAATATTTGTTTCACCTTTGGTGTATGCGCGGAAAAAACTTAGCGATGTAACTTAAGGCGGAAAACAATGGTTGTTATTTCCTGCTACTTAAGAACTAGTTTCCAGCATGTATATATTTTTTAAGCAAGTGCTGGCTTATCCATTACTTTGGTTTTTATGCTTGACTTTTCGTGAGTCGGAAGACTTGTTGTCGGAACCATGCGCTTAGGTGATGATACCCAATGGCACCGTTAATAACCTGAGCACAAAATCGCCGACAACAAGTGATGAAAGTCACTACTCCAGAATCCACATAAAAACGACAAAGAACGTGTAGACCAGAAAACTTAAGCTAACGCCCGTAGGTGGAATTTTCACAAGTGCAAACGCAAAGCTTGTGCATAAAGGTTTTACATGATCCAAAAATGAACACTAAAGGAGGTAAAAGACTCAGAGATATGAGTGAACCAGAGAGCATTATTTCATTGATCATATAAGAGGTACACAATTAGATAAAAATCCTAAGTGTAAAAAGGACATAGCTGTGCTATGTTCCATGGCCGATCAAGCTCTGGGTAGTCATCATCCGGGTCACGTCGCTTACGCTTATGATCCTCGTTGGGTCTATCCTTTAGTTCACGATTGTCAACAAGGTAGTAAGACCCATTGAGCAGCGCCTTACTTATGATGAACGGTCCTTCCCATGGCAGGGATAATTTGTGTGACCTCTTCTGCTTAAGTCGGAGCACCAAATCCCCCTCTTTAAACAAGCGATGCCGAACGTGGCGACTATGGTAGCTATGTAGCTTCTGCTGGTAGATGACGGATCTTTGGGATGCCAAAACGCGCTCCTCCTCGAGAAGGTCCACATCTAGGCGTCTGGATTCTTCAGCGTCATCCTCGTCATAGGCGGCAACTCTTGGTGCATCGTGGAGGATGTTGAAAGGCAGGATGGCTTTTGCTCCATATACCATGAAATAAGGGGTGTAGCCGGTGGATCTGTTGGGTGTAGTTCGTAAACTCCACAGCACAGATGGCAATTCTTCCGCCCAGGCTCCAGCTGCTCTATGTAGCGGTGCCTCAAGACGTGGCTTGATTCCCTGCAGAATTAATCCATTGGCTTGCTCAACCTGACCATTGGATTGTGGGTGTGCCACAGATGCAAGGTCAAGTCGGATGCCTTTCTCCCAGCAATATGCCTCCACTTCTCCGAGTGATAAATTGCTGCCGTTGTCGGTGATAATGCTATGTGGGAGACCAAATCTCACCACTAGATCTCGGACGAACCTGAGGGCAGTTGCCCCATCAAGCTTTCTAATGGGTTTAGCTTCTATCCATTTAGTGAATTTGTCAACTGCTACAACCAGATGCGTAAATCCACAAGGTGCCATCTGTAATGGTCCCACCATGTCCAGCCCCCAGACCGCAAACGGCCAAGTTATTGGTATTGTTCGCAGTTCTTCAGCAGGAACATGTGGTTGTCGGGCATAATACTAGCATCCCATGCATGTCTCAACCAGCTTGTCGGCGTTCGCCTTCGCGGTCAGCTCGTAGAATCCTTGCCAGAAGGCTTTCGCAACCAACGATCGAGGAGCAGCGTGATGCCCGCAATCTCCGAGATGGATTTCGCATAGGATTTCCTTACCTTCTAGCTGGGAAACACACTTTAGGTATACACCAGTAGTGCTCCTTTTATAGAGTTGCCCATTGATTATGGTATAACCCTTTGCTCGTCGTACTATTTGCCGTCTTTCGACTTCGTCATCGGGCAAAGTTCCGTGTTCGAGATATTCCATGAACGGTTTTGTCTAAGACGACGGGACCTTAGTCACCATGTTGACGAAAGAGTCAGCTCTATCCGGGTTGTCGATGTAGGCTCCCTTCACGGATGGTGTGCGCAGATGCTCTAGGAAAACTCCTGGCGGAATTCGCTTGCGCCCTGATCCTAGCTTAGAGAGCAGATCAGCCGCCTCGTTTTGTTCCCTAGGCACATACTTGACTTCGTAGCCCAAGAAGCTCTTGGCTATCTCGTCCACTTCGTCTCGATATGCCACCATCATAGGGTTCTGCGCATTCCAGGTGCCAGCCACCTGCTGGGCAACCAAGTCGGAATCTCCACAGCAAACTATGCGCTTGATTCCAATATCCTTGGCTACACGTAGTTCGTGAATGAGTGCTTCATACTCCGCCATGTTGTTTGTAGCCTTGAAGTGGATCTGCAGAACTTAGTGTAGCTTGTCTCCTGTTGGTGACTGTAACAATGCACCAGCCCCCGAGCCATTGAGCAGCTTTGATCCGTCAAAGTGCATCACCCAGTACTCTGGTTCTGGCAACTGAGTGGCGTCTGGCATCTCCGTCCAATCTGCAACAAAATCCGCCAAGGCTTGTGACTTGATAGCATCGCGTCTCTTGTAGGTGATCTCGAAGGCGGCAAGTTCAATGCCCCACTTCGCGACCCTTCCTGTAGCGTCGTTGTTATTGATAATGTCAGACAGTGGAGTCTTGCTCACCACTGTGATCGGGTTCTCCTGAAAGTAATGCCTCAGCTTCCGAGAAGCAAGGAATACTCCATAAGCTATCTTTTGGTAGTGTGGGTAATGTTGCTTGGACTCCGTCAAGACCTCGCTCACATAGTAAACTGGTCGTTGAACTCCGTGCTCATAGCCTGGTTCCTTCTGCTCTACCACGACGACGATGTTGATAACCCGGTTGGTTGCCGCCATGTAAATTAACAGGGGCTCACCAGGCTCGGATGCTGCAAGGATGGGCGTTGAGGAAAGAATCTCCTTGAGCTGCTTCAATGCTGCATCTGCTTCGTCCATCCACGTGAATTTGTCCGCCTTCTTCAGCAACTTGTACAGCGGCAGAGCCTTCTCTCCAAGTCGGCTGACGAACCGACTAACTGCTCCAACACAACATGTTAGTCGTTGAATGTCTTTTATGCATGTCGGAAGGTTTATGTTTAGGATGGCCTTGATTTTCTCCGGGTTGACCTCGATTCCGCGTTGGGAAACGATGAAGCCCAACAATTTGCCGGCTAGAACCCCGAAGATGCACTTCTTAGGGTTGAGCATCATGTTGTATTTCCGGAGATTATCAAAGGTTTCTTTTAAGTCGGAGATTAAGTCGTTTGACTTTTTAGACATCACCGCAATATCGTCCACATAGGCGTGAACGTTCCGACCAATTTGGTCGTGGAGGCAATGTTGCATTGTCTGCTGGTAAGTAGCACCTGCGTTTTTTAGCCCAAAGGGCATCGTGACATAGCAAAACGTGCCGTATGGGGTAGTGAACGAAGTGGCCAATTGGTCTGACTTCCTCATCTTGATCTGGTGGTATCCTGAGTATGCATCGAGAAAACACAAAAGTTTCGAGCTAGCCGTCGAGTCAATGACTTGGTCAATGCGAGGCAAAGCAAACGGATCTTTGGGACATGCTTTGTTTAAGCCGGTGTAATCAACGCACATTCTTAATTCATTGGTTCCCTTTTTGGGGACAAGTACAGGATTGGCCACCCATTGGGTGTGAAGGACTTCTCGGATAAATCTAGCCTTAAGTAACCTAGCTATCTCTTTGCCAATGGCGCGTCTCTTCTCATCTCCAAAGCGTCATAGAGGTTGTTTCACTGGTTTGCATTTTGGATCAATGTTTAAGCTGTGCTCGGCAAGTTCCCTAGGTACACCTTTCATGTCGGCAGGTTGCCAGGCAAATATGTCCCTATTCTCACGGAGGAACTCAACGAGCGCGCTTTCCTATTTGGGATCCAGGTTCGTCCCAATGGCGGTGACCTTGGAGGCATCGCCTACCACAAGTTCCACCGGCTTGGTCTCGATGGCGGCCTTGAACGCAGGAGCGGAGTCGGAGATCTGCTTCTTCGACGCGGGCATCTCTGAGTCATCGACCTTGCTCTAGATATCCTTGAATTCTTCGCTGCAGAGGACAGCTTCTGCAACGGCTGCTTCGTTGATCTCGCAGTCCCTTGCCTTGGTAAAGCTTCCGGATACGGTGATGATGCCGTTTGGTCCGGGTATCTTGAGTTTGTTGTAGACGAAGCATGGCTTGGCCATGAACGTGTGGAATATGTCGCGGCCGAATATGACGTGGTACACGCTCTTGAAGGGGACCACCTCGAAGGTCACGCGCTCTTGACGGTAATTATTAACATCGCCAAAGGCAACCTGAAGTGTAATGCACCCAAGGGACCGAGCCTCCCGACCAGGAACTACGCCGTGGAAGATGGTGTTGGTCCGCCTTAGGTTTGCCTTTGTCAAGTTCATCTTCTGCAGTGTATCCAGGTACATGATGTTGATGCTGCTTCCACTATCCACCATACACTTGGTGAACTCCACGCCGTCAATCAAGGGGTTGATGACCATGGCGTATTGGTTCTCCGTGGGTATAAGGTCTGGGTGGTCCGTCCTGTCCCAAGTTATTGGAACCTCCGACCAGCGCAGGTACTGGGGAACTGGGGGGAGAGTAGCCATCAGGATCCTCAGAGAGGTCTTCTGTTGTCGGACAGTGGGGGTGCCAAGGAAAGTGTGGTATACTGGGGCCTTCTTTGCGAAGGGGTTCTTGCCCTTGTCGTCGCTCTTGGCGGCGTGCTTGGGGTCAACGTCCTCGTCCATGTCACTTGAATCCTTGGACTCCTCCTCCTTCTTCTACCCCTTGCCCTTGCCTCGCGGTCTGTTCTTCCGACTTCGCTTGTAGCCGGACTCCGGGTCTTCCTTGAGGTCGTTGACGAACTTGCAGTGTCGATTGCTATGGATGGCCTTGCCGTTAGCGTCAAGGTGTATGAGGCACGGCATATCGCGATACTCTTCGTAGGTTTGGGGAACACGGAGCGGCGCCGAGGTGGTTTCACTTCCTCGTTGCTGCCCACGACTAGCTCCCCTTCCTCGGCCACGTTGTCCGCCTTCTCCTCGTCCTACAAAAGTCATAGCGACCATGTCGGTAGATTGCTTTTCTTCTGGAGCGGTCTTCCGCTTTGTACTGTTGTTCCTCCGATCTTTAGTTGGAACGGCCGTTGCTGGCAAGGAGCCACGAGCATCGTCGTCGGCAGCTGCGAACTCACTAGCCAACTGAATCATCTGGTTCAAGTCAAGCTGATGGTTGTCCTGCAAGCGCTTCAGCTTATGTCGGAGCAACGTGCCTCTTTCCAACCCATCGATGAAGGCGGCCATGGCGGTTTGAGCGTGCACTCCTGCGCAGGAATTCTTCATATCCAGCCAGCGGGAGAGGTAGGCGCGAGATGTCTGGTCTTTCTCTTGCACGCACCGCTGTAGATCGCCCACAATGCAGGGACGCTTGTATGTACCCTCAAAGTTCTTGGTGAATGCTTCTTTCATGTCTAGCCAGTTGTAGATAGATTTCTCCGGCAAGTCGTCGATGCATTGACGGGTCGTGCCTGCCAACATTAACTGGAGGTACTTGACGGCGACGTTGGGGTTGCCTCCGGCAATCTCCATCGCGTTGCCGTAGTCCTGCAACCATGTGGCTGGCTTGGCAGTGCCGTCATAGGGCTTGATGGTCTTGTCAATCCGGAAACCTTTGGGGTAAGTTGCAGACCGTATTGCAGGTCCAAAGCAACGTGGTCCCAGGTATGGTCCTTCTCGGTCCTCGTGGATCTTATTGATCCGCGAACATGCATCGTACGGCTCCAGGTTCTTCTTCTTTTTGTCAATAGGGGATGGGCTGCGTGAACGACGCGGGCCCCCTCCGCCATGGTGACTGCTTGGTGGTGACGGAGGCGGAGGTGGCGGTGGCTTAGCCTTCTTGCTGTTACCCTCCTGCGACGCCTCACGCCTGTCACAGTTGCTTGTCGGACGCGGAGGGTCATGGCGTGACCTGCTCTTGTGTCCTTGGTTGCGCTCTCTGTCGTGACGGGTCTGCTCCGTGTTGTCGCAGATGACGATGCCGCACTGCTTTGGTGGGGGCATATCCGTACGATGGTGAGCCTTGTAATCTTCGTGACGTCGGGGAGATCGGGGCGGTGGCGAAGGGCGACGAGGTCGGGCCTTTTCTCCGTGGTCGGAGGATATGGGGATGGCGTCCTTCCTATTGCGCGCATCCCTCCGTCTTTGTTCTGATGAACCCGTCTGGGACTCGACATCAAGAGGAGATCTGTCCCTTGGCGGCTTGTACTGGCTAGATTGGCAGAGCGCTGGGTTAGACTCAAGTCTCTGAGAGGTGGCCTTTTCCTGCTGCTTCACCGCCTTGGCCACTAGGTCATAGACCTGTTCCACTACCTCAGGCGATCTATCCTGCTTCAGAAGGGTCTTGGCGACGGTGAGGTTAAGGAGTGGGGTGGGAATCACCTGCTTGCCTTCACTGTCAATGTATGGCTTGGCCTGTGCCGGCTTCGAGGGAGCCCATCCTAGGTTGCGCCGTACACCAGGATCGTTGATGACGCAGGCCTGAGCTTTCTTAGCCTTCTGCTGCTGTAGCAGAGTCTTGTACTCAGCCTCCATTGCTCTAGCTTTTTCTATGGACTTCTGCGCGTTGACTAGATCTCGATCTAGTTTAGCGCCTTGCTCCGCGATGGCTTGCGCTTCCTCTAGCAGCTACTGGCGCTTCTCGTCAAGTCGGGTCACGTTCCGGATATGAGCAACGGTTAGTGGCTCGACGAGGAGATTGCCATACATCACTCTATCAGCTGGAGTAACTTGGGTTGCTGCAGACGTAGATGCTGGAGGTGGCAAGTTTGCGGTGTTGTTGTTGCTCGGGCCGGTGCCGGGTTCCTGCGGCTGCTGCACTGGGTTAGGCGGAGGAGGCATGACCTTTGCGCGATCATCGTCAGCAGCAATAAGTGGCCCCTTCCCCTTTTCCAGCGCCGTAGGCGGAGCTCGTCCGGGTTGATCTTCATCCATCGTCGTCCCAATGGTGACGAACACCCCTCGGGACGTGACGGCATTGTTGGCTTGCTCGTCGCGCGAGTACTCCTCCTCCATCTCCTGCATAGCGGAGTCTAGCTCTTCTGGACTGAAGTCTATCTCCTCTGAATCTGCACTGAAATCAGCATAAAGCGCGTCAATGACAGAGTCGGAGGGTGCCAGGACTTCCTCGATGACGGGCGGTGGAGGTGCAACGGGCTCGACGATGACTGGAGGTGGTGGTGCTGCTGCGACGATGGCGGCGGGAGGCGGTGGCGGCGGCTGCTGAATCGGAGGTTCTCCGTCTCTGAGCGCAAGCTCCATATGGGCTGCCGCGTAGCTGTTGACGGTGCTCACCATCTCTTCGAGGGTAAGGCGTCATGTTGCCTGTTGCCGTCTTAAAGAATGTCGGAGAAGCGTGCCGCGATACAGTCCTTCCACGAAGTGATACAAAGCGTTATCATCGGGGTAGTGGGATAGATTGGCTCGTATACGGAGCCACCTGGCCAGGTAATCGCGGGGGTTTTCGCCCTCTCTTTGAACGCAGCACGCCAGATCGAAGATGGTTACCACGCCGACGAACTTGGATCTCTGCTGTCCAGATGCACGGATGAAGCCGGCAGATTTGCAGTGATCTTCCACCTTTATATCCTGCACAGGGGCGGTTTGGGTGGGCCTTGAATTTTTCCGATCTTTGCCGGCAAACTCCGAAGAGAGATCCGACATCGATCCTTCCGTGAACATGTCCTGCACGTAGGTGGTCCGTGCGGGCCTTGAATTTTTCCGATCTTTGCCGGCAAACTCCGAAGAGAGATCCGACATCGATCCTTCCGCGAACGTGTCCTGCCCATAGGCAGTCCGTGCGGGCCTTGATGCTCCTCCGACTCCCAGGGAACTAGTGCCCGAGTCGGTTTCGCCGATGAAGAGGTGGATGTCTCCGATAGGGACGATCGAACACCACGTAGGGTTCGTCTTCGCCGGGATCCAGAACTCGTCAGGAGGTACGATCGGAACATTGCCGGAGAAGAGAACACGGCCGATGGCTACGGTTTCGCCGATTCCTGCGAAGACCTTGGTCCTCGCCCGCTGAAGAGCTTGAAGCGCCTCTTGCCCCACGGTGGGCGCCAACTGTCGTGGTATTGCCGACGAGTATGCCATGGAGGGGTCCTCACAGTGCGTCTTTAGAGACGTGGGTTAAGGCGGACGGTTGACGGGTACGAGGTAACACAGCTTACCCAGGTTCAGATCCCACAACGGTGGCATAATCCTACTCCTGCTATAAATCACTATAAGGGCAATACGCCGAGTGACAGAGATAGGTTCGCTGTGCGAGGTTGTGTGTATCGATCTATGATCGTATGAGATTGTCTGAAGTTGTGCCCTAAATGCTCCCATATTCCCAACTTATATAGTCGCCAGGTCCTAGGGTTACAGGGAAAAGTCCTAGCCGGACAGGTCATAGAGTCCTACACCGTCTATTACTAGTCTTGTGTATCTTGCACTCCAAGGCTCCGGATACGCTGGTAACTCCACTGTAGCCTTCCTTTATCCGGCATGGGCCTCCCTTCTGGATCCACCTAACTGGGCCGCCCAGCAGGCCATAGGCCATTCTACCGACTATGGGCCACCCGGGTTAGCCGGATAAGAGACATGCTATAAGGATACCCATATAGCATATCCCCAACACCATACAGGTTGGGCTCTTCATAGAAGACCTCCTCTTGACTCTCAGATGCATACATTGGAGTATCTTCGGGATTCTCAGAGTCTAAGCAAGGATTCAAAGGAAAGGATGAGTAACAGCGTTACCCAGAAAATTCATTATATGCAAGGTAGGAAGTTTGATGCTCTATCTACCACCTCAGACTATCAGCCTTTGGCACTATGCAATTTTCATAAATCTTTCTTTAAAGGTTGATTTTATTATAAAAATCTATGACCATCAGCCTTCACAGGTTGACCAGAACTTTCATGGAGTTCCTTTCCTACCGCGTTCGTATATCCTTCCCGGAACAGGGAGTAACAAGTTACAATTCTTACACTCTGCAGATGTTACTTTTCCCATGAGAGATCAACTCCTTGTTGCACAACCGGGCGTACTTACCCGTCCACAATTCCATGATGTGGGGCCCAGTAGTTGGTCCAAGCCAATCACTTCCCTCTCCGCAACCTCATATGTCTGCACGATCCTTCGGGGCTAGCTCACCTTCGTTAAGCCCCCTTTCGGGCAGGCTAAAACCCTGATGAGTTCCCGAAGACTCTATGACCTAGTGATGCCCGGAATAGTACCATTTACATGGACTATATCCCTAAACACCATTCATAGATAATCTAGACACCAAAAGTATGGGGCGTAAGGGTGTCCACCCATATGTTGGATCCGCACAAGGAATCACAACATCACGTTAAGGTCGTCTTGCCTCCATACAAGAGGAAAAGGATACAGCTGACTTTTCCGTCCCATTCCAAATCTCATGGTTAACGCGTAATATACGGCGCTAGAATCACTGACGTCATGGGTTATTAATCCCTAATTGTTCATCATTATTACAATTAGAACCCTAAGTTCTATTGCTTCAACATATCATCACTTAGGATGATATCTAAGATTTAGTATCTTAAGAAAATAATGTTTTCTTTTTTCTATTATATAGATGATAACACACAATTTGCAAATACTTTGATAAAGACTCTTCAAAGGACATGAGAAAGTGATGAGCTTGCCTTGTGATTGCAAGGTAGTGAAGTCTGATGCTTGCACTGGACCTTGATCTTCTATGTCTACAAAAACATCATTATTGTCCGGTAAGGACAATATTTAAAGAAGCAAAATGATTATGCAAAAGTAATGTAATGCATTATTTAACTTTATATGTATTCTCCCCCATTATTTAAATTATAGAAAAATCCCTTTTTAATAATTAGGGATTTATAAATATTAATTTTTAATATTTATAGAATATTGTATTTGTTTATTTTATTTCCTTTATTTGAATTTTTATTGATTTAATAATTCCCTTAAGAATTATCATTTAAATATAAAAAAATTGTTATTAAATATTTTTTTAGTATTTTTATAAGATACTACAATATTAATATATAATGAAACTGATTTTTATTTATTTTTATCATCTTTCAATAATTTTGTAAAAGTCCATAAGGAATTTATATATTACAAAATTCTTAATAAAATTTATATGTCTAAAATTTTATTTCATAATTTATTTGAATAGTTTGGATTATTGTGAATCCATATATATTTTATTTATAATTTTTGGATTTTTATTTTATTTTCTAGAATTTGTTTAAGTTTTGGGGCATTTTAGTCTTTTTCCATTTATTAAAACAAGCTCTAAATGATTTGGGCGGACTATTTGGGTTTATTGGGCCCTTGTGGCCCAGCAGGGAAAAGTCAAGACAACACCCCGAAGGTTTCTTGGTCCAACCCAGCCCATCACTCTCTGCCTCTCTCTCGAGCTCACCTCTCTCCTTCTCCTTCCCCGACCCTGTGGTCAGCGGTGTCACCGCAGACGATTCACGCCATCGTGGACCTCCTTGGCCGCTGTCGTGGTGAAGGATGAGGTTGTCGGCCCAGCTCTTCCCTCCTATCTAGTTCGATTTGGAGCAGGAGCTCTCCTGCGGCCAGATCGATGTCATTCCGAACCCTAGGGTTTGGGGTTAGCATTGGTGCTGACGACGTCACTGCTGTCGTGTGCCGTGGTGATGCTCCTCGCCCCTAGGCGTGGCTATGGTCGCCATCGTGGCGTTATATGGGTTGTAGCGCCCCCTTGGGGGTGCTCCCCATGCCGCCATGTTTGTCGGCCTCCTCTGCTTCCTCTTCTAATCTACAGCGAGGACCTTTGGTAAGTGGTTCCTCTCCCTCTCATGTTCTCTGTGCTAGGCCATCCCATGCTAGATGTTGGTAGTGGCCATTCCTGGTTACTGTCCTATCCTGATTAAGATGGTTGATTCTGCTTAGGGTTCATACCCCTTTGTGGATGTAACATCCTAGCATTAGAGCCTAGAAATAAGCTGAACCCAGATGTGTGCATTGCATTCATGCATAGAAAATTTTAATAATTTTCGCGCTTTTGAACAAAACTTGTCGAAGTGATTGAAGCTTCTCTTAACTTGATGGAATTGAAGTAGATCATCAAGTTGACTGCGATAAGTTTCAATACGACCTTTGCTAAAACCTTATTTTGGGTAAGGGAGATTTGATCTAAGGGTAGATCAAATGTAATAAAAGTTAAACCCTAATACATTATGATTTATATTTGATCCTTAGGTGATCATATCATAGTATTCATTATAATCACTCATGAGTACCAAGTTAAGGATATAATACAAATAATAAGAATGTAACAACTATATCTTAATCTCATATGCTTATACCATGAGTATCATGGTAATACCTAACCCTACTTATTAAGTAAGATTGAGTAGGAAAGAAACTAAGTTTAGATCATTCACCATATATCTTTCTTTCCATATCAATCCTTATCATCTCTATTGAGTTATATTCCAATATCTGTTGTTCATCAATGTTGAGAAATCAACTATTGATTCACCAATTATCAATCTATCAACTCTTGACCATAACATAGCTTACATTTAAGTGTCTATAAAGAAACAACTAAGAAGAGGTAAATAGTAATGCTAGTTTTAGATATCATCTATATGATGGGAATGATTGAAGAGAATCAAATCAATAGGATAATTGATGGAGTTAAATCATTCCTAAATAAATAGAAGAATTATTTATATTATCTAATTATATGGTAGTAAAGAAGATTACAAGGATGAATCCTGAAGATAGTTACCAGTAGTAATTATATTGGATCAAGTTGGCATAGTCCATGAATAACAGCCTTAATCCAATTAAAGATACTAAGAAGATAATTCCAATACAATTGTAAGGTTGTATTGATAAAGCCTTGCTTAGCCAACTAAAAATCTAAGCTATAAATGATTAAAGGATTATAATGATCATGCCTTGCTCACCAGGGTTGTATACTTACATCTTGTTTAAGTGACATTGGTGGGTAGAACATAATTGAAAACCTAGTATAGATAAGTGATCCTAGAGTAGTTATTACAGGTCACATTAATATAATGTGAGGTTGGAGTATGAGTTATTAGAGTAAATGTAAGACAGTATGATTCAATTAAAGCTAGTATAGCATAGAGTTATGGAAGTAGTGTTATTCATCTTAAAGGATAGTAAGCTTTAGAGAAAGGTAGTTGGATGTATACATCTAATGGAGAAATATTAGTGATGGATGATTAAGAAAGATTATGAGTGGAGTTTGAAAGAACTACTTGTTGGATTGAAGATGATCAACAGTAGAGTAGTGGTATAACCAAGCAAGGATATGAGAAAACTATGAAATGCTTTAGTATCAAACTCATTGGATTCATCCATGAGTTTAGAAGAATAATAGATGAATAAGAATATTGTTGTGAAGTAAAGCTCATCATGTTAACCATGATGATGGATAGGAAGAAGTAGTATATCTAGGAAAGGAATTACTTAATCAGAAGTCCATACTTATGAATTAGGGAGGATAATAATTCTTAGTAAAACCCTAAACCCTAAATATATGATCAAGCTTAACATCCAGCTCATATGTTGGATAAACCATTTTATCTCCACAATATTTTACAGGAATAGTTATTTAGCAAATCACTGAAGCATATCTCTATAAATTCCAATTACCATATTTATATGTGCTTAGGAGTATTCTTATCAATTCTTTTCCATAAGACATTTTAATTAATAACTTTCTATTTTAAAAAGGTGATATCATTAAAGATCAC
Organism: Avena sativa; assembly: GCA_916181665.1. Classification (NCBI taxonomy): domain Eukaryota; kingdom Viridiplantae; phylum Streptophyta; class Magnoliopsida; order Poales; family Poaceae; genus Avena; species Avena sativa. The sequence continues at coordinate 326,158,100 of OV702282.1, forward strand.
CAAGAGAAGACAATATGCTTAGCTATTAAATCTTTACTTACATCAACAAAAGAAAGTAAGAAAATTAAGAACCCTAAACCCTTGGGTAAACATTTACAATTCAAACCCTACACTTTTATGTTTATCATAATAGAATATATACATTGCCATTTTCTAAATTAATGGAAGTAGTATTAACTATATTAATTTCTTTTGTATTTCACACATCAAATAATGATATAGGATCATTATATATAAAAATTTCTATTCAAACTATGAGCTATCTAGAGTTAAGTTTTATAAAAAAAATAAGGAAATATCAATTAATAAATCCATGGTTTAAAATGGAAAGAAAAGTAATAAGAAAAGCTTCTACAAAATATTAAAAGGGGTTCATATAAAGAAAATAAAAGAAATATAAAAACATTTATCATAAAGGTTCACAAAAGGAATCACAATAAATACAAATGGTTGCTGTAAGTATTCAGCAAATAAACTTTGTTAGAAAAGTTAAAAATATAGATTAAATACAAATCTAAAAAGTAAAACAGAAAAAAGAAAAATGCAAAAAACAAATAAAAAACATTTCCTAGTTGTGGTCCAACTTCCCTCTTCTTACCTGTCGCCCATGTGCAGCCCACAAAAGCCCAGCAGCCAGCCCAGCTCGTTCTCTTCTATGACTAACGGGTGGGACCAAGGAAGGATTGCGGGTTGAGAGAAAAGAAGTGCCAGGGGGTTTTCTGCAAGACAGCATGTCGTCGTCTTCCTCCAGCTGGAAGCAGCTCGATGGCGATGCCAAGGCCGTCCGCCGTCGTCCTTGCGCCAAGGTCCACGCCGCCATCACCAGGAGAGGATAAGGAGGCCACGGCGACGCCTCTGCTCATCCTCATCCCCATTTCCCCCTCTGCAGCTCTCTCTCTCTCTCTCTCAAATTTCTTCATCAGTGTCGAAACCCTAGCTCACCGGAGCCACACCTCCCCACACTCTTCCAAGTAGCCATGGAGAAGCCCCGTCCTCCGTAGATCCTCTGAGTGAAATCTTGCATCAAAGGGAGCACTGGAGAGGATGGATTTTGTCGTTCCTCTTTGCGGCAGTTCGTTGGAAATCTTGTCGGAGAGCTCGCCTCTGACCACGCCTGTCCTTGTCGACCTCTCTATCGTCATCAGGGTGAGTTCCTGAATCTTCCAATATCCCTAAATCGCCATCTCTCGTTGTAAAACACCATCACGCCTTATGACACCGTCGGCCACCGTCGGAGCCGAGGCTCCGATGACCATTTCCGAGCGGCCCCGCCACTTTAGGGTTCAGCGTGTTGCGCTAATTCGAACTAGGTTAGTTTCGTTTGCTGGGGCGCCGTGGATCGTCGCCGGTGACCACCCACTGACAGCGATGGTGGTGCTGACGCCATAGCGATGTCATGCCGACGCCACCCTAGACCCAGTTCACTGTTTGACCTTGTCTTTGTCTCACGTGGCAAGTGACATGGCCTGGGGCCCATCTGTCATTGTCTGAGAGTAGTAATCAGGCCGGTAGCAAATGCATTTAATTACTTAAGTGATGATGTGGCCACTAGCCCACCAGTCAGTGACTTTGGGTAGAGTTAGCCTCGGTACAGAAAATTATTTTCTGTTTAAGAAATAAATAAAATGTTATAAGCTCAATTATTAATATTCCAGAAATCAAATAAATGATTAAATCTTGTTAAATTAATAACTTTTGTCTTATAATTTAGAAAAAAATGTAATATATGAAAATGTTTAGAAAAATCAAATATATCCATTAAAACTATTATCATACATTGTTGAAATAGTTGTTTAAATAATTATGGTTTAATAAAGATTTTAAAAGTAATAAAACTTTGATAATTTATATTCTAATAATGGTAAATGTTAAAAATATGAATAAAATACCAAAAATCTTAGAAAAATAAGAACTATAATTTAAAACTATAATCATGCATTATTATTTCACTTAATTAAATATTTATTATTTATTAAGTATTTATAAAGTAATAAATATTGTCAAAATCATATCTTATTATTTATAAAATAAAAAATAAATGTAATATACCAAAAGGATCACAAAAATAATACCTGCATGATAAAAATATAATATTCCACTTTTGAGTTAAATAAAAAATTCAAATACTTTAATAACTCAAATTTAAACTTATTTACTTAATTGATAATTCATATAAGGGTAAATAAAAATTGTTAATATTTCTAAAAATTATTCAATTAAGTCTAATAAATAGTATTAGTCTTAAATATTCATATTATGAAGTCATAATAGTTCAAAACATTATAAATACAATTTTGATAAATTATCCTTCAACCAAATGAGTAATTATTTTCTAAAAACGTCCTAAACAATTATAAAACCCCAAGAATAATTGTAACTAAATCCAATCTTTTCCATATACTTCAGCCATCAGTTTACAAAACTATCACAACACTATGGTGAATCCATAAGTAGTTAAGTAATATTATTTCCTTGTTTGCAAAATATAACCACTCATCCTTAAAAAGGTAAATGATACTATTCCATTATAAAATCAAGAAAACCGCTACAACAAGTAAAAATATAACGATTCTTAAGTAACCTTAAGGAAACATTACCAAGTACACAAGGTACAAATGTTATAAGCATTATACTTTCAAACTATCTATGTTTTAAAGTTAACTTTAGTCTACAAGAATCTAAATATAATACTATAAACATTGTTATATGTTTTATAGTTAACTTTGGTCTGATATAGTTAAGTCATAAAGCATCTCAAGCTCAAACTATTAAAGCAAGCACAAATAACATCGACCAGACTCAACTAACCACAAAGATTGTTTAGACCTTAGAAAAGAAATCTTTTCTTCAAATGTTATTCTTTTTGCCACTTCAAACAAGAACTCTTATATAAGAAATCTTGAGTAGCATTTCACATTTTGTGTGTGTCTAATTGTTTTATGATATTGTAATTATATGATTGTTTCACACACACTCACAGGCCTTAATAAGAAGCACAAGTATAAAACTTATCTAAAAGGGACAACACATTCTAAAGTAACCATTTCCGGAATCCAAACCCAAGAACAACGTTATCCCCGGTATTTGAGTTTATAAAGTGCATCACATTACGTATGCATAAGAGCATATTGCTTCTTTAAACATTAGTCCATACCAGACCAATGATGATGATTTCAGATTTTGGATCTTATACTGTCTTGAAGACCGTGAGTGCATAATCTTGCAATCACAAAAGGCAATTTCACACTTGCTCATGTCCTTTGTTTATTTTTTGTAAAGTATTTTACAAATCCAATGTGGACATCACGTGCATTTGAAAAAGGTCTGAAAACACTATTTTCATAATAATGTGATTATATGTATTACCATAAGGTAATAACTTACTATGAAAGTTCCGGTGGTAAAGGAACATATTATCTAGGACTTAACAACCAATGTCGCCAGTGATTCTTGCGCCGTATATTACGCGCTAAACCATGAGATTTGGAATGGAAAGGAGAAGTCAGCCGTATCTTCTTCCTCTCGCATGTAGCCGGATGTGCAGGTCGTGGCTGTTACCCTCATAGCGTGCATATTAATTGGTAATTCGTAGAGGATATGCAGCATATGGGTGGGAACCCTCAATGTCCCACGATAGTTCTGGCATCTAACGGTTTGTACAAACCATTTCCGTAATCCAATATGTGGGCATGGTGTACACCAAGGAGGCATGCGAGGTCGCGAAGGGGGCAGTGATTGGCTTGGATCATCTTCTGGGCCCCACATCATGGAATTGTGGATGGGAATAAGCCCCTGTTGTTCAACAAAGAGTTGATCTCTAATGGGTAAAGTGACGCACATCTGTAGAGTGTAAGAATTGTAACTTGTTACTCCTTGTTTCGGGAAGGAGCTATGAACGCGGCGGGAAAGGAACTCCATGAAAGTTCTGGTAAACCCGTCAAGGCTGACGGACATAGCTTTTCATAATAAAAGCAACCTTTGAAGAAATGTTTACGAAAAATTGCATTGCCTACGACCTACGGTCCGTGGTTGTAGTTATAGTGCATCAAACACTCCTTTTCTAGTGAACTTGCTGAGTACGCTCGTACTCAAAGTATCTTCTTAACCCTTGCTAGATTATGAAGCCATTAAGATGATGTCTACACCAAGTTATGCTCCAGGAATCATCATCCAAAGCTAAAGCTCTTCAACAAAGATAAGGAAGTCAACAAATACCTCAACTCAAGTGAAGACGAAGTTACTGATTAAATAGGAATATACTCTCTAACCAAAGAACCTATTTCTGTAGTGCATTGCAATAACAGCAATGTCAACCCTTTAGTTAAGATACCATTCTTAGTAGCATATTAGTTCTTGCGTTGTTTATCTTTGATTCTTCTTTGTAAGAAGTTCTTTCTCTCTCTTACCCTAGAGTGTTCTCTGGATCTTATGTAAAGAATGAGTTGTAACCTTTAGCCATGTATTGGACCCGTTGTGTTTCTGTTGTGCCATTCTGAGGGATGTAATACTAGTGAACGGTGTTTCATTGGTGTTATGTCAACGACTATAGTATACTACATCATGCAGTGGAATGCTGGGTCACCGTAGTGGATTAGGTATCAGATGTGTTGGATCAAGTTTTGATGGTCCCTAAGCATGCTAAGTGATTGTTAGCTGTGGCTTGCTATTTATGATTAGCTGTGGTGATGCTAGTGGTTTACCAGATGATTCTATGGATTAATTTTTATATGATTCAGATGTTAAAGTTGCTCTAGAAGCAATACATGGGAAATCTAGTGGTTTTAATAGCTCACCACTATCATTACTTGGTTAATGACAGTGAGTGTTGTGTGATGAAGTCACTGTGTTAGTACTGTTGGCTTAAGAATCCTTCTATAGCTTGAGATCAAATGATCTCTTACAGTGATGATATATATATATATGAATATTCCTGGTTATGATTCCTGTGATTAAGAACAGTAAAATGATTTATAGTTGGTTGGTTGTATCTGTGAAGATTGGATGCTTAACCTGCTTAGTTTAGAACTGTTCTTGTGACACCATCCTTGTATGGCACACAAGATTAGATTTCTATTACTAGGTTTGGTCTTGTTCAAGCTTAAAATTGGCTTGGCATTATAGATAAGTGGAATTCTATTTCCTTGCATCCCTAGAACCCATGATGTTGGTCTAAGGTTTAGGGATTGAGCCTTTGTCTTGTTGTTTCTCATGGATTGGTTCTGGTAGTGATACCAGCTACTGTTTCTTGAATCAAAGTTGGGAAAAATTGATTGTAGGCTTGATAACTGATATAGATCCATAAGATTAAATTCTAAGGTGCTACTCCTATTGAAGAGATGTGCCTAGAGGTTTAGTTCTTGGCTAATTTCATTCTTGAATTGAAATATAGCTTTATAGCTTAGATCAATGATGTTCTCCTGAGATCTAAGTTGGATCTTTATAGTTTCCTGGTTGCTTTTAGTGTTTAAAACTTCAGTGATGGATTCACCCTACTTGGGTGTTTTCTGAGAATTTGAGTAGGAGACAAATTATGAATACTTGTCTAATCTTATACAGATAGATCATGTGATGGTCTATTTTACTCACCACTGTCATTTGATGTTGGGGTTGCTAGTGGTTGATCTTGTGCTAACTTGATCTGATGCTCTCCTGGTATTTCCAGCTCTTGGCTTGTCCTTGATCTAGCCCTTCACCTCCTGGTCCTGATGGCTTGATCTTGGTCTTGCTATCCACCTGATCCACCCCCTCCTTATGTCACCATTTGGTGATGTGATCTAAGGTTTTGATTGGTGTGATCTAGCTAAGCTTTGGCTTGGTTTAGCTGTTGGCTGATGTTCTTGATGTGTATGAACAAGAAACTGGTGTGGGATTTGCTTCCCACGGCTGTGTTGAGCAGTTTTGTGTGATTGGGCTGTTGTTGTGGTGCTGACAGCACACACCATGCAGTTTAGTGTGTGTGCTGCATGTGTGCCTGCTGCACAACTTGTGGATATGTTCTGAATTTGAGAGTTTCTTTGATCAAGTTACCTTTTACTTGGCTGGTGAAATTTTCCCCTCCTTGCTGTTTATTTGACTTATGGATTAAAATTATGAAAGATATATTCTTTCATATTGGTGAAACTTTCCCCTTTAAAAGATTACTCAATGATGAAATCTTGAAAAGTGCACAAATTGTAAATTCTGAGAGTAATATAATTTTAACCTTAACTTTCTTTCTTTTTTGTTTGTGTTTAATTTTGCAGGTACCAGACTTGAAGATCAAGTCTTTAGTTTAGGTTTTATTTACTTTGTAGAATAGTCACTTGTAATATCTCTCTGATTCAATTGTAATCTTTAATTTATTCTTTTGTACTTTTTATTTTTATTATTTTGTAAAGATTATACCATTATTCAATAAAGAAATATTATTTTTTCTATTCAATTACTATTGTACAACTTTTTGCTCATTTACATAAGTTACCTTGGTGTAACTTATTTATGGAATAAATAAATATTCATTTGATTGATTATGTTATTATTTAAAGTTTGAGTACTAATTATCTTCTCTTGATTAAAGTATAATGCTCAAATATAACTTTGAAATCTTTTAAACTATAAATTCAACACTTGGGTTTAAATTCAAATTTCATTTCCCAAAACACATAAATCCACAAAGATCGTATCAAAGTCTATAACAATCATCCTTCAAGACTATACCTAATCTCAAAGTATGAAAGAAACCTTGATCACTTTAGGTTTTTATTTGGCAAAAAATTTACCCACATTTTCACAAATGAATGCATGCAACATCATAAATTCCTAAATCTACCCATCGTTGGTTCCTAAATGCTGGGATGTTACAGACTTCCCCCCTTAAATTAAACTTCATCCCGAAGTTAGTTGAGATGTACCTGAATAGTTCTGGATAGGCTTTTCTTAAATCCTCTTCTTTCTCCCAAGTGGCCTCTCTCTCAGGGTGATGCTCCCACTGTACTTTGCAGTACCCTATTGCCCTATTCCTCAACCTTTTCCAGTTTTCTTCCAAAATTTTACAGGGCTTTTCAACATAAGTCAAGTCTGCTTGTAGTTCTATCTCCTGATGTGAGATTGCATCATCTGAAACTTTCAAACATTTAATAAGTTGTGACACATGGAAAACATTATGCACTTGAGCCAATCTTAATGGTAAGTCTAAAGTATAAGCTATAGTTCTGTTCTGACTCAATATCTTGAATGGTCCGATGTATCTTGGACTCAATTTTCCATTAACTCCGAACCTTTTCACCCCTTTCATTGGACTTACTTTCAAATATACCATGTCTCCCACTTCTGGATGCCAAGATCTTCGAATTTGATCAGCATAACTTTTCTGCCTACTCTGAGCTATTTTCAGTCTATCCTTGATCTTATCAATGATATATTGGTTTTCCTTGATATAGTCTGGCGCAAATTCCTTGCTGCTTCCAGGCTCATACCAACATATTGGTGATCTACACTTTATTCCATACAGAACCTGATATGGAGCTGCCTTCAGACTACTCCGATAGCTATTATTGTAGGAAAATTCTACCAATGGTAGATGATCTTCCCATGTACCTCCAAAATCTAATGCACAAGCTCTTAACATGTCTTCTAGTATCTGATTTGTTCTTTCTGTTTGACCCCCTGTCTCTGGATGATAAGCTGTGCTAAAATCTAACTTTGAACCAAGTGCTTCATGCAATTGCTTCCAAAATGCTGAAGTAAACACTGATCCCCTATCAGTTACGATCTTTTTGGGCACTCCATGCTTACTTACTATCTCTTTGATGTAGACTTCTACTAACTTCTCGGCATTATCTTTCTGATTTACCGGAATAAAATGTGCACTTTTAGTGAGTATGTCCACGATTACCCATATCATATCCTTCCGCTTAGGTGTCATGGGCAATCCTATGATGAAGTCCATACCTATTTCCTCTCACTTCCATTCGGGAATTTCCAAAGGTTGTAATGGTCCTGTTGGACTTTGATGTTCAGCCTTCGCCCTTTGTCAAGTATGGCATTCTGATACATATTTAGCAATGTCCCTTTTCATGTTATTCCACCAGAATAGTTCTTTTAAGTCCATATACATCTTAGTACTTCCTGGATGTATAGAATATGGTGTTTCATGTGCTTCTCTGAGTATGACATCACGAATCTCAGTCACATCTGGAACACAAATATGGTCTTAAAACCATAAAGACTCATAATCCCCAAGGTGAAAAACTGATTTTTGCCCTTGAGATATCCTCCGAATTTCCTCATCAATGAAAGGATCTTCTGCTTGATGTCTAATAATTTCGTGCTTAAGACCACTGTCCTGCTCTGCAACTACCTGCATAGTAGCTAATCCTCCAAGAACCTCTGTTTTAATGAATTGAAGCTCTAATCTTTCCAAGTCCATTTGTAACTCTTTTGGTAGCTCCCGATTGCTAGGATGAATGTCTGCACTCTTTCTGCTTAAAGCATCAGCTACAACATTTGCCTTTCCTGGAGTATAGTTGATTGTTAAATCATAATATTTGATTAGTTCCAACCAACGCTTCTGCCTCATATTTAACTCCTTTTGGGTGAAGAAATATTTAAGACTTCTATGGTCAGTGTATAACTCACATCTAGCTCCATAAAGAAAATGCCTCCATCCTTTCAGCGCAAAGACTACTACTAATCATGAGTTGGATAGTTAACTTCATGTGGTTTTAGTTGTCTTAAACCATAAGCAATCACTTTCCAATCTTGCATTAACACACAACCCAGACCTTCTTTAGATGCATCACAGTATACTGTGAAGTCCTTCCCTGTTTCAGGAACTGCTAAGATTGGAGCTGTGGTTAACCTAGTCTTCAACTCCTGAAAACTTGCTTCACATTTCTCATCCCAATTGAATGGTGTATTCTTTCTTAACAATTTGGTCATTGGTCCATCTATTTTGGAGAAACCTTCAATGAATCTCCGATAATAACCAGCCATCCCTAAGAAACCTTGAATTTGCTTCACATTGGTGGGTGCAGTCCACTCTAGTACTGACTGAACTTTAGATGGATTTACAGCAATTCCATCTTTACTGATCACATGGCCGAGGAATTATACCTCATCTAGCCAAAATTCACACTTACTGAATTTAGCATAAATTTTATGTTCCCTTAGAGTCTGCAATGCTATTCTCAAATGATCAGCATGCTCTTCCTTATCCTTGGAATATATCAGAATATCATCAATAAAGACTATGAAGAACTTATCCAAATATGGAATGAAGATTTTGTTCCTCAGATTCATGAATATTGCTGGTGCATTGGTCAAACCAAATGGTACTACCAGATACTCATGGTGTCCATATCTTGAGACAAATGCTGTCTTGGGAACATCCTCAGGCTTGATTTTTATTTGATGGTATCCAGATCTTAGGTCGATCTTTGAAAATACTCCGGCTCCTTTCACTTGATGAAACAAATCTTGAATTCTTGGTAAAGGATACTTATTTTTGATAGTAATGTTGTCCAGATTTCTATAATCTCCACACATCCTTCTACCACCATCCCTCTTATCCACAAAGATTACTGGTGTTCCCCATGGGGATACACTTTCCTGAATAAACCCTTTTCTCGCTAACTCATCAATTTGCTCTTTGAGTTCTTTTAATTCTTTTGTTCCCATCTTATATGGTGCTTGAGCTATTGGTGTTGTACTAGGAATTAGATCAATAGTGAATTCTATCTCCCGATCTGGTGGCATTCCCGGTAGCTCTGCTAGAAAAACATCTTGAAATTCATTTACTATAGGAATATCTTCCAATTTGACCTCTTTCATCGAGTTCAACTCCAGATCCACCATGATATAACTGTGCTTATCTGCTTGGTAAACTATCCTTGCTCCACTTGGAGTTTTGACTAAGACGGTTTTCTCCTCACAATTTATCTGAACTCCATGTTCCATCATCCAGTCCATCCCCAGCACTACTGCAATTCCCTTCAAAGGAATCACATAAATGTCTACAAAGTATGTACAACCATAGATCGAGATAACCTGATCTTGTTTAATGTGGCGTACAATCACATTCCCCCCTGCCGTAACTACGGTCATAGGACTTTCTAACATTACCCTTCTAATCCCGAACTTATCACTGAATTCTTCAGAAATGAATGAAGTAGTTGCACCAGTATCAAATAGAACTTTGCCGGGATTGGTAAGGATATTGAGCGTACCTATCACTGCATGCTCCGAATTATCCACCTCCTCGAGGATTGCACAGTTCGGCTTCCCGGTAGGTCTATTCCTCTTGCCATTGTTATTCTTGCCATTATTTCCTCCCTTATTGGGATGTCCATTTCCTCCATTGGCTTGCCTTCCATCACGAACCGGACAACCTCCTTGTGGTTTGCTTGGACAATTGGGCTTGATGTGACCTCTCTGACCACAAGCATGGCATACAATTACTGGTTTCGTGCAATCCCTGCTCATATTCCCTAGAAGTTTGCAATTGTGGCATATAATATTCTTTACATTTGGATTTGCACTCCGATTGGGATTGTTGTTGTTATAGGGCCTATTCCTTGGTTTGAATTCCAGATTGGGCTTAGGCTTACTTGCTTGTATCCTCTTGGTTTCCTTCTTAGCTCTCTTCCTTCTATCCTCTTGGACATTCTTGTAGTCATCTTCGAAGGTAATAGCTGCATCTAGCAATTGCTGATAAGTTTTCTTATTAGCCAACCTCAACTGCATCCTCATAAATGGATTTAATCCACGCAGGAAACGCTTCTTCCTCTTTTCCTCCATATTAACTTCTTCTTCAGCATAACGAGATAGTTGACTAAACTCCCGGATATACTTCATAACACTAGTATATCCCTGCTGCAGCTCCTCAAATTCTCTCTGCTTCAAATCCATAACACTCTCCGGAACATGATATTCACGAAATCTCTGTTTAAACTCTTCCCAAGTGTACTCCCTTCCTGGTTGTTGCATGGACAACTGATTCTCCCACCAAGATGTGCAGGTCCAGTCAGAAGATGAGTTGCATACCTCAATTTCTCCTCCTCATTGCAACCTACAGTCTTCAGCTTTCTTTCTGTATCTGCTAGCCAATCTTCTGCATCCATTGGTTCAGGAGTTGATGCAAAAGGTAACGACCTTGCATTTTGGAAGTCAGATAGACTCACTCCTCCACCTTCAGGTGCCCTCTGATTTGCTCGTCCCAGCAACTCCTCCATGAACTTGTTCTGGGTCTCTTGCATCATTTACATGCACTGCATAAAGTTCTGTTCCATTAACGGCCTCATTGGTGGTGGTGGTAATGCTCCTTGATCTGCTGCATCGGCATCGGCCTTCTCCTTGGCCTCATGTTCCATCCGCTGCTGTTCAGCATCGGTTTCTACACCCGTATCCATGACCCTCTAGTCCTGCAACATAAAGCGAATACTCATAATTACATCATACACATGTGTTCTGAGCTCGACTTTATGCACAGAACTAGTCACACAATGAAGATCCAAAGAAAATCCAAATATGCATTTCACATATTATACATAATATCATAATTATACAAAGTCATTACAACATATACCTGATAGGTATAATCACAACACTACCTTATTTATCTAACTATCTTATTTTTTGGAGTACTATACACGGTACTTGACACCTCTAACTAGTTGCTTATTTCTAGTAGTAACTACGCTCATCATACATGCCTGATGTCCAACCGTGATGACGTGCCGTTCGTCGTACAACTTGTGGAACAAATGGCCTTCCAGAAGGAACATACTCAGTATCTGAAGTGTCAGGACTTGAGTCATTACTCAACCTGAGCGCATTGACTCCCTCCAGCTCAGCTGAAAAGTCTTCAGAAACATATTCAACATTATCTCCCGCCTGCATCTCCTGAGCTTCATTCCATGAGTTGTCAACAGGATACGCAGATCCTACGGATCCCTCGGTGCTCCTTTGGGCAAGATAGTTAAACACCGGATAATGTATATTCCCTGCGTTTTGAGAAGATGTTGATGATTCAAACACTCACTCCTCAGGATCTTCTTATTCATCCTGATTATCTATCGACATGGCATTTCTACTACTATTACTAAGATTAATTCTTGCACCCATCCAGCTAGATTGTCCAACATTTCTGTCAGAACCATCTGTGGACATTTGGTGTTCATGAGATCCTTCATATGATCCCCTTCTCCAACCATCAGAATTCTCAATAGAAAGTTTTGAATCAGAACCATCCTCTGAACCCTGTGGTACTGCATACCTCATATCCATAGTAGGATCATGTATAGGTTTGGGACTTTGTGAATAAGGATATGGTACAAAAGATTCAGGATCTATAGGTATATCCTTAAATGTAGGTGTTGCACTACTACTTGCTTCCTTCTCTAACTGGAATGCTAACTGCTTCCTCCTTTCCGAATCAGTTAGATCCTCTAACATGTCATTTTTATCTTTAACAATCACTTGATGTGTCTTATAAAAATATGCAACGAGTGTTCGGTATCTATCCATAAACTTGGAAGCTAACTTAGGATGCTTCTTAAACAAAGTAAGATGATCCGGTACGGGCTCCGAGTCTATAGAATCATGGGATATCACAGAAAATGTGCTACCTTCTAACTCCTTGGATTTATGCTCCCGGATATTAGCTATCGCCTCCACAACGACAACATGATATGCTGCTAAGTGACTCCTACCTTCACCTATACGTAGATCGTGATATAATCCAAGCTCCTCTGGAAGTTGGATACTCACAAGATACTTGGATAACATCCGGCCATCATGGTAGGTTATAGTGTTTACTAGAATTCTAGTTGGACAACTAAAAATATTTAGAAGTTAACGAAGTTGGTCTGTGAATGATCCTTGATAATCATCAAGAGTCTCCTCTTTCCTTACCAAAGTCTTTTTGGAAACTTTGGTGACATAGCTCTGTATATCAGGAAAATAGTTTTTTATTAGTAACCAATAATATATTGCATCATAACAAAGAATTATCGCACTAAAACATATAACGGAATATTCTCATTTGAATACCCATTATATTTATTTTAGAGAATTCTTTATTGTTGCTACACTCTCCTACAGGTAATACCCTTACTAGATTTCCAACCTAAGTTCAAAGCAAATTGCTCTGATACCAACTGCGGTGACCCAGCATACCACTGCATGTGTAGTATACTATAGTCGTTGACATGACATCCACAGAACACCGTTTCGTAAATATCACATCCCTCAGAGGGGTACAACAGAAACATTGCGGGTCCATATTACAAACATACACACATTATTATTATTACAATATCGGAAGTTCAAGACTTCCAAAAGATTAAACTTACAAACCAAAATATAAGTGTTTTAGCGGAAGTTTCAAATTTAAAACTTAAACTCCAAATTAAGCTCAACAACTTATTGCTATATATATTGTTCGTGTTGCTCGGCTCAAGTGGAACTATGGTATTTATTCGGACTCTTGGAACTCTCCTCCGTAGACGATGTCGTAGTCCTCCCCTTCTATGGCTCCATACAAGTTGGGCTCTTCATAGAAGACCTCCTCTTGACTCTCATATGCATACATTGGAGTATCTTCGGGATTCTCGAAGTCTAAGCAAGGATTCAAAGGAAAGGATGAGTAACATCGTTACCCAGAAAATTCATTATATGCAAGGTAGGAAGTTTGATGCTCTATCTGAAGGGAATATGCCCGAGAGGCAATAATAAAGTGGTTATTATCGTATTCCTTATTTATGATAAATGTTTATTTTACATGCTATAATTGTATTAATACGGAAACGTTAATACATGTGTGTTTGATAAACAAAAAAGGAAGTTCCTAGTTATGCCTCTCTTATAAACTAGCTCGTTGATTAACATGATGATCAAAGTTTCCTGATCATGGACATTGGATGTTGTTAATAACGAGGTCACAACATTAGTGTAATGATGTGATGAACATTCATCCGAAGTATAGCATTACGATCAAAGTCATTGAGTTTATATTGCTATAACAACTTACGAAGTGATCCTAATCCTTAGACCATGAGATCATGTCAATCACTAACACCGGAAGAGTTTCTCGATGACATCAAACGTCACACCATAACTGGGTGATTATAAAGATGGCTTCAGAACTACTAAAGTGTTATGTTGAGACCCATGGATCGAGAGTGGAATTTTTTCATCCCGATGACGGATAGATATGCTCTGGGCCCTCTCGGTGATATCACATTGATTAGCTTGCAAGCAAGTGATTTGATCACTAGAATGTTATATCACGGGAACGAGAAAAGAGTGCATGTCGGTAACGAGATCAAACTAGGTATGGAGATACCGATGATTGAATCTCGGACATGTAATATATCGTGAAACAAAGGGATTAAGATACTAGCGTAAAAGGTTCACACGATCACAGAAGTCATCGTTGAATGTGTGGGAGTCAGTATGGATCTCCATGTCCCGCTACTGATTATTGATCGGAGAAGGGTCTCGATCATTTCCGCATTATTCGTGAACCGTAGGGTGACACACTTAAGGGATACCGACACCATTCGGAGCAAATGATATGTCAGAAAAAGAAAAGGAAAGCGCAGGAATTTATTTCACTAGACATCGGAACTGTTTTGGTTGAAATTGCTGAAACTGGTTCTGCATGTGAAATGGAATACTAGCAAGGGGTTTTATGTGAATGTTTGTTAATTAAAGTAATTAACAAAATTCTGAATAAATAAATAAAAGAGTTTTATTTAAATGAGAGCTTGCATTAATTTTGGTGGAAAATTAATGCATGTGAGTGGAATTGTGACTGGAGATGTTTTTATGTGAGTGGAGCTTCCACCACATGAATGAGGGAGAGGTGGGGGCACCCTCCATGGCCAGCGGCCATGTCCCCTTGGGATGCCCCCCCTCCCCTATAAACGGACCCCCTCCTCTCACTTGTCTCTCACACCTCCTCGCGAAGGATCTCTCTCCCCCCTTTAGAATTTCCCCATGGTCTCGGATCAGCGAGATACATGTTCCCGGTGGCTTTTTCTGGAAGGATTTATTGCTTCCGCTTCTTTGCTGGAGCGAGGGCGCGGAGGTTTTCGGGGTACCCGTACGTGTGTGCGGTCACGGATGCACCACTGCTTTGAGGTGCTGGACTTGATCGTGCTAGACCGGCTGGACCAGATGGACTTCATCACGATCTTGAGATCGGCAAGCGTTCGTCTACATCATCCACGAGTACAACCTTGTTAACACTATTCGGTCTTCGAGGGTATGTATTCTATGGATGTATATCCACCCGTTGCTTGTATCTAGTAGATAGATCTTGGTACTTAGTTGTTCCCATCGTAGGAAAAAATTTGTTTTCTATGCTGCGGACCCTTCAGTGGTATCAGAGCCGGATCTATGCGTAGATACTTTGCACGGGTAGTACACATATGAGTATGTGGGCGATGATGATAATTTTATTGATTCTTAGTTGTACTTTGTATATTGGTGGCATAGTGGGATGAAGCGGCCCGAACAAACTTTACATGTCCTCGCACATGAGACCTGTTCCACGCTTGACATGCAACTAGTTTTTCATAAGTGGCTAGCAGGTGTCTGTCTCTCCTACTATAGTCAATATCTAATTTGCAACGAGTTGTCAACAATTTGGTTATCCTCGTTGTGGTTCATGTTCGTAGGTAAGAACGGTTCTATCTTCGAAATCTCTAAGCCACGTAAAACTTGCAATGGATAAATTAGAGGCGTCTAGTTTAGATTGTTGCTGGGCTAGTGTTATGATATGGTGATGTTGTAAGTAGAAGTATAAGATGATACTCTTACAACACACATAACATGTAGGTTCCATAGACCTTGGCCTTACACATAGAGGTATGATAGAGATCATACCACGGTGCACATGATGGAGATCATATGCGGGAACCATATCATTTCACTAATAAACATGTGATGTTTTGATTGCATCTTATATTGCTTGTTTGGCATTTTATTAGCATAATAAGATGATCCCTCATTTAGATATCAAGATAAGAATGTGTTCTTCCTAAAGTATGCACCGGCAATGTTTCGTCGCTTCAAGACATCACGTGATGATCGGGTGTACTTGAATCCACGAGCATATCTCGGGTGTAAGACAGTTACACACGCGAATACTAAGGTTCTTACTTGACGAGCCTAGCATGTACAGACACGGCCTCGGAACACGGACCGAAAGGTTAAGCATGAGTCATATGTTTTTATATGATGACCATATGGATGCTCTCCTTTGAAGCTATACCGACTCACGTGATGATCGGACTTGGTGTAGTGGATTTGGTTCATGTAATCACCAAAAAGACACGAGGGATGTCGTTTTTGAGTGGGAGTTTATTTCTAATTTGGAATAGTAGAACTCAATTTATCATAAATTAAATCAAAGTGAATTTGCATAATTTGTTGTAGTCATTGGCATTCATTAACCACCTTATGCTTAGTTATAATTGAGATAATAGAACTATAGAATTCTGGATATATACTTTACGAACTGGTATCGTATTGTGTTGAGTGTCAATCTAAAGTTTAAAGTCCTATTGCAAACTTTCAGCATACTCTGTTTACTTCGTGAAATTTAATAATTGGTATTAAATCGAGAGTAATAATTCCAGTGTTAGTATCTTAAGTATCATGTTTGCCTCCATGATTCTTGATTGTTTTAATATCAAGTTTATCTAGGAGCTGAAAGAATTTTTTCAGAAACCATCATGTGTGGCAGATATAACGATATCTGAAACAATGTTTTGGTTGCAATATGATAGAGTATAATATATGTTCTCATATTGGATGAGAATTTATGAAGGTTGGAGATGCTAGACATCTTAATCATCCAAAAGGGTTTTGGAAAGTAATGTTATACTCATGATTCACCTTTATAAGCTACAGTATCTTGATCATGAATGTCGTCATGATAAGGGTGAATATAATATGTATGTAAAATGTTTACTACACTAAAAGATTACTAAAGAATAGATTTTGAAAGAATACCGACCATTTTGATGATGGTGATCTACTTCAAAGTGCAAGTCCAAAGGTATTATTATTTGAATATACACGCTTTGGACTATATGTCATGTATATGGCGCCACTGTTGATGTTGATAGATTCTTTTAAAAGGAAAAGGAAATGCTGGAAGAGAATCTATAAAATATACTTGGCAGAAAAGAAAAGATTGGAAATATCCAATTTAGGTATATATATGATATACATGTTATGGTTGTATTCTTTGCTTGTTAAACAATGTGGTTCTTGGGTATTGGATACCGAAATGGTTGGTATGAAATTTCATACGGAACGACGCAATTCATGAACCACAATGGCCTAAGTAACTAGCAAGAGAATATGTGATGATGTTCATCGAAAACAAACAAACCGTTGTTTGTATTTCTCGTTGACATCAAAGCTTGACTTCAAGATTTGTTTTAATAATTGTTATTTAAATCAGGTATTATGAGAACAAAGGTTGTTCAAATAATTACCGTATTCCATATAAGATGGATGATTTACAAATCTAGTTGAAGAAATCACATCCATAAAGCCTAATGCTAAAATGTCGCAAGACAAATGATTGGAAGATCACTTACGAAGTGACATCGCTGTTTAAATTATATTGGAAAGAAAACATGAAGAAACTCCATTTTCATGGATTTTTGGAGTCTTTGATTTAATCAAGTGACGCTTGTGAGACTTTCCTCGGGATAATTAAAACTTCGTTCAAAGGCCAAAGAAGAACGAACGACTAAATTAAGTATAGTCGTAAGCGATGGATTTCAACTTCATATGCTTTCTCCGGAAATTTGAGTGAATGTTCACTTAATGAGAAAGAAGTATGAAATATTTGAAAATGTTTCAAAGACTTTCAAGATGAAGTGAAAAATCATTGTAACAAGAAAATAAATAGTTTATGATTTTATCATAAGGGATTTATTTGAGTTACAAGAGTAACAAGAAAATAAATGAATTATGATTTTATCATAAAGGGATTTATTTGAGTTGCAAGTTTAGCAAAACACCTAGATTTACATCTCCCAAAACACCATAGGAGTATGGAGTGTTTGAGATTTGTAATGAAACCTTGTTTGACATGGTTGGATCAAAGGTGTTATTTATAAAACTGCCATTATGTTTTTAAAAGATTAAAATCTTTAGAGACTTCCGCTTTTACACTGAAAAGAGCTCCATCTTGATCCGTTGAAATGACACCATATGAGTTATGGTTTGGGGTAAAACCCAAGTTGTCATTTCTTAAATTTTGGTATGTTAAACATAAGTAAGATGTTTACAACCAAAGTAGGATGATCATGTCTTTGTAGGTTATTTCGAATAAGAATTGGTTATTCCTCCATAACACCGAGGACAAAAGGGTTTGTCGCTTGAAACGTGAAGTTTCTTGAAAAAGGATTTTTTTCGTAAAAGTTAAGTGGGAGGACAATAGAACTTTGATAAGGTTAACGAACCTTAGCTAAATGTGCTGAGTTGCGCAGCGCCGAAAATCTTTCCGGAGGCTGCCATAATTCTCATAGATTATGTGCCTCAAAGGTTGTGGTCACGGAGATCTAAGTTCTTATTGAACCAAGTCGGTCGAATAAACAATCAAATACTAAGATTTGAGAGTAAATCATTATTGTTTGACAATGATGAACCGACTATATGCAAAGAAGCGATGATGGGCCCTAACTCCGTCAAATGGCTTGAAGCCATAAAATCTGTGATAGTTCCATACACGAGAAATCAAGTTTTGAACTTGGAAGACCCTCCGGAAAGGTGTAAAAACCTATCGGTCGTATTTGGATCTATAAAGAAACAGACATGGATGTCTCACATCTATGAAATATTCGACATGTCGTAAAGTATTTTA
Organism: Avena sativa; assembly: GCA_916181665.1. NCBI lineage: Eukaryota > Viridiplantae > Streptophyta > Magnoliopsida > Poales > Poaceae > Avena > Avena sativa. The sequence goes on from OV702282.1 coordinate 326,176,971, forward strand.
TGACAATGTTTAAGGAGTTGACTATGACAAGATTTGATCTTTCATAGCGATATTTAGTCTGGACGGATTAAAGTAGCAACCACTACATATAATTTGGTATATGGTAGATGAATAAACAAAACAAAGTTCTTTTAATAGAATGGTTACCTAGGACGTGTACATGACACGATCCAAAGGGTTTTGTTAATTCAAAGGATGCTAAAAGGGGCATGCAAACTTCAATGGTTGAAGTAAGCATCGCGGAGTTGGAATCTTCACCATGATGAAAAAGGAGATTTTCATCAGGAGACGATGAAGATGCTTGCATTTGCAAGAAATTAAGTGGGAGCGCTGAGACACATTTCTAATACATTATGTGGATGACATCTTGTTGATTAGAAATGATGTATCTTTTATTGACAATGGTTAAGAATTTCATTTCGATGAAAGACTTAGGCAAAACCCGAATATTTAGCATGAATGTCTATAGTGGATAGACTATGACGCTAATATGGTTGTGCCAAACGTACATATATGAGATATTGAAGGAGTTCAATATAGAAACAACAAGAAACGGTTCTTGTCGCATGGAAAAGAATTGAATCAAGATTCAAGTGTATCGACACTTGATAAGTGAAACAAGATTCAAGTGCTTTGACACTTGATGAGTGAAATCACGAGAATCTTTTGATCAATCATACCATGGTATGTACACATCCAGATATGTCCTATGCTCTAAGTGTTATGAGCATATACCAGAATGAATCATAAAATGATCATTGGACGATAGTAAGGATATTCTTATGATCTTTTGGAAAGAACTAAGAATATATTTGTGTAGAGGTGACAAACAATTACAAATAGTTCATTGTAAAGCGTTACATTTATACTATTTTTGTCACAAGATACAAATTAAGTTTATCTGAATTTAAACTATGGGTGGAACAATGAAATGGAAAGAAAGTTTCCATGATGGATTTGGATGAAATCCATAGTTAAGACATTGTGACGAATACTACAAAAAAAGGGCTAAGTATATGACTGCTATAGTAGCAGCAAAGGAGGGAATTTGTGTCAAGTAGTTTGTTATCAAACTAAGGTGTGGTTCGTAACGGGCTAACACTAAAGATATATTGTATGACAATAGTATCGACGTGTTTTAAACCCCAAGAAACTAAAGGTCTCACCGAAAGACCAAATTTATACAATGCCATCTCATTGGAGAATGAGTGATGCGTGAAGACACAAAGACATGCAAATACACACGGACCTGAAAGTGTCAGATCCGTAGATTATGTTAACCACTTGCAGTTGCGTATTTGGAACACCATAAAGCCATAGGTGTTCAATACACAAAGTTTTCAAACTAGATTATTGTCTCTAGTACAAGTGGGAGACTAAAGAGAATATGCCCGAGAGGCAATAATAAAGTGGTTATTATCGTATTCCTTATTTATGATAAATGTTTATTTTACATGCTATAATTGTATTAATACGGAAACATTAATACATGTGTGTTTAATAAACAAAAAAGGAAGTTCCTAGTTATGCCTCTCTTATAAACTAGCTCGTTGATTAACATGATGATCAAAGTTTCCTGATCATGGACATTGGATGTTGTTAATAAAGAGGTCACAACATTAGTGTAATGATGTGATGAACATTCATCCGAAGTATAGCATTACGATCAAAGTCATTGAGTTTATATTGCTATAACAACTTACGAAGTGATCCTAATCCTTAGACCATGAGATCATGTCAATCACTAACACCGGAAGAGTTTCTCGATGACATCAAACGTCACACCGTAGCTGGGTGATTATAAAGATGGCTTCAGAACTACTAAAGTGTTATGTTGAGACCCATGGATCGAGAGTGGAATTTGTTCATCCCGATGACGGATAGATATGCTCTGGGCCCTCTCGGTGATATCACATTGATTAGCTTGCAAGCAAGTGATTTGATCACTAGAATGTTATATCACGGGAATGAGAAAAGAGTGCATGTCGGTAACGAGATCAAACTAGGTATTGAGATACCGATGATCGAATCTCGTACATGTAATATATCGTGAAACAAAGGGATTAAGATACTAGCGTAAAAGGTTCACACGATCACAGAAGTCATCGTTGAATGTGTGGGAGTCAGTATGGATCTCCAGGTCCCGCTACTGATTATTGATCGGAGAAGGGTCTCGATCATGTCCGCATTATTCGCGAACCGTAGGGTGACACACTTAAGGGATACCGACACCATTCGGAGCAAATGATATGTCAGAAAAAGAAAAGGAAAGCGCAGGAATTTATTTCACTAGACACCGGAACTGTTTCGGTTGAAATTGATGAAACTGGTTCTGCATGTGAAATGGAATACTAGCAAGGGGTTTTATGTGAATGTTTTTTAATTAAAGTAATTAACAAAATTCTGGATAAATAAATAAAAGAGTTTTATTTAAATGAGAGCTTGCATTAATTTTGGTGGAAAATTAATGCATGTGAGTGGAATTGTGAGTGGAGAGGTTTTTATGTGAGTGGAGCTTCCACCACATGAATGAGGGAGAGGTGAGGGCACCCTCCATGGCCGGCGGCCATGCCCCCTTGGGCTGCCCCCCTCCCCTATAAAAGGACCCCCTCCTCTCACTTGTCTCTCACACCTCCTCGCGAAGGATCTCTCTCCCCCCTTTAGAATTTCCCCATGGTCTCGGATCAGCGAGATACATGTTCCCGGTGGCTTTTTCTGGAAGGATTTGTTGCTTCCGCTGCTTTGCTGGAGCGAGGGCGCGGAGGTTGTCGGGGTACCCGTATGTGTGTGCGATCACTGATGCACCACTGCTTTGAGGTGCTGGACTTGATCGTGCTGGACCGGCTGGACCAGATGGACTTCATCACGATCTTGAGATCGGCAAGCGTTCGTCTACATCATCCACGAGTACAACCTCGTTAACGCTATTCGGTCTTCAAGGGTATGTATTCTATGGATGTATATCCACCCGTTGCTTGTATCTAGTAGATAGATCTTGGTACTTAGTTGTTCCCATCGTAGGAAAATTTTTGTTTTCTATGCTGCGAACCCTACACTATCTACCACCTCAGACTATCAGCCTTTGGCATTATGCAATTTTCATAAATCTTTCTTTAAAAGTTGATTTTATTATAAAAATCTATGACCATCAGCCTTCCTAGGTTGACCAGAACTTTCATGGAGTTCCTTTCCTGCCGCGTTCGTAGCTCTTTCCCGGAACATGGAGTAACAAGTTACAATTATTACACTCTGCAGAGGTGCGTTACTTTTCCCATGAGAGATCAACTCCTTGTTGCACAACCGAGCGTACTTTCCCGTCCACAATTCCATGGTGTAGGGCCCAGTAGTTGGTCCAAGCCAATCACTGCCCTCTCCGCGACCTCATATGTCTGCACGATCCTTCAGGGCTGGCTCACCTTCGTTAAGCCCCCTTTCGGGCAGGCTAAAACCCTAATGAGTTTCCGAAGACTCTATGACCTAGTGATGCCCAGAATAGTACCATTTACATGGACTATATCCCTAAACACCATTTATAGATAATCTAGACACCAAAAGTGTGGGGCGTAAGGTTGCCCACCCATATGTTGGATCCGCACAAGGAATCACAACGTCACGTTAAGGTCGTCTTACCTCCATACAAGAGGAAAATGATACAGCTGACTTCTCCCTCCCATTCCAAATCTCATGGTTAACACGTAATATACGGCGCTAGAATCACTGATGTCATGGGTTATTAACCCTAATTGTTCATCATTATTGCAATTAGAACCCTAAGTTCTATTGCTTCAACATATCATCACTTAGGATGATATCTAAGATTTAGTATCTTGAGAAAATAATGTTTTCTTTTTTCTATAATATAGATGATAACACACAATTTGCAAATACTTTGATAAAGACTCTTCAAAGGACATGAGAAAGTGATGAACTTGCCTTGTGATTGCAAGGTAGTGAAGTCTGATGCTTGCACTGGACCTTGAGCTTCTATGTCTACAAAAACATCATTATTGTCCAGTAAGGACAATATTTAAAGAAGCAAAATGATTATGCAAAAGTAATGTAATGCATTATTTAACTTTATATGTATTCTCCCCCATTATTTAAATTATAGAAAAATCCCTTTTTAATAATTAAGGATTTATAAATATTAATTTTTAATATTTATAGAATATTGTATTTATTTATTTTATTTCCTTTTATTTGAATTTTTATTGATTTAATAATTCCCTTAAGAATTATCATTTAAATATCAATAATTGTTATTAAATACTTGTTTAGTATTTTTCTAAAATACTAAAATATTAATATATAATGAAAGTGATTTTTATTTATTTTAATCATCTTTCTATAATTTTGTAAAATTCCATAAGGAATTTATATATTACAAAATTCTTAATAAAATTTATATGTCTAAACTTTTATTTCTTAATTTATTTGAATAGTTTGGATTATTTTGAATCTAGAAATATTTTATTTATAATTTTTGGATTTTTATTTTATTTTCTAGAATCTGTTAATTTCAGGGGCATTTTGGTCTTTTTCCATTTATTAAAACAGGCTCTAAATGATTTGGGCTGGCTATTTGGGTTTATTGGGCCCTTGTGGCCTAGTAGGGCAAAGTCAAGACAACACTCCGAAGGGTTCTTGGCCCAACCCAGCCCATCACTCTTTGCCTCTCTCTCGAGCTCACCTCTCTCCTTCTCCTTCCCCGACCCCGTGGTCAGCGGTGTCACCACCGGCGATTCACGCCGCCGTGGACCTCCCTGGCCGTCGTCGTGGTGCAGGATGAGGTTATCGGCCCCGCTCTTCTCTCCCGTCTAGTTCGATTTGGAGAAGGAGCTCTCCTACGGCCAAATCGATGTCGTTCCGAACCCTAGGGTTTGGGGTTGGTGTTGGTTTTGATGCTGTCGCTGCTGTCATGTACCGTGGTGATGCTCCTCGCCCCCAGGCATGGCTATGGTCGCCGTCGTGGCGTTATGTGGGTTGCAGCGCCCCCTTGGGGGTGCTCCCCATGCCGCCATGTTCGTCAGCCTCCTCTGCTTCCTCTTCTAATCTACAACGAGGACCTTCGGTAAGTGGTTCCTCTCCCTCTCATGTTCTTTGTGCTAGGCCATCCCATGCTAGATGTTGGTAGTGGCCATTCCTGGTTACTGTCCTGTCCTGATTAAGATGGTTGATTCTGCTTAGGGTTCATACCCCTATGTGGATTAGGTATCAGATGTGTTGGATCAAGTTTTGATGGTCCCTAAGCATGCTAAGTGATTGTTAGTTGTGGCTTGATGTTTATGATTAGCTGTGGTGATGCTAGTGGTTTACCAAATGATTCTATGGATTAATTTTTATATGATTCAGATGGTAAAGTTGCTCTAGAAGCAATACTTGGGAAATCTAGTGGTTTTAATAGCTCACCACTGTCATTACTTGGTTAATGACAGTGAGTGTTGTGTTATGAAGTCACTGTGTTAGTACTGTTGGCTTAAGAATCCTTCTATAGCTTGAGATCAAATGATCTCTTACAGTGATGATATATATATGAATATTCCTGGTTATGATTCCTGTGATTAAGAACAGGAAAATGATTTATAGTTGGTTGGTTGTATCTGTGAAGATTGGATGCTTAACCTACTTAGTTTAGAACTGTTCTTGTGACACCATCCTTGTATGGCACACAAGATTAGATTCTATTACTAGGTTTGGTCTTGTTCAAGCTTAAAATTGGCTTGGCATTATAGATAAGTGGAATTCTCTTTCCTTGCATCCCTAGAACCCATGATGTTGGTCTAAGGTTTAGGGATTGAGCCTTTGTCTTGTTGTTTCTCATGGATTGGTTCTGGTAGTGATACCAGCTACTGTTTCTTGAATCAAAGTTGGGAAAAATTGATTGTAGGCTTGATAACTGATATAGATCCATAAGATTAAATTCTAAGGTGCTACTCCTATTAAAGAGATGTGCCTTGAGGTTTAGTTCTTGGCTATATTCATTCTTAAATTGAAATATAGCTTTATATCTTAGATCAATGATGTTGTCCTGAGATCTAAGTTGGATCTTTATAGTTTCCTGGTTACTTTTAGTGTTTAAAACTTCAATGATGGATTCACCCTACTTGGGTGTTTTCTGAGAACTTGAGTAAGAGATAAATTATGAATACTTGTCTAATCTTAGACAGATAGATCATGTGATGGTCTATTTTACTCACCACTGTCATTTGATGTTGGGGTTGCTAGTGGTTGATCTTGTGCTAACTTGATCTGATGCTCTCCTGGTATTTCCAGCTCCTGGCTTGTCCTTGATCTAGCCCTTCACCTCCTGGTCCTGATGGCTTGATCTTGGTCTTGCTATCCACTTGATCTACCCCCTCCTTATGTCACCATTTTAGTGATGTGATCTAAGGTTTTGATTGGTGTGATATAGCTAAGCTTTGGCTTGGTTTAGCTGTTGGCTGCTGTTCTTGGTGTGTATGAACAAGAAACTGGTGTGGGGTTTGCTTCCCACAGCTGTGTTGAGCAGTTTTGTTTGATTGGGCTGTTGTTGTGGTGCTGACAGCACACACCATGTAGTTTGGTGTGTGTGCTGCATGTGTTCCTGCTGCACAACTTGTGGATATGTTCTGAATTTGAAAGTTACTTTGATCAAGTTACCTTTTACTTGGATGGTGAAATTTGCCCCTCCTTGCTGTTTATTTGACTTATGGATTAAAATTATGAAAGATATATTCTTTCATATTGGTGAAACTTGCCCCTTTAAAAGATTACTCAATGATGAAATCTTGAACAGTGCACTTCACTGTAAATTCTGAGAGTAATATAATTTTAACCTTAACTTTCTTTCTTTTTTGTTTGTGTTTAATTTTGCAGGTACCAGACTTGAAGATCAAGACTGTAGTTTAGGTTTTCTTTTCTTTGTAGAATAGTCACTTGTAATATCTCTTTGATTCAATTGTAATCTTTAATTTATTCTTTTGTACTTTTTATTTTTATTCTTTTGTAATAAAGATTGTACCATTATTCAATAAAAAATATTATTTTTTCTATTCAATTACTACTGTACAACTTGTTGCCCATTTACATAAGTTACCTTGGTGTAACTTATTTATGGAATAAATAAATATTCATTTAATTGATTATGTTATTATTTAAAGTTTAAGTACTAATTATCTTCTCTTGATTAAAGTATAATGCTCAAATATAACTTTGAAATTCTTTTAAACTATAAATTCAACACTCGGGTTTAAATTCAAATTTCATTTCCCAAAACACATATCCACAAAGATCATATCAAAGTCTATAACAATCATCCTTCAAGACTATACCTAATCTCAAAGTATGAAAGAAACCTTGATCACTTTAGGTTTTTATTTGGCGAAAAATTTACCCATATTTTCACGAATGAATGCATGCAACATCATAAATTCCTAAATCTACCTTTCGTTGGTTCCTAAATGCTGGGATGTTACACAAGGAGAGGGAGCTGGGGAAGGATTCAAACTCCCCTCTCCCAAGATGCCCTCCCTCTCATAAATAGAGGGGAGGGGGTGCCCCAAGGACACACAACCAGCCCCTCCCACCTAGTCGCCGCTGCCCCCCCCCCCAGCGCTGCCGCCGGATCGCCGTCGCCGCCCATGCCTCCTCCTTCTCTCCAGCCTTCTAATCCCTAGATCGCCAGAAACCCTAGACCCACCATAACCTGCTCCGGCTTAGGCGAAGCCCTGCAGGATCTTCCCTCTACTTCCGACACCACGCCGTCGTGCTGCCGGAATCGTGAGGAGAGAACTACAACCTCCGCTGCCTGCTGGAATAAGGGAGAGGAAGGTCTTTATCGAGTACCGTACGTTTGACCGACAGCGGGAGCGCTACCGGAACGCGGCGCCGGAAGGATCGTCTACGCGGTCTTGAGATCGGCAAGTGTACGACTACATCACCCACGAGAATCTGCTCTCGTTAACCGCTTTGAAATCTTTGAGGGTGAGTACTCTAATCGACTCGTTGCTACAATCTAGTAGATAGATCTTGGCTTGTTTGTGTGCATGCGGTAGAATTTTTTTGTTTTCCATGCTACGAACCCCTACAGGCGGCCCATGTGCGACGACAGGAACCTCAAAATATATAGGCGCCTTCACGAGAGTTGTAGGGTTTGACGAGACGAAGCCGCCACCACCCCGTACAGTCGGGGCGTGCCTGTACCAGTGGTCGTTATGCTGGCTGGCGCCTGGTTTCAGCTCCAGGAATACTTGGTCATCAATACTTTCTCAAAATCATCATTTATGACTCCAGATTTCGCAATAAAAGTGTGATTTCCTGCATAACATAAATCAAAGGAAGGTTTTGCACATCTTTGCAATAATTAGTCATTAGTGGCAAACCAAAAGAGAATAATTTTAATTGCTTGACGAAAAACAATATTTAAACTCATAGAAAGATGACGCTTTTTGGAGCCATCATTCACAAACAAATATAACAAGTTTTTCATCAACACACAACAAATCCGTTTTCCAACAATTCAACAAACATAGAAATAAAGTGACCACTATTGTTTTCCAAACCATTTCCAATGATACTCAATGAGATCTTTTATGAATCTCATTGGACCGATTGTCATGATACGAGGCAATGGAATAAGCCACCCTATATTCTCGCCTATGCCCTTGCACGGAACCCCCATCAAGTAAAGAAATGATTAATCCACATCTTTGCCACAATCATGTTATGCATGGTGACATAAGTGCTCATGATGTACCAAAGGCAATATTGTTCCCAAAATCTAGCCGATCATCTCACAATAGAAAATTGGGCTTTCAAAAATCCAAAATGCTCTCTCCACATATTGCGGTGATTTCACCGAGCACCTTGTGTGCATCATGTGCGTCTCAGCTAGAGGAGGACATGGCCACGAACGAAAGTCAGCATGGCAGCACGACGGTATCGAATCAACCGCGGTGGTCTGGAGAAAGAGGCGTTGCGGCAGCAGCGGTGGAGGCGCTCTCGAAAAAGTTCCGTGGAGGCGTGGCAGCAGCGGATATACTGCGCGGACGAGGAGGGAAGCGCCTTCGGTGGCTACTCGAAGAAGCGGCGGTGGCAGAATTGGGAGAGACGAAATGGTGAAGGAGAGAGCGCGAGCTGCGCGGGTGAACTTTCCGAGCGGTTGGATGTGCGCGCGCGCTGGACTAGAAGCTGAATTTTTGGTGCGTCGGTGGGCGCAAAGTGCCGCGCGCGGAAAAAATTTAGGGCACGCACAACGATCATCGCGAAGTTGTCACGCCGCCTACCGTGTCCCTCCATCGGGTACCTCGGCATGCGGCTGCAGGAGTCCGACCGCTACGCGACGGATCTCACCATCGATCGTACGCTTTGGTGGTTCATCACCTTCGACACGTCGGAGATCACGGCGCGCGTGTATGACTACGACACATGGTCATTGGACTTGCCACGCTCGGCGATGAACTTCCCCGAGGCGGGAAGCTTCGTGAAGGCCGAGCGGCTCGTTCCATCGGTGCCTATGATCACCCGCGAGTAGGAGAAGGAGAACCTATGGTCTTTTTTGCAGATTCGGGCCCGCGACCTCAACGAGGCGGCGATGAAGAAGGTGCATGCACGACGATCATCTGGAGCTCGTGTAGTATGAGATGCGTACTTCGCAGCGAGAGAAGTCGTGGAGGTGAAGAAGTATGGGTTGGAGGATGTGGATGCGGTGTCGACGTTGGTAGGCCCTTGCACCATTGACAACTCGTCGGGTTCCTCTTTCGAGTTGGACTCGGATTTCTGGAATGATCTCACCAATGATCATAGTGATGAGTATTAGGTCATGGTTCTATAAGGCGATGTATATTCTCTATGAGTCGATGTTGATGTGTCGGAGTGTTGAAGTTCTATCGAACATTTAGGTGTTGAAGTTCCAAGTGTCTAAGTTTAAATATCGAATTTTATCTATCATTGGAGTCGAGTTTGAGTGTATTGAACCGTTGAAATGAATTAGAAGTGTTATTAGAATTTAACTTTGATTTGTTGAATTTGAAGTTTCGAAGTATCAAAGATGAATGAATTTTAGGTGTAGGTGATCTATATACTATCCAAAAAGTGATCTAAAATACATCATCTGAAAATGCAAAAAAATATACAGATAATGTAAAACACTCCTTTTGGTGATGTATAGTATTTTTTACATCACGTATTTTGAATGAACTATTTTACATCGTTTGTTAGAGATGGCCAGAGAGATGATTTCTCAAATTGACAGCTACTCCACCCTACCCTGCCTACTCATTCGGAATCTCAAAAAAAAAATATTCCTACTCCTTCGTATGTGCAGTCCTACATTGGACACCTTGTGACTCTGACCAAACCAGGTTGCTCAGCCTCACTGGACTGGGTCCATGTAGTACGTGCCTATTCCTCAATCTATCCGCCTCGCGCTGCATGTACACCAGGTCCATGTACTACAATCGACTGCTACGCTTGCTCCTCATTAATATCGTCCCACGGCGCCACGCCACCCTTCTGCCCCCAATACACACGCAGACGCACCCAAGAACACACACGACGCGAGCAGAGAGAGACGATGGCGCGCGTGCGCGTCCGTCTTCCCAACAGTCCTGCCACCCCCTCCGACTCCGAGGAGCCGGAGCCGGAGGACGACCTGCTGCTGCCGGTCGGCGCGGAGGCGGAGCTGCGCATTGACGACCCCGGCCTCCTCGGCTCTTTCTACGAGGTCACCGTCACCGGCCACCTCACCTCCCACGGCCGCTACAGGGTGCTCTACTCCACGCTCGTCTCCGACGACGGGGGCCCGCTCGAGGAGACCGCGGCCGCCGCCGACGTGCGCCCCCGGCCGCCCCCGTCTGCCGGGCCCGGGAGGGACTTCGCGCTCCACGAGGCCGTCGAGGCGTTCCACAACGAAGGGTGGTGGGCCGGCGTGGTCTCTGCCGTTCCGCCGCCGGGGCGGCCCAGGGTGTACGAGGTGGCCTTCCCGATGTCGCGGGAGACCATGGAATTCCACGACACGCATCTGCGGCCGCACCGCGTCTTCAAGGCCGGCCGTTGGCTTCCAGCCGCGGAGGCGGTAAGTTCACTGCCTCGCTACATACTCAGCTAGTCAGCTCAGCTCGGTAAATTAACCTTCAGTCAATAATTGTTCAAATGCTTAATTATTTGAGCCTACTGTGCAGTATTAAGAACCTTTAGCTATTCAATCGGAAATGAATCTCGCTTAATTCCGTGTCAAAGAATCCTTTCTTAAAGACAAAGAACAATGATTGCGTCATTTGAGTTTCTGCAATTCTTTATTCGAAAGTAGTCCAGGTTGTCATGTGAAGATGCGGCCTTGGTCTGAGTTACTACTAATTTCAGTTTGCTGCCTCTCTGTACTTAGTCAAACTAGCCACAATAATTTTTCGTATAAAATGATTAATGATATGTAACCATTTTATGGGTTTACATCTGAAATTACTGATTGTACAAACTAGATCAGCTGGGTTTATTAATCTTTACTCATTAGTTATTCAATCGAAATTCAATCTAGCTTAATTCCATGTCTAAAGTGTCCTTGGATTCATAAAAGATAGGTTCTCAACTTTTACAAATTTAATAAACAGTGAGAGAAATAAAAGGAACTTGTCTAGAGCCTATACTGCCACTACTACAGCCATCAAATGAATAAATCTCATTATTTTTTGTCATTTCCAACCTATTTGTTACTGGTCCATCTATTCGTAATGGATCCACCTTTTCACGCAGTTTTATGAATGGCAACTTGGAAGCTAATTCCCAATATCTAAATCGCTCTTATACTAGGCTCACTTAAAACAGACTTAAGCTTACTCTTACCAGATCCGTCAAATGATGGTGCAAGTTTAAAGACCAAGAATGATGAATGTTTTCGCGTCAATACAGATTTTCCCGACATGCACCAAAATTGAATGTTTGCTTTCACCCTTACACGTATTGTTCAGTGACAACCTGGGGTTGTCTTGTGGAAGGGATCATTTTTTTCTTCAACATCTGTTTGAAAAAGGAAATGACAATTTAAAAGTACAGAAGAGCTCACCCTTACAATCAGAAACACCACATGTCTAATGTTGCTGTTGTGTGCAGGAGGATGGAAGTCCTTTGTTTTGTGAGGGAACCCAAGTTGAAGTGAGTCGGTCTGCAAAAAGCTTTGGTGAAACCTGGAGTCCAGCTTCTGTTCTTAAAGTGTTTGGTTCTACAAATTTCTTAGTAAAGTACACACATGCTGGAGAAGACGAGGAAGCAGCCACTGAGATCATAGATTCTCAATATATTCGGCCAGCACGCACCGACACCTGTATGGACTCTAAGTACAGAATTTCTCGATCTTCTCATGTTGAGGTGATGCATGAAGGTAGCTGGTGGACTGGTGCGATTCAGGAGGTTTTAGGTAGTGGGAGCAGCAAAAAGTATGTAGTAAAATTGAAAAGTTTTGAGACAGACATGGACGATGTGGAATGTTTGGATACGTTGATAGTTGGAAAGACGCAGCTAAGGCCGCATATTGACTGGGATGGAGAAAGATGGGTACGCCGCTTGACAGAGGTACACATAGCGCATATGTCTCTTGGCATTTTTGGGGTGTACTTTTATTTGATGGGACATAAAGTGCTATTTAGGAATTCTATAATATGTATATATTTCATACTCCCTCTGTCTCAAAATAGATGTCGCGGATTGATCGAAATTTGGATGAATCTAGACACTATTTAGTATATAGATTCATCTAGATTTTGAGAAACCTGCGACATCTATTTTGAGACGGGGGGAGTACTAGAATTTTGAAATGTTTCAAGGAGCAGAAATATCAATCAATATATAGTTCAGTCTGCACTGCTTGTTCCAAGCCTAATTAATGAAACCTTCCATCTAACTGATAGTCATAATCTTGTTACCATGTAAGCATCTTGTATGTTTAAGAAAACATATATGCCAATGAATCCTGAAACATTTCCCCCAAAAAACATCCGAAAATGCAGTAGAGAATATGCAAGTCTTATTCATGCCTAGAATGTTATGCTTATTTTTATGTTATAAAACTACAAAGATCGTATTTAAAATGTAACCCTCAAGATTTCTCAAGATTGTAGATTCAGCAATAAGTAGTGTGATTGGTACTCATTTGTTCGTTTTTTCCTATGTTGTGTTTTTTAATCTAAAATTATGTCCACGATGATGCAATGCCTTTTTCATTTCAGGAATTTGTTAATGGAAGAAAGTTAATTTCTCAAAAAAGGCCAAGTTCTTCTTCCTTGTCAACACACGAGGAAGTTGGAGAAATTAGTTATAAAAATGGTTGTTATCGTGGAAAAAAGTTGAAGAGTTTAGATGTAGTATCAGAACGTACTTCTCTCTTGTCTGTTTGTATTGATAAATGTGAAATCATGCATAAGTCTGGCTCTTATTCCGAGGAAACAATGAAACAAGGAAATGAAGTGGTGGCATTAGGGTCTCCTTCGCTGCCATCAATGGAAGGATTTGCACATTTGCGTGATCATTCACTTGCTCAAAGTAGTCATCCTGAACAAGCATCTTCTCAGAATATTATCACAACCTCTGCACCAGTGCCTCAAAGTCGACAGTTGCAGGCTTCAATGCTTGGAACATTTGGACAGCCAAGACTTCTCCTACAGGGCCCACTTCTAGGAACGCAATCACTTAACCCTCACACTGTGAGTTGTTACTTTTAAGTAATCATCTTCGTAATTTTAAACTAGTCCTAAGATCATTCAAATTATCAGTTGTTCTTATTTGACTCTTGCAATTATATATGTAGCCAAAGAAAGGGACAGCTGATGATGAAAGTATTGAGGATGCCAGAAATATTGTATCCATGTCAAAAGACCGTAAGTTTTGGACTAGTAACTTGTCATGCCACGGAAAACACTGCAATGTACTAACTAGTAACATCTGCAGTGGCCAGACTGAAAGATGGCGTTGACGATGTTGAACTCCGTCATACTGTGCCTGCTGGACGTGGAATGATTTCAGAAATAGATACGGTGAATTCTGTTGACGTGACTATGACGACAACAAAGGATGTTGGAGGTATGTGATTAGTGATTAGAGAAGAGTGAGCCACTAAGACGCTAGTCCCCTATTTCTGTACTGAACGATACAGTCCATTTTTCAGGTTCACAACAAGGCGGTGGTTCATCCATGGACGATGGAGTTTCAGAATCAGAATCCCTAGCAGTGGAGCATCTTCCATTCGTGAAGACCTTCCCACTGTGGTCACGGATCGAGGCAATGGAAGTATTCAGGGAAGGGCCGCAGCAGCGACCACACCTCAATCAGCTCCAGCAGCTCAATCCCGAGCTCCGTGAAGGGACGGCGTTTGGTCTGATGCTCTGTTTCGCTAATCTAGCAGAAAGCATAAACATGCTGGATGTCGAGGATGACAACAATGATGAAGGAGGGGTGTTGGAAGAGAAGATGCAGGTCCTCCCTTTGCTGGAGGCGAATGGTTTCGAAGTCGGGGCCCTGCGATCGAGGTTGCAAGCTCTGCTCGACAGAAAGAATAGCCGTCGCCGCGCTGAACGTCATTATGATGCTATGAAAGCGTTGGTGGAGAAGATTGCCCTCAAGGAAACAGACGACAGAGAACTCGGCGTGCGCATTCGCGTGCTGGCTTTGGCTGCCCGTGACCTCGGAATATATTTCCGTCTCGTGCGCGACGGAATGCGCTCCGCCGTCACCCAGAAGGTGAAGAATGCCGTGGAGATGGCAAGACTCAAAGCAGAGGCAAAGGAGCTGGAGCGATCGGCCGAATTAGCAGCGCCGTGGCGGTGAGTTTGGTACGGACATGGATGTCTTGTGGCAGGGAAGCAGCTAGATGCTGTCTAAATAGTACTACTGGTGAATCTTTTGTGTATGATAGATAGCCTTGTTGTTATGTGAGTACTGCTCCATCTACTTTTGCTGATATTGCTGCTAGCTCTTGCTTGTTCTGAATTACAGATTTCCTGCTGAAGATCTCCGTTGCCAAACGATATGTTTGTTTGTTGGCACTGCCTCCGTTGTTGAACGGTATGTGTAAATCCTTGAGGCCTTGTATTTTCAGTAGGTGACCTTCAAAGCTGTGTACCTATAATATCAACCAACACCTGACTCAAAAAGTGTTTTAGTTCTGAACATTTACATCGGCTCCGGAGAGGATGAGGTTGCACTGTTCTTGCTGGAGAAACAAAACGATTTAGTGTTTCGCGAGAATCGCACAGAACAAATCAGCATACAGTAGGCAATTTCTCAGTGAACTAAAAAAAAAGATATATGAATACTGCTGGACTTGCCTGTACCAATTTGAATAGATGCCAGCTGAAGAGTCGATTGCAGTCCACATAAATCAAATGTCTCGTGGCAACATATATACTATAAGTAAAAATAGATAAATTACGAGTTCACTACTGACAGGGTCTCATACACTGTCGTCACTGTCATCTATGAGATTACTGTCATTCCTTGACCACATCCTTCAGCAGATGATTATCTCTTTAATCCGATGCTTGCTGGTTTCATCTTCCTCGGATCTCTTAGGGTAGTCGAGGTCGATGGCATTGCATGCCTTGCAGGTTTTTGATTAATGAAATATGTGGTTGCTCTAAAAAAAACATGTCATAAACTAATGCAAAATATTTGAGATAATTCTTTCAATATATGTCTTGGCATTGCTATAGCAGAGATGCAAATTTGAAAAATGCTGCAAATTTGACTCGAACCCCAAAAGGTCCAAAATGCCATCTCAGCTTCTTCCCCGACGCGGTCCAGCCGAGAGAAGAGGCAATCCAGTGGTGGTAGAACACAAATTCCGTCCATTGTTGATGCGATCTAGCGCTAAATCGGAGACTGGAAGAGGCGCCGCAGGAGGACGATGACGAGGCAAGGCAGGAGGCAGATCGAGCTGGCCGGGGGCGTCCTCATCTCGGCCGCCAGGCGGAGGCGGCGCTCCGCGTCCGTGCGTCCAGCTCGACGGTCGGCGGTGGGGGAAGGAGGAGGCGCGGCAACGTCGTCGGCCTCAGAAAAAGGCGCCGCCGCCTGTGGCGCATCTCGGTGACTGACTCTAGGGTTTCAGCCTCCTGGATTCGCTGAAGATGAAGCATGGCGGCGGCAGATCCTCGCCTTGTTTCGGATCCCCGGTAAGCAGAGATTTCTCCTCCCCTCTCGTGAGGCATTCCTTTTTTATTTACTTATATTATTATTGGTCCCAAGCATTCCGGCCGTGGCGGAGAAGGATTCTTCAGAGTTTTTCCTAACTGAACTAACTACAAATCCACATCGATCATCGCCCAGAAAAAAAAAACTTATCGATCGCCTCTTTGATCCCCTGTACCGACGCCGGCCACGGTGTTGGATTGTTGAGGTTTCACCAAGAACAATCCACCAAGGGTTCCAGCCATGGAGGAGTCACGGCCGTTCAAAATCGGCCAAGATAAAGATAGGATCAGTGCGCTGCCCGACGATCTCCTCCTTGGAATCCTTGAACGCCTCGCTCTGCGCGAGGTAGTCCGTGCCGGTGCAGTCTCCAGGCGGTGGTGCCACCTCCCCCACCAGCTCTCACGCATGGACCTAGACGTCGACGACTTCCAGGGCACCACGCCGCCAGCGACCATAGATGCGTTCACGGGTGCGCTGTGCAGGTTGCTACCGGTGTGTCCTCCGGCTGACTGCAACTGCGACTGCAATAGCTGGCGCGCTGTCAAGACCATATGCCTCCGCTTCTACCTGTCGGCCCCTCACTTGATCTCTGTCGGCCGCACCGTCGAGGACACTTTGAGCCATGGTAAAACTGAACACCTCGAGTTCAGGGTAATTCCACTTTGCTCTGACCCGATTGAAGCTGAAGCCTGGCTCATGGAGTTTGGGCAGCAGTTCATGTCGTTCTCCCGCGCCTGCCCCATTGCCTTCAGGTGGCTCACACGCCTTTCCCTCGAGAGCCTCAAGTTTGGGGAGTCTGACCTGCCCAGCCTCATGGCTGCTTGTGATAAGCTCAAGCACCTATCCTTAAGATCCTGCAGAATTGTTGACTACTCTGTGCTCAAGATCGACGTGCCGAACTCCGTAATTACGAAGCTCGAATTCATCTGCTTTAATTGCATTCGGATCGAGCTTGTTTCTGTCCCAAAGCTCATGCAACTGCATTGCTATTCTTGGCAATCCGAGAACTCCCCGCTGCACTTCGGCTATGTACCTGAGCTTCGCGAGGTGACCCTCGGTTGTCATGCAGGGGCGTGGCAGGCGCCATTCGCGCTGAGCGAGTGCTTCTCAATGAATGCCAGGAAACTGTCGATATTGCATCCTAATTTTTCCTCCCAAATGGTAGTTTATTTTCTGTTTACACCCACATGAATTTTCACTGCATCTATATGATATGTTCTTCTTCTCAACCAATTTAATCTGTGCATTTCTGCTCTTCCTCTTTCTGCAGATTTGGATTCAGCCAGAACATCCAAAGCAGCTCACTGCTATATTCTGTAACTTGACGGATCTGGCGCTTTGGCATATCTTTCCCGAATGTGATCTGAGCTGGACCCTGTTTATCCTTGAAGCTGCACCTGCCCTGCAAATGTTTATAGTAAGTCTCTTACCTTACCTTCTTGTAGTTTAATCCACATCTTGGCTGGATACGAGTCATCCTAGCATGACATGTTTCCGGATATTCAGCATTAACAACATACCAGCAAGTTGATCAGATTCTCAACCAATCGTCAACTAATCCATCACAAGTAGTGCTTATGGGGCTATGGGCTGCATTGTCATTGGGATGTAGGGAACAGATTAGTTGTATACTTGTATATCAATGATGGTGTGATGCGAACTGAAGTTTCAGTTTTCATATAAATTGGTCAGAGCGACAATATATCCATGCAAGACATAAAAATCTTGCTGGATCATATTTAATGTTCACGAAAAATTCCTCTATATTTTTTATTTGAAAAGGAGGAAATCCCTGGCATCTGCATCGAGTAATGCACATCACCTCTTTACTAAAACTCTTTATTATTACAAAGTATATTAGTCGAGATAAACATAGAAACAGGGGTGCAGATCAACACATAGGAGTAATACAGTTGTAACTTCATGGGATTCCCTGAACCGTATGCATGTGTCTTACTGTATATGGGGTTTAGTTCATGCAAAGTCCTCTAAACACTCTACATGAATCTCAAACTTCAAATACTAGTATAAATTTTGATGGCAAAGCTATATATTTGACTCAACTCTTGCTACATTGTTCTTTCATGGATTTTGGTGGCAAGTTGTAATATAACATGTGTTTTATTTTTTGGTGTCCATGCGTGAAGTTAAACCGGGCTCGGCATTCCTGTACCAAAGCGTCCGAGCATAGTGCAGAAAAGGCCAACGTGGTGTGGGAACCATCCAAGGATCTCAGGCACCTGAACTTGAAGTTGCTGGTGATGGCAGGGTTCGAGGAGGAAGACAAGGTGACAAACTATATAAGGCTTGTCATTGAACGAGCTGTGGTGTTGAAGACAATCATGCTGCGTGCTAGAACTTGCAAGTGTTGCGATGCCATCGACCTCGAGGCCCCGAGAAGATACCAGGTGGATGAAGCCAGCAGGCGGCGGATTAAGGAGCGACTCACACATGGATCCTCCTCGACCGTGAATATATTTATCTGTTGACATATATGGTCAAGGAGTGGCAATAATCTCATAAGGCCCGGTTAGTCATAACTTAACTCTTTTACGTAGCCAGGAAGTGCTTCGTTAGTGTAGGCTGCAATCGTCTCTTGGGGGGACATGTATTAGTGATGGTAGCATACAGCAGATGTGTACTACTCTCTCCATCCCATATCACGTTGCGCATAATTTTGCGTGCAAGTCAAACTTTGCAAAGTTTGACCAATAATATATAAAATAAGGGAAATAGCCTGCTAAACACGGGCATAGCTGCGCATAGCCTATCCACCGTTGATTTTATCCTCTTTTGATATAGGGAGCACATGTATCTAGACCCAGGATTTGTCTAAGAACTAACGCCGTTAGTGTTTATTTGGCATGCATGCATGAAGCTCTAGCAAAATAAACCTTATCTAATTTTGTTTGCATGAGGCAAATCCTAACGAGCAACATGCGGTAAACACTAAACCAAATATACTACACGGTAAATCGTAATATACTATATGCATGAAGCCCCAACAAAACAAAGCTTATCTAATTTCGTTTTGGTTAGGCAAACCCTAATATACAATATGAGGTAAACCCTAACCCTAATATACTACATGCATGAAGCCCTAGCAAAACAAAGCTTGTCTAATTTCGTTTGCATGAGGCAAACCCTAACGAGCAACATGCAAAACAAAGCTTATCTAATTTCGTTTAGGTGAGGCAAACCCTAACGGACAACATGCTGAGAAACCCTAACTTATTTAATCCTTGTTCTCAATCCCTTCTCATTTTAGATGCTAAATTTTTTGTAGCCAAAACAGTGTGTTAATTTGGAACTCATGCCAAACCCTAGATTTTTGCATGCATACACAAACTAACACCGTTAGCTCATCCATGTTCCACCCCACTTCCATCTAGAGGTTGCATGCATTTGATCCCTAAATCCAACGGTGCTCTGCCTATGCGCAGCTACGCCCGTGAGTAGCAAATCTGCGTCGTATAAAATAATATGAATATGTATGATATAAAATATATATATTATGAAACATGCCGGGTTGAGGTGGAACGGAAATGCTTGACCCCCCTCGCGTTTCTGGCTGTTGGCGTCGCGCACCAGCTGCTCCTTCTGTTCCGACACCACCGACGTGTCTGATGCCGAGATCCCTCCGCCATCCATCTCCTCCAGCAGACCTGGATTTTTTCCCTCTAATTCCTATCCACTTCGTCCCCTCCTCTCCCCATCTATTACTAGATGTGGACCTAGGTTGATGCCTCTGTGGCATTCGGTTCTTTACCCGGTTTTTGACCTATGGTTCTTGAATACAAGTGTGGGATGGTGTTATCCTGGCTTGACTGGAATGGTTCGCTGAAGCCTGTAGATTTTAGTCTCGCTGCCTGAATGAAGGAGTTGTCTTAGTTGATGTTGGTGTGCGTGTACACTTGAGCATCACTGTTTCAGTTTATCCACTTTTGATAAGTGTTGTGATATGAAGCTTGCCCTTTGTGTGGAGCTTTGTTTTCTCAGTAGGATGTTTCATTCCCCTGCTGCTGCAGTAGAAATATGTGCTGAAGTTCACGGAGCCATAGTTTTAGCTAGGTCAAACTCATCAGTGGTAGTGTACGTACTGCCCATGTGGATTAACAAGATGTTCTCTGGACCAATGCAGCTTGGTGAAAACTTGTCGTGGTGGTGGCACGACAGATGCCATGGATAGGCTAAAGTATGGGGCCAATGGATGCTAGAGGGATCCGGGGAGGGAAGATGTAGTGATTTCTACACTCAAATGACTAACATATAGATCTTTATTTCTCCTCTTATGGACTACAAATGCTCCTTGAGTTGTATCCAGGAAGAAGAGAGCTACTACACGAGCCTTACGGTGTAGAATGAATCGATCCCCCTCTCAGGAGCAAGTGTCCCCCCTTATAAAGACGTGCATTGGTTCCTTCTAGGGCTGACGTGGCAAGCATATTTCTGGAATATGCTTGTCCCAATATGATAACTCGGCCGCCTCCTTTCTGCGTCCCCCTTCTATCGGCGGCAATGCTCCAGAGACCTTCACATGCGCGCCTCGGGCTCCCTGACTGTCACCTCCGTGACCTTCTTCTGCCCTTCTGCTGCTCCGTTCCTTGTCCTTTGTGCTTGGCTCTGTCTAGATTCCTCCTAGCCAGTGACTAGGGTTTGACTATAAGCACCTCCTTCTCCTTCAAGCTTCGTGGTACTCGGCCTTGTCTCGCATAACTCGGCTCGGCCTTCACCTGCATTCAAGTTAGCCAGACTCATTCGGCCGACTTAACTCATATGTCGGCCGGATAAGGTGTTACTCATTCTACACTTGCCATGACCCTGCTTAACTCGGCCGACTCTTATATGACCCGGCCGACACAAACAATAACTCGGCTCATGACAAGGGAGATTCCTTTCGTCTTTCCCCTGTCTTAACCCTATCCGGGGTCACCTCCCCAACATTAGTCCCCGAAGCTGGTGTGGTCCTGCCTGAAACCTCAGCCGGGCCACATCAGTTTCCCAACATACTTTTCTCCTTCTTTCCGAGTTACTTCTTTCTGTTCGAGGTTTCCATGCAGCTTCCTGAGCACGCCTCGTCCTACGTGTACCACTCATCATTATTCTTCTAGTTTTTTGTTCCTCTACAGTGCCCACTGAAAAGCTACAGTGATTACTGCGCCCGTCGCGTCGGCGCAGTGACGCCTCGAGTACCGCATCGGTCAGGAGGCCCAATCCCCTCCTGCGTCGTGTGGTCTTCGGTGTGGCTCCACTAGTAGCGAACGGTTCCGCCGCACGCGTGATTTACACGGTTATCGTGCGCACCCACGATCCCACTACCGCCAGGACTGCGCGGTTATAAGGAGAGGAAAAGGGCTAGACGGTTTTACTCCCCCCTTCGTTTTCCCTTCTTCTTCCTTCTTGCGCCCGTGCCTCTGTTCGTGTGCTGGCGGTTGCGCCATTGTCGATCTCCTCGATGGTGACGCTGCAGTTCTTCTGCTCCGACGACCTCACCGCCGTGCCCTTCTTCGCCGCCTCCGCGGGTGAGTTATTCTACAACACCGCCGCTAGATTTCCACCCTAGGATATCCCTCGGTTTCCCAGATTCCTCGCGGTGGTTCTTCTTTGTCGCGCCGCCGTGCTCGTTAGAATTACGACGGGCCCTGCGCTTCTAGGCCTCCCTCCGCCGCTAGTTTCTCCTCCGTTGATTCCTCCGGCGAGCCCATGTCTAGTTCTGCCAGCGGAGCCCTCGTCGAGGAGGAGGATTTCACATCCGATCCAGAACGAGGTTCTTGGCAGGGTTCCACTGTCACTCGCCGTGAGGTAGAGTGGCTTATCAAGACGCGTCGAATCCCTGTCGAGGTAAGCTGTCGCTTGCCCGGCAATGAATCCTCTCCCGTGCTCAACGAGGGAGAATACGTAGTCTTCATGTCCCATTTTGCTCGCGGGTTCGGCCTCCCCCTTAGCGATTTCGCCAGGGAGTTCCTCGATTACTTCGGCCTCCAGCCGCATCACTTGCCGGCCAATGCTATCGCCTCCTTGTCAGCTTACATCTCGGCCTCAGAGGGGTACTTCGGCCTCTGGCCCTCTGTACCTGTTTGGTCTAAATTCTTCCAGATCTGATCTAATGTCGTACCCGACAAATCTCTTCACCCTTCTGAGAAGTCCCTTACCCAGTGCGGGGCCACGTCCATTACACCTCGGAGAAACTCCGAGTTCCCTCGTGTCGCCGGCCTCGAGTCTTGCAAGAAATGGCATAGATCATTTTTCTATGTCAAAAACACTGGAAAAGAAGATAAAATTCGTCTCCCCGCCTTTTCTATTGGCACCCCTTCCGAGAAGAATTGGAACTACAATCCTAGGAAAAGCCATGTTTTGGCCGAGGCATTCGAGATTCGGCTCAAGGAGTTGATCTGCGCCGGGCTCCGTGGTGAGGATCTGATGACCGCATTCATTAGCAGCCGAATCTGCCCTTTCCAGCTTTGCTCTCACAAGCTTTGTTACATGAGTGGTCCTCTCGATCCCAACCGAGTTTCGACGGTTGAGCTCGACGACTATCATATTTATAAGCGTGTCCGAGCTATCTTCAAGAACGATATGTCGGAGGATTGGGCATGGGGACTTAAGCCGTTCACTCGCGGGAATCCCCCTCCTCAGGTAATTTACGCATCGGTGTTTGTTTCCAAGTCGCGTTTGTGAATGTTCTTTTGATAATTCTACTTTGTTTCTTCTCTCGCAGAGGTTTGCGGAGCAAAAGATCGAGGATGCCGAGGTTCTGGCTCTTCCGTGGACTGCAGATCGGAATACCCCGGACATCGGGGAACCTGACTCGGAAGAGTTTGTCCCTAAGTCGGATGTTGCTCCGGCTCGCGCCCGTGGCAAGACCTCGGCCCACGGGGATGAAGGTGACTCGAACGACGTCCAAATTCTTGAGGTAGTTGACGTGATGCCTATCTCTTACGCATTTCCGGATCCTAATTTCCCAGCTAATCCAGCCGGTCAGGTGCACGACGCCGAGCCTCTTGCTTCTCGAGCTCCTGCTACCTCGAAGAAGCGCACCGCTCCGGCAGGTCCCTCCGACGCTGCTCCCAAGAAGCGAATGAAGAAGTCTGCCCAGCATATTCCGAGGCGTAAGACCATGCCTGGGGTTACTGGGTGAGTTTGTTTTCATTCGTACTTCTTGTTTCTCTCTTTCTGTCTTTTGATTCGACTCTTTGTCCTTTGCAGAGCTCCTCTCTCTGCAAAGCCGAGCGGTCCGAGTATGACAAGCCATACAACTCGGCAGCCTTCTCCTCTGCCCCCAGAGGATACTCGGGCTCCCAGTCCCTCTTGTGTTGACTCTCTTCCTGCCCGACTCATACATCACCTCAGCGAGATGTACCCACAGCTCCCACCGTTAACGCCGACATAACTCTGTCAGTAGATCATCCTGTTGAACCTATTGCCCCTCTTCAGACCGTCGAGGTTTCCCCCAACGATCCTTTGATCACCACGATCTCAGCTGCTACTCCCGCTCCAGCCGAAGATATCACCGTCTCGGCCCCCTTGGAAACCATAGTTCCCCCTGCTCCTCAGGATGTGATTCCTAATGCCGAGGTTGCTGCCCCTGCCGAAGCCTCTCCTAAGAATAGGAAGGTTGTTGTTACCAAACCTTCAGCATCTCAGAAGGGGCCGGCTAGCTCTTCTCAACCCAACATAGCTGATGCACTTCGCAAGGGGGCTTCCTCTGCGAAGCCTGTTGTCACCCCGGCCGCCGACACTCAGCTTACTCTTCACAAGAGTCCTGCGACGGCGGTAGTTACACAACGGGTCCGAGGTAAAGTACTGACCCGTACTGAGAGTGGGAACAACCTCGGCTCTTTGGTGGAATACGCCAATAACTGGAATGCCGCCGATCAGCTTGAGGGCAATCCGAGTAGCCAGCCATTTCATCTTTCCGACATCAGCAGTCGTTTGCATATGGCTGCTAAGATTGTTCTTGATAGTGATAAGATGAACGAGGTAAGCGCTTCTGTTGATACTTTGTCTGTTATTCAAATGATAGTATGTATACACTAGTCCCCGAAGCTTGCAACCGAATAATTTGTTGTTCGTTTGGAAGCTTTGTTAGGCTTCAAATGCATTATTTGCTAAGTCAATTTCCTGCATGACTTGGATTGATCGTGGTCCATTCATATTCCGAATTAAGTTTTGCTTAATCCGGATCTATTTCGGCTTTGAATATCCAGCCACCAAGATCCGAGTTAAGTTTTGCTTGATTCGGATCTGTTTTAGCTTTGAATATCCAGCCACCTAGATTCGAGAATATCCAGCCACCTAGATTCGAGTTAAGTTTTACTTGATTCAGATCTATTTTAGCTTTGAATATCCAGTTGCCTAGATCCGAGTTAAGTTTTACTTGATTCGGATCTATTTTAGCTTTGAATATCCAGTTGCCTAGATCCGAGTTAAGTTTTACTTGATTCAGATCTGTTTTAGCTTTGAATATCCAGCCACCTAGATCCGAGTTAAGTTTTGCTTGATTCGGATTTATTTTAGCTTTGAATATCCAGTTGCCTAGATCCGAGTTAAGTCTTACTTGATTCGGATCTGCTTTAGCTTTGAATATCCAGCCACCTAGATCCGAGTTAAGTTTTGCTTGATTCAGATCTATTTTAGCTTTAAATATCCAGTTG
This sequence comes from Avena sativa, assembly GCA_916181665.1. Lineage (NCBI taxonomy): Eukaryota > Viridiplantae > Streptophyta > Magnoliopsida > Poales > Poaceae > Avena > Avena sativa. The sequence continues at coordinate 326,201,777 of OV702282.1, forward strand.
TGTAATTCACTTTGGTACTTAGGTTGCCCATGATCGGCGGACAACCGAATTTTAAAGGTTGCTCTTTGCACACAAGAAATTGCAAGAGAAATATGAGAAGGTTGTCCCCGTAGTGAAGAAAACTGGTAATTTAATAAATCTTTGTATTGTTCCTTAAGTTCTTAACATTTTTGTCTTGACGTGCTAATTCACTCTTTGCTGGTATGCAACTAGTATCAATAATCTTAATACCCGCCTTACCAAGAAAGTTGACGCTCTGGAAGGTTAGTTATCCTTTTCGTCTTGTGATTTGTTGACTTTCGTTCGAGACAAATCCTGGGTTTCTTATAACCTTCCGGCTTTGGTATAGCCGAGTTACAAACACTTGCAGCGTCGCATCAAGAATGCATATCCATGCCTGATATGATGCTGCATTTTTTAGAACAAGCCGCCACTCATTCGGCGCAACTTAAAGAAAAGGATGATGAGATAACCCGGTTGCATGCCGAGGTTGAGTCTCTCAAGCTTTCGCAGAAATCCGAATTGGAAAAAGTTGATTAGGAATTTTCTGAAGAAAATAATCGACTGAGCCTGCAGTTGCAGAAAGATAAGGAACTCCTCGATGCTGCCGAGCTGAAGAACCGGACAATGAGCGAGGAAATCACTCGCTTTGAGAAGAATAAGGCCAACTGGACCCAGGATCTCCAGAAAATGTTGAGTTACATTCATCGTAAGTTTTTAACCATGGCCGAGTTATTTTCTTCTCTTTCTTATTTTTAACTGATATGTTTTCCTTTCGTGTAGATCATTTTCCGGAAGCGAAACCAGTGAGCTCTAAGGCAGTGATTTCTGCTCGTCAGCGCCGAGGTGTCCCTGCAGACTCGAGTCCAGAATACTCAATGGAAGACTTCCTGATTGCCATCGGTGCTGCTATTGGACCAATGAAGATTATGGGAAGAGATATGGTGCAAGCAGCCATTCGGGCCTACCATGTTATTTGGCCGAATACCTCTGAAACGCCTGATATTGACGAAGTCAAAATACTTGTGGAGAGATTAATGGCATCTCAGACCCAGTTAAATCTCTAGAGGGAATCTGCTGGGAGGGCTGGTGCTGATATGGCACTTGCAGCCGTTTTGTCTTGGTACGAGGATATCTCACTCGATACTCTGATGAATTTGCGCACTGGCTCTTGTTGGGTTGAGGATCTAGAGTTCGTCGCTCGCTGCCAAGCTCGTGCCTTCCAGCTTATTGAGTATGCTGACGTGCATAATTGGATTGAAGGGCCGAGTTTTCTTCCCAATCTGGCGGATGATGTCGAAGTTGAAGATGCATCTGATGATGATTCGGCTGATCAGGATGAAGCAGAGGGTGACTCGGATAACTCTCGTGACTCAAATGCAAGCTCAGATGAGGATGGCGACGCGCGATCGTCCTTTAAAGGGACTGAGAATTCTCGAGCTCAACCTAATGTTTCTCAGCAGCCAAGGCTTGCCCCCGAGGTTACTATTACTTCTGTTGAAGGCGAAGTAACTTCGGCTGAGGCGCCAGCTACCTCGAAGCGCCCAGTTCCTAAAAATGCCCCTGCGTAGGAGACCGAGGTCGCCCCGCCATCATCCGAGATACCCATTCCTGATGCTCCTAATCATGTTGCTGCCCCTTAAGGGTGCTCTGGCCCTTTTCGCTATTTAGGTTCAAAAAACTCTAAGTTATTTTCAGTCCCCGGTATGCCGGGCGTATGATGTCTGTGGAACAATTGTCCGGCTTTTGGTGTGGTGTGAACCTTTTTGCCTTTCGCTGCTGAGGCATGGGTGATGGTAATTATTATTACTCTATCTAAACAAATCTCATTGCTTTATATCTTTGCTTTGGCGAACTTTGATTTCGTATGTTCGGATTGTATTTTTCCATGTGGCTGACCTTGGTTCGTCATTTATCTTGCTTGCCCTTTGTAAACTCGATTGCGTAGCTGTTGTGTTTTCAACTTCTATCTGAAGTACCATGCCCGAAGCCCATATCTGGTAAAGTGATACAATTAGTTGCATCCCTTATCATACTTCGATTTGTTGGGGTTGTTATTCTTTTTTGCATTCTCCTTAGAGATCTTTGTTTGTTTCCGCTTTGTTGTTCCTCTGATTCTCGAGACAATTTTATATCATATCTTGCAAGTTATGATCAACAATGTTGGGGAGTCCCCGAGTCTTTAGCTGAGCTATGGATCTTTTATGTGTCTGGCGACAAACAGTGGGTAATACAAGTCAGTCCCCGAGTTATCACTCGGGTTATCGAGTTCTTGCGTGTGCTCAAAGAATATCTAGGATCATGCAGCAGTCCCCGAGTTACAAACTGGGTTGCTGAAATATAATTCATGGCTCAATGCAGAGAATACTACGGGGTAGTCCCCGAGTCATTGCTCAAGGTGCCGAAGTTTAATACATATTTTTAGAACAAGAAACAATAATGGGGCAGTCCCCGAGTCAATGCTCGAGGTATCGAGGTTTAATGCATAATCCGAAATAAAGGATAATACGGTGCAGTCCCCGAGTCGCTGCTCGAGGTGCTAAAATTTAACACATAATTCAAAATAAGAAATAACACGGTGCAGTCCCCGAGTCACTACTCGAGGTGCTGAAATTTAACACATAATTCAAAATAGGAAATAACACGGTGCAGTCCCCGAGTCACTGCTCGAGGAGACGAGGTTTACTACATAGTCTTAAAAAATAGAAACAACATTATGCAGTCCCCGAGTCGCTGCTCGAGGTGCCGAGGTTCAATACACGCTTGATACTCCAACTTGATGCATCACATCACGACGTACAACAGATGGCTCCTAAGTGTAGAATGGGCGAAGTAAAGCTATGTTCCATGGTCTTTTTGATTCATCTTCGGCCTTATTTGCCTTATTCTTCTCTGGTGTATGAGCGTTAATCAGGTAATATGCATCATTGTGCAGTTCTTTACTCACAATGAATGGTCCTTCCCATGGAGGTGAGAGTTTGTGCATGCCGGTTGTGCGTTGCACTAGTCGAAGAACCAAGTCTCCTTCTTTAAAAACTCTTGGATTTACTTTTTTGCTATGGTATCGTCTGAGGTTTTGCTGATAAATGGCTGATCTTGATAATGCCAATTCCCTTGCTTCCTCTAGCAGATCCACATCGTCTTGCCGTGATACTTCATTTACTTCGGCTGTTGTGTATTGGATTACTCTTGGCGAGTCGTGCATTATGTTGGCTGGAAGTACATATTCTGCCCCGTATACCAGTAAGAAAGGGGTATATCCTGTCAACCTGTTCGGGGTGGTTCAGAGGCTCCACAATACTGCTGAAAGCCCCTCAATCCAGCATCCTGCCGACCTTTGCAGTGGTTCGATAAGCCGGGGTTTTATTCCTGACAATACCAGTCCATTTGATCTTTCTACTTGCCCATTTGATGTTGGGTGAGCCACCGAGGCAACATCTAGTCTTATGTGCTTTTCTTGGCAGAATCTAGCGAAGGCTCCTTCAGCAAAATTTGTGCCATTATTTGTGATAACACTGTGTAGATATCCATATCTCAAGATAATATCTTTTAGGAATTTTACCGCTGTTAGTTCATCACATTTTCTTATTGGTTTTACCTCGATCCACTTTGTGAACTTATCCACCATGACTAGAATGTGAGTCATTCCGCCCCGGGCTGGCTTGAACGGACCTACCATATCCAAGCACCATACATAAAATGGCCAAGTAATTGGTATTGTCTTTAATTCGGACGAGGGCATATGTATCTTGCTGGCGTATCTCTGGCAACCGTTACATTTTTCTACCAATTCTTTTGCCTCCTTCAACGCCGTCGGCCAATAAAATCCATGCCTAAATGTTTTGGCCACTAAAGCTCTGGACGAGGCGTGATGCCCGCATTCTCCCTGATGTATATCCAGGAGTATTTCCTGGCCTTCTGCCGAGTCAACGCATCTTTGCAGCACGCTTGTGACGCTTCTCTTATACAGCTCATTGTTTATGATTGTATAAGCTTTTGCTCTTCTTATTGTCTGTCTAGCCAGTACCTCATTACTCGCCAAGATTGCGTCATTAAGGAAGGAGAATATGGGTTGCGCCCATATCGGCGTGATTTTCTCTGGGATAATCTCACTGTCGATTTCCATATTTTCTGCCGACATAACAACTTCGGATTTTTCTGTATTCACTCGTGCGATGGCCGGGTTCACTTTCAAAAAGTCCGGGTTGCATTTTTTGTCGATTTCCATTGGCACACTTCCTTCTTTCAATTCTGTTGAGATACGAATTGACTCGGACTCTGGTGATGGTGTAATCGATGGTTTTCTCAGGTGCTCTAGGGCAATACCTGGGGGAATTGATTGCCTAGTTGATCTGAGTTTTGATAGTGTGTCTGCAGCGTCATTTTCCGCCCGAGGTATATGATGAAACTCGCATCCATCGAAGTATCCACTAATTTTTTGCACATGAAATCTATATAGGGTCATATTCGCATCTAATGCGTCCCAATTGCCTGATACTTGTTGTACTACTAGATCTGAATCCCCGTAGCATCGGATCCGACGTATACCAATCTCTTTTGCCACCTTTAACCCATGGACGAGTGCTTCATACTCGTCTACATTGTTTGATGCGGCGAAATGTATTTGCAGCACATATTTCAGCTGATCTTTTTTCGGCGAAGTTAACACTATCCCTTCCCCCAAGCCATTTCTCAGCTTGGATCCGTCAAAATGCATTGTCCAATAATTTGGATCTGGTAATGGCGGCTCATATTGTACCTCGTCCCAATCCACAAAGAAGTCGGCCACTGCCTGAGATTTGATTGCATCTCGCCTATCGAATTGCGGAGCATAAGGTGATAACTCGATTGCCCATTTTGCTATTCGGCCACTCGCATCTTTTTTGCTCAATATCTCGGCTATGGGCGCTTCACAAATCACTTTTATCGGATGTTCTTCGAAGTAATGTTTAAGTTTTTTCGCCGACATGTATACTCCATAAGCCATCTTTTATTAGTGCGGGTAGTTCTGTTTTGAGGCCGATAGTACCTCGCTTAGGTAATATACCGGCCTTTGTATTGACTTATCACCTTCATTCCGTTCCATGACAACCACCACACTTACCAGTCTGTTAGTGGAAACTACATAAAGTAACATAGGTTCTTTTGACAGTGGAGATGCCAAGATTGGTGCTGTGACCAACATCTTTTTTAACTCATGAAACACATTATCTGCCTGCGGTGTCCAAATGAACTTATTAGACTTTTTCATCAGTTGATATAGAGGTAATGCCTTTTCCCCCAGCCGACATACAAATCGACTCAGCGAGGCCAGGCAGACCAGGCAGACCGTGAATTTTTGTACATCATTTAGACACCTCGGCAATTCCATTTTTTCAACTGCTCGGATTTTAGTTGGATTTGCCTCTATACCTCGGCTGGATACGAGGAAACCGAGTAATTTTCCAGCCGGCACACCGAAGGTACATTTTTCCGGGTTAAGCTTCATTCGGAACCTTCTCAAGTTCGCGAATGTCTGCCGAATATCATCCAGGAGCGTTTTGCTTTCTTTGGTTTTTATAACCACATCGTCTACATATACTTGTACATTTTTTCCTATCTGGTCATGTAGACACTTTTGCATGCATCTCTGGTATGTTACTCCTGCATTACGCAGGCCGAATGGCATGGTGCAATAGCAATAAGCCCCGTACGGGGTAATAAACGCAGTCTTTATTTGATCGTCCGGATTTAACGGTATCTGGTGGAAACAAGAATACGCGTCTACAAATGACAACAGCTCACAACCAGCGGTCGAATCAATGACTTGGTCTATCCTAGGTAAGGGAAAAGGATCTTTGGGACACGGCTTGTTTAGTTTCGTGTAATCGATACACATTCACCATACGACGGCTACATTTGGACCATCCTTTTTCTTTTCCACTAACACCGGATTTGATAGCCAATCCGGATGAAGCACTTCCATGATGAACCCGGCCGCAAGGAGCCTAGCTATCTCATCCCCTATTATTTTTCTCCTGTCTTCGGCGAAGCGGCGGAGAGGTTGCTTCACCGGCCTTGCTCCTGGCCTTACATGCAAAGAGTGCTCAGCCAACTCCCTCGGCACACCTTGCAGGTCTTGAGTTGACCATGCAAAGATATCCCGATTCTCACGGAGGAAGTTGGTGAGCTCGCCTTCCTATTTGGCATCTAGGCCGGCACCAGTCGTGATGGTGCGCTCTGGGACTGCTCATCTATCTGGATCTTTTGTCTCTTTAGTCGGCTGGAAAGAAACACTTCCATGTGGGTTGGCTAATGCCGGCATATTCAGTTGTGCCGACTGAGCGAGAGCCGCTACCTCCTGAATCCTCCTTTTTTCTCTTGCAATCACCAATGACTCGGCCAAGTTTGATCCGGCCGAAGCACACTCCATCGACTTTCTGTAATCTCCGGCTACTGTTATCACCCCTTGTGGTCCGGGTAACTTCATTTTCAAATAAGTAATGTGGCAGCTACTCATGAATTTTGCCAATGCTGGCCGTTCGAGTAAAGCATGATAGCAGCTTTCTAAGTCCACCACTTCAAATTCCAAATTTTCCGCTCTGCAATTTTCCCTTGTGCCGAATAATACATCTACTCGGACTTTCCCAATGGGTTCACACTGAAAGAACATGTGGGCCCCCATGTGTGGTTTTGGTAATTAATGACAATCTTTATGGACTAATGTGTGTATTAAGTTATACTTGTAGGATTTGTCCATTGACATCGCTTGGAGCATGTGTTGGCTTCAAGGTCGATGAAATGAGAAGAAGATGTGATGTGCAAGCTCAAAATGCGCCATCTATAGAAGATCTCATGTTTGATGCTTGCCATCCCCGGTGATCATGGATCGATGATGAGAAATCAAGAAAGGCGTTCCATCTTGAGAAGGTCAAGTTCGTCTACATCGAGCACAAGTGGAACGCTCAAGGCAAAGGTATAGTCTTGATAGGTTTTCCCTTTTGCCGGTCTCATATTGTGTGTGGGAGACCGGGTTTAGGATAGATAACCGTACTATCAAGAGGGGCTCTCGAATAAGTAACTCAGTCACATCGTTCGGAGAGAGCTCAATCCTTTGCATATTTGCATCATCATATTTGGTTGTTATTGTGAGTATATAGAGCTTGTGGTAATCTCCATAACAAGCTCTTGTTCATCATCAAAATCGGATCTTCCGTTTGTATCTTGTTGCGATTTTGATCTTGGTGGCTTTTCGGTTTCTCACCAAGTGAGGTATCTCACATTATTATACATGATACATTCTCACTTGGTGATAACCAATATTTTCACCTTTTATAGGGTAGCTCATGTCGTCCTCTTTCCAACGCAATTGGAATCGGGTCGATCGGAGTTACCAATCAAAAGTTATAGTGGTTTGAATTTTCCTAGGTACCAAAATGCGGTAGTACCTCATTTTAGTACCTAGCGCGGCAGTAGGTTTTGACAAGTTGCCAAAAGCCACTGCCGGGCTAGGTACCAAAAAGCGGTAGTACCGCATTTTAGTACCTAGCGCGGCAGAAGATTTTTGACTTCGTCATTTGGATCTATCCTCCCTTGCTGGACTATGATGTTTCTTTGCATGATACTGTAGAGGTTGTTGTCCTCTTCGAAACGAGCCCAAGATCATCGAAATCGGAGTCCTGATGCAAAAGTTATGGTTGTTCTCGTTCTGTGATGACCGGTAGTACCGGACCAGGATCCGGTAGTACCACATTTTGGTACCGGGGAGCACAGAGAAAAATGCGCCTGGCGCCCTAGGAATCCCAGGGAATGTCCGGTAGTGCCGGGAAAGTCCGGTAGTACCGGGAAAAAGTCCGGTAGTACCGGGAATCGCGTTTTTAGGCTGCAACGGTTGGATTTTGGAGGGACCTATATAAGGGGCCTTATTCCCCAATGGTTCCTCAACCACTCTTGCAAGTTTTCCCCTCCATTGTTGACCTTCTTGAGCTTGCTTTATCTCAATCCCTCCGATGATTCTTGCATATTCTTGAGGGATTTGAAAGAGAAGATCTAGATCTACAATCCCACCAATTAATCTCTCCTCTAAGTGAGGGGAACATATTGGGATCTAGATCTTGGAGTCTTTTGTGGATTTCCTCCATTGTTCTTCCTCTCTTATTCCCCCATAAGATTTTGTAGCTTTGGTGGAATTTGGGAGAGAAGTATTTGAACACCTTTGTGGTGTTCTTGCCATTTGCATTTGGTGCATCAGTTTGTGTTCTCCTCGGAGGATTTGGTTTGAGTTACTCATTGGAGCTTGTCCCTCTTGGGTTCTTGGAACCCTAGACGGTTTTGTGGCCTTGGTGGCATTGTGGCCTTGGTGGTGTTTGTTGGGAGCCTCCAATTAAGTTGTGGAGAAGTGCCCCAACCTTGTGAGAGGTTCCGGTTGCCACCGACAAGTGCACCGATAGTGGAAGCGTGGATCGATCCCATTGGGGTGAGATTCACCGGAGAATAAGGGAGGCATTTTGTGGCGTTGGTGGTTTGATACCACCCCCTCTCCAAACGATACGTACTCCATGTTGGGAGGAACTCGGTAAAATATCGGTGTCCCCGCGTGCCTCGGTTATCTCTATACCCGAGCTCTTTACTTATGCACTTTACATTGTGATAGCCTTCGTGCTTGAAGTAATATATATCTTGCTATCACTTTGTTGCTTGTATTGCTTAGCATAAGTTGTTGGTGCACATAGGTGAACCTTAGTTGTTCTAGGTTGTGCTTAACAAAGTAAACACTAGTTTTATTCCGCCTTTGTTGAGCCACTCTAGGAAAAGTTTTAATCGCCTATTCACCCCCCCCTCTAGGCGACATCCGTATCCTTTTAATTGGTATCAGAGCCCGGTCTCTCATTTTAGGCTTCACCGCCTTGAGAGTAAAGATGTCGGCTAGAGGATTAGTGCATAATGATATGTTCATATTTTATGGCACAAATTATGATATATGGAAAAATTGTATGCTCATTCATTTCGGGACATGGACCCAAATTTGGAGCGTATTGTAGATATGGGTTTTTCTCCTCCTATGGATTTCAAAAATATATCTTGTGAGGATGAGAAAAACTTATATCTCGATGCTCAAGCTTCTAATGTGCTTGTTAATGCTTTGAGCTATGTAGTTACCTCTTCAATCATTCCTTTTTGGAGCGCTCATGAGTTATGGACAAAACTTCAAGATAAATATGTTGTGTCCAATATTGTTGAGGATGATTGTGTTGCTTCCACTTCTGGTCGAGATGAGTTCTCATCCTCTACCACTTCACCAACATGTGACTTTTCAGAAGGTAAATATATGGTGAGTGGTGATAGAAATTGAAATTTGGATAGTGTGCTTACTATTTGTAATCCCTCATCTATATCGAGTTGCAATGATCTATCTTTGGACCCTAACACTTCTAGAACTACAAACTTCTTACATGCTTGTGTTAATAGTCCTTGCATATCATGTAGAAATGACTTGAATAAATCTCATGATGATATGCTTGTGTTGTCTTGTTGCCATGATAAAAATGCTTCCATTTCCTCTAGTGCTTGTGTTGCTAACCATGTAGAGGAAACCGAAGATTCGATGGGCCAAGACATGGTTTTGAATGAAGCCTCAAATGCAATCTCATCTTCACCTTCTTCCGATACCCACCTATGCCTTATGGCTAGGGATTCTAAGGTAACCCCTACTTTGGAACCCATTACCTCTTGTGATGAGGAGGATGTGGATAATGTGGAAGAAGAGCTTGATATTGATGATTTATATGAAAAGGGTGAGATTGTTTATCGTGCCCTTGTTAAAAAGGACATTGCTTGCTCTAAATTTGTTGAAGTCTTGGACTTTGCTATTAAGAGCAAGGAACATATTGATAAGTTAGAAACACAAATTGAGGTGCATGATAACAATGTTGATAAAATGTGTAGTCTTGAGCGTGAGTATGCTAATATAATTGCAAACCTAAATAAAGCTCTTGAAGAGGAATAAACCACTAAGGAATCTCTTGAGGAGACCTTTGCTTTAGAGCTATCTAGAGTAAAGGAATCTCATGATAGAGATCTTGAGGTGGCAAGTGATCTCAAAAGTAAAAATGATGAGACTCAAGTTGCTTATGCTAAACTCCTTGAGGATTTTGAGCACCTAAAAAATGGCTCTCGGGTCGTTAAGAGGGAGCTCATCAAACTCACCGAGTCATATGAGCAACTTAAAGCCTCATATTCAAAAGTGCTTGCCAAGTTGCCCTCACCTCTTGCTAATAATGATGATGCTTGTGATACTACCTCTATTTCTTTTAAAGCATCTATTTTAAAGGAGAATGTTGAGCTAAAGGCTCAACTTGCTTTGCTAACTCGCAACTATGGGAAATTAGAAGAAAGCCATGTTAAGCTCTCAAGCTCGCATGAGGATCTCCTAGTCTCCCATGGTAGGCTAAAGTTGGCTCATGAGGCCATCATGTCAAAGGTAACATCTAGTGGGCCTCACGTGGACATTAGCACTATATCTACTCCAAATGTTAAATTGCCATGTGCTAGTCCTTGCAGTTCATCCTCTCACAACCATGCTATATCTCGTGATGAATTACATTCCGTGCCTTGTTGCTCTAACAATGTGGCATCTACTTCCTCTAGTACATTTGTTGAAACTAACCATGTAGAGGAAATCAAAGAGCTCAAGGCTCAAGTCACTTCTTTGAAGAATGACTTGAAAAGGGGTCATCAAGGGAAGGTCGCACTCAACAAAATCTTGAGTGTGCAAAAATCCCCCAATGACAAGAGTGGGCTTGGATTCAACTCCAATGTCAAGAACAAGTCCACTATCAAGTTGAAGCACAAGGACAACAAGAAGAATGGACAAGATCAAGTCAAGAATACGGCCAACATTGTGTGCTTCAAGTGCAAGGAAGAAGGGCACCATGTTAGATCTTGCCCATTGAAGAAAAAGCCTCTTAGTGTGAAGCAACAAGGGAAGCGGCATCAAGCTCCACCTCAAGTCATTAATGGGCCTCTTCCTAAGAGGACTACTCGAGCTCTTCCTCGAGTTGTGGCTTCACCTAAGAAGAAAGATGGCAAGAGTAGAACTTGCTACATATGCCGTGAGAAGGGGCACATTTCTTCTGCATGCACTATTGGTAACTCCTCATCCCATCCTATCTTGATTGATGATTCTTATTCTCTTTGTAAGGATGAGGTTGGCAATGTGTTTGCCAAATTTGTTGGTGCTCAATGTGGTGTCAAGAAAAGAACCATTTGGGTTTCCAAGCCTATTAGGACTAACCTCTTAGGACCCAACTTGGTTGGGGACCAACAAGCCAAAACTTGATCAATAGGTGTGTTTGTTGGAGGGCATTGGAGTCTTGGCTACATTATGAGGAATTGAGGAATCTTCATCAATTATTATTGTTGTCAAGCCAAGCCATTTGGATTATCATGATTATATTATATTCCCAATGTTCCTACTTGCGGTAACATATGCTAAACTCTTTACATTGAAAGTTACTCGCCCCTTTGTCATGTGTTGGTTTTGTATCTTCCATGCTTTTGTACATGTTGTGATTTCCACTTAATTATCTTGAGGTATCAAGCATATTTGTGTATGATTAGGTGGCACTCCATGTATGTGTGTTTCTTGTGGTTGAGCCTTTCTTGATTATATTTGATATCTTATTTGGCTCTTGTGAGAAATTAATGGATTATCCCATTTTGGGGGAGTGTTATGCTTGGGCATTCCACAATCCTAAAATTGTGTGTACATGAGGAATACCACCTAGTATTTATATTGGATTATTGTCTAGTCTCTATGTGGTATAATTCTCATGAGAAATTTAAGTTTTATAATGTCCATTAATTATCTCTATTTGTATCCTTTTGCCTCGTGTTGTTATTATGGTAGTATCACATTATGGGGGAGTCATATGCTTAGTGCATATTACAATCCTAGAAAATGTGAATATTCGAGGTTGTGTCACTTAGAATTGATATTGATAATTATCTAGCGCCTATGTGACACATTTGCTCATACAAGTTCCAATTTGCTTGAATGCCTTTATTGATCATATTTTGGATCTTGTATATGAGAGTGTTTCTTGGTATGTGTTTCCTCATATTTAGATCTCTATATCATCATGGAAACCATTTGCTTCAAGTTACTCTAATCACTAGTGATTGTGTGACTATTGGAAGCTACCAAGAATCTTGTTCGAAGTATCATTCTTAATTCTTATATTTTGTTATATGCTTCTTGTTGTGACTATGATCTTGGATATCCATGCAAGCTACCTTGGGAAAATTATTTCCAATATTTCTTGTCCTTGGACAATGAGTACTCAAGTTATGGTAGAATTTATTGATCATATTCACTTTGGACTCTGCTTAATCTTGTCCTATCCTTGGCCAAGTAAATGTTTGTGTGCTCCCATGTATTCCTTGCTACTTTTGGATCTTATTATTTTATTGGTATCCTCTTATGTTTTATTCAATGTAAGTAGTAGTGATGAACTCATTTGTGTGCATTTTGCATTTAAAGGCAAAATTCTATATAATGTACTACTTATGGGTGAGCTCTCCTATATTATTTAGAACACTCGTATTTATGCTTCTTTGTTTGATCCATATCAGGTTTTATGTGCTTGGAACCTCAATCTTTTCGTTTTGGTATTTTGTGCCATCATGAGAAGTTTGGGTAGTTTGGTTTCTTATTGGAACCTTGCTCTTTTTGGGAGTTGGTTTTGTCTCATTCCATGTTTCATGTTTTGTCCAATTTTAGAATGAGATAAATCCTTGACCATTTTTATTTTTATCTATCTTTTGCTCTTTTGGCTTTTGCCTAGTTCATTTGTTGAACTTGTGATCTTTCATGTGTTGAATTGATTCTTTGATACAATTTGGACATCGTTTGTCATATCACACTCTTGTGTGTGCAATCTCGATTTACTTGGTGCTTTTGTTCAAATTGTATCTCTTTTTGGTTCTTGAAAGATTTATGCATGCATATTTACTATATGTTTATATTATGGAATGCTTGCTTTCTTTGATCCAATATATAGGGGAAACTCCACCAAATCCCATCGGCTAAGTTGTGCATGAAATTCAATTTCATATCAATATGCATATATTTATGTGGAGTCTCTCCTATGTATTGTAGTTGCACTAACTACATTGGACCCAATATGTTTGGGGACCATTTTGTACTTAAATATGTTTTAGGTACATTGGAGATATATTGGATGCTTGTCTCTCAATCTTGAAGAAGTGGTGCGTTAATGAAAATTGGAGGCAAGCTATAGGATGATCAATGAATTCATATCCTACATCCTACCAATTATATCTCGGTAACAAGTATCTCTTCTCATGCTCATATATCTTGATTCCAACCGTTTGTCGGTTGCCTTCTGGCATGAATTCATGTATTTGTAATTGTTGTATCTCTAGCCATGGTATTAAGAGAACTCTCTATTGTATATGTGTATAAGTTGAGATGAGTATATATAATTGGGACTATACAAAATCATGCATATGATCCTCCAATCCCAAATATGTCAATCTAGCAATTTTATTGCCTATCTTTTCCTCAACTTCTCTCATGTGCAATAGTGAGATTTTGCTAGTTAAAATTTTCTTGTGATACTTGTTGCCTTTCTCCATATATTCCAACTTTCTCCTCTTCCCTTGGTGAAAGTTGTAATATATGTAGTGTGTTGGTGTTTGAAGTCCATTAATGTACAATAAGACATATGTGAGCCTTTGGCCATGCTTTGAAGCAAAAATCTTATTGATATATGTTATGACTTCATTTTTGCATTTCATGTGCTTTCTTGTATAATCTTCTTTATGTGTGCATATTTCTTTTCTTGCATATGTATTTGTGATGTTTTCCATTTATAGACATAACACATATGAGGAGATAATTTTAGTTGATTTTTAATCCTTGGAGACCACCTTTCTATTTCTTTTGATTCTTCGGTGGCTTCCAAATTTAATTGCCTGTGAGTGCTTGTTCCTCCTGTTTGCATCTTTGGACACTCATATTTATTCTCTCATGCCTTGTATTATTAAATGAACTTGGATGAGTGAGGATTCCATGATTATGCACCTTGTTCCCAAATGCAATTATCATAATTGGTGCATTATCTTTGGGGAGCTCATCTAATTCATTTAATAATGCTCATTTATCTTTTTTCTAATTTATTGCGTCTTAAATGTTTATGGGGAAGTGAGGATTCCATATTTGTGCATTTATGTTGAATAGTGCACAAATCTTGGGGAGCTTCTCTATTTGTTATTTAAAGCACTCTCTTGCTCATATCATAATATCTTGTAGGTTCCATTTGAACTCATTTGTTGTTTTCAATTAGTTTGTGGGACCTTGTAATTGCTTGCATCATTTGACTATTTATTTTGGCAATCTTCGGGTCCTCGATATAGTTCTACTTCCTCCCAAGTATTCATCATTGGATATGTGCGAAGGCACACCTTTGCAGGAATTATTATTATACTTACCTTCTAGAACTTGTCACCCATTTCGGCAATCGATGCCAATGTGGGAGAAGTTTTAGAGGGTTTAAGGGAAGTTGGTTTATGCATTGAGTTTGTTCTTGTGCATTTGCCTCTCATGCTCTTGCATCTTTGTCGTTGCTTAGCATGTGGTATATATAGTGGAAACTCCACCAATGATAATGATTGGCAATATATGCAATGAAATTCAAGTTCATCACACATGCATAGATTGTGGGGGATTTTGCTCTATATATGGTGGTACCAATATCACATACTTATGTAGTATTTGATATTGGTGTTACCAGTTTGTTCATTAAAATTTCTTATATAAACCCTCTTAAAGGGATTGTCATCAATTACCAAAAATGGGGGAGATTGAAAGAACATGTGGGCCCCCATGTGTGGTTTTGGTAATTAATTACAATCTTTATGGACTAATGTGTGTATTAAGTTATACTTGTAGGATTTTTCCATTGACATCGCTTGGAGCATGTGTTGTCTTCAAGGTCGATGAAATGAGAAGAAGATGTGATGTGCAAGCTCAAAATGCGCCATCTATAGAAGATCTCATGTTTGATGCTTGCCATCCCCGGTGATCATGGATCGATGATGAGAAATCAAGAAAGGCGTTCCATCTTGAGAATGTCAAGTTCGTCTACATCGAGCTCAAGTGGAACGCTCAAGTCAAAGGTATAGTCTTGATAGGTTTTCCCTTTTGCCGGTCTCATGTTTGTGTGGGAGACCGGGTTTAGGATAGATAACCGTACTATCAAGAGGGGCTCTCGAATGAGTAACTCAGTCACATCATTCGGAGAGAGCTCAATCCTTTGCATATTTGCATCATCATATTTGGTTGTTATTGTGAGTATATAGAGCTTGTGGTAATCTCCATAACAAGCTCTTGTTCATCATCAAAATCGGATCTTCCGTTTGTATCTTGTTGCGATTTTGATCTTGGTGGCTTTTCGGTTTCTCACCAAGTGAGGTATCTCACATTATTATACATGATACATTCTCACTTGGTGATAACCAATATTTTCACCTTTTATAGGGTAGCTCATGGTGTCCTCTTTCCAACGCAATTGGAATTGGGTCGATCGGAGTTACCAATCAAAAGTTATAGTGGTTTGAATTTTCCTAGGTACCAAAATGCGGTAGCACCACATTTTAGTACCTAGCGCGGCAGTAGGTTTTGACAAGTTGCCAAAAGCCACTGCCAGGCTAGGTACCAAAAAGCGGTAGTACCGCATTTTAGTACCTAGCGCAGCAGAAGGTTTTTGACTTTGTCATTTGGATCTATCCTCCCTTGCTGGACTATGATGTTTCTTTGCATGATACTGTAGAGGTTGTTGTCCTCTTCGAAACGAGCCCAAGATCATCGAAATTGGAGTCCGGATGCAAAAGTTATGGTTGTTTTCGTTCTGTGATGACCGGTAGTACCGGACCAGGATCCGGTAGTACCGGGGTCCGGTAGTACAGCATTTTGGTACCGGGGAGCACAGAGAAAAATGCGTCTGGCGCCCCAGGAATCCCAGGGAATGTCCGGTAGTGCCGGGAAAGTCCGGTAGTACCGGGAAAAAGTCCGGTAGTACCGGGAATCGCGTTTTTGGGCTGTAACGGTTGGATTTTGGAGGGACCTATATAAGGGGCCTTCTTCCCCAATGGTTCCTCAACCACTCTTGCAAGTTTTCCCCTCCATTGTTGACCTTCTTGATCTTGCTTTCTCTCAATCCCTCCGATGATTCTTGCATATTCTTGAGGGATTTGAAAGAGAAGATCTAGATCTACAATCCCACCAATCAATCTCTCCTCTAAGTGAGGGGAACATATTGGGATCTAGATCTTGGAGTCTTTTGTGGATTTCCTCCATTGTTCTTCCTCTCTTATTCCCCCATAAGATTTTGTAGCTTTGGTGGAATTTGGGAGAGAAGGTTTTGAACACCTTTGTGGTGTTCTTGCCATTTGCATTTGGTGCATCGGTTTGTGTTCTCCTCGGAGGATTTGGTTTGAGTTACTCACTGGAGCTTGTCCCTCTTGGGTTCTTGGAACCCTAGACAGTTTTGTGGCCTTGGTGGCGTTTGTTGGGAGCCTCCAATTAAGTTGTGGAGAAGTGCCCCAACCTTGTGAGAGGTTCCGGTTGCCACCGACAAGTGCACCGATAGTGGAAGCATGGATCGATCCCATTGGGGTGAGATTCACCGAAGAATAAGGGAGGCCTTTTGTGGCGTTGGTGGTTTTATACCACCCCCTCTCCGAACGAGACGTACTCCATGTTGGGAGGAACTCGGTAAAATATCAGTGTCCCCGCGTGCCTCGGTTATCTCTATACCCGAGCTCTTTACTTATGCACTTTACATTGTGATAGCCTTCGTGCTTGAAGTAATATATATCTTGCTATCACTTTGTTGCTTGTATTGCTTAGCATAAGTTGTTGGTGCACATAGGTGAACCTTAGTTGTTCTAGGTTGTGCTTAACAAAGTAAACACTAGTTTTATTCCGCCTTTGTTGAACCACTCTAGAAAAAGTTTTAATCGCCTATTCACCCCCCTCTAGGCGACATCCGTATCCTTTCACACACGAAAGTCCCGGGACTATTCGATGGAACGTGGTTCTCGTGGGTTGCAGCATATTCTGTGCTATTCCGAGTTTGTGCATTGTATCTTTGTACATGATGTTGATACTACTGCCATTGTCAATGAGTACTTTTGAGAATTTTACATTGATGTTGGGCCCGACAAATGTCGGATCTAGTACGAGTGTGTATGACCCTGGATTCGGCATTATCTTCGGGTGATCCTTTATACTTCAGGTTATTTCCTGATTTGACCAAGGCACGTATCTTGGTACCGCCGGCATAACATCATTTACTTCCATATGCCGGCGTTGTACACTTTGCCTGTCTTGTTGTTCTGTTGTGAACACACAATATGATTGATGATGCTCCCTGTAATCATTACGTCTGTTGTTTCCGGGGTTTGTCCTTCCATCCTGACCTTGATTTATCACTTGATGCACTGCATCTCTCTGGTCCGTGTTGTCATACCTCGGCGGAGGTGGTGGTAACATTAACTACTGCGCATTTGCTCCAGTTAGCTGTTGTTGCTGCTGATGCGCTTGATGAGGGGGCGCTTGCATGCCCGCCGGGTTCCCCATTGCATTTTTCATTCAAGCACATTGACGAGTTGTATGATTAGCCGGCTTGGCCGGGTTTGGAGTGTGAAACTTACACGGTTGATCCAACATGAAATCAAACATGTATTTCGGCCTTTCCTGCCACTTCTTCTTCTGTTCTGGTGTCCACTGTCTCTTCCCTTCATTCCTCGGTGTCCACTGCTGAGGACCATTTTTCTGTCGCTGACTGTTTCCGTGACTCGGCTGATCTTATACTACTGCTGCCACCTGATTGGAAGCATATCTGTAATCCGGTCTTTCCTCCATTCTTCTACCTCGGAACTCGTTGCGCCACGATGATTCGGCTGCATCTCTTGTATATTGATCCTGGTGCTCCCGATGCTCTGTCGACATTAATTCTGGTTGCGTCGGATCCCCTAAAACATACGAATCTGCTATCCTGATAGTCTCTGCCAATGTAGTCGGCATATCTCTTTGCAGCATTTGCCATAACACACTTCCATATTGGCAGCCTTGAGCAAACCATGCTATCGCTTGAGACTCTATGACTCCTTCGCATGAGTTTCTGAGGTTACACCACCGAGTCAAGAATTCTCTATCTGTTTCATTCGGCCTCTGCTTACACATAGCGAGATGTTGTGGCATGTTTGGCCTTTTATAGGTACTGGTGAAGTTGCTGACAAACATCTCTTCAAAATCTAGCCAACAGTTGATACTGCCTGCTGGCAGATTATTCAGCCACACTCTGGCTGGTCCTTCCAGCATCTGTGGGACGTATCTCACCGCCCATCGTAAGTTTCCACTAGCTATTTTCACTGCAGTGGCATAGTCAATCAACCAATCCTGTGGTTTTGTGCTCCCATTGTATGTTTTCGTGCCCCTTGCCAGTTGAAAGTTTGGCACCGGTGGTTCGCCCATGGTCCGAGGTCCGAAACACGCCGGACCAGGCGGACCCTGTTCCTCCAATAACTCGGACCGATATAACCTGTCGAGTTTTAACCTTGCATCATTTGATGGCAAGTTTCTGTAAATGATTCTCTCCTGTATTCCATAATGGTTATTCCCACCATGTCCTGCATACTCCATATCTGAGTAACCATCATTGTACCTCTCGTTTGCCTGATTATGGTGAGATGGTCTCATTTCTCGCTCTTGCCGAGGCTCATACCTCGGCTGAGGTTCAGGCGGTGGGTCTCTCCTTCCCTCTGCCGGGTTATTATTCTCATGATTTCCTCTTCCGAGGTCTCCATTACCTCGGCTTCCGTTGCCTTTGTTGGCACGGCCGGGGTTTCTATCGCCACTGTTACCTCGGCTTCCATTGCCTCTGTTTTCATTGACCTTTCCGTCTACCGCCGGATCATACAGAACAATTTGCTTATTTCTTCTTCCTGAAGTTACTGCTCTATCTTTTCGCGCGTTATTTTCGGGTGAGGATGCTGCTGCCACTGATAGTGCGGGCGCTGCTCCAGCCGAATGAACCATACACGAGGGTCCCGGTCTTGCCGGGTCAACCCTAAGCATTTCTTCATTCTGCTGGTTCGCAATGCGTACCAGCTCATTCACTCTTTTTTGCTGTTTCTGCAGGGCTTCGCCGGTTAATCCTTCTAACTCCAATGCAGCGGCATTTGCCGCCCTTAGGTTCTTTGCCGGGGTGCTATACCTCGGCAAGCCTAGATCAACTGAATCAGCCTTATGAGTCTCGTGCTCTTTGTTGATATCATTCATGAGGTTTTTTCCTCTCAATCTTAATTCATCTACCCGCTCGGGGGCAACATCTAGTTTGTTTGCCTTAGCATATTCTCGCAGGGTCCTGTTCAAGGACTCCCGCAAGGCCGACACCTTTTTTGCCTCTACCAGTACTTTTTGCCTAGTCTCTTCTAACTCCGCCTGAGCGTTAGCCGGATCAAGTATCGGCGCCACAGGCGTGGTTAGATTATCTATAGTTGCCTGGAGAATATTCTCTGGTCTTTCCAGAGGTGGCCATCTTACCCTTGCTGCCTTTGGGGTTGTCTCCTGCACCTCGGCTGACTTGGCTGCCGACGGATCTACCTCGGTGGGCTGTGGAGCTGCTTGCTTCATGGTCACCTGTCCTCATGTTGCCGGGTTCTTGCTCGATCCGGCGCCTGCTCCTGCCGCCTGTACCGCGGCTGCGACCATCACCTCGACGCTGCCGACGGGGCGCGCTCCACGCGGACCGTTAGCGGCACTGAGGGGAGGCTCTCCTGCACCAATAACCCGGTGAGGATAAACACAGGAGGTGTCAACGCCGACGTAGACCTTGTGTGTGCCCAAGTTGATGAAGACGCCGTTGCGCGGAGGTGCCTTCCTCCTGAAGCTACCTGCGTTATCACTGACATAGTCCCAGAGATCAAATCTCTGGACTAAGCCAGAGACAACGCGCTCGCCGGTGTGGATGAAGTTTCCCGTCCGGATCTTGACTCCAGCTAGCACCGCTGCTTGCCCCACGGTGGGCGCCAACTGTCGTGGTGGTGGCACGGCAGATACCATGGGTAGGCTAAAGTATGGGGCCAATGGATGCTAGAGGGATCCGGGGAGGAAAGATGTAGTGATTTCTACACTCAAATGACTAACATATAGATCTTTATTTCTCCTCTTATGGACTACAAATGCTCCTTGAGCTGTATCCAGGAAGAAGAGAGCTACTACACGAGCCTTACAGCGTAGAATGAATCGATCACCCTCTCAGGAGCCAGCGTCCCCCCTTATAAAGAGGTGCATTGGTTCCTTCTAGGGCTGACGTGGCAAGCATATTCCCAATATGGTAACTCGGCGGCCTCCTTTCCGCGTCCCCCTTCTATCGGCGGCAATGCTCAAGAGACCTTCACATGCGCGCCTCGGGCTCCCTGACTGTCACCTCCATGACCTTCTTCTGCCCTTCTGCTGCTCCGCTCCTTGTCCTTTGTGCTTGGCTCTGTCTAGATTCCTCCTAGCCAGTGACTAGGGTTTGACTATAGGCACATCCTTCTCCTGCAAGCTTCGTGTTACTCGGCCTTGTCTCGCATAACTCGGCTCGGCCTTCACCTGCATTCAAGTTAGCCAGACTCATTCGGCCGACTTAACTCATATGTCGGCCGGATAAGGTGTTACTCATTCTACACTTGCCATGGCCCTGCTTATCTCGGCCGACTCTTATATGACCTGGCCGACACAAACAATAACTCGGCTCATGACAAGGGAGATTCCTTTCGTCTTTCCCCTGTCTTGACCCTATCCGGGGTCACCTCCCCAACAAAACTGAAACTTGTACAATCATTTTTTTTAGCTTGGCGGAAGCTAAAAACGTATCTGCAATAGCATGTTTTCCTGTTCGGTTTTGCTCCAAGTAATTAGCAGCAAGCAGTGCAAATATCATACCTTTTCCTCCATGATAAATGATCCATGAGACTCATCTTCAACCTGACGGGGGAGAAGATGAGATGGAACAACATCACATTTGTTCTAATTAAACTCCAACTTAGTATGAATATCTCTTCTGCCACCAATTGTATTGATTTTGTTGCTGCTAGAATTTTTTCCTTTAGACCTGCAATTTTTGCCCACAACTCAGTTTCGTTTACGAGTACAAAACTACCTGATTCCTATCTGTTAGATTATAAAAGCTAACCGCCTGCTATGATTAATGGCAGTATGCCTTTATGTGTATTACACTTAAGTAGCATCATACCTATTTTGCATTCGTACTTACTCTCTCTACTGGTTATGTTCTTGAAAAGACCAAGAGGATTAAGTGTGCTACATGGACACAAATATTTGAGGCAGTAAGGTCATGTTATGTTCTTGAAATATAATGCTAGCTATTTCAAGTGATCATGTTTGTTTAACATGTTCAAGTGACACTGCATGAATAAAGTGGACATTTTTTAATAGTCATCGGCATTCCCATCTTGAACAATGGTTTGCAATTGAACTTTTGTAGCTAGCCAGCTTTAATCCTACTTTCGGCTATGGATGTGAAGTAGCTAGTGTGCTAGGTATACATCCTATAATGTTTGCACAATTTGGTGCATTAGTCCATGACTATAAGATCGACAAAGCAAACTGTACTGTGATTTTTAGCTGTCCTAGCCAGCATATTTGCTCACTCATTTTAGTTAGTTTTTGATAAACTGGCCACTCACTTCTCCTGCACTTTATCTCTTCTACTATACTGTTACACATCATCATGTCATTTTAATTCCCGTAGAGAGTACAACTTACTGACGCTAAAGTTTTAATCTGAAACAATGTTATGTTCCAGGTACCTGAAGTGCCTGACCAAGAAGTATCTGAAGAAGCACACCGACAAATCAAGCTTACAGTTCGTGTACTGTGGAAAGCCTTATTGTTGAAATACTGAAGCTGATACTAGTACTTTATTTGATCAAAACGTGATGATTTTTGTTCTATTTCATTGTTCTATGTAAAATACGTGTAATGCTGTTGTGATTAAGTGTTGCTGAAACTGCGTGCCCAGGATCAAACTAAAAATTAAATCTTTGTTACCCAAATCCATAGCATTGAAAAAATTAACTGAGTATTGGTATGAATTTTTTTCAATGTACCAATCCCTGCTTTGCCAAACAGCATTTTTGGAGGGATTGTGGTGGAAGAGGATTGGAGGGTCTTGGGTGATTGGTGTGTTTTCACCCAAGACACAGTGGATAATACTCAGCAAAACTCTTTAATCCGCCTCTTGCAAAACAAGTCATTAGGGTGGTAGAAGTATTTTAGGAGACGTATGTATGTTCTGTTCTGGATCCAATGTGAAGACAAGCTATGTTCTATCATTCCCTTCACGACTCTTTTAGGAATGGCAAATTCTTAGGGTGGTAGGAGTATTTTAGGAGGAACTGTAACAGAACAGATGCACTTTTTTGGTTTGTGTTTCTTGGCAAGCAATGCAAGACATTATGAAAGATTTATCTCAGCAAGTTTTCTTAGTGTACTCTTCTTATAATATTGTGATATTTTATACTCTCTCCGTTCTAAAATAGATGTCTCAAATTTATTAAAATTTAAATAAATCTAGACACTATTTAACATATAGATTTATTCAAAATTTTAAAAAACATAAAACATCTATCTTGAACGGAGAGGGTACACTTTTTCCAAAAAAAAAATGCGAAGACGCTGCCCAGCACGATTGACCCGATCCACAAAATGTCCAAAATGCCCTCGTCGGCTTCTTCCACATTCAGCATTCTAGCCGACAGAAGAGGCAATCCAGTAGCAGAACACAAATTCCATCCAGTCCAGTCCAGTCCATTGATGATGCGATCAAGCGCTAAATCGAAGAGTGGCAGCACGCCGGAGGAGGGAGAGGAAGAGGCAAAGGCGGCCTCGGCGAGGCGGGTGTCAGATCGAGCTTGCCGGGGGGCGTCCTCGGCGCGGCTGCGCGGCAGAGAGTCCCTGCGTCGAGCTCGACGGGCCGCAGTGGGGGAAGAAGGAGCTGCGGCAACGTCGTCGTCGTCGGCCCCGCCACCTGGGGTGCATCTCGGTGATTGACTCTAGGGTTTCAGCCTCCTGGATTTGCTCAAGATGAAGCATGGCGGCGGCGCATGCCGCCACGCCGGGGCCGGGTAAGCAGAGATTTATCCTCCGCTCTCCTGCGGCATTTTTTTTACACAAATGGTATTCCGTAGCAAACAGTCCGGCCGTGGCGGAGAAGGATTCTTCAGAGTTTCCTAAATCCACATGCTCAGAAAAAATAAATTACTTCTATTATTATAGATCAAATCGCTCAGAAATAAGACCCTTATCGATCGCCTCTTTGATCCCCTGTACCAACGCCGGCCACCGCATCTCAAAAAAAAAAAAAAACGCCGGCCACCGTGTTGGATCGTTGAGATTTCACCTAGAGCAATCCATCAGGCGCCCAATTGGTGCTCCGGTAATGGAGTCACGGCTGTTCAAAGTCGGCCACGATAAAGATAGAATCAGCGCGCTACCAGATGAACTCATCCTCGAAATCCTTGAGTGCCTCGGCCAGCGCGAGGCCGTCCGTGTCAGTGCCGTCTCCACGCGGTGGCGGCACCTCACCCACCAGCTCTTATACGTGGACCTCCACGTCGACGACTTCCAGGGCACCGCGCCACTCGAGACCATGGCCGCGTTCACGGGTGCGCTGTGCAGGTTGCTGTCAGTGTCTCCTGCTGAGTGCAAGTGTGACTGCAAGACCAAGCGTGCCATCAAGACCGTCTGCCTCTGCTTCTACCCGTTGGCCCCTCACCTGATCTCCATCGGCCACGCCGTCGAGGACACTGTGAGCTATTGTCAGACCGAACACCTCGAGTTTGGGGTAATTCCGCCTTCATCTGACCAGACTGCCTCTGGGCACACCGAGCTTGGGCAGCAGTTCATGTCGTTCTCCCGCGCCTGCCCCGTTGCCTTCAGGTGGCTCACACGCCTTTCCCTCGACAGCCTCGAGTTCGGGGAGTCCGACCTGCCCAGCCTCATGGCCGCTTGTGATAAGCTCAAGCACCTATCCTTCAGATCCTGCGGAATTGTTGGGCACTCTGTGCTCAAGATTGCCGTGCCAAACTCCATAATTACGGAGCTCGAGTTCATCAGATTTAGGTGCACATGGATCGAGCTCGTCTCTGTCCCAAAGCTCACACAATTGCTGTGCGATTCTTGGCAATCCGAGAACTCCCCGGTGTGCTTCGGCTACGTACCTGAGCTTCGCAAGGTGACCCTTAGTTGTCATGCGGGGGTGTGGCAGGCGCCATTCAGGCTGAGCGAGTGCTTCTCAATGAATGCCAGGAACCTGTCGATACTGCATCTTAATTTTTCCTGCCAAATGGTAGTTTATTTTCTGTTTACACCCACATGAATTTTCACTGCATCTATATGTCATGTTCTTCTTCTCTACCAATTTAATCTGTGCATTTCTGCTCTTCCTCTTTCTGCAGATTTGGATTCAGCCAGAACAACCGAAGCAGCTCACTGCTATATTCCGTAACTTGATGGATCTGGCGCTTTGGTATATCTTTCCTGAATGTGATCTGAGCTGGACCCTGTTTATCCTTCAAGCTGCACCTGCCCTGCGAAAGTTGATAGTAAGTCTCTTACCTTACCTTCTTCTAGTTTAATCCACATCTTGGCTGGATACGAGTCATCCTAGCATGACATATTTCCGGATATTCAGCATTAACAACATACCAGCAAGTTGATCAGATTCTCAACCACTCACCAACTAGTAACTATAATCTATCACAAGTAGTGCTTACGTTTGTAGGAAACACGTGAGTTGTATATTTGTATATGAATGATGTGTGATGCAAACAGAAGTTTCCACTCCATATGAATTTTGCAGAGAGACAATATATCCATGCAAGAGAAAAAATGGATCATATCTTATGTGCACGAAAAAAATTCTATGTTTTCTTATTTGAAAAGGGAGAAATCCCGCATCGAGTAATGCACATTACCCTCATTATTCAAACCTTTTATTACAAAGTATCTTGGTCGAGATAAACATAGAAGCAGGCGAGTTGCTCAGCTGCTCAAGCTCAACACATAAGAGTAATACAGCTGTAACTTCATAGTATTGAACGGTTTGGTTTGAACGAGTGGGTTCATCTCCCCTCGGTTACGTGTTGATATGGGGCCAAAACATGGGCCAAAGTTGTACACAATAAGGACTCCAATACACAACCGTATGGAGTATCAAAAACATGAAATAACGACCTATTACAAGTTTTAACACCCTCCCTTAATCTAAAGCTTGTGAAAGGTTGAGATTACGCTTGAATTCATCAAGGTTTTTGAGTGGAAGTGCCTTTGTGAAGCCATCTGCAACTTGATCCTTGCTTGAGACAAAACAAATAGCCAAGCTGTTATTAGCAACTCTTTCTCTAACAAAATGAAAATCAATTTCAATGTGTTTGAGCATGGAACAGCATGGAACACTGGATTGGCAGACAAGTAGGTAGCACCTAAATTGTCACACCAAAGACTTGATTTTTCCTTTAACTTAACTCCGAGTTCAATGAGAAGAGCCTCAACCCAAATTAATTCAGCTGTGGCATTTGCTAAGCTTTATACTCAGCCTCAGTACTAGACCGAGACACTGTGGATTTGGTCCAACAAATATAGCAAAACCACATGTGGACCGTCTATCATCCAGGCAACCAGCCCAATCTGCATCTGAAAAAGCACTCAAGAAAGTGGATGAAGATTTTGTGAAAGTGATTCCAAGCTTCAATGTGTCTTTCACATATTCTGGGAATACGTTTTGCAGCTGTCCAGTGTTCTGTGGTTGGAGCATGAAGGTACTGACAAACCTTGTTTACAAAGAAGGATAAATCAGGACGTGTCAAGGTCAAGTACTGTAAGGTTCCAACAAGACTTCTGTATTTGGTACTATCTTTAGGACCAAGAAGTGTACCACCTGTAAGAGACAATTGTTCTTTGGACGATAGAGGTGTGGGAGCAAACTTGCAGCCATGCATGTTCGCCCTATCTAGTATGTCTATAGCATATTTTTCTTGTATCAAGAGCAAACCATTATGTGTCCTCTTTACCTCAATACCAAGAAAATAGTGCAATTCACCTAAATCCTTGATGGCAAAATTCTCATTTAAATCTCGAAGAAGAACAGTGATAACATGATTAGAAGAGCCAGTGACTATGATATCATCAACATAAATTAGAACAAACATAGTGATACCTGATTTGTTGAAGAGAAATAATAAAGTATCAGCCTTTGATGGTGTAAATCCAAGCTCACATAGCTTAGAACTCAGCCTAGAATACCAGGCTTGGGGTGCTTGTTTTAATCCATACAAAGATTTGTCAATTGCAAATATAATGGAGCGTGATGATTTTCAGAACCTGGAGGTTGCTTCATATAAACTTCCTCTTCCAGAACACCATGAAGAAACGCATTCTTGACATCTAGTTGCCGTAGGCTCCATCCACGAGAGACAAAGAGAGATAAAACAATTCTAATAGTAGCAATTTTCACCATTGGGCTGAAAGTGTCCTCATAATCAATGCCATACCTTTGCTTAAAACCTTTTGCAACCAACCGTGCTTTGTATCTATCAATAGAGCCATCTGCCTTTTTCTTTATACGATAAACCCATTTACAATCAATTAAGTTTTTGTTGCTGCTTGGGGGAACAAGATGCCAAGTCTTGTTTTCAATGAGTGCATTATATTCCTCCTCCATAGCTTGACGCCAATTCGAATCATTAAGAGCCTGTAATTGTGTACGGTTCACTTGTAGAGGAGAGCATGCCATATATAATCGTGCCATTAGTATACTGTTTAGGATTACGTATACCTTTCTATAGTCGAGTACGAACACCAGGTGGTGATGACGATGGTGATGGCGTTAGAGAAACATCAACATCAGAATTTTCCGGGCTTGAATTGTCATTTTCAGACAGGCTTGACACAGTTTCACCCCCACCAGCGCTGGCCGCAGAAGATCCTCTAGGAGATCCACGTGCAGCAGCAGACAGCGACGGGCTAGCAGCGCTGGTCATCGTCCGTCCGTGGGTGCCAGGTGGCGACGAAGCAGTGGAGGCAGGCGCGCGGTCCCCTGCAGGCGTGTGGCTAGCACGCGTTGCAGCTGCAGGAGATTCGCTGCTGCGCTGGTGCGGGGGGGACCGACTGCATGCAGCACGCGGCGACGGAACGGAGGGCGAGGCGGGCGAATCTTCTTCGGATCGCTGTGCCTGGGGATCTGCATGCACAGAGGAATGTTCCTCAGAATCGTCTTCGTGTCCAGCGCCAATTTCGTCTTTTTTTGATTCATCTTCAACATCAGTTTCTTCACTGTTTTCAATGGAATTTTGTTCTAGGGCTGCATCTTCCTATTGCACATTAGGAACAGAAACAATAGGCACAACATGGTCATTACAATTATGCACATTCTCATGGGAGTTGGATGTGGAAGATGGAAGGAGCAAGATTTCTTTCTTAAGAAGGGCACCGCCGCACCGGCATTTGGATGAAGTGCAGCAAATGGAAAAAATTCTCATTGAAGACAATGTCACGAGAGATATACACATGTCCTGTAGATATATCTAGGCATTTAACACCTTTGTGAAGAGGGCTATAGCCAAGAAAAACACACCGTGTAGAACGGAAGGCAAGTTTTCTTTTGTTGTAGGGGCAAAGATTTGGCCAGCAGGCACAACCAAAAGTCCTGAGAGCATCATAGTTTGGTGTCATATGAAGAAGACGTTCAGTGGGAGACTCAAAATCAAGGACTTTGCTAGAGAGTAAATTTATGAGAAAAGTGGCAGTGATAAAAGCTTCATCCCAAAATTTTAAAAGCATGGAAGCATTTGCAAGCAAAGCAAGACCAACTTCAACTATATGACAGTGTTTTCTTTCAGCTGAACCATTTTGTTTGTGGGCATGAGGACAAGAGACATGGTGTGTGATACCAACCTTTTGAAAGAAGCCATTTAATTTCTCATATTCGCCTCTCCAATTGCATAGTAATAATTTTTCTATCAAACTTGCGCTCAACATACTGTTGATAATTAAGAAAGGTTTGATAAACATCAGAACGCTTCTTAAGCAAATATATCCAAGTAAATTTACTGAAATCATCGATAAAGCTTACATAATATGCATGTTTTCCCACGGAGAGAGGGGCATGACCCCATACATCAGAGAATACTTGTTCTAAGGGAGTAGTGGAGACACTAGAGGATATAGGGTATGGCAACTAATGACTCTTAGCTAACTGACAAGAATCACAAACATATGAAGTACTCTCTGGGTATAAGCTATTTTATTTCTCCTAAGAACTTGCTGAACCACAAATGAAGATGGATGTCCTAAATGGCGATGCCATGTAGAGGATGACGACTTTATTGAGATGAAGGCATGCTTGGCGGTCTCATGGAACATGGGCACCAAAGGATAGAGACCACCCCAGCAGGGGCCTCTAAACAGAACTCTTCGCGTTGCTTGGTCCTTGATTAAAAAGAAGAAAGGATGAAACTCAATAGAGACATGATTATCAAGGGTAAATCGATGAACAGATAATAGATTTTTGGATGCACTAGGAACACGGAGTATATTTTTAAGATCAAAGGAACCATGAGGGGTGCGCAAAACTGAATTACCAATGTGACTAATGTTCATACTCGTGCCTTCAGCAGTGCGGACCTTGTCTTGTCCATGATACTTGTTGGTGATGAGGAGCTTGTTTAGCTCGCCAGTGATATGATCTATTGCCCTAGTGTCACCGTACCAGTTTGTATCAACACCATATGAGGCAAGATGTGCCCCCTTCTCGCCATCATCTTTGTTCTTCTTATCATCTGAGTAGCGCCACCAACACTCGTTGGCAGGATGGACATGTTTCTTGCAAATCTGGCAGCCAGTGTCAACGTACTTGGTGGGTGTACGATCAAAGCGACGCCCACCACCATCGGGACGACGGTAGCGATCACCCCCACCATCATCTCGGCGTCTGTCACGACGATCATCACGGCGGTCACCTCGGCGCTCATCACGGCGCCACTATCCACGATCATCATCTCTGTCATGGTAGTAGCCACCACCTCCACCTCCACGGTAGGCACCATGATCAGGGTTGTGGCCACGAGGGGGAGGGCTGTGACCACGGGGCGGTGAAGTACGGCCACATGGGCGCTCAGCACCACGTCGAGCGATGTTTGCTGATGACACAAATTCTCCGTTTTCTTCAACTCCATTGCGCATATCATAAGAACACAACTGCTCATAGAAATCATCAAGAGTAGTACTAGAATTTCCATTAACAGAAGTGATCAAAGCATTGTATTCACCCTTATCAAGACCATGCAGCAAGTAACCAAGCATCTCATCATCTTCAACAGGTTTACCAAGAGCTAAGAGTTTCGAGGCAAAACCTTTCATCTTGGTGTAGTAGGTGTCAGCTGTCATGGAGAGCTTCTTTGTGTCATTGAGTTTCTCACGAAGATGCTGGGCCTTGGTGCGTGAAGCGTCTTGAACATGGCATTAATGGCAGACCATGCCTGAGCAGTAGAGCTCACATCTAGGAGGAGCGACAAGATATCTGGTGACAGTGTGTTGAGGAGAAACCGAAGCACCTGCTGGTCACGGGCAAGCCACATAACATATGCAGGATTCTCGACCTGAACTTTTTTTTTCTCCGAGTCTTCAACTTCCACGGTCTTGGCAGGGGCGACGTTGGTGCCTTCAAGCAGTGCCATGACATTGGCACCGTGAAAGGCAGGGAACACAAGGGCTTTCCACAGCAAAAAATTACTGCGAGTTAGCTGCTGCGCGGGGGGAGCACCGAGGGCAGCGGCCAACGCCGAGCTTGATCCAGAAGAACTCATGACGGCGCGCGGGAGATCGGATCGATCTGGGTTTTTTTGGTTTTTTTTTTGTCGGATCAGCGGGAATTGCGTGATCGGATGTGGGGATTGGGATCAGCAGAAGGGCACGTTCGATTGGATGTGGTGTTTCTAGGTTGTTTTAGATCGGATCAAAGAACACGATCGGGAGTTGTTGTTTGGGTTTTCTAAGGCCAGGAATTGAACCAGGTTGGGTTTTTGGTGTTGTTTGTAGGTGGCGGCAGCTCAACGAGTGACGGCGGCTGGGTTGTTTGGGCGGCGGCGAGGTGTCGAGAGCTAGATGTCGAGGAAGAGTCGCTCTGATACCATATTGAACGGTTTGGTTTGAACGAGTGGGTTCATCTCCCCTCAGTTACGTGTTGATATGGGGCCAAAACATGGGCCAAAGTTGTACACAATAAGGACTCCAATACACAACCGTATGGAGTATCAAAAACATGAAATAACGACCTATTACAAGTTCTAACACACATGATTCCCTATAAGCATATGCATGTGTCTTACTGTATATGGGATTTAGTTCATGTAAAGTCCTCCAAACACTCTACAGGTATCTCAAACTTTAGTACTTCTTTTTATCATGGAAAATTTGAAATGGCAAAGATATATTAAACTCAACTTTTGCTATGTTTTCCTGCCTAGGTTTTGGTGGCAAGTTATATAATATGACATGTGTTTTATTTATTTTCTATGTCCATGCATGAAGTTAAATCGGGCTCGACATTCCTGCGCCAAAACGTCCGAGCACAGCGCCGAGAAGACCAACGTGGTGTGGGAACCATCCAAGGATCTGAAGCACCTGAACTTGAGGTCGCTGGTGATGACAGGGTTCGAGGAGGAAGACAAGGTGGCAAAGTATATAAGGCTTGTCATGGAACGAGCTATAGGGTTGAAGATAATCATGCTACGTGGTGACAATTGCAAGGCGTGCAACGCCATCGACTGTGAGTCCACGAGATCCCAGGTGGATGAAGCTTGTAGGCAGCGTGTGAGAGGCGTACTTACACATGGATCCTCCTCGTCCGTGAAGATAGTTATCTGTTGATGGATATGGTCAAGGAATGGCAATAATAATCTCATAAATAATCATGGTAGTGTAGTGTATGAGGCCCGTGATTCGTGCTGGCTGCACTGCAGTCGTCGGCTCTCTTGGGGACATCTATTAAAATTTGTACCATACAGGCAGCATTAGTTTGTACCATACAGGCAGCATTAGCATGGCCCCTGCGCAAGGATGACATGCACAAGCAAATATGTGTAGTACAATCTGCATCCATAGTTTCTTTCAGTCTACTGACAACTTGCCTACCGTGTATATGCTGGTTTGTTCACCTGTCAGGGAGCTTCATTCAAACTCTTCCCTTTTTCAGAATGTGTATCTGCAAACCTTGCATATGCTCTCAGAATGAGTCTTTGGGAGGCCTTTTGTGATAGAGTTGCCTTCCATATTTGGCCAGTCAGTAAAATACGGATTATACGGACCTTTAACCTCTTCACAAAATAAAAACGACGGGACTAAAATACAACGATCCAAGCGAGGCCAAGCTGGTTTAAGAGGGGTTGGACCCAGCTAAACCGACTAAGCCGCAACACTAAGCATGAACTCCCGCTTGGCATGCAACTCCTGTCTTTCGTCCATGTCCATCGTGATGCACGCGTCATGCACCCACTAGAATTGCGCGCTGTACTCATGGATGTGGAAGCACGGGGTGCTCCAGGGGGCTCGCCGGCCGCCTCCAGAACGACATGTCAAGGTGCTTTCACATGTCGACTCACCCGACGCCCCACGCACGCCGGCCGGAACTACACCGCCGACTGCCACAGCTGACAGCTAACAGTCTACACCAAACCAACCCAATTAAACCTGTGCCAACGGCCTGGTTTGAGGAACTGGAGAAAATCCGCAGAAACCGGGAATGCCCAGGATTACTTGTGGTAATGTATACGCTTGTGGTAATGTATATCGCATATATAGTGAACACGTCCTGTTGGCGAGCCGTTTCATGTACACAAACTGCTACAAGTATGAAAAGGCTCTCTGCTACAAGTATGAAGAGGCTCTCTAGTGTACTCTATTCCAGTAACTGGACAAGTGTGCACGCAGAGTGTGTTGCCTAAGCTTTCTTGACACATGCCATCATTACCGCCGGCCCTGCAACTAATTTTCCTCGCCGTGATCTTCAAACCAAAGCACAGGAAAAAGTTAGCCACCTCCCTTTGGCACGCATCAACCAAATCTGATCAATCAAATCAATAAGCCACACAGAACATCCCTTAAACCAGAGAGTTTGACTTTGGAAAAGCAAACCTTGGTTACCAAGCACACACCCTCGACTTGCTCTATATAAGCTGTGTATCCTTTTGGTGTGATGTCCTACCTAAATACAACCAAGACACAACACCTATGGAGGACACCAGCACCACCTCACCGTTCTCTCATCTCCTGGGTAGCTCTGGCAGCAGCAGCGGCCTAGGACACTCTATGAGAGTTTACTCTGCCGTGACCGGGAAGGTGCCATTCGAGTGGGAAGACGAGCCAGGCAAGCCAAAGAGCCCGCCCAGGGTCGACACCCTTCCGCCGCTCTGCCCATCGCCTGCAATGGAGAGCGCACGGCTCAACGGACATCAGGGTAAACACCGACCTGAACAAAGCTCAGAGCCAGACAGCTTTGATGGAGGGTGCCTGCCTGTGAAGCTCCATCTGGGGAGAACCATGAGGAGCTTCTTTAGAGGAGAATCATGAATATAGTGTAATTCTATTATACCTTTTGATATTCCTGTACATATATCAGTACGAGTATAGAATAAATAATGGCTTTATTTTCCCCTATTATTGATCACTGGGTGCCAAAACACAAACAGAAGTAATCAAACGATTTTCCAGTTGCCATCTAAGAATATATCACCCATGCTTTTCATGGTACACAGCATACCACAATCGAAGATTCACAGTTTCCATACAAGTTCAAAGGATCAAGCATACATATAGATCGACTAAAGACACATAAAAAGGACATACCAAGAAACTAGAGACTGTCAATTATTGAATCACCGAGCTAATATATGCCTGATAAGCGTGTCAAGGTAACAAGCTGTGGTGCAATACAGCAAACTACCTGACATGAGAAAAAAAGGAAAATCTTCAGAATGCCTGCAAGCCACATCCATGGCAGCTGGCCAAATGCATTTCAAACATGATGCATACTGGTTCCCCTTGCTCTTGACGACTCTCGTTATCTCGTGTTTCAGTTCCGATAAATCTTTCATATCAACATTCATTTTGTCTACTAAAACCGCTACGCCAAAAAGAAAAAAGGTGGACACAGATTATTGGCTCATGACTTTGGCGACCACTCCGGCACCGACGGTCCTCCCTCCTTCCCTCAGGGCGAATCTTTGCCCTGCATAGCACATAAGGGTATGATGAAGTCCATCTTTTCCTACAACAGTTCCACTGCCAGAAGTTCAAAGCAGTATGAAATGTAAAGTGTACCTGGTTCAAGTGGAATAGGGGATATCAACTCGAAAGTTGCAGTTACGTTGTCACCCGGCAAAACCATTTTCACGTTCTCAGGCAACTCAATTTTTCCAGTGATATCAGCAGTTCTGAAGTAGAACTGTGGGCTGTAGTTTGACATGAAGGCGGTGTGGCGACCACCTTCATCCTTTGTCAGGACATAAATCTCTGCCTCAAACTTTTTGTAAGTCTTCAAGCTACCAGGTTTGCAGACCACCTGAAATAGTAGAAAGTGGCAGCAAGTGAAAATCAATTAAAGATGCAGCAAGTAATATTAGAAAACCACCAGACAGAAACAGTGTCACAAATACGAGACCAAAGTGAAGCAAAAGCATGCACCAACCGAAAAATATCAAAAATCGTGTGTATTACTAATACTATTTGGTGATAACATAGGCATTTTCCTCATAAGTACGTTTGCCTAAACATCATGAATTCATAGAAGTAAATTTAGATCCAACTTCTACAGGTTCAACTAAGAATAAGGTGTACTGACCTGGCCACGTTGTACATCACCACGCTTGAGACCACGGAGAAGAAGACCAACATTATCACCGGCCTGCGCACAAGGAGTTGTAAGCACAAGACACAGCATCAGTCAAGAAAATCGCATGGTGTCCTTGCAGAACTGTTACCTCTCCATGATCCAACATCTTTTTGAACATCTCAACACCAGTAACTGTAGTCTTCACGGGACCAGTCTGTGACCAACAACATGTTCCATCACGATACATCAAGGTAGCAACATAACAGGCAATAAACTTGTGAGGGCAATTACGAAACTAATGCCACCAGTTTCTGCCTAATGTTGCATCTAAAGCACATCAACTCATAAATTTAACAACAGTTTTATGAAGCTACTCAAATCTAGGGACGGGAAAAAGTGGATTGTTGGTCCTATTCTATTACCAGTTCTTGCAAAAACAGACCCTAATAGGCCAGCAATTGCTCAGGTACATTTATCAGGCATTAAAGGAGAATAAGGCTGCCACGGCCATGCAAATTACCTCCGTCAAACCTAAGATCTCGACATCCTCACCAGTTTTAATCATCCCCTGTTCGACACGACCAGTCACAACAGTGCCACGGCCCTGCAAATTGAAACCAACTAATCATTGTAAGAATGAGCTGCCGAATGAATAAGATCAGGTACAATTAATGTCTGATTTGGTCACTTGTAGTTCATTTATGAAGCAGATACTTACTCCATAAGAATACTAACATTCATGCTTATAACAAAAAATGTCACAGTAATAATGACTGGGAAAAGACAATTTTCAAGTTTAGAAACCAAGTACAGAGAAATAATGACCAAAAAGTACTCAATAGGCTGAACTGGATCTATAGAATCTTAAAGTCAAGAGACTTGTGATTCAGTGTTTCAGAGTACAGTGCTGAAGGGCCTAATTAAGTTACAAAGAATGACAACTGAAAATTCCACAAGAAGATGTCAAGTATAAAGGGAACAGAATAGACAAAAACAAACAAAAGTGTCAAATAAGCACAACTAGAACAGTCTGATGATGCATAATTTAGTGCAAATCTCGCCTTCTTGGAAAACCCTCTTACATGCACATAACATTGTAGAAAACAGGCAATAGATGGATGAGCAACCATTGGGACTAACATATATAAATAGAATATTGATTTTGTGGGCAGAACAATTTGGCCAAGTAGCCAATTAATAACTAACCTAAAACACCATATTGCAAGTACACCTATTATTGAAAATGGAGATATTTTAATTCCTGTAACTAATAGCTTGCTAGGACTTCTAATAATTAAAAATCTGACTGAAACAGTATTATCAATAATCGTATGCACCAATCATAAAATCTAATCACCTGAATTGAGAAAACATCTTCAATTGGCATCAAGAAATGCTTGTCAAGCACCCTCACAGGATCCGGGATGTACCGATCAACCTCATCCATTAGTTTCAAAATAGCATTCTTTCCAATCTCATCATTTGTCCCGTTCAAGGCATTCAAGGCAGATCCACGGACAATAGGAATCTCATCACCAGGGAACTTGTAGAAACTGAGGAGCTCTGCGGGAAAAGGGAAGACAATAAAAAATCACTTTAGAACAGGAACATACAGACCTCAAAGAAAAATGTAGAGCTGAAATAGGATAGCATACCTCGTAGCTCCATCTCCACAAGTTCTAGTAACTCTTCATCTTCAACAGCATCAACTTTGTTCAGGAAACAAACAAGTGATGGCACACCAACCTACAAAAACAGGAATGTGAAATGTCAGTCTGCTCAGAACTGCAAAAACAACATACGGAACAGACATTGTTGGGCAAGAGTTGTCAGAATTTGAAACCTGTCGAGCTAGAAGAATATGCTCCTTTGTTTGTGGCATCGGGCCGTCAGGAGCTGATACAACGAGAATACCACCATCCATTTGAGCAGCACCGGTGATCATGTTCTAAAAGAACCAAAGCAAATTAAAGGCATACACGCATCAGCAGAATGCAAATAAAGGAGTCTAGAAGCTCTAGATTGCAAAATCCATGTGCCTTATGTAGCAATTCTGTTATCAAGGACTAAGCTAGAAGTTGATAAAAACTGCTCTAAGTCAAAACAGGCATGTCATTCATGAATTTGATAATTCACTCAACAGTCATCAAAATATGCTGAATTTGACATGCAGGCCATTCCTTGTACCGATATCTAGATTCGACCATAACAGCTACCTTGACATAATCGGCATGCCCCGGGCAGTCCACATGAGCATAGTGCCTTTTAGCGGTCTCATATTCCACATGAGCCTGCACACAACAATTTGCACACGGTTAATTGATCACCACTTGGTCTGCAATTGGAAATGAACACTATGACCAAAAACAACAGTAAGCGGTGAGAACAGACCGTCGAGATGGTGATTCCTCTTGCTTTCTCCTCCGGAGCCTTGTCAATCTCCTCGAACGCGATAGACTTGGCATTCCCGGTCTCTGACAGCACCTGCATCGCCGGCAAAACAAAACGCATTCAGATCACTCCAAAGGTTCACTACACACTTGTACACAAAATCAGCCGGTACATCGAACGCTGCACGGTCTGATCTAACCTTGGTGATCGCGGCAGTGAGGGTGGTCTTGCCGTGGTCGACGTGGCCGATGGTGCCAACGTTCACGTGGGGCTTCCTGCCACAGATTCACACGAGAGATCATTCAAACCACGAACTCAAAAGGCCAACTGGGGAACTGCAGATCTGAGGAGAGGAAGAGGGAGGGGTGCTCACGTGCGGTTGAAGGTTGCCATGGACCTCGCCCAGAGGGCTGCAGCCATGGGCGGCGGCGACTGGGGCGTGGCGGCCGAGGCCGCATCCGGCAGTGCCGCGGGGCCGGAGATCACGGCGGCGCGGATGGCCGGGTAGGAGAGGATGCGGCGGGAGCCGCCCCGGAGCACTGCGGCGGAGGCCATTGCGGCGGCGGCGGCGGGAGGAGGCAAAGGGGATGGAGAGATGGGTTTTAGTTAGGGCTTTAGGAGGAGGAGGAGGAGGGGGCGCCCACGGGGGAGAAATGGGAGAGCAGAGCGGCTGGCTCCTGTTACTTCTACGTCACGGTAAGACTCGTGGGCCGGGCCGGGTACGGGCTCGGAATGTTGGCTCGAAGCTTTGGTGGGCCTAATAGGCAGCCACAAAGAGCAGGGAAATTACGGGTCTGCCATCCGGTCCACCACAGCCACGACTCGTTCCTCTCCCATCTCTCTCGCCGCCGGCGCGCGACCTCCACACGCCACCGCCATGGCCGCCGTCTCAGCCCCAGCCGCGGCCCCGATCGCCGCTGTGTCCCTCCATACCTCCCTATCCGCTCGTCCACACTCCGTCAGTTTCGCGACGCTCCCTCGGACGGCCCCACCAACCCTGCGCATCAGCCTCGGCGCCCGGTCGGTGCGGTGCCTGGCGGCGGCAGGCGGAGGCGCGGCGGGGCCGGACATGCGGGAGACGCTGGACAAGGTGGTGGGGGCGCACAAGGTGGTGCTGTTCATGAAGGGGACCAAGGACTTCCCGCAGTGCGGCTTCTCCCACACCGTCGTGCAGATCCTCCGGTCGCTGGACGTGCCCTTCGAGACGCTCGACGTGCTGTCCAACGAGGCGCTCCGCCAGGGGCTCAAGGACTACTCCAGCTGGCCCACCTTCCCGCAGCTCTACATCGACGGCGAGTTCTTCGGCGGCTGCGACATCACCGTTGGTAAATACATATATATTGGAGAACGAAATTGTTCTGTGAGAAATTTGTTTGGCGATTTCACATGTTCTTAGTTTTGTAGCACAATAGTAGTAGAGCTGGTAATTGGAACTCCATATGTCTGTTTAGCTGTCTCAGGCATTTTATCTGCTCTGGTTGAAGCCAACACACATGACTGTTGCTTCTTGTGTCTGAAAGGTGCTCGGGTAGTGTCAATTGTGTCATAGCTCATCGGTACTTTATTTTCGTTCTTCGTAGTGAAGAGATAAACTAGGATTGAAGTGCACTCGTCACTCTGCTGCGTAGTATTTTCTGCTTTTCTTTGTTGTTGATTGTTGTTTTCTTTATCTTCTTGGAAGTAAGAAGAGGAATAATTTTTCTTGAGAAAACTATGATAGACTTGAGGATAATGGAGACTGGAAAGGCTTGGGAACATGATACATAATAGTATACCAAGATGAATAAGTAAATAATAAAATCTTAAAATTAGAAGTCTCAAATAATGTCGTTAACTTAGTATGGTTCATCTAGCAGAGTGAGACAGTGAGTACTATACTTAGCGATGATGAATTATAATGTGATGTTTTTGTGATAAAACATGCTGTTGGGACATGGGAGTGTTAAGTCTGTTGAAATAGGACATCAGAGTATGGATAACATGTGATGATGTGGCACTTGTGTAGTTAAAGAGTGTAGTCAGCGAGTAAAAGAATTAAGATGCCATGACTCAATGCCAGCATTTGATAGTGCCAGCCTTTGGGATGTCCGGTGAGCAATTATCATGATACTCACTGCTCGGACTAGCTGATGTTCTGAGCAGCAACTTTGCTGTAAACTAAGAGTCTAAGAAAAGGTTTTGTACCATCCGCAGGTTTTTCAGAATGTGTGCAGAATTCCTGTCCTGCAACTTCTTAACCTGATGACAAACCATTCCAAGTTCTTTTCCATCTTTACCATATCCATATGAGCAATAAAAGATGCCAGCCTATTGCTTATTCGAACCCAAGGCATGATCTGCTTCTCCTCACCATCATTATCATCACAAACATAAATCATATCCCTATTATTGGCACCAACTTGGATGGGTATACAGTTTCCTTTTCTAGGCGTAATAACTCCATTACATCCCAGGATGTATTGGACTGTTGGGAGTGTTAAAATCCGTTGATAGAATGTGCGACTCAGACATTAGTGGGTAAATAAGACGATGTGGCTTTCCCAAATCTCAAACCACCAACAAGCCACTCTTTAGATCCCCTGCTACCTTATCATGTACTCCAGTTTCTGTAAGCTCAGTAGTTCTTTTGGCACCGAACAAATATGACTTACTATAATCGTAATTGTGTGCATGGTTTTTAAGGCGTTAAGGCGACCTAAGGCGATCTAGGGCCGCTCTGACGCCTAGGCGGGCGCTTTGGACGCCTAGGCGCCTAAAGCGGCTATTTTTTCAAAGCGGAGGAGGGGCGCCTGGACGCCTAGGCGACGCTTAGGCAACGCCTTTAAAACCATGATTGTGTGTTTGAACTTTGATCCTTCTCGGTGTTTTTTTCTATGCTCCAAAGTCCAAAGTAGTAGTGAGTCTGAAATCTCAACACTCGAGACAGGAATCTTGGTAGGGAGTGTGTTATGCATTTATCCTATTTGTGACGGCGACATTATCAGGAAGAACCATCCTGATGTAAGTCGGTAGCCTTCTGCTCGCGGTTGCCCTCATCAAACCGGCCTACATTACTGCAGGGGAGGATTTCGTATGTTCTGCTTCTGTTTCAAGCCTCAAATAATAGTATCTTTTAGTGCCAATGACATGAGATAATGCCTGCCACTTGGATAAAGCTAGCTATAATGATGCTGAGACTATCTCAAGTCTAAAACAGCAATTTCAGGACAGGTGCGAATTTGCAATCGAACAGCTTAAATTCTTGGCATGCCATTCCCATTCAAGAATCCAAGGTCTTATTACTCAATTCCAGGATGTGGTAGTTTTGAAAAGTATACATAATAAATAGTGCTGCTGCATTTTGTTACACTTATGATTATTGTTGATGTTTTCCTTCTATACTCACGCTTTTGTTTGGTATCAGTGCTGGAATGAACTGGGCTTAATGCTTGCGTCGTTGTATGTTTTGCAGAAGCTTACAAGAGTGGGGAACTGCAGGAAACGCTAGAGAAAGCGATGTGCTCCTAGTAAACGATTGAGACATCACAGTAAACCATACAAGTTCTTGGCCTTCTTGAAGTGAGATGCCGTTGCTAAGTTGTAGAAAAATTCAAACATATCAAACAGTGAATTCCAAATGTATAATACACTTTGGGTATGGTAATTTTTGTGGAATCTGTGGTTATTTGCGCAGTATGAAATGAATCCCATGTACCGCTGCTCAATCGTCACCTCTGTTTGAAGATGTGGTGTTAGCCACAGATTGCTTAAAACTTTACGAATTGAAGTGTGTCTCCCTTGTTTCTTATTTCGGATATCGTATGTCAGTCTCCAGTCTCATACTAGGGATCAACTCCAACTGTAGGAAAAGCATGTCAGTCTCCAGTCTCATACTAGGGACCAACTCCAACTGTAGGAAAAGCAAAAGCAGGATATATATACTTAGTAGTGTTACAATTGCAACCAACGGTGCTAATGTGAAATGAATGATTTTACAGAAGTCACACTGGATCATGTGATCTACTCCACATTTCATACAATCTCAGATATGTCATACACTAGCTACAGATAAGGAACGGAGACGAAGCAAAATAGAATCTTGCATAGCATATCGTCGGGCATAAACAAACACGGCTGAATGGATATTCCGATCGAACGGGGATCCAGCCGTACAAAACTATTAAAAATCCAACTTAAATTAGATATGCATTAATCATACAGTATGCAATTGTTAAACTGTGGACACTATTGAAGTGGCATACCTGAACGATAGACACAATTGGCATTCTGATTGTGAAGATCTCCTTTGCTAAGCTATGGCTCCGCCTTGCTGTCCTCGTTTGATAACTAGAATGGACCGAATTGTTAGTTACATTTTTTTTCTGTACACTCTCCAATGCTCTATAGTTGTCTTCAACATTGAATTGATCTTCAAAATTCAAATTTGACCGATAATTTAGGTCGTAGTATATCTACATACCAACAAAACTATGTATGGTAGGTATCTTAGCATAAGCATTTGACAAGGTACTAATAGTCAATGTTTTTGAGAATTAACCTGAACTACCTAGATGTAATATTTTACAAAGTATTAATATTTTACAAGGTACCGCTTCCAATGCAGACCAACATTCAAAAGAATCTATATGATATTTCACATTCGAGGTATGCATATAAATGTAAGGGCTTAAACTATCTAGGGTAGGAAAGGGAGACTACATATATTATATGCCACACAATGCACTGGTTACCATACATGGATATGTTGGCTCCAGGTGATGTTACCTCGTTGCTAATGTACCAACTCATACTTTCCAACCCTTGAAGCATATCAATAATTT
Organism: Avena sativa; assembly: GCA_916181665.1. NCBI lineage: Eukaryota > Viridiplantae > Streptophyta > Magnoliopsida > Poales > Poaceae > Avena > Avena sativa. Next base: position 326,242,950 of record OV702282.1, read on the forward strand.
TCTTCATTGTAGGACGTTTGGTCCGCTCAGGATTCACGCATATTAGACCTATTTGAATGCATCTTTTTATTTGTTGGCAATCTTCTTCTAGCGAATACCCCGATTCTTTTTGCAACACATTTTTCCATTTATGAAGTTCCTGTAAATCACACAAATATGGAATATAACTATACAATGGTAAAATGCCACATAGTCTGTCGGATTAGCTGCATCCATCTTGAAAGTTTATATATGTTTCTTACAAGCTCGATGAAGAACATGGAAGATTTCCTAATATCATATGGGTAATCCCGATGCCCCGTTATTAACTCCATGATTATTACACCCAGACTGAATATGTCTGACATGGGTGTGATAATACCTCGTAGATATTCTGGCGGCATATAACCTCTGCATTAACATGAATGGGTGAATATGTATGAAGTTTTGAGCGAAAAAGCATTCCGTTGATTACTGAAAAACAATGGGATGTCTAAGTGTGGTTCACTTACAACGTCCCACTGGTATTTGCCGTGTGAATACTTTTGCTTTGATCATACAATCTTGATAGACCAAAGTCTGTAATTTTTGCTGTCATGTTTTCATCGAGCAATATGTTCGCAGGTTTTAGGTCCAAGTGAATAATTGGACAACCATATTGATCGTGAAGGTATTGTAGACCACGAGAAATCTCCTCAATTATTTTGTAGCGTGTAGGCCAATCAAGTCCAGAAGATGCATCTACATTTGTGTACACAAGAAGAGCATTCTATAGAACAAGGTATTTATTGGTGTGCTCTATATATAAAAGGATTTTTATATTGCATTGTATATTTCCATTTTCATTCATAATAACAATGTATTTTTAAAACTTGCAATCCCAAGAAGAGATGAGAATACGTACCTGAAATGTAGTTCTCAAGACTTCCCTTAGGCAAACATTCCAAGCAAAGCAAACATTCAGTGTTCCAAGCAAAAATGGATTTTCCTTCGTAAATACTGTGTAAATGTTGGGTTTCATAGCAATAGCCTACTAATTGAACTATATTCGGGTGCTTCAGCTCCATAAGAAGATTAACCTCATTCTCAAATTGTTTCTGTGAGCTTGAGATCGCCTGCACAAGCTTCTTCACTGCAATCATTTTCCCGTTTCCCAGCACTCCCTATTTAAAGTCTTTTATTAATATGGATACTTGTTTCTAGGACAAAAATGGTTTACCTATTACTCCCTCATTCCAAAATATAAGCCTTTTTAGGAGTTCAATTTGAACTGCGAGAAATTCTTATATTATGGAACGGGGGTAGTAGAGAACAAAATCTATTACACCTTACCTTGTATACCACACCAAAACCACCTTTACCAAGTATCCTCTCCTTACAAAAGTTGTTTGTGATATCTTTCAAATGTTGTAACGTCATGTGGTGTTGTGTGGATCCTGCCTAAAAAAGAAAGCGTTAGAATTAATGAAGTTTTGCATTTATACCATTTCAATGATGCTTTTGGGTGTACTATATTTTCTATCAAAGAAAAATATGTAAAGTATTACATAAATATTAGATGATCGTAAATCTAGCCATGTGCAGCCCGGCCTAGCCCGAAATTCTGGGTCAAGCCAGGACTTGCCACCGGACCATGTTTGGGTCCGGGAAATCATCCCAAAATATAAATCAAGCATGGATGGGGATTCAAATTTAGCCCCGAAAATAGGCCCGTTCTGGCTCAAACAGCTCTCCAAGCCTACATTATCCTATAGCATACATAACCCATGTTTGGTCGAGCAACAAGCAAATTTTTCCTAACCATGCGTGTACCACATACCGTATTGACATGATCCATGAACTCCTCCACTCACGTGAGGAGGCATGGCAATGGCGGCACCCACAGTCAAACCCTAGACGGGGAAGAGCAATGAGAAGATCAAGATATCACATGTGAAGATTGTGTCTATTAGTGTTTATTTTGGTTATTTGATTTGGACAATTGGACTATAGTGATAGCTCAAACATTGATCTACATGTGCACTTGTGTGTCTCAAAACTGTATAGTCTCTATAGTTGTAGTTTTGATGCTACAATATTGATATTTGCTTTCAAAATAGAGTTTTTTCTGTCCAAATCCAACAATTACGATGTTGTTAAGTACTGTTGTTTTCATGTCAAAGTACTTTCATTTTGTTGTCAAAATATTGTTAGTATGCTATCAAAGCACTATTGTTATGATATCAAAGTATTGATGTTATACTACTGAATCATAGGGTTATGGTACGAAGCACAAGTTAATTTGCTATTTGTTTGGGCCGTTGGGCAGACCTCGGGCTTTCAGACACCCGCATATAACCACTCTTTCACATTCTTTAGGTGTGTACATTCGCTCCCGAGATGGTTCTCACTAGGAAGGTGTGCTGGATGTGCACCATTTCTTCCCGCGACTAGGGAGAAGGTGACTAGAACTCTTGTCATCGCATGTGTCGCCGGAGATGCGAGGTTGGCTTCCTAAACCACTTGACCCTGATAAGATCAAGATAAATGTTGACGTTGCTTTTGGACACGACAATATGGATGGTTCTATTTGTGTGGTGATTCGTGGCTACACAGGTATGCTGATGATCTCAAGCAAGATGGTTTGAGAGGGCGACAAGTCCTTTGATCATGGAGAGAAAGCAGTGCGCAAGAGCGTTTGGCTAGCGCATGATATGGGTCTCCATTACATCATCATGGAAACATATGCCCTATAGGTCGTCAACCTTGTGAAGTACGATGCCTATGGTATATCAATTATTACCAGTATATGTGAGGGAGTAATATAGCTTATGGGTTTCTTTGCTAGCTTTGATATTATTCATGTCAAGCGATCTGCAATGAGGCAACTCATGCTTGTGCTCATAGAGTGAGTCCAAAAAGGAGAAGGTGCACGTGGATTAACGTTACACCACCTTCCTAGCTAGCATCCTTTTTTCATAACTTTCCTAGCTAGCATCCTTATTAAGGATGGTAACCCTGTGAGCTAATCAATAAAGCTCTTTAACCTTCCCAAAAAAGACATCAACTCTAACTTTTACCAACTACTACTAAAACACAAGTGTATCAAAAACACTCACGGTTGTAATGCATATTAGGATGGACATTTGAAAAACATGACATACACAATTGGTCCCAGTGATATGAGTTGATCTAGGGGAGGAGGGATTGCACGGAGAAGAGAGGGAGGGGGTCATTGATGCCTACTTTTGGGAAAACAATCAACCACATGCACCGCAAAAAGTATATCACATCTGATGTAGTTAAAAACAAACACATAAATGTAATAAACAACTTAAGTCAGAGATCTCACATCTTGACAATTCATGTTTCCTCGATCTAACCATGAAGGATGAGGCAACAAAATCTGTTTAGATCCATCCTGCAAATGCAATGGTGGTTGGGGTGATAGTACACAGACAACCTTCAGCTTCACCGCATCCACTACATTACCTGCATCTTTTTTAAACTGCCCAATTGGTTTCACTTGTTAGGATTGTTGAAGAAAATATTCGTCAACATAATCCACCAACAAAGAGACATCACATGTAAAAAATTGAAGATACATCAGAGTGCGATTACCATCTCGGTCGTGATGTCCTCGACCGATGTTCCCTCCCTCACCACAACACTCTGGACGAGAAATATGTCCTCGCACTGCATGTCTAGTGGTGCCTCCTTTTGCTTTTGCATTGTAACTAGGAAATCATAGAGACTACTATTAGATTTAGTGCAAATAACAAAGAAGGCTGGGTAAAGATAATTAACACTACGTACCGATGACATGGATGGTAGACCGTGGTGGCACAATACCGTTATTGGGCTGAACCTGGTACTTCTTAATGCCAGATGCATTAATCTTAACCTAAAAAGCACAATATTGTGCCAGATGTGGCATTACATTTGAACACTTTATATAATTAAAGAGTCATTTGATCCTAAGAAGATTAAAAATGCATGCTAGGATTCGGAGACGCAATAATGGTAGTTCCATATTACCTTAAATGCGACGTAGCCATCCGTTATGTTGGTCATGTGCATAGAGCACGAGGTCTGCTTCTCAGTATCAACTGTGCGATTCGCAAAAGAAGAAGAGGAGAGAACAAAATTCAGCACAAACAAAATGAACTAACAATCCAAACAATTTCCATCTATGCTCTAAATAAGAAGAGAAATTGTATGGGAGTGCTTGGTTTAGAAGGAAAAAATCAGTCCAAAATAGAAACACAACCATGTCACTCGAAAATTTCCTAAAAGAATTCAGCAACAATGGCATCATGTGCCAAAACAATTTAATGCGAACCCGAAAAGTGGATCTGGTTGGGATCAATCTCTAGCAACTTGTTCGAGTCGGAGTCAAATTGGGGTGGTAGTACGTAGACAACCTTCAGCTTCACCTCATCCAATAGATACCTTTTAAATTCCTGTTGAAGCAGACATCCCTCAACATAATCCACAAACAAAGAGACATCACATGTACAAAATCGAAGAGAGGTTCGAGTGTGATTACTATATGCATACGAATATCATCGACTGATGTTCCCTCCCTCACCACAATACTCTGAACGAGACATGTGTCGTTGCACTGCATATCTGGCGCCGTTTCTTTTTGTGTTTGCATTGTAACTAGGAAATCACAGAGACTACCGTCAGATTTAGTGCAAATAACAAAGCATCCCAATGACTTGCTTGGCTGGGTAAAGGGGGTTAACACTACGTACGGATGACATGGACGGTGCACCGTGGTGGCACACTACCGACGCTGGGCCGAACCGTGTACTTCCCAAAGCAAGTTGGTCCATTAACCTTAACCAGAGAGCCATAATATGTTTCTAGATATGTGGCATTATTACAATCCAACACATTATAGAGTTACAAAGTCATGAGCTCCAAAGAAGATTGAAAAGTGCATGTCTGGATCAATAGTAGTTCCATTACATATTTACCTGAAATCCGATGTGGTAATCCGTTATGTTGGTCATCTGCATGGAGCACGAGGTCTGCTCCTCCGTCTCAACTACGCGATTCGTAAAAGAAGAAGAGGAGCGAACAAAATTGAGCACAAACAAAACGAACTAACAAACCATACAAATTCCATCTATGCTCTAAATAAGAAGAGAAATTATGCCCAAAAAGAAAATCCACAGAGAGAATAGCATCACATGTGCCCAAAAAAAACTCAATGCAAACTCACATAGAGAAATATGTCATACATGAGAAGTGGAGCACGTTGGGCTCGATTTGGAGATACTTCCTCGACTGTAGGAGTCGAACTGGTATGAGCTCGGCTTCCTTAGAGTCTGAGCCCCCCATCTGCCACTCGAATTTGGAGATGGACCTGTCCAAGAAAATAATAATTGGAGGGGAGAGTACCCGCGTTTGGCCTGTAATGCTTGCTCAAGACGATGCGGTGCCGATGGATCCTACTTGGCTCCGATATGAAGAAAGATGCAGTTGGGAGAGACGAGATGGGGATGCATGGAGATGTGGAGGATGAGCTTGGTCAACTCTAGCTGGTGCCTGCTGCCATACATGTGGATATGGATGGGATGCTGCAATTTGGATTTTATTACTATTATTCCACCAGGGATCGATGCCATTAGACTCGATAGCCACTTGGTGAGTTGAAAGAGTTTAGTCAGCTCTTGCTTCCGCCAGCACGACTCTCGGGATGTCATCATTATTAGGATTTAAAATTGTTAGACCTTCCTTGCATCCCGGGATGACCCACTTGCATATTTACCCAAACCATTGTATTAGAGTGTTTGCCCGCCTCTTATAAGAACCCAATTTTCTATTCTAGGCTTTTACAGCCTGTGTTATTTTGTCCATTATTTTACAAGATATCTTGCCGTCAAAAAGTATACAAATAAATGCACCAGATTTGCGCTTCAAAAAATTCAGCTGCTTGGCGATATCTAATGGTTGAATGCCCGTGCGTTGCCAATGTCCTCGAGTTTCTCGTATACATATTACACATATAAATCCACGTGTACATTTTTTAAAAGAAAATCTTGGTATCCTTGTTATCACTAGTCAAAAAGCAGTCTGTAACCGCCATCAATTCTCTTTTTATTTTTTCCAGAGGAGAGCATAATAACAATTATAATGCATCCATGGTCTGAACCTATATTGCAGGCGCATTGCACTGAACAGCCAAGCACTTAATGTCCTTCTTTTGAGACAATCTTGCCTATACTCCACACAACCTCGTTCAATAATGTGCTACCTATGTTGCAGCCACGGCATGGATGTCATATTCCCAGCTTCCATAGCCCCGTTAGATCCGGTTTGTTAATGAACACCAGGAGTCAAAGCTCAGCTGTCCATCGAAGCACATTGATATCCAAATGAAAAGACACTTCATCATGAACAAAACATGTTGATGTCCAGAACAGTCAACGCACCTGCTGGGTGTCTTACATCAGGAAATCATTCTTTGGTTAAATACCCTTATATGCTGCAGGCAGACTCTGGCCATTTTTAGTTTTCACTAGAGAAAATCACATTAATTAGCTTATCTGAGTAGAAAATAAATCAAGGCACAACATTGTTAGCAATGAGGTCTCTTCTCAAAGGCAGATTTTAGAATTATGCCTCAATGAGGTCTCTTCTCAAAGGCGAATTTTCTTTTTGCAAGGTTATGCCGTCTACAACTTGGGAGATTGTTCACACAACGGTTTATTCCTAATCAAATATCTTTGTGTGAATACAGTCCAACTTTAGCTCCACAGCACATGAGAAACATATACTTCTATATATATTTCATCTTTATTAACCCAGACTAGCTGAATGTCCATGCGTTGCCACAACCCCACGATTTTTTGTGTTGCACATAATTAGATTGTTGATTTTACCTGACATTAAATGTTTTGTCAGGGTTTATCACGGGTTTATCACGATGAGATGAGTTCCTAGATATTTGAGTGGGAACACACTTATTTATAATCAAAAATATGTAAAAAAGGTATTGTTTCCACATCTCTCAAGTCAATGGGACGGAATGAGTTCACTCTTATGGTAACCGGTCTTATGCTAGAGCTCATTTTCTTGCTCACCGTCTCCGCGTTGGCTCGGTTCCTAGGAGGCCTCCCATTCTCCCTACATTTTAAACACAAACAAAACAATAAATACAAGAAAAGTAGTTTTTTCGGAGAGGCAACACACTAGGACAAAGGCCTAGCCGACCAGCCTACCACACCCACACCCAAGCACAACTCCAAACCGTGGCCTAGGAGACCCCACCAACGGCCCAAGCCCGCCCCACAGAGACACCCTAGAAACTCTCCCGGATCTCCCTGACTCTTTTGCGGTATCCCCATCTCGCCGCCACTTGTTTTCTCAATCCGGTCCTACCACTAACTCCCTAGATCCCTCTGCGTCGGTCCTTTACCTCTCGTTAGGGTTTCCCTTCTCTCGTGGCTCCACCGGTGTAGAGGCTTCCCCCCAATCGATACCCTCAGGCCTGCTAATCCCGTGTCTGCCTGGACGTTCCCTGCATCGTCCTCCAGTCCGGGTCTGTATGCATAGGTGGCTCAGTGACGGCGTGATCGGAAGTGATACATGGCGACAGCTCCATCGAGAGGATCCTCTGGATAAGGTGAAAGTGAAGACATCAGCACGATGATGAAGCGGATGGGTCTACACGAGGAAGATCTGGACGATGTGGTTTTTGAGGAAGAAGGGCCACTCGCCGGCATATTTGACTAGATGGTTGGAAATTGCTAGGGTTTGCACATACATGGAGTATTTGAGTTTTTGGTTCTTCAAAAATATGTGGTTAGCTTGGGACTTGGCACGGGAGGTGAAGACCAGATCGATTCAAGGGAACTTGCGCACCTTTCAGTTCTCTTGCCTAGGTGATTGGGACAGGGTAATGGAAGAGGGTCTGTGGACCTTCTGCGGAAACCTTGCATCAATTGTTCCGTATGATGGATTCACAAAACCGTCGAAGATGGATCTCTTGATGATAAACATATGGATCCAAATCCATGATCTCCCTATTGGATATGTCCCAATGATTAAATCTCTTGCATAGAAGGTGGGAACTTGGATTGCATCCGAACCTACCTCCAATGATTTTGAAGGAAACTTCTATTGGGTCAAAGTTAAGCTGGATGTTACCAAGCCACTGAAACAGGTTGTCTCGATGATCAGAGCAAGTAAGAGAGAGAGAGAGCTCTTTTTAGTAAAATACGAGAAGTTGCCAAATTGGTGCCAGGTTTGTGGTCTCATGGGTCATGAGTACAAGGATCACGGGGATGGCATGCACCACCGGAGGCGCTGGTTTTTAAGGATCTGCGTGCTGGCTGGAACTTCAGGGGAGGAGGAAGGTCTGGTAGAGGGAGAGGTGGATCCCGAGGCTCGGGCAGGGGAGGTTTTAATGGTGGGCGAGGCCTTGGTAAATCTGGCTTTGAGGAGGATGGTTCAGAGGATGGGAAAGATGATATGTTAGAGGATGATAATGACCTGAGCAAGAAAAGGACTACGGTAATTCAGGGTTCTGGTGGTGAGTTATCGGATGCTCCTACAAACAGAATTGGAGCTATGGTGTCACAACTCCAGGCAACATCTCCCTCAAGCCCTACTCTGGTTAGATCCCAAGAGACTGAGGACTACGGCTGACGTTAACACAAACAACAAAACTGATTTGCGGGCTCCAATGAGGAGTGCCGCTAGGTCCAATGAGAATATATAGCCAGAACTGCCGAGGTTTGGGGAATGAACCGGCAGTTCGAGCGCTTTTGGATGCCCAAAGACGGTGCAACCCCGATGTGTTGTTCTTTTCGGAGACACACTTGGATAGATATCTGACTGATTATCTGAGAATAAGATTACATATGGATTTTAGAATTGCGAATCTCAGTAATGGAAGGAGTGGTAGTGTTCTGTTACTTTGGAAGAAAGAAATTAAAATTGTGCAAATTTATTCGGCTCCAAAATACATTGATGTTAGGGTGGTGGAAGGACAAAACAAAGTGTGACGGCTAACTGGTATTTATGGGGAGACAAAGTGGGATGATAAGCACCTAGCTTGGGATAAAATCTTTACTATTAAAAAGAAGTTGGTGTTGGTAGGTCGTACTTTGTCACTTTGACATCAAACGTTAAAAGAATCAGAACCGTCCAATATTTCTCCACAAAAATCCACCGTCCGATGCCACGCTCTCCCTCTCCCCACGCGTGGAAACCTTTTTGCCGAAATCTCTCGTGCGCCTCCTCCTTCTCTCCCAGACGATCTAATCGCGCCGCCGCCTCTCCACCCAGCCCTGCAGGTCTGCCGCCATGCCCCCTCGCCTCCTAGGATTCTGCACACCCAGACTTCTCTCCACCACCAGTTCTCCCCCGTGTCCCGCCGCCAAGACCTTCCCGCATGCACAGGCGACACCAGCGAGGGCGTGAAGCCGGCGACACCATCCATGGACTATGAGGCGGTGGACTGAAGAAACACGCAGGGCGGCGACTTATGGAGAGCTGCGCCAGAAGAAGTGCTGTGGCGCCGACTTGGCACGCAAGGGCAGGGTGACCTGATCCGTTCGTCCATGGGAAGGTGCCGCCGTCCCCATCCCCTACCAGACACTACCATCCTCCCACGGTCGTGGTCTTCCCCAACCTGCAGGTCGTGGTGCTGCTACTATGTCCAACTGATGTATTTTTACATACACAACATGTTATGGAACGTTGGATGCAGAAACAACAGGTATCCCAGTATTCGTCCATTTTCATACGATCTACATATCTGAAAAGAATATCCACCAATTTAGTTACACTAATTTGCTTGTTGTTCACATCTACACGCCATGGTATTATGCTCCCATTAGTTTTAGAAGATTAGGTTGAGTTTTGGTGTGTGGTGGTGTTCCTGGGAATTGAGGATCTCACTAATGCTTCTGTAAAATCATGAGTCTTCAACGGTAGATGTGAAGTCCAGTCCGAAGCTTGTTGGAGATTGTATTCCGACCTTGTTGTTGTGAACCGGAACTGCAAGATGAGAGATTTTTGAGATGTTTGAGTCTCTGAATCAGTTGATAGAGAATGTTTTATTTTCTTGTAATCTTTTATCTGCATTTTCTGTATAGATGACCTCAGTGTTCACCTAAATTTCATGTATTTGGTATTGCAATCTAATAATGAATATCAATTATGTTTCCTTCACATGCCCGTTGGCAAGATTAATATGATTTGCTTTAAGAGATATTTTTCCTGATTCAGTGTGTTCATATGTATAATATTGTATTCACATATCGATATGGTGATAGGAGGAAGATTCTGGATGGTAATCTCGGGTCCCCGAGTTCAACCCTCGGCCTATTGAAATGCATGTAATTCACATTAGATATTCAGTTTGTTGCCTTGCAGCATTTATTAGATCAATAATATGTTTGTGACCTCTACCCTAACAACTTAGTTTATTGTATGGAATGCTAACAGAATGAACACTCAATCAACTAACGGAATGGTTACTTTCGTTACCTTATATGTTCATCTAATTTGTTGTTTATGTACAGAGAGGAGATTGATTATACCGTCAAGGGAGAGGATGGTGTTTATTATTACCAGGTAGGCGATCCCTAATCCAAACGATTAAAATTTCATCGTCAGGGTATCTTTGAATAAACATACCCATTTGTTTCCTCATAGTAAAAATATATCCTATCAATTTATGTTTTTTAAGAGCATATTGATATGTAATTGCGCACCAAAAATCTTATAGAGGTTATTTTCATTTATGTGATATCTTGCAGGAATTGAACCATGATTCTGCTTATAGTTGGAGTGTAGGTATTATCGATTATTATCAATGTGGTGCAAAACTATTGACTTATGAAGATGCCCAACTATATATTTTGATGGTTGGAGTTGAAAGGGACAGAATTTTGTTTGGTATTGTATTTTGTCTTTTATTTACGGATATGTATTTCATTTAACATATGTTGATAGATACTTCATGGTTAGTGCCATTTTTCATCATGATAACATTCTTTTTAAATTTCTTTCTGTGTCATGTAATGTTGCTTCTAGGACTCTTTAATTGCGATATATTGTACCACGATGCTAAAAAATTCTTCGAAATGAAGTAGTAGCTAGGAAAAAAATATATATATGTGTTATCCATACTGAGTCAGCTAGAGATAAGGTTCCACACGGTTGTGAGACAAAACCATGCGTTAGCACTATTAAGATTGCATCTTGCTATATATTTTCCATCTACTTTGTGTGTGCCTTGGTTCGTGCTTTTGTTTCTCCTCTGCGTGAGTAGGGGAAGATGGCAGCGGCGGCTTGCATGAAAATGGATCCAAGTGGCAGGGAGTGGTATTACCTTCATGTGGTATGGAGATTTGGCAACGACAGTCGGCGCCACCTACTCGCCTTGGACTTGCAGCCAGAAGACAATTGCTTTGGTGGTCCATCTTTGTAAGTCCACACAAGCGGTGTTTTCCCTTTTTGGGTAATCACTCCTTCCCATGTATCTCTTCTATATCAATATAATGACAGGAATTCAGATCTCCCTTGATCTTTGATTGTCTTCCCTTGCAATAATTGTTGAATACTTTCTTTGTTATGGTGCATCTTATGCATTGAATCAGGAACTAAAAGTTATACAAACAATGTGCAGGGTGGGGCTGAAGGAGCTATCTCAACCTCTAGGGAGATTGTGATATCCTACCTCCTACTTATTTTCTCTGTTCTACCTTTTCTATTTTGTTTGTTGACTTGTACAAAACTGAAGTAACACATGCAAACTTAGTTCTTTAATTTATTTGATCTCAAAACACAATACATCTAGATATCAAGTGAGCTACTAATACCTCATTGTTTTGGAAATTAGATTTAAATATGATCCTTTAACTTATACCAAAAAATTGCATAGATCCGGATACAGGAGCATGCTATTTTCAAACTAGAAGGAACATAAAAAGGCCACATACAGATTAAAATTTTACTTTTCGCACTGTATTAATCTTGAACTGGACATTGAAATATATTGATTGATATTTATTTTTATTATTTCCATTAATGAGAAATTTAGTTATTTCAAGCAGTTAGAAATTTACTTATTTATAGAAAACTGGGCAAACAAATAGTTTGTGGAGCTATTGATCAAACTTATCTATTTTTCTCCCAATATTTCTATCAGATGAATGCATCTGGACCTATGTCGGGAAGCGTATTCCGTTTAGAGACTAACAAACGAAGATGGAGATGGAAATCGGGAACATCACCAATGTAGTGGTACAAGTTGGTATGCTCGATTGTTTGCTGATAAGAAAGAAAAAAATCCTAAATAATCAGCGCATATCCTGCCAACTGAGAAAGGCTGCAGATGCTGGTAGGTTAGAGCAACCAAAACAGCTTGCAGATCAAGGTAAAAAACATACAGTTTTGCATTTATGTAAGGAATATAAGAGCTGGGTGTTTTTATGCAGGAGTTTTTGATTGGTTCAGTGTGTACATGCTTGTTTTATTTTTAAAAGGGAAGTGTTCAACGTTGAACACAAATAAAGTAAGGAATTTGCAGCTGTTGCTAGAGTCATATTCTTTTCTGAAGCTGAATAGATCCTCTCTCTCCTCTGAACTAGAAGTTAAGGAGTGCCAGTTTTCATGTTCTTTTAGTTGGGTCAGAGATGATCTTTTGATAAGTATAGTAAGAGATGTTCTTTCAGAAGTGAAGTTATAGAGTTGCATTTACAGTGTTCTGGTGGAAGTGAAGAAGGTGAAGCTCGGTTGGGAGCTATATTCACGATATCATATATTTGGATTGGAAGATCTCTTACTATTTTTGTTGAAATTTCTGTGAGACCCTTCTTTCATTTTTTTCTAGGTTTGCAACATGAGGAATATCATATATTTGGTGTGTAGCTACTAGAATTAGGAGTTAAAATCATTATATGGATATTATTTCTCTTACCAAACACTTCACCCTCGTCCGAGCTAACAATAGGAGATGAGACATCATTGTTATCTCCTCAATTTCAAGAAGTGTTCGTTAAGCAAGTATTTAATAGAAGAGTAGATTTTATGCCAGGCGTAACTGTTAATTAAGTTTGTACCCTTGTTATCATACAATATATGATTAGCAGCAAAAGGTGAGTCCTGAGACTAGCGGGCACTAGCTGGTATGGGCGTGACATAGGTAACTATTGCAGTTACAGAAACATTGCCTAGCAAAGCCAGATTTAAGTGCTACTAAATGACCTCCTTTTGAATTCTGGAAAATTCTTCCGATAATCATCAACAAGTATAGGGTGTTCTCAAAGTAATAAAAAATATAAATAGGTCTTTGGACCACCCAGTTGATGACTATAGACACTAGCATGAGCCATAAGCGCGTTGTCTTCATCACCCCTCGATCACCGAAGCTGAAATCTCGTCATATTAGAGTAGTTAGACGGGAAGTCGAGATATGGTTTATTTTTAACATGCGTCTTTCATCTGTTCCAATTATTTCTTCAAATTTGTAGAGCACTTTCATATGTCGTTCATGTTTTTCATTGTAACATCAGCAAATCATAGACATGTCCGTCGCTGGATAGAAAGTTATGTTTATCAAGGCATGGATCTCTTTTTATCTGCTTTTTTTTGTATAGGCATGTCATTATTGCTAATTAGTTAAGAAACATGGTATGCGTGCATACCAGTTGCCAAATTAGAAATTCCAATCACGAGGTTACGTTCCGTCGACTGTAAGACGTCTGTGGTGACTTCGTCAATCTGCAGACCCACCGATCAGTATCTCAGACTCGGTCTTTCGGAGATGCTCAAAGAGGTAATGTATGCTTGTGTGCGTTCATAGCGATGAGTGTATGTTTCATATTTTTTGCACACCACGGGATGAGGGAGATTGATCGGACCAACCAATCAAGCTACTAGCATGCCCTTTAGACAATGTTTGACACAAACCAAACTTGAGGGAATATCTTAACTTAGGAAAATACAACGCCGGGGTTTTACATGACCAATAACTTTTATCTATACATGACAAATATCTTTTATCTATACATACAGATTTCTGCTCATCACATTTTAGGAAGAATGAGGGACCGTGGCAACGCACGGGCATTCAACTAGTCAGAGAACTAAATGGGGAGTATAATTTACCTTGGGAGATATTTGGAGAATTTAATGAGATCCTATATTTCACATAAAAAGGAAGGAGGCAACCCTCAACCACAGAGGTATATGCAGGATTTTCGGGATGTCATTGCTGATTGTAATCTTATTAATATCGGGTATACTGGTGATCCTTTTACTTGGAAAAGAGGACATATTCGAGAGAGACTTGATCGGGTGTTGGTGAATGACGCGTGGAATACTATGCACCCCGAAGCGGTCCTACGTCACCTCGAATTTTCGAGGTCAGACCACCGACCTGTGTTGCTAGAGATGGATGTTCCTGTTGTGAATAACCGCGGAACAGTGCATCGATTTGAGGCACGCTGGCTCCAGGAGACTGACTTTAAACAAGTGGTTGAGCAGGCCTAGTGTGATGTGAATCATTATGCGAAGAATGGTGGTGTGTTGGCTCGCCTGGCCATATGCATGGTTCCTTGCATGCCTAGGATGCTAGGTATCTCAAGAAGCCCAGGAAAAGGATACGCCAAACACAACTCAAGCTCGAGAAGGCGCTAAATGCGCCGATGAATGACGAAAAGGAAAAACTTGCAAAAGAATTAGCTGATCTTGTTGAGTTGTTATTAGAATAGGAGGAAGTACATTGGCTTCAATGTTCTCGTGCGAATTAGCTGATGCAAGGAGATCGGAATACTAAGTTCTTCCATCGATTTGCAACAGCCCCTCGGAATAGAAACTATATAAAATGGCTTAAAGGACCACATGATGAGTGGGTTGAAGGTACAACATATTTGAAGCATGTTATTTACCAGTATTTTTCCGAACTATTTACTTCTGAAGTACATGCTACAAATCCGGCGTTGCTGGATAAAATCAATCCAAAGGTGACCGTGGATATGCATGAAAATCTGTTGAGGCCTTTCACTGTCGAAGAAGTGAAAAAGTAGCGTTTAGAATTGGAGATCTCAAGGCCCCTGGTCCCGATGGTCTGCATGCTATTTTTTACAAGAAATTTTGGGATATGTGTGGCGATCAAATTGCTGAAGAAATTTTGCAGGCTCTAGAGACTAGAATTATTCCCGAGTGATGGAACGATACTACTATTGTTCTTATCCCAAAAGTTGAGTGCTCCGAGCTAGTCACACAGTTTAGACCTATAAGGTTATGCAATGTCATCTACACGATTATATCCAAGATGTTGGCGTTGAGACTTAAGATAGTATTACCTGAAGTGATTTCTCCAATGCAGAGAGCCTTTGTACCAGGTCGATTGATCACAGATAATGTTCTGGTGGATTATGAAACTGTCCATGCAATTAAGAAGAAGAGGAGAGGAAATTCTGGTGCTTGCGCAGTGAAGCTAGACATGCATAAAGCATATGATCGCGTAGAGTGGTTTTTTCTGGGAAACATGTTGAGAAAGCTAGGGTTTGCTGAAAGATGTGTTACCCTTATGATGGCTTGTGTGAGATCAGTGAGATATCAAGTTCGATTCAATTCTGAGGAAACTGGGATGTTTACTCCTACTAGAGGACTCCGTCAGGGGGACCCTCTTTCTCCATATTTGTTCCTAATATGTGCGGAAGGCTTATCTAGTCTTTTGCTGCTTGAAGAAGAAGTTGGTGGCATTGATGGGTTAAGAGTATGCAGGAATGCACCGTCATTCTCTCATTTACTATTTGCTAATGATTATCTTATTCTCATGAAGGCGGATATGAACAATGCAACTTATTTGTAGCCGGTGCTGGATACCTATTGTGCAAATTTGGGCCAATTAGTGAGTTTAGCAAAGTCAAGCATCTTATTTTCCCCAAATACTAATGTTCTTTTGAGGGTTGAAATCTGTCAGACTCTTCATATTGATACGGAGGATCTATCTAATAAGTACCTAGGGTTTCCAGCGATGGTAGGTGCGGATAAAAGTGATAGCTCTATTCATTTTGTTGAGAGTATCATCCATAGGATTAATGGATGGAAGGAGAAACACATGTCCATTGGTTGGAAGTAAATTCTTTTAAAAGATATTGCTTAGGCTATCCTTGTTTATGCTATGTCTGTATTTCAATTGCCTATTGGAGTATGTAAGAGAATGACTGCATCAATTTCTCAATTCTGATGGGGGGATGATGATAATAGCAAGAATATGCATTGGCTTGCATGGTGGAAAATTATGCTATACAAAATATGATGGAGGTATGGGGTTCCGTGATTTCCGTTTGTTTAACCTTGCTATGCTCACTAATCAAGTTTGGAGGTAATTACAGACCAAGAGTCGCTTTGTGCACAAGATCTCCGAGTTAAGTACTACCGGCAGGGTGATATTCTTAAAGCAGGGTCGAAGGAAGGTTCTTCATTTACTTGGAAAAGCATTGTGGCTGGTCTGTCAACGTTCAAACGTGGATATATTTGGCGAGTGGGTAATAGGGAGAAGATCAACATATGTTCTGACCCGTGGATACCTTCAAGTGTCGATAGGAAACTTATATCTCCAAGGGGTAACTCTATCTACACCAAAGGGTCACAATTGATTAGCCCGATTACTGGCGTTTGGGATGAGCAACTTCTGTACAGTTTATTCAGCGTGGTGGATGTGAACCGCATCCTGAGGATACCCATAAACAATGAGGGATTTGATGACTTTGTGGCATGGCACCCGACAACACATGGTAGATTTATCGTCAGATTAGGCTATCAATTACAATGGCACCACCTTTGGCCCTACTGAAGCTCAGGTAGCTGTACCGGGGGTGTCTATTCAAAACCCTATTTGGAGAATCCTTTGGAAGCTCAAAGTACCTAGTAAAATTTAAAATTTGCATGGCGGGCACTGCATGGGATAATGCCATTGAAGTCCATCTTGATAAACAAACATATTAGTGATAGTGGTGAATGCCCAATTTGTAGTGAAGCAAGAGAAGACATTATGCACCTTCTGTTCTGATGTACTCCTGCACGTGCGATCTAGGAATCTATTGGTGTTTCATAAGTAGTTGACCGAGCATCGGATGGAGAGTTATTTGTCTCTGTAGTTCTAGAAAAAATACTAACCAAATCAATTTCAATAATGCCAGGGTTCAGAAAATTGGTTTTCAAAGAGGTGGTCGTTACCACATGTTGGTATTTGTGGTGGATGAGGAGACAGCGTACACACGAGGAAGAGGTATCACCGATTTATAGATGTCGTGTGTATATTCTCTCAATTCTGCAAATTCAATGAAAGTAAAATCTAAGCAAACTCCTGGGCAAGCTAAGTGGACAAGACCCGATCCTACATAGGTCAAGGTTAATGTCGATGGATCATTTCATTATGACAACTGTACATGTGCTGCTGAAGCTGTGGCACGTGATCATGAAGGACGTTTTATTGCTGCTGCTATGGTTTATATTCCTAATGCTGCATCACCATCTATGAATGAAGCTCTCGCCATGAAAGAGGGTCTAGCTCTTACTAATCGTCTTGGATGTCATAATGTATTAATGGAATCTGATTCTATACAGAAGCATAGTGGGGTTAATCTTTTGCTACTTTTGCAGACTATATCAACGAGGCGTCAATGATTCGTACTATTTTATTCAAACATTGCCCGACGGAGGCAAATGGAGTTACTCACGAGCTTGCTAAGTCCTGCTTATTAGATAAGAATTCTTGTAATTGGGCCGATGAGCCTCCTAGCTTTCTTTTACAAACTCTCCTTGATGATGTAACAATTGTTTGAGAGGCTGCAAGTTTCTGACGCACTCTTTTTCCTCACTAGGGTACCTAAGGGGACTGCGAGGTTTTAATGAGACGGCTTGCATGCCTAATATATATATATTGGTTTAAACTAAAAAAAACTCCCTAGCTCCCTCTCAAATCAAGCATCGTCCCCTCCTCTCGCGAGCGAGCGCTCGATCCCATCGACACCCTCCTCACCACTCATCTCTCTACCATCGCCAACTCTCTTCCTAGTCACACGCGTGAGCATGCATTCCCAGCCGATGACCGGATCTTCTTCAACCAGGATGAGCCCAGTCTCTGGTTCCCCGTGCGCCCGCGACATCCCGCTCAAATCCTACTCCTCGGTTGCTTCGGCAGCCTAAGCTCGCTTCCCTCCTTCCCATCTCTATCGTCGCCTCAAGAATGTTCCCGGTGCCACCTCAAGATCATCCATGTCGCCAATCACAACGCCCTCCGCGCCTTGCTATACATCGCCACCGTTCTGACCCGCATCGACCTCGTCGCCATAGCAACAAAATGTGACCTAGCGCTGCTCCACTGCCTCAAAGTCTATGCCACCTTGTGCATCTCCAGCTTGACCTACTGCTTGACCTCGACCACGCGGTCGTGTCTTGCTGCCTCTAGTTGTGTGTCCTGCGCCTCTCCATTGCCAACAACCTCTCTCCATCGATTCCCTGCTGATGACTGCAAGTGCACAGATCGTTTGTAGCTAGTTTTGAAATAAATATATCGATCCTACATGGAGCAGTAGGCGAAACACTAAAATGCTTTTAACTAAAACTAAATGAAGTACCTGAGGAAAAATTCTAAGTTGCAATAAAAGTATAATTGTTTTTGGGTTTTTCGTTGATTGAAACAGTAAAGTAAAGTGAAGTAAAACTTAATGCAGAAAGTAGTAATCGCGTGCGTAAGAAAGATTGAAACAACAATAGGGAAAAAAGCGTTCTCGAGGAGTGGTGGATACACCACTAGCAATTTAGACTGAGCGATCAAGATCATTATAGCGAATATTCTCATGATATGCATGTATGTGGGAGGAGCTCCATATATGTATGATTGGTCAACAATAACTGCTCACACCATCCTTTATAATCACAGCTGACAGATAAACAACATCAATCGTATTACCTCGCTATTAAGGGATCTCTCCCGCGGCATGGACATGTCTTAATGAGTTCTTATTGATTCCCCAAGTTATTACGTAAATGATGACAATGACTTTATAGTCACAGTAAAGTGCTACCATCCCTCCTGTGGCACCCCAGATTTATAGTCCGAGAATACCCGTTATGCATACAATTCACATTCCCATGATCAGTGAGCTGTGAGCATAATTGACTAGTATAATTACAACATCCATATAGTAATGAGTACAAAAACTTACAAAGTGGCCATTATGGCGAATACAACACAAATAGCGGAAGTCTTCAGCACAGAGCCCGTGCCTTAACCTACAGACAACTGACTAGGAAGACGGCCTAGCTCGCATAGACGTTAGCATCTTCGTTACTCCTTAACATCTGCAACCTGTCCAAGTAAATAGTCAGGGACAATGCTGGTGAGTACTTTGAATATACTCGCAA
The DNA here is from genome assembly GCA_916181665.1 of Avena sativa. Classification (NCBI taxonomy): domain Eukaryota; kingdom Viridiplantae; phylum Streptophyta; class Magnoliopsida; order Poales; family Poaceae; genus Avena; species Avena sativa. The sequence continues at coordinate 326,262,321 of OV702282.1, forward strand.
ACCACCGAGACAAGGTAATAAGATAATGCTTATTTTGGCTGTGGCGAGATAGCTCTACACTATAATTATTTTCTGAAAAAGGTCTACAAAGGCATCTCTATATCTTTGTTGAAAAAGAGTTTTTGGAAAATATGCCTCCTTTTAGAAAATCCGGACATCTCCACATCCTTGTTAAAAACCTTGAAAATAGTTTTATAGCAAAACCCTTTAAAACATCTTCGACCATCTCTGGTCAAAACCAACTCATTATTATCATCCTTCGTGACCAAGTCACATCCTTTATTCATCTTAACATAATCCGAAGGGTACTCCTAGCACTAGCCATTCCAACTGTCCTTAACCATGGACACGGCTATTCGAATAGATTAGACTCTGCAGAGTTTGCGCACTTTACTCACAAGAATCAATACATCCGCCGGGATATAACCACGGCCCGCTACACACGGTAGATGGGGGTTCGGATAATGAAACCTAACTTTTCATTTGTCCATCACTAGCAAAGGCGGCTTTTCCTTTTGGGTTGTTTTCTCCGGTACGAGTATGTGGCAGGACGGCCATAGTCCTACCTCCCGTACTGGCCCCTATCTCCAAACCGTAGTCTGGCAGATAACAATTGTGACTCCACTTCCTCCCGTACCTACCAAAAGTCATACCGTCCGCGAGAGACCCAATTGTTGCACCGGTACCTTGTCCATGACAGTCCGGATTTCAGGGGATTTCTCCCCTTAGCGAGTACGAGCAGCCCCGGCTAAAGACCACAAACTACAAGCAAAGACCCAGCGACTAGGGTAGTGTGGTTGCACGGATAAATTGTTCCGGACATTGGCTTAGAACATACCTTCTCTTTGTATTGCTTGAATTTATCTTCATCCACCTCATATCTTCATTAGTAAAACTTCCACTCGGAAACGATGCCTCTTTCCAATGGTTTTATTTTGAAAACTTTATGGTAGGGTAAAACCCAAAATAGTTTTACCATTGAAAAACCGTGGGTTCCAAGAGGGAATATGCTAAGCATCTTAGCCTAGACCTAAAGGGTAAAAATGGGTGTTCATAAACGCCTTTTTAATTGAAACAAACCATGCATTTAATCGTGCAGTTCATAAACGAGATATAAAACAATTGATAAAACGGAGTAGGCTAATATAGGAGTTCAGGAATGGTGGCTTGCCTGTGACCAGCGAGATGTCCCTTGACGGCGCTAGATAACCAGAATACCAATAATGACAATAATAAGAATAACCCGATCCTTCCTTCTTCTCGGCATCTCACAAACGCAACTATCGCCGTTATCGAGTATACATGCAAACAAACAACACCACAATCAATACAAGGCATACAAGCATCAAAACATACATAAAGAAAAATATAATTGCATGATATACATCAGTAGGGTGTTGTATTATTGGTTGATAAGATTAGCAAAATATTTGGAGGCATTAGGGAAAGGATCCCTTTGGATTTATAGTCTAGGCACTACCTAAGGGAGGTTTTTTTGACCAAGGGCTTGATCTGTATGATACCATTGTATAAAAATGATATCATCAGATAGGTATTGATAAAATGAAGTCAACAAAAGTGGTTTCACTATTTTATCAATTTCCTATGATTTATAATGGATTTTATAGTGATTAAAGCTCTAGTTTTAGGGAATAATTCACCAGAACTTCTATGGAGTTCCAAAAATTATTTCCTTGGTTGATTAAGTTGTATTTAGTGGACTGATTAAAGAGGTGTTGGAATCACCTCAAAATAATTAACAGAATGCCCTTAAGAAATTCGCAAAGGCAATATTGGCTCGGATTTGTCTTTTTCATCAGATTTAATCTACAATAGATTTTGGTGTGATTACAAGGACACATGTTTGGTACTGAGAATAGCTTTCTATAGAAATTGTAATAAACCTTTTTGGAGTTTCAGAGCTACTGTAGTGATTTTATTAGTGAATAAACCATGCACATAAGAGTTTAATTCACTAAAAATCAGTAGATGCTCATAAAATTATGGGCTGATGTATTATGGAGGATATGGGTATGTACGTCAACTGGGAGTTTGAATTAGGTCAGAACCTCACTTGGTTTGACCTAGGGAATTTCCTAAAGGTAGAATAGGCTTGATTTTGATATTTTTGCTACCAGCAATCTAGGAAGCAAAGGGGTATGGGGCCAGTGGGACAGGGAAAGTATGGATTATACCTTTCAATACCAATTGGATTTACTCCATTTGGATTTGTGAAAAACCCTGGGTAAATCATTTAGTGCACTGAATATATTTGGGAATATGATTTATCATATTTATTTTAATTATCAATTTAGTCCAGAACCGAGTCTGCATGTTAGCAAGGAGGCTGGAGTATCTGGAAAAAATATTGTCCAGATTTGTTTCGGCCATTTACATTTTTGTTTGTATTTAAACTAGATAGACATTTTTTAGATCTGGCGGAAAGGAATAAAAGAGGCAGGGGCTTTGAGCCAGATCTACTGGGCACTGGGACGCAACAGGAGGATTTGGCCTACGCGGGTGGCGCCCTACGCGGAGGACCGAGGGCTGCTGGCCAGGCTGGGCCGGCCCGCCAATGCCGCCCATCCCCAAAGCGGTACGGGGCACTCCCGTCCGTCGGATCAGGTGGGATCTGACGGACGTGGGGCGTCGTCCTCGCGCAGGACAGCCCGCCGATGCGGAAACCCTAGATGGCGACGGGGAGGAACGAGGAGGCTCACTGGGCGATGACGAGGCGTCGCGAAGGGGAGGGTTTGACGCGACGAGCTCTGACGGTCACAGGGATGGTTGGCTCGATGGTTCTTGACGTCGAGGAGGATCTCGCATTACGGTGGCCGAGGCGAGCTCGTCGGTGCTCTCCGAAGCTTCATCCCTGAGTGGTCTTGGACCAAACAAAACATATGGGGAGGGTCAGAGGAGGTAGGGAGACATGATAGAGGGACATGCAGAGGGAGTGGAGCAGAGGAGGGAGTACTATGCTCAAAGTTTAAGCAATAGCCGAGAGGCCATTTTTCTTCTCCTCTCGAGCATAGCAGAGCCGGGGAGGGGAGAGGGAGCTCTGGGAGGGAGAGTGGAGTGTGCTGGGGGCAAATGAGAGAGGGGAGAGGAGTTATACTGGCCTGTGGCCTTATAAACCGAAGGGGGTGGTGGAGGGTGGACCAATTTTTATTTGGACAAGGGCTAGGGTGATGGCTGCTGGTTGGGCAAGAGGGGTGGTGCTGGGGCCAGCTTCTTGACCAGAGGGGGAGAGGGGAGTGGCTGTTGTGGCTTTAAGAGGGGGAGATCTTTTGCAAGATATGGATGCTTCTCTCTCTCTCACTCTTACAAGCACTAGGGGACAAAGAGGAGGGGAGCTATAGTAGGTGGTACTGTAGCACATGACTAGAGAGTGTAGTGGGTGCTGTGGTGTACTTGACAAGGTTTGGTGGTGTTTGGAGTTGGTTTGAATCAAGATTTGCTTGGTTTAACAAAATTGATCAAATGGAGGCTTGTGAAGGAAGTTGATAAACTTGCATTGGGTATGGTACTAGTAGGTGTAGTAGGTCAAATAATCCCTTCATGATTGAAATGGGATTTTTCTAGAGATTATAATCCCATTTAAGTGCACTTCTTCAAAAAGTGCTGAAGTAGATTAGGGAAGCTAAGATGATATTCTTACATTGTACAAGCTTGGTTTTTGATATGAGATGGTCCTGAATACCATATTACACACTGGAGAATTTTATTGGGATTTATTGAGGTGGAAACGTATTTTTAGGGAATTATTTCGTGTTTCTACCATTTAAGAAAAAGGGAAGAAAGAAATAATAAAGAATCTCCAAAATATTTATTTTTGAGGTGGGAAGGTAGTGTATGAGATGGAGAACTCAATTATGCATTGAGTTGGCAAAGTTATTTGGAGAAAAGCAAACTTGTATTTAGGGACAAGGTTGTTGAAAAATTGTTAAGTGAAGGAAATAAAATAGTTTAATAATTCAAATAATTGTGGGAGTTATTTGGGGATGCTCATATTCAAGGTAGATTATGTAAACTTGATGTAGGCATCGATGTCAACCTTGGTTTTGAAGAAAAGTGGTGAAAAGGATGGAAACTAGATTTGGGAAGATCTAGGGTATGGTTATTTTGATGCCACCTAAACAGGGTTGGATTAGTGAGCTCAGAGCTCACCTTGGTACCAGGGGTACATGGATGTATATACCATGTCATATATATGATCATGGAAGCAAGATTTGTGCTTGGTTGCATTTGAGGTGATCTAGAAGGGATGGCAAACTTTGTTGAAAATAAGGCTGCCATAACAGGTACATCAGGTAGCCTCCTAAACCATGTGGGTTCAAGAAGCACAAGGTTCCAATGGAAACAAGTGAAGTGGGGATTGATAGGCCATGATTAGTATATCCTAACCATGCAAAGAGTTGGTAAAGGGGAGGTGGAATATAGATGTGAGCTTCTGCTAAAGTAGGCAAGATGATAAGATTCGCAGAAAAGATTATTATCTTGACTACAAAACCATCATGGATGAATGGGAAATGGAAGGGCTTAGCAAAGGGCAGGAGTGGTCTTTGGTAATACTAAATATGTACTACAAGGTGGTTCAAGTATATTCTCAAGTATGCACTTAGGTTGGAATAGGTAGAGCTCCAAAGATGGTATCTAGATAAGAAATCTAGACTTAGCCATTTTAGCAGATTTGGTGATTTTGACTAGTATGCAAGAGGGAAACATTTGAGAGGGTGGAAAGGGTTTATCCTGTCCCTCAAGTGGTTGATGTTGAGGTATATATTGAAAAGAGGGGATCCAAACTTGGATGCTTGATATGGGATTGCTGATCACAAGCAAGGATTGGGTCCTAAGGGATGAGCTCCTAGATTAGCCCACTCTAGTTCCTTAGCAAACAAGGCAAACAACAGATCAAGGCAATTCATCAACAAGCAGATCAAGGCAATTCATCAAGTCACTTATACACTACTACTAGGGTTACCATCAATCCTAGCTTGAGGTAAGGTTGGGTATTTTGAGCTGGGTGTATCTTGAAGTAAGATAAGGATAATCTTGGTATTACTACCAAGATTTGAATAAAAAGGTTTTAATAAAGGTTTTTGGAAAACATAAAGATAAGAGTAGTTGAAGTTCTGTCTTGAAAACATAAGGAGATTATATATAGGTCTCCATAGTTTTGTTAATAGAAACTAGTAAACCATTTTGTTGTGTCAAAGTCATCTTGGCTCAGGTTTTTGAAATGCCAGAACATTTGAGAAGATGAAAGATGAGCCAAGACATCTCTTTTGTAAAATAGCTTTTTGTAAACTAGTGTTGAGATGAGGAGTATATTACCTAGTGCTCCAACAGTTGCATGAGCACAAGCAAACAAGTAGGCAAACACTGCAACACTTAATCAAGAAAAAGTTTTTGTCCCCCCTGATTTTTGCCTTTTTGGACAGTTAATCAGGGTTGCTGAAATTGGGATGTTACAGACCTTTTCCCCTTAAAATAATCTCGTCCCGAGATTAGGGAGGAGTAGGGTTGGGTTATAACATCCGCTTAGCAATTTCAGCGGTGGAAATCAAGTGGTGCTAACGGGTCTTCTAACGAAGAGGCAGGGTCGGCTATGGTTCGGAGCTGAGCGGCTTCGGGTTTTGGGGTGTTTAGATTAAGCGAGTGGAAAAGATGTAGTATTTTCCCCTTATGACAAGTATAGGTAGGTTTAGCATCGACGGGGTACTTACTTCTTGAGGCGAAATGGCGGGTTGATTCTTCACTGCTTCTTCGCCTCGGGGTCGACTTTTCTCTCTTCAAGGTTTTGATGCATTGGGGTGTTGAGTGGGCGGTCGAACTTGGAGTGGAGGACTTTCTAGAAGTACCTTCTGATTCTGGAGAAGTGCTGATTGTCGTCCTTCTTACAGGGTCGAGGATTTGGATTTGGGCGGGAAAGACGCAGTCTTTCCCCCTTAGAGCAATACTAAGGGTGCTTGGTGAAGTCGCCGACTTTCTTGGTTGGAGTCATATTGCTGAGGTTGGGGAAAGGCGCTATACCTTTCCTTTGGGGTGGTTATCTTCTGTCGACATCGTCGGAACTGCTTCATGAGGTGGAGGGTTTATCGTAAGGGCATATACTAGCTTCCAGGTAGTTATATCTGAGCTGGTTAGGGGTCCGATGGGTTAGAGGATGCCATTGGGGTTTGTCGGTCTAGGAAACGAGGTCCTTTGGAATGGGGTCATTCCGGGTTTGGTCTGATGCAACATCTTGGGTAAAACACGAAGAGAAGGATATCACACTTGCATATCATCCATACATTTAGGAGGTTCAAGCTGGTCGGTGGCGGAGGTACTTAAGGGGTTACAAAACAGGTCTGTGCCGCATGGTGGCAAGGCACTTAGAGTTTTACAAAACAGGTCTTGGGACGATACATAGGTACCACGCTAGGTTAGTGGCCGCTTGCGGACGATCCAGGAGAATCCTCTTTGGCTTCATCTTTGCCTTTAGGGAGGTGGGTGGAGGATCCTTGGATATCTTGGGGTGGCTTGAACCTCTTGAGATACTGCCGAGTGGGGACACACTTCTTTCTTCCTTGGAGGATGCGGCTTCCAGAGGCTTCTTCCGGTTCCTTGATTATGGCTTGATTCCTTTGCTGGACTTCTAGAGCTTCCTTGTGATCCAGGATAGCTTGCACACAACGAAGTTCCATCTGGGTGCGGCGGTACTCATCAACAACTATGGTGAGAAGCTCATTTCCGACATAGCTATAACGGGCTTGTAGATGTAGGGCGGGGTAGGTCAAGCAAGGATTTTGGGATTGTCCGGATGAATCTACGTTTCCTTTGATGGGTAGATAGAAGGTTGTGGGTTGCCTCATTTCGGGAAGGACATCACGAATGCGAAACAATGCTTCTCTTGCTGCCATATTCAGAGCTAGCACTGGGGTTGGAATTCGAAATCCCATGGTGCGAATGGGTTCTCCTGGTACTCCATACTTTGGATGAATGATAACTTGTCCCAGATATAGTCCGGTTTCCAGTCCTTTGTGGAGATTGTAAGTGGGAGGTTGGGTGTATCCGTAGAGCTATAGGGAGTCCAAGAGGAGCACTAGGAATCCTACGCTTAGCCATGTTTCATCAACGGGCTCCATCTACATAGATGAGGGTTTATTGTTTTAGGGGTGAGATAAAACAGATAGGTGCAGATTTCTCAGGATACACAAACATTACTAGACGCTGCTATTGCTTGGTTCTCCTATGACGACTCTCGAGGTATGGGGTGGGACGGTTGGTTGTAGTTGAGTGGAAATTCGCAGTCTTTCCATCTTAAGGCTTTTACTTGGGGTTGTCGAGGAGTTCTTAAGTGGCCATCCTGCTGGGGAGAGGTTTACGACTATGATATTGAGGGGCTAGCATTAGGATATGCCAGCAAGGTGGTCAGAACTTTAGGATCAGAGGATCCAAGGCAGACAATCAACACACTTCAAGCATCATATAAGCAGATGACAAGAAAACAAGGCGTACCATAGGTACTAAGGAGGTGACTACATGCCATAAAGGGAATCCTATTTTAGGGGTGCTAATCCTAAGTACAGATGTTACGAAGGTCTTATATTCTGTCCGGCCATCTTTTGTCGTCGGTGTCGTACTCGATTGAGTCGGGGGCGATGAAGGACTCCGTTGGCAGGGCGATCTTGTAGTGTCTTTCTTTGTTGGTAGCTCCTTTGCTTTGCTTGTCTCTGTGTCTCTTCATTCCGGGATCTCCGTCTTCATAGTCTCCGAGTTGGACTTTGTTTTGTGAAAACAGATTAGTTGAAGTAGACAAGATATAGAGTAATCCATTTTCAAAATATTTAAGTCAGAGAAGATGAGATAAGAAACCTTTTGAAGAAGCTTTTGAGAAAATAATTTTCTAAAGCCGATGTTTTCGGAAATAGAGTTTGTCCTGTCTAACGTCCATGCTAACGAAGGTCTCCTACAGTCAGGATGGCTCTGATACCATGTCTGTGGCACCCCGAATTTACAGTCCGAGAATACCCATTATGCATATAATTCACGTTCCCATGATCAGTGAGCCGTGAGCATAACCGACTAGTATCATTAAAACATCCATACAGTAATGAGTACAAAAACTTACAAAGTGGCCATTATGGCGAATACAACACAAATAGCGGAAGTCTTCAGCGCAGAGCCCGTGCCTTAACCTACAGGCAACTAACTGGAAAGACGGCCTAGCTCGCATAGACGTCAGCATCTTCGTTACTCCTTAACATCTGCAACCTAGCCAAGTAAATAGCCAGGGACAATGCCGGTGAGTACTTTGAATGTACTCGCAAACCACCGTGACAAGGTAATAAGATAATGCATATTTTGGCTTTGGCGAGATAGCTCTACACTATAATTGTTTTCTGAAAAAGTTCTACAAAGGCATCTCTATATCTTTGTTGAAAAAGAGTTTTTGGAAAATATGCCTCCTTTTAGAAAATCCGGACATCTCCACATCCTTGTTAAAAACCTTGAAAACATTTTTATAGTAAAACCCTTTAAAACATCTTCGACCATCTCTGGTCCAAACCAACTCATTATTATCATCCTCCGTGACCAAGTCACATCCTTTATTCATCTTAACATAATCTGAAGGGTACTCCTAGCACTTGCCATTCCAACCGTCCTTGACCGTGGACACGACTATTTGAATAGATTAGGCTCTACAGAGTTTGCGCACTTTACCCACAAGAATCAATACATTCGCTGGGATATAACCATGGCCCGCTACACACGGTAGATGGGGGTTTGGATAATCAAACCTAACTTTTCATTTGTCCATACCTACCAAAGGCGGCTTTTCCTTTTGGGTTGTTCTCTCCGGTACGAGTATGTGGCACGACGGCCATAGTCCTACCTCCCATACTGGCCCCTATCTCCAAACCGTAGTCTGGCAGGTAGCAATTGTGACTCCACTTCCTCCCGTACTTACCAAAAGTCATACTATCCGCGAGAGACCCAATTGTTGCACCGGTACCTTGTCCATGACAGTCTGAATTTCAGGGGATTTCTCCCCCTTAGCGAGTACGAGCAGCCCCGGCTAAAGACCACAAACTACGAGCTAAGCTCCAGCGACTAGGGTAGTGTGGTTGCACGGATAAATTGTTCCGGACATTGGCTTAGAACATCCCTTCTCTTTCTCTTGCTTGACTTTCTCTTCATCCACCTCATATCTTCATTAGTAAAATTTTCACTCGAAAACGATGCCTCTTTCCAAGGGTTTTATTTTGAAAACTTTGTGGTAGGGTAAAACCCAAAATAGTTTTACCATTGAAAAACCGTGGGTTCCAAGAGGGAAGATGCTAAGCATCTTAGCCTCGACCTAAAGGATAAAAATGGGTGTCAATAGGTTATGTGTCCTAATGGACACTCATCTATTATTTGGAGGAGCCAAGTTACTAACGCCTTTTTAATTGAAACAAACCATGCATTTAATCGTGCAGTTCATAAACAAGATATAAAACAAATGATAAAACGGGGTAGGCTAATATAGGAGTTCAGGAATGGTGGCTTGTCTATGACCAGCGTGATGTCCCTTGACGGCACTAGATAACCAGAATACCAATAATAACAATAATAAGAATAACCCGATCCTTGCTTCTTCTCGGCGTCTCACAAACGCAACTATTGCCGTTATCGAGTATACATGCAAACAAACAACACCACAATCAATACAAGGCATACAAGCATCAAACCATACAGAAAGCAAAATATAATTGCATGATATACATCAGTAGGGTGTTGGATGATTGGTTGATAAGATTAGCAAAAGATTTAGAGGCATTAGGAAAAGGATCCCTTTGGGTTTATAGTCTAGGCACTACCTAAGAGAGGGGTTTTTGACCAAGGGCTTGATCTGTATGATACCATTGTATAAAAATGATATCATCAGATAGGTATGGATAAAATTAAGCCAACAAAAGTAGTTTCACTATTTTAACAATTTCCTATGATTTATAATGGATTTTATAGTGATTAAAGCTCTAGTTTTAGGGAATAATTCACCAGATCTTCTCTGGAGTTCCAAAAATTATTTCCTTAGTTGATTAATTAGTATTTAGTGTACTGATTCAAGAGGTGTTGGAATCACCTCAAAAAAATTAACAGAATGCCCTTGAGAAAATCCCAAAGGAAATACTGGCTGGGAGTTGTCTTTTCCATCAGATTTAATCTACAGCAGATTTTGGTGTGATTTCAAGGACACATGTTAGGTACTGAGAATACCTTTCGATAGAAATTGTAATAAACCTTTTTGGAGTTGCATAGCTACTGTAGTGATTTTATTAGTGAACAAACCATGCATAGAAGAGTTTAATTCACTAAAAATCAGTAGATGCTCATAAAATTATGGGCTGCTGGATTATGGAAGATATGGGTATGTGTGTCAACTGGGAGTTGGAATTAGGTCAGAACCTCAGTTGGTTTGACCTAGGAAAATTCCTAAAGGTAGAATAGTCCTGATTTTGATATTTTTCTACCAGCAATCTAGGAAGCAGAGGGGTATGGGGCCAGTGGAACAGGGAAGGTATGGATTATACCTTTCAATACCAATTGGATTTACTCCATTTGGGTTTGTGAAAAAACCTGGGGAAATCATTTAGTGCACTGAATAGATCTAGGAATATGATTTATCATATTTATTTTAATTATCCATTTAGTCCAGAACCGAGTCTTCATATTAGCAAAGAGGCTGGAGTATCTGGAAAAAATATTGTCCAGATTTTTTTAGGTCATCTACATTTTTGTTTGTATTAAACTGGACAGACATTTTTCTAATCTGGCAGAAAGGAATAAAAGAGGCAGGGGCTTTGGGCCAGATCTGCTGGGCACTGGGCCGCAACGGGAGGATTTGGCATGCGCGGGTAGCGCCCTACACGGAGGACCGATGGATGCTGGCCAGGCTGGGCCGGCCCGCCAATGCCGCCCATCCCCGAAGGGGTACAGGGCACTCCCGGCCGTCAGATCAGGTGGGATCTGACGGATGCGGGGTGTCGTCCTCGCGTGGGATAGCCCGCCGGCACGAAAACCCTAGATGGCGACGGGGAGGAATGGGAAGGCTCACCGGGCGATGGCGAGGCGTCAGGAATGGGAGGGTTTGACGCGGAGAGCTCCGGTGGTCACGGGGATGGTCGGCTCGATGGTTCTTGATGTCGAGGATGAGCTCGCGCGACGGCAGCCGAGGCGAGCTCGTCGGTGCTCACCGGATCTTCGTCCATGAGTGGTCCTGGACCAAACAAAACATATGGGGAGGGTCAGATGAGGTAGGGAGACATGATAGAGGGACATGCAGAGGGAGTGGAGCAGAGGGGAGAGTACTATGCTCAGAGTTTGAGCAATGGCCGAGAGGCCATTTTTCTTCTCCTCTCAAGCAATGCAGAGCTGGGGAGGGGAGACGGAGCTCTGGGAGGGAGAATGGAGTGTGCTGGGGGCAACTGAGAGAGGGGAGAGGAGTTGTACTGGCCTGTGGCCTTATAAACCGAAGTGGGTGGTGGAGGGTGGACCAATTTTTATTTGGACAAGGGCTAGGGTGATGGCTGCTGGTTGGGCAAGAGGGGAGGTGCTGGGGCCAGATGCTTGACCAGAGGGGGAGAGGGGAGTGGCTGCTGTGGCTTTAAGAGGGGGAGATCTTTTGAAAGATATGGATGCCTCTCTCTCTCTCTTACAAGCACTAGGGGACAAAGAGGAGGGGAGATACAGTAGGTGGTACTGTAGCACATGACCAGAGAGTGTAGTGGGTGCTATGGTGTAGTACTTGACAAGGTTTGGTGGTTTGAATCAAGATTTGCTTAGTTTAACAAAATTGATCAAATTGAGGCTTGTGAAGGAAGTTGATAAACTTGCATTGGGAAAAGTGTGGAAATGGTACTGGTAGGTGGAGTAGGTCAAATAATACCTTCATTATTTAAATGGGATTTTCTAGAGATTATAATCCCATTTAAATGTACTTCTTCAAAAAGTGCTGAAGTAGATTAGGGAAGCTAAGATGATATTCTTACATTGGACAAGCTTGGTTTTTGATGTGAGATGGTCCTGAATACCACATTACACATTGGAGAATTTTATTGGGATTTATTGAGGTGGAAAAGTATTTTTAGTGAATTATTTCGTGTTTCTACCATTTAAGAAAAAGGGCAGAAAGAAATAATAAAGAATCTCAAAAATATTTATTTTTGAGGTGGGAAGGTAGGGTATGAGATGGAGAACTCAATTATGCATTGAGTTGGCAAAGTTATTTGGAGAAAAGCAAACTTGTCTTTAAGGACAAGGTTGTTGAAAAATTGATAAGTGAAGGAAATAAAATAGTTTAATAATTCAAATAATTGTGGGAGTTATTTGGGGATGCTCATATCCAAGGTAGATGATGTAAACATGATGTACGCATCGAGGGCAACCTTGGTTTTGAAGAAAAGTGGTGAGAATGATGGAAACTAGATTTGGGAGGATCTAGGGTTTGGTTATTTTGATGCCACCTAAACAGGGTTGGATTAGTGAGCTCAGATCTCACCTTGAGATGGTTATACCCTGCGGGTACACGACATTAGCATACCTGGTCCATCCCAAGGAAGGCCCACAAGAATATACGCGGCCTGTGGAGATTTTCGGGTGGCCCAAGCCCACGACATCTTCGGATCCTTGGAGAGCAAGACTAGAACAAATAGAATATTCAAAGTGGCAAACCCTAAACTTGTAACCGACTTGATCCGTGCCCGAGACCTGCCTAAACTCTATATAAACGCCAGGAGGGTACGGCGAGAAGGCTAATCCTTTCCACCGCATACACACCTCCACGCCAAATTGCATCTGCGCACCCCTGTAACTTTCAGTTCTGCCGTAATCAAGAGCAGACAAGCAGGAGTAGGGTTTTCCCTCCGAGGGCCTAAACCTGGGTAAATATCGTGTCCCCTGGTTGCTTTTCTGTTAACCTTTCCACGATCTCCAGCACCCCCATCTTCTCCAAAAACCAAGCTCATAACAATGGGCGTTGACGAGATCAAACCTTGTCAATTGGCGCTGTCTGTGGGAATCGGGGGCGCTGATTGTGCGAACGTGACGGTCCCAACCAAAGCGATCTACAACTCCTCAGCGACGGAGAGCCACCTCCTCTTCGGCGCTTTCGACTTCACCGCCCACACGCCAGCCACCGTGAAGGACTTCGAGCCCGTAGGCGATGGGCTCGAGATCCTGTTCGGGAGCTTATGCTTCCAGGTGGGACAGACCGGCACTCTCCGCCTCCCAGAGCGGGTGCCACTGCCATCGATCAGGCCCACCTCGTGGGCTCCGCATCCCAGCGTGCTACGCACGTCAACATCGACAGATGAGTCATACGACAGCAGTAGCTACAACTCAGATCTGTGCAACCCCCCATCGGATGAAGGAACCTATGGTTCCGGATCCGAAAGCTGCGGCAGCAGCGATCCAACCCGCGGACGCTACCAATGCGCTGTGGTGATCCAAAGCGACATGGATCAACAACCACCAGGTTCGGGTGCACATGTACCACCACCAAACCCACAGGGTAGAAATGGCGGAAACAGGAGTTAATCATCCCCCACCCAACAAGGACGACCCCGATGCCAATCGAGTAATCCACCTCAGCGAGGAAGGATGGAGCCAGGCACACGAAGCCGTGGAGGGCAACAAGATCCTGCTTGTGGGTGCCTCACAGGACCTACTGATGGCATACCATCTGCTCCTCATCGAAGAGCACAAAAAGCAGGTGAAGATGCAAGAGGTACTTGACAAACGCAAGCAAGCGGCCTCGGAGTCTAGCGCACGACGAGCTGCACTCTCTGCCGCTGGCGGCTCTAGCTCACACGGCAATCAAGCCAACAAGCATCGCTCTCGCACAGATAACATGGATCCCGCTGCACATCGTGAGGTGACTTGAACCCTCAACACGTCCTTCATGGATATGGATGCCAACGACAACGTCATCCCGAAGACACGGCAAGCTGCGATCATGGCAGCAACCACATATCTCGCGTCCCATCCACCTCCGGTGGGGGACCCGAAGAGAGCTATGCACAAGTCTGCACTAGCCGGACTCGGACTCGTTGGAGCTATGCTCCACGAGGAGCTCCAGCGGAGACGAAAAAGAAAGCTGCGGTCAGATTCAACCGCAACCCCACACCCTCATCCGACGAGGACGAGCATGACCTACCTCGACGACGCAAGATCCCACGACGCCGCAACAACGACTACGACGCTCGAAGCGACCTCGCTCAGCGCAAAGTCGACAAGGCACGCGCCAAACGCGTGTGCTCATCCGAATCCGAAGAGGATGATGATGAAGGAGAACTCTACAGAGCTCGATGCTTTAGCAGATATGTTCGGCGGACACGGATGTCAAGAAACTTCAACCTTCCTTCGGACACTCTGAAGTTCGACAACATGCAGGACCCTAAGGCGTGGCTCAACGACCACCTGCCATCCGTCAAGCTGCACGGCGGAAACAAAAACACCGCCCTACAATTCCTTCAGCTGCAGCTGACAGGCGCAGCTCGAATCTGGCTCAGCAGCCTGTACTCAGGCTCGATCCGAAACTGGGAGGAGCTGGCATATAGCTTCATCCGAAACTTCAAAGGCACCAGCAAAAGGCCAGTCTCGATCGAGGAGCTTCGGGCCTGCACCCAGCGTACGGGCGAACCCATTCGCTCGTACATAATGCGCCGGTCCAACATAAAAAACTCCACGGCGCACATCTCCGAGGAGAGAACGATCGACGCCTTCAAGGACGGTGTCAAACGCCCTGACTTCAAGGAGGAACTTGGGCGCGTCAAACCCAAAACACTTGACCACCTCATGGACATCGCCAATAGGTGGGCAGATGGCGAGGATTCCCTCCACCGAGCACATTCGGATGAGGAAGATGACTATGGCCGCCGACGCGAACGCCGTAGAAAACGAAGATCACGCGTCTACGACGATCACGACGGACCCTACATGGTCGCGGCTGGCTACGCCGACCGCCGCAACGAAAGCAACCGCAACAATGGCGGATATCGTGGAAACAACTTCCGCGATAGAGGATGCCTGACGCAAACGTGGCAACGCCGCGGCCGCGACGACGAACCCTCGGCGTACGACAAGTTGTCGGGCCCATGCACCATCCACTTCTACATCGACAAGTAGGATGGCAAAAAGAAGGCCAGCCATATGCTCAAGGACTGCCTCGAGTTCCAGAAACTCAGCAAGAGCTTGGCCCAGATGAGACAGCAGATCCCGAATCCTGGGTTCGGACACGCACCGACACCAGGTGACATCACCCACGGAGCTCCTCCACCACCACCCGTGGGACCTTCAAATCACCCGATCGCACCCATGCAGAACAACGGCGTAAATGGGTACCCCGCGCCGAAAGGGTCATTGATGATCCAAAAGGGGAGCCCAACAAACATGGTGCAAAAGAAGATCACCCGCCAGGTCAGCTTAGCTGTGACCTCTCCACCCGCCATACCTGAGTACCGCAGCGGTTCAGAGTCCTACATCACATTCAGTCGTTCAGATCACCCCCCTAGATCCCTCGCCCAGGTCATGCTGCCCTGGTGCTCGAGGCGCAGATCGGAGGGTTTGAGATGAGTCGCGTCTTCATGTACGGCGGCAGCGGCATCACCTGATGTTCGCTAGCACCCTAGCAGCAATGCGGATCCCGCTGTGCAGCCTGGAACAATCCGACACAACGTTGTATCGTCCCAGGGAAGGGCATATACCCCCTGGGAAAGATATGGCTCGACGTCATCTTCGGCAAGCCCGACAACTTCCGGTGTGAGCGACTGGAGTTCGAAGTGGAGCACTAGCCATCACATTACCACGCCATCCTCGGGCGTGTGGCATTCGCAAGGCTCCTGGCAGTACCGCACTATGCGTACTTGCTGCTCAAAATGCCAGGAACTAGGGGTGTCATCACGATCCAGGGGAGCTTCACCCGGTCCAACCACTGCGACAGGGATTTCAACAGAATCTCCTAGTAGTTCAGCATGCAGGAGGAACTCACAAGACTTCGGGATGTGACAGGCAACGGGGCATCCCTAGTCTCAAGGCAAAACGCACCTGATATGTCGTTCGACTCAACAGTCAACACGAAAAAGGTGCAGGTCCATCCGACGGACGCCTCCAAGACGGCGCTGATCGCCAACGACCTCAGCCCTGCATAGGAAAGTGCGCTCATCGAATTCCTCCATGAGCGCTGGGAAATCTTCGCCTGGTGTCCTGCGGACATGCCAGGAGTTCCCAGGGAATTCGCCGAGCACACACTCAACGTGTTTCTAGATGCCAAGCCCGTCAAACAATCCATCCAACGATTGTTCGAGCCATGGGCCGAAGCCGTCGGATTCGAAGTCAACAGACTGCTCGACGCTGATTTCATCAGGGAGATCAAGGAAAGCGAGTGGCTGGCCAACACTATGCTGGTCCCTAAAAATGACACGGACATCCTGCAGATGTGCGTAGACTTCACATCGCTCAACAAGAACTTCCCAAAGGACCACTTCCCTCTCCCTTGGATCGATCAGATCATCAATTTGACTGCAGGATGCGAGAAACTTTTCTTCCTCGACGCCTACTCAGGCTACAATCAGATTCGGCTTAAGGTCGAAGATCAGGAGAAAACGGCGTTCATCACGCCGTTCAGAGTATTCTGCTACAACACAATGCCTTTCGGGCTGAAGAACGCGGGTGCCACATACCAGTGATGCATGCAAGCGTGCCTAAAGAGCCAGATCGGCCGCAACATACAAGTCTATGTCGACGACATAGTCATCAAAACAAGGGAGGCCAAGACATTGATCGACGATCTCCACGAGACGTTCGACAACTGAAAGGATACGGATGTCGCCTAGAGGGGGGGTGAATAGGCGATTAAAACTTTTCCTAGAGTGGCTCAACAAAGGCGGAATAAAACTAGTGTTTACTTTGTAAAGCACAACCTAGAAACAACTAAGGTTTACCTATGTGCACCAACAACTTATGCTAAGCAATACAAGCAACAAAGTGATAGCAAGATATATATTACTTCAAGCACGAAGGCTATCACAATGTAAAATGCATAAGTAAAGATCTCGGGTATAGAGATAACCGAGGCACGCGGGGACACCGATATTTTACCGAGTTCCTCCCAACATGGAGTACGTCTCGTTTGGAGAGGGGGTTGTATCAAACCACCAATGCCACAAAAGGCCTCCCTTATTCTCCGGTGAATCTCACCCCAATGGGATCGATCCACGTTCCCACTATCGGTGCACTTGTCGGTGGCAACCGGAACCTCTCACAAGGTTGGGGCACAACTCCACAACTGAATTGGAGGCTCCCAACAAATGCCACAAAAGGCCACAATGCCACCAAGGCCACAAAACCGTCTAGGGTTCCAAGAACCCAAGAGGGACAAGCTCCAATGAGTAATTCAAACCAAATCCTCCAAAGAGAACTCAAACCGATGCACCAAATGCAAATGGCAAAAACACCACAAAGATGCTCAAATCCCTCACTCTCAAGTTCCAACAAAGCTACTAAAGCTATTGGGGGAACAAGAGAGGAGGAATCAAAGAGAGACACAAAATCCCCCAAAATCAAGATCCCCAAAGATACACTCACAAAGGGATGTTTTGGTTTGGTCAAAACGTAGATCTAGATCTCCTCCAACTACCCCTCAAATATATGCAAGAATCAATGGAGGGATGAGTAGAAATCAAGCTTAAGGAGTAAGGCAAAAAGGGGCAAAGCTTTAGATCCAAAGAGGAGGAAGTAGTAACCCTAAAAGGCAAAGGGGCAAAGCTATTTATAGGGCTGGGCAAAATATGGCCGTTGGAGCCTGAATGAAGCGGTAGTACCGGTACTCAAGCGGTAGTACCGCTTGCAAGCGGTACTACCGGTCCAGTACCGGACCAGGTACCGGTGGTGACCTTGATCTTCAGCGTTCTTCAGTCTTTGGGCGGTACGCCCTTGCGGTACTACCCCCGAACGGTAGTACCGGAGGTAGTAAGCGGTACTACCGGTTCAGGCGGTAGTACCGGTCCCAAGTACCGCTTGGGACTGACCAAAATGGAGAGGGGAGGGTGCTAGTCAGTATGCAGCGGTACCGACGAGCGGTACGACCGCCTCAAGCGGTAGTACCGCTTGTACCAAGCGGTACTACCGGTTGGGCCGGTAGTGCCGCTCCGTGGTACCGGTGGGTACTGACTAGTACTCACCCTTCTCTCTTTTGATCAGTGCCAACCGGTACTGGAACCGGTAGTACCGGTGTCAAGCGGTAGTACCGGTTGAAGATCCGGTACTACCGGTTGACACAGAAGATTTTGCAAGGGGAAAAGATAGGCCAATGTACAAACGGCAAATATTCAAACCGCGATAACTTTTGATTGGAAGCTCCGATTGACCCGATTCAAATTGCGTTGGATAGAGGGCAACAAGGGCTTCCCAATAAAAAGTGGAAATATTGATTATCACCAAGTGAGAAAGTATCAAGTAGAATAATGTGATATACCTCAGTTGGTGAGAAACCGAAAAGCCGCATAAAACAAAATCGCCACAAGATACAAATGGGAGATCCGATTTAGATGAACAAGAGCTTGTTATGGAGATTACCACAAGCTCTATATCATCACATGGATAAGATCAAATAACAACCAAATATGATGATACAAGTATGCAAAGGTTTGAGCTTTCTCCGAACGATGTGACCGAATTACTCATACAAGAGCCCCTCTTGATAGTACGGTTATCTATCCTAAACCCGGTCTCATACACACAACGTGAGACCGGCAAAAGGGAAAACCTATCAAGATTATACCTTTGCCTTGAGCATTCCACTTGAGCTCGATGTAGACGGTCTTGCTCTTCTCAAGATGGAACGCCTTCCTTAATTCTCATCATCGACCTCACATATTGAGCATGCCCAACATATCTTCTTTGCATTTCATCGACCTTGAAGCCAACACATGCTCCAAGCGATGCCAACACATGCTCCAAGCGATGCCAATGGAAAAATCCTACAAGTATACCTTAATACACACATTAGTCCATAAAGATTGTCATTAATTACCAAAACCACACATGGGGGCCCAACATGTTCTTTCAATCTCCCCCATTTGGGTAATTGATGACAATCCCTTTAAGAGGGTTTATATAAGGAATATTAATGAGTAAAATGGTAATACCAATATCAAATACTACAAAAGTATGTGATATTGGTACCACCACCATATATAGAGCAAACTCCCCCACAATCTATGCATGTGTGATGAACTTGAATTTCATTGCATATATTGCCAATCATTATCATTGGTGGAGTTTCCTCTATATATACCACATGCTAAGCAACAACAAAGATGCAAGAGCATGAGAAGCAAATGCACAAGAACAAACTCAATGCATAAACCAACTTCCCTTAAACCCTCTAAAACTTCTCCCCCATTGGCATCAATTGCCGAAATGGGTGACAAGTTCTAGAAGGCAAATATAGTAATAATTCCTCCAAAGGTGTGTCTTCGCACATATCCAATGATGAATACTTGGGAGGGAGTAGAACTATATCGAGGACCCGAAGATTGCAAAAATAAAGTCAAATGATGCAAGCAACTACAAGGTCCGACAAACCAATTTGAAAACAACAAATGAGTCCAAATGGAAACAACAAGATATTATGATATGAGCAAAAGAGTGTTTTAAATAACAAATAGAGAAGCTCCCCAAGGTTTGTGCACAATTCAAAAAAAAATGTATTGGAATACATAATGCACAAATATGGAATCCTTGCTCCCCCATAAGCATTTAAAACACAACAAATGTGAAAGAATGCAAATGAGCATTATTAAATGAATTAGATGAGCTCCCCAAAAATAATGCACCAATTATGATAATTATATTCGGAAACAAGGTGCATAATCATGGAATCCTCACTCATCCAAATTTATTTAACAATACAAGGCATGAGAGAACAAGTAAGAGTGCCCGAAGATGCTAACAAGAGGAACAAGCACTCATAGGCAAATAAATTTGGAAGCCACCGAAAAATCAAAAAGGAATAAAAGGTGGTATCCAAGGAATAAGATTCAACTAAAATTATCTTCTCATATGTGCATATGTCTCTAAGTGGAAAACATCACAAAGACATATGCCAACAAAGACATAAGCACACATAAAGAAGATTATACAAGAAAGCACATGAAAGGCACAAATGAAGTCATAACATATATCAATAAGATTTTTTGCTTCAAGGCATGGCCAAAGGCTCACATATATCTTATTGTACATTAATGAGCTTCAAAAACCAACACACTACATATATTACAACTATCACCAAGGGAAACGGAGAAAGTTGGAATATATGGAGAAAGGCAACAAGTATCATAAGATAAAATAGACTAGCAAAAATCTCACTATTGCAAATGAGAGAAGTTGATGAAATGATAGGCAACAAAATTGCTAGATTGACATATTTGGGATTGGAGGATCATATGCATGATTTTGTATAGTCCCAACTATATGTACTCATCTCAACTTATACACATTTACAATAGAGAGTTCTATTAAAACCATGGCTAGAACTACAACAATTACAAATACATGAATTCATGCTAGAAGGCAACCAACAAACGGTTGGAATCAAGATATATGAGCATGAGAAAGAGATACTTGTTACCGAGATATAATTGGTAGGATGTAGAGGATATGAATTCATTGATCATCCTATATCTTGTCTCAAATTTTCATGTATGCACCACTTCTTCAAAATTGAGAGACAAGCATCCAATATATCTCCAATGTACCTAAAACACAATTAAGTACAAGATGGTCCCCAAACATATTGGGTCCAAAGTATTTAGTGCAACTACAATACATAGGAGAGACTCCACATAATTATGTGCATATTGATATGAAATTGAATTTCATGCACAACTTAGCCGATGGGAATTGGTGGAGTTTCCCCTATATATTGTATCAAAGAAAGCAAGCATGCCATAATATAAACATATAGTAAGTATGCATGCATAAAGCTGTCAAGAACCAAAAATGAGATATAATTTGAGCACAAACACCAAGTAAGCCGAGATGGCACACACAAGAGTGTGGCAAGACAAGCGGTGTACAAATTATATCAAAGAACCAATTCAACACATGAACGATCACAAGTTCAACAAATGAACTAGGCAGATGCCAAGGAGCAAAAGATAGATAGAAATAAAAAACTCAAGGATTTATCTCATTCTAAAATGGTCAAATCAAGAAACAAGGAATGAGACAAAACCAACTCCCAAAAAGAGCAAGGTTCCAACAAGAAACCAAACTCCCCAAACTTCACATGATGGCACAAGTACCAAAATGAAAATATTGAGGTTCCAAGCACATAAAACACGATTTGGATCAAAACAAAGAAGCATAAATATGAGTGTTCTAAACAATATAGGATAGCTCCCCCATGGATAGTGCATTTTGTAGTATTTTCCTTTTAAATGCAAAATGCACACAAATGGGATCATCACTAGTACCTATAATAAGTAAAACACAAGAGGATATCAATAAAATAAGAAGATCCACAAGAGGCAAGGAAGGCTTGGGAGACACCACAAAACATTTTCTTGGCCAAATATAGGATAAAATTAAGCAAGGGCCAAAGTGAATATGATCAATAAATTCTACCATACGTTGGGTGCTCATTGTCCAAGGACAAGAAATATTGGGAGTAATTTTCCCAAGGTAGATTGCATGGATATCCAAGATCATAGTCACAACAAGAAGCATATAACTAAATATAAAAAGAATTAAGCATGATATTTCAAACAAGATTCTTGGTAGCTTCCAATAGTCACACAATCACTAGTGATTAGAGTAACTTGAAGCAAATGGTTTCCATGCGAATATAAATATCTAAATATGAGGAAACGCATACCAAGAAACACTCTCATATACAAGATCCAAAATAAGATCAATAAAGCCATTTATGCAAATTGGAACTTGTATGAGCCAATGTGTCACATAGGCGCTAGATAATTATCAATATCAAGTCTAAGTGACACAACCTCAAATATTCACATTTTCTAGGATTGTAATATGCACTAAGCATAAGACTCCCCCATAATGTGATACTACCATAAAAACAACACGAGGCAAAAGGATACAAATAGAGATAATTAATGGACATTATAAAACTTAAATTTCTCATGAGAATTATACCACATAGAGACTAGACAATAATCCAATATAAATACTAGGTGGTATTCCTCATGTACACACATTTTTAGGATTGTGGAATGCCCAAGCATAACACTCCCCCAAAATGGGATAATCCATTAATCTCTCACAAGAGCCAAATAAGATACCAAATATAACCAAGTAAGGCTCAAACACAAGAAACACACATACATGGAGGGCCACCTAATCATACAAAAATATACTTGATATCTCAAGATAATTAAGTGGAAAGCACAACATGTACAAAAGCATGGAAGATACAAAACCAAAACATGCACAAGGGGGCAAGTAACTTTCAATGTAAAGAGTTTAGCATATGTTACCGCAAGGAGGAACATTGGAAATATAATAAAATCATGATAATACAAACGGCTTGGCTTGACAATAATAATTGATGAAGATCCCTCAATTCTTCATAATGTAGCCAAGACTCCAATGCCCTCCAAAACACACCTATTGATCAAGTTTTGGATTGTTGGTCCCCAACCAAGTTGGGTCCTAAGAAGTTAGTCACAATAGGCTTGGCAAACCAAATGGTTATTTTCTTGACACCACATTGAGCACCAACAAATTTGGCAACCACATTGCCAACCTCATCCTTACAAAGAGAATAAACATCATCAATAATGATAGGGTTGGATGAGGAGATACCAATAGTGCATGAGGAAGAAATATGCCCCTTCTCACGACATAAGTAGCAAGTTCTACTCTTGCCATCTTTCTTCTTAGGTGAAGCCACAACTCGAGGAAGAGCTCGAGTAGTCCTCTTAGGAAGAGGCCCATTAATGACTTGAGGTGGAGCTTGAGGCCGCTTCCCTTGTTGCTTCACACTAGGAGACTTCTTCTTCAATGGGCAAGATCTAACATGATGCCCTTCTTCCTTGCACTTGAAGCAAACAATGTTGGCCGGATTCTTGACTTGATGTTGGCCATTCTTCTTGTTGTCCTTGTGCTTCAACATGATAGTGGACTTGTTCTTGACATTGGAGTTGAATCCAAGCCCACTCTTGTCATTGGGGGATTTTTGCACACTCAAGATTTTGTTGAGTGTGGCCCTCCCTTGTTGACCCTTTTTCAAGTCATTCTTCAAAGAAGTGACTTGAGCCTTGAGCTCTTTGATTTCCTCTACATGGTTAGTTTCAATACAAGTACTAGAGGAAGTAGATGCTACATTGTTAGAGCAACAAGGCATGGAATGTAATTCATCACGAGATATAGCATGGTTGTGAGAGGATGAATTACAAGGACTAGCACATGGCAATATAACATTTGGAGTAGATGTAGTGCAAATGTCCACATGAGGCCCACTAGATGTTACCTTTGACATGATGGCCTCATGAGCCAACTTTAGCCTACCATGGGAGACTAGGAGATCCTCATGCGAGCTTGAGAGCTTAACATGGCTTTCTTCTAATTTCCCATAGTTGCTAGTTAGCAAAGCAAGTTGAGCCTTTAGCTCAACATTCTCCTTCAAAATAGATGCTTCACAAGAAATAGAGTTAGTAGCACAAGCATCATTACTATTAGCAAGAGGTGAGGGAAACTTGTCAAGCTCTTTTGAATATGAGGCTTTAAGTTGCTCATGTGACTCGGTGAGTTTGATGAGCTCACCCTTTATGACCCTAGAGCCATTTTTGAGGTGCTCAAAATCCTCAACAAGTTTAGCATAAGCAAGTTCAAGTTCATCATTTTTAATCTTGAAGGAGTTAGCCACCGCAAGTTCTCTATCATGGTATTCCTTTACTCTAGATAATTCTAGAGTAAAAGTCTCCTCAAGAGATTCTTTGGTGGTTTGTTCTTCTTCAAGGGAGTCCTTTACTTGAGCAAGTTCATTAGCATATTCACGCTCAAGTGCAAACTTTTCATCAATTATGTTTTCTTGCTCCTCAATAAGTTCATTGCCTTCTATAGCATAATTCAAGATTTCAAGAAGGTTGGAGGAAGCAAGTTTATTTTTGTAGAGAGCACTATAGACAACCTCTCCCATTTTCTTGATAGAGGTAATATCATACTTACCTCTAAAATCATCATTATCATTCTCAACCTCATCATCATCATGAGATACAATGGGATTCAAAGAGGTTACCTTTGTTCCCTTAGCCATAAGGCACATGTGAGAACAGGAGGAAGGTGATGATGAGATTGCACTTGTAGCTCTCTTCAAGACCTTGTCTTGGCCCATAGAATCTTCATTTTCCTCTACATGGTTAGCAACACAAGCACTAGAGGAAATAGAAGCATTTTTATCATGGCAACAAGACAACATGAGCATATCATCATGAGATTTGTTCAAGTCATTTCTACATGATATGCAAGGACTATTAACACAAGAATGTGTGGAATTTTGAGTGCTACAAGTGTTAAGGTCCAAAGATAGATCATTGCAAATAGATAGATATGAGGGATTACAAATAGTGAACACACTATCCATATTGCAATTTCTATCACCACTCACCATATCATTACCTTGTGAAAAATCACATGTTGGTGAAGTGGTAGACGATGAGAACTCATCTCGACCGGAAGTGGAAGCAACACAATCATCCTCAATAATGTTGGACACAACATATTTATCTTGAAGTTTTGTCCATAACTCATGAGCGCTCCAAAAAGGAATGATTGAAGAGGTAACTACATAGCTCAAAGCATTAACAAGCACATTAGAAGCTTGAGCATCGAGATATAAGTTTTTCTCATCCTCACAAGATAGATTTTTGAAATCCATGGGAGGAGAAAAACCTATATCTACAATACGCTCCAAATTTGGGTCCATGTCCCTAAAATGAATGAGCATGCGATTTTTCCATATATCATAATTTGTGCCATTGAATGTGAGCATGTCATTGTGCACTAATCCTCTAGCCGACATCTTTACTCTCAAGGCGGTGAAGCCTAAAATGAGAGACCGGGCTCTGATACCAATTGAAAGGATACGGATGTCGCCTAGAGGGGGGGGGTGAATAGGCGATTAAAACTTTTCCTAGAGTGGCTCAACAAAGGCGGAATAAAACTAGTGTTTACTTTGTAAAGCACAACCTAGAAACAACTAAGGTTTACCTATGTGCACCAACAACTTATGCTAAGCAATACAAGCAACAAAGTGATAGCAAGATATATATTACTTCAAGCACGAAGGCTATCACAATGTAAAATGCATAAGTAAAGATCTCGGGTATAGAGATAACCGAGGCACGCGGGGACACCGATATTTTACCGAGTTCCTCCCAACATGGAGTACGTCTCGTTTGGAGAGGGGGTGGTATCAAACCACCAATGCCACAAAAGGCCTCCCTTATTCTCCGGTGAATCTCACCCCAATGGGATCGATCCACGTTCCCACTATCGGTGCACTTGTCGGTGGCAACCGGAACCTCTCACAAGGTTGGGGCACAACTCCACAACTGAATTGGAGGCTCCCAACAAATGCCACAAAAGGCCACAATGCCACCAAGGCCACAAAACCGTCTAGGGTTCCAAGAACCCAAGAGGGACAAGCTCCAATGAGTAATTCAAACCAAATCCTCCAAAGAGAACTCAAACCGATGCACCAAATGCAAATGGCAAAAACACCACAAAGATGCTCAAATCCCTCACTCTCAAGTTCCAACAAAGCTACTAAAGCTATTGGGGGAACAAGAGAGGAGGAATCAAAGAGAGACACAAAATCCCCCAAAATCTAGATCCCCAAAGATACACTCACAAAGGGATGTTTTGGTTTGGTCAAAACGTAGATCTAGATCTCCTCCAACTACCCCTCAAATATATGCAAGAATCAATGGAGGGATGAGTAGAAATCAAGCTTAAGGAGTAAGGCAAAAAGGGGCAAAGCTTTAGATCCAAAGAGGAGGAAGTAGTAACCCTAAAAGGCAAAGGGGCAAAGCTATTTATAGGGCTGGGCAAAATATGGCCGTTGGAGCCTGAATGAAGCGGTAGTACCGGTACTCAAGCGGTAGTACCGCTTGCAAGCGGTACTACCGGTCCAGTACCGGACCAGGTACCGGTGGTGACCTTGATCTTCAGCGTTCTTCAGTCTTTGGGCGGTACGCCCTTGCGGTACTACCCCCGAACGGTAGTACCGGAGGTAGTAAGCGGTACTACCGGTTCAGGCGGTAGTACCGGTCCCAAGTACCGCTTGGGACTGACCAAAATGGAGAGGGGAGGGTGCTAGTCAGTATGCAGCGGTACCGACGAGCGGTACGACCGCCTCAAGCGGTAGTACCGCTTGTACCAAGCGGTACTACCGGTTGGGCCGGTAGTGCCGCTCCGTGGTACCGGTGGGTACTGACTAGTACTCACCCTTCTCTCTTTTGATCAGTGCCAACCGGTACTGGAACCGGTAGTACCGGTGTCAAGCGGTAGTACCGGTTGAAGATCCGGTACTACCGGTTGACACAGAAGATTTTGCAAGGGGAAAAGATAGGCCAATGTACAAACGGCAAATATTCAAACCGCGATAACTTTTGATTGGAAGCTCCGATTGACCCGATTCAAATTGCGTTGGATAGAGGGCAACAAGGGCTTCCCAATAAAAAGTGGAAATATTGATTATCACCAAGTGAGAAAGTATCAAGTAGAATAATGTGATATACCTCAGTTGGTGAGAAACCGAAAAGCCGCATAAAACAAAATCGCCACAAGATACAAATGGGAGATCCGATTTAGATGAACAAGAGCTTGTTATGGAGATTACCACAAGCTCTATATCATCACATGGATAAGATCAAATAACAACCAAATATGATGATACAAGTATGCAAAGGTTTGAGCTTTCTCCGAACGATGTGACCGAATTACTCATACAAGAGCCCCTCTTGATAGTACGGTTATCTATCCTAAACCCGGTCTCATACACACAACGTGAGACCGGCAAAAGGGAAAACCTATCAAGATTATACCTTTGCCTTGAGCATTCCACTTGAGCTCGATGTAGACGGTCTTGCTCTTCTCAAGATGGAACGCCTTCCTTAATTCTCATCATCGACCTCACATATTGAGCATGCCCAACATATCTTCTTTGCATTTCATCGACCTTGAAGCCAACACATGCTCCAAGCGATGCCAACACATGCTCCAAGCGATGCCAATGGAAAAATCCTACAAGTATACCTTAATACACACATTAGTCCATAAAGATTGTCATTAATTACCAAAACCACACATTAGTCCAACGCCCAATCTACTGCCTCAGCGAGGTATTGACACCAACAAAACAAAGGTACCCTCACTACCAGAAACTCGCCTACGACATGTTCATGACAGCTCGTCGGCTGAGCCACTACTTCCAGGAGCATCAGGTGATGGTAGTCAATGAGGAACCTCTGAACAGCATCCTGAACAAACCGGAAGCTACATGACGCGTAGCCCTATGGGGAATGAAGTTGTCCCCTCTAGACATAGTCTACGTGAAGTGCCACGCGATCAAATCTCAGGTCCTCCCGGACTTCCTCGTCCACTGGATGGAGCTACAGCTGCCAGACACCCCGGATATGACGTAGTCATGGAAGATGCACTTTGACGGATCCAAGCGCGAAGCTGGAGCAGGAGCCGGGGTCATACTGACATCCCCGCAGGGCGACAAGATGAAGTACATCCTCCGGATGAAATTTTGAGCCTCCAACAACGAAGCCGAATACGAGGCCCTCATCCACGACATGAAGATGGCCAAGATCTGCGGCGCAACGCGCCTAGTCATCTACGGTGACTCAAACCTCGTCGTATAGCAGACGATGAACGAGTGCGACGCACACGCCGCCAACATGATCGCGTACCGTGCGCTCTACAACTCACTCGAAGGAGACTTTGACGGCTGTGAACTTCGGCATGTTGGAAGAGAAAGCAACGAAGAAGCCGATAGACTCGCCAACATCGGCTCCACCTGCGCAAGGGTGCCACCAGGTGTGTTCCTCGAACAAATCTGCATGCCTTCCATCAAAAGTAAATCCCCCAAGGGATCACCCAAAGAAGCAGAGCACTCGGGGGCTGCGCTGCCCAAAGGATAGGAAGGACCTGAAAAAACTCGACACGGAGGTCGCGTCGATCAACCTGATGCAGGTCATGGCAATCGAGGAAACATGGACGCAACCGTACCTTCGGTACCTGATGAACAGGGAGCTGCCTGATGACCCGACAGATGCCCGGCGCATATCTCGTCGGTCCAAGGCCTTCACCATCATCAATGGCGAGCTGTACAAGCGTAGCATTTCGGGTGTACTCCAAAGGCGCGTCACCATCGGCGACGGCAAAACCATCCTCCAAGACATCCACGAGGGCATTTGCGGCCATCACGCGGGCAGCCGCGCCCTCGTCGCCAAAGCTCTACGAGCTGGGTTCTAGTGACCAACGACCATGAACGACGCCAAGGACATCATACGAAGGTGCAATGGCTGCCAGAGGTTTCCAGATAAACCACACGCACCAGGATCGGAGCTCAGGCCCATACCCCTGGCCTGGCCCTTCGCCCAATGAGGCCTCGACATGATCGGCAAACTGCCCAAGTCCTCGAAAGGAGGCCACGTCTACCTCCTGGTCGCAGTCGACAAATTCATCAAATGGATAGAAGCCATGCCCGTTACCAACCAAAAGGGTAAAATGACCGTGAAGTTCTTCGAATCCATAATTTATAGGTTCGGCGTGCCACACAACATCATCACAGACAATAGGTCGAACTTCATCTCAAAGAATTCCAGGACTTCTGCGAAGGCCTCGGGATCAACATATCATACGCCTCCGTGGCACACCCGCAAACCAACGGGCAGGTCGAAGAGGCCAACGACCTCGTAGGAGGCGGCATCAAGAAACACCTACTCAGCCCACTCGAACGACTTGCCGGAGCCTGTACAAAAGAGATACCCTCCGTCCTCTAGAGCTTGCGCACAACACCAAACAGTTCAACTAGCTACACGCCCTTCTTCATGGTGCATGGAGCTGAAGCCGTGTTGCCTGCGTAAGTGCGCCATAAGTCCCCATGGGTCGTTGCCTACAGCGAAGCCGAATCGACGGCCACACTCGAAGATGCTGTCGACACACTCGACGAGGCACGCGACATCTCCGCGGCACGCTCGGCGGTCTACCAGCAGAGCCTCCGCAACTATCACAGCCGTCGGCTGCGCCCAAGGTCCTTCGTCGAAGGAGACCTAGTCCTATGACTCAAACAAGAGTGTCCGAAAAAGCTCGAGTCACCCTGGGAAGGACCATACGTCGTCACCGAAGTCATCCCAGGTGGCGCCTACCGCCTCAAGCACGTGGAGTCCATAGTCGCATACTCCAACCCATGGAACGTCGCACAATTGCGACGCTTCTACCCCTAGCTACCCCCTTTTTACTTTCAATAAGGCTACTCAGCCGAACAATGTACCTCCTCATTACGATATGAATAAAGCTAAGTGTCTTGCCCGAAAATTTATCTTTTCTTCACATTTCTTTCTGTTACAACACACTCGGGGGATCCCCCTCACCTCGCGACATCGTCGACTAAGGATAAATCATGTACACCTGAGTAGCTGATCACGTCAGGCTAACGAAAATGGCATGCATACAACCAAGCACCACGTGCTAATACAATTAAACTTTACAACAAAGGGCACAACACGCCCAGTCGAAACATATACAAGTTTTACATCTATCTTTTTACAGTACCTACCTACACTGATCCGAACTGCAACACGCTCCTTCTCCTCCCTCGGAACAAGGTTGGCACCTGCAACAACTACATAGTAAGATGACTCGCACACTAGGTGCATCCGAAAACGAGCAGTAGCCCGAAGAAACTTACACTGCAGCTACTCGGCCAGCTGCCGCAGCTCCCCCATCAGATACTCCTCCCTGATGGTAGCTCGCTCTGCCTTCGACTTCCATACATCCGCATGGCCTCGGACGTCAAGTATCTCCTTCTCAAGACTGCGGACGCGGTCACGAAGGAAAACAAGCTGCGAGACATCATCCAAGGACGGCCACGGCCGTGGAGTAGACGAAGTATCGACGGGATCCTCACCCGAAAGTCCATAAAGTAAAATATACAATAGTATGAACAACACATGACTGAGCAACAACTCAAAGGATCATTTATATACAACAAAAGGCCACTGCATGGCACATGGAAATTGTTCGTCAAATATTACAACAAAAGAAGAAGACAACTATCCTACAACTACAACGACGAAGCCTAAGCAGTCGCATCCCGAGTGGCCTCGGAGCCAGATCGCCTGCTCTTGACCTCCTCCCGCTGCTTCGCCGCATACTCCGCTAGCAGGTCAATGAGCTTTGGCCCATAGCGCTTACAGCGAGAAGCGTAGAGAGCGAAGGCTACCTTGGAACCGTCTGGAGCGGTTGGCATCTGAGAGGTGACGTAATGAAGATCCAGCTCCGCCCCGGACGCCATGGCCATAGCCAGTCCCATGGAAGCGCTGATGCCCTTCTGCTTGCGCTTGTAGGCCGCAGGCGCCTCCGCTGACAGCGCATCCGCCAAAGAGTTTTCATCCTCAAGGGCAACGCCCTTGGGAACAAGCTCCTTGTAGAAGCGCCCGAGGATCTCCTTGGCCTTGGAAAGGGAGCCAGCGGCAGTACTGCAGCGGTCTTCGACCGCCGCGACGGCATCATCCAGAGCACTCCCGTGCTCCAAGGAACTGCGATTAAACTCAATGCCCGAGGCATCTGGAGCAAAATACAAAGCAGAAATCGAATAAGGGCAGGAAGACAAAGCAGTCGAAAAAAAGGAAAAGACAGGCAAAAAACACTCACCCGAAACAGCCTTGGCAGTAGCCATCAGCTTCTCGGCCACCTCCTTCTCACGCTCAGCCGCAGCAGTGGTGAGTTGCTCCTCGTGATCCGTAGTTTCCTGTTGCAGGCGCTCCTTGGCCGCAGCTGCGTCAGCTAGCTCCCGCTCAAGGCGCTCCTTCGCTCCAGCAACATCCTCGGCTTTCTTCTCTGCTCGCCCAAGGCTATTTTTGAGAGCATCAAGCTCGCGGAGGGAAGTATTATTCTCATTTGCAAAAGAAACAAGAACATACATGAGATACACAAGCTAGCAAGCAGGCAAAAAAAGAACAGGATCAATTCAGCATGTACCTCGAAGCTGCCGCATGCTGGCCTCCAGTGCCAGGTGCTGCTGCACAAGCAGGTTCACACTATGCACAACGGGCTGCGAGAAGAAACAAAGCATCACAAAAAAGGCTCAGGGGCTGCGTCCAAGAAACGAAGCAAGATCAGCAGATCATCCGAAAAAATAAGGCCCGGGGCCCCCCCTATAGCAAGAGAGAGAGAGAGAGAGAGAGAGAGAGAGAGAAACTTACATGCTCAGACGGAGACTCCAAAGGTCCCGGTGGAGTCTTCTAGGCGACGATCACTCGAGCCTCATGCGGAGAGGGGTTCGGAGCAACGCCCCCAGAAGTGGCCACCATATGAGAGGGAGGGGGCGTCCGTTTTGACTCCCCCACGGCTTCCTGAGTGGCCTCACTAAAAGAGCCCTCGGAGGAGTGGCTGCAAGGAAAGCACCAATCAAAAAACAAGAAAACAAGAAGACAAGAAGAAGGTAGCAAAAGGCATTCAAAGATACTTACAAGTCCATGTCGCTCAAATCAAAAACGGGCAGCGCCCTCTTCCCTTTCTTCTCTTCCTTATTCCTCTTGGCCGGCGTCTGCGGCGCCATAGCCCGCATAGGAACGGCCGGGATAGGCAAGGAAGAAGCATCGTCACCTCCGCTGTGGCGGACAAGGAATGGCGGGTCCCTAGGAGTTGGCGGATTCGAGGCATCCGAAGATTCGCTCGAGCTCCGTGCCTGCTTTCGGGTCTGCCCCTCACTCGCCTCGGGGGCTTCCTCAGTTGGCGACTGCGCCGGCGGAAGATCGGACTCGGAGTCCACAACTTCGTTCTCTGGCACAATCGGAAACCTCTCCGGTAGCGGAGGCACCATGCCAGCCACCTTGAGCTCCTGCACAATGAAGACATAATGGTCAGTACAAGAAATTACAAGGAAAAGCACTCGAAAATAAGGTGCTACGCGCACGTCGCAAATCTACACCTCCGGAAATGCTCTCACGACACTGAACGGGGGCATCAGCGACTTCCTCGGAAGGTCCTCGTCGGACTTGAACTTCAGCAGTGGCCGAAGAACTCTGTCGAGGTCCCCCTGGAGAGCTCCTCAGCCAAAACTCTCATCGGTTCATGGTGGCCAGAGTAAAGGAACATCGGATGTGCCCTATCCTGGAGCGGCTGCACCTGACGTTTGAGGAAGGTGTGGGTGATGTCCACACTGTTCACCTCCTTCTCCGCAACCACCTAGAGAGATTCCACCCGACGGTAGAGCTCCTCTACCTCCTCCACCTCACCCTCCAGGATATGATTCTTCCAGTATCTCTTCTTCAAGATCTCCTGGGTGGAGTCGAAAGGGGCAAGGCCAAACTTTGCCCGTCCACTATGGAGTCGCGGATATAAAACCACTTCTTCCGCCAGTATTGGACGAACTCAGACATAGAGAAAGAGAAGAAAAGAACAATACATCAAAGGGAAATGACGCATCCGCCAATCGGATAAACTCCGTTAGAGCCGGATTGCCTCTTCACGGAATAGAGCTTCCGGAAGAGGCCAAAGTGCGGCTCGATACCGAGCCAGCACTCGCAAAAAGCAACAAAGCAGACGATGTGGAGAAGAGAATTTTGCGAGAGATGGTGGAGTTGGATGCCATAGAAGAACAACAATCCACGAAGAAAGTCGTGGACTGGGAGCGAGAGTCCGCGAAGAACGAAAGCAACAAACATCACCCAAAACCCCGCGGGTGGACGGGAAGTTACCTCATCGCCGGGGATCTTCACGGCCTCCTTATCCTGCGGGATTAAACCTTGATCATGAAGCTTGCGCAAGTCACCCTCGCGCGTCTCCGTGCGCCGCCACCCACCTTTGGTGACACGAGCGGAGGTGGTGCCCTTCTTGCCGCCGGCAGCAACACTGGTGTCCGCTATGGTGGAGGCCTTCTTCGGCTTCCCCATCGTGGCACGTCGGTGACGGCGGTGTGCGCGCAAGAACGAGGAGGGGAACTATCAGAGAACGTTCAGCGCGCAAAGTAAAACGCTCAAGAACTCGAGGCAGTGAAAAGCAAATGGCTAAGGGTGAAAACAAAATACAGTTTTCCCCACAGATATAAGGATGAAGATGATGAATAGGACCGTTCATCTGGAAGCCCTGACGCCAGGATCAGATCCTACCGTCCACGTGTCAACACAGCAGCGAACCGTCGCTAGCACGCCGTCCACTATGCATGGAAATCGAGGAGACGCCGTAATTCTCGCCACGTCGCGCATGACCAGTCAACTCCAAGTTAGAAAGTGGGACCCATTCTCGTCTAGTCACGTCACCTCTGGCGCCGTAGACGGTTGAGGTCACCGACCGTCAGCACTGACGTCATCAAACCACACTAGCAACGGTTAGAAGTCTTCAGTTGACACCTAAAAGTACTCACTCGAATCTATGATTCGAGTAACTACTCGGGGGGCTACTCCTATCAGGAGCGCTGGCCGCGCACCAGAGACACGAATAAGGTACTACACCGATGTTGATTCTTCGATTCCTACGCCGAGTCTACAACTCCACTACGGACTCGGGGGCTACTCTCATAGGGAGGACTGATTCAAGCATCCGAAAAAATTGTGTCCTACGGACCTGAAGCTAACAGCGGCTAAGTTAAAGCCTCTGCTCGAGTCTACGACTCGAACAGACACTCGGGGCTACTCCCATAGGGAGCGCTGGTCGCGCACCCTATGAATTCTTCGACTGCGATCCTTCAGATCAAAATGAAAAAATCTTTCTGGCAACTTTGCCCAAACCAACGATAAGTGAGTAACATCCTCCTTGGCCACCCGAAACACCTCCGAGGTGATAAAATTTCGGATGTTGTGTCTGCGACGCAAAGATAAGACCTACAGATACCATCTGATGGCCTGGTAACGCACCTGACTGCGCTCTGCTAGTAAAAATCCATGCTAACAGGCGCGATGAAAACCCCGACGGACGCGTTGGGTACATCATTCGAAAACTACTGGTATTCGACTCCTATAAGACCTCAACGGCGTGAGTTGAATTGCGCTAGCATCTGTTCTAGGTTCTAGTCTAGGGACTCGAATCTGAAGAAGATCATGTTGTTTTGTCCTAAGACAGTTAACTGACCCTGATCCGCCAGGAGAGTCAGGCACACGCATCAACAATCCCTACACACTAAAATCATTCTTTTCTCTGATGAATAGAAACAGCTGCACCCGGAAGATTAAAGAGTCCTCAGCCGAATCTGCGATTCGACTGAACACTCGGGGGGTACTGACATGGTTATACCCTGTGGGTATACGACATTAGCATACATGGTCCAGCCCAAGGAAGGCCCACAAGAATATACGCGGCCTGCGGAGATTTTCGGGTGGCCCAAGCCCACGACATCTTCGGATCCTTGGAGAGCAAGACTAGAACAAATAGAATATTCAAAGGGGCAAACCCTAAACTTGTAACCGACTCGATCCGTGCCCGAGACCTGCCTAAACTCTATATAAAGGCCAGGAGTTTACGGCGAGAAGGCTAATCCTTTCCACCGCATACACACCTCCACGCCAGATTGCATCTACGCACCCCTGTAACGTTCGGTTCCGCCGTAATCAAGAGCAGACAAGAAGGAGTAGGGTTTTCCCTCCGGGGGCTTGAACCTGGGTAAATCTCGTGTCCCCTGGTTGCTTGTCCATTAACCGTTTCGCGATCTTTAGCACCCCCATCTTCTCCAAAACCCAAGCTCATAACAATGGGCATTGACAAGATCAAACCTCGTCACACCTTGGTACCAGGGGTACATGGATGGATAAACCATGTCATATAGATGATCATGGAAGCAAGAGTTGGGCTTGGTTGCATTTGAGGTGATCTAGAAGGGATGGCAAACTTTGTTGAAAATAAGGCTGCCATAACAGGTACATCAGGTAGCCTCCTAAACCATGTGGGTTCAAGAAGCACAAGGTTCCAATGGAAACAATTGAAGTGGGGATTGATAGGCCATGATTAGTAGGTCCTAACCATGCAAAGAGTTGGTCAAGGGGAGGTGGAATATAGATGTGAGCTTCTGCTAAAGTAGGCAAGATGATAAGATTTGCAGAAAAGATTATGATCTTGACTACAAAACCATCATGGATGAGTGGGAAATGGAAGGGCTTAGCCAAGGGCAGGAGTGGTCTTTGGTAGTACTAAAGATGTACTACAATATGGTTCAAGTACATTCTCAAGGATGCACTTAGGTTGGAAGAGGTAGAGATCCAAAGATGGTATCTAGATAAGAAATCCAGACTTAGCTATTTTGGCAGATTTGGTGATTTTGACTAGTATGCAAGAGGGAAACATTTGAGAGGGTGGCAAGGGTTTATCCTATCCCTCAAGTGGTTGAGGTATAGATTGAAAAGAGGGGATCCAAACTTGGATGCTTGATATGGTCTTGATGATCACAAGCAAGGATTGGGTCCTAAGAGATGAGCTCCTAGATTAGCTCACTCTAGTTCCTAAGCAAACAAGGCAAACAACAGATCAAGGCAATTCATCAACCAACAGATCAAGGCAATTCATCAAGTTACTTATACACTACTACTAGGGTTACCACCAAGCCTAGATTGATGTAAGGTTGGGTATTTTGAGCCGGGTGTATCTTGAAGTAAGATAAGGATCATCTTGGTATTACTACCAAGATTGGAATAAAAAGGTTTTAATAAAGGTTTTTGGAAAACCTAGAGATAAGAGTAGTTGAAGTTCTGTCTTGAAAACATAAGGAGATTATATATAGGTCTCCATAGTTTTGTTAATAGAAACTAGGAAAGCATTTTGTTGTGTCGGAGTCATCTTGGCTCAGTTTTTTGAAATGCCAGAACATTTGAGAAGATGAAAGATGAGACAAGACATCTCTTTTGTAAAATAGATTTTTGTAAACTAGTGTTGAGATGAGGAGTATATTACCTAGTGCTCCAACAGTTGCATGAGCACAAGCAAACAAGTAGGCAAACACTACAACACTTAATCAAGAAAAAGTTTTTGTTCCCCCTGAGTTTTTCCTTTTTGGACAGTTAATCAGGGTTGCTGAAATTGGGATGTTAAACCTCCATCTACCAACAAGTAATGCCCTTCATCGAGTCCCCGTGAGAGGCAAATATTAAGGAGGTGTAAAACTCCCAACATTAAGATGAAGACAATTAACACACATATACATAATGATAGTATTGTTTGTGATCTTATCTGCAAGTTGTGTACACATATCATTATACGGATCCAAAGGCCCCAAAGTGACAATAATTGGGACAACCGGAGGGGATGGCTGTGGTGTGAGGATCACATGTGTTCACAGAGTGTTAATGCTTTGCTCCGGTGCTTTATTAAAAGGAGCACCTTAATTTCCAGTACTTTCCTAGAGGCCCCGCTGCCACGGGCTGGCTGGACAGAAGATGTTGTGCAAGTTCTCATTGCGAGCACGTATGACTATATTTGGAGCACATGCCTAGGATTATTTACTACTTGGATGCTCATTATTATTTATCTGCAATGCCCTAGATCTTGAAGTTACATGTTTAGACTCGTCCATGCAACGCCCGTCCATCCATCCCTATGCCTACCGCACTCGAATCCCATTGTTTACTGTTACTGTTACTATTGCTTTTGTTCTACTGTTGTTGTTTCTTTGCTGTTGCTACTTCCAAACTGTTGCTACTAATAAACTTCTGTGAGCAAGAACTATTTCCAGGTGCAGCTGAACTGACAACTCAGTTGTTACGGCTTGCAAGTATTCTTTGGCTCCCCTTGTGTCGAATCAATAAATTGGGTAATACTACCCGCGAAGACTGTTGCAATCCCCTACACTTGTGGGTCATCAAGACTATTTTCTGGCGCCATTTTCGGGGAGCATAGCTTTATTTGTGAGTTCACTTGGATCTATTATTGTTCACTACTACTCCTTTCATCATGGGTAAGTCCCGTGATGGAAATTTCCCTATTTTACCATCCACTACAAGAAGAGGTACGGTCCTAAACACCTCTGCTGCTCTTGATTCACCGTCTGTTATAAGTAAGCTTGTTACACCGCCACCACATACACATGCTACACACACTGCTACTTCTGCTGAGTCTGAAACTGCTTTTGATACTCATGATGTTACTTCTACTGTGCTTAATGCGATTGGTTCATTAGGTCCTTTTCTAGATGCTACTATGGCTAGTCTAGGAAATACCAAAACTCCTAGTGAAGACACTGTTACACCTGTTAGCTCACCTGAGTCTAGAGAGATATGATATTAATGATTGTTACATTGAGTTTACTGATGAATTTATTGAAGAGTGCCAAAACACACATGGTACTAGTACTATTAAGAGTATCCTTGCTAGACGCACCATTATTCCTAAGCCATCCTCTAATCCTAAGTTTGCCACCTCTCTCATAGATATTAAAGATAAAGATTATGATTTCTCTCTTGATTTATCCTATTTGGATATTGTTGAGAAATAACCTTTTTGTGGGACTGAAAATGAGAGTGTTGTTGACGAGGTTTGATCTCATCAATGCCCATTGTTATGGACTTGGGTTTTGGAGAAGATGGGGATGCTGGAGATCGTGGAACGGTTAGCAAACAAGCAACATGGGGACACAAAGTTTACCCAGGTTCAGGCTCTCGGAGGGAACACCCTACTCCTGCTTGTTTGCTCTTGATTACGGCGGAACCGAAAGTTACAGGGGTGCGCAGATGCGATCTGGCGTGGAGGTGTGTATGCGAAAGTATGAATCGAGAGATCTAGGTCGTGCCCTCCTGGCCTTTATATAGACTTAGGCAGGTCCCGGGCATAGACCTAGTCGGTTACAGGTTCTAGGGTTTTACCCCTTTGAATTTCCTATCTACTCTAGTCTTGCTCTCCAAGGATCTGAAGGCGTCATAGGCCTGGGCCACCCGAAAGTCTTCATGGGCCGGCGTATATTTGCCGTGGACCTTCCTTGGGCTGGACCAGGTATGCTGAGATCATGTACCCGTGGGGTATAACCATGTCAGTAGCCCCCGAGTGATCAGTCGAATCGTAGATTCGGCTAAGGACTCTTCAATCTTTCGGGTGCCACTATGTATTTCAATAGTTCATGTGTAGGGATTGTTGATGCGTGTGCCTGACTCACCCGACGGATCAAGGTCAGTTAACTGTCTTAGGACGAAACAACACGATCTTCTTCAGGTTCGAGTCCCTCAACTCGGACTTGGAACATATGCTGGTGTAATTCGACTCAGGCCTCGGAGGACTTACAGGAGTGGAATTCCAGTGATTTTAATTGATGTACCCAACGCGTCCGTCGGGATTTTTCATCACGCCTGCTGGCACGGGTTCATACTAGCAGAGCGTAGTCGTGTGTGTTGCCAGGCCATCAGATGATATCTGTAGGTCTTTATCTTTGTGTCGCAGACACAGCATCCGAATGCTTATCACCGTGGAGGTGTTTTGGGTGGCCAAGGAGATCGTTGCTCACTCAGCGTTTTGTTGGGGCAGAGTTGTCGAAAAGTTTTTGCATGCTGATCCGAAAGATCGCAGTCGAAGTATTCATAGGGTACGCGACCAGCGCTCCCTATGGGAGTAGCCCCCGAGTGTCTGTTCGAGTCGTAGACTCGAGCGGAGATTTTAGTTCAAACATTGTTCAGTTGTTAAGTCCGTAGGACACAAAAATTTCCGGATGCTTAAATCCATCCTCCCTATGGGAGTAGCCCCCGAGTCCGTAGTGGAGTCGCAGACTCGACGTAGGACTTCAAAGAAATATTTCGTTTTTATTCATCTTTCGGGTGCGCGGCCAGCGCTCCTAATAGCAGTAGCCCCCGAGTATTTAGTCGAATCGTAGATTCGAGTGAGTACTCTTAGCTTTGAAGCCGAAGAAATTGTAGTTGTTGCTAGTATAGCTTTTGATGACATCAGTGCCGACGGTCAATGACCTCAAGTGTCTCCTGCGCCAGAGATGACTTGACTGGACGAACGTGGGTCCCACTTGCTGACCTTGAATTGACCGGTCACGCGCGGCGTGGAGATAATTACGGCGTCTCCTCGATTTCCGCACGTAGTGGCCGGCGTGGTAACGACAGTTCGTTGTGATGCTGACACGTGTATGGCCAGATCTGTCGTTGGCGTTAGGTCTTCTTGATGGATGGTTGCAGTGCATCGTCTTCGCCGTTATAATCATTGGGGAAAGCTGTAGTTTGTTTTCACCGCATCTACTCTTGTTTTCACTGCCTCCTTGTGCTCTAGGAGTTCTTGCTGCACGCTGGAATATCCTTCCACATTTCCCTCTTCCCTTCTGCGCTCTCACCGCCGGCGGCGCCGTAGCGCGATGGGGAAAACAAAGAAGTCGTCATCTGCAGTTGGTACCAGCGCCGCCGGAGGGAAGAAAGGCGCTACCACCACCCGTGTCACCGACGGTGGTTGGCGGCGATCAGAGATGCGGGAGAGTGATCTCCGCAGGCTTCGCAAGCGGGGCTTGATCCCGCAGGATAGGGAGGCCGTCAGACTCCTCGGAAACGAGGTAATCCCCCGTCCCCCCGCTGGGTATCGGGTTATGTTTCTTGCCTTCGTTATTCGTGGGTTTTCCTTCCCAGTCCACGACTTCCTTCGTGGGCTGCTTTTTCTCTACGGCATCCAGCTGCATCTTCTTTCGCCCAATTCTCGTCTTCACATTGCTTGTTTCATCACTTTCTGCGAGTGCTATCTCGGCATCGAGCCACACTTTGGCCTCTTCCGGAAACTCTATTCCGTGAAAAGGCAATCCGGTTCGGATGGTGTGTATCCCGTTGGGGTTTGCATCATCTCCCTCAAGGCCAATATTCTTTTCTTTTCTTTCTATATGTCTGAATTTGTCCAGTACTGGCGGAGGCGATGGTTTTACATTCGCGACTCCACAGTGGCTGGGCAGCATTTTGGTCTTGCTCCTTTCGACCCCTCCCAGATAATCGAGCCGAAAAGGTCCTGGAAAAACCAGATCTTGGATGGCGAGTCAGCGGAGATAGATGCCCTTTACCGTCGGATGGAGGACCTCCAGTTGACTCCTGAGAAGGAAGTGAACAGCGTGGATATTATCCTCACGTTTCTCGAGCGTCGGGTGCAGCCTCTCCAGGCTAGGGCGCACCCGATGTTTCTTTATGCTGGGCGCCGTGATCCGACGAGAGTTTCGGCCGAGAAGCTTTCCCAGGGTGATATCGACAAGGCCCTTCGTACGCTGTTGAAGTACAAGGCTGGAGAGGATATCCCGGGGAAGTCGCTGACTCCGCCATTTTCTTCGATGCTGGCTGTTCCACAGGTGTAGATTCGTGCGTGTAGCGCTTTTCGTCGACTGCGTATTTATTTTCCTTTGTTTGCTAACAAAGTCTCTTCTTTTTTGCAGAGCTTCAAGGTGCCTGGCATGGTGCCGCCACTGCCCGAATTATTTCCGGATGCTCCGGATAATGACGTGGTGGATTCCGTGTCCGAGCTGCCTTCGGCACGATCGCCGGCTGAAGAGGCCAACGAGTCGAGCGAGGACCATACTCACAAACGATCGCGGAGCTCCAGCGAATCTTCGGATGCATCGACTCCTCCGACTCCTAGGAATCCTCTGTGCCTTGAGCGTCACAGTGACGGGCATGGAGGCTCTTCTTCCCCTTTTCCTACCATTCCTGTGCGGGCTGTAGCGCCGCACCCGCCAGCAAAGCGGAAGAAGGAAGAAAAGAAGGAAGAGAAGAAAGAAGAGAAGACGGGGGAGAAGAGAGTCCGAAGGACTCCTCCTGTCTTCGACCTGAGCTTGTTGGACTCGTAAGTTTATTTTATACTGCTGTCTTTTTGCTGTTGACTTTTGTGCTTGTGCTAATTATTTCGTGTGCAGGCATTCCTCCCACGACTCCTCCAGCGATGGTGCTCGGGAGATGATGGGATAGTCAAAGGTTGTGTCTCCTCCTCCTCAGATGGTGGCTACCTCTGAGGGTTCTGTGCCGGTCCCTTCTCCGCAGGAGGCTCAGGTGGTTGCGCCTCAGAAGGCTGCGAGCGGGCCTTCGGAGTCGCCATCGGAGCATGTAAGTACTTTTGTTTCCTGCCGCGGGGGGAGCCCCCGAGCGTCTGAAAAATTTTCTTGTCTTGTTCTTTCTTCGAGTCTTCGGGGGGAGCCCCCGAACGTTTTCGTGTGCGAATTTTTCTTTTGTTCCTTCATGTTGGGCGCAGCCCCCAAGTCCTTTTCCTTACTGGTAGTTCTTCTACCTGCAGCCTTTTGTCCAGGATGCCAAGCGACTGATGCAGGAGCACCTGGTGCTGGAGGTCAACCTCCGACAGCTTCAAGGTACCTGTATGCTTTGGTGCTTCTTTCTTTTTGCATTATTGTCTTGCTTTCTGACGCTTGTATGTTTTGAATGCAGAGGAGCATAACACTTCCCTCCGTGAGATTGATGCTCTCAAGAAGAGCCTTGGTCAAGTGGAGAAGAAGGCCGAGGACGCCGCTGGTGCGAAGGAGCGCCTTGAGCTGGAGCTGGCCAAGGCAGCCGAAGCTAAGGAGCGTCTGCAGCAGGAGGCTACGGACCGCGAGGAGCAGCTTGCCATGGCTGCGACTGCGCGTGAAAGAGAGGTGGCG
This sequence comes from Avena sativa, assembly GCA_916181665.1. Classification (NCBI taxonomy): domain Eukaryota; kingdom Viridiplantae; phylum Streptophyta; class Magnoliopsida; order Poales; family Poaceae; genus Avena; species Avena sativa. Next base: position 326,304,130 of record OV702282.1, read on the forward strand.
GGCAAGCTCATGGCTGCTGCCAAGGCTGTTTCAGGTGAGTACCTTATTTTTGCTCCTTTCTGTTTGTTTTCTTGTCTTCTTCTGTGTTACTTTCTTCATTCCTTCTCTTTTTTTGTCTGATATGCCGCAGGCATCGAGTTTGACCACGACGCTCTGGAGCACGGGAGTGCTCTAGATGATGCTACTGCAGCGGTCGAAGATCGCTGCAGCACCGTCGTCAACTCCCTTGCCAAGGCGAAGGAGGTCCTTGGCCGCTTCTACAAGGAGCTTGTCCCCAAGGGCGCGACCCTTGATGATGTTGACGCCCTGGCGAAGGCTTTGTCAGCCGAAGCGCCTGCGGCGTACAAGCGCAAGCAGAAGGGCATCGGCGCGTCCGTCGGGCTGGCGATGGCCTTGGCGGCTGGAGCGGAGCTGGACCTTCCCCAGATCACCTCCCAGATGCCGACGACCGCGGATGGATCCGAGGTAGCCTTTGCTGCCTATTCTGCTCGCTGCAAGCGATATGGGCCGAAGCTCATTGATCTGCTGTCCGAGTATGCGCTGCGGCAACAGGGGGAAGCCAAAGCGAGGCACTCCGGCTCTGAGGCTACTCAGGGTGCCGCATCTTAGGCGTTGTAGCTGTAGTATAGTTTGTAGTCTTCTTTTGTTGTAACTATGTTGAGGAACGAAATCATTGTGCCACGTAGTGTCCTTTATATGCTTAATGAATTCTGCTGAGTTGTGCTCTTCTCTGTATGAATGTTTATGTCCTTTGCTTTTCTGCTGTTCTAGGTTCCTTCGGGTGCTAACCCCGTTGACACCTCGCCTGCAGCGCAACTGCGGCCATCTTTGGATAATTCCTCACAACTTGCTTTTCTTCGGGACCGTGTTCGTAGTCTTGAGAGGGAGTTGCTTGGGGTGCGTGGTCACGCTGATGTTTGGAACTCCAAGGCAGATCGCGGTGCGGCCAGGGAGGAGTACTTAATGGCTGAACTGCTTCGGCTGTCTGAGCAGCTTCAATGTAAGTTGTTCTTTGTTTCGAGCTACAGCTCAGATTTTCGGATGCGCCTGCTAGCCTTGCGTCTTATTTTGTGCGAGTGTCGCAGGTGCCAACCTTGCTCCGAGGGAGGAGAAAGAGCGTGTCGCTGTTCGGGTCAATTGCTTGACTCAACAAGACATGGAGGCTGGCGGCTTCTTCTAGATGGATCGTGACCGTGCCATGGCTCTGGCGACGGTGCAGGATCGTATGCACCAGGTTTCGCGGGTGCTTCGTCAGGTGCAGACGTCGCTTGAGTCGGTGTTGCATGTCATGTTTCCCTTGGATGCCGTGCCACCAAGCCTTGCGGGTCTGCTGTCGAAGTTTCGAAGCGTGAGTAATGTCAAGGAGCTGGTGCGGCAACAGCTCGTCGCAGGAGTGAAGGCTGCTTTGTCCCTTGTGAGGCTGCACCGGCCTGATGTAGATTTGTCTGTTGTGGCGGCTGGGCCACCTCCTCGGCCGGATGGTGATGAGTGGGACATGCGTCCACATTATGCGACTGTAAGGCAGTATGCCGAACAGGTCGTAGATTTGTTTGAGCAGCGTGCTCAAGTTATTCTTCAGAATAGGTAATACCTGTAAAAGAGATAGATGTAAAATTTGTATATTTCGACTGGGCGTGTTGTGCCCTTTGTTATAAAGGTTTGTTTGTTGTGAGCACGCAGTGCTTTGTTTGAGTACGTGTCCTTTTCGTTTGCCTAACGTTGTCAGCTACTCAGGGTGTACACGTGTGACTCTCAGTCGATGAAATCGTGAGGTGGGGGGGAGCCCCCGAGTGCGTTTGTAGCATAAAGTAAAGTTGTAAATAGCGAACGAGATTTTGGGGCGGAACACTTAGCTTTATTTATATCGTAATGGAGGAGATACATTGTTCGGCTGAATAGCCTTGGCTGAAAAGCCTTATTGAAAGTAAAAGGGGTAGGTAGCTATGGGTAGAATCGCCGCAAGTGTGCGATGTTCCATGGGTTGGAGTATGCGACTCCAGACTCCACGTGCTTGAGGCGATAGGCGCCACCTGGGATGACTTCGGTGATAACGTAGGGTCCTTACCATGGCGACTCGAATTTCTTCGGTCGCTCTTGCTTGAGTTGCAAGACGAGGTCTCCTTCGACGAAGGACCTTGGGCATAGCCGTCGGCTGTGGTAGTTGCAGAGACTCTGCTGGTACACCGCTGATCGAGCTGCTGCTACGTCTCTTGCTTCGTCGAGTGTGTCCACGGCATCTTCGAGTGCAGCCGTGGATTCGTCTTCGCTGTAAGCGACGACCCAGGGGGCCTGGTGGCGTATTTCGGCTGGTAGCACGGCCTCGGCTCCGTGCACCATGAAGAACGGCATGTAGCCGGTGGAGCTGTTTGGCGTAGTCCGTAAGCTCCACAGGACAGATGGTAGCTCTTTCGTCCAAGCTCCAGCTTTTCGTTCGAGTGGACTCATGAGGCGCTTCTTGATGCCAGCGCCGATTAGGTCGTTGGCGTTTTCGACCTGCCCGTTCGTTTGCGGGTGAGCCACTGAGGCGTATGTGATGTTGATCCCGAGGCCTTCGCAGAAGTCTTGGAATTCTTTGGAGATGAAGTTTGATCCATTGTTGGTGATGATGCTGTGCAGTACGCCGGACCTGTAGACAATGGACTCGAAGAACTTGACGGCGGTCTTGCCCTTTTGGTTGGTAACCGGCATAGCCTCGACCCACTTGGTGAATTTATCGACTGCGACCAAGAGGTAAACGTGCCCCCCTTCCGAGGACTTTGGCAGTTTGCCGATCATGTCGAGGCCCCATTGGGCAAAGGGCCATGCTATAGGTATGGGTCTGAGCTCTGACTCGGGTGCGTGCGGTTTGTCGGCGAACCTTTGGCACCCGTTACATCTTCGGACGATGTCCTTTGCGTCGCTCATGGCCGTTGGCCAGTAGAATCCAGCTCGTAGAGCTTTGGCGACAAGGGAGCGGCTGCCTGCATGATGGCCGCACATGCCCTCGTGGATGTCTTGGAGGATGGCTTTCCCGTCACCGATGGTGACGCACCTTTGTAGTACGCCTGTAATACTGCGCTTGTACAGCTCGCCATAGATGATGGTGAAGGCTTTTGACCGACGAGATATGCGTCGGGCGTCTGTCGGGCAGTCAGGCAGTTCTCCGTTTATCATGAACTGGAGGTATGGTCGCGTCCAAGTTTCTTCGACTGCCATGACCTGCATCAGGTTGACCATAGAGACCTCTGTGTCCAGTTTATCGGGTCCTTCGTGTCCTTCGGGCAGCGTAGCCCCCGAGTGTTCTGCTTCTTCGGGTGATCCCTTGGGGAATTTCCGCTTGATGGATGGCACGCAGATCTGTTCGAGGAACACACCCGGTGGCACCTTTGCGCAGGTGGAGCCGATGTTGGCGAGTCTGTCGGCTTCCTCGTTGCTTTCTCTTCTGACGTGCCGAAGCTCGCAGCCGTCGAATTCTCCTTCGAGTGCATTGTAGAGCGCGCGGTACGCGATCATGTTTTCGGCGTGTGCGTCGCACTCGTTCATCGTCTGCTGGACGACGAGGTTGGAGTCACCGTAGATGACCAGGCGCGTTGCGCCACAGATCTTTGCCATCCTCATGCCGTGGATGAGGGCTTTGTATTCGGCCTCGTTGTTGGAGGCTCGGAATTTCATCCGGAGGACGTACTTCATCTGGTCGCCCTGCGGGGAGGTCAGTATGACCCCGGCTCCTGCTCCAGCTTCACGCTTGGAGCCGTCGAAGTGCATCGTCCATGACTGCGACATGTCTGGGGTGTCTGGCAGCTGCAGCTCCATCCAGTGTACAAGGAAGTCCGGGAGGACTTGAGATTTGATTGCGAGTCGCTTCTCGTAGACGATGTCCAGGGGTGACAGCTCGATGCCCCACAGGGCCACGTGTCCTGTGGCCTCTGGGTTATTCAGGATGCTGTTTAGGGGTGCCTCGTTGACGACCATCACCTGGTGCTCCTGGAAGTAATGGCTCAGCCGTCGAGCCGTCATGAACACGCCGTAGGCGAGTTTCTGGTAGTGAGGGTACCTCTGTTTTGTTGGCGTCAGTACCTCGCTGAGGTAGTAGATTGGGCGTTGGACCCCGTGGGTCTTGCCTTCTTCGGGTCGTTCGACCACTAGCACGGTGCTGACCACCTGGTGTGTGGCTGCTATGTACAGCAGCAGAGGCTCGCGCTCCTTTGGCGTGACCAGGACGGGCGAGGTGGAGAGTAGCCATTTGAGGCTTTAGAACGCGTCGTCGGCTTCGGGCGTCCACTCGAATTTATCTGCCTTGCGTAGCAGCTGGTAGAATGGCAGGGCCTTCTCGCCCATGCGGCTGATGAATCTTCTCAACGCCGCTATTCGTCCTGCGAGCTGCTGGACACCCTTGAGGTTTTTCGGCTTCTCCATCACCATGATGGTTCTAATTTTCTTCGGGTTCGCCTCGATCCCTCGCTGAGAGATGAAGTACCCAAGCAGCTGACCCGATGGGACGCCGAAGGCGCACTTTTCAGGGTTGAGTTTGATCCTGTAGCGATCGAGGTTGTCGAACGTCTCGCGGAGATCGTCGATAAGTGTCCTCGCCTCCCTGGTTTTTATGACTATGTCGTCGACATAGACTTGAACGTTGCGACCAATCTGGTCCTTGAGGCATGCCTGCATGCATCGCTGGTACGTGGCACCTGCGTTCTTTAGCCCGAAGGGCATTGTGTTGTAGTAGAACACTCTGAACGGTGTGATAAACGCCGTTTTCTCCTGATCTTCGACCTTGAGTCGAATCTGGTTGTAGCCTGAGTAGGCGTCGAGGAAGGAGAGTTTCTCGCAACCTGCAGTCGAATCGATGATCTGATCGATCCGAGGAAGAGGGAAGTGGTCCTTTGGGCAGTGCTTGTTTAGCGATGTGAAATCCACGCACATCCGCAGGATGTCCGTGTCCTTCTTTGGGACCATCACTGTATTTGCAAGCCACTCGCTTTCTTTGATTTCCCTGATGAAGTCTGCAGCGAGTAGTCTGTTGATTTCTTTGCCGATAGCTCTGGCCCGTGGCTCGGACAGTCTCTGAATGGACTGCTTGACGGGCTTGGTGTCTGGAAAGACGTTGAGTGCGTGCTCGGCGAATTCCCTGGGAACTCCTGGCATGTCCACAGGACACCAGGCGAAGATTTCCCAACGCTCACGGAGGAATTCGACGAGTGCGCCTTCCTATGTGGGGCTGAGGTCGTTAGCGATCAGCGCCGTCTTGGAGGCATCCGTCGGATGGACTTGCACCTTCTTTGTGTTGACGGTGGAGTCGAAAGACATGTCAGGTGCGTTTTGTCGTGCGACTGGGGGTGCCCCATTGTCCGTCACCTCGCGGAGCCTTGGGAGCTCCTCCTGCATGCCAAATGACTAGGAGATTCTGTTGAAATCTCTGTCGCATTGGTCCGATCGGGTGAAGCTCCCGTGGACTGTGATGACGCCCTTTGGTCCTGGCATCTTGAGTAGCAGGTATGCATAGTGTGGGACAGCCAAGAACCTTGCGAATGCTACACGCCCGAGGATGGCGTGGTACTGTGATGGCCAGTCCACCACTTCGAATTTGAGTCGTTCCAGTCGGAAGTTGTCCGGCTTGCCGAAGATGACGTCGAGCCATATTTTGCCCAGGGGGAATATGCCCTTCCCTGGAACGATGCCGTGGAACATTGTGTCTGACTGTTCCAGGCTGCACTACGGGATCCGCATTGCTGCTAGAGTGCTTGCGAACATCAGGTTGATGCCGCTGCCGCCGTCCATGAAGACGCGACTCATCTCGAAACCTCCGATCTGCGCCTCCAGCACCAGGGCAACGTGACCTGGTCGAGGGATCTGGCAAGGGTGATCCGAACGACTGAACGTGATGCAGGACTCCGATCCGCTGAGGTACTTAGGGATGGCGAGTGGAGTTGCCACGGCCAGGTTGATCTGTCGGGTGATTTTCTTCTGCACCCTATTCGTGGGGCGCCCCTTCTCGATCATCAGTGCTTCTTTCGGCTGGGGATACCCGTTCCCAGCGTTGTTCTGTGCTGGTGCGACTGGTTGGTTCGGGCCTCCTACAGGTGGCGGTGGAGGAGCTCCATGCGCTATTTCACCTGGCGCGGGTGCGTTTCCGAATGCAGGGATTGGGGCTTGCTGCCTCATCTGCACCATGCTTTTGCTGAGTTTCTGGAACTTGGGGCAGTCCTTGAGCATGTGGCTCGCCTTCTTTTTGCCATCCTCCTTGTCGATGTAGAAGTGGATGGTGCATAGACCCGAAAGCTTTTCGTATGCTGAGGGTCCGTTATCCTGGTCGCGGCGCTGCCACGACTGCGCTGGGCGTCCCCCGTCGTGGAAGTTTCCTCCGCGGTATCCTCCGCTGTTGCGGTTGGCGTCGTTGCGGCGATCGGCGTAGCCGTCCGCGACCATGTCGGGTTCGTCGTGATCATCGTAGATGCGCGATCTTCTCTTGCTACAGCGCTCTCGTCGTCGATCGTAGTCGTCTTCTTCTTCCGATTGTGCGTGGTGGATGGAGTCTTCTCCGTCAGCCCACCTGTTGGCGATGTCCATGAGGTGGTTGGGTGTTTTGGGCTTGACGCGCCCAAGTTCCTCCTTGAAGTCTTGGCGCTTGACGCCGTCCCTGAAGGCGTCGATGGCCCTCTCTTTGGAGATGTGCGCTGCGGAGTTCTTTGTGTTGGACCAGCGTAGTATGTACGAGCGAATGGATTTGCCAGTTCGTTGAATGCAGGCTCGCAACTCTTCGATTGAGGCGGGCCTCTTGCTGGTGCCCTTGAAGTTTCAGATGAAGCTGTAAGCTAGCTCGTCCCAGCTTCGGATGGACCCTGAAGATAGGCTGCTGAGCCAGATCCGGGCTGCGCCTGTCAGCTGCAGCTGAAGGCATTGCATGGCAGTCTCCTTGTTTCCACCGTGCAGTTTGACGGATGATAAGTGGTCGCTGAGCCAAGCTTTTGGGTCCTGAGTGCCGTCGAACTTCGGAGTATCTGAAGGAAGCTTGAAGTTGCGCGGCATCCGTGTCCGCCGGACGGATCTGCTGAAGCATCGGGCTCCGCAGAGTTCTCCTTCGTCTTCATCCATCTCGGATTCAGACGAGCATGCGCGCTTGGCTCACGCTTTGTCGATTTTGCGTTGTGTGAGCGCATCTCTCGCATCGTAGTCGCGGTCGCGGCGGCGCGAACTCTTCTTCCTTTGAGGAAGGTCATGTTCCTCTTCTTCGGATGAAAGGGTGGGGCTGCGGTCGAACCTGACCGGAGCTTTCTTCTTTGGCTCCGTGGGAGCTTCCTGGTGGAGCGCGGCTCTGACGAGTCCAAGTCCGGTAAGTGCGAACTTGTGCATGGCCCTCTTCGGGTCCCCCTCCGGCGGTGGGTGGGCCGCGAGGTACGCAGTGGCTGCCATGATCGCAGCCTGCGGCGTTTTCAAGATGACGTTGCCGTCGGCGTCCATCTCCATGAAGGATGTGTGGAGGGTTCGGGTCACCTCCCGGCGCTCCTTGGGGTCCATGTTCAGGCCCCCGGAGGGAAAACCCTACTCCTGCTTGTCTCCTCTTGATTACGACGGAACCGAAAGTTACAGGGGTGCGCAGATGCGATCTGGCGTGGAGGTGTGTATGCGAAAGTATGAATCGAGAGATCTAGGTCGTGCCCTCCTGGCCTTTATATAGACTTAGGCAGGTCCCGGGCATAGACCTAGTCGGTTACAGGTTCTAGGGTTTTACCCCTTTGAATTTCCTATCTACTCTAGTCTTGCTCTCCAAGGATCCGAAGGCGTCATAGGCCTGGGCCACCCGAAAGTCTTCATGGGCCGGCGTATATTTGCCGTGGACCTTCCTTGGGCTGGACCAGGTATGCTGAGATCATGTACCCGCGGGGTATAACCATGTCAGTTGTGGCTCATATGAATGAGATTTCTACTATGAGTGCTTTATTCTCTAATGATTTTAAGATGTGCAAGTACTTTGTTACTAATATCTTCCCCTTTTCACTAAAAGGAGAAGCTAGGGCTTGGTTTAATAGATTACCTCCTGGTTCGATTGATAGTCCTGATTGTTTGATTGCTTCTTTCTTCCAGAAATATTTTCCTCCTAGGGCTAGACATGCTTCTTTGCAGAGACTTTTTGATTTTAAGCAGGGAGAAGAAGAGAAATTGCTAGAGTCATGGACAAGGTTCTGTGCCTTGATTCATGCACATCCTGGATGTCCATTGCCTAAGAATGAGTTGCTTGATATTTATTATAATGGACTAACTGATAATTCTAGGACATACCTAGATAGCTTTGCTGATTGTGTTTTCAGGAAAAGAACTCCTACAGATGCTGAAGAATTAATGGCTAAGATAAGCAAGAATTATGATGATTGGACTTCAACTGAGCTGAATACAACTGAGCCTATTACTCCTGAAGCATTTGAGCCTGAACCAGTTCCAACAGCAACACCAAAGAAGAGAGGAGTTATTGCATTAAATGATGAAGGACACTAAGAAGTGTCTAAATGAGAAAGGTATTAGAGTTGAAGATGTGAAAAATCTACCTCCTATAGAAGAATTACGTAAGCCAATTCCTCACCCATCCACTATTGAGGTACACTCTCTCCAACACTTTGATGAAGGTGATATTCCCTATGGTAGGCCTCCTGATCAATGTTTAGAGGAACTTGACACTTTCATTATTAAGCAATTAATAAACAAATTCAGAATCATTTATTAGAAAACTCTAGAGCTATTAAAGAGTTGAAAGATATTGTGGAAAGAACTTCAAATGATATTAAAATGCTTTGTAAACACTTTCAAATGGTTCAAACCCAACTTGATCAACTTGCTAAAGTGCAAAAGGATATGCTAGTTAATGCTTTAGGAGATAAACATGCTTATGGAATTAGAACTAGGAGTGGTATGGCTACTCAAGATCCTTTATATCCTGAAGGACACCCTAAAAGAATTGAGCATGATTCCCAACAAGGTGAAGATAGTGGTAGTCCTCATAAGAGAAAGCAAAAGAAACATAGAATAGTTGAGGAACCCCTTGAACCTGCTGTAGATCCTAATAATATATCTGTCTCTGATGCTGAAACTAAGAGTGGAATGATAAAATGATGCTCCTGATAAGGAGGAAGTTGAGGAAGAACTTGAGAAGCACACTAAGAGCACTAGGTACACTAAGAAAGATTTTATTGCTAATAAACATGGTAAAGAGAGAGAACCTTGGGTGCAGAAACCTATGCCTTTTCCAGGTAAGAAACACAAGTCAAAGGAGGAAGAACACTACAACAAGTTTTGTGAGTGGATGAAGCCTTTATTTTTGCAAATTCCTTTGACTGATGCTATTAAGTTACCTCCTTATTCAAAGTATATGAAGGATATTGTCTCTAATAAAAGGAAGATTCCTAATGAGGAGATTTCTACTCTCTTGCTAATTATTCCTTCAATGGTAAGGTTCCAAAGAAACTTAGTGATCCAGGTATACCAACTATTCCTTGCTCTATTAAGAACAATTATGTTAGAACTGCTTTATGTGATTTGGGAGCTGGAGTTAGTGTTATGCCTTTTTCTCTCTACAAGAGACTCCAGCTAGAAAAGTTGATACCAACTGATATATCTCTGCAAATGGCTAATAAGTCAACTACTATTCCTGTTGGTATATGTGAGGATGTTCATGTTCAAGTGGCTCATAATTGCTTGGTTTTAACTGATTTTGTTGTGCTTGAAATGCCTGAAGATGATAATATGTCTATTATTCTTGGGAGACCTTTTCTTAATACTGCAGGTGTTTTCATCAATTGTAATCAAGGAAAAGTAACTTTTAATATTAATGACAAAGAGCATATTGTCTACTTCCCCAAGAAGGTTTCTAAGAGCTATAGCCTGAATTCCATTGAAAATGTTGAGAGCATTAAGGTTGGATAAATATAATGTCCCATTCCACAAGAAAGTTTTGAAACTATTATGATTGGGACCATTGCTATCAAGCTTGATGTAACGTAATCACTTGGTGGAATACAAAGTGATGTCTCATCTAAGATTGTTTCGGTAACAAGACTTGATCAACCTTGTTAACAAAAGAATTTTAATGAACAAAACAATGTTTTCACTATGGTTATTTTTGCTCACTTTTACTTTTCTCCTTCCTAGTCTTTGTTTTTTCTCTTGGTAGCTAGGAAATATGACATCCTTGATCATCTTCACGGAAGTGGCTGCATCCGTATGGTTAGTTGGGATAGCTTCAACCCATTTAGTAACATAATAGACAACAACAATAATATGAGTGCAACCATTTGATTCTATAAAGGGTCCTATGTAATCCATTTCCCATACATCAAATGGTTCAATTATAAGACTATAATTCATTGCCATCTCTTGTCTTCTGCCTATATTACCTCTTCTCTAGCAAGCATAAAAATATTCCACATACCTTTTTGCATCTTTGAACAAGGTGGGCCAATAGAGTCCGGATTGAAGTACCTTTTCCGCAGTTCGCTTGCCTGCATGATGTCCTCCATATGGGCTGCCATGAAAAGCTTGCAAAATTGCATCCATTTCATGATTAGGAACACACTTTCGGATCATTCTATCAGGTCCATGATGATAAAGAAATGGATCATCCCAAAAGTAGTGTTTAAGATCATTAAAAAATTTCATTCTTTTGTTTCTTGTCATACCAGGAGGTATAAATTTTACTGCAAGATAATTAGCATAATCTGCATACCATGGATCAACTACTTCAATTTTTGCTAAGTATTCTCCCAGAAATGACTCATTTATAGGTACGGGGTCGGTAATTATTCCCTCCATCCTAGATAGATGATCTTCTACTGGATTATCCTTACCCCTCCTATCTACTATTTGTAAATCATATTCTTGTAGTAATAACACCCACCTAATCAACATGGGTTTTGCATCCTTTTTCACAAGAAGGTGATGCAAAGCTTGGTGATCTGTATGAATTATTACTCTAGAATTAATAATGTAAGATCTAAATTTGTCACAAGCAAAAATTATAGCAAGGAACTCTTTCTTAGTAGTACCATAATTTTTCTGAATCTTATTAAGAGTCCTACTAGCGTAATGAATAACATTTAAATTCTTCCCGTCTCGCTATCCTAATACATCTCCTAAAGGATAGTCACTAGCATCACACATGATTTCAAAAGGTTCATCCCATTTTGGAGGATGCATGATAGGTTCTGAAACTAATTTCTATTTAAGATTTTTAAAAGCTGGAATGCAGTCATGGTCAAGATAGAATAGATTTTATTTATCAAGAAGTTTTGTGAGAGGCATAGCTATTTTAGCAAAATCCTGTATAAAACACTTGTAAAAACCTGCATGTCCCAGAAACATCTTTAAGTTTTTAATGTCTTGAGGAATGAGAAGATTTTCTATAGCACTTATATTGGTCTTATCTATTTCTATACATTTTTTTGAAACCATATGTCCAAAAACTTTACCATCTCTTTCCATGAATCGACATTGATCCCAATTCAAAACTAAATTTGATTGTCTACATCTCTGCAAAATCTTGGTTAAATTATAGAGACAATTATCAAATGTTATTCCACAAACAACGAAATCATTTGTTAGAACTTCCATAGTCTTCTCAACAAGATCATCAAAGATTTTTAAAACACATTCTTGAAAAGTTACAACTGCATTACATAAGCCAAACGGGATCAATCTATAAGCATATGTACCATAAGGACATGTAAAACCTCTTGATCTTCGGGTTGTATATCAACTTGAGAATAACCGGAATAATCATCAAGAAAACAAAAATAGGAATTATTGCTTAGTCTTTCTAAAATTCTATCCATGAACGGTATAGGTTTATGATCTTTCTGTGTCTCACGGTTTAGCTTTCTAAAATCGATGCGCATGTGATACCCAACAATAGGCCTTATTGGGACTAGTTTACCATCCTCATTCATAGCAGCATCAAGACCCCAATGTCTTGGTATGCAATGAGCTAGGCTAACCCATTTACTACCAGAAATAGGATATATTATGCCAGCATCTAGTAAGCGTATAACTTGTTTTCTTACTACTTCTTTCATTTTCGGATTAATCCTTCTTTGTGTGTCAACTATAGGTACAACATCTTCAAGCATGGTAATCTTATGTGTCACAATGGATGGATCTATTTTTTTATTTCACTTAGAGTATACCCAAATGCTTCACGATGTTTGATCAAAACTGAAATAATTTTATTTGTTTCATTTTTTGATAATTTTTTACTAATAATAACAGGACATTTATTTTCATTATATAAAAATTCATACCTCATATTGTCTGAAAGTCGTTTCAATTCAATTGGCGGAGGTTCTTCGTCTCCTTTTCTTACCAGTTCTTCATAGTCATGTGGGTTTTGTGCTTTCGGAATGGAGTCAAGGTAATCATCCATATCTTCTCTTTCCTCATCATCTTGTGCCTCTTCCAAATTAACTAAGCTTCTTTGTAATTCATCTTGGGGAGTGCTGAAATGGATCGCGGCCAGCTCGACAATTGTTTTCTATTTCTTGATATCTTCTATTTCATATGGCCTCTTTTTTAGTTTGGCGAAGTGGAATGTCATTTCCTCCTCTCCAAACATCATGGAAATAGTATCCTTCTTATTATCAATTCGAGCTTTGGTTATAGAGACAAAAGGCCTTCCTAAAATAATAGGACAAAAAGTATCTCGAGGCATATCAACAATATGAAAATCAAGAGGGTACATGAGTGGTCCAACAAAAACATAGATATTTCGAATAACACCTTCCGGTTTTATATTAGTTCTATTAAACAGTTTAATAGTAGTGTCTACTGTTTCCATATATGGATTATTTAAATTGTAGCAAAGTTCCTCATAAAGTGATGAAGGCATAATATTTGTAGTAGACATTGGCTCATAAATTCTGTATAGGGAAGTTTTTTCACAATATATAGGAGTGATAGGTTTAGAAGTTTCTTTACCTTGTATCTTACCTGTGATCAAGTCTGAAGTTTCAAAATCTAGCATAACTACTTCATTTTCCATGATTCTTGCTTCCATAAGATCCTTAAATATAACAATATTTGCATTGGTAGCATCGGGGTTGTTTTCTGGTTTCTTTGGTCTTCTCCTTATATGTTCTTCCTCCCTGCACTTCTTCTTAATATTCTCTTGAATAGATTCATAGGAAAATTCTATCAATGATGCGTCCTCTCTTGATCGCTTCTTTTCTTCGAGTGGAGGTTCCCATTCTGAAGGTACCTGTAGATGCCCTACATAATTCTCAATAAAAAATTTACCGAATAAGAATCAATACCGAGGGTTTTAATCATCGCATAAGTCCTTTCATCTGCAAGGAAGTCGTTAACACAAGCATATTCAGAAGAACTATCCATATTGCTCTCCCTATTTTCATAAATTTTTGTTGTCTCCCTCATTTTCATTATTAATTTCCATGCTTCGTCATTAGTATAAGATAAAAAACTACCATTAGAAGAGGTATCTAGGTTTGTTCTATTTTCATCATTTATCCCTCCATAGAAAGTATGAGTGATTAAACAATCAGGCAAAAGGTGATGGGGGCAATTATCTAGATAGCTTTTATACCTTAGATAGCCTTCATATAAGCTCTCATTAGGATTATTTTTGAAACTGATAATAATACCTCTCATCCTATGAGCTTTGCTTTCTGAGTAATATTTTGATAGGAAATTGGTTGTCAAATCTGTCCATGTCCTCGGTGCTTCTGCACAAAAGGATCTATACCAGTTGCAAACATTATTAGAGAGAGTTTGTCTAAACAACTGGATTTGAACCTTATCTAGGTCACAATCATCAAATATAAAGGAACCAAAAACATCTTCAAAGAATTGTAAGTGTCCATATGGACTCTCTTCATGGGTTCCTGAAAACTTTTTAGGGTCATTATTCAATTGGATGCACCAGATTTTTTTAACCGCTTGTAGGCCTAAGTATGACACACACACGGAGAAGGAATAATCTTAACTGGCCACAATGAATATCAATACACACGATGTCATACCACAACAACATATTCATATGTGTGTGCTCATGATCCTATGAAATAACACCACCTAACATATTTGTAATAAAAGCCTTGCTAATTAAATAAAAGGAAAGGAAAAAACAGCCCTTTGTCGTGTATATAGACAAATACACACGGCAAAGACTGATCTTTGCCGTGTACCTGACGGCCAGGGCACATGGCAAAGCTTTCGCCGTCTCCAACTGTCAGCTCCTCCCCGTCGGGTGCACCTGTGGGTCCGCGGGTCCCACGTCGTTGCCGTGAAAAAACCTATGCCTATTTGCTTTGTGTTATTTCTTTGCCATGTTCCCTGATTTGTCCATTTCCGTGTTATGTTCGTTGCCGTGTGCTTTTTTCAGGAATCTGCTATGTTCATTCTCTTTGTCGTGTGCTTGTGAAGGCTCACACGGAAGCGACAATCTTTGCCATGTTCCGGGCCTGTAGGCACACGAAAAAGGCGGGTAGCGACGAGGACAATTTTTCCCGTAGTGAATGGTACTAATCTGAAGAATCAAAGATTTAAACTGAAGTCATACTGGAGCATGTGATTTGGTTAACAAAGCTGCAAAATCACAACAACCACTCTTTATTCAATCGCTATATATAGCTTACAACATAGGACACATGCGTCAATCGAACAAGAAAATCGATATTGAACAACAAATGTTGCTCGTACTATTGATCGAAGTTTAGTTACAGAACTATCAAATAATCACACCATGGGATTGCATACTCAATGGTTACAACTAGAACTCAGAGACCAGGCAATTGAAAAGCTTGTGTAGCTGCTCGCCGAGCATAATGGAGTTATGCAAATCATACATGCTGTAGAACAATTTAAACCAACTGGATTATCTATGCATCAATCACTTTATAGCATTACTAAGCAGTTGATGTTTTTTAAACATGCATACCAGAAAGGCAGAACCGATGGAAGTTGTGACGATTTCCTTTGCTACACTAGGGCTCCGCCCTTGATTCCGTGGCTTGATAACTAGAATGGACCAGATAGTTGGTTAAATTTTGCTTCATTTATAATCTTCCCGGTTCTCTAAAGTTGTTGTGTTGAACATGGAAATTGTATCCAAAATGCAAATTTTACAAGCCATTTATGTTGTGGCACATTCATACATTACATTACATATGATATTAGCTAACAGGAGTATTTTACGATGTACTTGGAATCAAAGTTTTGAGACTTGACTTTACATATGCTTAAAATGACAACCTTTTGAGGACAGCGCTAGTAATAGACACTCTGAACTTCAGTAGTTGAAGCAATACAACTCCGTGTAAATGCTAATCCCCAATACTATCAAAATGTCCTAAATGGACATTGGAACTCAGAAACTATTCACTTTCGGGCGCCAACTAATTTGAAAGCAATTTTTCTACCTACACTAAATAAATTTGTGATAGTGGGAATTAATTAAAAGTTACAAAGTGTCATAAGATAAGCATTAAGTACATAGATTATTTAAAACAGAATTTGAAATAAGTTATAGATAATTTACTTTCCAGGTACATATATATAAATATAAGGTTTTACTCTCTAGATTATGAGCAGGAGATTACATGCATTAAATGGTATGTAATACCCTGTCATTATCGTAAGTTGGTGGCAGGTGACACTACCAATTCATACTTTCCAACCCTTCAAGCATATCTATCAACTTCTTCATTGTAGGTCTTTTGGCCCGCTCAGGATTCACACATATTAGACCTATCTGAATGCATCTTTTTATTTGTTGGCAATCTGTTTCTAGCAATGTATACCCTGGTACATTTTCTAGCACATTTCTCCACTTTTGAAGCTCCTGTGAAACACAAAATAAATTGGAAATATTACCTTGAAATGGTAAAATTTCACACAGTGTCTACGATAAGCAGGTCCCATCTTGAAAGTTTACAAAGATTTATCTTACAAGCTCGATGAACTCCGCGGAAGATTTTTTTATTTCATATGGGTAGTCCCTGTGTCCAGTTATTACCTCCATGATTATTACACCCAAACTATATATGTCAAACATAGGTGTGATTATACCCCGTAGGTATTCTGGCGGCATATAACCTCTGCATTTAACATCAATGGGTGAATATGGAGTTTTAAGATAAAACACTTCCATTGATTACCAAAGAACAATGGATTATCAAGTGGCTATTCACTTACAAAGTTCCACTAGTTTTTTCGGTGTGAACCGTTTGTTTTCGGTCATACTGTCTTGATAGACCAAAGTCTGTAATTTTTGGTATCATATTTTCATCAAGTAATATGTTCCCAGGTTTTAGGTCTGAGTGAATAATTGGACCATTGACTTGCTCGTGCAGGTATTGCAGACCATAGGAAATCCCTTCAATTATTCTGTAGCGTGTCGGCCAATCAAGTCCGGAAGATGCACCTGCATTTGTGAATAATACAAGATAATTTTGAAGATGATTTTATTTATATCTATTATTATTATTGTGCTCTATATATAGGAGGATTTCTAAATTACCATTGTATATTCACATTTTTCATTCCTAAGAACAAGGTATTTAGGAATTATAATCAGAACATGAAAATTTTCAATCTGAAAGTATGATGAAAAGCAGATATAGAAGAACCATTCCATATTTAAATGGCGTACCTGAAATGTATTTCTCAAGACTTCCCTTAGGAAGACATTCCAAGCAAAGCAAACATTCAGTGTTCTCAGCAAAAATAGATTTTCCTTTATGAATATTCCGTAGGTGTTGTGTTTCATAGCAGTACCCTAATAGTTGGACTATATTAGGGTGCTTCAGTTTCATAAGAATAGTGACCTCATTCTCAAATTGCTCTTGTGAACTCGACATTGATTGCACAAGTTTCTTCACCGCAACTATTTTCCCATTTCCTAGCACTCCCTGCATAAAGTTTTCCCATTTGCTCTTGTGAACTTGACATTGATTGCACAAGATTTTGGTAAAATACAACTTCAAATTTGAGAAAAAAGTAACTACTTAACCTTACCTTGTAAACCACACCAAAACCACCTCTACCAAGTATTCCCTCATTAGAAAAGTTGTTTGTGATCTCTTTCAAATGTTGTAACGTCATATGGTGCAGTGTGGATCCTGTCTGCATAAAGTCATTTTGGATTATTGAATGATTCCATTTGTACCATTCCAATGACTTTTCTTAGTTAAATTGAACATTTTAATGAATGAAAATATGATGTAAGTATAATAAAAAAACTATGAATTATGTAGACCTTTTATAGAAACAAAGGTACAACTTGGTGGTTTCTGTATATCCCAAACTTGGTGAATAAGTAAGTTAGTATTTGGAATATGGGTTGTTTGGCAATTTTCAGGATCGTGAAAAGTAAATGGTCAAGTTTTCCTAGAGTAGTTTGAAAGTAATAATGCATATATGTAACATACTTGATACTATCTCCCTACCAAAATACCTACTATCATATTATAGTTTGTTGGGACATTTAAAAAATAATAATTTGTCTATATAAATATTTTAATATGAGTAATTAGACATTAAATTCGTATTCTAAAGTACTTATTTGTGGTTAAGTCCAAATTTAAAAATAATGATACTAACTGGGTAATTATTGGTCAAGAGTTTATCTTAACTTAACATAGTACTCCGTATGCAAGATATTTCAATACAGAGTGAGTATTAATTAGTGTGGTCATGTGTTACATGGCTGTCACACCAACCTAGTGTTCGTACTAGCAATCTAGCACCGTTCATGGAGATTCGCAAAAAAAAGCACCGTTCATGGAGTTATATAACTGTTTCACATTGCGTAATAAAGTCATTAATTGCTACTCCCTCAGTTTTAAAATATAAAATTATTTTAGCCTTTTTCTATAACCCATATATTCATACATCTTTTAGTGTGTAGGTATAGAGCAAAGTGTGAACCTACACACCATATGGTGTCTAGATACATGTAAAACAGATAAAACATCTTATATTTCGAAATAGAGGGAGTATTTATTTACTTCAAATACAAAGGTGAGCCTGATAGTGGAAGACACCCTGGAGCATCTAATATTTTTTAGAGAACATTAGAAAACTATTTTACAAACTCCATTTTTAGGGAGTCTAATAGAGTTGCTCTTAACTGTTTTATGAATTGGTTCAGAGGTGTTAAATTATTATCCTTTTTTCCTGCATCTAGAAAAGGATCAATCACATCTAAAGCATTTAAGAACAAGCAAGAAATGAAACGAACTATAAAATCAGAGATCTCACATCCTGCTAATTTTTTTCCCATCAGAGCCCAAAGGGCGAAGGGGCGGACCTTCTTCTGATTCTGCAACACGGAGGATGGTTGCCACAGTGATTTTTTTGTTTGACAAAGAGCATATATTAATATCGCGGAGATACCAATTACACATAGAGTCTACAACAACGCATTTCCTAGCGGCCTTACGGATGCACACAACACAAAAAAAGGTAGAAGAATTACAAAAAAGAAAAGTCCCGCTACAGTGAATGATTCCTTGTAGCAACGATACTAACACCAACAGAACAACACCGGTAGTCCAAACACTCCAATGTTGATACCTTCAAGAAATAAACAGTGCACAAGCACCATCGTCGCCCGATCAGAGATCATAGATTTTCACCCTAGAGAAATGCCTCGCTCACAAAACAATGCCTTCAACAAGGCCTATTGCCATAAACAACCAATTAAGGCCAGACCTTAGATTTTTACCTTCCAAGGTAGGACTATGAACTCCTCATGTGTTGTCTTCCCCCAAAAACAGTCGTTACTACGAGCCACAGATCACAAAACCAGTCCCTCAACGCCACATAGACTCAAATCACCATTGCAAGCCCTTATGTTCCCCTTTCATGATATTCTCTGTATCTGACTTCGCCATGGATAGTCTAAGACATGACACATGATGGGAACAAATAGGTAGCTTCGCAACGCTCCCTCTAGAACCAAACGGCCAGAAAAAACATAGGGTACGCATGACCGAATACCTTCCGATCCAAAAATCTCCATGCATGATACACTCATGGGAGTTTGTCGGCGAAGCCTTTCAAAACTCGCCTCTACAGACCAAAACAATGAGGGCAGACATCTAGCAGATCTTATTCGCGCGGAAGAACCTCTAGGACCATCTCCTTTATTGATGCCAATGCAGCAGTCCCCACACCGTCGGCCGGCTTCCGACGATCGGAACAAGTAGATCGAGCCCAAGTCCGCAAGATCCTGAATAGCAGCACCGCCGCCTAGGGGTGGCCTAGCCTCTGCCATGGCCACGCCGCCATAACATGCCTGCAGCCGGGTCCAATCCACCTGCCTCCCAGCTGCGAGCCAGCGAACACCCCCCCCCCTGTCCCTCTGCATCGGCGAGCCCCGCCACCCCGCATGCCACCCACCATCTGCGACGCCTCGGTCCTAACCTCCCCGCACGTTGGAAGGCCGACAAGGCGCACGAAGGGGGCGCCCGCCGCCTTCAGAGGCAAGGCGTGGCTGTCACCGCCGGCGTCGCGGCGACAGCGGCCAGAGAGAACCGCCGAAGGGATTTTTGTAGGTTAGGGTCGGCGTCTCCGAAGTCGCCCACACACGGATGACCTAGGAGGTGGAGAGGGAGGGGGAGGGCTAGGGTGTTCAGTTGGTTGATAGTCATCTGCTGCTTTATCTCACCCATTCTCTTATCCGAATCAAACTACAGAAAGTTCACTTGTTAGCAATGTTAAAGGAAGCATAATTCACCCACAAAGGGCCAGTTCTTTTCATCTTATCAGAAGGTTTAAGTAGTGTACTTAGTTAAGCATAAGTCAAAACAACTAGTAATTATATATATACCGCTTAATTAATCAGCCACCACTGCTCCCATGTGTATCGAAGTACTGCAGCTCCCCGTAGTTTCTTGAGTTTCTCGGTTTATTTTAAAATCTAATTTTCCAGATATACCCTTTCAACGAATGGTTATTAAAACATGAAAATGCCACTCCAACCATCCCTACATCCCACCATGGAACGAATAGTTCCTCTCTCCCCCGTATATTATGCTTCACAGACCGAACGGGATAGGGTTCACCGCCTCCACTCCGCGATGCGCCGCTGCCTCTATCCATCCCGCGACCCTGCCTGCGGATGGAAGGGAGTCCACGTCAACCAACAGTCCAGCAGCCATGATACTGACAACGACATGGTGCTTGAAGAACATCATGATCTGACCACCTTTACTCCGCTGCGACATCATCTCAACCAAAATGCAGAGACGATCGCCGGCAGCCCACGCCGCTCGCAACCCTCTCGCCTCCCGAGGAATCCGGCCAACAGAAACCCAGGCATACACCACCAGCTCGCTGTCTGTCACGTCGTCGCCACAAGGCCAAGCCTGAGTGCCGCTGACATGGCCCCCGATGTAGCTCCATGCCATGGCACAGAAGCACGCCTTCGCGAAGAAGCTCTGGCGCGGCCAGAGATTTTTCCCGGCCGCGCCCCATGGCGTTGGAGGAGGAAGAGTGGGAGGGGCGGAGTGATCTAGTTTTCTCCCCGGCCGCCCACACGGGAGTTACACGGGAGGGCGGGTGAGTTTCCAATCAGGAGGAGTTTCCCTCCTAGTCGATTGATAGTGTGTGATAGTCGAAATGCTCCTAGCTAATAGATAGATGTGTGCTAATTGATTTGATTTGTACTTATGCAGTATGTTACCTTGGTAATGAATTCCAAAACAGTAGCATATTAATTGATTTGTATTATGTATTATGTATTATGTACATGTGTACATGTGTACCCGTGGAGTAGCATGTTTGTATGATGTATATATGATGCACAACAAAGAAAAATTTGATATTAATTTTGTCACGTATCATAGATGGTAAAGCAACCTAAAATCGTCTGGCCCGTACTGTTTTTCTTGATGTGTGCATTGGATAAGTGCAAGCAAGAAAACCCATTAATACGACCAATGTTGTTTGAATGCCATGGGGTATACAAATTTGGTAAGAATGTTCAATAAGGGCATACATAGAATTTATAAGTGCAAACAATTCATAAACTAATCACACTATAAGAATTCAGGGGGAATATAGAATTTCACCAAACAACTTAGAAAATAAATCTAGAGACGATATAAGCGAAAAGAAGTCTCCGTGGGTTTTTTCTTCCACAACTTTTCTGAAACAGTTAAGAATTGGACCGCAGTTTCTCCGTGGGTTTTTTCTACCACAACTTTTCTGAAGCAGTTAAGGTTAAGCCGTTTCTACCCGTAAAAAGGAAAAAAGGTTAAGCCGTTTCTGCTAAGATGAAAATAAATGGCCCGAAGACATAACAGAAAACAATCAACATAGGGTCAAAGATCTCACATCTTGAAGCTGTATATCTACGCCATCTCTCGTTGGAGGTCGAAACACCATAACATCCGTTTCTTGGGGGCGTGGTTTCAATACAACCCCCAGCTTCACGCAATCCACTACATAAGCTGGATCTATTTCGAACTGCAAAAGGCCAACTTGTTGGTTAGCATTGTTGAAGCAAATAAACATAATACATCATCAAAGAGACATTAGAATGTGAACAACCATCTTTCTATTCAGACCCTTGATTGTTGTGTCATCCTTCAGCGCGGCGCTCCGCACGAGAAACTTGTCCTTGCACTCCATGTCTGGTGGCGCCTCATTCTGTGCTACCATTATAACTATATATGAGACCAGAGAGACTGTTATTTTTTGTCCAAAGATAACCAAAGCTCCCAGTGACTTTGCTGGGCGGGTATGAGAATTAACACTACCGTTGACTGTAGCGGAGGACCATGGGGATATAACAGAGATGTTGTTCTGGATGCGGTACCTCTCAGGGCGAGTTGTCTGAATCTAAGAAGCACAGTATTTCGCCAAATGTGGCATTACATTCAGACACTGTGTAGAATTGCGGAGTCATGCGCTCTAAATAAGACAAAAAAAAATGAACGGTGCAAACACAAGAGATGTAAAAGCAGTTTAAAAGATTACCCAATATGCGACGTCGTAGTAAGCAGTTGTGTTTTTCAGAGTCATGCAACACACGGCGTCCTTGAACGTCTCAACTGCGCAATTCATATAGATAAATAATTAGCATAAAAACGGTATAAAACAAATTGCCTTCCACGCTCTAATATAAAGAGAAGATTATACGGCAGTGCTTGGCTAAAACAGATTGCCGTTCAAACTAAGAAACACAGCAGCAGCAGCATCACTCAAAATTTTCCTTGAGAAAAAAAACACGGAATGTTGAGGCGGAGCGATCGATGGCATACAGGGGAAGACGAGGTCGTGATGATGCGGTGCTGATGGATCCTGATTAGCTCCCAGATGTAGAAGATGCAGCTGGCAGAGATGAGATGTGGATGCCAGCTACAGATGATGAAGTTAGCCGGACGTGGGGGATGAAATGGAGGAGTTTGGTCAACTATAGCTGGTGCCTACTAGTGTTATATATATATTCTTAGATGATGTCACTTGGATTTTATTATACTTCCTCGCATAGTCGCATCCAAATTAGATATATATATTTTAGTGCTAGATACATTATACTCCCTCCGTTCCAAAATGTAAGGCGCCTCAATTATAGTCAAAAGTCAACATTTTCTAAGTTTGACCAGGTTTACATAAAAAAATACAAATATCTATAATATCGAATGAACATATTGGAAAACTATCCTTTATGACGAATCTATTGATATTTATTTGATATTGTGGATGTTTATATTTTTACATATAACTTTGGTCAAACTTATAATATGTTCACATTTGACTAAAGCTTAGACGTCTTACATTTTAGAACCGGAGGGAGTATTTAAACGAACCTAAGTTTGTTAATTTGGATCGGGAGAGTCAGTTGTAGCTGACACCAGCCGTGATGGTTCCTGCTTTCGTGGTGCTGTCACTTAGATTTAAAATTTTGCATCCGCGTCAGAAAAAAGAACCGCGGGCAAAGTACACGGAGCATATTGTTCCATTACACTCCATCTCCCCCTCCTGCAAAGGAGGTTAGGGTTTCGTCGCCTCCCATCGGTGCTGCCGCCGATCTACCTTACTTTTGTGGCCTTCAGGCCATGGAGGTGAGGTGGATCTAGGCCTCCGCTGGTGGGAGGGCTTCGTTTTCTTGTTTTTAGGGTTCAAGTTAGTGGCCAGCGGCGCTTTTTTTAGTAAAGCCTTCCCAGTTTCAGCCCCATCTCAACGGTGGTGTCGAGGAGCTTTCTGCCTATGGGGATCTACGGATCGTCTATTTTGACCCGTTCGGCGACTTCCCATCTGCAATAACAATGTTAGGCCGGCTCAAGAAGGAGAGACAGTGGTGGCGCACTATCAACATGGTCTGGAGGTTGAAGATGAAAGGCTTTTCAATAATTTTGAGGTAATATTTGTTTTTGTTGAGCTGATTTGTACTGTTCGATGTTTCATTTAATGCTAGAGTTCTGTTTGCCAAAAAAAAAAGAATTGTACACATGGGCTGGAGAGCGGAGGTACATTGTAAAACTGGGGTCAATTGACCCATTGACTTGGCCTAAACTCTTGTACCTATAGTACAGTACAACAAAATTACCCGATGGAAGTTTTATATCTCCGTGTGTGAAACTCAGCTGCCGTTGTCTCTCTCATCGATCGGTTCTCCTCCTCCGGTCAGCCTTGCCGGTGTCTGCAGAGGGGGAACCTAATCTATGATTGGATTTTTTTAATAAAAGTAGTTGTTCAACAGTGTAGTGTTTTGTTTTGTCGTTTTTAACCTTCATGTCGATGGAGACAACTTTTTCAACAAGTGTTCTTGGTCTTTCAGATTTTGGTTCGTCGGATCGATCTTGATGGTTTTTTATGGTTGCCCCGATGAGGTTTGTCCTTGCAAAATTTATCCTGCCTGCCACATCCTTGACAATGGTGATTCATACTCTCGGCTCCTCAGGTACATCGACCAAACTTTTCGGTTCAACTTTCCTAAAATACTGGTGTTGATACTCTTGTCGGTGTTGATTGATTACTCTAATAACTACGCGTGTGTATGTAGCCTTGGCATTGCAGCTCAAATATTGTAGCTCAAATAAAAATTACTGAAGAACCTGGTATTTATAAGTCAGTGGTTTGGTACCTATATCTATTTTATGCGACTAACTTTGAAAAAAATACAAAGTTGCATCATGGAAGAAGAAAGAGTTTGAAAATCTGGATAACTTAATAGTTTCCTTTAGACTTTATTTTATAATTGCGGATACAGCTCATATATCTAGAGTACCAGTATCACTGCTACATACTGATCTCCATTTCCCTGGCTTGCATCCGTGTTTCGAGCACAAGGTCCTTCAGTTGCAGGTTTTGTGTTTCTTTGTAATACTGGCCACGCATTACACATAATTTCCAGTGCTCAATGGATTTTCCTGCAAGTTGTGCCTTGCTTTTTTACTTCTGCTGTACACAAAGCTAATAAGCAAGTTAAGTTTCCTCCTTCTCCTAGCTGAGATTAAATGAAGCAGTTGAACAAGAATATCGAGATTAACACTACAGGAGAAGCTTGGTATGCCGAGGGCTTATTGCCGTCGGCGTAGCCAGGAAAACCCTCGGCGTATGCTACGCCGACAGCTGCCCTCGGCGTACCGTCCTCGGCGGACCTCTCCCTCGGCGGAGCAGGCGCGGCCGTCGGCGTAGGACAAGACCGTCGGCGTAGGTCAACGCCGACGGCCTGACGGCGCTCGTCGGCGTAGAGACCGTCGGCGAACGTCGACAGCGCCGTCACACGGCCAGTTAACGGGCAATCCGTGCCCCAACAGGACCAACGACTCCTCGTCGATCTCCGCGTGAATGGGGTCATCCACATGGGGGTGACGAGCCTTCACCATCGTGTTGTAGTTCCCCAAGTCGTTCTGGGCAGTGCCGAAGTACACGGGCAACGAGGGTTGAGGCTCCGAGTAATTGGGCTTCTTTCGCCGCATCATCTCATAGACGGCGACGTCATGAATCACCTCCCCGGGTTGTGCCTCGGCCACCTGTATCGCGAAAAGAAATATTATGCATATGAAGTACAAACATGACGAGAAATACACGCAGGTCGTTCCATGTATATACGTACCACCTTCCCCTTGAAGCGGTCAAAGTTCCGGTTTCCCGCGCAGTGCGTTCCACCATCGCCTCGGTTATCCGCGTTCCGCCTCGACAAGGCTGCAAACTCCTTGTCTTCTCTGAGCCACCTCGTCCTAACCAGCTCCTCCCATGCGAGTCGATGCGGCTCGGCCCAATCGGGGATAACCTGAAAATGCAATACTCAACTCCAGACAATGCAATGGCAACTTAGCAGCAATGTAGAATCTTATTGACATTTTACTCATCGACATGTACTCTTCTGGCGTCATCGAGTACTCAGGATTAGGGTTCCTACCGACAATGTCTTCCTTCCTGACCCTCACGCCCCTGTCAGCCCAGAAGTGGCTAGCGGCCGTGACCTTCTGGTTGTACCACACCTGGGGGGTCAACTTCACACAAGCCCCAAGCAAAGTCCTCTGCGACTTCTCCTGGTCCTCCTCGGCCACACGGTAAAAGCACTTCAATCATGCATAAGAGTCATGAGTTAGCACGGTGGGGTCATCAAGTATGAACATAACTCGAGAAATATGCCTTACCCAAAACTTGGTGATGACAGCATCAGCAGCTGTCGTAAAGCCCGGGACACGGGTAGTCTGGTAGTCCGCCCAAGTAGTAGCTAGCTTCCTGTCACCCTCATGGGTAATGTGATAGCCCGGCCAGAACTTCCTAATCAGAGCTCCAACGAGGCTGTTAGGAAGGCGAGCCTTGGTCCCCGGAGGAAATGTCCAATTGCTTCACAATAATAAACATTAGTACACAATAATTATTTATGACCAACATGAAATAAAATGTTTTAAATTGCCAAATTAGTACACTTACTCAAGGCCATCTGCAATAATAAGGGCTTTCGCCTCCTGAGTCCTAGGCTCAAACTTCTCGTCAGGGACTCCCGATTCCCCACGATTCCGCAATTTCTTCGGCCCCACCAACTCGCGGCTAGTGTCCGCCTCCGTATCGGTCCCCGCCTCCCTCTCAGACTCTGCCTCCCTCTCGGACTCTGCCTCCCTCTCGGCCCTGAAAGGCTGCTCTGTCAGGAAAAACTCAGGAGCCACGTCGCCAGAAGCAGAGGGTGGTGGGTCAAAGTCCACGCCTCCTCCCGTGGCACCTCGTCCTCGTCCTCCTCGACCTCGGCCTCGACCCCGTCCTCCGCCAGCAGGAGCAAGATCGGGGTAACGCGGATTGGGATTTCGCTGTCTCCCACTCCGTGTAGCTCTTTTCTTGCGCTGCTTCAGCGCATTAAGCAAGGACGAACTGGTTGCCTTGCCGCTGCTCATATTGTTCAATCACCTGCATTAAGTAAGAGAAAACAGTTAAGCACAAAGACATAATAAAATGTATACACAAAGAATAAAGGCATAATGCAATTAAGAAAACAGTTAAGCACAAAGACAAAATAAAATGCATTAAAAAAATAAATACTCACTATCATTTTCATTCTCATTCTCATTCTCATTCTCACTATCGGTATCTTTTGAGTAGAAATCTGGATTCTCATCGAAGGGTGTAGGCTCATCATCGTTGTCATTCTCGGTATGGAGCTTCTCGAGCATACTTATGTCATGTAGATTCACCATTGACTCACCCCGAGTTTCTACATCATTCCCAAGGTCCTCAAGATCAACCGGTTCTAAATCAAAGTGTCCGAAGTCCTCTTGCTCTTGATAGAAAATTCCCTCGTACGTTACAGGGTTAATGTTGTTGTAATCGTCCTCGGAGGGAATCGGTAGGTTACCATGTAGCGATACCTGGAACACGACTTCCCAGCCCTAGAGTTCTGCTTTCTGGCATGGGTAGGGCAAATAATAAACTTGGTTGGCTTGGTGAGCAACAACAAAGACGTCGGCTCCGCTATAGGTGGTTGAAGGCCTAACTGCAACTAACCCAATGGAAGGGGTACTTCTCAGTCCACCCCTTGGGTCAAACCAGTGGCACTTGAACACAATAAGATTGAATTCGACATTCGTACGATTGAAGGTCAGCTCGTATACATTCTCTAACCTTCCGTAGTAATCAAGGGAATCGGCTCCTTTGGTGAACACCCCAGTATTTACCGTTTTTGCATTCGATCGCCCTTTCTGGTGCGTCTCTGTATGGAAGCGAAACCCATTCACATCATACTTCTCATACTTAATGACGACACTGTTACAACCTTGGGAAACACATTTCATCTCATCTGACATCTCAACGTTGGGATCAGCTCCCTACAGGTACAAGAGGAATTTGTTGCGTTCAGTGGTTACGTGGAATAAGAGCGACAAGTCACATATTGCAAGGTAAGAGGGACATGTTAGAAATTACTTTTTCCATAAACCAGGACACAAAGTTTTTTTTATTTCCGGGAGCACCCTCTTTTAGTAGAGTGTCCAACTCCATGGGAGAGGGATCCGTCGGTCCCGGCCACTGTTCATCCGTGAAATCGCTAAGAAGGAGAAAATAAGCATTAGACGGAGACCGAGTTACTAGCTGCATAGAGAAATAGGGTGTTTACCATTTTACCTAATGAAATCGACCACTTCCTTCATGTTCATAAGCACATAGAGCATTATGCAATCCTTCTCTTCCTTCGGCAACCTATATTTTAGTCCTTTACCGGCCTTGCCACCGGGAAATTGGAATAGTTCGATATTGGGGTCATTCTTGGGCAGGTCGACATTGTAACGAGAGACCGGGTTATGCATAGTGGGAACATCATCGGGCCAGTAGGTTGTCGCGGCGTCTGCCATCTCCCGAAGGCATGTTGCTTCAGCTATGCATGCTTTAATCTTGGCTTTGTTTCCAGTTATCTTTCGAATATACCTAAACTCTCTCTCAATACAAAATTGCCAACAAAATTGCACCGGCCCCCCCAAGAGTGCCTCGTTCGCGAGGTGCACAATGAGATGTGCCATCGGAGTAAAGAAGCCTGGCGGATTCCAAATTGCATAGCAACTCCGGCACCTGAACTTGCAACTTCTCAATCACCAGAGGACATATCTTCTTAGCACAGAGGGTGCGGAAGAAATGGCTCAACTCCGCAAGCACTCGCCATACTTTTTCGGGGAGATACCCTCGAACCATCACCGGCATCAGCCGCTCAATCCATATATGATAGTCGTGACTCTTGAGCCCGTTGACTTGTCCCGTCAAAAGATTGACTCCCTTACTTATATTCGAACAATAACCGTCAGGGAACATCACGACGTATTTGAGCCACCTAAATGACTCCTTCTTTTGGACATTATCAAGGCAGTAGTAGGCATGCGGCTTGAACCAATTCTTTCGACGGACAGTAGGAGGCTGCATGTGTAATCTCTTCCTATCACAAAGCTTCTCAACATCGACTCTAGCCTTGACATTATCCTTTGACTTCCTAGGAATGTTCAGGACTGTGTGAAAAAGGGACTCCCCGACATTCTTTTCGGTGTGCATCACATCGATGTTATGGGGAAGTTCAAGGTCCTTGTAATACACGAGATTCGTTAAGGCTGCCACGTGAGTCCAATTATGCGTTACACCATATCCCGCAAATTGATGGCCAGTTCCCGGCGCCGCGGGCACGAGAGCACGTATCTCGGCATCAACAGCTGCACCCTCGAACTTTGGTACCTCTTTTACTTCATGCACAACTTTGCCCTTCTTGAAGTTCTTTCTATCTTCTCTGAACGAATGATTTCTTTTGAGGTACTGTCGATTCGTGTCAAACGCAACATATTTGCAACCCGACTTTAGCCAAAGGAACTCAAGTCGGTGCCTGCACACTGGGCATGGCCACTTACCAGTTGTACACCATCCGCATGTTAGGGCATACGCGGGCATGTCATGCATAGTATATTGTAACCAAACTTTCACCAAAAAGTTTCTCTTTGATGCTCGGTCGTATGTCAACGTCCCGTGTATCCAAGAGTGGTTCAAATCATCCACAATCGGCTGCATGTAGACACTCAAGTTCTTCCTCGGATACTCAGGTCCTAGAATTATCAGCGACAAAAACATGGTCTTCCGTTGCATTAATACTCCGGGAGGGAGATTGAGCGGAATAACATACACCGGCCAGCAGCTGTACGAGGCCGTCGACATACCATATGGGTTGAAGCCATCTGTTGCTATCGCAATTCTAACATTCCGAGCCTCTTCTGCCCACCGGGGCTATTTGTCATCGAAGTTCTTCCATGCCTTACCATCAGATGGATGTCCCATCTTCTTCCGTCTGTGCCCGTCCTCGTATCTTTTCCCCTTCTTGTGCCACGTCATCTGTTTGGCAGTCTCCTTGCTCAAGTAAAGCCGCTGGATTCTTTTTATGAATGGGAGATACCGAAGTATCTTCTTAGCGACCTTCGACTGCCTCACCTGACCATCCTTCCCCTTTATCTCTTCATATCTAGAGGCCTTACAAATGGAGCAGTACTTGTCACCCTCAAACTGTTTCCAAAACAAAAGGCAGCCTTTTGGACAACAATCTATCTTTTCATAATCCATGTTGTTACCCTCAAAAAAAATTACCCTCAAAAAAAATAATCCATGTTGAGCCCCTTCATGAGTTTCTTCGTTTCGTGAAAGGTTTTAGGCAGACAATGCCCTTCGGGCAACATGTTACCACATGTTCTCAGATTAGCTTCAAAGTGAGAACGGGTGGCGGAGTACTGGCACTTGTCGGCTAGACACTGAGAGATGGCATCGAGCTGAGAAATCTTTGCACCCTCGTACAGAGGCCTCTTAGCCGCGGCCATCATATCAAGGAAGGCCTTCGCGGTTGGCTCCGGTTCCTCCGGTTCTAGCGGTTCCTACGGTTCTAGTGATTCCTCCCGTGGAGGTGGCGAATTCGGCTGGTCGGCATCGATAAGATCATCTAGCATGTTTCTAATCCCATCGTGCTCATTGCCATTGAGCCGCTGACGCAACACCTCACCTCTGTCACGTTCGTACCGAGCAAAGTCGACTTGCGTGACATAGTTAGACATGTACCCATATTGCAGAAGGTGTTTGTACATGTCATCCTTTCTCTGACGATGACGCTTAGTGCAATGAGCGCAGGGACAAAGTGCCCGAACCATTGCCTTCGAACCACGCGCTTACTCATTCACTAACAAATGAGTGTTCCGTACCCAATCGTCTGTTTTATTAGTCGCACTAATACGGCCACTGTACATCCACCCATTATCAGCCATCCTCTTCTGCTTTGTTGGGAGACAAACAACAAATATAACATTTTATATCAAACAGGAGAGTAAATGCTTCATATTTTTACGCATTCATCAACCTACATTTCCAATAGGAAAAGAGGGTCCTAACCAGCCGCCGGATCCATAGATTGGGTAAGTTCTCCCTGGTTCTACCCCGATCCAAGCAGAATTTCGGCAGCACCTCCCCGCTGCTCTCCCGATACACGTCTCGACAAAAAGCCAAGAGGATGTGCATCCGGAGAACAACGAGGAGGCGCCACCGAAATCCTGTCTCGAATCGAGGTAGAGCCAGGGAGAACCAAACCCAACTACGAATCCGCCGACTGCCCGATAAAAGCCATAAGCGTTACGGTCCAAAATATGCGAGACCACTAATGCATATTAAGTCGCGTAACACTTACGTTCGGGATGACGCCTAGGTGACGCGACATACTTGGTGATCTAGACACGAAAATAAACCTAGGTACAAGAGAGGCGAACGGATTCTCACCCTCGAAGCGTGATCAAATCGTAGAAGATGATCCGGGACCAGTCGTCGAAACACTCCCCACGCTCACCCTCCGGTAACTACAAACAACATACCATATACAACATATATTTAGCAAATTTCATCTATTTTACTAAACATGAACTATTGTACATAAGAAAAACTACATACAAACTATAAACTACTACTACAACCTACTACTAGATACTACAACCTACTACTGCAAATTTCATCTATTTCATCTAGATACTACAACCTACTACTACAAACTACTAGTACATAAGAAAAACTACATACTACAAACTATAAACTACTACTACAAACTACTACTTCAAACTACTACTACAAACTAAAACCCTACAATTAGTACAAACTAAAACTAAAACTAAAACTACAAACTAAAATAAAAACAAGAACAATTTTAAAAAAAAAAACTAACCAATGGAGGGAGGGTGTGCTCGGTGGAGGGGCGGGGCAGTGCCTAAAGGGGTGGAGCAGTGGGGGAGGTGGCCGGGCAGTGGGGTTGGGGGTGGGGAAGTGGGGGAGGGGTAGGGCAGTAGGGGTGGCGGCGGTGTACTGGGGGTGGTGGCGGCGGTGTACTGGGGGAAGCGGCAGGGCAGTGGGGAAGTGGGGGTGGCGGCGGGGTGGGAAAGTGGGGGAGGGCCAGGGTGGGGGAGGGCCGGGGTGGGGCTAGCGGCGGCGGCCCCGAGCTCGGGGACCGGCGGCGGGGTGGTGGGGGTAAGGAAGTGGGGGAGGGCCGGGGTGGGGAAGTGGGGGAGGGCTCGCGGGAGGGAGAGAGAGGGGCTAGCGGCGGCGGCCCCGAGCTCGGGGACCGGCGGCGGGTGGCGGCGGGTCGGGGCTTGGGGAGGGGGTTGGGAGGCGGGAGGTGGGGAGCGGGATGGGGAGGGATTGGCGATGGTAACGAGTGGCCCGGGGTGGGCCGCGGGTCAAAAAAAAGGGTGATGCTACGCCGACGGCCAGGCATATGTCGAGGGCAGCCGTCGGCGTACCTAGGACAATTTTTTTATTAAATGCACATATATCTAGAGACTAAAATATCAAAAAAAAAATCATTTAGATACACATGTGTAGGACCCAGTGTATAGATACATGTAAAATCTAGCCAAAAAATTCGATTAGACGGAGGGACCAATAGTTATAGCAGGATGTGAGTGAGGTAAGCATGTTGTGTTGGAGTTGGAGGAATCGTGCACACAGATGATCGATCGATAGCGACACATGTTGGCATAAACTATTATATTGTGGCTGAGAACGCGTGGGAGAATCGTTTTCAAATCATATGTGCATTTAGACAAATCCAAATCATTTTCTCGTTCCGATTCATAATAACTGTTTAGGTGAAGCAAGCCGCCGGGGTGGGCCGGCGTAGCTCTCTCTTGTTTTGTGTTTGTTTAGGTCATAGGGTGATGTAAAACCATGTTGGTTCACAAGTTGGGGCACTATCCTACCCGGTTTCACCTAAACGGGGAGATTCCCCCCTTATATGGGTCCGGAACCTTCGCCTCTAGGTTAGAGCGCATGCATGCGATGGGGGACACATGCAAGCACCTATACCAACCTCTCACCACACTCACACACATATGCTAGGGACACATGCAAGTTCTCATCTGATTCCGATGTTCTCGTGGTCTTCCTCCGGCGAAACCCTAATCTCTGTGCACACTCGGATCGTCTACCCCCTAGACGTTCCTCTTACAGGGGTAGCCCGGCGTAGCTCTCTTGTTTTGTGTTTGTCTAGGTCATAGGGTGATGTAAAACCATGTTGGTTCACAAGTTGGGGCACTATCCTACCCGGTTTCACCTAAACGGGGAGATTCCCCCCTTATACGGGTCCGGAACCTTCGCCTCTAGGTTAGAGCGCATGCATGCGAGGGGGGACACATGCAAGCACCTATACCAACCTATCACCACACTCACACACATATGCTAGGGACACATGCAAGTTCTCATATGATTCCGATGTTCTCGTGGTCTTCCTCCGGCGAAACCCTGATCTCTGTGCACACTCGGATCGTCTACCCCCCTAGACGTTCCTCTGACAGGGGTAGCCCGGCATAGCTCTCTCTTGTTTTGTGTTTGTTTAGGTCATAGGGTGATGTAAAACCATGTTGGTTCACAAGTTGGGGCACTATCCTACCCGGTTTCACCTAAACGGGGAGATTCCCCCCTTATACGGGTACGGAACCTTCGCCTCTAGGTTAGAGCGCATGAATGCGAGGGGGGACACATGCAAGCACCTATACCAACCTCTCACCACACTCACACACATATGCTAGGGACACATGCAAGTTCTCATCTGATTCCGATGTTCTCGTGGTCTTCCTCCGGCGAAACCCTGATCTCTGTGCACACTCGGATCGTCTACCCCCTAGACGTTCCTCTGACAGGGTAGCCCGGCGTAGCTATCTCTTGTTTTGTGTTTGTTTAGGTCATAGGGTGATGTAAAACCATGTTGGTTCACAAGTTGGGGCACTATCCTACCCGGTTTCACCTAAACGGGGAGATTCCCCCTTATACGGGCCCGGAACCTTCGCCTCTAGGTTAGAGCGCATGCATGCGAGGGGGGACACATGCAAGCACCTATACCAACCTCTCACCACACTCACACACATATGCTAGGGACACATGCAAGTTCTCATCTGATTCCGATGTTCTCGTGGTCTTCCTCCGGCGAAACCCTGATCTCTATGCACACTCGGATCGTCTACCCCCTAGACGTTCCTCTGACAGGGGTAGCCCGGCGTAGCTCTCTCTTGTTTTGTGTTTTTTTAGGTCATAGGATGATGTAAAACCATGTTGGTTCACAAGTTGGGGCACTATCCTACCCGGTTTCACCTAAACGGGGAGATTCCCCCCTTATACGGATCCGGAACCTTCGCCTCTAGGTTAGAGCGCATGTATGCGATGGGGGACACATGCAAGCACCTATACCAACCTCTCACCACACTCACACACATATGCTAGGGACACATGCAAGTTCTCATCTGATTCCGATGTTCTCGTGGTCTTCCTCCGGCGAAACCCTGATCTCTGTGCACACTCGGATCGTCTACCCCCCTAGACGTTCCTCTGACAGGGGTAGCCCGGCGTAGCTCTCTCTTGTTTTGTGTTTGTTTAGGTCATAGGGTGATGTAAAACCATGTTGGTTCACAAGTTGGGGCACTATCCTACCCGGTTTCACCTAAATGGGGAGATTCCCCCCTTATACGGGTACGGAACCTTCGCCTCTAGGTTAGAGCGCATGCATGCGAGGGGGGACACATGCAAGCACCTATACCAACCTCTCACCACACTCACACACATATGCTAGGGACACATGCAAGTTCTCATCTGATTCCGATGTTCTCGTGGTCTTCCTCCGGCGAAACCCTGATCTCTGTGCACACTCGGATCGTCTACCCCCCTAGACGTTCCTCTGACAGGGGTAGCCCGGCATAGCTCTCTCTTGTTTTGTGTTTGTTTAGGTCATAGGGTGATGTAAAACCATGTTGGTTCACAAGTTGGGGCACTATCCTACCCGGTTTCACCTAAACGGGGAGATTCCCCCCTTATACGGGTCTGGAACCTTCGCCTCTAGGTTAGAGCGCATGCATGCAAGGGGGGACACATGCAAGCACCTATACCAACCTCTCACCACACTCACACACATATGATAGGGACACATGCAAGTTCACATCTGATTTCGATGTTCTCGTGGTCTTCCTCCGGCGAAACCCTGATCTCTGTGCACACTCGGATCGTCTACCCCCCTAGACGTTCCTCTGACAGGGGTAGCCCGGCGTAGCTCTCTCTTGTTTTGTGTTTTTTTAGGTCATAGGGTGATGTAAAACCATGTTGGTTCACAAGTTGGGGCACTATCCTACCCGGTTTCACCTAAACGGGGAGATTCCCCCCTTATACGGGTCCGGAACCTTCGCCTCTAGGTTAGAGCGCATGCATGCGAGGGGGGACACATGCAAGCACCTATACCAACCTCTCACCACACTCACACACATATGCTAGGGACACATGCAAGTTCTCATCTGATTCCGATGTTCTCGTGGTCTTCCTCTGGCGAAACCCTGATCTCTGTGCACACTCGGATCGTCTACCCCCCTAGACGTTCCTCTGACAGGGGTAGCCCGGCGTAGCTCTCTCTTGTTTTGTGTTTGTTTAGGTCATAGGGTGATGTAAAACCATGTTGGTTCACAAGTTGGGGCACTATCCAACCCGGTTTCACCTAAACGGGGAGATTCCCCCCTTATACGGGTACGGAACCTTCGCCTCTAGGTTAGAGCGCATGAATGCGAGGGGGGACACATGCAAGCACCTATACCAACCTCTTACCACACTCACACACATATGCTAGGGACACATGCAAGTTCTCATCTGATTCCGATGTTCTCGTGGTCTTCCTCCGGCGAAACCCTGATCTTTGTGCACACTCGGATCGTCTACCCCCCTAGACGTTCCTCTGACAGGGGTAGCCCGGCGTAGCTCTCTCTTGTTTTGTGTTTGTTTAGGTCATAGGGTGATGTAAAACCATGTTGGTTCACAAGTTGGGGCACTATCCTACCCGGTTTCACCTAAACGGGGAGATTCCCCCCTTATACGGGTACGGAACCTTCGCCTCTAGGTTAGAGCGCATGCATGCGAGGGGGGACACATGCAAGCACTTCATGTGGTCGTGGTGAGTGCTATTGAGAACCACATGCGATAATAACACTTACAAACATATAGAAATTTCTCGAGGTGTGAGAAGATTCGCAACGACATTTCATGTGGACGTGTAGACTGCTATTCAGAGGGTACAAAATTATCCAATTAATAAAAATATATATAAATAATTGATATAAATACAAAATAAATGAAAAATAGAGAAGTCTACGCCGAGGGTGACCGTACGCCACGTTGCTGGTACGCCGAGGGTGGCCGTCGGCGTATAATATGCCGAGGGTCGCCGTCGGCCTAACCGACGGCACCGTTAGCGCGCCGTCCGTGCTGGCCGGCGTGTGCCACGCGTCCGCTTGCTACGCCGAGGGCCGCCACTACGCCGAGGGTGACCGTCGGTGTAGTGTATACTACGCCGACGGTTTGGCTACGCCGAGGGCTGGCCTGGTGCGGTGCTACGCCGACGGCCCCGACGTTTGGCCGTCGGCGCCGTCGGCGCATCTCGCCATTCCTGTAGTGTAAACAACGAATGTGTGCCCATATATGCCAACTAATATGTTTCTCTCAGTGTAATTAACATTTCTGATAAAGTTACACCAAATCTTACAAAGACTGTCCTATCTATCACCCATTGTCCAAACCGGGTTCCATGGTATGGTACTGCTTTCTCTAGGAACTGACACAATTTTAGCTACGAGACATGCACTAGCTACATCTAGGACCGGAGACCTGCAAGGGACACGAACGAACGGAGACCCAAAGGCCTGTGGAACAACAACAAAAAATTAGATATATATGCATCGATCACTTTTTTAAAAAAAAAAAACTTATAGTAGACATGATTTAAAGTGGCATACCAGGGAGGCAGATAAATTGGACGTTGGGGCATTCTCCTTTGCTGATCTACGGCTCCAACCTGGATGTCGTGGCTTGATAACTGGAAGGGATCAGATTATTAGTTTTTTCTGTTTTGACACAATCTCCAAAATGCAACTTTGACAAGTAATTTATACCGTTAGTAGATTTTTACAGTCCAACAAAACCATATATTATTTAACATAAATATTTGACAAGGTATAGGTAGTCAAAGTTTGAGAGTTGAGTTTACATATAACTAGAATGACAACCTTTTTAAAACCACCGGCATGAGTAATCTCAATATTCGAAGCAACATGCACATGTGTTCACAAATCAATTTTAGGTAGAGAAAAGACCAGGTTAAACTTTGAAATTTACCCAAGTTCCAATTTAGCCCTGTAACTTTCAAATCTACCAAAGCAAACCTTGTACTCCTAGCAAGGAACCATTGACAGATTTGAAGGTAATTTGTATGCTAGAAGGAAGTCAGTTTACAAGAATATAGCTTAGTCCTAACAATTTGGCCACTACTTCCAATGTAAAACAGTATTTTTAAAAATTTATAAGAATACTCATTTTATGGGTATGAATATAAAAAATGTAATGTTTTGAGCTCTCTACTCTCTAGGCTAGGAAAGAAGTAAATACATATTCCATACGATGCAACAGCCTAACAATATGTTGTAGGTGTTGTTACCTCATTGCTAATGTACCAATTCATACTTTCTAACCCGTGAAACATATTGATTATTTTATTCATTCCAGGCATTTTGGTCCGCTCAGGATTCACACAGATTAGACCTATTTGAATGCATCTTCTTATATGTTGGCAATCTATTTCTAGCGATAAATATGTCGGGTCTTGTTGCAACATATCTCTCCATTTTTGGACTTCCTGTGAAATTCGAACACAAATATATATTAATTTACTATATGGAAATATTTCACATAGTCCATAGGAAAAGGGACCTCAATCTTGAAAGTTTAAACTAATTTTCCTTACACGCTCAATGAACTCCGAAGATCTTCTAATATCATATGGGTATTCCCTATGCCCTGTTATTACCTCCATGATTATTACACCCAAACTGAATATGTCTGACATAGGTGTGATTATACCCCGTAGGTATTCTGGCGGCATATAACCTCTACATTGTAA
This sequence comes from Avena sativa, assembly GCA_916181665.1. Lineage (NCBI taxonomy): Eukaryota > Viridiplantae > Streptophyta > Magnoliopsida > Poales > Poaceae > Avena > Avena sativa. Next base: position 326,341,520 of record OV702282.1, read on the forward strand.
AGTGAGTGGGTTAAAGGAAGTATTACTCATAAAGAAAACAAATTCAGCTTAATACTAGAAATCAATGGGTTTTCAAGAGGTGGTTCACTCACAGTGTTCCACTAATAGATGCGGTGAGAATAGTTTGTCCTTGATCAAATAGTCGTGAGAGACCAAAGTCTGTAATTTTTGGTAGCATATTTTCATCGAGCAATATGTTCGCGGGTTTTAAGTCCATGTGAATAATAGGATAATTGGATTGCTCGTGGAGGTATTGTAGACCATAGCAAATCCCCTCAATTATTTTGAGTCGCTTGGACCAATCAAGTCCAGAAGATGCATCTGTGTTTGTAGATAAAAGAAGAGCATTCCTTAGATGATGTCTTAGAATCTGTTTTCATTGTAATCATCATGTAGGACTTCGAATTTATGTTGCAAATTCTCCTTTTTCATCAATAAGAACACAATCATTAGGAACTGTGATCAAACCATAAAAGTTGCAACGTCCATGAGAGATGAAAACTGGAGAAACAACAAATGTTCTATATTTAAATGTTATACCTGAAATGTACATGTCAAGACTTCCCATGGGTAGACATTCCAAGCAAAGCAAACTTTCAGTGCTCCAAGTAAAAATAAATTTTCCTTCATGAAATGTACGTACAGTTTGCATTTCATAGCAGTAGCCTACCAGTCGCACTATATTTGAGTGCTTTAGTTGCATAAGAAAATTAACCTCATTCTCAAATTGGTTGCATGAGATCGAGGTTGGTTGCACAAATTTCTTCACTGCAACTATTCCCCCATTCTTTCGCACTCCCTATTTATAGTACATTGTTAATATGGATATGGGTTCTTGTGTCAAGTATTTTTTTTATATCTTAGAGAAAAGGACATAAGCATATATTTTAGCATTACCTTATATACCACACCGAACCCTCCTCTACCAAGTATTCTCTCATCAGAGAAGTTTTGTGTGATATCTTTCAAATCTTGTAACGGTATACGCTGTTGTGTGGATTCTGTCTGCATAAAGAATGGCTTGGATTAACAAGGTGAATAAATTGATAATACAAAATCCCTTTTCTAAGGTGTTACATGCATTTTTTTCGTGCTATCTTTCATTCTGCAAAATCCCTTTTACATTACATGTCACCTTTTTCTAGACTGTTAATTTCATGTAAAATTATGTAAACATAAATTATTGGATTCCATATCACTATGCAAGAATCACCATTTTGTACCTTCGTGCCCACTTCACGGTCTCCATGCATACCACCATATTGTTGCGTAAGATTCACATAAAACGTTTGTCCCTACAAAAAAACTATAAATTAGTGATTCTGAATTATTTTGAAACAAAGTGATAGTGAGTAATATATGGTATCAGTTTCATGTATGCATGTGCGATTAAAAGGATAACAAGAAAGTTTCCACTGTTGTGATGAGAGTCAAACAATTCATCATTTTGAACTACCACAATTATGTGTTCTATATTAAGATGCCTGGAACTGCTGAAATAAGTGTTTAATATTAAGATGTTTAGAACTGCCACAATTATACTTCTTAAATGAAAAAGGTTTTCAACTCAATTTCGTGTAGACTATTCATAGGGCTACTCATTTGATATGACATGATGCTTAATGCACATGTGGACGCATGGGATTCTTGTGATGGGATGGTAGCACAGGCTATGTTCAACCACTTTGGCTAGCGGTCTCGCAATAAGATTCATTATCATATGGGTAACATGTAATGTACATTGCGATTGATCTAGACTTTGAGTACAATATTTTACTTATTTTTGTATGGAGTTATATTTTCCAATACATATGGTTGTGTGCTTTGATTCAAATGAGGAAGCCGTGGGATCTCTCCCTTATCAAAAAAATATAACGTTAGTTGTCATACCATGCCAAGGAAAGATAGAGTGCGGCCCCACAAGTACACAGGAAACCAACGTCTTTCGGTCTTCTTGAGGACATTCATAATTTCTTCTATGATGGGTCTATTCTTGCTTTCATGCTCCACACATTTTATTGCCATTTTGATGCATGTATCCACTTGATTCCATTCGGCTGATGTTGCATTTGGCCATTTCCTCCAATTTGTGTTTACCTATGGAGTGATAACAAATGGATATAACCGAAGTTGGAGAATATAGTACAGATGTGCGGTTTCACTTGAAATGAACTGTTCATGTTATAGAGAAAACAGTTGTCTTACCAGCTCAATCAATTTTTTGACATCCCCATTTTCATGAAATTCGGAGTAACCGCTATGTCCAGCCATAATTTGTATGATTATGATGCCTAAACTATAAACATCATACTTTTCGTTGACACCCTTGTGTGGGGAGAACTCCAGTGGCATGTACTCACTGCATAGTACAATCAGTATAAATAAAACATCATTCCAGTCTCACCTTCAATAATAAATAGACTCACACATGGAATATTTTACTTACGTTTTCCCTTTACATGTCTTCGTAGTATATGTGTTTGTTTCACTGATGAGCTTTGACAGTACAAAATCGGTAATTTTCGGCATGAGGGACTCGTCTAATAATATATTGGAAGGTTTTAGATTCAAATGGAAAATTGGAGTTTCCGATCCCCGGTGAAGGAAATTCAAACCTTCACATATCCCCTTTATTATCTTGTAACGGGTTTGCCAGTTATGGTCATCACAATCTTAAGCATGAAGGAAAACAGAGCAAGTGTCAAATTTGAAAGGAAGATTGTTTTTCCTTAAAATCGAAAGAATTGAAATCAAACTGCAATACCTTTGAGATACTTCTCAAGGCTTCCACCCTGCAAGAATTCAGAGCAGAGGATTCTATATCTACCATTGTACTGGTTATTATATTCCAAGTGAGAGCAGTAACCAACTACCCGTATAATATTTGGATGGTCTATCCTCATAAGTTTAGGAAATTCACTCTCAAATTTCTGGTCTTCAAATCTTAGATGCCGATGAAACACTTTCGCAACAATCTTTTCTCCATTGTAAACAGCCTGTTAGACAGAAATAGTTAATATGGTGTACTGGTTCTAAGTTTTGTTGTTCCGTCAGAAATAGTTGCCATATGCTATTGCGACATGGTATTTTCAGTTTCAGGTCATAAAATCCATGTAATGCCCTCCGTCCTAAGAACTAAACCCCGGTTTCCTAACAACATCACAGGGGTTGGGCTAAGCATGCAACAAATGGGACTTACCAAAAAAAAAAAGACAAGAAACTTGCTCAAAAGATAAGACAGGAAACAACTTGTGAACACACTGCCAGAGGGAATAATATGTTTCTAAGTACTTCCTCCGTCCGAAATAAGTAACTCGAATTTATATAAATTCGTATATATCTATACATTAAAATGCGTCTAGATACATGAGACAAATCCAAGTTAATTTTTCGGGATGGAGTGAGTAATTAACATCAGCAAACTTAGCCCTTTTCCTGTGCAAACAAAGAATCGCCCAAGGAAAATAGTACTCCTACTTATATTTGTCCTCCGTACCTTGTAAACATTTCCTGAGCAGCCACTTCCAATCTTCAGCTCATCTGAGAAATTATTGGTGATTTCCCGTATGACGCTAAGAGGTATAGACATTGATTTTCTTTTGGAGTGATCTATCTGTCGATGTAAGAAAAATATCAGTAATCTGGTCTTGACACACAAAAGAACACATGTGAGTACAAGCTGAGGTTTCAGATAAGAGGTAGCAGCAACAGTACCTGGAGATAGGATAGCACACCTGGAAGATGTTGGAGGAGTAATCAAGATGATGGAGGCTCTGTGAAGCACAAGATGATGCAGTGTCCCAGATGCAGTTTGGAGAGATGAGATGTGGATGCCAAATTAGATCCGTGCTTGGAGATTGTATATATATGGAGAAGTTGAGTCAACTATAGCCACCGTGATGATCTCTAGGGAGTGACATAATCGGGGTTAAAAATGGTTCCGTAGCGTGACACGGGAATCCAACACGTGGGCCGGTGTTATCCGAAACATTAATGACTCCGACGACTTGCATCGAATCCAGGGCTCAATTTGAGTTTCTGCCTTAAAATCTTCCTGACGACGCTTCCGCACGTAGTGTTGGGGCTGACCACGTACCGGTAGTTGATTGGGTTACTGCTTTCTTCGGCGTAGCGGACCTTGTGTTTGCTTATTTAACAAATATAATAGGGAAATAATATGACTCCCCAAGGGGATTGTATCCCCCGCCTCCTGTGTGAGCCCATGACGCGATCCTGTCTTATCTCTCTATCCATCTTCTACCTTCCGTTCATCTTTTTTCCCCGTTCAATCCATGAATCCTGCCAGCTCCTTGCCGCTAACCACTGCTCCCCCCCTCCCCCTCCCCTCCACCGCCTCCACCGGTCCCCCGGGTCGCCATCACCGTTAACGACTTCCCTGGACTTCTCTCTCACCACTACCCCTGGATTCCCATCTTCGGCACCATCCTCCCCACCCCCATCTCCCCATGTGCTCGTGTGCTGCTTGCGCGGTGGTGGTGCCGCCTCGAGCATGTTCTGCCCGCGCCGGTGGTGGTTCTTCTGCGCCGGTGGTGGTGGTTCTGCCGCTAACCACGCGTGGGGTTGTGCTACCGCGCCGGTGGTTGTGCGGACGTTGTTACCACAATTTAGATTGCTTGCTACTTGAGTTGACCGATGTCGCTACTTTTGTCTTTGTCTACGAACGTTTTGCTATCTTAGCAAATTATTTTTGCTACATATTCATATATTTTTTGCTACTTTCGTATTACTTTTTTGCTACAACCAATCCCTACGGTTTTGCTACGAGTTCTCCGACGAGAGTCTCCGGCGATATCCCTTTTGCTACATTAGAAAAAATATTTTGCTACACTCGTTTTGTGTTTTTGCTATAATAGCGTAAATTGTTTGCTACGAGGTATCCAGCGACATTTTTTCCGGCGAGAGTCTCCGGCGAGTCTCCGACGAAGTCGGTTTTGCTACATTAGCACAACTTTCTTGCTGCACGGTCGCCGGCGAGGTCTCCGTCGAGGTCCAGTCTATTTTTATATTTTCTAGGCCGAACAGTTTTTTGCTACAAAAGGTATATTTGTAGCAAAAGCGGGATTTTGGGGATTTTTTAGGACACGTGTCAGCAGGAGGACCCAGGGGATTTTAGGAAAATATCCCCCGGGGGACGCGTAGTACTGCCCAATATAATACTGGTACAAAATGTGACTAACATCACATATGTCAATGCACCGGAGGAACAAGACAGGGAAACGCAGTTCTGAAGGGAATATGCCCTGAGAGGCAATAATAAAATATTTATTATGTGTATTCCAAGTATATGATAGATGTTTATTTTGCATGCTATAATTGTATTAATACGGAAACGTTAATACATGTGTGTTTAATAAACAAACAGAAAATTCCTAGTTATGCCTCTCTCATAAACTAGTTCGTTAATTAACAAGATGATCACGGTTTCCTAATCATAGACATTGGATGTTGTTAATAACAAGATCACAACATTAGTGTAATGGTGTGATGAACATTTATCTGAAGTATAGCATTACGATCAAAGTCATTGAGTTTATATTGCTATAAACAAACTACGAAGTAGTCCTAATCCTTAGACCATGAGATCATGTCAATCACTAACACCGGAAGAGTTTCTTGTTGACATCAAACGTCACTCCGTAACTGGGTGATTATAAAGATGGCTTCAAAGCTACTAAAGTGTTATGTTGAGAATCATGGATCAAGAGTGGAATTTGTTCATCCCGATGACGAATAGATATGCTCTGGGCCCTCTCGGTGATATCACATTGGTTAGCTTGCAAGCAAGTGATTTGATCACTAGAATGTTATATCACGGGAACGAGAAAAGATTGCATGTCAGTAATGAGATCAAACTAAGTATGGAGATACCGATGATCGAATCTCGGACATATAATTTATCGTGAAACAAAGGGATTAAGATACAAGCGTAAAAGGTTCCGACGATCACAGGAAAAGTCATCGTTGAATGTGTGGGAGTCAGTATGGATCTCCAGGTCCCGCTACTGATTATTGATCGGAGAAGGGTCTCGATCATGTCCGTATTATTCGCGAACCGTAGGGTGACACACTTAAGGGACACTGGCATCCAGTTGGAGCAAATGTTTCATGCCGAAAGAATAAACAAGCGCAGAAATTTATTTCACTAGATACCGAAACAGGTTTTCGGGTGAAATTGCATAAAGTGGTTATGCATGTGAAATGGAATTATAGCAAGGGGTTATTTGTGAATGTTTGTCATTAAAGTAATTGACAAAATTCTGAATAGAATAAAAGAGTTTTATTTAATGAGAGTTTGCATTAAATTTGGTGGAAATTTAATGGGAATTTGAGTGGACTTTTGAGTGGAGGGAATTTAAAGGACTTTTGTGAGTGGAGTGTCCACCCACATGAAGAGGGGAGGGCAAGGGGGCAACCCCATGCGCCGGCCACCCCCTTGGGGGTCCCCCCCTCCTCCTATAAAAGGAGCCCCCTTCCTCACTTGTCTCTCACACCTCCTCGTGAAGGATCTCTCTCCCCCTCTAGAATTTATCCCCCATGGTCTCGGACTAGCGAGATACATGTTTCCGATGGCTATTCGGCAAGAAAGGGTTGTGCTTCCGCTGCATCGCTGGAGAGAGGAGGCGGAGGTTGCCCGGTGTCTTGTACGTGTGTGCGAGCACGGATGCGCTGCTGCTTTGCGGCGCTAGGACTTCCTCTCGATCTTGAGATCGGCAAGAGATCGTCTACATCAACCACGAGTTGAACTCATTAAGCTTTGTCGGTCTTAAAGGGTATGTTCTCTACGGATATGCATCCGCCCGTTGTTTGTATCTAGTAGATAGATCTTGATACATAGTTCCCATCGTAGGAAATTTTTTGTTTTCTATGCTGCGAACCCTACAGTGGTATCAGAGTCGGATCTATGCGTAGATACTTTACACGGGTAGTACACATATGAGTATGTGGGCGATGATGATCATGTTGTTGCTCCTTTGTTGTAATTTTGGATATTGGTGGCATAGTGGGATGAAGCGGCCCGGACAAACTTTACATGTCCTCGCACATGAGACCTGTTCCACGCTTGACATGCAACTAGTTTGCATAAGTGGCTAGCGGGTGTCTGTCTCTCCTACTATAGTCAATATCTATTTTGCAACGAATTGTCAACAATTTGGTTATCCTCATTGTGGTTCATGTTCGTAGGTAAGAACGGTTCTATCTCGAAAGCCCTAAGCCACGTAAAACTTGCAATGGATAAATTAGAGGCGTCTAGTTTAGATTGTTGTTGGGCTAGTGTTATGATATGGTGATGTTGTAAGTAGAAGTATGAGATGATACTCTTACAACACACATAGCGTGTAATCTCCATAGACCTTGGACTTACACATATAGGTATGATAGTAATCATACCACGGTGCACATGATAGAGATCATATGCGGGAACCATATCATTTCACTAATAAACATGTGATGTTTGATAGCATCTTATATTGCTTGTTTAGCGCTTTGTTAGCACAATAAGATGATCCCTCTTTTAAATATCAAGATAAGAATGTGTTCTTCCTTTAGTATGCACCGATTATGTTTTTCGTCGCTCCAAGACATCACGTGATGATCGGGTGTTCTTGGATCCACGATCATATTACGGGTGTAAAACAGTTACACACGCGAATACTAAGGTTCTAACTTGGCGAGCCTAGCATGTACAGACATGGCCTCGGAACACGGACCGAAAGGTTGAGCATGAATCATATAGTTGATATGATGCCCATTTGATGCTCGCCTTTGAAGCTACACCGACTCACGTGATGATCGGACTTGGTGTAGTGGATTTGGTTCATGTAATCACCAAAAAGGCACGAGGGATGTCGTTTTTGAGTGGGAGTTCATTCGTAATATGGATTATTTGAACTCAATCTATCATACACTTAGTCTAAACTTTACAAATTCTGTTGTAGATGGCACCACCTGCTTTTAATTTCAATGTGTTCATGGAGAAAGAGAAACTTGCAACGAACGGTAGCAACTTTACCGAATGGGCCATGAATTTGAGGATTCTCCTCTCTGCTGCACAAAAGCAATATGTGCTAGAAGCGCCGTTAGGGCCCCCACCTTTTGATGATGCCCCTGACGAGGAGAAGAATGTCTATCAGACTCGTCAGGAGGACCACAACTTAGTTCATTGCGGCATATTGTATGGGCTAGAGACGGAACTTCGAAAGCGTTTCGAAAATGGCAATGCTTTTGATACAATGGGTGAGTTGAAAATGATTTTCGAAACACATGCTGCTGTAGAGAGCTACAACGCTTCAGAAAAGTTCTTTAGCTGCATGATGGAAGAGCACAGCTCCGTTAGTGAGCATGTACTCAAGATGTCGGGTTACGCCGATAAGCTTGTGTCCTTGGGAATATCGATTCCCATTGACTTAGGCATCCATCGTGTTCTACAGTCTCTGCCACCTAGCTATAAGAGCTTCGTGATGAACTATAATATGCAAGGCATGAAGAAGTCTCTCCCCGAGCTTCTGTCAATGCTTAAAACTGCAGAAGTGGAAATAAAAAAGAAACATCAAGTGTTGATGATCAATAGGAACACTGGTTTCAAGAAATACAAGAAGGGAAAACGGAAGGGAAGTAAGGGCGGCAAGCCTGTTGCCGTGCCTGAAAAGAAACCCCGAGTTGGACCTAAGTCTGATACCGAGTGCTACTATTGTAAGGGGACTGGCCACTAGAAGCGCAACTGCCTCAAGTATTTGGCAGACAAGAAAGCCGGCAAGGCAAACAAAGGTATATATGATATACATGTTATTGATGTGTACTTGACTAGTGCTCGCAGTAGCACCTGGGTATTTGATACCGGTTCAGTTGCTAATATTTGTAACTCAAATCAGGGGCTGCGGAACAAGCGACCGCTAGCAAGGGGTGAGGTCAAGATGCGTGTCGGCAATGGATCAAGCGTTGATGTGATCGCCGTTGGAACGCTGTCTCTCCACTTGCCATCGTGATTAGTTATAAACTTGAATACTTGTTATCTGGTGCCTGCACTGAGCATGAACATTGTATCTGGATCGTGTTTGATGCGAAGTGGTTATTCATTTAAATCCGAGAACAATGGTTGTTCCATTTATATGAATGAAATCTTTTATGGTCATGCACCGATGATGAATGGTTTATTTATTTTGGATCTCGATAATAATGTTACACATATTCATAATGTTGATGCTAAAAGGATTAAACTAAATGATGATATATCCGCATATATGTGGCACTGCCGTCTAGGTCATATTGGCGTTAAACGCATGAAGAAGCTCCATTCGGATGGACTTTTGGAATCACTTGATACATGTGAGCCATGCCTTATGGGCAAGATGACTAGAACGTCGTTTTCCGGTTCAATGGAACGGGCGACATATTTATTGGAAATCATACATTCTGATGTATGCGGTCCAATGAGTGTGTCGGCGCGAGGTGGATATCGTTATTTTGTTACTTTCATGGATGATTTGAGTAGATACGGTTATATCTACTTGATGAAACACAAGTCTGAAACCTTTGAAAAGTTCAAGGAATTTCAGAATGAAGTGGAAAATCATCGTAATAGAAAGATCAAATTTCTACGGTCCGACCGTGGAGGTGAGTATCTAAGTTACGAGTTTAGCACTCACATGAAAGAGTGTGGAATTGTTTCACAACTCACACATGCCGGAACACCACAGCGAAATGGTGTGTCAGAACGTCGTAGTCGTACTTTATTAGATATGGTTCGATTTATGATGTCTCTGACGGACTTGCCGTCGTCATTTTGGGGCTATGCACTAGAAACTGCTGCATTCACTTTAAATCGGGCACCATCTAAATCCGTTGAAAAGACACCGTATGAATTGTGGTTTGGAAACAAACCTAAGCTATCATTTCTTAAAGTTTGGGGATGCGATGTTTATGTGAAGAAACTTCAACCGGATAAACTCGAACCCAAAGCGGAAAATGCGTCTTCATTGGATACCCTAAGGAAACTATTGGGTATTCCTTCTATCACAGATCCGAGGGCAAGGTTTTTGTTGCCAAGAATGGATCCTTTCTATAGAAAGAGTTTCTCGCGAAAGGTGTGAGTAGTCGGAAGGTAGAACTCGAAGAGGTTATTGAACCTTCTCTTCAAAGTATGGCGAGTAGCGCAGCGCCGGAAGTTGTTCCGGAGTTGGCTCCACCTGTTGAAGAGGGAACTAATGATAATGATCATGAAACTCCGAAAGAGAGTACTACCGAACCTCGCAGGTCAAGCAGGACGCGTGCAGCTCCCGAGCTGTACGGAAATCCTGTCATGAATTTCATGGTTGATGAAAATGATGACCCTGCGATGTATGAAGAAGCGATGATGAGCCCGGATTCCAACAAATGGTTAGAAGCCATGAAATCCGAGATGGAATCCATGTATGAAAATCAAGTTTGGAACTTGGTGGACTTACCTCACGACCGAAAGGCCGTGGAGAATAAATGGATTTTCAAAAGGAAAACTGATGCTGATGGTAATGTAACCGTCTATAAAGCTCGACTTGTCGCAAAGGGGTTTCGACAAATTCAAGGAGTTGACTACGATGAGACATTCTCTCCCGTAGCGATGCTAAAGTCAATTAGGATTATGTTAGCAATTGCTGCATATTTCGATTATGAGATATGGCAGATGGATGTCAAAACCGCGTTTCTCAATGGTAATATTGAAGAAGAGTTGTATATGATACAACCAAAGGGTTTTGTCGATCCTAAGGATGCTAACAAGGTGTGCAAGCTTCAGCGATCCATCTATGGATTGAAGCAAGCATCACGAAGTTGGAATCTCCGCTTTGATGAGGTAATCAAAGAGTTTGGATTTGTCCAAACTTATGGAGAAGCTTGTATTTAAAAGAAAGTGAGTGGGAGCAGTGTGGCATTTCTGATATTATATGTGGATGACATATTATTGATTGGAAATGATATAGATCTTTTAAACAGTGTTAAAAGTTATCTAAACAGCAAATTTTCAATGAAAGACCTAGGTGAAGCGTCATACATATTACGCATAAAGATCTATAGAGATAGATCTAGGCGCCTAATAGGGCTATCGCAAAGTACATAGCTTGATAAGATTTTAAAGAAGTTTAAAATGGAAAATAGTAAGAAGGGGTTCTTACCTATGACACAAGGCACGACATTGAGTAAGACTCAAAGTCCGGCTTCGGCGGAAGAAAGAGAGATAATGGACAAGGTCCCCTATGCTCAGCCATAGGCTCTATAATGTACGCCATGCTATGTACAAGACCGGATGTGGCACATGCTATTAGTTTGACTAGTAGGTACCAATCGGATCCAGGTTCAGAACACTGGAAAGCGGTCAAGAATATCCTTAAGTACTTGCGAATAACTAAGGATATGTTTCTTGTATACGGAGGTGAAGAAGAGCTCGTCGCTAAGTGTTATGTCGACGCTAGCTTTGACACCGATCCGGATGACTCTAAGTCTAAATCCGGATACGTATTTCTCATGAATGGCGGAGCGGTTAGTTGGAGGAGCTCCAAACAACCTGTGGTGGCGGGATCAACAACGGAGGCCGGATATGTTGCTGCTTCAGAAGCAGCTCAGGAAGCAGTTTGGATGAAGGAGTTCATATCCGAACTAGGTGTGGTTGCAAACGCGTTGGACCCAATGGTGATCTATTGTGACAACAATGGTGCCATTGCCAATGCCAAAGAGCCAAGGTCTCACAAGCATTCCAAGCATATTAAGCGTCGGTTTCACTCCATCCGTGAGCATGTCAAGGATGGAGATATAAAGATTTGTAAAATACATACGGATCTCAATGTAGCAGATCCGTTGACTAAAACTCTCCCTAGAGCAAAACATGATCTACACCAGAACTCCATGGGTGTTAGATACATCACAATGTAACTAGATTATTGTCTCTAGTGCAAGTGGGAGACTGAAGGGAATATGCCCTGAGAGGCAATAATAAAATGTTTATTATGTGTATTCCAAGTATATGATAGATGTTTATTTTGCATGCTATAATTGTATTAATACGGAAACGTTAATACATGTGTGTTTAATAAAAAAACAGAAAGTTCCTAGTTATGCCTCTCTCATAAACTAGTTCGTTGATTAACAAGATGATCACGGTTTCCTGATCATAGACATTGGATGTTGTTAATAACGAGATCACAATATTAGTGTAATAGTGTGATGAACATTCATCTGAAGTATAGCATTACTATCAAAGTCACTGAGTTTATATTGCTATAAACAAACTACGAAGTAGTCCTAATCCTTAGACCATGAGATCATGCCAATCACTAACACCGGAAGAGTTTCTTGTTGACATCAAACGTCACTCCGTAACTGGGTGATTATAAAGATGGCTTCAAAGCTACTAAAGTGTTATGTTGAGAATCATGGATCAAGAGTGGAATTTGTTCATCCTGATGACGGATAGATATGCTTTGGGCCCTCTCGGTGATATCACATTGGTTAGCTTGCAAGCAAGTGATTTGATCCCTAGAATGTTATACCACGGGAACGAGAAAAGAGTGCATGTCAGTAACGAGATCAAACTAGGTATGGAGATACCGATGATCGAATCTCGGACATGTAATATATCGTGAAACAAAGGGATTAATATACAAGCGTAAAAGGTTCCGACGATCACAGGAAAAGTCATCGTTGAATGTGTGGGAGTCAGTATGGATCTCCAGGTCCCGCTACTGATTATTGATCGGAGAAGGGTCTCGATCATGTCCGCATTATTCGTGAACCGTAGGGTGACACACTTAAGGGACACTGGCATCCAGTTGGAGCAAATGTTTCATACCGAAAGAATAAACAAGCGCAGGAATTTATTTTACTAGATACGAAACAGGTTTTCGGGTGAAATTGCATAAAGTGGTTATGCATGTGAAATGGAATTCTAGCAAGGGGTTATTTGTGAATGTTTGTCATTAAAGTAATTGACAAAATTGTCAATAAAATAAAAGAGTTTTATTTAATGAGATTTTGCATTAAATTTGGTGGAAATTTAATGGGAATTTGAGTGGACTTTTGAGTGGAGGGAATTTAAAGGAATTTTGTGAGTGGAGTGTCCACCCACATGAAGAGGGGAGGGCAAGGGGGCAACCCCATGCGCCGGCCACCCCCTTGGGGTTCCCCCCCTCCTCCTATAAAAGGAGCCCCCCTCCTCACTTGTCTCTCACACCTCCTCGTGAAGGATCTCTCTTCCCCTCTAGAATTTATCCCCCATGGTCTCGGACTAGCGAGATACATGTTCCCGGTGGCTATTCGGCAAGAAAGGGTTGTGCTTCTGCTGCATCGCTGGAGCGAGGAGGCGGAGGTTGCCCGGTGTCTTGTACGTGTGTGCGAGCACGGATGCGCTGCTACTTTGCGGCGCTAGGACTTCCTCTCGATCTTGAGATCGGCAAGAGATCGTCTACATCAACCACGAGTTGAACTCGTTAAGCTTTGTCGGTCTTCAAGGGTATGTTCTCTACGGATATACATCCGCCCGTTGTTTGTATCTAGTAGATAGATCTTGGTACATAGTTCCCATCGTAGGAAAATTTTTGTTTTCTATGCTGCGAACCCTACAAGTTCAGTTCATAAACTAGACGCGGTTTCTTTTTTTTCAAAAACGCAAAAAGCAAGGCTACTCATGTTAGGCGACACGTCGTGAAAAACAACCGCATTCCTCTGCTTCGAGATCCATCGGGCCGTCAGCATGACAAACAAAGATGTCACTTTACGCAAGGCGTCGGGGTGGGATGACGATGCCTACAACCACCAGTTCACTAAGTCTCCCTCTCCGTCTGTCTGACGGTGTGGCCATGGATCGAATCCATGAGAGAACCTCATGCCAAATTGTCTTGGAGAAGGGGCAACCGGTCATGAGATGAGCCATGGTCTCAGCTGTGGTCACATAGGGGGCATCACGGAGGTGGGCCAAGCCTCTCCTCGCAAGCCGCTTAGCAGTCCAGCATCGGTCTTGGCAGGCGAGCCAGACGAAGAACTTCACTCGGAGCGGTGCCCAGGTCTTCCAGAGAAGTTCCCATGATCTCGAGGCAATCAAGCCCTGCAACATGAACTCATAGCAAGACTTGGCTGAGTATTGAGCATCTAACGTCCACCGCCAGAGCATGCTATCCAGCCCATCCGTCAGCACAACCTCGCGCACCCGAATCCAAAGTTGCACATATTGCCAAAGGGCAAGCGGACTCAACGAGTCTTGTATGTTGGGAATCCACCGGCGCTCAATAAGCGCCTCTCTCACCGTTCGGCATTTCATGGTACGTGCAGGGATCAGGGCAAAAAGGTCAGGCGCTAACTCCCGGATGGTCCTCCCGTCCAACCACCGGTCGAGCCAAAACAACGCTATGGATCCATCGCCTAATTCCATCCAGGTAGAGGTGTCAAACACTTGCAGCTTTGCCGGGGAGAAGCGCATGTCTAGGCCACACTAGGGCCTTAACGGGTCGGTGTGGCATCCTCCATAACCATCGCACATGGAGACTTATCGTGGTGCGTGCCAGTTCTAGGACCCCTAGCCCACCAGAGTGTTTTGGCCCGGAAACCCTTTCCCAGTTCACGTGACAGTGCCCGCCCTTAGCTCCGTCCTACGGACCCAAAGAAAACTCCTTGCTATCTTCTGGATCCGTCTTAGCGTCTGCTTGTTGAGCCTAGCACAATGATTTGGTGAAGAGGGATCGCCAGGAGTACTGACTTGACCCGATTGTTCTTGATGCCTGGCCCCATTGATTTGGCTGGTGACGAGTTCCGGAAGGCTCCACTAGAAGATGTCCATTGGGCGATTCATGCCTGTAGATTGCTAAATAGGATGGAATTCGGTCGTGTGCACCCCTGTTTCTACCTATGCAATTTTAGAAGGGTGTGATGCGAAGATTTGTTGTCTGTTGTCATCATGATACATGTAGATGTTTTGATTTCCATGCTGAAGACAGTGGCAGAGAATGTCATGGCGGCCGAGGGTCCGAGGTCTAGTAATGGCGGACCGAGTCTTCGAGGCAATGAGAACTTTTTTTGGTGATTCTTGACTTGTAGCAACGAAATCTTTAAGCGGGGGCAGAAGCACATGCGGAGTACGGAGTCTTATCTTTCGAGGTAAAAATCTATGGTTTGGCTTTAATTTGTTGCTTCTGGCAATGACATTTGTTGGAGGTATTGTTTTGAGAATGCGGACTTTCTCCAGGGTGAAAACCTAAGATCTTTAATTGGGTAGCGACGTGCAATGTTTTCTTCTCGGAGGCGTCGTTTTTGGAGAATTTGGCTTCGGGTGTTGTCTTTGCAAGGGTTTGTGTTGCAGCTACAAGGTTTTGATCACTGTAGCGGATCTTTTATTTTTATTATTTTTATTTTTGTTCTATACAATTGTGTTTATTTGTAATATCTTTAGAACATTTCATTGTTACAAAGGCCAGGTGTAACTGGTATCTTCGTGACACTAATATATTCTTTTTATCAAAAAAAATTATGACACGGTGTAGTAATCGTAGACCAAGTCTTTCGAGGCGATGGGGACTTTGCTTGGTGATTCTTGACTTGTAGCAGCGGCATCTTCAAGTGGGGCTAGCAACATAGGAGGAGTATAGGATCTTACTTTCAGGATAGAAATCCAAGTTTTAATTTAATTGGTTGTGTCTGACAATGGCATTGTTGGAGGCATTGTTTTGAGAATGCGGACTTTCTCCAGGGTGAAACCCTAAGATGTTTGATCGGGTGGCGACGGTGCTTGTGCACTGTTTCCTTCTTGGAGGCATCGCTTTTAGAGAATTTGGACTTCAGGTGTTGTCTTTGCAAGGGTTTGTGTTGTAGCTGCAAGGTTTTGATCAATGTAGCGGATCTTTTGTTTTTATTATTTTATTGTATAGGGTTGTGTGCATCTGTAATGTCTTTAGAATATTTTGTTTTGTTATTACAGAGGCCGACTGTAACTGGTATCTCCGCAACACTAATATATTCTTTTTTGTCAAAAACAATATGACACGGACGACTCCCATCAAATCCGAGGCCCAGTTTCCCTGGACTTACTGAAATATTGAGCAATGATTTTTCACTGTGTGTTTTTGTGGTTAGAAACAATCGATGCGGAAAGGTTTGTATGGAGTGAAAAACTGTATTAGAGGCAAAAGTTAAACCAAAATTAAAATTACTCAACTCCAGCATCATCACTAAGGAATACTTTGTAAACCCAAGGTTTACACATTCGAATGCAGTTTGAATTCCAACTGCACGGGCAGCTGGATATATATCTAATAGTGTTTTAGCTACAACCAAACCGTGCTATCTTAAGTCAAGGATCCATATCTCTAGACCGTGTCCGTGTCCATATCATCGCATATTTCTCCAGGATATGAGGCTCACACACAAGCTACAACTAGGATCGCAGACCAAGCAATATAAACCCGTCGTAGCCAGCCATCAAACATAAACGCCACCTGTAGAGAACATGATCGAAGGGATATCATCACGATAGAACGGAGTCCAAAACTGAGGTACAAATAAAGAGAATTTAAATTATATGTGCATTGATCACTTATATCACTGACAGTCGACACAATTTAAAGCTTCGTACCGGAATGACAGAAGTAGTGGACGTTGTGACGATCTCCTTTACTAAATTACTGCTCCATCCATATGTTGTGGCTTGATAACTGGAAGAGACAATATTGTGAGTTAAATTTGCCTGACTTATACTCTTCGGATCTTTAAATTTGGCTTTTAACAGTGTTCAAGAAATCAGCCAGTTAACCAGTTAATTCGGCTAATATCTGCTTGTTGGGTCTTTGAGTAGCTGATAAACTGATAAATCGATGGGTTAACTGGTTAACTTACCAATTAACTAGCCGATTAGCCTATTAATCTCTTACTTGTCTGCCAACCGAGCAGCTATAAGTTAACGATTTTCTCAACAATACGTTTTAAACATCAACAGTCTCCAAAAATGCAAATTTGACAAATAAGTATATATTCAAACAAAACTATATATGATACTTGCTCGACTCCATAATTTTGTCATTGTTATGGTTCAAATTTGAATTAAAACCATGAAAAGAATTATGGAACAGAGTGAGTAGTATCTCACAGAACTATATTTACAAGATACTAGTACTGGAAGTTTGAAAGTGTACATTAAATGTGACTAAAATGGCAAAAAAATTATAACCACGGGGAGTGTACTAAAACACTTTAAACTTCAATAGTTGAATCAACACATGAATTCATAACTAATTTAATAAGAAAATGTCCAATATAATTGAGCCATTTAACTTGTCCTAAAGTTAAAATTTGGTCCTAAAAATTTTCATGGTCAACCAAAACAAATATTGGACTTATGAAACCATTCATTTTCGACCATTGACTCATCTGAAAGTGGTTGTTGCTGCCTACGGACTAACGAAATTTATAATAAGGGGATTCAAGTTACAAATTAACTTAGTCACTACGTCAAATGTAAATAGTAATTGGAAGAAGATATAGCACTATTTGTATTATAGGTACGGATATGTAGATGTGATGTTTTGTACTCTCTAAGGTAGGAAAGGGAGAGTACATACATATATGCAACAAAATACCCTGATGTTATCCTAGGTGGGCTGCAAGTGATGTTACCTTGTTCCTAATGTACGAAGTCAAAATTTCCGACCCTTGAAGCATATCAATAACTTTCTTTATTGTTGGTCTTTTGGTCAGCTCAGGGTTCACGCAGATTAGACCTATTTGAATGCATCTTTTTATTTGTTGGCAACATGTATCTAGAGATTTGTAATCCAGTTTTTTCTCCAGCACATTTCTCCATTTCTGAAGCTCCTGCAAAATTGGAATACAAATCTACAATATTACTATACAATGGTAGAGTTTCACATAGTATCTAGGAGAATAGGCCTCCATCTTGAAAGTTCATACAAATTTGTCTTACATGTTTGATGAAGCCCGTGGAAGATGTTCTAATATTATATGGGTAGTTCATGTGTCCCGTTATTACCTCCATGATTGTTACACCCAAACTGAAAATGTCTGACATAGGTGTTATTGTACCTCCTAGGTATTCTGGCGGCATATAACCTCTGCATTGACATGAATGAGTGAATATGAAGTGTTAGGAGAGCAAGGAATAAAATACATTCATATGGTTACTCATATGTAAGGGACTATCAAGAGTGGGTTCACTTACAATGTTCCACTAGTACTTGCAGTGTGAATAGTTTGTTTCATATCAAACAATCTTGATAGACCAAAGTCTGTAATTTTTGGTATCATATTTTCATCGAGTAATATGTTCGCAGGTTTAAGATCCAAGTGAATAATGGAACCATCAGATTGCTCGTGGAGGTACTGTAGACCATAGGAAATCCCCTCAATTATTTTGCAACGTGTGGGCCAATCAAGTCCAGCAGATGCATCTGCATTTGGAAAAGATTCAAAATTTCCATTGTATATTCTCATTTTCATTCACAAGAATACATGTTTAGGAATTCAGAACAAACCATGAAAATTGTGAACTCAATGAACAGTTGAGAACTAGAGAGAAAAAATTGCATATTTAAATGTGATACCTGAAATGTACTTATCAAGACTTCCTTTAGGCAAACATTCAGTGCTCCAAGCAAAGATGAATTTTCCTTCTTGACGCTTACGTAAATGGTGCTTTTCGTAGCAATAGCCTACTAGTTGCACTATATTTGGATGCTTCAGTTTCATAAGGAGATTAACCTCGTTCTCAAATTGCTCCTGTGAGCTCGACATTGATTGCACAAACTTCTTCACTACAACCATTTTCCCGTTTTCTAGCACTCCCCGTATAAAGTCTCTTAGCAATATGGATACGGATTTTTGGGTCAACAACTGGGTCACGCTTTGACAAAAAAAACTACATGTATTAACTTGTACCTTATATACCACACCAAAACCTCCTTTACCAAGTATCCCCTCCTTACAGAAGTTGTTTGTTATGTCTTTCAAATGTTGTAACGACATGTGGTGTATCGTGGATCTTGTCTGCATCTAGAAATTGTTGGAATAATGAGGTATATCATTAACTTATACCATTTCGACAATACTTTTGGGATAACTCAAATATTTCTTTCAAACAAGAATACGCAGGCTGTTGGCACATATAACAGCTACATTATCAAGTTCCACTTCCCCTTTTTGTTTGATTAATCTGTAGCAGAAATTTCTTTTTCGAAAATAGCATGCGTACTACATGGAATATTTTATTTAGCGGGATATTTGTTTGTTATTTAAAAGGTGAATGAAATTATAATGAAAAAAATGCCATTTTCCAATGTACTATATGCATTTTTGTCATATTGTTATTCTTTATTCAGCAAAATGTTTTTAGATCATAGCTTACCTTTTTACACTAAAAAATTCCATGTAAATTTTAATGTAGAATGGTGTGAAAACAAAACTTATCGCCTGTCACTATACAACTATTTTGAAACAACATACCTGGGTCATGATCTCCTATAGAAGAAGTTTGTAAAAAACATAAAATATGTAATTACTGTTTAGAATTATCACAACCACTATCATTAGTCATTAGGTAGAGAACAATCAATCAAAAAATGTAGTAGAACAAGCATAAAAATGGAAAGAACAACATAAAGTAAGAGATCTCACATCTTGATGATCTATGTTTCCCTCATCATCTATCAATGAAGGGAGTGTCGATGAACCCTCTTCAGATCCCTCCGGCAGCGGCGATGGTGGATGCTGGGGTGGTTGTACGTGGAGGACCTTCAGCTTCACCTCATGCACCACATTACCTGAATCCTTCATAAACTACGTTGCGGAAGGTTCGCTTATTAGAACTGCTAGCTGAAGCAAGCATCACTCAACATAATCCGGCTAGAAAGAGACATTAATTAAAATGAGAGCTGGTACGTACCATCACTCCAGTAATATCATCTACTGTTGTTCCCTCCCTTATTACCACCGTGGTCTGCACGAGAAACTTGTCCTTGCACTGCATGTCCTTCACCGGCACAGGTGCCTCTTGCAAGTAGGAAGGAAGGAAATCACAGAGACCGTCGGTCAGTTTTTTTGGCAACCACAAAGCGTCCCAATGAGAACTTTGATGTATATATAAGTATATTATACTATATGGAGTATGTGTGAATCAACACTTCGTACCGATGACATGGATGGTGGACCGTGGTGGCATAATACCTTTGCAGGGCCGAACGGCGTACTTCTTAGGGGTAGTCGTCTTAACCTAAGAAGCACAATATATGTTTCGCAGAATGTCGCGTTTTACACACATACGCCTCGTAGAGCTGCATCTGCTTGATGCTATGCACGGTTCCAAACTAATAAGTAATTACCTTAAAGGCGATGTGGTCATCTGTTATGTTCGTCATCTGCATAGAGCATGAGGAGATCTTCTTCTTCTTCTCAACTGGGTCATTTAAAAAAAGAACAAAAATTACCACAATCAGTACAGATCAATAACAAAACCCCGCCAGTTTCAGCAAACGCTGTTGACAAAAAGAAATGCAGTACTACAAAGCTGAGATCTCACTCGAGAATTCCACTTGTGTCTGTTTCGATGTAGCAGGCCTCGCACGGCCCAGAATAAGATCGCATTGCATTCTTATTACGTGCTGGATACATTCCCCTAAAAAAACGTGCAGAATACATTTTGCAGAATACACGCCTGCTCTCCTCTTTATTGATCGATCAATGTGTACAACAAGAATCTCCCCACGCGCCGCCGGCAGGAGAAAAAAGATCTTGGCCTCATAAGCCTTCCGGCACCGGTCTTCGGCGGCTCCCCCCGACGGACGACCTTAGGTCATCGGTGGTGAGGGGAGTCGCCGGATCCACGCGTGTGGATAGTTTTTAGCCAAAGCAGATTCGTTCTTAGGCTGTTCATCGTCTTGGTTTGGGAACGGCGATGACGGTGCTGAATAAGTTTTCTTCAGATCCTTCCCCAATGAATTCGAAGACCAATCTATTCAAGCAAGGATGGTGCGACGGTGGTGGCATCCTTGTGGTGGATGTGTGTCCTCAGGATCCACCGTTGTGGCGGCTCTTGCTCTAGCGCCGACGTGAAACCTGGGAGGTAGTCAAGGAGCGGATGCAGATTGTGATCTGTATCGACGGCATCTGGAAGATGGTGGATCGCATGCTGGTCCGTGGTTCATGGATGGCAGGTATGGTTTCCTCCTCCGACGTCTTAGTCATGTGGGGGTGCTAGATCTAGAGTTTGATGGCGTGTCCGGGGTGCTGCCCCGGTCTGATTCGTTTAACGATAATGGTTTCACCTTGGATGAGCCACCTTGGAGGTCCGCAAAGCTGCATATCAGCGATGGAGCCGCTTCGAGCTCGGGTGAGGAGGTGATTTGTTCCTTTGGTGACTGTTGTTGTGGTGCCAGAGGCAGGTGACGGACGTTGGCATCAAGATCAGAGGATTTTTTGGTCTGAATTGTAATTTTCTTTCTTGGCGGGCGGTCTTTTGTGTAAAGGCTTGCGTTCTGCTGTTTTTTTAGTTTTGTCAGGTCGATATCTACGTGGCTTGTACTATGTCATTTATGATATAAATGCGACACTTATTACCATGCAAAAAAAAGTACAGCAAGATTTACAAATATGGTTAGAGTCTGGCCATATCTCTACACAAGGAAACGGCCGGATACACGGGAATATCTCTAATACACCCCCCTCAAACTAAACCGTCGTGGACAAGGTTAAGATTGGAATTAAAATAACTAAGCAACGGACTAGAAATAGGCTTAGTAAAAATATCAACGAGCTGATCTCCGAAGGCAATAATAGGTATGTCGAGAGTACCCAAAGCAACCTTCTCGCGCACAAAGTGAAAATCAACCTCTGTGTGTTTAGTGTGAGCATGAAAAAACGGATTGACAGTCAAATAGGTGGCGCCCAAATTATCACACCATAAAACTGGTGGCTTGGACTGATGAACACCAAGTTCCTTGAGAACCGACCAAATCCATGTGGCCTCGGCGGTACCATTGGCAAGCGCCTTGTACTCCGCTTTGGTAATGGAGCGAAACACAGTGGGTTGCTTGCGAGAGCTGCAAGAGACGAGGTTGGGCCTAAGAAAAATAGCAAAGCCACCAGTAGACTGATGGTCATCAGAACAACCCGCCTAATCAGTATCAGTGTAAATATTCTAAAGAGTAGACTTCACCTCTGAATAAGCAAGCCGGTAGACACCGTCCCTTGACATACCTCAGGATCCGCCTGACGGCTTCATAATGTGCTATAGTGGGCTGAGCAAGGAACTGACAGACCTTGTTGACCTCATACGAAATATCAGGACGTGTCAACGTTAGATGCTGAAGAGCGTCCACCAAACTCCGATATTGGAATGCATCATCAGCAAAAAGACAATCACCATCAGTACGAGAGAGCTTATCAGATGTTGACATCGGGGTAGTGATAGAACGGCAACCCTCCGTGTGAGCATCATGGAGGAGATCCAAAGCATATTTATGCTGTGTCAAACGCATGCCTGCAGCAGTGTAAGAAGCCTCGGTGCCTAAAAAATAATCAAGGCACCCGAGATCCTTGATAGGGAACGTTTGTGCTAAGGTGTGTCTAGATAGAGTTTGTGCAGAAATCAGAACCGTCCAAACCAGCCAAAGATGTGGACACGACATTGGATGCAGATGCCAATAAGATACAGAGCCAAGGGGATGTGAGTAGCTCTCTTTTTGTTTTTTCTTGGATACTATTATCTGTTCACTTTCCTTTGATGACACCGTGTTTTTTGTATTCCAACAAGAAGACAGTAGTGCCTATTAGGAACAGGGCTTTTCCACTCGTGCTTGTCAATGTGTTTGATGGTATATTACCAGATCAGGAGATTGTTGTGGGGAATATGATGTTACATCCCCTTGTGGATATCAAGTGCTCAACGCTGCACAATCCATTAATTGAGTGGTTAGTACTCCCTCTGTTCGGAAATATAAGACGTTTTAGTTTTGTGAATCGAACGTATCTAGACGTCTTTTAGTGTATAGGTTTTTAGAGGTTTGGAATGAACCTATAACTTAAAAGGTGTCTAGATACATTTGTTTCACAAAGCTAGAATGTCTTATATTTCCGAACGGAGGGAGTAGGTCTGTATGACAAGGATACTCGGGAAATAGTTGTGCCAACACACGAGGGAGGATACCCGTCAATGACCGTTCTTGTCACAGAATCAAGTATTATCGTCGATTGTTGTTCCCTCCATCACCGCAGTGCTTTGCACAGGAAAATTGTCGTTGCACTGCATGTCTGGCGGCACCTCACGCAGCACTTGCTTTGTAACTAGTAGGAAATCACGGATTATATTAGATCTAATGCAATGATGATGATAACAAATTAAGCATCCCAATGATTTTTTTCCTAGATGTTAAACACTACCGGTGACACCGTGGTGGCATAACAGAGATGTTGGGCCGAACGCAGTAGTCCTTAGGCTTAGTTGTCCTAACCTAAGAAGCAGAAAATTCCGCCAAATGCGGGGTATTACTTTCCTTTGTTGAATTGCATATTCATGAGAAATACACTGAAGAATGCAGGGTGGAAACTGAAGACGAAACAGTTCCAGATTACCTTGAAGGCGATGCACTCATCCGTTATCTTCCCTCAGCTGCAAAGAGCAGGAGATCTGCTTTTTCGCCTCAGCCGCGTGATTCAGGAAAAAAAAAAGGAGGGAAGGAAAGAAAGAAATACAGTACGTAGCAAAATTCAGCAATAACCGCACAGGCATATGTAAAATCAGCATGACACAAACATTATGAGGATGTGGAGAGATGCTGTACGGGGGAAGGAGAGCTCGTTGGGTTCAATCACCAGCAACTCCAACTTGAATTTGTAGAGGGAAGTGCTCGATCTTGGTAACTCTTGGACTTGAATCGAGCTCTGTGATCAGGGATGATGTTAGCTGGGGGTGTGAAAGCCACCCTGTAGATAGACGACTGCTTCAGACGAGTTCTTTTTTTTTAAGATTTCGACAGAGACGATAAAGTTTTTTTTATTTTAAGATTTCGACAGAGATAGCTAGTGGACAGACTGGTTTAGAGGAATGGCACTGCAAACTGAGATTTCAGGCAGTGCACCTTCTTTTTTTGAGAGAGAAAATGGCACTGAACCGCATGGACAGACGGGTTAGGGGGCTTAGATGGTTCGACAAAAAGAAATCAAGCAAACAGGGTAACAATCTGGCTACAGAGACAGAATAGACCATTCAAACGCCAATCAATGAGAAAGTGGTATAGTAGTTTTGAAGGGCAGACACATCTAGGTTTGGAAGAGCACATCCCAAAAGAATACAAATAACATTCGGGAAAATACATTAGTTGTTGAGCGCACATTGATGCCCAGACAGTGAATACTACTCAACATTCTGTGGTTACACTGTTTTAAGACCGGTCCGCACACGGGATGCGCAAGCAAAACAGGTGATGCTTGGGAGACAACAGTTTTAGCATCCAGCTCAAAACGGTTGGTCACACCTTACGCTTTCAGCACCGCCTTGTGGATCATCGTCTCCTTGTGTATTTGGTGGCAGCTCTTCTCAACAAGGTCAAGCAGCTTCTCGAGGTTCGATGCCCACGAGTTGAGCACCCCGTTGCTGTCCTGGGCTGTCCGGAACGATACAATCCCCATCGGTCTGTCAATCTTCGCAATCAAGGCCTTCGAGTTCACCATGTCTGAAAGATGCTTCTCTGCTTCCTGTAGGAGGTCAATGTGGGGGCGAATTAGACACTGCATACACCATAGTATCTATACCACCAGGGCATCAATGGAAACAAGGTGCAATGCTGCTAGGGAGAGATGGGAAATACAGACCTGCAAGCTCAAGCAAAGAAGATCCGCAATCCTCTTCAGGGTAATCCTTGAATAGTATTTCGACACAACCAAGATGTTCTGAACAGAGCAACAGCTCAAAATCAGTTCACAGGCACAAAGGAAGAACTAAATGAACATGTAACAAAAGCCAAGTAAAGTAAACCGTACATGTTCGATGATCCTCAGCTTCAAATCTTCCGCAGCTTTGGTGCCTAAAGCTCCTCCAAGAAGATTCTTCTCATTCTCATATTCATCCTTGAAGAATTCCCACAACTTTGTCCACTGGATCACCTCCATGGTAACAAGTTGCTTCAGTAGTAATCTGTTTCCATACAAGAAAGGGAAGGTAAGGCCATCTGTGTAATCAGGATTTCTAATACTAAAAAAGGCAAACAATCATACTTGAAATTTGGGATCTCAGCAAGATTTTTATCCTCAAGTGTAGCATTGAGAAGGCTCGACTGCATTGGATCATGAGGTGCCAGCACCAAGTACCAACAGATCTTCCTAAGAACCTACAAATGGAATCAGGCAGTTACATCAAGTTAGATATGCACAAGCGCACACTATGACCACCAAAAGTGAGTGGGAGATTACCGGTATCCACTTTGATTGGTCATCTTTTATTGATGGAATTTCATAAATCGACTTGTAGCAACGGCAGATTTCCAGGTAGTCATTGTTGTGTGAGTAATAGCTGAAAAGAGACAACAAATTACGATTGATCACCAATATATAAAATAATTGTAGCGAGTAACAGTTTGAGAAATTCAGTTACCAAGCAGTCTAAACTGGGAATCTGCACAATAACATGCAGTCCAAATAGGGAATTATAGCAGATAATGATATAGCTTCACTTAAGAATGGTAGCCCTCTAAATAAGATATTGTCATAGTATACAGTCAATGCATTCAAGCAATATCCATGACATGGCAATGCAAATAGAACATATACATATACAGCAGTTGGCATGAAAAGGCAGAAACTTGGGAAAAGCTTCTTAAAGTAAGCAGATCACAGGTTGCTGCAATGAAAACAAATATCAGTTGAATACTTTGAAGCATATGACAATTCGTGAGTTCCTTTATGTTTATTGCATCTTGATTGTCCAGGAATACAGTAACATTATGTTAAGTAGTTGGTGTTATTATCGGTTAAACACTTAAAATATTTACTTTGCTAATAAAAAAGCTGCATTAAATTGAACAAGCATTGCCAGAAAGAGCATTCAAAGTTATCATGATTAAATAACACTACGCAGAAGGACCACATACCGAATCATCAGTTCATAGTAGATGCGCTTCAGTTCTAGGAGTGAAGGTATCTCTGCAGGGGCTTCCTGAACCATATTATCACCTTCCTTTGGTTTCTTTTTTTCCTTTGTTGTATCTGCATCGAAGACTCTCGGGCTAATTTTCCTGGATAAAATTTGTGCGCGCACAAAATCTTGACGATCCAGGCACAGACGAACCTGCAGTCATGATATAGTAAGTTTTAATCGGGCTTTTGTGACCATTCAAAGTTCTATTATTGCCAGCGGGCCACATACCTGCTCCAAAATGAATGCAATTTTTTCTGTCTTTGCCATTGAGCCAAATGTTTCAACCTGAGGATCAAATTGTTAGTTGAGAAAACATTAAAGGTAGTTGGATAAAATCAGCAGCAAAATGAGCCCATCATTATTATAGTGGATGAACTGATTATCTAGGATTCTAGTGTGTGTAAACTTACAGCAACTTCTTGCATCAAATCAGCAGCCTCGTCGATCTTTCCCTGCTCCTCTTTGATTTTTGCAAGTCTTTTGATCAATCTAGCTCTCTCTATCTCGACATATATCTACAGTGGATGCTCAACAATGAGATTGAAAAACAACGAATTTACAGGAATAAACAATATAGGTATTTAAAGTAGCCGTTATTCTTACTTTTCCAGCAGCAACACTGCTCAATGTCTTGATAAGCTCAATACGGGTGTCAACATCTGGTGTCACGTCAATGTACTCCATCGCTTTCTGAACCACAGCAGTAATGGCCTGCAATATAATAAAGAACAAGAAGGTGAGATATGCACATAACACAACGAAAAAAAAGTAACAGCAGTTGCAGACACAGGGAATGCTTAATTGATTATGACATATTGTTCAATCCTTAGAAAAGTTGACAGATGAACATTTACTGCAAGATACTTGCTGTAGCAAAAGGTCATACTGTTTTAGAGAGAGCTGTGGTAGTTTTTAAGTGAATAAACCCCCAGAAAACCATTTAACCGCTTCATATTCTGATATAGCGTTGTGATGAAATATAACTTTGTGCAAGTCTCAGAACAAGGCAGCGAGAAAAAATAGTTACTGAAGTCGCTGCTATGGTTAGATTATTGCAAGTGACTTCAAACAAAAAATATTGCACACATGGGCATAAAAACAGCAATGCGTACAAAGTGATGCTGCAAGTAAACAAGAGCACTAGACTATGTCTACTGTAACTACATTGTGGAGATAATTAATATAAACTGAGAGTAGAAGAGAAAAATTCCCTTGATTGTTGATTATTTTGATTAGAAAAAGAGGAATTGGGTCAGTAATTCTAGAGTTCCATCAAGACATGAAATTTTACAGTAATGATGATCACTGCAAGGAGTGGCATCACTGTATTACAAAGGCAATATTGCATGTCTTACTCATAACCCTTACAGATGTGGAAAGTATCCCATTACACAGAGGCATCAAGCTAAACAGAAAAGATTTGAGACCTACTTTCTTCACACATAGCCCCCACTAACATATTTCTACTACATAAATTCCAGTCTCTCCCACAATGAAACAATCCAGCTTCTCTGGACACCCAATTCTTATTACACAAAGAATAAACCTTACACATGAATCTTAGTGCTGCAAATACTTCTACTATGCAAATCCAGGCAACTGTCTGAGCAGCATATCTGAACATACTTCTACCACTACATAAACGCAGCCAATCCTCTGAGCATCTTCTCTGAACATATTCCTACTAAGCAAATCTAGTGCTGTACACTAAGCCAAGTAGCTAAATCTTAACCGCTGGGTCATGTTGACAAAATATAGAAGGTGAGAGAGAAAAGGGAGGAGCGAGTCGTGTGCGAGCTATGTACCTGCTTGAGCTGTCCCCTCCGCTTGGAGAGGACGACGATCTGGTCATTCAAAGTCTTCCAGTTGGAGTCCTTGAAGCAGAGCTCGACGATGTCGACGGCGGCCTTCCTGGTGCCGGCCACATCGCCGGCCAGCCGGCACTGCTTCTCCACGTTGAGGAGCGACTCGATCGCCGCGTCGAGGTTGTTGCCCTCCTGCATCGTCATCCACACGGCAACAGCGGATCAGATCGAAAACCCTAGGCGAGGGCGGCCGAATTGCCGAAAGCGTGGGGAGCGGGAGGGCCGGGAGGAGAAGCTGCGTGGAGGGAGAGAAGGCGGGAGGGGAGGGGAGGGGTGGGGTGCGGGAGCTCACCATGGTCGGGATCTGGAGAGAGGCAGCGGCGATGGCGGAGGTTAGTAGACGGCGGCCGATTTGGCTTTGCTTGCAGGAGAGGACTGGGGAGCGAACGGATCGAGCGAGAGGAGAGGAGTATTGGTGTGCTGGGTCGGGCAGGGCTCCGGGCTCGGGGCTCGGGCAGGGCACGGCGCGTCCTTGCCAGTATAGCTGGCTAGCGGGCCAAATTTTTGCGGGTTGACATGGGAGCCCTAAAGCCCGTGCGCTCGGCGCATCATGGGCCTAGCCCAATGCATCACTAAATGGGCCATGCCTTGCTCGTGATACACCGAGTGCCGTGCTCCTCCACCTAGGTGAAACCCATGGGCTGGTAGGCGTGGCCTGTTTAGACGCATGCCGGGTCGTTCCATTGGTCACCTATATTTGTGAGGTCTACCGGATCTCTCTTTTTCAACTATGCGACGCCTTTACTTCCTCCTTTTACTATTTAGGAGAGCTCATTTGCCCTCTTTAGTTAGAAGGAGACTGAGGGGTGGCGTCGGCGTCTGTAGTATAGGTATTAGGTTTAGGTTTACCTTAGTGCAATCTAGGAGTAGGTCACCAGAGTTCTTCGGTTGACTCTAATGCATCATGAGGCTCACTTTTGTCAGGGTGAAGCTCTGGTGGTAGGGTAGCTCTAGTCCTAGGGGCCTTCGTCATTGGGGGAGTTGATCCCAAGGATCTTCGCCAATAAAGTTGAATCTTGGAGTTCATCCCCGCTGGTGGTTTCGCGTGTCGTTGCCGACCTTCTTCCACTTGTTTCCATGGTGGAAGGCAGAGGAGGAGTCAGGTATGGGTTCCTTTGATAAGCATGGTCATCGACAGATTGATTGCGCTCACACTAAGATCTCCCTCCTGGCAGGTCGTGGAGGTGAGGGGGGAGGAACTCAGTATGGTGTTCATCTATTTGGATCGATGTTGGAGTTTTGGTGTTGTATAGTGGTGAGCTTTCACATAGTGGTCTCGTCAAGGCCACTTATCTGAGCTGGAAGACGACGGCTGACGATGCTAATGTGGCGTATTTTCAACCTCCAAGCGAGGCTCTTCTCTGATGGCTCGATGACGACATGGTTCATTGCCCCCTCCCAAGTGGCATGTTTCTCGGCGAAGAAGGGGATGGTCGGCATGCGAGTTCACCTCGCGGGATCGTTGGAGAGGTCTAGGGACTAGCACTATCCGCCAACATGAAGCACAAGGAAACAACAATGTTCAGAACAAAAAATTCCAGGCTGATGGTAGCTACAATAACTATTCACAAGCAAGTTTGAGTAAAAAGTTGCCACATATGAACACTGCACCTTCGGTGGATACAAATTACATCCAGGACCTAGAAGAGAGGAAATACAACATATGCCTAAAAAATTACACAAAGGACCCTAAAAACAAAAAGAAAAACGTGATCCCATCCATCCTCTCATCAAAGTTGAGATGTCCTTAAAGTCCTTGCGGCCATCATCGTTAAGCCCTCTCTCTCTCTCATTTCCTTGGATGAGACGATGCCAAATGTTCACTATTTATGATTAGAAACCAAAATTTTCGTGGGTATATTTAACCACAATTTTTTGATTTGAGATCTAACGGTCATTCCCAATAAAAGTTCAAAGCAATATTATAAGACAATATTTTATGGAAAATATCTAGAATAAGTCTAAGTTGTTGGTCTCTCTTTACTTTTCCATGTGTCACATGATGTCCTTCTTGTATGATTTCGAATATGGGCATGGATATTAGAAAAAAATTATCCAATATTTTCAAGTTTCAATCCCTATACAAGGAAACATCTCAGGGCAACATTTATGATGAGATCGATGGGTAATATACAAAATGAAAAACATGATACTGAGTTACATGCCTAGTCATAGTATCTGATGTACTGTGAAGAGGAGTTTTAGTTTTACTGTATAAAGATGGAGAGTAGATCGACAACAAGAAAACAACAAATTAAAGAGGGAGGTCTGTGTCGGGATGGGTGATAAGCCCCCTCCCTCTTCAACCACAGACTCATAAGGCTAGAACTAGACAAGGAGTAAGGGCTTCGTTGATTCAAAAGGTTATTGGATAATTTCATCCTTAGGTATTTTCTGGGTTGTTTGATTCGCACGATTGCAATCAATAGGAGTTTCTCCACATGATCCATATGTACTGGATTTCAAGTTTTGGTCAACTCCAACCTCTCTAGAAGAATGCTACTTCCTATGACTGAATAAAACAAAGAAAATCATGTAGGATTCAAATGGCACGATGGTGCAATCCTGCACTTTTTCCTATTCCTATGTTTTTAGAATTCTACGAATCAAATAAGACCTATGGAGAGAAGAGTTAATATAATAAAGGAGTAGAAAGGTCTTTTGGAATATGGATATGCTTCCGAGGTCAAGGCTGCCACACTCTCACACTGCCTCCAACAATTATCACTTTTTTGCGAGTAACACTGCTATGAGAAATTGCAAAAAAAATGGTTGAGTCTAACTAGTATCTCAAGGAACTACATGCTGGAAAGACACGACCCGAGGTATTCAATTCCATGTAAATAGAAAAGTCAAAACAGGTAATAAGCAAATCACAAGAGCATATATGACATTATCTGACAACACACAACATTCAACTAAAACTCAGGCATCCATCCGATGTCCACATCTCCCATGATCATTTATTTTTAACATGTAAAAAGATCATCGCAGTAAGAATAAGATCATGCCAAGAGCTGAGCCAAGACGGAGGGGAATATTGGCCATATATACATGCCAACGCTAACACCCCTAATCAGTAATCACTGTCTGTGCTATCTCCATCTGAACAAGGGAGATCAATAAAGGTAGTACTACCACCGCCGTATGCTTGGCTACTTGGGTGAACGATAGGCTGGTAGTCTTCGCAGCCATGGCAGTGCCCTAGAAAAAATAGATTAAAGAGTTAGCCACATATTAACACAAGGAAGCAATAAGAGGTGGCGATGAAAGAAATGATGCAAAAGGAAACATGCGAATAATCAGGAACCAATAAGAAAACGGTAATTGATAAACCCCTAGTACACCCGAGTTTGTACCTGCATCATTCTCGCCAACTATACAGCACAGCATCACATCATCCTCATTCCGGCACCTGTGGTCAAGTTCGGAGAAGAATAGCTTGGGAACGCCGGCATCATCAGCAGGATTATGATCTTCAGGCTGCTTCGCTGTGAAGTTATAATGGATGCAGCCTGCTCCAAACTCGAAAAATATCGAGATTACTCGTACCTCCACCAGCTCAAACTGAAAAAACAAACAAATGGAAAATACAGTTAAAATGGATCATCAGGTTGTAAACCCTACAATACTTAGTTAAATGGATGAAAAATCTGTGCACAACGGAGAAAGAGAGAGGAGAAGACCTTGGTGTTGTTGGTTCTGTTGTATTTACGCAGGGCAACCTCGGCGTGGCGACGAGCAGCCTTCTGTCTTAACGCGAGTTTTATTTGGCGGCGCGCATTCCTGACCTCTAGAGGTTTCCTCTCCCTGAGTACAACGGGGGTGTCCCAATCTGAATCGGAGCTGCTCTCGTGATCATACTTGGGTGTGGGCAAACGTTGCTCGAACCTCCAACCATGCTCCTCCATGTTGATGCCTTCGGGTGTGCTCCTCTCCTTGGAAAACCAACCGGCTCGACTCCTGCTGGTCCATTGAGAGATCAATATGTTCAGTAAAAGTTGTCAAACCATGCACTATACCACATAAACGTTTGAGTCATGGATCTCACAACCACATTTCAACACTTGGATGCCAGTGAAGAGATTAGGAGTTGGCCGTTTTGGTTGCTTATGGAGTACGTACCTTGCATACCTCCCCTTTGAAGAGGCAGGCGGGACTACAAGTTGAGGACGGTCTTGCTTGGGCTCCTCTGGCAGGTCATGTAAATTCTCCTCATCCCTGAACCAGATCACAGCATATGGTTTATTCAGAATGACAGTAAAAGAATGGGGAGGTCGTCAGCATAATCTATCTACTATGATTACTCTAACTTCTTCTCCGTGAGACTGCAACGGAAATCAGGAGCCCAGGAAGACATAGCCATGGGGATCTGCGGGGCGCGGTGGGAGAAGAAGAGAGTACGGGATGGTGAAAAACAGGGCAGGAGAGAAGAACTTACCGCTGCTCGGCGTAGTCGTGGTCGTCCGGCATGATCGCCACACAAGCTGCACTGGAAAATCGCAGATCAATCAGAAGAAGCTCCCGATCTCCGGCTGACAGGAGAGATTGATCGGCAAGAACGGCACCGTATACTAAACAGAAAATCTATTTCTATTTCTATTTTGACTCGGACTCGGTTTTTTTGTTTGTTATAAAAAACATACAGTATTATGAATTCGACTCGGCCTCTGACCCAACAACGCGCGCCGGATCGATTGAAGAAGCATCCATCGGCCGCACAAATAAACACTCTCCGATGAAAGATTACGAGGGGCGTTTAATTGTTGTAGAGAACCTGAACCTGAACCTTTTTGAGATAAAATGTATGAACCTGAACCTTTTTGAGATACAGTATGCATCGCACGGCCGGCGACTGCGGTTTAAATTGCTGATCGACTAAAACATTAATCAACGACGTTAATGAAGCCGTGTTTTTAGTTCATAACGTTTTTTTTCAGCGGTCACCGGAGGAGCAAAGCTCCCCACCTGAATTTTCATTTTATCAAGAAAGGGTGAAAAATTACAGGGGGAGGGGAGACAACGGTCAACGCAAGGGAGCGAGATCAGTACAACAGAGCACGAACAGCAAACAAAGAAATTCAAAGTCGAACGGGGAGGAGGTAGGTACGCGAGAGATCCACATCCTGGCGGTGCTCCATGTGGAGCCGAGCACGCCAAAGATTTGCATCATCGTGACAGTTGTTGCGGACGAGGGAGAGGGAGGGCGTCAGATTGCGGAAGACGACGCCATATCTGCCAGCCACCACTTATAAACAGATGACTCAAGAAATATAAAACCGGAATGACCGATAATGCACTATCCACTACAGGACAGGGCAAAAAGCCGTCGGCGTATTGGCGTAGCCTTCTCGGCAAAGGCCTACCTCAACGAAGCATATAGAGGCCATCGACGTATCAAAATACCGTCGGCGTAAATGCCCTCGGCGTAGCGGCCGTCGGTCAACATATTGTAAAAAGATTTTTTTTTATTTTTTCTCGATTTTTTAATCTTTGAATTGTTTAACTCGTTAATCTCTCACTTTGAATATTTTTAACACTAATTATATTTAATATTTAATTAAATTACAGTCTTGGTCAAACATCCCAGCCGGTCACCCATCCTAATACTACTCCAGCTCCAGCACGATTAACTTCCTCGTTCCTTTATAATCTGTTTCCGCAAAGTAATTCATACATTGTTGTCAATACTATGATATCAATCCTATTAACTCTTATATCATCATGTCACATTAGTAAAAAATATTATTGAATTCAAATAAAAATATAATAATTTTACTTTTTAGTATTTTCTATTTAATATGGAATAATTAATGTCTTTAAATCTGTAAATTGGAATTTAACAAATAATATGTCTAAATTGATCGGAAAAATGAGAGGAATCCAAATATGATATCCATATCAACTAATCACAAATCCTCTGGTTTTTGAATTAGTTATTTGGTGGTTGCTTTAGAAAATTCCCTTTTTGCGCTCGGATAATGAAAAATGGCTTTTTGGTGCGATGAAAAGGAAAACTTGCATTGGATCTTTGATAAAATATCATATTGTGAACCTAAAAATGATTTAAAAAAACATGAGCATCGGATCATGTACCTGTAGTTCATATCTGACCCAGTTCTTACCGATTCGGCAGGAATTTGTTTTTTTCACCAGAGGTGGACGGAAAGGTTTCGGATCCCCCTGTTGGGACATTGTCCATATAAGGTGGTATAGTATTTTTGTAAAATGTGGTGGTAGCATTTTGAATTAGCCATTTGGTGATTGCTTCACAAAACCGTCCGTTTTTTGTGCTCGGAAAATGAGAAATGGCTTTTTAGTGCAACGAAAAGGAAAACTTCCTTCTGCAACATTGTTAGCCATCCCATGATGCATGTGTATGCACAATATGGGCACATTATCACAAACTATGTCTTGATTCTAGCCATAACATTGGTCATTTGACCCGAAAGCCAAAAAACTAGGTCATTTTGTGAAGGTTTTCTTGAGACATAATCAATATATAAAGTTTGATATTTTTCCTTATAACTATGTCACATAATATGACACCACGCGAAGGTTTCGTATTGTTTCTATTGTTTTTGAATTTTTTATGCCCGTTTTAAACTATCGTCAAACTTTGTCAAACGGCGGGCATGAAGATTCTTAGCTCGGGGCCGAGCTTCGCTGAACTTGCATTGTATATTTGATAAAATAGCATATTGTGAACCTAAAAATGATTTTTGTAAAAAAACATGAGCATCGGATCATGTACCTGTAGTTCATACCTGACCCAGTTCTTACCGATTCGGCAGGAATTTGTCTTTTTCACCAGAGGTGGACGGAAAGGTTTCAGATCCCCCTGTTGGGACATTGTCCATATAAGGTGGTATAGTATTTTTGTAAAATGTGGTGGTAGCATTTTGAATTAGCCATTTGGTGATTGCTTTACAAAACCGTCCGTTTTTTGTGCTCGGAAAATGAGAAATGGCTTTTTGGTGCAACGAAAAGGAAAACTTCCTTCTGCAACATTGTTCGCCATCCCATGATGCATGTGTATGCATAATATGGGCACAGTATCACAAACTATGTCTTGATTCTAGCCATAACATTGGTCATTTGACCCGAAAGCCAAAAAACTAGGTCATTTTGTGAAGGTGTTTTTGAGACATAATCAATATATCAAGTTTGATATTTTCCTTATAACTATGTCACATAATATGACACCACGCGAAGGTTTCGTATTGTTTATATTTTTTTGAATTTTTTATGCCCGTTTTAAACTATCGTCAAACTTTGTCAAACGGCGGGCATGAAGATTCTTAGCTCGGGGCCGAGCTTCGCTGAACTTGCATTGTATATTTGATAAAATAGCATATTGTGAACCTAAAAATGATTTTTGTAAAAAAAATGAGCATCGGATCATGTACCTGTAGTTCATATCTGACTCACTTCCTCCCGATTCGGCAAGAATTTGTCTTTTTCACCAAAGGTGGACGGTAAGGTTTCAGATCCCCCTGTTGGGACATTGTCCATATAAGGTGGTCTAGTATTTTTGTAAAATATGGTGGTAGCATTTTGAATTAGTCATTTGGTGGTTGCTTCACAAAACCGTCCGTTTTTTGTGCTCAGAAAATGGGAAATGGCTTTTTGGTGCGACGAAAAGGAAAACTTCCTCCTGCAACATTGTTCACCATCCCATGATGCATCTGTATGCACAATATGGGCACATTATCACAAACTATTCCTTGATTTTAGCCATAACATTGGTCATTTGACCCGAAAGCCAAGAAACCTCGAATGAGATAGGTCATTTTGTGAAGCTTTCTTTGAGACATAATCAATATACCAAGTTTGATATTTCTCCTTATAACTATGTCACATAATATAACACCACACGAAGGTTTCGTATTGTTTCGATCATTTTTGAATTTTTTATGCCCTTTTTAAACTATCGTCAAACTTTGTCAAACGGCGGACATGAAGATTGTTAGCTCGGGGCCGAGCCTCGCTAAACTTGCATTGGATCTTTGATAAAATAGCATATTGTGAACCTAAAAATGATTTTTATAAAAAAACATGAGCAGGATCATGTACCTGTAGTTCATATCTGACCCACTTCCTCCCGATTTTGCAGGAATTTGTCTTTTTCACCAAAGGTGGACGGAAAGGTTTCGGATCCCCCTATTGGAACATTGTCCATATAAGGTGGTCTAGTATTTATGTAAAATGTGGTGGTAGTATTTTGAATTAGCCATTTGGTGGTTGCTTCACAAAACCATCCGTTTTTTATGCTCGGAAAATGGAAAATGGCTTTTTGGTGCGACAAAAAGGAAAGCTTCCTCCTGCAACATTGTTCGCCATCCTATGATGCACATGTATGCACAATATGGCATATTATCACAAACTATGCCATGATTCTAGCCATAACATTGGCCATTTGACCCGAAAGCCAAGAAACCTCGAATGAGATAGGTCATTTTGTGAAGGTTTATTTGATACATAATCAATATACCAAGTTTGATATTTTTCCTTCTAACTTTGTCACATAATATAACACCACGCGAAGGTTTCGCATTGTTTCGATCATTTTTTAGGCCCGTTTTAAACTATATATAATGTTTTATATTTTACTTAATTTTTATTTACAAATGTGTAATATTTGAGGGTAGATAGATAGGTATTATTTTTCTGCAAATTTTGATATATTATTTGTATTTTTTGAATTAGAATGATTTAGTTATGATTTTTCAAAGTTTAATAAGATAAAATAAAAAATAACTACGCCGAGGGCAGCCGTCGGCGTAGCATAGGATATGCCGAGGGCAATTCTATGGCGACAGCTGCTTGGCGGGGCTGGCCGAGACGATGGCTACGCCGACGACCTCGACGTTTGGCCGTCGGCGTAGCGACCGGCAGTCG
This sequence comes from Avena sativa, assembly GCA_916181665.1. Classification (NCBI taxonomy): domain Eukaryota; kingdom Viridiplantae; phylum Streptophyta; class Magnoliopsida; order Poales; family Poaceae; genus Avena; species Avena sativa. The sequence continues at coordinate 326,378,450 of OV702282.1, forward strand.
GCGTAGCTTCCCATTCCTGTAGTGATTCTAAACGGCTACACTGACATGTTGGAGATATGCCCTAGAGGCAATAATAAATATAGTTATTATTATATCTTTGTGTTTATGATAAATGTTTATATTCATGCTATAATAGTATTAACAAGGAAACATTAATACTTGTGTGAATTGTAAACTTAAAATAAGAGTCCCTAGTAAAGCCTCTTGTTAAACTAGCTTGTTGGTTAATAGATGATTGTGGTTTCCCTATCATGAACATTGAGATGTTATTAACAACAAGATCATATCGTTAGGAGAATGATATGGTGGACATACTCCTATAGATAAGCGTAGCATAAAGATCAAGTCATTTCAATAGTTCAATTGCTATATGCTTTCTGATACATAGTAACCTAATTCCTTCGACCATGAGATCATGCATATCACCTTTACCGGATGGATGCTTTGATGTCATCAAACACCACACCGTAACAGGGTGGCTATAAAGGTGGTATTGAGTGTTCGGAAAGTATTGGTTGAAACACATGGATCAAGAGTGGGATTTGTCCATCCATATGACGGATAGATATTCTCTGGGCCCTCTCGGTGAAATGTCATCCAATTAGCTTGCAAGCATGTGACTGGCTCACAAGGGATCACATATCACGGGAACGAGAAAAGAGTACTTATCAGTAACGAGGTTGAACTAGGTATGCAGAGATACCGACGATCATAACCTCGGATAAGTAACATATCGTGAGACAAAGGGAAATTGGTATCGTATGTAAGTGGTTCATTCGATCGCAAAGTAATCGTAGAAATATGTGGGAGCCATATGAATTTCCAGATTCCTCTATTGGTTATTGTTCGGAGAAGTGTCTCGATCATGTCCGCATAATTCACGAACCGTAGGGAGACACACTTAAGGATTCGACGTTGTTTGAGTAGTTATGGTATTATGAGAAAGAGACCGAATGTTGTTCGGAGTCTCGGATGGGATTCGGGATATCACGAGGTGATCCGGAATGGTCCGGAGAATAAGATTCATATAAGGAAAGTCCCGTTTCGGAGTTGGGGAATGGTTCCGGTGTTTTCATCGGGAACATTCTAGAAGGTCCCGGAATGTCCGGCACTCCGGAGGGGGAAGGGGTACATGAATGTGTCATTACATGTTGGAATGGTTGCATCATGTACTTAGTGTCATCGCTGTTCTAAATAAAGGATTAAATCAAATCCCAATTTGGAAAGTCAAACAGCAAGTTTGAAAGTCAAACTGCCAGTTTTGGAAGGAGGAGAAAAGGAGGCCGAGTTGGGGAGGGATTCCTCCTCCCCAAGCCGGCGCCCCACCTCAAGGCCGAGTTGGGGAGGGACTCCACTCCCTCCCCTTGCCGCCGGCCCTCCCACCTATAAGAGGAGGGGCAGGGCCTCCTCCTCTAGACACAACAACACACTAGTTCCTATCCTCTAAACTAAACCCTAGATCTAAACCCCGGTTTAGAGCTATTCAGTTTAGAGCCTTCTAATTGGTTTAGAGCCCTCTAATTGGTGTGTCTAATTACTAGACCACTAATAGCCTCTCTCATAAGCTCCACCATACTCGCACCGGCTTAAGGCGAAGCCCTGCGGGATCTCCCCTCTACTTCCGGTACCACGCCGTCGTGCTGCCGGAATCGCGAGGAGAGTGCTACAACCTCCGCTGCCTGCTGGAACAAGGGAGAGGAAGGTCTTCGTCGAGTACCGAACGTGTGACCGACTGCGGGAGCGCTGCTGAAACGTGGCGCTGGAAGGATCGTCTACGCGATCTTGAGATCGGAAAGAGTACGACTACATCACCCACGAGAATCTGCTCTCGTTAACCGCTTTGGAATCTTCGAGGGTTAGTTATTCCATCGACTCGTTGCTACAATCTAGTAGATAGATCTTGGCTTGTTTGTTTGTATGCGATAGAAAATTTTTGTTTTCCATGCTACGAACCCCTACATGACAGTATCCACCAACAGGAAGCACAAGGAAACAACAATGTTAAGGACAAAAACTATTCAGAAGTAAAGTTGAGTAAAAAGTTGCCACATATAAACACTGCACCCTCAATAAAGATCGTAATATTCAAAAGAGGGGAGTGCTCCCGACTCCTCACGGGTCGCCTTGCGCGGGGCGGCTCCGGAGGCCCCCAAAAACCTAGAAAAAGCGGCGCCGCCACCTCCTCTCCCCCGGCCGCTGCCTGCGCCGGTGGTGGCTGCCGCGCCTGGCCGTCTAAGGCGGCAGGCGAGGGAGGCGCTCTCCCGACGGGCCCCCTTCGCACGGAGGCGGGTCGTCATAGGGGAGTGAGGGTGGAGCTTGGGAGGCGGCGAACCCTGTTAGGGATGGCAGCGGCGGTGCGGGGAAGGTGGCTCGGCAGCGCGAGGCGGCATGGAGGGCAGCGAGATCCGTCCGGAGTGCTGGCGCGCAACGGCCGCCCGTCCCCCGTGTGGCTTGTTCTTTCCTCCAGGACGGTGGAGTGGGGCGATCTGGTGGAAGAGGTGCCGACGATTGGATTCCGTTGGAAGACCTAGATCGGCTCTCTAACCGTAATTGCATGCTTGATCCGTTCTCCGGAAACCAGCCGGCGGTGTGGGGATTGCTGTGTCGGATCTAATAATGGTGGTGGTCCTTTGGTTTCTGTTGCACGAAGACGAATATCTGCTTGATGTCTGCCCTCGTTGATCCGATCTGGAGAGGCGGGTTCCGGAAGGCTCCGCCGGCGAACTCCCATGGGCGTATCATGCCTGAAGATTGTTGGATCGGAAGGTATTCGGTCGTGCGCACCTTCTTTTTCTGGCCGTTTGGTTTCAGCGGAAGCGCTGCGAAGCTCTGTTGTTTGTTCCCACCAAGTGCCATTCTTAGAGCCATGGTGAAGTCAGATGCGGTGAATGTCAGTAAAGCGGAAATTTGAGGGTAGCGATGGTGATTTTTGTTCCTGTGGCGATAGAGATCTGGCTGCGTGATCTGGGACTAGTTGCAGCGGTTGTTGGTGCGGGAAGACAACACAGGGGAGTTTCTAGTCTTATCTTGCAGGGTGAAAATCCAAGGTCTGGCCTTAGCTGGTTGTGCCTGGCAATGACCTTGTTGAAGACATTGTTTTGTGAGCAAGGACTTTCTCCAGGGTGAAAACCTATGACCTTTGGTCGGACAACGACGACGCTTGGGTATTGTTTCCTTCTTAAAGGCATTGTTATTGAAGTGGAGGACTACTGGTGTTGTTCTGATGGTGTCACTGTCGTTTCTTTGAGGATTAGTTCGCTGTAGCGGGACTTTTTTTTGTAATTTCTCTTTCTTTTTTCTGAGTTGTGTGTATCCGTAGAGCCGCTAGGGCATGCGTTGTTGCAGAGGCTGGGTGTAATTGACGTCCTTGTGACATTAATATATACTCTTTTCCAAAAAAATGGGGAAAGCTTGATAAATTATTTCACTTGCAACTCATGCACACATAGACTCATAGCAGCAGCTCTGATCGGTGAGCTAGCCGTGGCAGTTCCTGCAGCAGTAGCATAGAGTGAAGCCTTGGCAGCTGCCATCACCATAGCCCTCGGCCCTGCACGGCACATTGCAGGTTCCGTGCTGGACGCATGATTTGCTGTGCTTCCACGCCTGGCTAAATTCGGAGTCACACGATTTGCTTCCAACCCCTGAACAAGAAACTAAAATGAAAATAGATGTGTAGATCGATGGTCTTTCCTACCAGATGGCACGACAAGAAGCAGCATCTCAGCCACAAGCACACCAACGCCTTGCATTCATACTAACGAGGTGTAACCAAATTTGACGATAAGAATCGCATTTTTTTTTTTGACAATAAGAATCGCATTTCATACTAATATGCTCTAACTAAATTAAGTTTATCCATGTGAAAACTGATATACCGAAACAAGAGATACATAATGGAATAATCATGCACCCCAACAAAAAAAAAAAAAAACTTCATTAAAGTTGAGTCCGGTAAGCTTGTGACGAATTTGATGTCCAAGGACATAGACCAACGAAAATATATCAGACCAAGTGTGTTACAGATTCATACTGCAAAAAAAAACGAACTTAACATATACTGAATTGATGTGCTAGACTGTACTAATTTGAGAGAAGCCCGGGGGCTGCAAGACCTTAAGTGTATATAAATAAGTGAGTTGAATTTGTCTAGATTATGTATCTATATATTAAAACGCGTCTAAACAAATCTACGTCATTTATTTTAGGACGAAGCGAGTAGTTAGATTCATATCAAAAAATACTTGCTAATGATATATACTTTTGATCAAATAGTTCTCATATACTTGGACTAATTCTTGGTCAAAGGAAAATCTTGAAATAAGCATGCACCCTTATTCATTGGAATGGAAGGAGTACTTGGCAAGAGTCCCGTCTGCCCCAAGTTTTGGGGAAAATCTTTAGATCCGGGATTCCTAGATGGCTTAGTTAGACGACTATGTGTCACATTTAGATCATTCTGTCTTGTTTAATAGACCGTCGACATGTAGTTGGCGCACGTACTGCCAACTAGATTTTGTTGCAACTACATAAGGCAACACACTTTACCAAGGCCATTGACCTGACACTGTTTTTTGCATACAAGCCAAGCACTATAACATCACACCGACACTTTGAACCGAGTCAGTCCAGCACAAAATGCGCGACTTATGTATGCCCATAGGTGGAAGTATGACTCTCACTCGTTCAACATGAGATTATTGCCCTTTGTAGCCTTTGAGCATCGTGCTAACTATCTTATCCTTCTTGCAACATCCATCAAACGATTGGATCGGATATGATCGTCAATTTGTCACACACAGGGCCAAGCACACCTCTTGGTTCTTTTCTGTCAACTTTAGATTGACTCCTTTTAGTTATCCATAACTCTTATCATGTTTTCATCACGTTACTTTAAAAACTTACTTTTGTGTCTCTAGAGACATAACTACATTAGATATCAATAATTATTTGCCAAAATGATCTTTTCTTGTCTCCAAAATGCTATCATAGCAACAAGAATGAGCCATTTGTTATGAAGTACTGCCTAGTAGCATTTTTATCCAAATGGCTCATTCTTGCTTGCACAATAACATATTTTAGCTGAGTTGGGATTTTTAGCTCCAAAATTCTACCATATCACCGACAGTAAGACTTTGGGTTAACTAATGCTGCCATGGTAGCGTATTATTGTTGAATGCCTCATTTTAGCTCCAATGGCGATATGTTTTAGCTAAAGCACATTTTTTCCGCATGGAAGATTCCAGTTTTCATGGATAGGTAAGCTTGATTAGAAGACACACAAATTGGAATAACTATTTTTAGATAAACATGCAATTTACTAGGCAATTAAATGTGTTGACGGAAGTAATCTAGAAGAAAATTTCTCAGATATACTACGGTCAAAGTTTTACTAATTTACCAAAGCCATGTGTTAGATGAAACCCCAGGCTAGCAAACAAAATTGGATTGTGTCGTAAATTGTATGCCATTATGTTGAACTTAATCGTCCCTTCGAACTTCGATTTACCAGTGTGCATCATGATGCTCTCGATGGTGGGTGTAGAAGCTAATGTCGACAGTTCTGATGGTGGTTGTACAGACTCGCGTACTTCCTTGATTTCAGGATATTACTTTTGATGTAGTTCTCGCAACACACATGATGTTTTGATAGTTTCATTTGTTTTTGCGAATGATCTTGTAATGTAATGTGATCTTATTATGATTTTGCTTCGTATGTGATGTTTCTTTATCGTGAAATTATGTGAAAACTTGTGTGAATAAATACTTGATTTCTTACTAAGGAATATAGTAGGATGGCCACCTCTATTATAATCTCCCAGCTCCTCTATTTATTTGGTAGAGCCTCAGGAACACGCATGCGAGCTCGTGATCGATCAAATCGACTTTTGTTCCACCTCTATTGATTTGATATTGAAACATTAAAATCTCGATAGGCAATAGAAAATCCACGATTTCACTCTATAACACACACACACGATATGACTATATAACACACATGGACTTTGGAAGAGTAAGCTTGGTCTTGACTTAAAAGACTAGCTAGAAAAGAAAGGTAGCCAAAATCAGCTGCCAAGAATTAAAGTTGCGATGTGATAAGAATACATTGTATGAAAGTGTTTGTCCACATATTGCCTGAACCGACCTGCTATTAATGACCCTGCCATATGCATGTGATGAATCCACATTTCATAGAAGTGCCCTCTAGTATTAATGACCCTACCATATGCATGTAATTAACCCACATTTCTTGAAGGTGCTCACCATTCTTTTATATCGATGCATATATTGTATACTCTTGATTCCCCAAGATACTCCATCCACAATTTCTACTCGTATGTTCTTCACTTGTGTCCATCTACTAATAACTTTGTCTTTTGAGCCTTCCGTAGAAATAAAATGGAGAAGTTAACTAATGGTTGCTTGTTTATCTAATTCGATGATCTCCTTGTCGAAGTTTCTAGTAAACCTGACCATGGGGATAAAACACTCCATGGCAAGGCTTGAGGATTTAGTTGGGTACTCAACACTTTGGGAATGAGTGGCATTGGGAGAACATCCCCAACCTAAACTGGGCATTTTAGTGCTTGTGTGGGTAGTAGCACCTCCACGAAAACCAATCCTTTGTATGTGTAGGTGTGACATGTTGCTAAATGTAATTTGAGAACTTGGCAGATCATTGATGTGAGACATGGACATAGGCATGAACTTCATCTCATTGTGAGGTAGAGAGGAGAGAGATAAAATAGAGACATGGACATAGGCATGAATGTTCTCATTGGTTTTTGGACCTATTTTCATATAGAACCATCATTTTGTAGTGTTTCTACGTGAAGCGAAATATATGGATAAAAAATGAAAACCACAAGTTGTTCTTTAAGAGTCTCACATGTAACTATGGGTTATATGGATAGAAAAAACAATAACATGTAGGATGTTCTCTAAGAGTTCTCATGTGTACCAGTTTGGGATTTGTGTTGGTAGATTCACAGCCTCTTGCATATGAGTCGAGCAACATGTGAGAGAGAATATTGTTAACAAACATTAAAATTGACTAAACCGTAGAGTTTACACTTAAAATGTTGTATGGACGTTGAAACAATATGTTATGGTAATTTTAGTTTGCAGGAACCTAATTTCATTAAAATTTCATCCATTTAACATTAAAAATTATGCTTTACTATATGATAGATAATAACTAACCCCCATGACGGTTCAGAAATGGGGGGGGGGGTAAACATAGTCGTCGGGTGGCATACATTCTTCTATTATGTCCAGCAGTGGACAAAATGATGTCGTCAACTAACGACTGGTATCATCGCAATGCCACATGTTTCTCCATGTGGAGTGCTAATAACCCCCACGAGCAGGGAATCACTGTAGTACCTCTTAATGTGAAAGTAGGATATTGATCCGCAGGAGCAAGCTCCAACTAAAGTTCACAATTTGTAGTTGTTTATGCGGTAAACAAGTTATAGGAACAAAGATATTGATTTAATACAAGAAATAAAGTGCAACAAAGCAATAATATAAAAGTGTCCAATACTTTTCAATGTAAGAGGACAAGACAAAAGTTTTCTATATAGGAACAATGGACCGAGGTTCATGGGTTCACTCAGTTCTCTCTCTCCATCTATGGTGTTGATCATGTTATAGATAATAAACTTACACATAGTTGTCATCGGAGCTGCATGCCAGGGAACCTACTAGTAGTGGCGTTGCCCCTACTTGGTCATCAAATCTTGGTCGACGACGAGCTATTGCGGCAACGCGATTAACTCCATGCGTCCAGGGCGTTATAGCAAGCGAGAAATACATCGGATGAAACCACGCGTATGAGAATCTCACCGAGAGCATGTAGGACTTGACGGAGAGGCAAGTCGAGGTCAAAAAAGGCGGCGAATGATGACAACTGGCGACGGAGGGAAGATATCGATTAGCTCGACGGGGGCTCTCCGGCTTGTTTCTTTGGAAAGGACAAGGAATATGCGGCGGTGCTCAAGGCATGTTCAGCGAGGCTCCTAATGGCGACGATGAATTTCTCTGGCCTAGCTAGGCTTTTGGCTCGGAGAGAAATCAAGATAGAGAGAGGTCGGGAGAGAGAGAGGAAGTGAGAGGACGAGGACAAGGAAGGGTGTCGGGGTGGCCTCCTTATCCTCCCCAGGCGACGACATCACGAATCTTGACGTCGGTGAGCGCCAGCACTCGCGCCACGCAACTGCTTTGGTGGCCGCACGAGGTAGCTGACAAGATTAGATAGACAAAACGGTATGTAAGCCGGTCCTCTATTGGGCCATAGTGAAGTGAGCGGAAAGGCTACGGGAACGCGCGTGGCAGCAGATAGAGAGGAGGAAAGATGGGCCCCGGGCCAGAAGCTGGTTATCTCATTTTTTCCTTTTTATTCTTTTACTATTTTCTATTTTAGCTATTCTTTTTAAATTAGAATGTCTACAAGGTTTTAAATACCCAGAAATTTGAGGAACAATAAAAAATACTACACGGATCTTTAAAACTAAGTGTTTCCTATATTTTTCATTATTTTCAAAAATTCAAATTATTAGAAAATCTTTTTATTGATTGTAATAATTAGCCCCTAGGGTTTTATTGTGTTTATTATTATATAAAAATCTTATAAAAATTACTTTTATTTTCTCCATGATAATTGTAATAGTAAAGATTTAAAATGGTTAATGTTATCCATATGATCTTTTTATACTTAGCATCATATAACAACCATTATATATGGTGGTTCATATTTTAGGGTTCTTAAAATTTGTAATTCTTTTTATTCAATTTCCACTAAAAAATTATTCATAACCATCCTACTTATCTTCAAAATAGGTTTCTTAAACTAGTTGTTCACTAACTTATTAAGTGTTGGTTGATGTCTTATGAGGAATTTATTATATAATCGTTAATAGGAATTACCATTTATGTGGCACATGTGATCCAGATGTCAAGAAACTTTTATTTAGGGTTTGTTTATTACCTTAATAATTCTCTATAGCATTGTTCTCATTATTATGATCCATCTACTTAATTCCTATTTTTTTAGCTTTAAAAATTATCCTTTGGAAATACCCTTATGGTTCTTTAAGGGTTATAAATGTCTTTATTATTGAAACTATAGTCAGTATGGAATAATATTAGGCTTCATATATATATATATATACCTTTCTACAAGGATACTATGCATGGGCAGAATTACTTGATCTACTTAAACAACCAAGGATTACCTCTTTTATTCTAAGTATTCTCTTCCTTATTTACTGTGGTTGATTCCTGGTAATAATTTATCATGTAATGGTTGACGGTGAGCACTACTCATATGATAAATGTAGTTCATTTATCATGTGCCAATTGTTTAGGGCTTACAAGAGTGATATAAACATGGGACTTATCATGGCTTGATATAGTCTTGGTTAAATATTTCTCAAGAATTCCTTTTATCCACACTTCACAAGTCTTGACTCCTAACTAAGGAATTCCTTTTCTAGATATACTATTTCTAAATCACTCAACTTACTCACAAGAAACGCATCTTCTTGAATAAACCAATCATTTGACTCTACCATATCCATCATCATATGATGGCAGGATCATGTTATTTCTTTACTATTCATTCTCCATTATTACTCTAGAATATATATCTTCCATTTCTTAGCTAACCTTGATGAATCCATCAATGTAGTTATTTCCATCTTATTTAATCAATACCATTCACCTTCTTCTTCCATCTACTTCCAAGGCTTGCAAGACTACAATCCTCACCACATCACAAGTGATATCAACCCTCTAGAAGAGGTATGGTACTACTCCCATAATGCAAGATTGCTCTAGTATTGGATTGGTTAACATTGCCATTTTATCCAACTACTCCCTTCAACTTTGGTTCTATACTTCATCATACACTAGCTTTATTTCTCATGATCAAGCTAGAGGACTTAACTAACTAAGGTTTAGCTTGGCTTGGAATACTACTATCAGCTCTTCAAAACCTAGTCAATTATCCTAAAGTGAATTGAGAATAATGACTACTATCCATTAAGTACACTAAACTTACACTTCTAATTGTCTAGTCAAGATCTATCCTCAACTAAGTAGTAACTTGTACTACACCTAGTCTCTTTATAGATTTTATATTGCTAATGAAGATTATCTTATGGTTGTACCTTCTTGGCTTAACAAATTTTTTTTTATGATCTATCATTACTAGCTTTCTTGTAACTTCTTAATTACTAGCTTAACTCTTAGGTTTAGATGTTTATTATAGTTAACTCAGGAATGAGTTAACTCCTCCAACATCGAATGGTTTTATCTCCACTAAGGATCTCATTCCAATGATGATGGCACACTCTACCATAACTAGTTTCTTCTCCTTATTAATTTACTTTAGGACTTTGGAAGGTCAATATAAAGGGATAAAAGTCAATAAGTGCTAGGTCAAGAATTGCTCACTTGACATTGATGATAAATTGACACTAGGACTTGGTTAAATAGGAATGTCATCTATTAGTATGATAATAAGGATATGTGGTGAATGTTCTTGACTTATCTTTCTTCCTACTCTATTTGTGATAAGAGGTTAATGTTTAAGAACTGCCATGATGCACATGGTAGAGTATACTTTATAAAGTATATATATAAAGATTAATTTATTGAGTTTCTTTACTTGGTTTACATATTTTATTTGGTATCCATGGGTGGTTGTAAAGAATACCTTGATATAGTCACTAGAAGATCTGGTGTTTTAATTAAATAATGTGTTATGTTTTTAGGTTTATTCCATTTGATCTACCCATAGATCAAATTATATTTACCCAAAGATAAGGTTTTAGCAAAGCTTATATTAAAACTTATCACAATCAACTTGATGATCTACTTCAGTTCCCTCAAGTTAAGAGAAGCTTCAATAGCTTTAACAAGTTTTAATCAAAAGAGCGAAAATTATCCAGATTTTCTATACACGAATGTAATACACACACCTAATCTCAGCTTATTTCTAAGCTCTAATGCTGGGATGTTACAGTTGAATATCATAAGTCATGATCAGCGCTACACAAAGTTAAATTGTTCATTCTTTAAGTAATAACAACAAACAAATGAGCTATGAAGTGATATCACTTATGTACTTACATGTATGCTTAACAATATGTTACTTGCATAAAACAGATCAAAGTACTATGGACCATTAAGCATATGATGGCAAATGATTATCTCTCTAAAAATGACAAATGTTTATCTCATTTGCTAATATTCTATCTCGCATGCGAATGTTTCCATGGAAGCACCTTCCTAAATCGAGATTCGTATCCGACTCTTTGTGAGTAAGGAACAACAGAGGAATCTGAAACTATGTCGGATTTCCCATAAAACATTAAATAAATATAGACGCATGTCTGAACCAAGAAGCAGAGAAACAGAGGAACATGCCACTCGATCGTACTTGGGCTGGCTTTCTCATATTAAAAAAAATCATGACCATTTTCAAAAAAACCGAAGAAATCAAAACCTGGATAAATTCGAAATCTAAACAAATTTGGAATTAGAACAAATTCAAAATCCGAACATTTTTGTTTGGACAAATATGAAATCTGAACAAATTTGAAATTGAATAAATTCCAAATTTGAACAAATTCGAAATCTAAACATATTCCAAATTTGAATAGGTTCAAAATTTAAACATTTTCCAAAACTAAAAAAAATTCAATATGAACTTTTTCTAAAATAAATAAAAAATTAAAGGAAAACAGAAAACAAAAAGTAGAAATTAAAAGAAAAGAGAAAATAAAAGGAAATAGAAAAAACAAATAACAGAGAACAAAGATAAAGAAAAAGAAAACTTTATCCCAACTCGGCGCCCCTTAACGACCAGAGTAGGCAAAAGGAGGATGGTGCGCGGCGCCAACTTGTTGCGCCGCAACTAGCGGCATATATACACATGGCCTAAAAGGTTTGTATGTGGCCGTGGCAATATTCAGGGCCTCTCCCTCTCGACCGTACATATCTCAAGTCTTATAAGCAGCCTATAAATACACACCCTTCCCACACACGTCTCCCCTAAAAAATACATATATACACAGTCTAAACGCTCTTTTATCTCCTCTGTTTTTGGTACTTAGAGCCTTACGGACATATGTGCCATGGTCGGCCTCATCTAGTTTGTTCTACCTCTGCTCGTTATTGAGAAATTTGACGAAGTTACTCCCGGTAGAAACGAGATGGGACTTTGTGCATGTGGTAGAATGCACACACTTCTTGTAAGTTCGGAATGAGTGGCATCGGAAGAACACCTCTGACTAGTTCACTGTGATTTACTACAAATTCTGCGTGCTGGTCGTCGTGTCGGGTAGCAATTAATGTCTGAAAGAGACGAAAGTGAAGATTCACTTCCAAGAATGGATTCTCATCCTTGAAACCTGTGTCAGCCACCAATTTGGAGCCTTGATCTATGAAGAGCCGAGCGACTGGGTCATGGTCATGTGTTCCAAATGGAAGTTTTTTTTTTGACATAGTTCCAAAAGGAAGTTGCCCAATGGCGAATACTTATGTGCTCTTTCGAGAGGCTAGTGGCGCACAAATATATCGTGGTCTCCATTGATGTACCCAGTGAAGGAGGAAATTGTCACCGTCTGATTGTACATTGACTAATTTGTAGCCTGTGCCGCGTGTGATGTTCATTGGGAGCAGATGATGTAGGTGGTGACCTGTCTGATGTGATAATTTCTAATCACAAATTGTGTATTTTAATTAAAAAACAATCGATTGAATGCTTGGTGAAAATTAATTTTTTGGGTTGTGCGTGATGACAAGCTAACCATTTTGTGCAGATATCTCTTGGCTTGCCATTTTCTAGAGCTCTCTAATTCGGGCACTAGAGTTCTCTGGTTAAACTGGAAAACTAATCATCTGGCACTTGGTATTTGTTGTTGCACATTTTCCATGGGTAGCCTCTGGGTTGCTTTAAGGTCTGTGCACATGCGGGCCAAAAGAGGATGTAGGTAACCAATCAGGCCAATTTTGTTTCCCGTCGGCCTGGCTGGAGGAACTGCAGGCTACCAAATGCCTCCAAGATTATTGTCCTTCTGTAGCATCCCAGTTGTCTAACCCCTGTAATGCTACTTGTTATAATAATAAAAAGGGCCACTTCCAACATATAATTGTTGCATCATCATCATATCGTGCTCATGTCATCATGTCACCTTGTATTTGAGCATCATATAAAACCTATTCTTGTTTGGTTCTTATCTCATGTGCACTATTAAATGTATTTGTCTCTTGATATTGTATTTGGCTCTTGATATGTTGTTAAATGCCCAAGTTGAGTTGGGGGCATCTCTCTTATTGACTCCACCACCTTTTCTTTCACCACCTTATAATTTCACCATCCAATTAATATGAGCTTGGCATTTTATTTGAGTTATCTCTAGCTCATGTTGGTTGGTTGGAATCCAACCATAATCTTATGCTTGGCCTTTGCCCACCTTTTGGGAATGCAAGGAATAGTGCCACATGGATTAATGTTGTTTTTACAATATAACTACATGGCAAATATTGTTTGCATGGGCCTTGCAAGTGCCACCTTTTCTTGGCTTTGGAATGTTTTGGCTTTGCCTGCATGGATCATCTTTTCTTGGTTTAAATCTTGTTTTGGGCTTATAGTTTTCTTCACCATATCATCTATCTCTATCCCCCTTAGCTAAACCTCTATCCCCATGCTCCATGCACACACATGTGCTCATGAGGCATGCACAAACCTAAACCCATCTCCTTCTCTCTACCTCTTCTCTTGGATCTTGCTTGGTCTTTATTTGGAGCATGCATGGACCAAAGAAAGACCCCATCACCACATAATCATCTCTCCCTACCTTTCTCTCTTTTCTCCTTTTCTTGATCTTGTGTGTTTGTCTATGAAGCATGCTTGATCAAGTGAAGTACCTCTCCCTCTATCCAAAACCCCCCCTCTCTTAGCTAAAAACCCTAAAACCTACCCCATGCCATCTCCCCATCCTAGCTAAACAAAAACCCTAATCTACACCTCCCCTAAACAAAACCCTAAGTACCCCTCCTCTTCTCCACTTCCTAGCATGGTCACACCAAACCCTGCCCCAGCTCGCCACCCCCTCTCTCTACCTGCTGGACCCACCTGGCTGCCCTACCCCACCTAGCTATCTCCCACCACAAACCCTAGCCGAGCCGGCCACTTCCCCTCTCCCTTTTTCCCCCTCTGATCTCTCTGCCCAGCTGTCCACACCGAGCCTCTCGACCAGCCCGTGCCTGCCCTGGCCCCATGCCATGTACGTGAGAAGGAAAAAGGTGGCACCGAGGCCACCTTCCCCTCCCCCACGCAAGCCCCCTCCTGGCCGTTCTTATCTACACCCCAGCACCCTTCTGCTCTCCCCAGATCTGCCAGGGCTTCGCCCTCTTCTCCCCTTCCTCCCCTAGCCATCTTCCTCGCCTCGCCATACACCGCCAGACTACACCCTGCCCCCATCTATCTAGCCGGTGGCGTGCACGCTGCGTACGTCGAGGAAGCCCCGGAGGACCCCTGCACCGCCCCGGTCGCGTCGCCAAGGAGGAGAAGCCCCCAGGAGCCTGGACCACGCCGCGCACCGCAGAACCCTAGCGTCCCCAGAGCTCCTGCCTCGCCGCCGATCAAGCGCGCCCCTGCCCGAACCAACTGCACCAGCACACTCGCGGTGAGCACCCCCGCCTCCCAAACATCCTCCCCCGCTCCGTCGCTTCCTGGACGCGGCGGACCTTCCGTCGAACGGTCTCTGTGCGCCGGCGTCGTGTTTGTTTCTGCTAGCTCCCAGTCGCGAACACCATATCCAGCATGCGCCCATCTCACCGTCAGCTAACCTAGCCTACCCCAGTGGCGACAGGCCCCTGCGCGAGCCAGAGAGCGCGAGTTCGATCCCCCACCGCGCCGCGCGTGTCGCGCGAGCGACTGTCGCGCGCCCGTCAGGATTCAGGGGAAGAAAAACAGTACCAGTGGGTCACTTTGCGAATAACCCCCTCCCAAACCTTTTTGTCAACCCGCGGTCCCCCTTTTCCCTCAGCCGCTGGCGCGTGGGACCGCAGGATCCTGCCCCACCTGTAAGCGACTAGGGTCAGGGTGGCCTCGGTGTTAAATGTTTTCAGACTCTGTTTAAATTCAAAAATAATTAAATTTAAATCAAATTCAAACTGCAATTCAGTATTAAATAACTTTTCATTTGTAAACCCAAATTTAGCAAATGATATATGTTTTGAGATCAGGAAAATGAGAGGAATCCAAATATGCCATTCAATTTGTCTTTTGCACAATTAAAATTCCAAGTTTAATTAAATTACACCAATTGCCACTATAACTTAAATAATTAATAACTTTTGTTTTATAATTCCAAATTTAGCAAATGATAGGTCTAAAATGATCAGCTCGACGAGACCTTTCTGTTTATGCTATCCATTACTTTAAATGCAGCATGCATCATATGAATATATAGTAAACAGCAATTGTTATGACAACAAAATGTGATCCAAAACCCCATTAAAATGTTATTACTTGTCTTCCACACCTCACCATGCCATGCTACCTTATTGCCATGTAAATTGTGCATCATTCATCATGGCATGATTGTTTGCTTGTCGCACCTTATTCATCTGTTTGTGCTCTATATTCATGTTGGCCTTGTTTGTTTGGTTTTTCTCGGATAGACACTGAGCAGGGGTTATATCAAGAGAACCAGGAGCACTACCCAGATCCGTCCCTCGCTTCAACTGAGTTATCAGGCAAGCACTTCCACATGCTTGCATACATACAGTACATATCGCCTCTATCTTATTCTTGCATCATTGAGTCGCGATTCATTAAACTGAATCCCAAGTATTGCATAGCCTTTACTTTATACCCCACCAAGCTTGTTCCTCCATCCCATGAGCCATTACTACAGGAGTTGTTTGAGCCATGCGAGTCGTAGAACAGAATGTGTAGGGTATGTGAGTGTCTCTTGGATAACGGGGTACCTAAACAACTTAACCTGAGTAGTAATGGGAGAACTAATGAAAGTGGCACCGGTGAGCAATATCTGCTATTTGGTTTTTCCTGCTCACTTGTGTCCCGTAAGACCCCGAGTACTTGATTCCTGTTCCAAGATTTATCGCGCTGTCCACATCCGGGAGGTATATGGGACCCCCCCTGAGCCAGAGCTTGATTCATTCTTATTTCTTGGGGCCACAAACTAGTTTGAGGTTTTATTTACGATCCTGTACTTATGCCATGCTTTACTGCTTTATTTACGATTGTGCGATGGATAGCACACTGTACTGTTTAGGTAAGCGGAATGTTTTCGCGGTATCGACAAGCCCCGTTTGGGGTTCCCAGTCGTTTACAGCCATTGACGCAGACCTTGAGTCCGTCTCGGAGCTAGCTTACTTCGTTGCGGGTCTACTCAATGGGGTGGCCCCCTGAAATATTTCTGAATCCTGTGATTGCTTTGTCGTGAAGGCCTCGTTGGGTTTTGATTTGGTTTTTCCGAGGTTGATCGAGTGTGTGTTGCTATTGGTGCACCCCGGCCGGGTAAAACTTTCTGAAAGCCGTGTCCGCGGTTATGGACGACTTGGAGCACAGTTTCTCGACCATAGACAAGCATAACTAAAGTACCGCTTTTAATTTGACTAAGTAATTGACTAGTAAACAGTGCAACACTCATGGAATGGTTAATAAAATTGCCAACGGATGGGGGGGTTGTTCGTCCGCTTCCTCGTCGGTAAGCGGGGAGGAGGATGGATCTGGTGATATTACTGTTACAACTATTGTCTTCAATTCACGGACATCCATCTATTTTTGGTTAGGCGGATGGTTAGCGTTTATCTATAGAACTGCTAGGGATTATCTTTTGCTGCAATTGCGTCACCCCAGGTTGTGTCCCCTTTAGAGGCATTAAGACTTGCTGAGTACCCTTAGGGTCTCACACGATAAATTATTGGTTCAGATGAACAGGTACCCTCGCAGGACGGATACTGGGTGGAAGAAGCCGAGGACATGGGCAACGATCGTTCGGTGTAGAGATTCCGGGAACGGGGATCCGTGAGATCTGTGGGCGGGATGTGCTTCTTTCTATGGCATCTTATGCCGATTTGCTTCTTATCCGTACTCGGACCTTGTTTGCCGCTTCCGCTTGATACTCTGATGTGTGTTGTATGAGGAGTTATCCTAAACTATAGTTTTATTCAGGATATTTGAATCTTGCTGTATGGCGTTGCTATATTTCCTTTCTTTCTAGATGGTATGGCTCTGATGTACTCTTGTATGGTGGCTTGCATACATACTCATTTGTGTATGTAGTTGATCCCTTCGCCTGCCGATTACGCCGCCCGTACAGGTCCCGTTGAGTTGGAAGTGGTTGGGACGGCCGAAAGGTCTACCCGTGAGTGGCTTTTGGGGCCCCACCGTACTATTTCAACCACTACCGCTCATCCAGGCTTGTATCTAGGAGCATAATTCACCGAGGTAGTTACAATTGGTATCAGAGCCATCCCGACCTTCAGGGTTTCAGCCAAACGGTCGTTGTCAGTCTAGCAAATATTTTGGTAGTTATGTATATTAGGGAAAAACAAAACGCGAGAGTAGGACTGCTTCCACTTTTCTTCTTACCCTCCCACCCACCCTTTTTCTGGTAAGGAAGTGCAACGTTTTCAATCCTCGTCTAAAAAAATTCAAACTAGGATTCACGTGTTCTGGGTTTCCGTAGTACCATAGGTTGTGTGTGTGTGTGTGTAATCCCTTGTCTATCTGTTGCATCCAAGTTGCTATCTTATCTGCCTTTAGTTATCAACTGTTGGTACATTCCATACCGACAGGCTTTTGCAAACCGACGCAATCTAACTTCCTCTTTGTATCCGACGCTATCTTGTTTGGGGTGTTCGTTTCCGTAGTTACCAATCTTTAGGTTTCGTCATGAGAAGAAGGGGTTAGGATATGTGTTCCACTTGTTCATGTGCGGAGTAATGATTTGAGTGCGGGATGGAGTCGTGACCATACCACTACTTTTATCATTCGCTTTTGTATATTGAATCGGTAGAGTCACTAATCTTGATTCGTTAAGTAATTTTGCGCATCTATTGGTATTCTAATGCCGAAATTTGTGGAAAAATTTTCTTTGATATGTTTGTGTACCACACTCCTTTTCAGTCGTGTGCGATATGCTTAATATCTTTTAGGTGCTTTGAACTTTGTTGATATTTTAATATCATCTCAGTAAGTTGTATCCTTTAATCTTGGTTAATTCCATTTTGGTACTATTTTGGATTATTATTATTCTCCATTATAGTACTGACTTGTGTTTTATATCAATCTCAGGATGGCTCCACCACGCCGTTCAGATGAGGACATACCACCAGAGCTTGGGGCCGCATTGTCAAACATAGCTAATGCCTTGGCAGCGATGCAGCAGAACCAGCAGCGCTTGGAAGAAAGCGTCAGAAGAAATGAGTTTGCTCCACTCCCTCCACCTCCCAAGCGGGGCGACATCAAGAGCTTTCTGAAATTCAACCCTCGCCAGTTTGATGTCTCAGATCGCCCACTGGATGCGGATGATTGGTTACGTGAGACGTCAAGGCTTCTTGAGACTGCTGATGTTCCTGAGCAGGAGTGGGTAAAGTGTGCTACTCACCTTCTGAAGGGGGATGCAGCTCTTTGGTGGGAGAATTACTTGAAGGCAAGCTGCACTGGGTTTCAGCCTACCTGGGGACAGTTCTCTGGAGCGTTCAAAGAGCAGTTTCTGTCAGAGATTGTGATGGAAAGGATGAAGGAGGCTTTTCTCAACCTGAAGCAAGGAAATGATAACGTCAACACCTACATCAGGAACTTCATGAATCTCTCTCGTTATGGTGGTGATGAGGTATCTGATGACAAGAAGAAGCAGAAGAGGTTCAGGCAAGGGCTCAATGCATCGATCAAGTATGCGATTACACATGCAAGACCGACATCTTTCCTGGAACTACAACACACAGCTTTGCAAGAGGAGGCAAGCAGGCAAGTGTTCGAGGAGTCCAAGAAACACCACAGGGATGCATCAAGCTCTGCAGTTATGGCAGCTCCTTCTAAGCGGCGTGTCTGGGTTCCTAACACCCCACCGTTGCTCCCGGCTTCACCAAGACCTTCAAGCTACACGTCGAGGCCACTAAACTCCATCACTGCTGCTCCTAGGGGCTACACCCACAACTACCCTGGAGCGCCTGGCGGAGTCCCTGGCTACGTTGCTCCACGTCCAGCTGGTGCTTGTTACACATGTGGAGATCCTGGACATCTGAGTTGGAACTGTCCGTTGAAGAACAAGGCTCTCCCTCAACCCCCGCCAAGATCTGCAGCAAGCTCTCCTACGGTTCGTGCACCACCACCTCGGGCTCTCAACATCAACACCAAGCCCGGGTCTATGATTGCTCGTGCCAATTGTGTCAACGCCGCTCAAGCTGAGCATGCACCTGGAGTGGTGATGGGTACGCTATCCGTTAACTCAGTCCCTGCACGAGTTTTGTTCGATTCTGGTGCATCGCATTCTTTTGTTTCTCACAAGTTTGCAAATGAGAATGAGTTAGCAATGGATCCTCTCCTTAAGAAGCTAATGGTCCTTTCCCCTGGAACAAATATGATAGCATCTAAGATTAGTCATGGCAATCAAATTGAGATTGGTGGCTCTTCGTTCTCGGCTTCTTTAATTGTTCTGGGCAATTCTGACATTGATGTCATCTTGGGCATGGATTGGTTGACGGCAAATGCAGCTGTGATTGATTGTGCTGAACGCTCGGTTTCTTTGAAGATTCCTGAAGGCCATATAGTCTTTTCTCCAAGTCTGACGCCTGCTGTCCAGCTTTTCTCTCTGGCGGCTCTGAATAATGATGCTATGGAAGCTATTCAGAGTGTACCAGTGGTCTGTGAGTTCCCGGATGTTTTTCCTGAAGAGTTGCCGGGTATGCCTCCGGATCGTGAGGTTGAGTTCGTGATTGAGCTTGAACCTGGAACGGCTCCTATCTCCAAGCGGCCTTATAAAATGGGTCCTTCTGAGTTGGCTGAACTCAAGCGACAGCTTGATGAACAAGAGAAGTTGGGTTTCATTCAACACAGTACTTCTTCTTGGGGTAGCCCAACAATCTTTGTGAAGAAGCGTGACAGGACTGATAGACTTTGTGTTGATTACCGGGCTCTCAATGCTAAAACCATCAAGAACAAATATCCCCTTCCGCGGATTAATGATCTCTTCGATCAGCTAGCTGGAGCTGTGGTATTCTCTAAGCTGGATTTGAGGAGTGGTTATCACCAAATCAAGATTCGCAAGGAAGATGTGCCTAAAACAGCTTTCACCACCCGCTATGGCCTGTATGAGTACACGGTGATGTCTTTCGGTCTCACCAATGCTCCTGCTACCTTCTCGAGGCTTATGAACTCGGTCTTCATGGAGTACCTGGATAAGTTCGTTGTGGTCTATCTGGATGATATCTTGGTCTATTCTAAGTCCAAGGAAGAGCATGAAGAACACCTTCGTTGTGTCCTAAACAAGCTGCGCGAGAACCGCTTGTATGCAAAGTTCTCAAAGTGTGAGTTTTGGCTGCCTGAAGTAACCTATCTTGGTCATGTCATCTCTGCCAAGGGCATTGCAGTCAACCCGGAAACCGTGAAGACAATTGTTGAATGGCTTCCTCCTGCAAATGTAAAAGAATTGCGGAGCTTCCTGGGTTTGGCTAGTTATTGCCGTCGCTTTGTTCAGAACTTCTCAAAGATAGCGAAGCCTCTCACCGATCTTCTCAAGGAAGGCAAGAAATACCTGTGGACTCCTGCGTGTCAAGCAAGCTTTGAGACACTCAAAGAGAAGCTCACTTCCACACCAGTCTTGGTTCCTCCGGATACATCTAAGCCTTTCCAGATATTCTGCGACGCCTCTTTGCAAGGATTGGGTGCGGTCCTTATGCAAGAGAAACAAGTGGTTGCTTATGCCTCTTGACAGTTGAAGACGCATGAGATCAACTATCCCACACATGACCTCGAGCTAGCAGCAGTTGTCTTTGCTTTAAAGCTATGGAGGCACTACTTGCTTGGTAACCGTTGTGAGATCTTTTCTGACCACAAAAGTTTGAAGTATATCTTCACTCAGCCTGATCTCAACCTTCGGCAGAGGAGATGGATCGAAGCAATCAATGACTTTGATGTGACCATCAACTACACACTGGGCAAAGCTAATGTCATGGCAGATGCTCTCAGCCGTAAAGCTTATGTCAACAACCTCATGATGGAAGAACAGCAATCTCTTTTGTGCAAGGAATTCCGTCAGCTCAACCTGGAAGTTGTGGAACAAGGGCATCTCCTGAACCTTCTGGCTACTCCTCTCTTGGAAGAAAAGATTCGCTCTCGTCAGCTTGGTGATCCGCACACCAGAAAGCTCATCTCTAAACTTGGGCTTCCGAAGTATGAGTCCTTCCACGTTGATGATCAAGGCACGCTTTTCTTCGACCACCGGATGTTTGTTCCAAACTACCCGGGTCTGAGAGACCAAGTTCTCAAGGAGGCGCATGATTCGGTTCTTTCTATCCATCCTGGCAGCACAAAGATGTACATGGACTTGAAAACACAATACTGGTGGCCTGGGTTGAAACGGTATTGTGCCAAGTATGTCTCAGAATGTGATGTCTGCCGCAGAGTGAAGGCTGTCCATCAGAAACCATTTGGTCTTCTACAGCCATTGAAACCTCCGGAATGGAAATGGGAGAAAGTAGAGATGGACTTCATCACTGGCTTTCCAAGGTCGTAGAAGGGCAACAATGCAATCTTTGTTGTCATCGACAGGCTTTCTAAAGTGGCTCATTTCTTCCCCGTCAAGGAAACAATTTCTGGAATTCAGTTGGCTGAGCTCTATATCAACAGAATTGTCTCTCTGTATGGGGTTCCGCTTGAAATCAGTTCCGACCGTGGGAGCATCTTCACCTCAAAGTTCTGGGAGAGTTTCCAAAAAGCTTTGGGAACAAAGTTGAACTTCAGCACTGCTTACCACCCTCAGTCGCAAGGACAAGTGGAGAGGATCAATCAGATTCTGGAGGATATGCTTCGGGCTTGCGTCATCTCGTTTGGCATGAAGTGGGAGGAGTGCCTCCCATATGCTGAATTCTCCTACAACAACAGCTTCCAGAAGAGTCTAAAGATGGCACCATTCGAGGCTCTTTATGGTCGCAAGTGCAGAACTCCGATTGGTTGGTCAGGTGCAGGAGAAAGAATCTGGTTTGGCCCTGATATTGTAACTCAAGCAGAGGAGAAGGTGCATATCATTCTGGAGAACCTGAAGATTGCTCAAAGTCGTCAGAAGAGCAACTATGACAGGAAGCACACGGACATGGTGTATGCCCCTGGTGATCTCGTGTACCTTCGTGTCACTCCCATGAAAGGCACACACCGCTTTGGTATCAAAGGAAAGCTGGCCCCTAGATACATTGGTCCATTCAAGATTCGTGGTAGAAGAGGAGAAGTTGCTTATGCCCTGGAGCTCCCGGAAAAACTCAAGGTTCATGATGTTTTCCACATCTCTCAGCTCAAGAAGTGCTTCAAAGATCCCGGCAGGACCGTGGATCATGAGCTAATCGACCTCCAAGAAGATCTGTCTTATCAAGAACACCCCACCAAAATCCTTGAGACCGCAGAACGAAAGACTCGCAACAAGTCCATCAAGTTCTGCAAGGTGCAGTGGTCACACCATTCTGTTGATGAAGCCACATGGGAGCGTGAAGATGAACTCCGTGCCAACCATCCTTCTCTTTTTGTATCTTCTTCTTCTTCCTAGAATCTCGGGGCGAGATTCCTGTTTAGTGGGGGAGAGTTGTAGCATCCCAGTTGTCTAACCCCTGTAATGCTACTTGTTATAATAATAAAAAGGGCCACTTCCAACATATAATTGTTGCATCATCATCATATCGTGCTCATGTCATCATGTCACCTTGTATTTGAGCATCATATAAAACCTATTCTTGTTTGGTTCTTATCTCATGTGCACTATTAAATGTATTTGTCTCTTGATATTGTATTTGGCTCTTGATATGTTGTTAAATGCCCAAGTTGAGTTGGGGGCATCTCTCTTATTGACTCCACCACCTTTTCTTTCACCACCTTATAATTCCACCATCCAATTAATATGAGCTTGGCATTTTATTTGAGTTATCTCTAGCTCATGTTGGTTGGTTGGAATCCAACCATAATCTTATGCTTGGCCTTTGCCCACCTTTTGGGAATGCAAGGAATAGTGCCACATGGATTAATGTTGTTTTTACAATATAACTACATGGCAAATATTGTTTGCATGGGCCTTGCAAGTGCCACCTTTTCTTGGCTTTGGAATGTTTTGGCTTTGCCTGCATGGATCATCTTTTCTTGGTTTAAATCTTGTTTTGGGCTTGTAGTTTTCTTCACCATATCATCTATCTCTATCCCCCTTAGCTAAACCTCTATCCCCATGCTCCATGCACACACATGTGCTCATGAGGCATGCACAAACCTAAACCCATCTCCTTCTCTCTACCTCTTCTCTTGGATCTTGCTTGGTCTTTATTTGGAGCATGCATGGACCAAAGAAAGACCCCATCACCACATAATCATCTCTCCCTACCTTTCTCTCTTTTCTCCTTTTCTTGATCTTGTGTGTTTGTCTATGAAGCATGCTTGATCAAGTGAAGTACCTCTCCCTCTATCCAAAACCCCCCCTCTCTTAGCTAAAAACCCTAAAACCTACCCCATGCCATCTCCCCATCCTAGCTAAACAAAAACCCTAATCTACACCTCCCCTAAACAAAACCCTAAGTACCCCTCCTCTTCTCCACTTCCTAGCATGGTCACACCAAACCCTGCCCCAGCTCGCCACCCCCCTCTCTCTACCTGCTGGACCCACCTGGCTGCCCTACCCCACCTAGCTATCTCCCACCACAAACCCTAGCCGAGCCGGCCACTTCCCCTCTCCCTTTTTCCCCCTCTGATCTCTCTGCCCAGCTGTCCACACCGAGCCTCTCGACCAGCCCGTGCCTGCCCTGGCCCCATGCCATGTACGTGAGAAGGAAAAAGGTGGCACCGAGGCCACCTTCCCCTCCCCCACGCAAGCCCCCTCCTGGCCGTTCTTATCTACACCCCAGCACCCTTCTGCTCTCCCCAGATCTGCCAGGGCTTCGCCCTCTTCTCCCCTTCCTCCCCTAGCCATCTTCCTCGCCTCGCCATACACCGCCAGACTACACCCTGCCCCCATCTATCTAGCCGGTGGCGTGCACGCTGCGTACGTCGAGGAAGCCCCGGAGGACCCCTGCACCGCCCCGGTCGCGTCGCCAAGGAGGAGAAGCCCCCAGGAGCCTGGACCACGCCGCGCACCGCAGAACCCTAGCGTCCCCAGAGCTCCTGCCTCGCCGCCGATCAAGCGCGCCCCTGCCCGAACCAACTGCACCAGCACACTCGCGGTGAGCACCCCCGCCTCCCAAACATCCTCCCCCGCTCCGTCGCTTCCTGGACGTGGCGGACCTTCCGTCGAACGGTCTCTGTGCGCCGGCGTCGTGTTTGTTTCTGCTAGCTCCCAGTCGCGAACACCATATCCAGCATGCGCCCATCTCACCGTCAGCTAACCTAGCCTACCCCAGTGGCGACAGGCCCCTGCGCGAGCCAGAGAGCGCGAGTTCGATCCCCCACCGCGCCGCGCGCGTCGCGCGCCCGTCAGGATTCAGGGGAAGAAAAACAGTACCAGTGGGTCACTTTGCGAATAACCCCCTCCCAAACCTTTTTGTCAACCCGCGGTCCCCCTTTTCCCTCAGCCGCTGGCGCGTGGGACCGCAGGATCCTGCCCCACCTGTAAGCGACTAGGGTCAGGGTGGCCTCGGTGTTAAATGTTTTCAGACTCTGTTTAAATTCAAAAATAATTAAATTTAAATCAAATTCAAACTGCAATTCAGTATTAAATAACTTTTCATTTGTAAACCCAAATTTAGCAAATGATATATGTTTTGAGATCAGGAAAATGAGAGGAATCCAAATATGCCATTCAATTTGTCTTTTGCACAATTAAAATTCCAAGTTTAATTAAATTACACCAATTGCCACTATAACTTAAATAATTAATAACTTTTGTTTTATAATTCCAAATTTAGCAAATGATAGGTCTAAAATGACCAGCTCGACGAGACCTTTCTGTTTATGCTATCCATTACTTTAAATGCAGCATGCATCATATGAATATATAGTAAACAGCAATTGTTATGACAACAAAATGTGATCCAAAACCCCATTAAAATGTTATTACTTGTCTTCCACACCTCACCATGCCATGCTACCTTATTGCCATGTAAATTGTGCATCATTCATCATGGCATGATTGTTTGCTTGTCGCACCTTATTCATCTGTTTGTGCTCTATATTCATGTTGGCCTTGTTTGTTTGGTTTTTCTCGGATAGACACTGAGCAGGGGTTATATCAAGAGAACCAGGAGCACTACCCAGATCCGTCCCTCGCTTCAACTGAGTTATCAGGCAAGCACTTCCACATGCTTGCATACATACAGTACCTATCGCCTCTATCTTATCCTTGCATCATTGAGTCGCGATTGCATTAAACTGAATCCCAAGTATTGCATAGCCTTTACTTTATACCCCACCAAGCTTGTTACTCCATCCCATGAGCCATTACTACAGGAGTTGTTTGAGCCATGCGAGTCGTAGAACAGCATGTGTAGGGTATGTGAGTGTCTGTTGGATAACGGGGTACCTAAACAACTTAACCTGAGTAGTAATGGGAGAACTAATGAAAGTGGCACCGGTGAGCAATATCTTCTATTTGGTTTTTCCTGCTCACTTATGTCCCGTAAGACCCCGAGTACTTGATTCCTGTTCCAAGATTTATCGCGCTGTCCACATCCGGGAGGTATATGGGACCCCCCTGAGCCAGAGCTTGATTCATTCTTATTTCTTGGGGCCACAAACTAGTTTGAGGTTTTATTTACGATCCTGTACTTATGCCATGCTTTACTGCTTTATTTACGATTGTGCGATGGATAGCACACTGTACTGTTTAGGTAAGCGGAATGTTTTCGCGGTATCGACAAGCCCCGTTTGGGGTTTCCAGTCGTTTACAGCCATTGACGCAGACCTTGAGTCCATCTCGGAGCTAGCTTACTTCGTTGCGGGTCTACTCAATGGGGTGGCCCCCTGAAATATTTCTGAATCCTGTGATTGCTTTGTCGTGAAGGCCTCGTTGGGTTTTGATTTGGTTTTTCCGAGGTTGATCGAGTGTGTGTTGCTATTGGTGCACCCCGGCCGGGTAAAACTTTCTGAAAGCCGTGTCCGCGGTTATGGACGACTTGGAGCACAGTTTCTCGACCATAGACAAGCATAACTAAAGTACCGCTTTTAATTTGACTAAGTAATTGACTAGTAAACAGTGCAATACTCATGGAATGGTTAATAAAATTGCCAACGGATGGGGGGTTGTTCGTCCGCTTCCTCGTCGGTAAGCGGGGAGGAGGATGGATCTGGTGATATTACTGTTACAACTGTTGTCTTCAATTCACGGACATCCGTCTATTTTTGGTTAGGCGGATGGTTAGCGTTTATCTATAGAACTGCTAGGGATTATCTTTTGCTGCAATTGCGTCACCCCAGGTTGTGTCCCCTTTAGAGGCATTAAGACTTGCTGAGTACCCTTAGGGTCTCACACGATAAATTATTGGTTCAGATGAACAGGTACCCTCGCAGGACGGATACTGGGTGGAAGAAGCCGAGGACATGGGCAACGATCGTTCGGTGTAGAGATTCCGGGAACGGGGATCCGTGAGATCTGTGGGCGGGATGTGCTTCTTTCTATGGCATCTTATGCCGATTTGCTTCTTATCCGTACTCGGACCTTGTTTGCCGCTTCCGCTTGATACTCTGATGTGTGTTGTATGAGGAGTTATCCTAAACTATAGTTTTATTCAGGATATTTGAATCTTGCCGTATGGCGTTGCTATATTTCCTTTCTTTCTAGATGGTATGGCTCTGATGTACTCTTGTATGGTGGCTTGCATACATACTCATTTGTGTATGTAGTTGATCCCTTCGCCTGCCGATTACGCCGCCCGTACAGGTCCCGTTGAGTTGGAAGTGGTTGGGACGGCCGAAAGGTCTACCCGTGAGTGGCTTTTGGGGCCCCACCGTACTATTTCAACCACTACCGCTCATCCAGGCTTGTATCTAGGAGCGTAATTCACCGAGGTAGTTACACCTTCCTACCCTTTGAGGGTCGTGCTAACTATCTAATCCTTCTTGCGGAATACATCAAACACTCCACCGGATAGTCCTTGACCTTCACACACAGGCCCAATCAAATCTTTTGGTTCTTATGCGTTGCTTTGAGATCGACTCCTTTTAGTTATCCAAAACTATGTTTTGAAACTAACGTGATGAAAACATGAATGATTTGCCAAAATGATCTTTTCTTATCTCCAAATGGTACCATTGCAAGAAGAATGAGCCGTTTGTTATGAAATGCCGCCTTGTAGCATTTTTTATCCATACAACTCATTATTGGTTGCACATTAACATATTTTAGCTCAAATGAGGTTTTTTTCTCCAAAATTCTACAATGGAACCAACAATGAGATGTTGGGTTAACTAATGCTGCTAGGGTAACATCATAGTGTTAAATACCTCATTTTATCTCCCATGGCAAATTTTTTTAGCTCAAACAATCATATGTGATGCCATGGCAGCCATTGTAAATTGTCTGTCATTATGTTGAACTTAATTGTCCCTTCGAACTTCAGTTATCAGTGTGCATCATGGATGCTCTCGATGGTGGGTGCAGAAGCTGATGTGTCAACACTTGTGATGGTGGTTGTACAAACTCGCTAACTTCCTTGATGTTTGTACACTACTTTTGATGTATTTGTCACAACACTTGTGATGTTTCAAAATGTTGAACTTCAATTGTTTGTTGTGAACAATCTTGTAATGTAATGTGATCATCTTTGTGATAATTTTGTTTGGCATATTAATAAAGTTGAACATTTTAATTCATATGATTCTCGTGATTCTTATAAATGGTATGATTCACATGGTATTCACATGCCACTCACCTATAATATGACTCTATAACACGCCTGGCCTTTTAAAGAGTATACTAGGTCAGCTTAAAAGGCTAGCTAGAAAAGAAAGGTGATATAAATACATTGTTAGAAAGGCTCTGCCCACATATTGCCTGAATCCACCCGATGTTAATGAACCTTCCATAAGCATGTGATGGATCCACATTTCATAAAAAGTGCCCTCTACTATTAATAACCCTGCCATATGCATGTGATTGACCCACATTTCTTGAAGACGCTCACCATGATTTTATATCAATGCATGTATTTATTTATATACTATTGGCTCACCAAGAAACTCCATCCACAGTTTCTCTTTGTATGTTCTTCACTTGTGTCCATCTACTAATAACTTTGTCATTTGCGCCTTTGGCAGGAATAAAATGGAGAAGTTAACTAATGGTTACTCGTTATCTGGTTCCATGATTTCCTTGTTGAAGTTTCTAGTAAACCCGGTCACGGGGACAAAACACTCCATGGCAAAGGCCTGTGTAGTTGAGGACACAACACTTTAGGAATGAGCGGCAATGGGAGAACATCCCCAACCTAAACTGGACATTTCGGTGCTTGTGTGGGTAGTAGCACCTCCATGAAAACCAATCCTTTGTATGTGTAGGTGTGACATGTGGCTAAATGTAAATCAAGACCTTAGCAGATCATTACTGTGAGACATGGACACATGCACAAACTTCACCTCATTGTGAGGTAGAGAGGAGAGAGAAATAGAGAACATGAATAATATCATTGGTTTTTAGACCTGTATTCATGTACAACCATCATTTGTAGTGTTTCTACGTGACACCAAATATATGAATAAAAATAAAAACCACAAAGTGTTCTTTTAAGAGTTCTGACATGTAACGATGGGTTATATGGATAGAACAAACAATAAGATCTAGGATGTGCTCTAAGAGTTCTCATGTGTACTAATTTGGGATTTTCGCTCATAGATTCACCACGTATTGCATATGAGTTGAGCAACATGTGAGAGATAATAGGATTAGCAAACCTTAAAATTGACTAAATCCTAGACCTTACACTTAAATATTGTATGGATGGTGAAACAATATGTCATGGTAATTTTAGTTTGCAGGAACCTAATTCACTAAAACTTCATCCGTTGAACATTAAAATTTAAGCTTCATTATATGATAGGTAATAAATAATCACCCTTTGATGCTTTGGAAACTGAGGGTAAACATGGTCTCAGGTGGCATGCATTCTTCTATTTTGTCCTGGAGGGGACAAAATGATGTTGTCAACCGACGACTGGTACCATTGCAACGCCACACGCTTGCTCCATGTGGAGTACTCGGAAGGTTGACGACTTAATATGTTGCAGTTCTAATACTAGGCCTAGTGTTGTCATTCATGTCCTTCCTCTGCGGTCACGTCGGTATTAGAGTTAGCTCACAACTAACTAACATGATAAGCATAGTTTCCGCTGCCACAACCAGCTTATTATTGCAAATGTCTTGTTGACAAAGTTTCTTTGCGAACCAGATAACACATTATATGGATTAAAACAAGCAACCTGATCATAGTACTCTTACTTAAGCTCTCAATTATAGTACTTGGGACTTTTTATGTCAAAACATGATACAACATTATTTTTATATACAATCATTAACTCCGCCATTTTATTGCTCATATATATGTTGATGGCATTATAGGTGCCAGTTCTTCCAAGGAAGCTATTGATGCACTTTTGAAAGAAGTGATTTTCTCTTAGAGATTTGGGTCACATAAGCTTCTCTTTAGATATTTAGGTGGAGAAAGTCCATAATGACATTGTATTAAGTAAGGGAAAATATGTTGTTGAGTTGCTTTTTTGGATATTCATGCATGAGAGAATGCAAACCCCCTCCAATCCTAGTGTCATCTTTGGAAAAAATCTTAGAACATGAGGAAGAAGCCTTAGGGTCGAATGATAGTATGCAAATACAATAGTATTGTTGGCGCTCTTCAGTATTTGACACTCATAAGACTTGTATCTATTTTGTGGTTTATAATGTTAGTCAATATTTGCATGGTCCTACTACCCTTCACTACAGCTACCAAAATAATTTTGAGATATGTCAAAAATACCATAAGTATTGGATTTTTACATTTTCAAATCAAAGTCTAAATTTGTGAGTGCATTTACGATGCAGATTTGGCAGGTTGACAAGAATACAAGCGTTCGACTAAGATGTTCCAGAGACTTTACTTTGGGCTGTAATGCTTCTAGTCCTGCTTGGGCCAAGCATGGACTTGTAATTCTTCTAGCCCAACTTAGGTCAACCAACAAAAGTTGTGTACTTCTAACGGTGCAAAGTGGTATATCTAGACTCTAGAAATCTTAAGTAGCATATAGACAACTTGCCAAGTTTTGAGTGACATATTCTCCCACCGTTTCTATATATGAAGTGTACAATTGTCGAGACAACCAAACAACTCAGGCAATGACTACCTGCATATATGCCAGAGTGTGATGTCAAGCAAAGTGCTATAACCTACGTAGTATAACTTTGACACATGTTACTCAACCACCGCCCATCGTACTTCAGCCCACTTTTTCATAAATGAACCACCCCTACCATTTGACGGATCAGCTATATATAGGCTCGCTTGTTTTGTCTAATCTCTTTGCTCTTGTGTTCCTACTTAATCTGATGTCCGAGAGAGCCACCACATACTAGATCAAGTATAGTCAATACTCGTGATCGATCCATCATCCCATTCACCTAATTAACGTAGTTGATGATATTATCATCATTGATAGACCTGGTCCAGTCCATGAGTGACTCATGAAGCACTTCAGATGGATCGGGTTGATATGCAACACATTTGTTGGAAATGAGAGGCACGAGGAACTTAGCTACAACTGGATAAGGGCATTCCACATACACATTTACACAATTGACCTCTAAGACCTGAACCTTGGGCATGCATGGAGACGCACGAGTGCACATTTCTTGTGTCGATCTAGCTAGTAAGGAGCGTATTTCTGGCTTCAGACAACATAGACATGGCATAACAAATGATTGTCTTCATTGTCATCAGGATCTTGTGTCACCCGCCTGTTTCGTACTAACGAGATATCTCCATCCCTCAGGAAGCCCAGCTATTGGGTGCATGCATGCAGCAGTGTGGCGGTAGGCACCTCTTCTCTAAAAATTGCAAATTTGTATCCATATTAAACTCTGGATGCATTGATAAAAGAAAACATTGCTTTGCAGTTTTGCTATCAATTTTAATTCTATAGTATATGATCAGGGATGTTGTTGAGAGTAGCAGGAATCCAGTGACAAATGTTTACCACATTAAAAAATGATGAAGAATGTTTAATCTCGCTAAAAATGACAAATGTTTATCTCACAAAGCCAGTTTAGACATCACGAGCCACAAACAACACATGGCCAGTTCAGGTCTGAAGGTTCCTACTTGGGCTGTATTCAAGGTTCATACTCGATCGTACAGCCTCAAAGGTTGAAAGCCCAATCCACGGGGAATCACGGTGCTCCTTATCATCCGGCTCTAGCTAGGGCTGAAAACGGTACTAAGTACTCCCTCCGATCCTAAATAAGTGTCATGGTTTTGAATTAACTCTAATTTAAAATGGTGACACTTATTTAGGATCGGAGATAGTAGTAAACTTTCGTTCGGTTTTCAACCGGCTGTAGGTAGTGCACAATGCTGCCGGTCACATGGTCTCATGGTCTGTACGTGGTCGTAGCAGTATTCAGGACATGTAACTCTCGACTTATAATCAGCCTATAAATAAACACCCTCCCCACACACGCCTCCCCGCATATGCACACCGTCAACACGCTTTTTTAGGTCCTCTGTTTTTTTGGTAGAACCTTACAAACACATATGCCGTGGTCGGCCTCATCATCTAGTTTGTTTCACCTCTGCTCCTTGTTATTATTGAGAAAATCAGACTCTCTCCCTAGAGGCCTAGACCTGCTGGCCGTCGTGTCGCGTAACATTGTCTGGAAGACACCAAAACGAAGATTCACTTCCAAGGATGGATTGTCATCCTCGAAACCTGTGTCAGCCACCATTTGAATCCCTGAGCAAGGAAGAACTGAACAACAGGGTCATGGTGTATTGCATCTGTTCCAAATGGAACTTGCCCAATTAATGTCGGATACATCCGTGCTCGCTCTTTCGGGAGGCTATTGGCGCACATATATATATGGCACTCTCCGTTGTCTTACCCAGCAGAGGAGCAGTGGCGGAGTGTGACCAAAAGTGTAGGGCGGACATACAATATGTCTGTCTGCCAAATCAACTTTTTTGGCAATTTTGCTGCAATCTCGTTCATGTATCTAGATATGATTGGCAAGCTTGAAAAAATATTTGTTGTTTTACACAGGAATTTACATAGAAAGTAATAGAGGGAAGTTAATTTTTTGGACTGCCATATCTCGAAATAGCCTTTCGCCCTGCTTTATAAATAAAGCCACACGGCCAAACTAATACAAGGTGATGAGGAAAACCTCTAACAAGCAGATCAAAGATAAAACTACTAAGCCTAAGAAGCATCTAGCTTGCCACCAAAGACGTCGAGCCTAAGGAAGCCGAGCTCCACGACGCCGCCTCCAGTGAGGGAACGACACAGCAAGCGCCGCCGCCGAGACCACAGGGGTCTAGGGTTTTCACCCAGAGCTCCAAAAAGGCAAGGGTAGCCACGACAACGCCCTCAAGAGGGTCACGATACCCGCAGGCATCGCCGTCATCGGCGCCGAAGCGCTGGGATTTCGCCCGGAAAAACTCTCGCCATATTTAGTTCCTTGGGCCACCGATCTCCGAGCCGAGCTTCTAACACGCGATCTGGGCGCCGCCACCGCCAGGAGTCCCCGATGCCCGCTCCATGCCACCCTCGTGGTCCAGAGAGACGAGCCACCACCACTGCCACGTCGTCCCGCTGCCGAGACATGCCCGCGCAGTCCACCTTCTGGAGCCGCCGCCCCAGCGTCCACGATCTCGCACACACCGCGTGGAATAGACCACTACAACACCACCCTCGGAACAGGTGTCCTCGGGCAGTCCAGCCAGACAGGCCCTAGACAGATCAGAATGACAAGACACACAAGTCAATTCCCCGCTCGACGGTGGGTACACTATGAAGATGACTTAGACCGCAGCGAGCCGCATATAGGATTCCCCGCTCGACGGTGGGTACACTATGGCACGTTCAAGAAATAGAGGCACTTTTCTTAGAGGCATTTTTTATAATTGCCTCTAATTATAGCTATTTATGGCATTTTGAATAATAGTGCCTCAAAATGTGAGATTTTAGATGCAGTTTTTAAAATGCCACTAATAGTTTAGACTCTTAGGGCACTATTAATAATACCTCTTATATTTTGAAAAATAGAGACACAATTAGTGCCTCTATGCTAAACTATTAGTGACACTTTAACATGTGCCTCAAAAAGACAAATCTTTTGGAGGCATTTTTTATAGAAATGCCACTAAAAATATAACAATTAAGGCACAATTAAAAGTGCCACAATTAGTTATCATTTAGAGGCACTAAAATATGCCTCTAATAAATGACCAATTGTGGCACTATTTATTGTGCCTCTAATGGACAGTTTTTTGAGAAACATATGATAATGCCTCTAATAGTTGGCCCTTCAAAACATTTTAAATATCTTAAATGGATGATTATCTTAGTCGACAAAATGCCGCAAAAAAATATGACAAGGGCTTAGCCGTAGGATCTGAAGCAGGTAGACCGTAGGATTTTCAACTAAGCCTGCGGAGCTCTTTCCGTGATCATGTTTCCGTCGTAAAAACTGCCCGCACTAATTGCTCCCTTAACGCACGTCCAGGAATGCCGGTAACCTCTCATGCCTTTCTTCCTCAGACTGCTTCTTCTTTCCCAGAGAAAGGGTAAACGGACACATGGGATTGAGATTCATGAAAAGTTTGTGTGAAGCAGAATTATTCATGTAAGAAGCATGCCATTATTTTCATCGGTAGCTTTGTAATTTTGGCTGACGTAGTGATTCTTGGATTTGGAGAAAACTAAATCGGTAGTAGGAAGCGCATGTGACACTAATAGAATCCATGTTCTGGTTCTTTGGGAAGTGAAGCAACATAGAATTTTCCGAAGCACACCATGTGTTGTAAGAAGCATGCATAAGATAATTCGGAATCACTATTGTACGTCTTCTTCTTATTGATTGAATGAAGCATCTAAGATACTGGCTAGGAAGCATATAAGATATGGGTTCGGAAGCATCGTGTCGCTCCATGATAGAGGAGCATGCGGTCGGTATCACACCACGCGCGGCGATCTCGCTATGAAGCACCTCCCTTCGATCGACATGTCCGTCGAGGTCAATCGCCACTATTTCGCGGAAGAGAACCATGAATCACACAGACCGTGTGCAGTGCTTCTGCTCACCCTTTGCTATGATGCGGCACACGACAGGCTTCTCCGCCGCCGTGCCCCAGACCCCAGTGCAGTTGTTGGCGCTCGGCTCCTCTCCTTCCTCGGCCTAGAGGGCCCTTGCTCGAGCTCTAGGCCATGGACCCATGCGGCCTCAATGATCGTTGTCAGAAGCTCGCGCGTCGTTTAAGAAGGCCGGTGACGGTGGCACCGGCGAGCGAAGACTAGGGCGGATCGACGGTAGTTGTGGCAGCAACGATGGGGCTCGTTAGGGACGAGAGATCTAGATGGTGTTTTGCGTGTTATATAGGCCAACCATGCATCATTGGATCCGTCTCCAAACGAATGTCCAGATGCTACTCCGGCTATTCCTTTTAGATCTGACTAGGCTGGGTAGTATTTATCAAAAAATATAGTATTTGAGGCATACATAAAATTGCCTAAAAAGTATACCTTTAGAGGCACTCAAATATGCCTCTAATGATAGACCAATCATGACACTTTTATTTGTGCCTTAAATGAACAGGTTTTTGAGGCACATCTAATAATGCTTCTAATATTCCAAACCAGTGGAGCATAAAACTTAGTCAAACTCAAACATAAGGACTGCTGAGATCGCTCGATACCCCTTCCTAATCAATACTAATCGGTATATGTAGCCCCATAGAAAACTCGTATAGCCCAACCAAATTATACATCTATCTATGTGTACTCGTATAAAATTCATGATGACATGCTCCACTGGTAATTACCAATGGCACATCACCAAAAAGGCTCCACTGATAAGTGCATTATCAATGGCACACTAAATAAGGAATGCGACACAGATATGGGCCCGACAGTTGGAGGGCAAGCCTCGCTTTATCCGTGGTACAACAATATACGCCATTGGTAAATAAAAATTGGTGCTGGTTTTATCAGTGGAGCATATTACCATACGTGCCACTGATAAGCCTTAAGCCTATTCTTTCTTCGATCTGAGTCTAACGTGATAGATTCGATAGGTCTAAAACCAGTGGTGAGCCTAGGATTTTATCGACGGGTATGCCCAATAAAAATTTGACGATATTTTTGATAAAATAATATTTATTGTAAATAAATAATTGTACAATTTTTATTGTAAAGAAATAATAAATAATATACAGGTCAAAGATTAACTTACAGCATGATGTTACTCTACTAAGATTGATTGATGGGCTTGCCGATTAATTGTTGTATTGCTTAGGAAGAATTAAAATATGATCATACGGTGATCATACATTAGCGAAAGTACCGTATAAGAATTAATCACATGAAAGTACGGTGAATTTAATTTATTCAAATATGATCGATATAAGAATTGTAGTCATCTCGCTATAATCCACAACGGCTGATCGGTTGCCAATTTCACTGATGGAATGCTAATGTGTTTTACAATTACAAATTCTAGATTTTCAGAAGGTATTATTGTTTTGTTGTAAAGCCTCAACCTTAGTACGGTGCATAACTTTTTGCATATACCAAAATGTTGGTCTTCTATACTTTCATGTTTTTACGAAGCTTATCAATATATCAAGATTGAGAGTGGCTGTCGTAGGAGAAACAAAGGGTTTCATGAACTAATTATTTTACGAGATTGCAGGTATGAGTTTCTCTACAACCAACCCAGTCTTTTGTTTCACTCAATTTTGTACTCGAAAGACGAAACAGTGTAGTGGTTTGATGCATCAACCCTCAGTATCGGTCTTAATTCTCCCAGATATATTTTGTCAATATGACCCATACACGTATTGATTATCAGGAGCCACGAGATATTGGATGTGAATGCCAAATGATCAAAGAGACCAGTCAGCATCATGACACCGCTGAATTTGTTGACTGATCTTGGGTGCTTGGTATTAGTTCTCTTGAATCTATGATACAAGAGTGGATTTTTATAGGGAACAAAGTTAAAAAAATTAACTTTTTCATCTGATAGAATAGTCATAGGTATGAATTAAAAAATCGTATAAATCATACCATATATTAAGGCCCGCACGGATGTGGGCTTCTCCTTGTTCCGGTAATCATACCATATATTAAGCCCGCACGGATGTGGGCTTCTCCTTGTTCCAGTACTGTTGATGTACTCGAACAAGAACAATAACCAGGGCATGAACAGTATTTTTTATATTTTTTGTTTTTCTTTTAAAATCCTCGCTGATAATTTTTAGTGAGACTTTTCGGCTAAAATTACCTTTCTGCATTTAACTACGTCTATCTTCAAAACAATAGATTTTTTAGATGATATTTCTTGACATTTGTCGATAATAGATTTTTTAGACTGTATTTCTTAAACTTCGTCGTTTCTTTTTAGACTTTTCAACGATAATTATTGGTGTGACTCTTAGAACCTAAAATTTCCGATTCTCATTTAATTTGCGCCTACCTTCCAAACAATAGATTTTGGACCGTATTTTTTATGTTTGTCGATAATGTTTTAAAAAGATTGGTCCCTATCCTTGCTGGCGATTTTTAGCGAGACTTTTTGGCTAAAATTACCGGCCCGCATTTAACTACATCTACCTTTAAAACAATAGATTTTTTAAGAATATTTCTTAACACTTGTCGATAATAGATTTTGTAGATAGTATTTTTTAACGTTTGTCATTTTTTTAGACTGCTGAAAATTTGTAAGACGAAATGTATGATGAAACACTGCTGAAAATTTGGATATTAATCATCTAGGAATAAAATTAGATCTTAAAGATCAGATTATTCTTTTTGTAAGTGGATAAAGGAAAAATGGCCTTGACTACTTGGGCTTGGCCCATTGGCCCTAGTGGCCTAGCCCACCTAGTCCAACCGGACCAGGTCCTACCCGATTCCCCTCCTCTCTCTCTCTCCTCGCCCCCGCACGCACGCGCTGATGAATCCTCGCCCACCCTCTCCCCCATGGCCGCGTCGGCGTCGGCGTCGGCGCCAGGTGGCGAGCCCCAGAAGCAGCTCCTGTCCATCTAGGGTTCCGGCACCTCGCCTTGCGCTGCTCCGCCGGCGTCTTCGCGGGGCGCCCGACGGCAGGGAGGCCATGGACGCGGATGTGAGCGCCGCATCTGAAGACCGGGTCGGGCGCGTCCACTATCTACAGGAACTCGCCCCCAATCACCACCGCTGCCGTTCAGGAGAAGCTCCTCGTCGACATCAAGTCTAATTTTCCTCCTTCCTCACGCTCGAATCGACTCCATGCTCGCCATCCAGTCTCCTACCGAAACGGATCTCAAACTAATCAATCTAGAACCACCGACAGGAAGGGCGAATTTCGCGCACCATCTGCCCGGAGTGGTAGACCTTCTGCTGTCTTGGCATCGGCTTCAAATCCTCTCTGGTGAGCTCTGCCTAATCCCATGATCTCCTCTACATCTTTTTTACCACGGCCATCAAGGTGACGACCTACCTGGTTTAGGTCCAGTGGTGGTTGGAGGGCCGGCTCCAGGGCTGGCGGTGGAGTGAGGTCGAGCTTGGAGGCGGACATCAAGGTGGAGGGCGATCTCCATCTGGTTGGACCGACGCGGATGGAGCAGAGGGCCAGACGGCTTGCTCCAGCGAGGGACCATGTCAGATTGAGAGAGCGATGACTTCACACGCACTGCCTCGACATGCAGGTCCCTCTCGCGTGCTCGCTTCAGTGGCCGATCTCTAGCTCCTCAACTCCCATGGCTGATCATGTTTCTCTCAAGGTGAGTACGATGCTTGTCATGTCCAGGTTGTTCAATTCCCCATGCCGTTCCTTCATTTTTGTATTTAATTCATACGTGCTATCCAGATTGTGAGTTGTCCCTTTCATGTTATATGTGGTTTTGATAAATAGGGAAACCTGATTTAGGCCCAAGGAGCACCGTATGTGCGTAATCGATTGAGTACTGTCCCATCTATATATCTATGGTTTGGAGATCTTGCATTGTGGTATGTTGCAAGGCTTGTGATGATAAGTGTAGGCCTATCGCGAACCGACACAGCTACGGCGATGAGTACCATAGGCCAGTACTGCTTGTCGCATGATATTCGTTAGAAATGTTCTGTTACTTTTTTCATTCTTTTTCAAGCGAGTTGGGATTTCGTTAGTAATAGGCATCATCTTTTAGCTTCTGCGGAAGTCCTTCTGCTGGTAGATGTTCTTCATGTGTTTAGCTATATTTTTCACCAAATCGATCTATTATATGATTGGGAAGCAAAGTGCTTGATTGGGAAGCATATGAAAAAAATCTAGCATTCTCTTCCTATATTCTTTTGTAGGGTTGTTAATCCTGTGTGTTTGGTGTGGCGCTACTGCCTGCAATGATCCCGCGGGTTCTAATCATGTGCTTGCACTGATTGCCTTGTTTAAAGAGTCTTATGCGTGCACTGTCATCTTGACAATAAAAGAAAAGGAGAGTTACAGCTCTGGTTCTTGTCTTTCAGGTGAGTGGCTTTCCCTTGCACAGAAGTTTCTTATACATATAGTTAGTCAGTAATTTGATTTGGGTAATTGAACTGTTTCTCATAAGCTGGCAGAAATTCGAAGGGGAAATCTCATATATGATTATAGAAGTCTGTGTTTGAACCATTAGTTCTTCAATCTTCAGACGGAAGCTTTCTTAAGAATATGCTACAAAATATCCCATGTGTTGCCTGTTGCCCATTGCTACCACATTTTAATAAAAACACTTCAAATATTACTTGGATTATGTTAAAATATTTTTAGTGCAATTTATAATCAAATTAGTCCATAGATGCCCATGGAGGTCCGCGCCCGATAGCGTCCATGGAGGTCCGCGCCCTGCGGTACAAATTCTCTTATTAACATCTATTTCTTTTGGATTTGATTTTTAGTCAGCTGACTATGCACGGGTCACATAAGAGGATTTGTTGATTCAGTTTTCATAAATAGTGTAGGTGGAGGAGAACTGAGGTTGAGGCTGGTGGCAACCCTGCTTTCCATCATGCTTAGCCGCGCACGACAGGGCTTAACTGTTGTCTGAGTGCTCGAGCCCACATCTTAGATTTCCTAATTATACATCTATGTTGATCTATTTTGTACAGGGATGCGTGTTTGATAGATGATACTCTCGAGCCCATAGAGTCCCAACAGCCTTTCCTTCTGTAGTATTTGTAATTTAGCTGGTTTCACATCATTAGTTTTACATGTGTCTGTGCTAGCTTGTGTCTGTGCTAGCTGTTCATTTCTCTCTGGTAGACTAAATCGAGAAGCCTACATGATATGGTTGGATCGTCATGGAGATGTCCATGTGTTTATGCTAGCTGTCCATGTGTTTATGCTGTTGAGTTTCAGAAGATGGGCTGCCATACAGAAGTCTCAGCAGGGAGCTTACATGATATGGTTGGATCGTCATGGAGGTCAACTCACACAGGGAGGTCTCGACAAAGTTCATTAATGGTATTATTTCAACTTGGGTTGATATTTTAGATTTGTAGAGGTTAAGATATATGTAGGCTAGAAATATTAAACCAAATTTAGTGGTAAATCTTATTGGAACTTGCTCATGTTTGTATAGTATTTATCCTTTGGTAATGTTGTAATATCTAATATCTAGCAGCGATGCAAAGTGATCAGAAGATTAGATGTTACCAACACAATTGGCAGATATAGGATCTTAGAGTTATCATGAATATACAACTAGCTTTGAGTTCTGGTTGCATGATCCAAAATTTTCCTGATTGGCCTGATGAATAGCTAGCATGAAATGGGTCTAGCTGAGTACATCTCATAACCTCTATATTTTTTCATGTAATGTGTTGTAGAGGGAGAGAGAGGTTTATGCATACTCACACTTGTTTAAATCGAGGTGAATCAGTTCCCTTCTTAAGTTATTATCTATTTTCCTATTCCAGTTGAATTTCTGTACTATTTTCTGTGTGCATATAGTTTTCCATCGCTTGCTCATATATATTTTCATGCAGAAGTTAAATCTGCAACAAGTGTCATCCCTCGCACTTTGACTCTTTATCCTTGGCTACATAAGTTACATTCATTGACTCAAGATAACATCATTGTATATTGGCTTTGATAACTCTATTATCAGTTCTAGGTTATATAAATAGATCTTCATATAAAAAAAGTATTGATGTGGATTTAGATGGATTTAGTCCGTTCACCCCCTGTAAACTGCATTACCTATTATCTAAAAAAAAGCTCACAATTTGGCATGACTCAATGGTAATAACATTTTTCAGCTACAAATAATTGTAGTTTGCGTGTGTGCTGACATGGGAAGGCAATCATTTATCAGGTCATACAGAACATTTTTTATAAATAATTCCACAAGTTTTGAGAAAGTAACTTAATAGAATGATTATTATTAGCTCTATTAGCATTTTCTAATCCTATGAAAAATATTTTCTTTTAAACAAATAATCTACCAGATCAAGAGATATTGCTTCCCTTGTTTTGTGTGATGTTCCATTGATCGACGATCTCATGCCATACTTTATAGCTTGCATTACCTAAAATTATAGTTATGCAAACCTTCTACTGATCTGTTCACTTTTTACCATAATGCTTACACATATCAAAAAACAGTTTCATGTATTTTTATTTAATAATATTTCTAATGCTTTGGCAACCCAAATAGATAAAGGAAAGTTTATGTTATGTTCACTTTTTACCATAGTGCTTAAATATATCAGAAAGCAACTTCGTATGTTTATATTTAAATACCATTTTCTACTGCTTTGGCGTTTTTACCGGTTGTTTGAAGATTCAGACATGAAGCACATAAGTAACGCCGCGGCCAGCAAGGAGGAGCTCTAGCCACAGCTCCGGCGAGCAGCAATGGTTGTGGACGAATGGTTGTGGGCGAATGGTTGTGAACAATGGTTGTGGACGAATGGTTGTGAACAATGACTGTAAGATATGGCTGTGAACAAATGTAAGATATGACTGTAAGATATGACTGTAAGATATGTCACTGTAAGATATGACTATAATATGGTTTGTAATATATTTCATGGTAATATTTCACTGTAATGTGGTTTGTAATATATGTCGCTATGATTCAATTAATGTGAGCCATTTTGTAATATATGTCACTGTAGTACACATTTGCTTTTGACTAGGTTTTAGAGGCACTATTGATAGTGCCTCAAAAAATTGGGTTTTAGAGGCACTAGTCATAGTGCCTCAAAAAGTTGGGTTTTAGAGGCACTATTGATAGTGCCTCAAAAAGTTGGGTTTTAGAGGCACTAGTCATAGTGCCTCAAAAAGTTGGATTTTAGAGGCACTAGTCATAGTGCCTCAAAAAGTTGGGTTTAGAGGCACTATTGATAGTGCCTCAAAAAGTTGGGTTTTAGAGGCACTATTGATAGTGCCTCAAAAAGTTGGTTTTTAGAGACACTAGTCATAGTGCCTCAAATGGCTAGGATTTAGAGGCACTCTAATTTGTGCCTTAAGTTGGTTTTTAAGGCACTAGTCATAGTGCCTCAATTGGCTAGGATTTAGAGACATTAGTCATAGTGCCTCAATTAACTATGATTTAGAAGCATTTTTTAAAACTGCCTCAAAAAACTTTTACCTACACGATCGTCCCCGGCGCTTTTTTTAGT
This sequence comes from Avena sativa, assembly GCA_916181665.1. Classification (NCBI taxonomy): domain Eukaryota; kingdom Viridiplantae; phylum Streptophyta; class Magnoliopsida; order Poales; family Poaceae; genus Avena; species Avena sativa. Next base: position 326,420,505 of record OV702282.1, read on the forward strand.
GCCTCAAAAACTCAATTGTGACATTAATTTGACTATTGGAGGCATTTTAGAGTGCCTCTGAATACTGTACCTGCCATAGTGGTACACGACGCTGCCCGTCACATGGCCTAAAGGTTTGTACGTGGCCGTGGCAGTATATATATTCAGGACCTCTACCTCTCGATCGTACAGACGTGAAGTCTTAATCATCCTATAAATACACACCCTCCCCACAACACATCTCCCCAAAAACACATATACGCACCGTCTACACGAATTCTGATGTCCTCTGTTTCTGGCAGAGCCTTACGAACACATATGCCATGGGCCGGCCTCATCTAGTTTGTTCTACCTCTGCTCCTTGGTATTGAGAACTTCAGATTCTCAGCCATAGAAAGTTCATGAAGTTACTCACTAGCTGTAGACACGAGATGGGACTTTGTACATGTGGTAGAATGTACACTTTGAAGTTCGGAATGAGTGGCATCAGAAAAGCACCTCTGTCTTGTTCACTGTGATTTACTACTTATGAGATTGTGCTTGCTGGTCGTCGTGTCGGGTAGCATTGTCTGTTGGACACCAGAACAAAGATTCACTTCCAAAGATGGATTGTCATGGTGTCATCCTTTGTCAGCCGCCAATTTGAAGCCATGAGCTATGAAGACCCGAGAGACTCGGTCATGGTCATGTGTTCCAAATGGAAGTTGCCTAATGGCAGATACTTATGTGCTCTTTCGGGAGGCTTGTGGCGCATAGATATATGGTGTCTCCATTGACGTACCCAGTGAAGGAGGGAATTTTCACCATCTGATTGTACATTGACTAATCTGTAGACTGTGCTGCGTGTGATGTTCATTGGGAGCAGAGGATGTAGGTGGTGACCCGCCTGGTGTGATAATTTCTAATCACAGATTGTGTCTTTTAATTTAAAAACAATCAATTGAATGCTTGGTGAAAATTAATTGTTTGGGTTGTGTGTTGTGACAAGCTAACCATTTGTGCAGATATCTCTTCGCTTCCATTTTGGTTGATTCAATTATTGATCTCTAATTCGTGCACTGGAGTTCTCTAGTTCAACCAGAAAACTAATCAGATGGCACTTGGTATTTGTTGTTACACATTTTCTCCAACGTCTTCCAAATTTTATAAAGTTGATCTGAAAATTATGATACGTAACCGTTCACAATTCCTTGTAATAACATTATTAGAGAATGATTTTATCCTATCAAAATGAATTTTAGTGTTGTATCTGCTTAAAATTGTGGGCAATGCGGAGAAGAAACAACTAGCGGGCGAGGAGGTCCTCTTCCTTTCTCAAATGACGCCCCTCCCACAACGTGACACATTGGGAGAGGAGGTCCTCCTCCTTGCACCTCCCGAGCAGCACATCGCCATCCTCCTGCTCAATCACCTGTAGTACAACGGTCTCAGTCAATGCTTTCAACCACAACGCCTAAAGCATGGCCAGTAAGGAGGGTCTCGCTATCGGCCATGGAATGGGTCAACGGATGGACAGTTCTATGACTAGGATGTCTCCCGATGGCGTCTCTGGTGAAGCAGAATTTCGGAGGGTATCGAAGGTGGTAATGGTCGGGGGAATGTGTGGCTTTACCTAAATAGATCACTGCGCACCCCAGCCCTAGGGCCCATGCTAGCGAATCAACGATTGAAATCCTTGAGGGATCCTTGTGGCTGTGGTAATCCTATACACCGCTTAATGCGACATAGATGAGTCATGCCGCAACACCCCCCTTCCCCTCAATGAGCAAGGCCAATAAATTGTTTCACGCATTTAATTTTTAACGCACTATCTAGGAGCCTTTTTCTGCCTCCGGCTTTATGTTTGCGGTTTTATGTTTGTATTTTCTAGTTTTGTTTATCTTTTTTTCTCATTTTTTATTTTGTAGTTTCCTTTTTTTCCTTTTTTGTACTTTTCTTTCTTTTGTTCATTTTCCCTGTTTTATTTTGTTCTCTTTGTTTTGTGTTTCTTTTGGAGTTATTTTTCTTAAATATTTTCTATTTCCCCCTATTTTTTAGGTTTAATCTTTAAATTTTTAATTCCTTTATTTTATTTTTACGTCTTCTTTTATTTTTTATGTTTTCCAAACGGTCATGTTGAGAAAAATGTAAATGGTTTAAAAAATGTTTATGGTCTAAAAAATAGGCTCTAGAAAAATGCTAAGATGGTTCGAAAACAAATTAATGTGGTTCAAACAATGGTCATAAGGTTTAGAGATATATTCCCAAATTTTAAAAATAATTAACAATTTGGATATAAGTTCATGAGGGTTAAAAAAATTCGCGGGCATGAAAAAGAGTATGTTTGAACAACTAAAGAATGATGGATATAATGTAATGTTTATTGGGTCCAGAAGATATACTTTAATGTGATTTAGAAATATTTTATTATTCAAAAAATATATGCGGATTCAAAATTGTCTCATGGTTTTATCGGTGCAAAAAACTGTTCATGGGTTAAAAATATATAATTTTATGTTGAATTAAAAATATGTTTGCTTTTCAAAATATTATTCACGGGATTGAAAAAATGTTCACAAGTTCAAAAAATACTTCAAGGGATTTAAAATATGTTGGCTATTCAAAACAATGTTGAAAGGAGTTCAAAAAATGTTAAGGGAAGTTCACAAAATATACTTTCACGAGATTTCAAATATGTGCGCTATTTAAGGGTATGTTCATACGGTCGAACCATATTTACAGGAGTTTGGAAAAATGTTCAAGGGTTCAATACATTTAGTCATTTCTACCTTTGTTTGATCACTTGTTCGTGATTTCAGAAAATATTTATTAATGGTTTTTTGTAAATGGTTTACAAATAAATAAGTGATTGCATTTTTCTATATAAGTATTCATTCTAAATAAGTGATTGCATTTTTTAAACTATTTCAACTATTAAATTGTGCACTGAAAGAGCAAAATAGAAAGTATACACAAAGGATTAGCCAAAAAAAGAAACAAAAACCCCAAAGATAAAAAAAGTAACAGAAATAATAGAAAATAGAGCTTACATTCTAAAAGCATTCAACTAGAATTGTAGTATATGGACTCTAAATCTCAATTACTCATGTACTTGCTTGTATCAATTCTAATCTATCTAATTCAATGGAAAGCGTCGAGCATCCAAGACTTTCAAAAGAGTTGCTTTCTTTGTAGCTGCTGATGATATTCTGAAGAGGGCACGCCATTCTAGGAATTGACTCATCCTTTCAACTACGAAGTACTACAACACTAGTTGCACCTGATCTCACTATGGAAGGAAGCATCTATATTTATTTTCAGAGATTCACCCACTTGCTTAGGCCACACAATATCCTTCTGTTGTGACTTTGACGACATACTTTACCTGCTCGCCCGTGGGTGCACGCTTCCCATGCACATGGGGCAAGGATCCATCCCTTCCCTCACTCTATTTATGATTCTTTTGGGATCATGCACCTAGGGCCCACCACCAGGGTTTTTATCCGTTTATATATACATATTAATATCTTTGAAACTTTACATGATCCCATCTTTAACATATGAGTTTGTTTAGATAGATGATTCTTTCGAGCGTAGTTTAGTTGGCAGAACCTACAATGTCACACTCAGATAAGTGTGCTCCACCTCTAGCTACTACTCCTTGTTACCAAAAATGTTGGACTTTACTGAGACCATAGACAATTAGTGAAGTACTCGATAGATATGATGCTACATTGTGTGTGCACAAAACATGCTCACACTTATATGAAGTTCAGAGTGAGTGGTATTAGAAAATCTCATTTGAGTACCCAACTAGCAGGCCTCGAGAGATTTTGCACACTGTTAGTCATGTTGCTTAGCTATGTTTGTTCCACACCAGTTTTTGGCATTTGCATGGACAAGCTCTCGGCACTGAAAAATTATTTGCGGGCAAGCGAAACAGAGCAATATAGTGAACATGCTCGATTCAGGTCATGTGCTCAGTCATGCATTATAACGAAACATTTGGAGTATGGAAGATGCATCCACACTCTTTGATGTTGGAGTCTTCCCACCCCTCTCTAGGCAGGCCATGCTAGACCAACCTTCTTGGTCGATGGTATGTCGGGAAGATTAGGATGCAAGAGAAGTTTTTTCCTCTTGGTTTGATGCTATTTTTGTTGTGCACTTAGTTTTTGTCCCCTTTTTATCGAGTTGTCCATTGGTGGAGGCTTTGTGCATTATGTATCTAATTTCTGACCGGTTTCCCTAATTAGCAGTTCTCATATTGGGTTTCTCCAAAAAATTATGAGGCATCAATACGATTGAATTGCATTTGTAACCAAGAGGATGAGTTGTGATTTCATATTTTTGTTTAGATTAATGTCTAAGTGATGTAGTGAACAAGTTTGACCGACGCCATGGAATGTGCTGTTTGATTTATTGGTGCGGTGCCATTTTTATTGTGCCTAAGAGGACAGAACTTTTTGTCTTGCACAATGACATGTGGGCCATTCATGTCAATTTTTTTAGAAATGGAGAAAAGAGAGGTATTTGATTCCGAGTTGATCATTATGTGTAAATTTAGGGATCTCTAAATATAGGAGTGTGATTTAGGTGTAATAAATAGCCATAGAATAGTTGTTCTAGTAATCACATCCATACTAAAGGATATCATTGTGCAACCGAGGGCATGTCCTTGAATGGCTGGGTATCATTTGATTTCATTCGTGGTGCACTCTCCATGGACACATTATCTTTGAGCCAATGTTCCCTCTGTTCTAGGTCTGCCTCTCTAGCAAGTGTGTTGTGTCAGAAGTTGCGAGCCCAGACGTAGCATCACATAAAGGAGGAAATGACATGTGTGAGATACAACAAGAGGTTCCATGTGTTTCTCAGGGAATTGTTGAAACCCTAAAAAATGTCAACTTGTAATAATGAAAGATGCATAAACATGGATTTAGTAAAACAAAGTTACTAAAGTTTGCGGTGATAAAGAAATTTACATGCTAGGTTGGCATGTATTATTCTCATGGTTCTCACATGCCACTCACATCCAACAGGTTTTACGACAAGCTAGTCCTCCGAATGAGTAAACTTGGTCGACTGCAAAGGCTAGTTTGAAAAGAAAGTCAGGTAAAATCAGAGAATTAAAGCAGCCATGTGACATGAAGACAATGTGTGAAAGCCTGTGTGCACTTATTGACTAAATCAGCCTACTACTAACAATCCTGCAATACGGATGTGATGCATACACATTTCATAAAGATGCCACCAGACTACTATTAATAACCCTTCCATGTGCACATGATGTATCCACATTTCATAAGGGCCTATTCGGTTAATCCATACCACATGTGGATTGGAGTGGAATGAATGGGATTTTCTTGGATTTTGACTTAGATGGGATTTAATCCCTCTCAATCCATGTCAATCCACCTCAATCCATTTCAAACCGAACAGGCCCTAAAGGTGTCCACCATGCCTGTGTATGGATACATATATATGTTTACATATATGCTTATTTGAATTACCTAGATGCTCCAGCACAATATCTACTTGTATGTTATTAACTCGTGTCCATGTTACTAATAGCTTTATCTAATAAGCCTTATGTTGCAAAAATATTGAAGAAGTCATCTGTTGCTCGTTTACCTGATTAAATGATTTCCGTGTTGAAGTTTCCGATACACCCAACCACAGGGGGAAAATCACTCCATGGCAAAGGACCATCTTTCAACTTAGGGAATGAGTGGCGCTGGGAAGACATCCTCAACTTGGAGATCATCTTTAGGGCCTTTTTGTCTAGGCTGGTTGTGGCTGGCTATGCGTAGCTGTGATGCTGTGCATGAAAAGCCGTGCTGCAAGGAAAGCTGGTGTGCAGAACTTTACTCTTTGGCAAATTAGTTGGCTATCTGGCTGTAAACTAGGATTTATCTAAAACTCCCTGAGAGACATTAGAACGTGTATTTTTTGCTGATGTCCGTGTAATAAATTACCTACTATGGATCACTATTATTTCAACGAGAAAAATCACAATATATACAATACCATCAAAGCAGTAATGTTGATTCTAACAGAACGGAAGGGTACAAACTAGAAAGACTAGCTCGATTGGTAGAGGATCGCTATGAAAAAAGAAGATATCAGATGTACTATACACGTACAAAGACTAGCTCGATTGGTAAAGGAAAACAAAAACAGAGCACGTGAGAGAACTCGAGTGAGTGACGAGTGTACTAAACAAAACTGTACAGGTTAATCAACGTTGCAGCTGTCGGTTAGTTTTGTAGCACATCACACGAAGATTTTGTTTTTTTGGCCTGGTCGATCTGTTTTGCTTGCACGTTCGTGTCATCAAGTGGCCGTAAGGAGATAGACCACGATTAGACGAGTCAGCGCGCGGGCCTGCGGTGGCAGGTTGCTTGTAAATAAGGAAACACCTGGGCAATGTTAGGACACCTACAATGCGGAAGCTAAGATCGGACTCTAGGCTAAGATTTTCGGCCGATTTTGGCCGATCCTAGGAAATTAGCTAGCGTCGCCGCAAAACGAAACGTCAGGGCACGTACAATGCGGTGACGTCAGCCTTCCCTTATGCTCGCCACGTTGGATTTTTGTTTAGTTGGAGGAGAGAGAAACAAGAGAGAGAGGGTTGTCTTTCCTTAGCTAAGGGATGATCTCTTAGCAATAAGAGAAGACTATTTTTCTTCATTGTACCATATGTCTTCTCTTAGTCAACCAATTTTTTACTAAAAATAGTTAATTCTATTAATTACTAGAGATAGCAATAAGAGATAATGCATTGTACAAGTTATATATCGTGTCTTCTCTAAATGATGTGGAGAGAAAAGAGAAGGCATGCCTTCTCTAGCATTGTACATGCCCTCAGGCGTTTCATCCTTTTTTTTCCTTTGGCCAGCCGCTTTGATCAGCAGCGAACCTCACGGAAGGCTAGCAATCAAACCATATTTAACGCTTGTTGAAAGGGCATGTATGCCCCTATGTGTGGTTTTGGTAATTAATGACAATCTCTATGGACTAATGTGTAAATTGAGTTTCACTTGTAGGTTTGTCCATTGGTATCGCTTGGGCCATGTGTTGGTCTCAAGGTTGGAAGATGAATAAATGTCCAAGGGCTTTGTGCCCATTGGAATCATGAAGAAAGAAGGAGCTTGAAGGTCGATCAAGGCATGTGCAAAGAGTTGCATCAAGATGGATCAACCTCAAGTAAGGATGAAGAAGGACGAGCTCAAGATGCGCCATCTCTAGAAGATCTCATGCTTGAAGCTTGCCATCCTCGTGCTCATAGAATGATGAAGACAAGTTCAAAGAAGAGGTTTCCCCATGAAATATGGGGGAGCATTTTGCAAGTCTTCATCAAGCAAGAGCGAGCAAGAGCAAACAAGAAAGGTGTTCCCACTTTAGAAGAACAAGACGGTCTACATCAAGTTCAAGTGGGACGCTCAAGGCAAAGGTATGTTGATAGGGCTTCTCTTTTTCCGGTCTCGTGTTGTTAGTTGGGAGACTGGGTTTAGGATAGATAGCCGTTCTATCAAGAGGGGCTCTCAAGCGGGTGTCTCGTTTGCATCGTTCGGAGAGAGCTCAAACCTTTGCATTCATAGCATCATCTTTCTTGGTTGTTATTTGGTTCTTGTCCATGAGAGGATCTAGAGCTTGTGGTCATCATCATAACAAGCTCTAGTTCATCATCTAAGGATTTCACTTGCATATCTTATTGCGGTTTTTGATCTTGCGAGTTTTCCGGCTCCACACCTTGGAGGATACTTCACATATATATTTATGATATTTTCTCCCAAGGTGATACCCAATATTTCGACTTTTTGTTGGATTCTATTCGTTGTTATCTTTCCAACAAAATTGGTTTCATCCCGTTTGGAGTTTGGATGCAAAAGTTATTGCGTTTCTGGTTTTCTGGTTTCTGGAATTTCCCTGACCGGAAGTTCCGGCTTCCCACCGGAAGTTCCGCTAGGGCATTTTTGCCGCCGAAAGTTCCGGGTCTTGTTCCGCTCACGTTCAGAAACCTTCTGTATTGAATATGTCTATTTGCCGAAACTTGGCCGGAACTTGATCGGAACTTGTCCTGGCAAAAGTTCTTGAGCGGAACTTCCGCCCCAGGGCCGGAAGTTCCGGCCATGATTCGTGTTTTCAGTTTCTCACTCCGCAGTTTTCGACCGTTGGCTGGGTGCCACCGGAACTTCCGGCCTCCCACCGGAAGTTCCGGCCAGGTGTCGCGAATGCCCATAACGGGCAGATCTGGGAGCCCTTTAAAAGGGGCTCCTCTTCCCCTTCGTGTGGACTAGCTTTTCTTCTTGGTTCTTGGCTTTCTCTCTCTCCTCCATTGTCAACCTTGAAGAAGCTTTCCCTCTCCCTTTCCCCTCCTATGATTCTTGCATCTTTTTGAGGGATTTGAGAGAGGAGATCTAGATCTACAATCCCCCCAAGTCAAATCCCTTCTTTGTGAAGGAATCATTGGGATCTAGATCTTGGAGAGTTTTGTGTTCTCCTCTTGTGTTCTTTCTCCCTTATTCCCCCAATAGCTTTTGTAGCTTTGTTGGAATTTGGGAGAGAAGGACTTGCCCTTGCATTTGGTGCATAGGTTTGAGTTCTACTCTTGTGTTCTTCCTCCCTTATTCTCCCAATAACTTTTGTAGCTTTGTTGGAATTTGGGGGAGAAGGACTTGCCCTTGCATTTGGTGCATAGGTTTGAGTTCTCCTCGGAGATTCGGCGAGTTCAAGCTTGTGAGCTTGTTTCTCTTGGGTTCCTTGGAACCCTAGACGGTTGTGTGGTTGGATTGTTGACCTTTTGTGGTCTTGTTGACCTTTTGTGGTCTTGTAGCCTTTTGTGGCGTTGTTGGCCTTTTGTGGCATTGTTGGCCTGTTGTGGCTTTGTTGTTGGGAGCCTCCAATTGAGTTGTGGAGTTAGCCCCAATCTTGTACGGGTTCGGTGACCGCCCTCAAGTGTCCCATAGTGGAGCAAGTGCCCGCCTTTTGTGGTGCGCACTTGGGAGAATAGGGTGACCCTTTTGTGGCGTCGGTGAGTTGCGTGCTTCCGCATCCGGGGTGAGGCCTTGTGTGGCGTTGGGTGAGCATCGAGCCACCACACCTCGAGGTGAGCCATTTATGGCGTTCGGAGAGCATTGCGCCATCGCACCTCTCCAACGGAGACGTAGCTTCTTTGGAAGTGAACTTCGGGAAACAAATCTTCGTCTCCGCGTCCATCGGTTATCTCTCAACCGAACCCTTTACTTATGCACTTTACATTGTGATAGCCATCGTGCTTGAAGTATTTATACCTTGCTATCACCTTGTTGCTTGTATTTCTTAGCATAGGTTGTTGGTGCACCTAGGTGAACTTAGTGGCTAGGTTTTGTGCTCAATAAATTAAACGTTAGTTTTATTCCGCATTTACTTGAGCCTAAACCGTGATATTTTTAAAAGCCTATTCACCCCCCCTCTAGGCGACTTCCTTTGTACTTTCACTTGTGTTAGCGGCTGGCGTTGAGGGACAGGGCGCGCTTGGTGCCCTTTTCTTTTGGGCACCGCTAGGGATCGGCTTCCGATCCTAGCTTTCCATCGGAACCCGGCACAGCTGTATGATTTGTTTCATCTTGAAATTAGGATGGAAACTTGGGACTAGTAGTTTGCATGCAGAAATTCTCGGCATTTATTTTAGTAACTAACGCTAATTAAATGGTTTCTAGAATTAAATACTCCAATTTGAATTGTCATTGTTGAAACTAATATCGGATTTTATGAGGAAGAAAATGTTGCTTGTTACTACTTATTTTAGATGTAATCGAAACAATTTTTTATGATATATACAGAATATTTTATGTTTCCAGAGAAGGATGTTATTGCTTCCATTGACCAGCTACTACTGCTTCCAACATACGAACATAAAATTATTTCCAACCGTAATAAAATTGTTCATTATTATGCATGCTTCATATAAATTGGGGACGATGCTTGGAAAGAAATAAACTTTTGCTACTATCGAATGAAAAAATTGCTTTATAGACAAAACATTTAAGTCCGAAATAACATTTTTTTTTACATGAGAGGTAATTACAAATGACTATTACTTGTGCTACTTTCTTCTTGTATGCTTCCTCATATGCGGCTACACATGCCCCTGCGCTGGATGAAGCACAACTTTATTTGCTTCATGTCTGCTTCCATAGACCAAAATGTGTTATACCCCGTCTAGGAGTATGTGGTTAGGCTTTGCATAGTCTAGGAATTAAACCGCTTCCTTTCGATGGTGGCCATACTCCATTCAGGTGATGGTCGTGCTTTCTTCAGACGCCACCGTTCGATTTTGTTGTCCTTCCTTACAACGGTAAAATCGTGCTTCTTACAGACGGTGGCAGTGCTTCCTTCATATGACGGTGTCGTGCTTCCTTCGGATGCCACAACCTGATTCTGGCCTACATCCATCCGATGGTGATCGTGTGCTTCATTCAGATGGTGACCGTGCTTCTGGCGGATGTTGGTTATGCTTCCTTCCGCTCCTCGGCGACGCCGGGTATTGGAGCGGCATGGACAAAATTACGCTGCAACATGAAGGCCTGGTTGACAGTGAAGGAGGCATGTTCAGGACATAAATTATAGAGAGAGATTGCACAAATTTAAACTTCGAAAGTAGAGAAGATATGGGCAGATTAGGACCCAAGCCGCTTGCAATTACCTTGCTCTCGTTCATGTCATCGTTGATGGTTACGCCGACTTATGAAATCAACCTCTGACCCGTTACTTGCTGCCAGAGTGTAGACTCGTCGGTCGGACGCATCAGGGATGCCTCGAAAAACTATCCCCATGGTGAAACGTCGCGTGTCGGTGCAGGAATCGATTTAGATGGAGGCGCATGTCACCACGCAGTGAGAAGCGCAGGCGCTGCGGGGCTGGTCTGCCGGGCGGCGATGAGAACAAAAATGACGAGCAGCGGATTCATTTTCGGGAGGCTAGCGGGAGGTATCATAACTAGCCGGAAATTTTGGGATAGCAATTAATCTACGTAGTTAACGGGAGAAAAACTGGAAAAGAAATGTCAGGCCGTTCTGATGGAGACTAGTAAATGGATGGTATTGGAAGGTTCCGATGGCTTGTTTTCCGTCGGACCACGATATGTAGTATTTAACTTTTCTTTTTCATACCTATTATTTTTAATCACTTAAGCGCATGCCTAAACGTCTTGGAGAAAAATGCTTGGGAAGCACCTTCTGCACTTGTTCTTTCGCATACTCCCTCCGTTCGCAAATAAGTCAAATTTAGTAAAATTTCATAAACTTTATAGAAATACGTATTTCGTTTGCTATGCTTATTTGAGTGGAAAGCTCCCAGAAGCCCAAACAAAAGGTCAAGTGGAGAGAGATAAATGATAGAGAAAATATAACATGGAACTTTCCAGAACTGTTTTCAAACAGCCATTTATCACTGTCATGTTCCTCTGCTAAACTAGAAAGTATCGTGGAGCTGCAGATATTCACTGTGGTAGATGCCTAGCTGTGAAAACTAAGATGTTGTCGTTCTTTGCAAAGGAGAACAAATATATATGTGTGGCAGAGCAGACTGCAAATTAGTAAGGCCATTGTGTTCCTCCCAAACATCTTCCCAAAGTATGATTGTAAAGCCACTGCAAACTAAACTTCCAGCACCCACTGTAGGAATGCGCCATTGAGATTTTCCAGATTTCAACAGACTAAATGAATTTTCGCCCATAAAATCGAACGCGGCACCAAGAAAGCTGCGTATTTTTCTGGATCCCCTCTCTTCCTTAGTTAATTTGCTCGTCTAGATGCCATATCTCATTGCGACGGTCACTAGTATACTGGAGTATATTAACACTATCGCAACAAAATGGAGCTACTTTTTATAATGCGTTAATCGTGTCCTTTTTCTGACTATTTTTCTCGTGCTATGTTGACACACCTTGCGCCTGTGTCGTTGACCGGCTATGGCTTGAGGCCGCGGTTATGCGAGTTGTCATTCTTCAGGTTGAGGGGCGTAGCTGTTGCTACGATTGTTGACATTCTCATTGCTAAGGATGGAGCCATCACTGTTGATTTTGTCCGTGTGGTCGTGTCGTGGACCAAGCTACCTTGTTGACCTTCTTGACGCCATGGACACACCAACCGATGTTGATGTTCTTGTGGTTGTGGTCGGTGACCTTGTTGAGGTTGTGGATGGAGACACTGAGTTTGAGATATGCTATATGAGTATCTTCATAGCATGTCTTTTATCCGGCTAATCCGGATGATCCACAGTTGGTAGCATGACCCTTGGCCTGTTGGGCGGCCCAGTTAGATGGATCCAGAAGGAGGCCTATGCCGGATAAAGGAAGGCTACGGAGGAGTCACCGACGTACCCGGAGCTTGGGAGTACAAGAGACGCTAGACTAGTTGTAGACAGTGTAGGACTCTGTAACCTGTCCGGCAAGGACTTTGCCTGTAACCCTAGGACCTGACGACTATATAAGTCGGGCCTATGGGAGCCTTTAGGGCACGATAACTTTGTCTCTCTAGTCATACCTCGTACAGCGAACCGATCTCTGTAATTCGGCGTATTGCCATTATAGTGATTTATAGCAGGAGTAAGATTCCGCCACCGTCGTGGGATCTGAACCTGGGTAAGCTGTGTTACCTCGTACCCGTCAACCGTCCGCCTTCCCCCATGTCTCTAAACACGCACTGTGAGGATCCCTCCATGGCGTACTCGTCGACAATACCACGACAGTTGGCGCCCACCATGGGGCAGGAGGCGCTTCAGGCTCTTCAACGGGCGAGGACCAAGTTCTTCGCGGGAATCGGCGAAACCGTAGCCATCGGTCACGTTCTCTTCTCCGACAACGTTCCGATCGTCCCCCTGACGAGTTATGGATCCCGGCGAAGACGAACCCTACATGGTGTTCGATCGTCTCCATCGGAGATATCCACCTATTCATCGGCGAAACCGACTCAGGCACTAGTTCCCTGGGAGTCGGAGGAGCGTCAATACCCGCACGGACCGCCTATGGGAAGGATACGTTCGCGGACGGATCGATGTAGGATCTCTCCTCGGAGTTTGCCGGCAAAGATCAGAAAAATTCAAGGCCCACCCAAACCGCCCTTGTGCAGAATATAACGGTGGAAGATCGCTGCAAATCCGCCAGCTTCGTACGTGCGTATGGACAACAGAGATCCAAGTTCGCCGGAGTGGTAACCATCTTCGATCTGGCGCGTTGTGTTCAGAGAGAGGGCGAAAACCCTCGCGATTACCTCGCCAGGTGGCTCCGTATACGGGCCGATCTGGCGCATTACCCCAATGATGATGCCATGTATCACTTTGTGGAAGGACTGGACCAAGGTACGCTTCTTCCGCATACGCTAAGGCGGCAGAAGGCTGCGGGACGCCTCACCTTCGAGAGCATGGTGAACACCGTCAATAGCTACGCAGAGGCCGAGGTGGCACCCCACGCAGCGCCCGTGCTCATTGGTGGCGCACCCCCGCCTCAGCCACCACCACCACCTCCTCCAGCGGTCGTCGCCGCGCCACCGCGACCACCTCCAGTCGTTATCACTGCAGCACCACCACCACGTCCAGTCATCATCGTCGCCGCCCCTGCCATCTCCCATTGTTGATGAAGCCCCGGAACCCTCCGACTCTATGCTCGACGCGCTCTACGCCGACATCAGCGCCTACTCGGAGGAGATAGACTTCAGCCCGAACAAGCTAGGTTCAGCTATGCAGGAGATGGAGGAGGATTTTCAGCGCGACGAGCAAGCCAACAATGTCGTCAAGTCTCGAGAGGTGTTCGTCTCCATTGGGACATCGATGGATGAAGATCAGTCTAGACGAGCTCCGCCTACATCGCTGGACAAAGGGAAGGGACCACCTATTGCTGCCGATAATGATCGCGCAAAGGTCATGCCCCCTCTACCTAACCCAGCGCAACAGCCGCAGAAACTTGGCACCGGCCCGAGCAACAACAACACCGCAAATCCGCCGCCTCCAGCATCTACATCTGCTGCTGCCCAAGTTACTCCGGCTGATAAAGTAATGTACGACAATCTCCTCGTCAAGCCCTTGACCATAACTCATATCCGGAACGTAACCCAGCTTGATGAGAAGCTCCAGCAACTGCTGGAGGAAGCATAGGCCATCACGGAGCAAGGCGCTAAGCTAGATCAAGATCTGCCCAACGCGCAAAAGTCAATAGAGAAAGCCAGAGCCATGGAGGCCGAATACAAGACTCTACTGCAGCAGCAGAAGGCTAATAAATCTCCGGCTCGCGTCATCAACGATCCTGATGTACGGAGAAACCTAGGATGAGCCCCCTCGAAGCCGCCACAAGCAAAGCCATACATTGACAACGAAGGTAGGCAGGTGATGCCCACTCCTATCCTCAATCTTGCCGTCGCCAAGACCCTTCTGGAGTAGGATAGATCACCCGAAGCAGTGGAGCAGGTCTCTGACCTTCTGGCCAAGGCGGTGAAACAACAGGAAAAGGCCACCTCCCAGAGGCTTGAGTCCGACCCGGCGTTTTGCCAGTCTAGCCACCATAAGCCGCCAAGGGATAGATCTCCTCAGGATGTCGGGTCCCAGATGGGTTCATCAGAACAAAGACGGAGGGATGCGCACAACAGGAATGACGCTATCCCTATATCCTCCGTCCACGGAGGCAAAGCTCACCCTCGTCGCCCATCTCTACCGCCCTGATCTCCCCGACAGCACGAAGACCCCAAGGCTCACCATCGCACGGACATGCCTCCGCCAAAGCAACGCGACATCATCATCCGGGGCAACACGGAGCAGGCCCGTCATGATGGATAGCGCATCCAAGGACACAAAATCAGGTCGCGTCATGAACCTCCACGTCTGACAAGCAACCGTGGCAAGCGCGAGGCGTCGCAGGAGAGCAATAGCAAGAAGGCTAACCCACCGCCACCTCCGCCTCCATCACCACCTAGCAGCCACCATGGCGGAGGAGGCTCACGTCGTTCACGCAGCCCATCCCCTGATGGCAAAAAGAAGAAGAGAAGCCTGGAGCCATACGACGCACGGTCACGTCTGGACAAGATCCATGAGGCCCGGGATGGAGCATACCTGGGACCACGCTGCTTTGGACCTATGATACATACCACAACTTACCCCAAGGGTTTCCAGATTGACAAGACCATCAAGCCCTATGACGGCATCGCCAAGCCAGCTACATGGTTGCAGGACTATGACAACACGGTGGAGATCGTCGGGGGAAACCCCAACGTCGCCGTCAAGTACCTCCCGTTGATGCTGGCAGGAACAGCCTGACAATGGATTGATGACTTGCCAGAGAAATCTGTCTGCAATTGGTTGGCCATGCAAGAAGCCTTCACCAAGAACTTCGAGGGTATGTACAAACGTCCCTGTACTGTTGGCGACTTACAGCTGCGCGTGCAGGAGAAAGAAAACTCATCTCGCCCCTACCTCTCCTGCTGGCTGGATATGAAGAATTCCCGCGCAGGAGTGCACTCCCAGACCGCCATGTCCGCCTTCATCGATGAGTTGGAAAGAGGCATGTTGCTCCGACATACGTTGAAGCGCCTGCAGGACAACCACCAGCTCAATCTCAATCAGATGATCTAGCTGGCTAGTGAGTTCGTGGCTACCGACAACGACGCACGCGGATCATTGCCGGCAATAGAAATTCCAACCCAAGCTAAGAGGAACAACAACGCAAAGCGGAATAACCCGCCAGAAGAAAAGCAAGCCTCCGACATGGTCGCCATGACTTTTGCAGGACGAGGTGATGGCAGACAGTGTGGCCGAGGACGGGGGGCTGGTCGTGGGCAGCAGCAAGGAAGTGAAACTACCTCGGCAGCGCCCCGCGTTCCCCAGACCTACGAGGAGTACCACAATATGCCATGCCTCGTACACCTCGACGCCAACGGCAAAGCCACACACACCAATCACCATTGCAAGTTCGTTAACGACCTTAAGGAAGACCCGGAGTCCGGCTACAAGCGAAGTCGGAAGAACATACTGCGAGGAAACGGCAAGGGGAAAAAGGAGGAGGAGTATAAGGATTTAAGTGACATAGACGAGGATGTTGACCCCAAACACGCCGCCAAGAGCGACGGCAAGGGCAAGAACCCCTTCGAGAAGAAGAAGGCAGTTTTCCACACTTTCCTTGGCACCCCCACCGTCCGACAATAGAAGACCTCCATGAGGATACTGATGGCCACTCTACCCCCAGTTCCCCAGTTCCTGTGCTGGTCGGAGATTCCAATTACTTGGGACAGGACGGATCACCCAGACCTCATCCCTACGGAGAACCAATACGCCATGGTCATCAACCCCTTGATTGACGGCAATGAGTTCACCAAATGTATGGTGGATAGTGGAAGCAGCATCAACATCATGTACCTGGATACACTGCAGAAGATGAACTTGACGGATCAAACCTAAGGCGGACCAACACCATCTTCCACGGTGTAGTTCCTGGTAGGGAGGCTCGGTCCCTTGGGTGCATTACACTTCAGGTCGCTTTTGGTGATGTCAATAATTACCGCCAAGAATGCATGACCTTTGAGGTGGTCCCCTTCAAGAGCGTGTACCACGTCATATTTGGGCGCGACATATTCCACACCTTCATGGCCAAGCCATTCTTTGCCTACAACAAGCTCAAGATACCCGGACCGAACGGTGTCTTCACCGTATCCGGAACATTTACCAAAGCAAGAGACTGTGAGATTGGAGAAGCAGCCTACGCAGAAGCTGTCCTCTACAGCAAATTCAAGGAGATCTAGAGCAAGGTCGATGCCTCGGAGATGCCCGCGTCAAAGAAACAAATCTTCGACTCAGCCCCAACATTCAAGGCCGCCATCGAGACCAAGCCGGTGGAACTTCTGGTAGGTGATGCCTCCAAGACCACCGCCATTGGTACGAAGCTGGACCCCAAATAGGAAAGCGCGCTCGTCGAGTTCCTCCGTGAGAATAAGGACATCTTTGCCTGGCAACCTGCCGACGTGAAAGGTGTACCTAGGGAACTTGCCGAGCACAGCTTGAATATTGATCCAAAATGTAAACCAGTGAAACAACCTCTACGACACTTCGAGGATGAGAAGAGATGCGCCATAGGCAAAGAGATAGCTAGGTTACTTAAGGCTAGATTTATCCGAGAAGTCCTTCACACTCGATGGATGGCCAATCCTGTACTTATCCCTAAACAGGGAACCAAAGAATTAAGAATGTGCGTTGATTACACCGGCTTGAACAAAGCGTGTCCCAAAGATCTGTTTGCCTTGCCTCACATTGACCAAGTCATTGACTCGACGGCTGGCTCGGAGCTTTTGTGTTTTCTCGGTGCATATTGAGGATACCACCAGATCAAGATGAGGAAGTCGGACCAATTGGCCACTTTGTTCACTACACCCTACGTCACGTTTTGCTATGTCACGATGCCCTTTGGGCTGAAAAATGCAGGTGCTACGTACCAGCGGACAATGCAGGGTTGCCTACACGATCAAATTGGTCGGAACGTTCATGCCTATGTGGACGATTTAGCGGTGATGTCTAAAAAATCAAACGACTTAATCTCCGACTTGAAAGAAACCTTTGATAATCTCCACAAATACAACATGATGCTTAGCCCTAAGAAGTGAGTCTTCGGGGTTCCAGCCGGCAAATTTTTGGGCTTCATCGTTTCCCAGCGTGGAATCGAGGTCAACCCGGAGAAAATCAAGGCCATCTTAAACATAAACCGTCCAACATGCCTGAAGGACATACAACGGCTAACAGGTTGCATTGCAGTAGTTAGTCGGTTCGTCAGCCGACTTGGAGAGAAGGCTCTGCCGCTTTACAAGTTGCTGAAGAAGGCGAACAAATTTATGTGGATGGACGAGGAAAATGCAACATTGAAGAAGCTCAAGGAGATACTTTCCTCAGCGCCTATCCTTGCAGCGCCCGAGCCTGGGGAGCCTATGTTAGTTTACATGGTGGCCACCAACCGGGTAATCAGCATCATCGTCGTGGTAGAGCGGAAGGAACCAGGGCATGAGTACGGAGTTCAACGACCAGTTTACTATGTAAGCGAGGTCTTGACGGAGTCCAAGCAGCGTTACCCGCACTACCAGAAGCTATCTTATGGAGTTTTCCTTGCTTCTCGGAAGCTAAGGCACTACTTCCAGGAACACCCCATCACAGTAGTGAGCAAAGCTCCACTGTCCGACATCATCAACAACAACGACGCTATAGGAAGGGTCGTGAAGTGGGGCATTGAACTTACCGCCATTGAGATCACTTACAAGAGACGCGAAACTATCAAATCACAAGCCTTGGCGGATTTCATCGCATACTGGACGGAGATGCCTGATGCTACCCCTATACCAGAGCCAGAATACTGGGTGATGCACTTTGACGGATCAAAGCTACTCAATGGTTCGGGGGCTGGTGTACTGCTACAGTCACCAACCGGGAAAAGCTACACTACGTTCTGCAGATCCACTTCAAGGCTACGAATAACATGGCGTAGTATGATGCACTCATTCACGGACTACGCGTAGCCAAGGATATTGGCATCAAGCACATAGTTTGATGTGGAGATTCCGACTTGGTTGCCCAGTAGGTGGCTGGCACCTGGAACGCGTGAAACCCTATGATGGCGGCATATCGAGACGAAGTGGACGAGATAGCCAAGATCTTCTTGGGCTATGAGGTCAAGTATGTACCTAGGGAGCAAAACGAGGCGGCTGATCTGCTGTCTAAGCTTGGATCAGGGCACGAACAAATTCCTCCTGGCGTTTTCTTGGAGCATATACGGACACCATCCTTGAAGGGCGCAGTCATAGACAGCCCGGACAGAGTTGACTCTTTCGTTCACACAGTGACAAAGGTCCCTCCGGCTTGGACAAAACCGTTCATGGAATATCTCGTACACGGAACTTTGCCCGACGACAAAGTCGAAAGACGGCAAATAGTACGTCGAGCAAAGGGCTATACCATAATCAATGGACAGCTCTACAAAAGAAGCACCACTGGTGTATACCTTAAGTGTGTTTCCCAACAAGAAGGTATTGAAATCCTCCGTGAAATCCATCTCAGAGATTGTAGGCATCACGCCGCTCCGCGATCGTTGGTTGCTAAAGCTTTCCGGCAAGGATTCTACTGGCTGACCGCGAAGTCGGACATTGACAAGATGGTTGAGACATGCATGGGATGCTAGTATTATGCCCGACAACCACATGTTCCTGCTGAAGAATTGCAAAATACCAATAACTTGGCCATTTGCAGTCTAGGGGCTGGACATGGTTGGTCCGTTGCAGACGACACCATGTGGATTTACGCATCTGCTAGTAGCAATTGATAAATTCACCAAATGTATAGAAGATAAACCCATTAGAAAGCTTGATGGGGCTACTGCCCTTAGGTTTGTCCGAGATCTAGTGGTGAGATTTGGTCTCCCACACATCATTATCACCGACAACGGCAGCAACTTGTCACTCGGAGAAGTGGAAGCTTATTATTGGGAGAAGGGCATCCGACTTGACCTTGCATCTGTGGCACATCCACAGTCCAATGGTCAGGTTGAGCGATCCAATGGATTAATTTTGCAGGGAATCAAGCCGCGTCTGGAAGCACCGCAGCATGGAGCAGCTGGAGCCTGGGCGGAAGAATTGCCATCTGTGCTGTGGAGTTTACGACCTACACCCAACAGATCCACCGGCTACACCCCTTATTTCATGGTATATGGAGCAGAAGCCATCCTGCCTTCCGAAATCCTTCACGATTCACCAAGAGTTGCCGCCTACGACGAAGATGACGCTGAAGAATCCAGACGGCTAGATGTGGACCTTCTCGAGGAGGAGCGCGTATTGGCATGCCAAAGATTCGCCACCTACCAGCAGAAGCTACGCAGCTACCATAGTCGCCGCGTTCGACATCACTCGTTTAAAGAAGGGGACCTGGTGCTCCGACTTAAGCAGAAGAAGTCACACAAATTATCCCCGCCATGGGAAAGACCGTTCATCATAAGCAAGGCGCTATTCAATGGGTCTTACTACCTCGTTGACAATCGTGAACTAGAGGACATGCCCAACGAAGATCATAAGCGTAAGCGACGTGACCCGGATGATGACTACCCGGAGCTTGATCGGCCATGGAACATAGCACAGCTACGTCCTTTCTACACAGCATTTTTTATCTATTGTGTACCTCTTATATGACCAATGAAATAAATCTCTCTGGTTCACTCATATTTCTGAGTCTTTTACCTCCTTTAGTGTTCATTTTTGGATAGTGTAAAATCTTTATGCACAAGTTTTGCATTTGCACTTGTAAAAATCCCGCATACGGGCGTTAGCTTAAGTTTTCTAGTTTACACGTTCTTTGTCGTTTTTATGTGGATTCTGGAGTAGTGACTTTTGACACTCATTATCGGTGATTTTTTGCTTAGGTTTTTGACGGTGCCATTGGCCACCATCGCCTGAGCGCATAGTTCCGACAATGAGTCTTCCGACTCATGAAAAGTCAAGTATAAAAACCAAAGGATAAGCCAACACTTGCTTAAAAAATATATACATGCTGGAACCAGTTCTTGAGTAGCAGGACATAACAATCATTGTTTTCCGCCTTAAGTTAACACATTGTTTTTTCCGCATACAACTTCCAGAGGAAACAAATATTACATATTTTTTTCCATTCCTCTGGCGCAGGCGACTTGGACATAGCATCATCCGCAGCAGGAGAGTCATCTTCCTCGAAGTCGGCGGTGTTAAGGGGCTCAGAGGAGCTTTGGCTGCCGCCATCAATGCTTTTCATGGGCACAAAGACATTCTGGTCGACCAACTCGGCAACTCGGGTGTCAAAACCCGCGAGTGATGTCACGATGGCCTCACGATCTATCTTTTGGCCATCGTCATCCACGCCAAGGATACAGGAGGTCACCGCATCGATGTCGGCAGTTTCGTAGTGTGCCTTGACCATTGACAGCGCCATCCTCGCGCCAGCCCGGGTACATGAAGCTTTCCAGCTTACAATACGCTCGGGGGCTCGGCGCAATATCTCCGAGAACTTTGCCATGGAATCCACCGCCTTGATGTTGATCTGGAGGTGCTTGGCTATCTCCTTGGCCTGCGTGATGGCGGTCTTGATAAAGTTGCCGGCAAGGATCATGCATTCTTTTGGTGGAGGAGGCGACTGGGTTAAGCCAACAGGAGCTGCAAATTTCTGAAAAAAGATCGCATGAGTTCAATCAAACAAAAAGTTCAAAGTATCCAACTTACAGAAGTACAAGACGAAGAATCACTTACTAAAGATGCTGATTTCAGCTTGCTAGAGAGTTTCCGCCATAGAATCTTGTTCTTCTTGGAGGATCTTGTATGCTTCAAGATTGCGTTCATTCTGCTCATCGGCAGCTTTCTTCTGCTCTTTTAGCATCTCGATCTACTTATTCAAGCGGTTCATCTCTTCGTTGGCGGAATCCTGCAGGACTTTCATGGAGTATTCATGCATCTTCAACATATCCTTCCTCTCCTGCTTAAGGATCTTGTTTTTGCTATCCAGCTGATCAATATGCTTGGATTGCTCAACAATATCAATGGTTTCTGCAAGTCGGAGAAAGAACAGTACACAGTGAGTACTTGGAGAATGATTGGTACAAGACCAAATCAGAATACGAAAAAGAAAGGAAAAATAGACGCTTGCTCTTGATGATTTGTTCCTTCAAGAAGGCAGTTTTACCCTTTTCAGATTCCAAGTCCACGTGCATCTTCTGGTACTTCTCATTGTCCACGCCTCTCCGAGCATTCTAATTCCGTGGAAAGAAAATTTAACACTGTTTAGTTTACTTGGAGCATCTAACTGGATAAATATCCACCTAGAGGCTTGGGGATACAGTGAGAGTTTTTAACTTGGCAATATGCTTGGTCTTTCTTTAAGCATCTAGTCGGAACTGATTCAGTTTTCAACTAGAAGCTTGGAGGCTACAGTATAAAGTTTTTTAACTCAACCATATGCTTAGTCTTTCTTTAAGCGTCTCAGTTTTCAACTAGAAGCTTGGGGTCTACAGTATCGAAATTTACAAACATTACGTATGCTACTCTGAAAGCATCTAGTCGGAATAATTCATTCAAACTACATGCTTGGGGGCTACAGTGAGAAGTTTCTAGCTTAGTCACTCTTAGAGCATTTAGATGCAAAGACCTATGGTTTTCCGTCTAAATCCTCGGGGGCTACAGTGGGATACTCATATTAAATGCACAAGGCAGATAAAACTTACAAGTGCGATGATCTTGAGGTTTGTAGTGCTCTCAGCAAGCAACTTGCCGAAGGAAAGTATGTTTCCTCGCAAGATGTCTGCTTGTCGGAGAAGCTCCTCAAGACCGCATGTCGGAGATGTCGGCGCTGCACCAGGAGCCAAAGCAGAGCTACTCGACGTAAGTGTCGGGTAGACTATCTTCAGGAACTCTATGGATGTATTGGGTGCGGAGGCGCCGCCTTCAGCAGAAGTACCACCCTCCACCGCCGCCTTACCACTACCGATGGCATCCTTAGCCGGAGCTTCAGCCATATAAGTTGTGAGACTCTCCTGTGTTGCCTGTTCGCCGACAACAGCATGCTCCGCGGAGGCACCTGAGTCCACTTCCATAGCGGAAGGGCCAGATGCATCTTTGGCCTGTGAGCTTGTCGGAGCTGGCGCAGGCTGGACACTGGGAGTGACAGGGGCGATGGCGGGAGATGCGTGGTGGACGTCATGGTGCAGCATATCTTTGATATTTCTAGAAGGCCCCAAAGGTTTGGAGGTCTTCTTCAAACTGGTTGTAGCATCCCATTTGTCTAACAACTGTAATGCTACTTGATCTAGTAATATAATGACTACTTCCTAGACATAATTGTTGCATCATCATTATATCATGCTCATGTCATCATGCCACCTTGCATTTGAGCATCATATAAAACCCCTCCTTGATTTGGTTCTTCTCTCATATGCATTGTCAATTGTATTTGCCTCTTGATATTGTATTTGGTTATTGATATATTGTTTAAATGCCCAAGTTGAGTTGGGGGCATATCTTTTATTCAACTCCACCACCTTTCTTTCACCTCCTTACAATTCCACCATCCCATTATCCATGAGCTTGTAATTATTTTTCTTTTGTTGTTTAATCTAGCTCATGAGAGATAGGGTGGGTCCAATTCTACAAATTCTTTTGCTTGGGCCTTACTCCACATTTTGGAATGCATAAGAACAATGCCATGTAAATAATCTTGTTTTCACAAGATAAACATGGTATTAATTATTTATGCATGGCCCATGCAAGTACCACCTTTTGCTTGTCATTTGGATTTTATTTGATTTTTGCGTGGATCATCTCTCTCTCTACCACTCCTTTTGGGCTTGGTCTTAGTTGATCTTGCTTAAAACCATATCACCACCTCTCCCTCTTTTTGGGTCTAGCTTTGGTTTGATCTTGTTCTTGCTTGAGCTTGCCAAAAGGAAACCATCTCTCTCTTCCCCATCTAACCCTAAACCATACCCCCTCTCCTCATCTAACCTAACCACTCTAGCATGCCACACCTTCCCCACTCTCGGCCTCTCTCCTCTCTCACCATCTGGCCACCCCAACCAAACCCTAGCTCCACCCCACCTAGCTACCCCAACCCTGGTACCAACCTAAACCGAGGCTCCCCCAAACCCGAAACCCGAGCCTACCCTCTCTCCCTCTCTTCTCTCCCTGCCTTGTGGCCCCCTAGCCCGAGCCTGCCCCTGCCTCCTTGGCCTCGCCCTCTGGTCCACCTGGAATGTAGCACCCTTAGAATCGGACCTATGCAAGTTTTAGCGAAACCCGCCAAACCCGCATAGAAACGATTCAAAGGTGCCCACCAGGCACTTTCGTGCGGGTGGAAAACGAAGTAATAACATTACACAACAGTCCTCGATGGGACCCACAGAACAGATATATACAACAGTGACTCAAAGAGTCAAGAATACAGATATAATATACAAAGATCCAAATCACCTTGAAAATGATAGAGCGTCCGACTACGGACAAGATGCAAATGGGGCTAAGAGCCCTGAAGAATAACCGATGGCGTCCATAACCCTGCCCAGGCCAAGCCGGAAGGGTAACCCTGCTAACGACGTCGATCTCAAACCTGCTTAAACAAAAGGGGTGCCGACAAAGGGCAAAGGGAAAAAAAGGGAGCGTCAGTACTGAGGCTAGTACACGGCGAGGCTAGAATTCGGCGGTCCTCGCCTACATAGGTATGGTGGACTGAAGCGGCAGCGACAACATGCACTGAACACCCTATAGAGACTCGATACAACTGGCGGCAAGCATAGAGGGGTAAGAAAGACCTAATCGGAACCAACCTGATACTACCATCAAATAAACCCATCCTGGTGTATCCCCCTCGAGACCAATCGAGGAAGTCAACCGAGGAACTCACACAGTTGGCATTTTTATTTATTCGGTTATCGTTGCAGTAATTACTAGTCAAGTATAGATAATCATCCTGATAAAATAAGCAGTGGGCCACTTTTATTTAACCATTCCGTGATAGTTGCAACACTTACTAGTCAGATACAATTAGCATGAGATAACCCGAAAACCCAACAGTCGTTGGTACTTTTATTAAGCCATTCCGTTGTAGTTGCAATACTTACTAGTCAGGTACAATGGTCGCAAGCGACAATCCAAACAAGTAGTTGTGGGCAGTATTATTTAGCCATTCCATTATAGTGAAGCTGATTACTAGTCATTATAAAGTCAAATTTATAGCACTACTTTAGTTAAAGTTGTCTATGATCGAGATACTGTGCTCCAAGTCGTCCATAACCGCGGACACGGCTTTCAGAAAGTTTTAACCCGGCCGGGGTGCACAAATAGCAACACACACTCGATCAACCTCGGAAAAACCAAATCAAAACCCAACGAGGCCTTCACAACAAAGCAATCACAGGATTCAGAAATATTTCAGGGGGCCACCCCTTGGAGTACACCCGCAACGAAGTAAGCTAGCTCCGAGACGGACCCGAGGTTTGTGGGGCCGACTGTAAACGACTGGGAACCCGAAAACTCGGGGTGTCGATACCGCGAAAACGAGTCACAATTCCTAAACAGTACAGTGTGCTCCTCGCACAATCGTAAATAAAGCAGTAGCATGGCATAAGTACAGGATCGTAAATAAAACCTCAAACTAGTTTGTGGCCCCAAGAAATAAGACTGAATCAAGCTCTGGCTAAGGGGGGTCCCATAAGCCTCCCGGATGTGGATAGCGCGATAAATCAAGGAACAGGTATCAAGTACTCGGGGTCCTACGGGACACAAGTGGGCGGTCGGAAACCAAATATTATCTATCACCCACCGATGCCTCTGCTTACTTACTTCAATTTTAGTTGTTAAACAGTAATTAAAGTGAACAATAAGTAAAGCCATAATCATCTCCAACATTAAACAGGCGGCAATTCTCCAACAACTGTGGTACTTGACGACACGCAACAGCAATTGAGCAAGCGACTACGACGCGCAAGTCCAACTATCTACCAAACAACAGGTAATAGGATGTGTCCAAGGTAATATATGGCTGCAAGGGATATCACGGGTACGAAAACTAGAGCATCGCAACACAGATAGCAATAGATCAACAGGAGGGAATAAAGACTATGAAAGTAAGATAGGTAGAAAGGGGGAGATGCTCGCCTGAAAACATTGCCGAAGGTTCAACCGAAGATCGGGGCGAAGCTCACATCAACTCAACGGCCCAATCCGCGAAGAAGCAAAACACTAGAAGAACACCGGATGCAATATTTAATACTACGGCAAAAGATCGGGCATGATGCATGTATGATGTATGACATGGCAAGGTGCGATGCAATTAGGCAATATTAAACGGAACCGGGGTCCCGACAATTAATTAAATGGTTCAAGTTGTTTAACTACCCCGCAATTAAATGTTGTATTAACATGGCCAAAATATAGCACCGGTTCGCTACATCAATTTAAATGAGGCCAATATGAGACTAGATTTGCCCGCATATGGGCCCCTTATTTAATTAGGTGAATCGTCAAAAGGCCCCCAAACCACACAAATATGCATGCAAGCATGAACAAGTTGATATGCAACAATTTGATATTTCATTTGTAAAAATAGGGCTCGATAAAAGGGGTCACACATTAGGGGGTCTCGACGAACTTGGGGTTCCGGGGTTCGGGGTTCGACAGGGTCCAGGGTTCGACGGGCTCGTTCTCGGACTCCGGGGTTAGGGTCTTCGGATCGGGGTAGATCTTGGCGTTCGGATAGACGAACTTGGCGTGGCGTCGGGGCGCATCGGTCTCGCCGTGTACGGTGTCGATCTTGTCATGGCGAAGCTCTTGTCGGGTCCGCGTATCGGGTCGACGGCGTTCGGGATGCAGAACTTGGCGTTCCGCGGCGAAGTGCTCGGCGTCATTGGGTTCCATGTCGACGGTCTTGGTGTCCTTGATGGAGACTCGGTGTATCCGTGTCGGCGGCCTTGGCGGTTATCGGGTCCGGTCTTCGGAATCCGTGAGACGTTCTTAGGGCTCCGAGAAGAAGATCTTGTTGAGAGCCTCGCTTGAGATCGATGGTGACTTGCAAAGGTCTCCTAGGGCACGACATTGAACCGATGTAGGTGTTGGTGACGAACTTGTCGGGCTCGAGTGGCTTGTAGTAATCTTTGACCGAGTACACACGATGGCAGATATACACCAAAACGGACGGAACAAAACGAGGACGCCATGTACCCTACAGGAATCAACTCGAACACCTTGCAGGAGAGTGGCATCAACAACAAAAGTCACGTAGAGGGAAAACGACCCTTGGTGTGCAGCAGCATAGACAGAGAAGGCAGTTGCACGGACGAGACACAGGAAGGGAGGGCGGAGAGGACGTCGAGGGGGCAGGTCTTGCAGACGGCGTCTGCCGGAACGGAGGACGGCGGCTGGGCGAGCCCAGGCGGTGACGCGTGCTGGAAGGGGAGGCGAGCGTTGGGGGGAAGGAGGTGGCCGGCGCCGGCGGCTCGGTCCGCGGGGACGAGGTCGGTGGAGGCGGGACGTGGCGGAAGGGGACGCACAGAGGGGTCCGGGCGGCGGCGGGGTCGCGGCCCGAGGTCGCGCCGGAGGCCGACGGCGATGGGGGAGGCCCGGCGGCGGCCGGCGGGTGCAGAGGATGTCGCAGGGGGCGCGGTGGAGAGCCGCCGGGGCGGTGGCGGACGGAGGAAGAACGGGCGGCGGAGCTCCGAGGGGGCCGGCGGGGGCGGACGCTCGCGGAGAGGGGGGGGTCCGGTGAGAACGGCGAGCCGGCGAGCTCGGCTCGGGCCCCGCGGGAACGACGCGCGGTCGGGGAGGAGGAGACGCGCGGCGGCGTTGACATGGGGCCGGAGGAGGGAGAAGGAGGCGAGAGGGGAGGCGGGCGGCAGCGTCGGTGGGCTCTGCCTTGGGGGCGGGGGCGAGGGCGGGGGAGCGGAGAGAGGGGGCGGTGGTTGGAGGAGGACGTCGGGCGTGGGGGATAGAGGAGGATGGGGAGGAGATCGCGTCGGGTAGGGGGTGGGTCCGGGCGTGGGGACAGGGTGAGCCGCGCGGGTGGAGGGAAGACCGGGTACAGGCGAGGGAGGCTCTGGGTGAGTGGGACCCGCGGGGTGGGGGGCGAGTGGGATGGTTGGCCAGGCTGTGTGGTGGGGTTTGGGGAGGTTGACCAGGGGGGGAGTGGGGGTGGGGTGGCTGATGTGGCAGGGGGGATTGGGTGGTGGAGAGAGGAGAGGTGAGGTGGCACGAGGGGAGTGGTCGGGGTGAGGTGGAGGGGGCTGGGTAGACTAGGTTGGGTAGTTTTAGGAATTTAGGTGGACCGTTCTAATTTCTAGGGGTGGCCGACTGGGTCGGTTCGGCCCGGTTTGGCTGCCCCCATTAAAATAATTTAACATTTTATTTGTTTAACACGGGACTTTTACAACCCGATAGCGGACAAAACAAAATTAATCCGGGGACCCGGGTTTCGCGTTTGAATAAAGACGGGGCGTTTAGAAAACTAATTAGGTTTTTCCGAAAATAGTTTGATGCAAGCAAATGCAAGACGATGACTATGCTCAATGCAACGCGGCATGATGACATGAGCATGCGGTCATGATGATGCAATGCACAAAAACAACGCGATTTTCTAGTATTGGTTTTGCGGGATGCCACAATTCGACACCACTAACAATGGATCTCGCCCTCGAGATCCGCCTTATGGTACCGGAAGGAAGGTCGGCGATCTGAATCTTCTCGCTTCGTGTAGATCTTCGCGACACCACTAACAAGAGGTCGTTGTCCGTGATCGTCGAGGGAACACTCCGGGAACAAAAGGTCGAAGGTAGAGGTATCAACAAATAAAGTCACCTCTAGCTTCGATGGAAAGAAGGAACCGATGCATTCTCATCCACTTCAATATACAAAAGCGAATAGAAGGGGTAGTCGGCATGGGGGCCAGTCCATCACGCACCCAAACTATTACTCTGCACAATCAGTAGAAAAGAGTGCAACCATTCTCGGAATCAGACTGAAGATCTCGACAAGCGAGGTTCGGAACAAAGGAGCGATGCAGTCTCTGCATCGGATCTGGCGTAGATGATGTCGTCGCGTCGGAAAACACCGGAAGGCACAAACAAGGAATAAAGAATGGTAACACCGTAGACGGATTCATCAGGCAGCTTGAACACCGGATGGTAGAACACCGTTACCAAAGGAGGAAGCGAAACCCTGAAGGTACGACGGAACCCAACCACGAGAAATCCTGGACTCGAAGAGAGAGAAGAGAGCGGATTCAAAACACGCAGAGGTGAGAGGAGAGTAGCAGAGGGGTAAGGAGTAAAATCAGACCTAATCAGAACTATCCAACCGATTTTGCAAAAATAGTTTTGACAATCTACTTCGGCCGTTAGCTAGGTTATCCTACAGGCTGGACTTGTGGGGTATCGCAACTGCTGAGCTCTGATACCACTCTGTAGCACCCTCAGAATCGGACCTATGCAAGTTTTAGCGAAACCCACCAAACCCGCATAGAAACGATTCAAAGGTGCCCACCAGGCACTTTCGTGCGGGTGGAAAACGAAGTAATAACATTACACAACAGTCCTCGATGGGACCCACAGAACAGATATATACAACAGCGACTCAAAGAGTCAAGAATACAGATATAATATACAAATATCCAAATCACCTTGAAAATGATAGAGCGTCCGACTACGGACAAGATGCAAATGGGGCTAAGAGCCCTGAAGAATAACCGATGGCGTCCATAACCCTGCCCAGGCCAAGCCAGAAGGGTAACCCTGCTAACGACGTCGATCTCAAACCTGCTTAAACAAAAGGGGTGCCGACAAAGGGCAAAGGGAAAAAAAAGGGAGCGTCAGTACTGAGGCCAGTACACGGCGAGGCTAGAATTCGGCGGTCCTCGCCTACATAGGTATGGTGGACTGAAGCGGCAGCGACAGCATGCACTGAACACCCTATAGAGACTCGATACAACTGGCGGCAAGCATAGAGGGGTAAGAAAGACCTAATCGGAACCAACCTGATACTACCATCAAACAAACCCATCCTAGTGTATCCCCCTCGAGACCAATCGAGGAAGTCAACCGAGGAACTCACACAGTTGGCATTTTTATTTATTCGGTTATCGTTGCAGTAATTACTAGTCAAGTATAGATAATCATCCTGATAAAATAAGCAGTGGGCCACTTTTATTTAACCATTCCGTGATAGTTGCAACACTTACTAGTCAGATACAATTAGCATGAGATAACCCGAAAACCCAACAGTCGTTGGTACTTTTATTAAGCCATTCCGTTGTAGTTGCAATACTTACTAGTCAAGTACAATGGTCGCAAGAGACAATCCAAACAAGTAGTTGTGGGCAGTATTATTTAGCCATTCCATTATAGTGAAGCTGATTACTAGTCATTATAAAGTCAAATTTATAGCACTACTTTAGTTATAGTTGTCTATGATCGAGATACTGTGCTCCAAGTCGTCCATAACCGCGGACACGGCTTTCAGAAAGTTTTAACCCGGCCGGGGTGCACAAATAGCAACACACACTCGATCAACCTCGGAAAAACCAAATCAAAACCCAACGAGGCCTTCACGACAAAGCAATCACAGGATTCAGAAATATTTCAGGGGGCCACCCCTTGGAGTACACCCGCAACGAAGTAAGCTAGCTCCGAGACGGACCCGAGGTTTGTGGGGCCGACTGTAAACGACTGGGAACCCGAAAACTCGGGGTGTCGATACCGCGAAAACGAGTCACAATTCCTAAACAGTACAGTGTGCTCCTCGCACAATCGTAAATAAAGCAGTAGCATGGCATAAGTACAGGATCGTAAATAAAACCTCAAACTAGTTTGTGGCCCCAAGAAATAAGACTGAATCAAGCTCTGGCTAAGGGGGGTCCCATAAGCCTCCCGGATGTGGATAGCGCGATAAATCAAGGAACAGGTATCAAGTACTCGGGGTCCTACGGGACACAAGTGGGCGGTCGGAAACCAAATATTATCTATCACCCACCGATGCCTCTGCTTACTTACTTCAATTTTAGTTGTTAAACAGTAATTAAAGTGAACAATAAGTAAAGCCATAATCATCTCCAACATTAAACAGGCGGCAATTCTCCAACAACTGTGGTACTTGACGACACGCAACAGCAATTGAGCAAGCGACTACGACGCGCAAGTCCAACTATCTACCAAACAACAGGTAATAGGATGTGTCCAAGGTAATATATGGCTGCAAGGGATATCACGGGTACGAAAACTAGAGCATCGCAACACAGATAGCAATAGATCAACAGGAGGGAATAAAGACTATGAAAGTAAGATAGGTAGAAAGGGGGAGATGCTCGCCTGAAAACATTGCCGAAGGTTCAACCGAAGATCGGGGCGAAGCTCACATCAACTCAACGGCCCAATCCGCGAAGAAGCAAAACACTAGAAGAACACCGGATGCAATATTTAATACTACGGCAAAAGATCGGGCATGATGCATGTATGATGTATGACATGGCAAGGTGCGATGCAATTAGGCAATATTAAACGGAACCGGGGTCCCGACAATTAATTAAATGGTTCAAGTTGTTTAACTACCCCGCAATTAAATGTTGTATTAACATGGCCAAAATATAGCACCGGTTCGCTACATCAATTTAAATGAGGCCAATATGAGACTAGATTTGCCCGCATATGGGCCCCTTATTTAATTAGGTGAATCGTCAAAAGGCCCCCAAACCACACAAATATGCATGCAAGCATGAACAAGTTGATATGCAACAATTTGATATTTCATTTGTAAAAATAGGGCTCGAGAAAAGGGGTCACACATTAGGGGGTCTCGACGAACTTGGGGTTCCGGGGTTCGGGGTTCGACAGGGTCCAGGGTTCGACGGGCTCATTCTCGGACTCCGGGGTTAGGGTCTTCGGATCGGGGTAGATCTTGGCGTTCGGATAGACTAACTTGGCGTGGCGTCGGGGCGCATCGGTCTCGCCGTGTACGGTGTCGATCTTGTCATGGCGAAGCTCTTGTCGGGTCCGCGTATCGGGTTGACGGCGTTCGGGATGCAGAACTTGGCGTTCCGCGGCGAAGTGCTCGGCGTCATTGGGTTCCATGTCGACGGTCTTGGTGTCCTTGATGGAGACTCGGTGTATCCGTGTCGGCGGCCTTGGCGGTTATCGGGTCTGGTCTTCGGAATCCGTGAGACGTTCTTAGGGCTCCGAGAAGAAGATCTTGTTGAGAGCCTCGCTTGAGATCGATGGTGACTTGCAAAGGTCTCCTAGGGCACGACATTGAACCGATGTAGGTGTTGGTGACGAACTTGTCGGGCTCGAGTGGCTTGTAGTAATCTTTGACCGAGTACACACGATGGCAGATATACACCAAAACGGACGGAACAAAACGAGGACGCCATGTACCCTACAGGAATCAACTCGAACACCTTGCAGGAGAGTGGCATCAACAACAAAAGTCACGTAGAGGGAAAACGACCCTTGGTGTGCAGCAGCATAGACAGAGAAGGCAGTTGCACGGACGAGACACAGGAAGGGAGGGCGGAGAGGACGTCGAGGGGGCAGGTCTTGCAGACGGCGTCTGCCGGAATGGAGGACGGCGGCTGCGCGAGCCCAGGCGGTGACGCGCGCTGGAAGGGGAGGCGAGCGTTGGGGGGAAGGAGGTGGCCGGCACCGGCGGCTCGGGCCGCGGGGACGAGGTCGGTGGAGGCGGGACGTGGCGGAAGGGGACGCACAGAGGGGTCCGGGCGGCGGCGGGGTCGCGGCCCGAGGTCGCGCCGGAGGCCGACGGCGATGGGGGAGGCCCGGCGGCGGCCGGCGGGTGCAGAGGATGTCGCAGGGGGCACGGTGGAGAGCCGCCGGGGCGGTGGCGGACGGAGGAAGAACGGGCGGCGGAGCTCCGAGGGGGCCGGCGGGGGCGGACGCTCGCAGAGAGGGGGGGGGGTCCGGTGGGAACGGCGAGCCGGCGAGCTCGGCTCGGGCTCCGCGGGAACGACGCGCGGTCAGGGAGGAGGAGACGCGCGGCGGCGGCGACATGGGGCCGGAGGAGGGAGAAGGAGGCGAGAGGGGAGGCGGGCGGCAACGTCGGTGGGCTCTGCCTCGGGGGCGGGGGCGAGGGCGGGGGAGCGGAGAGAGGGGGCGGTGGTTGGAGGAGGATGTCGGGCGTGGGGGAGAGAGGAGGATGGGGAGGAGAGCGCGTCGGGTAGGGGGTGGGTCCGGGCGTGGGGACAGGGTGAGCCGCGCGGGTGGAGGGAAGACCGGATCCAGGCGAGGGAGGCTCTGGGTGAGTGGGACCCGCGGGGTGGGGGGCGAGTGGGATGGTTGGCCAGGCTGTGTGGTGGGGTTTGGGGAGGTTGACCAGGGGGAGAGTGGGGGTGGGGTGGCTGATGTGGCAGGGGGATTGGGTGGTGGAGAGAGGAGAGGTGAGGTGGCACGAGGGGAGTGGTCGGGGTGAGGTGGAGGGGGCTGGGTAGACTAGGTTGGGTAGTTTTAGGAATTTAGGTGGACCGTTCTAATTTCTAGGGGTGGCCGACTGGGTCGGTTCGGCCCGGTTTGGCTGCCCCCATTAAAATAATTTAACATTTTATTTGTTTAACACGGGACTTTTACAACCCGATAGCGGACAAAACAAAATTAATCCGGGGACCCGGGTTTCGCGTTTGAATAAAGACGGGGCGTTTAGAAAACTAATTAGGTTTTTCCGAAAATAGTTTGATGCAAGAAAATGCAAGACGATGACTATGCTCAATGCAACGCGGCATGATGACATGAGCATGCGGTCATGATGATGCAATGCACAAAAACAACGCGATTTTCTAGTAGTGGTTTTGCGGGATGCCACATGGAAGCCCCATGCACCTGTCCTGGCCGACCCAAGCACGTGAGGAGGGGAGGAGAGAAAGGTGGCACCGAGGCCACCTTTTCCCAGCTACCCCATCTCCCCACGGCACCCCCTCTCCCCCTCTGCTTTACCACCACCTCACGATCCTCCTGCATCTCCAGATCTGGCCGAGGCGCCCTGCCCGCTCCCCTCTCTTCTCCATCGCCGCCAGCTAACCATCGCCGGCCACCGTCGGCTTCGGCGTCCACCTGCGGTACGAGGAGGCGGGCGTGGTGTTGTGGACGTCGAGGAAGGACAGGAGATCCCCGGCATCGCCTCGGTACACAACAGCGAGGAGGAGGAGCCCCAGGCCGCTGAACACCGACGCGCTCCGACCCGAAACCCTAGTACGTTCGGCCTCTACATCATCGTCGCCCTGCTGCGCCTCGAGCCGATCCACCTACATCGAAGCACTCTCGGTGAGCTACCCAACCCCCCAGACATCCTCGTCGTCGCAGCCTTGCCCTGGTCGCGCCGGACAATCCGACGAACGGCCTCCGTGCGCCGGCGTCGCGTACGTTTCTCCTCGCCATAGCGTCGCTTAGCCCTATCTAGGCCTCGCCCATCTCCCTGACAGCAACCCCAGCCCGCCGCAGGGGCTCCGCCCTCCGCGCGCGAGCCCTAGGTCCCGCGTTCGATCTCCCACCCTGCTCTGCACCGCGCGCGAGCACCGATCTGTCCGCGAGGAAGATCCACAGTGGCAGCGGCTTTTTGCATAAACCCCCCTGCCCTTTTGACCCCTGCAACCCGCGCTCCCCTGAGCCCCACCAGTCAGAGTCTGCTACCTTTTTCCAAAAGCACCCTGCACGTTGGTCGCATCAACCCGCAGTCCCCCCCTGAGCCACGTGGTCAGCCCGCAGCATCTCTCTGTCAAGTGGGCCTGCGAGCCAGCGGGTCCCACCTGTCTGTCTCTGAGACTAGAGCAGTCCGTGGTGTAAAACGTTCTTCCGTGCGCGTGTGTCCCAGTCAGCAGAGAGGCCCACCCGTCCGCGTCAGGGGCTAGGCTAGTCTGGGTATAAAAAGTATGTCTGCTTTTCTGTTTAAATTCAAATCTTTTCCAAATCACTTTCAAAATATAAGTCCAAATTAAACATATAATATATATTTTTCAAATCAGAAAAATGTGAGGTATTCAAATCTTCCATCCAAAATATTTTTTGAACACTTTAAATTTCAAGTTGATTAAAATTACAATAAAATGCCCTTTTCTTAATTAATTAATAACTTTTGATTATAACTCCAAATTTAACAAATGATTTGTCTAAAATGATCAGCTCGACGAGACCTTTCTGTTTATGCATTCCTTGTTCTGTTTTGCAGCATGCATCATATAAATATAATGTAAACAGCAACTTATTTGGGTATAAAATGTGACCGAAACTCCATAAAATGCCTTATTCTTGTACTCCACACCTCACCCATGCCATGCTACTTTATTGCTATGTAAATTGTACATCATTCATCATGGCATGATTGTTTGCTTGTCGCATTTTATTCTTATGCTTGTGCACTTTATTTATGCTGGCCCTTGTTTGTTTGGTTCTTCTTCGAATAGACGCTGAGTAGGGGATATATCAAGAGACCCAGGAGCACTACCCATATCCTTCTCTCGCTTCAACTGAGCTGCCAGGCAAGCACTACCACACGCTTGCATACATATAGTACCTATTGCCTCTATCTTACTCTTGCATCATTGAGTCGCGATTGCATTAAACTGAATCCCAAGTATTGCATCGCCTTTACTTTTAAACCCCACCAAGCTTGTTCCTCCATCCCATGAGCCATTACTACAGGAGTTGTTTGAGCCATGCGAGTCGTAGAACAGCATGTGTAGGGTATGTGAGTGTCTGATGGATAACGAGGTACCTAAACAACTTAACCTGAGTAGTAATGGGATAACTAATGAAAGTGGCACCGGTGAGCAATATCTGCTATTTGGTTTTTCCTGCTCACTCGTGTCCCGTAGGACCCCGAGTACTTGATTCCTGTTCCTTGATTATTCGCGCTATCCACATCCAGGAGGCTTATGGGACCCCCCTGAGCCAGAGCTTGATTCATTCTTATTTCTTGGGGCCACAAACTAGTTTGAGGTTTTATTTACTATCCTGTACTTATGCCATGCTTTACTACTTCATTTACGATTGTGCGAGGAGCACCTATAATGTTTAGGATCGTGACCCGTTTTCGCGGTATCGACAAGCCCAGTCACACTTTCGGGTTCCCAGTCGTTTACAGCCAGCCCCACAAACCTTGAGTCCGTCTCGAAGTCAGCTAACTTTGTTGCGGGTATACTTAATGGGGTGGCCCCCTGAAATATTTTTGAATCTTGTGATTGCTTTGTCGTGAAGGCCTCGTTGGGTTTTGATTTGGTTTTTTCGAGGTTGATCGAGTGTGTGTTGCTATTTGTGCACCCCTGCAGGGTAAAACTTTCTGAAAGCCGTGTCCGCGGTTATGGACGACTTGGAGCACAGTTTCTCGATCATAGACAAGCATAACTAAAGTACCGCTTTTAATTTGACTAAGTAACTGACTAGTAAATAGTACAACACTCATGGAATGGACAATAAAACTGCCAACGGATGGGGGGTTGTTCGTCCGCTTTCTCGTTGGTAAGCGAGGAGGAGGATGGATCTGTTGATATTACTGTTATAACTGTTGTCATTAATTCACGGACATCTGTCTATCATTGGTTAGGCGGATGGTTAGCGAGTATCTATAGAACTGTTAGGGTTTATCTTTTGCTGCAATTGCGTCACCCCAGGTTGTGTCCCCTTTAGAGGCATAAAGACTTGCTGAGTACCCCTAGGGTCTCACACGATAAATTGTTTGATTCAGATGGGTAGGTACACTCACAAGATGGATACTGGGTGGAGGAGGCGGATGATGTGGGCAACGATCGTTCGGTGTAGAGATTCCGGGAACGGGGATCCGTGAGATCTGTGGGCGGGATGTGTTTATTTATGGGGCATCTTATGCCGATTTGCTTCTTATCCGTACTCGGATCTTGTTTTCCGCTTCCGCCTGATACTCTGATGTTTGATGTATGAGGAGATATCCTAAACTATATATCTATCTAGGACATTTGAATCTTGTCGTATGGCGTTGCTATATTTCCTTTCTTTTTAGATGGAATGGCTCTGATGTACTGTTGTATGGTGGCTTGCATACATACTCATTTGTGTATGTAGTTGATCCCTTCGCCTGCCGATTACGCCGCCCGTTCTTGTCCCGATGTTTGGAAATGGTTGGGACGGCCGAAAGGTCTACCTGTGAGTGGCATTTGGGCCCCACCGTACTATTTCAACCATTTCCGCTCATCCAGGCTTGTAACTAGGAGCGTAATTCACCGAGGTAGTTACAATTGGTATCAGAGCCATCCCGCCCTTCAGGGTCTC
The DNA here is from genome assembly GCA_916181665.1 of Avena sativa. Classification (NCBI taxonomy): domain Eukaryota; kingdom Viridiplantae; phylum Streptophyta; class Magnoliopsida; order Poales; family Poaceae; genus Avena; species Avena sativa. The sequence goes on from OV702282.1 coordinate 326,457,247, forward strand.
AGCCAAATGGTCGTTGTCAGTCTAGCAAATATTTTTGGTAGATATGTATACTAGGGAAAAACAAAACGCGAGAGTAGGACTGCTTCCACTTTTCTTCTTACCCACCCACCCTTTCTGGTAAGGAAGTGTAACGTTTTCAATCCTCTTCTTAAAAGTTCAAACTAGGATTCACGTGTTCTGGGTTTCCGTAGTACCATAGGTTGTGTGTTTTTGTGTGTGTGTGTGTAATTCCTTGTCTATCTGTTGCATCCAAGTTGTTATCACAATCGGTCTTTTGGTTATCAACTGTTGGTACATTCCATACCGACAGGCTTTGCAAACCAACGCGATCTATCTGATTCGTTGTATACCGCCGCGATCTGCCTTACTCTTTGTTATCCGACGTTATCTTGTTTGGGGTGTTCGTTTCCGTAGTTACTAATCTTTAGGTTCATCGTGAGAAGAAGGGGTTAGGATATGTGTTCTACTTATTCATGTGCGGAGTAATGCTTTGAGTGCGGGATGGAATCGCGACCATACCACTACTCTTATCATTCGCTTTTGTATATTGAATTGGTAGAGTCACTAATCTTGATTCGTTAAGTGATTTTGCGCATCTATTGGTATTTTAATGCCGAAATTTGTGGAAAAAATTTTCTTTGATATATCTGTGTACCACACTCCTTTTCAGTCGTGTGCGATATGCTTAATATCTTCTAGGTGCTTGAACTTTGTTGATATTTTAATATCATCTTAGTAAATTGTATCCTTTAATCTTGAGTAATTCCATCTTGGTACTATTTTGGATTATTATCATTCTCCATTATAGTACTGACTTGTGTTTTATATCAATCATAGGATGGCTCCACCACGCCGTTCTGATGAGGACATACCACCTGAACTGGGGTCCGCGTTGTCAAACATCGCCAATGCCTTGGCAGCAATGCAGCAGAACCAACAGCGTTTTGAGGAAAGTGTCAGGAGGAATGAGTTTGCTCCGCTACCTCCACCTCCCAAGTGAGGAGACATCAAAAGCTTCCTGAAGTTCAACCCACGCCAATTTGATGTTTCTGATCAACCACTTGATGCTGATGATTGGTTGCGTGAGATGTCAAGGCTACTGGAGACTACTGATGTTCCTGAGCAAGAATGGGTAAAATGTGCTACTCACCTTCTGAAGGGAGATGCAGTTCTCTGGTGGGAGAATTACCTGAAGGCAAACTGCATTGGTTTTCAGCCTACTTGGGAACAGTTCACTGGAGCCTTCAAAGAGCAGTATCTGTCAGAAATTGTCATGGAAAGGATGAAGGAAGTGTTTCTCAACCTCAAGAAGGGAAATGACAATGTCAATACCTACATCAGGAACTTCATGAACCTTTCTCGTTATGGTGGCGATGAGATCTCTGATGACAAGAAGAAGCAAAAGAGGTTCCGGAAAGGGCTCAATGCATCGATTAAATATGCAATCACACATGCAAGGCCGGCGTCTTTTCTGGAACTTCAGCATACAGCTCTGCAGGAGGAAGCAAGTAGGCAAGTGTTTGAGGAGTCAAAGAAACACAACCGTGATGCAGCAAGCTCTTCAGCTATGTCAGCTCCTTCTAAGCGTCGTGTTTGGGTTCCTAACACCCCACCGTCGCTCCTGGCTCCACCAAGACCTTCAAGCTTCGCGACAAGGCCACCAAACTTCCTCACTGCTGCTCCCAGGGGCTACAACCACCACTACCCTGGAGCGCCTGGCGGAGTCCCTGGCTACGTTGCTCCACGTCCACCTGGTGCTTGTTTCACGTGTGGAGACACTGGGCATCAAAACTGGAACTGTCCGTTGAAAAACAAAGCTCTTCCTCCACCACCTCCAAGATCTGCGGCAAGCTCTCCTTTGGTTCGTGCACCACCACCTCGGGCTCTCAACATCAACACCAAGCCCGGGTCTACTGTTGCTCGTGCCAACTGTGTCAACGCCGCTCAAGCTGAGCATACACCTAGAGTTGTGATGGGTATGCTTCCTGTTAACTCAGTCCCTGCATGAGTTTTGTTTGATTCTGGTGCTTCGCATTCTTTTGTTTCGCATAAGTTTGCACAAGAGCATGACCTGGCTAGGGTTCCTTTATCACGTCGTCTGATGGTACTATCTCCTGGTTCAAACATGAGGGCTGCTCATATCAGCCATGGCAATCAAATTGAGACTGGTGGCTCTTCGTTCTCGGCGTCCTTAATTCTTCTGGGCAATTCTGACATTGATGTCATCTTGGGCATGGATTGGTTGACAGCAAATGCAGCTGTGATTGATTGTGCTGAACGCTCGGTTTCTCTGAAGATTCCTGAAGGCCATATAGTCTATTCTCCAAGTCTGACTCCTGCTATCCATCTTTTCTCTTTGGCGGCTCTGAATGATGATGCTATGGAAGCTATTCAGAGTGTTCTGGTGGTCTGTGAGTTCCCAGATGTCTTTCCTGAAGAGTTGCTGGGTATGCCTCCGGATCATGAGGTTGAGTTTGTAATTGAGCTTGAACCTGGAACGACTCCTATCTCCAAGCGGCCTTATAAAATGGGTCCTGCTGAGTTGGCTGAACTCAAACGTCAGCTTGATGAACAAGAGAAGTTGGGTTTCATTCAACACAGTACCTCTTCTTGGGGTAGCCCAACAATCTTTGTGAAGAAGCGAGACAGGACTGATAGACTTTGTGTTGACTATCGGGCTCTCAATGCTAAAACCATCAAGAATAAATATCCCCTTCCGCGGATTAATGATCTCTTCGATCAGCTAGCTGGAGCTGTGGTATTCTCTAAGTTGGACTTGAGAAGTGGCTATCACCAAATCAAGATTCGCAAGGAAGATGTGCCTAAAACAGCTTTCACCACCCGCTATGGCCTGTATGAGTACACGGTCATGTCCTTCGGTCTCACCAACGCACCTGCTACCTTCTCGAGGCTTATGAACTCGGTTTTCATGGAGTATCTTGATAAGTTCGTTGTGGTCTATCTGGATGACATCCTAGTCTATTCTAAGTCAAAGGAAGAACATGAAGAACACCTTCGGTGTGTCCTAAACAAGCTTCGTGAGAACCGCTTGTATGCAAAGTTCTCCAAGTGTGAGTTTTGGCTGCCTCAAGTAACCTATCTTGGTCATGTCATCTCTGCCAAGGGCATTGCAGTCAACCCGGAAACTGTAAAGACAATTGTTGAATGGCTTCCTCCTGTTAATGTCAAAGAAGTGCGGAGTTTCCTTGGTTTGGCTAGTTATTGCCGTCGCTTCGTTCAGAACTTTTCGAAGATAGCGGCCTCTTACCGATCTCCTCAAGAAAGGCAAGAAATACCTTTGGACTCCTGCATGTCAAGCAAGCTTTGAGACACTCAAAGAGAAGCTCACTTCCACACCAGTCTTGGTTCCTCCGGATACATCTAAGCCTTTCCAGATATTCTGTGACGCCTCTTTGCAAGGATTGGGTGCGGTCCTTATGCAAGAAAAACAAGTTGTTGCTTATGCCTCTCGACAGTTGAAGACGCATGAGATCAACTATCCTACACATGACCTCGAGCTCGCAGCAGTTGTCTTTGCTTTGAAACTATGGAGGCACTACTTGCTGGGCAACCGTTGTGAAATCTTTTCTGATCACAAGAGTCTGAAGTATATCTTCACTCAGCCTGATCTCAACCTTCGGCAGAGGAGATGGATTGAAGCAATCAATGATTTTGATTTCACCATCAACTACACTCCGGGCAAAGCTAATGTCATGGCCGATGCTCTCAGCCGCAAAGCTTATGTCAACAACCTCATGATGGAAGAACAACAGCCTCTCTTGTGCGAGGAATTCCGTCAGCTCAACCTTGAAATTGTGGAACAAGGGTATCTCCTGAACCTTCTGGCTACTCCTCTCTTGGAAGAGAAGGTCCGCTCTCGTCAGCTTGGTGATCCGCACACCAGAAAGATCATCTCCAAACTTCAGCTCCCGAAGTATGAATCCTTCCACGTCGATGATCAAGGCACGCTTTTCTTTGAACACCGGATGTTTGTTCCGAACTACCCGGGTTTGAGAGAGCAAGTTCTCAAGGAGGCGCATGATTCTGTTCTTTCTATCCACCCTGGCAGCACAAAGATGTACATGGACTTGAAAACACAATATTGGTGGCCGGGTTTGAAACGATATTGTGCCAAGTATGTCTCGGAGTGTGATGTCTGCCGCAGAGTGAAAGCTGTCCATCAGAAACCTTTCGGTCTTCTACAGCCATTGAAACCCCCGGAATGGAAATGGGAGAAAGTAGAGATGGATTTCATCACTGGTTTTCCAAGGTTGCAGAAGGGCAACAATGCAATCTTTGTTGTCATCGACAGGCTTTCTAAAGTGGCTCACTTCTTCCCCGTCATGGAAACAATTTCTGGAATTCAGTTGGCTGAGCTCTATATCAACAGAATTGTCTCTCTGTATGGGGTTCCGCTTGAGATCAGTTCAGACTGTGGGAGCATCTTCACTTCCAAGTTCTGGGAAAGTTTCCAAAATGCTTTGGGAACAAAATTGAACTTCAGCACAGCTTACCACCCTCAGTCGCAAGGACAAGTTGAAAGGATCAATCAGATTCTGGAGGATATGCTTCGTTCTTGCGTCATCTCTTTTGGCATGAAGTGGGAAGAATGTCTTCCTTATGCTGAATTCTCTTACAACAACAGCTTCCAGAATAGTCTGAAGATGGCACCATTTGAGGCTCTCTATGGCCGCAAGTGCAGAACTCCGATTGGTTGGTCAGGTGCAGGAGAAAGGATTTGGTTTGGCCCTGACATTGTAACTCAAGAGGAGGAGAAGGTGCATATCATTCTTGAAAATCTGAAGATTGCTCAAAGTCGCCAGAAGAGCAATTATGACAGGAAGCACACGGACATGGTGTATGTCCCTGGTGATCTCGTTTACCTTCGTGTCACTCCCATGAAAGGCACGCACCGCTTTGGTATCAAAGGAAAGCTGGCTCCTAGATACATCGGTCCTTTCAAAATTCGTGGAAGAAGAGGAGAAGTTGCTTATGCTCTTGAGCTCCCGAAAAAACTCAAGGTTCATGATGTTTTCCACATCTCTCAACTCAAGAAGTGCTTCAAGGATCCCGACAGGACCGTGGATCACGAGCTTATCAATCTCCAAGAAGACCTGTCTTATCAAGAACACCCCACCAAAATCCTTGAAATCGCAGAAAGAAGGACTCGCAACAAGTCCATCAAGTTCTGCAAGGTGCAGTGGTCGCACCATTCTGTTGATGAAGCCACTTGGGAGCGTGAAGATGAGCTCCGTGTCAACTATCCTACCCTCTTTGAGTCTTCTTCTTCTTCCTAGAATCTCGGGGCGAGATTCCTGTTTAGTGGGGGAGAGTTGTAGCATCCCATTTGTCTAACAACTGTAATGCTACTTGATATAGTAATATAATGACTACTTCCTAGACATAATTGTTGCATCATCATTATATCATGCTCATGTCATCATGCCACCTTGCATTTGAGCATCATATAAAACCCCTTCTTGATTTGGTTCTTCTCTCATATGCATTGTCAATTGTATTTGCCTCTTGATATTGTATTTGGTTATTGATATATTGTTTAAACGCCCAAGTTGAGTTGGGGGCATATCTTTTATTCAACTCCACCACCTTTCTTTCACCACCTTACAATTCCACCATCCCATTATCCATGAGCTTGTAATTATTTTTCTTTTGTTGTTTAATCTAGCTCATGAGAGATAGGGTGGGTCCAATTCTACAAATTCTTTTGCTTGGGCCTTACTCCACATTTTGGAATGCATAAGAACAATGCCATGTAAATAATCTTGTTTTCACAAGATAAGCATGGTATTAATTATTTATGCATGGCCCATGCAAGTACCACCTTTTGCTTGTCATTTGGATTTTATTTGATTTTTGCGTGGATCATCTCTCTCTCTCTACCACTCCTTTTGGGCTTGGTCTTAGTTGATCTTGCTTAAAACCATATCACCACCTCTCCCTCTTTTTGGGTCTAGCTTTGGTTTGATCTTGTTCTTGCTTGAGCTTGCCAAAAGGAAACCATCTCTCTCTTCCCCATCTAACCCTAAACCATACCCCCTCTCCTCATCTAACCTAACCACTCTAGCATGCCACACCTTCCCCACTCTCGGCCTCTCTCCTCTCTCACCATCTGGCCACCCCAACCAAACCCTAGCTCCACCCCACCTAGCTACCCCAACCCTGGTACCAACCTAAACCGAGGCTCCCCCAAACCCTAAACCCGAGCCTACCCTCTCTCCCTCTCTTCTCTCCCTGCCTTGTGGCCCCCTAGCCCGAGTCTGCCCCTGCCTCCTTGGCCTCGCCCTCTGGTCCACCTGGAAGCCCCATGCACCTGTCCTGGCCGACCCAAGCACGTGAGGAGGGGAGGAGAGAAAGGTGGCACCGAGGCCACCTTTTCCCAGCTACCCCATCTCCCCACGGCACCCCCTCTCCCCCTCTGCTTTACCACCACCTCACGATCCTCCTGCATCTCCAGATCTGGCCGAGGCGCCCTGCCCGCTCCCCTCTCTTCTCCATCGCCGCCAGCTAACCATCGCCGGCCACCGTCGGCTTCGGCGTCCACCTGCGGTACGAGGAGGCGGGCGTGGTGTTGTGGACGTCGAGGAAGGACAGGAGATCCCCGGCGTCGCCTCGGTACACAGCAGCGAGGAGGAGGAGCCCCAGGCCACTGAACACCGACGCGCTCCGACCCCGAAACCCTAGTCCGTTCGGCCTCTGCATCATCGTCGCCCTGCTGCGCCTCGAGCCGATCCACCTACATCGACGCACTCTCGGTGAGCTACCCAACCCCCCAGACATCCTCGTCGTCGCAGCCTTGCCCTGGTCGCGCCGGACAATCCGACGAACGGCCTCCGTGCGCCGGCGTCGCGTACGTTTCTCCTCGCCATAGTGTCGCTTAGCCCTATCTAGGCCTCGCCCATCTCCCTGACAGCAACCCCAGCCCGCCGCAGGGGCTCCGCCCTCCGCGCGCGAGCCCTAGGTCCCGCGTTCGATCTCCCACCCCGCTCTGCACCGCGCGCGAGCACCGATCTGTCCGCGAGGAAGATCCACAGTGGCAGCGGCTTTTTGCACAAACCCCCCTGCCCTTTTGACCCCTGCAACCCGCGCTCCCCTGAGCCCCACCAGTCAGAGTCTGCTACCTTTTTCCAAAAGCACCCTGCACGTTGGTCGCATCAACCCGCAGTCCCCCCTGAGCCACGTGGACAGCCCGCAGCATCTCTCTGTCAAGTGGGCCTGCGAGCCAGCGGGTCCCACCTGTCTGTCTCTGAGACTAGAGCAGTCCGTGGTGTAAAACGTTCTTCCGCGCGCGTGTGTCCCAGTCAGCAGAGAGGCCCACCCGTCCGCGTCAGGGGCTAGGCTAGTCTGGGTATAAAAAGTATGTCTGCTTTTCTGTTTAAATTCAAATCTTTTCCAAATCAAATCAAATTCAAATTTAATTCTGTTTTTAAATAACTTTCAAAATATAAGTCCAAATTAAACATATAATATATGTTTTCAAATCAGAAAAATGTGAGGAATTCAAATCTTCCATCCAAAATATTTTTTGAACACTTTAAATTTCAAGTTGATTAAAATTACAATAAAATGCCCTTTTCTTAATTAATTAATAACTTTTGATTATAACTACAAATTTAACAAATGATTTGTCTAAAATGATCAGCTCGACGAGACCTTTCTGTTTATGCATTCCTTGTTCTGTTTTGCAGCATGCATCATATAAATATAATGTAAACAGCAACTTATTTGGGTATAAAATGTGACCGAAACTCCATAAAATGCCTTATTCTTGTACTCCACACCTCACCCATGCCATGCTACTTTATTGCTATGCAAATTGTACATCATTCATCATGGCATGATTGTTTGCTTGTCGCATTTTATTCTTATGCTTGTGCACTTTATTTATGCTGGCCCTTGTTTGTTTGGTTCTTCTTCGAATAGACGTTGAGCAGGGGATATATCAAGAGACCCAGGAGCACTACCCAGATCCTTCTCTCGCTTCAAATGAGCTGCCAGGCAAGCACTACCACACGCTTGCATACATATAGTACCTATTGCCTCTATCTTACTCTTGCATCATTGAGTCGCGATTGCATTAAACTGAATCCCAAGTATTGCATCGCCTTTACTTTTAAACCCCACCAAGCTTGTTCCTCCATCCCATGAGCCATTATTACAGGAGTTGTTTGAGCCATGCGAGTCGTAGAACAGCATGTGTAGGGTATGTGAGTGTCTGATGGATAACGAGGTACCTAAACAACTTAACCTGAGTAGTAATGGGATAACATATGAAAGTGGCACCGGTGAGCAATATCTGCTATTTGGTTTTTCCTGCTCACTCGTGTCCCGTAGGACCCCGAGTACTTGATTCCTGTTCCTTGATTATTCGCGCTATCCACATCCGGGAGGCTTATGGGACCCTCCTGAGCCAGAGCTTGATTCATTCTTATTTCTTGGGGCCACAAACTAGTTTGAGGTTATATTTACTATCCTGTACTTATGCCATGCTTTACTGCTTCATTTACGATTGTGCGAGGAGCACCTGTACTGTTTAGGATCGTGACCCGTTTTCGCGATATCGACAAGCCCAGTCACACTTTCGGGTTCCCAGTCGTTTACAGCCGGACCCACAAACCTTGAGTCCGTCTCGAAGTCAGCTAACTTCGTTGCGGGTATACTTAATGGGGTGGCCCCCTGAAATATTTTTGAATCTTGTGATTGCTTTGTCGTGAAGGCCTCGTTGGGTTTTGATTTGGTTTTTCCGAGGTTGATCGAGTGTGTGTTGCTATTTGTGCACCCCTGCAGGGTAAAACTTTCTGAAAGCCGTGTCCGCGGTTATGGACGACTTGGAGCACAGTTTCTCGATCATAGACAAGCATAACTAAAGTACCGCTTTTAATTTGACTAAGTAACTGACTAGTAAATAGTTCAACACTCATGGAATGGATAATAAAACTGCCAACGGATGGGGGGTTGTTCGTCCGCTTCCTCGTTGGTAAGCGAGGAGGAGGATGGATCTGTTGATATTACTGTTATAACTGTTGTCATTAATTCACGGACATCCGGCTATCATTGGTTAGGCGGATGGTTAGCGAGTATCTATAGAACTGTTAGGGTTTATCTTTTGCTGCAATTGCGTCACCCCAGGTTGTGTCCCCTTTAGAGGCATAAAGACTTGCTGAGTACCCCTAGGGTCTCACACGATAAATTGTTTGATTCAGATGGGCAGGTACACTCACAAGATGGATACTGGGTGGAGGAGGCGGATGATGTGGGCAACGATCGTTTGGTGTAGAGATTCCGGGAACGGGGATCCGTGAGATCTGTGGGCGGGATGTGTTTATTTATGGGGCATCTTATGCCGATTTGCTTCTTATCCGTACTCGGATCTTGTTTTCCGCTTCCGCCTGATACTCTGATGTTTGATGTATGAGGAGATATCCTAAACTATATATCTATCTAGGACATTTGAATCTTGCCGTATGGCGTTGCTATATTTCCTTTCTTTTTAGATGGAATGGCTCTGATGTACTGTTGTATGGTGGCTTGCATACATACTCATTTGTGTATGTAGTTGATCCCTTCGCCTGCCGATTACGCCGCCCGTTCTTGTCCCGATGTTTGGAAATGGTTGGGACGGCCGAAAGGTCTACCTGTGAGTGGCATTTGGGCCCCACCGTACTATTTCAACCATTTCCGCTCATCCAGGCTTGTAACTAGGAGCGTAATTCACCGAGGTAGTTACACTGGTGGTGGCCTTCTTCCTAAAACATGCAAAAAGTATAAGTACAGGAACAAGACAAGCGATGGACAATGTCGGAGAGAAAGAAGCTTACACAACACGGGGGGTGCTTTAGCAAAAGGGATCCCGGTAATCTTTATTTTATCTGCCTCCAGGGCGGCAGTGGACTTCTTGGAGGCTCCACCCTCCGTCTTCTTCTTCTTCTTGCCTCCATCGGCAGCGTCAGAGGTGGAGCTCTTCTGCTTTTGCGCCAGCGGGACATCGTCGTCGGACACGACGGTGACTTCCTTCATCTTTGGGTCATAGATTTGGACAGCCATGCTATCCTCCTCTAGACTGCTAAGCTGTTAAAGAGAAATCCCACGAGTGTTAGATGAAGATGGTAATGGTTAGACGGAAGAACTGGAGTATATACCATGCGTGAAAAATAAAGATCATACCTTTGGGCACTTGCCTTCCTCGAACATGTCGTAGGTGATGGTGAAGCCACGCTTCCTATCCTTCACCTTGACGATGTCCTTGAGGCGGATCTTGACGGAGTCGCTGGAGAAGTTGTCCTCGGAGATACGGAGGCTATCCCTTCTCTTCTTGGTATACTCATGCATCAACTTCGAGCGGTGCTGCAGAGGTTGGATCCGCCTGACGAACCAGCACATTATAGTGATGGATGAGCATATATATATATATATATATTTTACACCCAGAGTGTAGAATAGTTATTCCACACCCACCTATTCTACACGCACCCTCTATGTTTAGAACCGTATATTATTTTTACGTCACGTAAATTTTGTATTACTTCGTAAGTCGTGAAGAACATAATAAAATTTAGAAATGACATAATTTTTTTTGTTTACATGCCGAAAAAAAATCGACGTAACATACATATTTTTGGTGTTTTTAACACTATAATAACTCATAAACTTTTTTTGTGTCAAATTTTTTGGTTATGGTGAATATATGAACATAATTATTCGTATACAAAACATAATTTTTTCAATCTAACAACATAAAAAAATGTTGGGTGCAAAATAACTATTCTGCATCCTGGGTGCTAAATAGGGTTTCTTGGTTAAGATGCAAAAAAAGCAGGCCGTGACCCGTGAGGCTAGGCCCATTTTCATACAAGGCATGTCCCACCACTGAACAATACTTTATTTTAGGAAACATCGGGCCTGCAAATAAACATTATGTTTTTGGCCCAACTTGTGGACTCTGTATTGGACAGGATATTTTGCAATCACACAATGTCATAAGCACACGTCAGCTTTATGCAAATTCTTCTGTTGACCGTGATAGGATAGAAATCGCCGGCCTAAACCATATTTATATAAATCCAAAATAATAAGACACGATACATCGAGGTTATAATCGTAAGGGGAGAGATCTAAAATGATAAATGGTAGCACCAGTGCGTCTCGATGTTTGGATGGAAAGCACTTCCTTTAGATTTTGATGGAAATTAATCTTGACGATCCGGCTACACCAAACATTAGACAGTGTGCCTATGTATAATTGTTAAACCAATTTTGTGCAGGTTATATGTGACCAAACAAATGAACATCTCCATCTCACTACATTGTACTATTATGTGCACAATAGGCCAAAAATATGAAACAAATAGTCTATGTGGTACATTCTTAGAAATATCCTCATCGTTTTCTTATCAAGACTGCTAGAGTGAACTTTATCACTTTCAAAATGGGAAGACTAAGTTGTATGTTGATTCATTTTCATGCAAATTAAATAGCATAGATATAGATGATGTTGCAGGAAAAAAGAAGTCCATTAAAGGATACTACATTCATCCTCCACCGCATGCCAACAACACGGATAATTATAAATCTTAGCGACAAAATCCCACAACAATTTGAGAAAACAAGCACCTCTGCACTAAACCAGCAAATAAATACCAACATATATCATAGGAAGACCATACCCATATTTAGCCATACATTATCATTTTCTTATTGATGAGGGTGCCTCTAGCCCGTAAGCATGTTCAAACAAACATTGTCAATGTGCTGCATCATAGAGACTCACCCTTTCTACAAACATAGGTTTGCAATCATAATGAGTTGACATGATATACTCGTTGATTACAAAAACTCATGTTGGGAATCAAAGGAGGATTTTTATTTGTACCTTGAATTTCTTATACCACAGTGACTTGACATTAGTCTCGCATATGCCATGGTTCATGGTCACAAAAATGATACCAGTTCCCTCCATGGAACCAATTTATTTAAGTCCTCTGTTGTTACTCTGTCAAAACCCACCTTGCTTGACATCCGGTTGAGGGTTAACATGACCTTGCGTGCTTAAACCCCGAACCGCCATCCTCCATCGACTTGAGAATAATGTCACATATGATATCAGTATCCATGAGAGTGCATCAATCAAACATAAGCATTTAGGGTCCAAGTTGTACTTGATAATTCTTACCTAGTCATCATCATCATACACAAGCATGAAGTGAAGTGTGTCTTGGACGAGAACATGGGCATAGAGTCGGTTCCTAGATAGGTTGAGCGCATGGATGCGATAGAGCGGCTAGAGCATGGTGGCAAAGTCCAGCGTGCCGGAGATATGGTTTTAGATATATTGAGGTTGGAATATTAATCAATTTTTTTGGATGAGTTTATTTAACTAACGAAAGCATCACTATAGACTCTATAGTAATTATAATCACATATGCAAAGACATAGACATATCTAACTAATCTACATATGGATTAGATATTAGTGTGTACAGATAGATACACATACGTGTTGTCCGTGAAGGCCACCCCCACAGTGGTACAGAAGCGAGCAATCATGTCGTGGTACAAAAACGAGAAGTCATGCCAAGATGCTCCCCAAAAACCCTATAGGCCCTAAAATAGTACATGATATCAAGAGACGGATTTTTGGAAACATTCTCTCTCCAATGGACTCCAATGGTCACGCACGCAGTCGCTAGGATGCGGAAATTTAAAATTATCACAAATAAATGAACTTGGCAATGAAGAGAGTGAGTGATTTCTGCGAGTCTTCTGGATCCATGTTTATGTTTCTCTCCTCTATATAGGTTAAGGACAGGCACACCACAAGCATCATGCAGTGGAAAAAGCAGGTCATGTGTCAAACATGCACATGCCTATTGATATATGGTATGCACCGAGTTGGTGCACCTAGGAAAACATTAATTTTAGACCAAACATGATCAAAGGCGAACTCAGTTTGCAAAACATGCATATGATGTGTGGCCAGATAGGTGGCAGAAAGTACATGCGAACTACTACTCTTTGCACTCACTTAGGGTATGATGAAAGAGTCTCCCTTAGAAGTAGGTCAAAATCTCTCCACTAGCAACGTGAGACTAAACTCACAACTCCCCGTAAATATAATGCAAGTCACAAATAGATTTTGAGAGTTTTCAAAATTTCTTTGAATAAATGGATTTGGCTAGAAATACAACATGTTCCGCTTAAAGTAAATAGGCATGATCCAAAATAGGTGTCTCATCTCAAGCTTGCTAGATCCCCTCTCTTCCTCGATCAATTTGCTCCTGTAGATTCCATTGCGGTCGCATTGGCCACTGGTATATTGGAGTGTGTTAACACTATGTGACGCGACGAAACGAAAAAGAAACAGGGATAATTTTTGCGACGTGTTAACTACTCCCTCCGATCCGAAAATAATTGTCGCAGTTTTGAACTCTGGGGAGCACATCTTTTTGACTGTTTCCTTTTATTTAGCTGCCCAACAACTTGACTCGACAACACAAGAAAAAAAACTTAGCCACAACGTGAACCAGCACACGCCTCTGGCCTACATGCTTAGAAACTAGCTCCAGACTCACGGGCTCGAACTGATGGGTCTTACAAATTAATTAACATACATATTGCAAACTAAACAAACGCGATAGTAGGATCATGATGTGTCCTGGACAACTTCATTGCATTGGAGCTACACGACTGGTATAGGTATAGGGCCCGAGCATGTCTGGAACAGTCCTCACAACCACGGGTGCCAGTTTCTTCGACCGCCTATTGCTTGCTTGAGGCCACACGACAAATGATGATGATCGATGACAAGTGAATATGGTGCTCAAGCGGCAAAACCAGGAGTACCAGAAGATCGGAAAGGTCAGGAGGGGTAGGGAGAGTGGTTGCCAGAAGAAGGATACGAGAGAAGAGAGAGGGAGGAGGGAAAGAAGATAAGAGGGATGACATGTGGGCCCTAGGTCCATGTCATCGCTTAATTGTGGGTCTGTTATGTTAGTTTAGCTGTTAAAAGGCGATTAGCCAGAAAAGTGACCTATTTGTAGCAGTTTGCCCCAAAAGTGGTACGTATCCGCAAAAAATTACAAAAGTGGCACTAGCCTGTTACCCTGACCCCAGTTGTGGTACTAAAATGTACTTTACTCGTAGGATCATGATGTGTCCTGGACAACTTCATTGCATTGGAGCTACACGACTGGTATAGGTATAGGGCCCGAGCATGTCTGGAACAGTCCTCACACCCACGGGCGCCGTGCTGCATGCTGTCGCGCTTGACCGGGGCCTACTCTTTGTTGTAGTCGACGCGCACCTGGTGGCGCCAGCTTCTTCGGCCGCCTATTGCTTGAGGCCGATGTTGCCCTAGTTGTCATATTTGAGGTCGTTGGCGGAGCCGGCATTTTTGAGGACGGGGCCGGAGTCGCCACCATGGGCGCTTTATTTTGAGGTCGTGGGCTTAGCCACCATTTGCTTCAAACCAACAAACTTACCTGCCGGCATGTTCTTTGAGATGAGGTGAGGTGGATATGTTGTTTGCTTTGCTCGGCATGGGTTGAGGAACCCTGCGGCAACAACATGCATATATAGGAGGAGAATAATTTGGTGGAGTTACCGGGTTTGACTGAAACTTGGCTAGTCAGTCTCATTTTATGTTGTTGGATTGGATACATTACTATTGGCAAATGAACCAATGTATGCGGTTTGTGTTTGTGTGTGGTCATGGTCGTCTCCGCATTCATTGTGTATGCATTGGAGTAGGTGGCTGATAGAGTGAGATTAAATTAGTGGAGTAGCTGTTAGGAGATGACTAAATTAGTTAGATGATTATACAACTAATCAAGATGCAAATCATACAGCTAGGCCCATTCGTAGCAGACTTGTCCTAATACCTAACAATCTTAAATTGTAGGAGCATCGGATTTGCAAATGAACACTATGTTTTTGGACAAACCGGTGAATTGTATTGGAGAGAATATCTTGCAATCACACCATGTCATATATAGACACACGTGATCTTTAGGAAACTTCTTCCTTTGACCATGGTATGGAATGCAGTTGCCAGATGAACCATTTTATATCAATATATACATTGTACCATATGCATATTTAATACTCCATCTGTTCATAAATATAAGACGTTTTAGCTTTGTGAATCGAATGCATCTAGACATCTTTTAGTGTATAGGTTCTTAGAGGTTCGGAGTTGATCTATACACTAAAAGGCGTCTAGATACATTCATTTCACAAAGCTAAAATGTTTTATATTGCATGTTTGCTGGTGAAGGCATGTTCGATGACCTCTCGGCCTCCAAGTCGGCGGCCTCGCCGGAGCTGGGAGTGGGTCTCGATTTCGGTGCCTAGGGTCCGATTCGGATTCTGAGGGCGAGAAGGGGCTGCAAGATCGGCGGGCGCTCGATGCATTGGAGGACACCACCGGGGAGTTGGGCTGGACGACGGTGTCTCGCCAGCGCCGGAAGTCGGAAGATGAGCTGCGCCAGGAGTTCTAGGAAGAAATGGGGTTCCCCACTCAGGCTTCCAGGTTCTGGGAATGGGGCTCGTCGGTGTCGGCTGATTGGGGTTCTGCGTCGCCTATGACCTCGTCGGGGGATCGATGGTGCTAGCGGCCGGAGGAGGTCGAGCTCGCCGGTGAAGGCCTCTATCCCTACGCGTGGAGCTTCTATGTCCCCGACAGGGATCGCCTTGTCTCGTGCCCCTAGGGTTAAACCCTGGAAGGGGCCTCTTCCTCCGAGGGGGGCCTCGGCGCCTCTAGTCCTTGGGATGCTGGTGGCGGCGGTGTCGAAGAAGCGTCCTCAACGATCGTTCCTGGATCCGAGTCTCGTGCTCGAGGATGACTTGGGAGTGGGTGATACGTCGTAAACGTATCTATAATTCTTTATGCTCCATGCTTGTTTTGTACCAACTATCTTATGTTTTGTCTACACTTTAAGACATTTTCTGGAACTACCCTGTTGACAAGATGCCGCAGTGCCAGTTTTCTGTTTTTTGCTGTTGTTGGTTTCAGAAAAGCTAGTAAAGAAATATTCTCGGAATTGGACGAAACAAAAGCAAAAATTCCTATTTTTCCCGACACGACATGGAGTCCGAAGGAGAGACGAAGAGGCGCCACGAGGCATCCATACTATATGGTGGCGCGGCCAGGGGCGCGCCACCTGGTGACCCGCGCCCCTCGGGCGTCCACCGACCTTGCCCTTCCGCCTATATAATGCCCTTGACGCAAAAACCCTAAATCATCCAGATTTCATCCATGAAAAGTTCCGCAGCGCTGCCGCCACCGAAGAGGAGATTCGGGGGACAGAAGTCTCTATTCCGGCACCCTGCCGGGACGGGAAATTACCCTCGGAGCCATCTCCATCGAATCCACCGCCATCTCCATCGCTGTTGCTGACTCCCATGATGAGGAGGGAGTAGTTCTCCCTCGAGGCTAAGGGATCTACCGATAGCTTTGTGTTCATCTCTCTCTCTATGCGTGATCTTATTGTGATCGTGAGCTTTGTTATCAAGTAGAGATCTACTCTGCTACTCAAGTGCTTTAATTAATCTCTGCTTGTCTCCACGTGTGTGAAGTTGACAGTGTGCACACCGTGTGGCACTTAGGCTAAAGATTATCGAAATACCTATCATGAGTTATAATTTGAGTTGGATGTCTCTATGAGTTTGTGGTGTTTGTTGGAACCATCTAGCGCTCGAGGTGACAATGGGGTTATCTAGATGGGAATGCAAACTTTGAGGTGTGTTGTTATAGCCCTACATCGTCCAACCGGAGAGTAGTTCAGAGTAGCATAATGAAGAGAAGATATTTATATGAGAGTGTCCACTAGTGAGAGTATGATCCCTAGGCATTGTTTCTAAGCATTGAAACACCATTTACAATCAGTCCTGTTACATGTTTTCTTGCTGCCATTTTATTTTCAGATTGCAACTACCACTTATAATCATCCATATTACTTGTATTTCACTATCTCTTCGCTGAACTAGTGCACCTATATACCTGACAAGTGTATTGGGTGTGTTGGGGACACAAGAGACTTCTTGTATGTTGATTACAGGGTTGCTTGATAGGGATACCTTTGACCTCTTCCTCCCTGAGTTCGATAAACCTTGGGTGATCCACTTAAGGGAAACTTGCTGCTGTTCTACAAACCTCTGTACTTGGAGGCCCAACACTGTCTACAAGAATAGAAGCGTGCATAGACATCAGTGGGCCTGCCTGGTGGTCCCACCGTGTTGGAGACGGACTCAGTCTGTTCCTGGAACAGTATTGCGTCGAGGTTATGTCTGGCTTGGACTCGGGAATTCCCTATCCTTCTGTCTCCTGCCAATCCGCCATCTGCGTCGACTCTGTCCTCCGCCTCGAGCCACCAGACGAAGCTGCCTCCGCCTAGTGGTCTGCTGTCATCACCGGGCAGATCTTTTGTCTCTGTGGTGACCTCTGCTTCCATGGCAGGACGAGGCCATAGTTCGATCCCTAGGGGGTTGCCGCTTGTGCCGGAGTCACGTGGGACTTCTTCGGCTGCGCCTTCTGCTGCGGCGGCGCCTCCTACAGCGGCTGCACATACTCCTTCGGCGAACGCTGCTACACCCGGGCAGGGGTCGATGCAGCTTGCAGCTGCCGCATCGTAGGGGCATCAGCCAGCGTCGGGTCCCCCCTTGTTTCCACCGGGGATTCAGTTTAGGTCACCGCGGCCTACTTCAATGTGATGTAGGCCACCCCGCCTCGCCCTCTATAGCCGCCGTACCGCGGGCCGCTGTTTCCTATGTTCATAGGTCAGCCGCCCACGAGTTTCGTGCAGGGAGCCGCACCTGGCCCTGTGTACCATGGCGGGATGTACGCCGGTGATCAGTCGGCTGTGACTCCATCGCAGCCTGCGCCGCCTTTTTTCCGAAGAGGAAGAAAAATAAGAAGTAGCCGCAGACACGGGGTCTTCAGCCACAGGTCATTCAGGTCCAATCTGATCATCAGCTTCATGCTCAGCAGCAGGGGTTCCAGCAGTATGGGGTTCCGCAGATGGAGGTGCCCGGGTCTTATGTCGCTCCATTCGCACAGCAGTTCACCTCGCAGGATCAGCAGCTGAACCCGGTGACTCACATTTTTGGGCAGGGCTTATGGCCACCAAAGAACATTTCTTTTGTTTAGGTGCTTTCGAGATTAAGGATGGATCACAAATTAGGTTTTGGAAAGATAAGTGGCTTGGCCAAACTACCTTCGCGAATAATATCCAGCTCTATATTCGATTGTTAGAAACAAAGGAGATATAATTTCCACAGTGTTGGAGGACAGTCCTCCTAGTGTGTCTTTCAGAAGAAGTCTCATTGGTCCTAGACTGATATCTTGGAACAATCTACTTTTATGATTATCCACGATACAACTGTCGGATGGTGTTGACGTGTTCAAATGGAAATTAGTAGAAAGTGGTAAATTTTCTGTTGGCTCACTATATAGAGCTTTGGTCCAACCTGATATCCCGGTCGATGACAATAGTAAGATTTGGAAAATGAAAATACCCCTTAAGACGAATTTTTTTGCATGGTATTTACGTAAAAGTGTAATTCTAACAAAAGATAATCTTGCAAAGAGGAATTGGCATGGAAGTACACAGTGTGTTTTTTATCACGATGAGACAATTCGCCATTTATTTTTCCAGTGTAAATTCGCTCGCTCTATATGGTTATTCATCCAGATAGCTTCTAGTTTATCTTCTTCAAGTTCAGTAACCAATGTATTTGGTAATTGGTTGCATGGAATTGTTGATAAGTACAGAAATTTATTTAGGGTGGGAGCGCTTGCCATTATATGGTCGCTATGGCTTGGTAGAACTGACAAGATCTTTAATAACATTGTGTCTTCTCCTCAGCAGGTTATTTATCGAGCCACGATTTTTCTCCGATCATGGACTATTCTCCAATGTATGGAGTTTCGTGACTTATTTGTGGAGGGATGTACGCGATTGGTGGATACGGCGAGGGATATTTTCTCCCGACATGGATGGCCGTGTGATTTGAGGATTGATCTACCTTAGATTCAAGACTTTTTTCGATAGTGACTTTTTGTAATGCTTGTCTACTCTTTATTCCCTAGTTCCGTCGTTTATGTGGCTGTGTGCATCTTAGTTATGCAGAGGCCGGGTGTAAACATTAAACATTTTTGTTAATATATGAGCCCATTTCTAAAAAAAAAAGAGACCTTTGTTTCAGCCACATGACAAAAGCATCGACAGGCACTCAAAGCACATAAGTAGGCACTAGGTTTAAAAATTTATATCCCTGTGATTATCTGACTTAACCAAGACAAAACCACCATTGTACCAAAACACACCGTGCAGCTAAATAGTGACGTAATCCATGAAAAGACCCTTGAAGCCTCCAAGTTGGTCATCTTTAATTCGTTGATGAGAATGCCGTCCTGCCTATGAGCATGTTCAACCAAATGTTGTCAACGAGCCACATCACACCAGGCGCTGACCATATCTGCAGACATAGATTAATAATCAGTGTGATTCAAAAGGGAGATGACGTGCCACTATATAAATTTCTCAATTAATAGTAATAAATTTAAGTATGTGTACCATTTGAGTATTATTACATACTCACTCCATCCTAAAATATAAGATGTCTAAGGATCGGTCAAAAGTCCAATTCTCCTATAACTTTGATTAAATATTTTGAAAAAAATATCTATATTTACAATATTAAATGGACACATTAGTCAAATATATTTTATGCTGAATCTGTTAATATTGATCTAAATGTTCATATTTTTATGTATAAACTTGGTCAAACTTAAAAAACATTGTTTTTTGACTAATCCTAAGGCACCTTATATTCTCGGAAGATGGAGTAGCATATAAAGTTTTCCCAAACACGTAAATATATCACAACAAAAGCATCAAATAAAACTTTTAGTCTGGTTAGACATCCAATATTTTTTTGGTTCCAAAGCTAGCTAACGGATATTTAAGTACTAAATTAAGAGTTGGTCGGAGATCACAAAAGGAGGATATGGGTATATATATACCTTGTGGTGGGGTTGTAGAAACTCATGTACGGGACCAACGCATTGCAATCTTCTGCCTCCCATATCTTCTTTCGGCGTAGTGTCTTGAGATTGATCTTGTAGATGCCCAGGTCCGTGGAGACGAAAATGATATCCCTACCCTCAACAGATCCTTCCATGGTAATAAAGCCTTTTTGTTGAACATTAATGGGAGGAATGTTTTTGAGACTAATGACTCTACGCCGAGTCCATGCCGCAACTCCGTCTGAACCAACAATCTGTCTTGACCATATGTAGAGGCGCAACCTCTTCCAGTATGCAAACCCCAAAGTGCCGTCTTCTAATGCCATGAGGATAGAGTTACCGTCGTAATGGCGAGCATCCCTCCGAGGCGCATGAATTAGTGATAAGCAGTTGGAGCTCAGGTCGTATTTTAGAATTTGTGCATGAACAATGCTGTCTTCTTCGCCATATCCATGTGCATACATGAGCATGAAGTGAATTGCGTCTTGGACGAGGACAGGGGGTCTTGGCTCGATGAACCCAAGGGAGTCAATAGGAAGAGCAGAGCATGGCTTACCCCACTCACCAGAAGGATGAAGACTAGCTGAGCAGTCCGTTGTTGTCTTCTCCGGCAAGGACATGCAGGCTTGTGCAAGAAAGCGGGAACCAACATGGTGCAGAGAGAAGAAGACCACCCGGGAGGGGCCGTCATGACACCCGCGGTGGTCACAGCCGCTGACGGTGCAGAGCACGGCCGCCCCGAGATGGCCAGATTCATGCTCCACCACCATGCAGCCGGGCTCTCGCAGCTCCCTGCTGTGGCCTGTCATGGGGTCCCAGACGGCGAGCTTCATGGGCGCCGCGTTCTTTTCCCCGAGGAGGACGCGGCCGTGACGGCAGTCCCACACGGCGTATTTCCTATGCCCCGAGCCGTCGTCGGGGATCCGCAGAGGGAATTTCGTGGTGGAGATGAAAGGTAATTCTCCATGCTCCTCCTGCTCCAGGATGTTCCAGGGGTTTTGTATAAAGACTCCGAGCAAGGGAGGGGCTCGATGGAACTCGTGGTAGCGACCGCGGAAGCGAGCGCCGGAGAGGAGGGCGAGCCAGGGCTTGCTAACGAGGGAAGCGCGCACGAGATGGGCGGGCTTGTGCGGCGGGAGGCGGAGTAAGATCTCCTCGATGACTTCTTCCGGCAGCGCCCGTGTCGGCGGCGGCATGGTCGTCGCTGGAGCCTACCTAGGGTTTAGGGTAGGGAAAAGTCTTATCTGGGAGGATCGGATGGCCTTGCGTGCTGCCTTACGTTACGGGTTGGGTTAAATCAGAGCGAGCTCTAGGTGGGGCTATCTATCTCACAAGTTTTTATTTTCTCTGCTGGCTGGAAGATCGAGCAGCCACGGCTCGCCATCTGTAGTTATATACACGTAGCAACATTCGCTAAACATTGCATGCTTCGTCCACCTGTTCGCAGCTTCAAATGACTTACATGGCATGACGAGTAAGGATAATTTCAGTCTGTTAATTTTTCTTTATTTCGCTCGTAGCATTAGAAAGAAAAATACAGTTTGATGTCATCCAAAAATCAACAACAACTTATTTTAGAAAGAATAAAAGCCTTGTGAATTATATTACTCCCTCCGTCCTAAAAATATAAGACGTTTAAGTATTAGTCAAAAATCAAATCTTACTAATTTTAATCAAATATATAGAAAAAAATATGTACATATATTACTAACCTAATAACACAGTTTCTTATTGTTGAATACAAATGCTTTCCTATCAATCTATCCTAGTCACTTCGTTCACTAATGTAAGACATTCTAATTTTTTTTCTAAACCACATGATGTACACGTGTTTTCAGTGTGTAGTTTCACTTATTATGGAGTGAATCTAGTCCACTTTAAAATACCTAAAAGATCATTAGTGAATGAAGGGAGTATTATTTCGCAATCGTTCGGTGGTGGCATATCGCTTTTTCGTCAGTTCTTATTTTTTTCTGCTTTAGATCGGATCACGTGTTTGTTCTTGTTCAAGGTTAACGAGGCGCAGTAGATGAAGAGGGTAGTACTCTCACAACCAAGACAGTCTTTGCTACAACAAGAGTACTCTCACAACAAGAATAGCACTTGCGTCTAACCAAAGTAAGACAGCGACTAAACATTAACTAAGACCAACTCACGAATTGCCTGAGTCGCCAACGGCGAGCCAGGATTCTTGCACAACCGTAGAAGAGGCTTCATCTTTTCTTCCACATCCTCCTCGGAGACCAACTGGAGGTGGTCTGCCCCCCTCTCGGTCGGCAGGTCTCTCCGGTGGGGTCCCTTCTTCCCTGGGAGGCGCCCCCTGTCTCTGAGTGCTCCGGCCAAGCTGGCCCCGGTGGATCTCCCTCGCTGCTACCGCCCTGACCCCCCCCCCCCCCCCGTCTCCCTCGACCTCGACATCGCGCAGTACGGCTCCAACCTCTCCCGGGGCTCACCTCTTCGCCCGGCTCCCCCGGTCGCCCTGACCCTATTGGAGCTGGAGTCCTCGGGGAGTGAGGGGATGGTCGTGTGCCCCAACCTGTCCCCGCGCTCCCCTGGTGTGGTGTGCTACTCCCTCGCTCCGGACACCCCTGACCCGCTGGGTCTCACTCCGGCCGTCGGGGACCCCGCCACCCCTGCGGCGGCCTCCAAGCTGCGTCGGGCCAGGGCCCCCAGGCCTCCTCCCCCGCCCCCCTCCCGCCACAGTGTTCGTCTCGCAGACTCCCGAATAGGCATGTCCGGGCCTGAGCCGACGGTGGCGGAGAGGGCCTCTCGCCGGGTGGCGGCGCGCGACGAGTTCTCAGGTACCTCTTCTGACTCTGTCGTCCCCCCCCCCCCCTCTGCCCCGGGCCCCTCGGGTTTGTCTGGTTCTCCATTCTGTGTTCTTTCAGAGGTCTCGCTCGCTCACCTAGGCGAGGTAGCTGATGACTGTTTGATTGTTTTCCGGGGCGAGAAGGGCCCGCGTCTCGAGCAGCTCGCGGCCATTAAGGCGCGGGAGGGGTATGCGGGGGCGATCGCCGCTGCCCGGGTGCGTGATGCCTGGGAGCGGGAACGCTCCCGGATCCTTACGGAGGACAGGCTCATTGGGCCTGACCCCAGTAGGGATCCCCCTCCTGCCCCTGATGCGCTGGAGGTCATCCAGGTGCCCACCCCCTCGGGTAGGCAACGTGGGAGACCACCTAAGGCTGCTGCGTCCCGCCCTCCTCCCCCCCCCCCCCCCCGTGCCCGCTCGGTCCCAACTAAGGGGACCGCCCCGGCCTGAGGGTCCTGATGGATCTCCCTCGGGCCTTCCGGATGTTCATTTGGAACATCCGGGGGTTCGGACACGAGGGACGTCGTCGCCAAATCAAGGACTACATCCGCCAGGAGCTGCCAGACATCGTTGGCTTTCAGGAGACGATTCGCCAAGATTTCTCCATCGCAGAGTTGGAGGCCCTCAGCCGCTGCAAGTTCTCCTGGTCCTGGCTCCCTGCATCTGGCCACTCTGGGGGGATCCTCCTGGGTGTAAAGGAGGATACCTTTGAGATAGATGATATGGACCGCGGGGACTTCTTCATGAGCATGGCCCTCACGCATAGACAAACTCGCTTCAAATGGGAGGTGATTATTGTCTATGGCCCCGCGGACCATCGGAGGTCTACTGAGTTTTTGCTTGAGCTCAAGTCGAAGGTGGAACGGACTGAAATCCCGGCGGTTATAGCTGGTGATTTCAATCTGATTCCGCTCTGTTGAGGACAAGAGCTCGGCAAACGTGGACCTCCCTAGGATGCGTATGTTCAACGACTGCATCGCTGATCTTGCTGTCCGCGAGATTACGCGGGTGGGCGCGAGATATACGTGGACAAATAAGCAGCTTCATCCCATCCGCAGCATCCTCGACCATGTCTTTGTTTCTGTTGAGTGGGAAGTGGCATTCCCTCTGTGTGCGCTGAAGGCGGTCACTAGGATTGGGTCCGATCATACCCTGCTCCTCTTATCTTCCGGAGGGGGTTGCCCACCTCGTCTGAACCGCTTCCACTTTGAATCCTTCTGGGTTCAGAACCGAGGCTTTGTGGAGGCAGTTCATGCGAGGTGGCTTTCGGCGGCCGCCTCGACCCCTCGGGTTTACTGTGTTGTGGACATCTGGCACCACTGTGCCAGGTTATCTCGCCAGTTCATGAGGGGTTGGGGGCGAACCAGGGGGCGGACCTGCGCGCCCAGTGTAGGGTTTCGTAGCATGGAAAACAAAAAAATTCTATCGCATACAAACAAACAAGCCAAGATCTATCTACTAGATTGTAGCAACGAGTCGATGGAATAACTCACCCTCGAAGATTCCAAAGTGTTTAACGAGAGCGGATTCTCGTGGGTGATGTAGTCGTACTCTTTCTGATCTCAAGATCGCGTAGACGATCCTTCCGGCGCTGCGTTTCGGCAGCGCTCCCGCAGTCGGTCACACGTTCGGTACTCGACGAAGACCTTCCTCTCCCTTGTTCCAACAGGCAGCGGAGGTTGTAGCACTCTCCTCGCGATTCCGGCAGCACAAAGGCGTGGTACCGGAAGTAGAGGGGAGATTTCGCAGGGCTTCACCTTAAGCCGGAACAAGTATGGTGGACTATGAGAGAGCTCCTCGACGATCTAGGGTTTAGACACACCAAGGAGGAGGCTTGGCCGGCTGCTAGGGTTAGCTAGGCGGCGGCGGCGACTTGCCCTAGGGCGGAGGCGGCTGCAGGAGGGCCGGCGGCTTAGGGCTAGGGTTTGCGGGTGGAGGTGTTTGATACTAGGAGGGGCAGCCCTGCCCCTCCTTATATAGGTGGAGGGGCCACGCCAGGGGAGGGGAGCCCCTCCCCAACTCGGTTTCCCAAGGGGGCGGCGGTGGAGGGGAGGAACTCCTCCCCAACTCGGTTTCCACCTTCCCCTCCACTTTCCAAAATAGTCGTTTGACTTTTCAAATTGGCGTTTGACTTTTCAAACTAGGATTTGATTAAACCCTTTATTTTGTTCAGCGATGACACCTAGCACATGATGCAATCATTCCAACTTGGTATGACACATTCATGTACCCTTCCCCTTCGGAGTGCCGGAAATTCCGGAACCTTCTAGAACATTCCCGATGAAAACACCGGAACCATTCTCCAACCCTGAAACAGGACTTTCCTTATATGAATCTTATTCTCCGGACCATTCCGGATCTCCTCGTGATATCCCGGATCCCATCCGAGACTCCGAACAACATTCGGTCTCTTACTCATCATTCCATAACTACTCAAACAACGTCGAATCCTTAAGTGTGTCTCCCTACGGTTCGTGAATTATGCGGACATGATCGAGACACTTCTCCGAACAATAACCAATAGAGGAATCTGGAAATTAATATGGCTCCCACATATTTCTATGATTACTTTGCGATCGAATGAACCACTTACATACGATACCAATTTCCCTTTGTCTCACGATAGTTTACTTATCCGAGGTTATGATCGTCGGTATCTCTGCATACCTAGTTCAACCTCGTTACTGATAAGTACTCTTTTCTCGTTCCCGTGATATGTGATCCCTTGTGAGCCAGTCACATGCTTGCAAGCTCATTGGATGACATTCCACCGAGAGGGCCCAGAGTATATCTATCCGTCATATGGATGGACAAATCCCACTCTTGATCCATGTGTCTCAACCAATACTTTCCGAACACTCAATGCCACCTTTATAGCCACCCAGTTACGGTGTGGTGTTTTATGTCATCAAAGTATCCTTCCGGTGAAGGTGATATGCATGATCTCATGGTCGAAGGAATTAGGTTACTATGTATCAGAAAGCATATAGCAATTGAACTATTAAAATGACTTGATCTTTATGCTACGCTTATCTATAGGAGTATGTCCACCATATCATTCTCCTAACGATATGATCTTGTTGTTAATAACATCTCAATGTTCATGATAGGTAAACCACAATCATTTATTAACCAACAAGCTAGTATTATAAAGAGGCTTTACTAGGGACTCTATTTTAGTTTACAAATCACACAAGTATTAATGTTTCCTTGTTAATACTATTATAGCATGAATGTAAACATTTATCATAAACACAAAGATATAATAATAACTACATTTATTATTGCCTCTAGGGCATATCTCCAACAGTCTCCCACTTGCACTAGATTCATCTAATCTAGATTACATGGTAATATACCGAACACCCATGGCAGTTTGGTGTTGGTCATGTTTTACCCTCGGGAGAGGTTTAGTCAACGGATCCGCCACATTCAGATCTGTGTGTACTTTGCAAATCTTTATGTCCCCATCTTGGACATGTTCTCGAATAGCGTGAAAACGTAGCTTGATGTGCTTCAGCTTCTTGTGTGACCTTGGTTCTTGCGCATTGGCTATGGCGCCCATGTTATCACAGTAGATAGACATTGGGTCCAGCGCACTAGGAACCACACCCAGCTCTGTAATGAACTCTTTCATCCATATCGCTTCTTGTGAAGCCTCCGAAGCAGCCATGTATTCCGATTCAGTTGAAGATCTTGCCACAACTCCTTGCTTTGCACTCCTTCAGCTAACTGCTGCACCATTCAAAGTAAATACGTATCCAGATTGTGATTTAGAATCATCCGGATCGGTGTTTCCAACTAGCATCGGTGTAACCATTAACAATGAGCTATTCATCACCTCCATAAGAAAGAACCATATCCTTAGTTCTTCTCAAGTACTTAAGGATGTTTTTGACCGCTGTCCAATGATCCACTCCTGGATCACTTTGATATCTGCTAGTTAAACTAACAGCATATGCAATGTAGGGTCTAGTACATAGCATGGCATACATTAGAGATCCTATGGCTGAGGCATAGGGAGTCTTACTCATCCTTTCTCTATCTTCTGCCGTTGTCGGACTTTGAGTTTTACTCAAGGTCGTATTGGGCAACATGGGCAAGAACCCTTTCTTGCTATCTTCCATCCCAAACCTCTTTAGAACTTTGTCCAAATATGTACTTTGTGACAATGATATTAGGCGTCTCGATCTATCTCTATAAATCTTTATGCCTAATATGTAAGCTACTTCGCCAAGATCCTTCATTGAAAAACTATTATTCAAATATTCCTTGACACTATTAAGAAGGTCTACATCATGCCCAATCAACAATATGTCATCCACATATAGTATTAAGAATGCTACAGAGCTCCCACTCACTTTCTTGTAAATACAAGCTTCTCCATAAGTTTGTATAAAACCAAAACTTTTGATCACCTTATCAAAACGTTGATTCCAACTTCGGGATGCTTGCTTCAATCCATAGATGGACCGTTGAAGTTTGCATACCTTGTTAGCATCTTTAGGATCGACAAAACCTTTGGGTTGCATCATATACAACTCTTCATCAATGTCTCCATTGAGGAACGCTGTTTTGACATCCATCTGCCATATCTCATAATCATAATATGCAGCGATTGCTAACATAATCCTCACAGACCTTAGCTTCGCTACTGGTTAGAAAGTCTCATCGTAGTCAACTCCTTGAATTTGTCAAAACCCTTTTGCGACAAGTCGAGCTTTGTAGACAGTAACATTACCATTAGCATATGTTTTCTTCTTGAAAATCCATTTGTTCTTGACAGCCTTCCGGCCATCCGGTAAGTCCACCAAAGTCCATACTTGGTTTTCGTACATGGATCCAATCTCGGGTTTCATGGCTTCTTGCCATTTATTGGAATCTGGGCTCATCATCGCTTCCTCATATGTCGCAGGGTCATCGGTGTTGTCCACCAACATGACACTCACAACGGGATCATACCAATCTGGAGTGGTACGAGTTCTCGTTGACCTGCGAGGCTCTATAGCAACTACAACCGAAGTTTCATGATCATCATCATTAGCTTCCTCTCTTATTGGTGCAGGCACCACAGGAACTTCTTCCGGTGCTGAGCTACTCGCAATTTCGAGAGAAGGTTCGACAACCTCATCGAGTTCTACTTTCCTTCCAGTCACTTCTTTCGAGAGAAATTCCTTCTCTAGAAAGGATCCATTCTTGGCAACGAAGACTTTGCCTTCGGATCTATGATAGAAGGTATACCCAATAGTTTCCTTCGGGTATCCTAAGAAGACGCATTTTTCCGCTTTGGGTTCAAGCTTGTCCGGCTGTAACTTCTTTACATAGGCTTCGCAACCCCAAACTTTAAGGAACGACAATTTAGGTTTCTTCCCAAACCATAATTCATATGGTGTCGTTTCAACGGATTTTGATGGTGCCCTATTTAAAGTGAATAAAGTGAATGCGGCTGTTTCTAATGCATAACCCCAAAATGATAGCGGTAAATCTGTAAGTGACAGCATAGAACGAACCATATCTAAGAGAGTTCGATTACGACGTTCAGACACACCATTACGTTGTGGTGTTCCCGGCGGTGTCAATTGTGAAAGTATTCCGCATTTCTTAAAATGCTCGCCAAACTCGTAACTTAGATATTCACCTCCACGATCAGAACGTAGAAATTTAATCTTCTTGTTACGTTGATTCTCAACCTCACTTTGAAATTCCTTAAACTTCTCGAAAGTTTCGGACTTATGTTTCATGAAATATATATACCCATATCTACTCAAGTCATCCGTGAAGGTAAGAACATAACGATAACCACCGCGCGATGCTACACTCATTGGACCACACACATCGGTATGTATGATTTCCAATAAGTCTGTAGCTCGCTCCATCATACCAGAAAATGGAGTCTTAGTCATTTTACCCATCAGACATGCTTCGCATCTTTCAAGTGATTCAAGAAGTCCATCGGAATGGAGTTTCTTCATACGCTTCACTCCAATGTGACCAAGACGACAGTGCCACATATAGGTCTAGTTATCGCTCGATTTCACGTTTAGCCTCAATGTTATTAATATGTGTATTTCCACTATCGAGATTCAATAAGAATAGACCATCTATCAAAGGTGCATGTGCATAAAACATATTACTCATATAAATCGAATAACCATTATTCTCGGACTTAAACAAGTAACTGTCTCGCAATAAACAAGATCCCGATATAATGTTCATGCTTAACGCAGGCACCAAATAACAATTATTTAAGTATAAAACTAATCCCGATGGTAGATGAAGGGGTAGCGTGCCGACCGCGATCACATCAACCTTTGATCCGTTTCCCACGCGCATCGTCACCTTGTTCTTCGCTAGCTTACGTTTATTCTGCAGCACCTGTTTCGAGTTACAAATATGAGAAACCGAACCAGTATCAAATACCCAGGCACTACTACGAGTACTAGTGATATACACATCAATAACATGTATATCGGATATACCTTTCTTCTTGATGTTGGCGTTCTTCAAATCCGCCAAGTACTTTGGGCAATTCCGCTTCCAGTGACCTTCTCCCTTGCAGTAAAAGCACTCAGTATCAGGCTTAGGTCCAGCCTTGGTCTTCTTCGTCGGCGCGGTAACTTTCTTACCACCCTTCTTGAAGTGTCCCTTTTGCTTAGACTTGCCTTTCTTGAATATGGTGGTCTTATTGACCATCAACACTTGGTGCTCTTTCTTGATCTCCACTTCTGCAGATTTTAACATAGCAAACAGTTCTGGCAACTGCTTGTTCATGTTTTGCATATTGTAGTTCATCACAAAGTTCTTGTAACTTGGTGGTAGTGATTGGAGGACACGATAAATCCCCAAAGCATTAGGAATCACTATACCCAAGATTTGAAGTTTGTTTGCGTGCCCAGACATCTTAAGCACATGCTCACTGACGGAGCTGCCCTCTTCCATCTTGCAGTTAAAGAACTTTTCACAAGCCTCATAGCTCTCAATTGCCGCGTGAGTCTCAAAGATCAATTTGAGATCACGGACAATATCATGTGGGTCTGAATTCTCAAACCTTTTCTGAAGCTCCGATTCTAAACCATACAAGATAGCACACTGAACTGTGGAGTACTGAGTCTTCCGAGCGAGGTAAACATTCTTTACTTCATGGGTAGCAGTAGCTGCAGGTGGGTCACCTAGCGGTGCATCCAGCACATAGGTCAAATTACCAGCTGTGAGGACAATCCTCAAATTGCGGAACCAATCCACGAAGTTGCTTCCATTGGTTTTCAACTTTTCTTTCTCTAAGAACGCATTAAAATTGATGGTAGGGGCCGCCATTGATCTACAACATATTTGCAATAGTTTAGACTAAGTTTATAACAAATTGAGTTCTAATTAATAGTTAAATTAATCTAGGTGAACTCCCACTCAAAACAATATCCCTCACATTGTTTTAGTGATCACACGAACCAAATCCACTACATCAACACCGATCATCACGAGAGTTGATATAGTTTCAATGGCGAACAATCGACATGTTCATCATATCTACTATATGATTCATGCTTTACCTTTCGGTGATCCGTGTTCCGAGACCATGTCTGTCCATGCTAGGCTCGTCAAGATCAAACCTTAGCTTCCGCATGAGCAAATCTGGCTTGGTCACGTTGTATACACTTGCGGAATCTAACACACCCGATCATCACGTGGTGCTTCGAAACAACAAGCTTTAGCAACGGTGCTAACTAAGGGTCAACACTTTATGACTTGAAATTCATGTGCATGAGGGATCATCTTATAATGCTACCGTTGTTAACTAAGCAATACAAGATGCATAAAGGATTAACATCACATGCAATTCATAATATGTGATATGATATGGCCTTTCTTCTTTGTGCTTCCGATCTCCATCTTCAACCACGAACATGATCTCCATCATCACCGGCATTGCATCAAGGTCAATGACGCTTCTCCATGGTTATCGTCCACCGGCTTCAACTATTACAACTACTTTGAATAGACACGCGGGTCTTAACAAAATTAAAGACAACCATATGGCTCCTGCCGGTTGCCAACTTACAATAAGGAACATTGCATACATCAAATATAATCACAATCATGGCCATATCACATCACAGCACACCCCTGCAAAACAAAGTTAGACGCCTCTACTTTCTTTGCATGTTTTACGTGGTTTGGGGCTTTCAATAAGTCTCGTTCTAACTTACGAACATGAACCACAACATTGATACTAGTATTGACAATCACCCGTTGTAAATTGAATCTTAACTATGCTGGGAGAAACAGGCACCCGCAAAGCCACTTATGCAATACAAGTTGCATGTCAAGCGTGGAGCAAGTCTCATGAACGATGTCATGTAAGGTTAGCCCGGGCCGCTTCATCCCAACATCCCGCAAGATGAAAAGTACACAAGAAGCAATCGACAATAAAAGCATCAACGCCCACAATGACCATTGTGTTCTACTCGTGCAACAGATCTACATATAGACACGGCTCTGATACCACTGTAGGGTTTCGTAGCATGGAAAACAAAAAATTTCTATCGCATACAAACAAACAAGCCAAGATCTATCTACTAGATTGTAGCAACGAGTCGATGGAATAACTCACCCTCGAAGATTCCAAAGTGTTTAACGAGAGCGGATTCTCGTGGGTGATGTAGTCGTACTCTTCCCGATCTTAACATCGCGTAGACGATCCTTCCGGCGCTGCGTTCCGGCAGCGCTCCCGCAGTCGGTCACACGTTCGGTACTCGACAAAGACCTTCCTCTCCCTTGTTCCAGCAGGCAGCGGAGGTTGTAGCACTCTCCTCGCGATTCCGGCAGCACAACGGCGTGGTACCGGAAGTAGAGGAGAGATCTCGCAAGGCTTCGCCTTAAGCCGGAGCGAGTATGGTGGACTATGAGAGAGCTCCTCGGCGATCTAGGGTTTAGACACACCAAGGAGGAGGCTTGGCCGGCGGCTAGGGTTAGCTAGGCGGCGGCGGCTTGCCCTAGGGCGGCGGCGGCTGCAGGAGGGCCGGCGGCTTAGGGCTTGGGTTTGCGGGTGGAGGTGTTTGATACTAGGAGGGGCAGCCCTGCCCCTCCTTATATAGGTGGTGTTGGAGATATGCCCTAGAGGCAATAATAAATGTAGTTATTATTATATCTTTGTGTTTATGATAAATGTTTACATTCATGCTATAATAGTATTAACAAGGAAACATTAATACTTGTGTGATTTGTAAACTTAATTTGAAGTCCCTAGTATAGCCTCTATATTTCACTAGCTTGTTGGTTGATAAATGATTGTGGTTTCCCTATCATGAACATTGAGATGTTATCAACAACAAGATCATATCGTTAGGAGAATGATATGGTGGACATACTCCTATAGATAAACGTAGCATAAAGATCAAGTCATTTCAATAGTTCAATTGCTATATGCTTTCTGATACATAGTAACCTAATTCCTTCGACCATGAGATCATGCATATCACCTTTACCGGATGGATGCTTTGATGACATCAAACACCACACCGTAACTGGGTGGCTATAAAGGTGGCATTGAGTGTTCGGAAAGTATTGGTTGAGACACATGGATCAAGAGTGGGATTTGTCCATCCATATGACGGATAGATATTCTCTGGGCCCTCTCGGTGAAATGTCATGCAATTAGCTTGCAAGCAAGTGACTGGCTCACAAGGGATCACATATCACGGGAACGAGAAAAGAGTACTTATCAGTAACGAGGTTGAACTAGGTATGCAGAGATACCGACGATCATAACCTCGGATAAGTAACATATCGTGAGACAAAGGGAAATTGGTATCGTATGTAAGTGGTTCATTCGATCGCAAAGTAATCGTAGAAATATGTGGGAGCCATATGAATTTCCAGATTCCTCTATTGGTTATTGTTCGGAGAAGTGTCTCGATCATGTTCGCATAATTCACGAACCATAGGGAGACACACTTAAGGATTCGACGTTGTTTTGAGTAGTTATGGTATTATGAGAAAGAGACCGAATGTTGTTCGGAGTCTCGGATGGGATCCGGGATATCACGAGGTGATCCGGAATGGTCCGGAGAATAAGATTCATATAAGGAAAGTCCCGTTTCGGAGTTCGGAAATGATTCCGGTGAATGTTCTAGAAGGTTTCGGAATGTCCGGCACTCCGGGAGGGGGGAGGGGTACATGAATGTGTCATTACATATTGGAATGATTGCATCATGTACTAAGTGTTCTTGCTGTTCCAAATAAAGGATTAAATTGAATCCTAAAATAGAAAAGTCAAATGTCCAGTTTGAAAGTCAAACGGCTAAAACAAGAAACTGTGGGAAACAAGCAAGAGGAGGCAAAAACCGACTTGGGGGAGGAGTCCCTCCTCTCCAAGCCGGCGGCCCACCTAGGCTGAGTTGGGGAGGGACTCCCCTCCCTCCCCTGGCGCGCCGGCCCCTCCACCCATAAAAGGATGGGCAGGGCCTCCTCCTCTAGACACACAAGTTTCTACCTCTAATCTCCGGTTTAGAGCCGTTTTGGTTTAGAGCTTCTAATTGCTTTAGCCTGCGGTTTAGAGCCTTCTAATTGGTGTGTATAATCTCTAGACCACTAATAGCCCTCTCTCATAATCCACCATACTCGCTCCGGCTTAAGGCGAAGCCCTGCGGGATTTCCCCTCTACTTCCGGTACCACGCCGTTGTGCTGCCGGAATCGCGAGGAGAGTGCTACAACCTCCGCTGCCTGCTGGAACAAGGGAGAGGAAGGTCTTCGTCGAGTACCGAACGTGTGACCGACTGCGGGAGCGCTGCCGGGACGCAGCGCCGGAAGGATCGTCTACACGATCTTGAGATCGGGAAGAGTACGACTACATCACCCACGAGAATCCGCTCTCGTTAAACACTTTGGAATCTTCGAGGGTAAGTTATTCCATCGACTCGTTGCTACAATCTAGTAGATAGATCTTGGCTTGTTTGTTTGTATGCAATAGAAAAATTTTGTTTTCCATGCTACGAACCCCTACAGTGGTATCAGAGCCGTGTCTATATGTAGATCTGTTGCACGAGTAGAACACAATGGTCATTGTGGGCGTTGATGCTTTTATTGTCGATTACTTCTTGTGTACTTTGCATCTTGCGGTATGTTGGGATGAAGCGGCCCGGGCTAACCTTACATGACATCGTTCATGAGACTTGCTCCACGATTGACATGCAACTTGTATTGCATAAGTGGCTTTGCGGGTGCCTGTTTCTCCTAGCATAGTTAAGATCCAATTTACAACGGGTGATCAACAATGCTAGTATCAATGTTGTGGTTCTTGTTCGTAAGTTAGAACGACACTTATTGAAAGCCCCAAACCACGTAAAATATGCAAAGAAAGTAGAGGCGTCTAACTTTGTTTTGCAGGGGTGTGCAGTGATGTGATATGGCCATGGTTGTGATTATATTTGATGTATGCAATGTTCCTTATTGTAAGTTGACAACCGGCAGGAGCCATATGGTTGTCTTTAATTTATGTTAAGATCCGCGTGTCTATTCAAAGTAGTTGTAATAGTTGAAGCCGGTGGACGACAACCATGGAGAGGCGTCATTGACCTTGATGCAATGCCGGTGATGATGGAGATCATGTTCGTGGTTGAAGATAGAGATCGGAAGCACAAAGAAGAAAGGCCATATCATATCACATATATATTGAATTGCATGTGATGTTAATCCTTTATGCATCTTGTATTGCTTAGTAGACGACGGTAGCATTATAAGATGATCCCTCATGCACATGAATTTCAAGTCATAAAGTGTTCACCCTTAGTTAGCACCGTTGCTAAAGCTTGTTGTTTCGAAGCACCACGTGATGATCGGGTGTGTTAGATTCTGCAAGTGTATACAACGTGAGCAAGCCAGATTTGCTCATGCGGAAACTAAGGTTTGATCTTGACGAGCCTAGCATGTATAGACATGGTCTCGGAACACGGATCACCGAAAGGTAAAGCATGAATCATATAGTAGATATGATGAACATGTCGATTGTTCGCCATTGAAACTATATCAACTCTCGTGATGATCGGTGTTGATATGGTGGATTTGGTTCGTGTGATCACTAAAACAATGTGAGGGATATTGTTTTGAGTGGGAGTTCACCTAGTTTAATTACATTAATTAATTTGAACTCAATTTGTCATAAACTTAGTCTAAACTATTGCAAATATGTTGTAGATCAATGGCAGCCCCTACCATCAATTTTAATGCGTTCCTAGAGAAAGAAAAGTTGAAAAACAATGGAAGCAACTTCGCGGATTGGTTCCGCAATTTGAGGATTGTCCTCACAGCTGGTAATTTGACCTATGTGCTGGATGCACCGCTGGGTGACCCACCTGCAGCTGATGCTCCCGATGAAGTAAAGAATGTTTACCTCGCTCGGAAGAATAAGTACTCCATAGTTCAGTGTGCTATCTTGTATGGTTTGGAATCGGAGCTTCAGAAAAGGTTTGAGGATTCAGACCCATATGATATTGTCGATGATCTCAAATTGATTTTTGAGACTCATGCGGCAATTGAAAGCTATGAGGCTTCTGAAAAGTTCTTTAACTGCAAGATGGAAGAGGGCAGCTCCGTCAGTGAGCATGTGCTTAAGATGTCTGGGCACGCAAATAAACTTCAAAGCTTGGGTATAGTGATTCCTAATGCTTTGGGGATTTACCGTGTCCTCCAATCACTACCACCAAGTTACAAGAACTTTGTGATGAACTACAACATGCAGAACATGAACAAGACGTTGCCAGAACTCTTTGCCATGTTGAAATCTGCAGAAGTGGAAATCAATAAAGAGCACCAAGTGTTGTTGGTCAATAAGACCACCAAATTCAAGAAAGGCAAGTCTAAGCAAAAGGGACACTTCAAGAAGGGTGGTAAGAAAGTTACTACGCCGGCGAAGAAGACCAAGGCTGGACCCAAGCCTGATACTGAGTGCTTTTACTGCAAGGGAGAAGGTCACTGGAAGCGGAATTGCCCAAAGTACTTGGCGGATTTGAAGAACGGCAACATCAAGAAGAAAGGTATATCTGATATACATGTTATTGATGTGTATCTCACTAGTACTCGTAGTAGTGCCTGGGTATTTGATACTGGTTCGGTTGCTCATATTTGTAACTCGAAACAGGTGCTGCAGAATAAACGGAAGCTAGCGAAGAATGAGGTGACGATGCGCGTGGGAAACGGATCAAAGGTTGATGTGATCGCGGTCGGCACGCTACCCCTTCATCTACCATCGGGATTAGTTTTATACTTAAATAATTGTTATTTGGTGCCTGCGTTGAGCATGAACATTATATCGGGATCTTGTTTATTGCGAGACGGTTACTTGTTTAAGTCCGAGAATAATGGTTGTTCGATTTATATGAGTAATATGTTTTACACACATGCACCTTTGATAGATGGTCTATTTTTATTGAATCTCGATAGTGGAAATACACATATCAACAACATTGAGGCTAAACGTTTGAAATCAAGCGATAATTCGACCTATATGTGGCACTGTCGTCTTGGTCACATTGGAGTGAAGCGTATGAAGAAACTCCATTCCGATGGACTTCTTGAATCACTTGATTTTGAATCACTTGAAAGATGCGAAGCATGTCTGATGGGAAAAATGACTAAGACTCCATTTTCTGGTATGATGGAGCGAGCTACGGACTTATTGGAAATCATACATACCGATGTGTGTGGTCCAATGAGTGTAGCATCGCGCGGTGGTTATCGTTATGTTCTTACCTTCACGGATGACTTGAGTAGATATGGGTATATCTATTTCATGAAACATAAGTCCGAAACTTTCGAGAAGTTTAAGGAGTTTCAAAGTGAGGTAGAGAATCAACGTAACAAGAAGATTAAATTTCTACGTTCTGATCGTGGAGGTGAATATCTAAGTTACGAGTTTGGCGAGCATTTGAAGAAATGCGGAATACTTTCACAATTGACACCGCCGGGAACACCACAGCGTAATGGTGTGTCCGAACGTCGTAATCGAACTCTCTTAGATATGGTTCGTTCTATGATGTCACTTACAGATTTACCGCTATCATTTTGGGGTTATGCATTAGAAACAGCCGCATTCACTTTAAATAGGGCACCGTCTAAATCCGTTGAAACGACACCGTATGAATTATGGTTTGGGAAGAAACCTAAATTGTCGTTCCTTAAAGTTTGGGGATGCGAAGCCTATGTAAAGAAGTTACAGCCGGACAAGTTAGAACCCAAAGCGGAAAAATGCGTCTTCATAGGATACCCAAAGGAAACTATTGGGTATACCTTCTATCATAGATCCGAAGGCAAAACCTTCGTTGCCAAGAATGGATCCTTTCTAGAGAAGGAATTTCTCTCGAAAGAAGTGACTGGAAGGAAAGTAGAACTCGACGAGGTTGTCGAACCTTCTCTCGAAATTGCGAGTAGCGCAGCACCGGAAGAAGTTCCTGTGGTGCCTGCACCAATAAGAGAGGGAGCTAATGATGGTGATCATGAAACTTCGGTTGAGTTGCTACAGAGCCTCGGAGGTCAACGAGAACTCGTACCACTCCAGATTGGTATGATCCCGTTATGAGTGTCATGTTGGTGGACAACACCGATGACCCCGAGACATATGAGGAAGCGATGATGAGCCCAGATTCCAATAAATGGCAAGAAGCCATGAAATCCGAGATTGGATCCATGTACGAAAACCAAGTATGGACTTTGGTGGACTTACCGGATGGCCGAAAGGCTGTCGAGAACAAATGGATTTTCAAGAAGAAAACAGATGCTGACGGTAATGTTACTGTCTATAAAGCTCGGCTTGTCGCAAAAGGGTTTCGACAAATTCAAGGAGTTGACTACGATGAGACTTTCTCACCAGTAGCGAAGCTAAAGTCTGTGAGGATTATGTTAGCAATCGCTGCATATTATGATTATGAGATATGGCAGATGGATGTCAAAACAGCATTCCTCAATGGAGACATTGATGAAGAGTTGTATATGATGCAACCCAAAGGTTTTGTCGATCCTAAAGATGCTAACAAGGTATGCAAACTTCAACGGTCCATCTATGGATTGAAGCAAGCATCCCGAAGTTGGAATCAACGTTTTGATAAGGTAATCAAAAGTTTTGGTTTTATACAAACTTATGGAGAAGCTTGTATTTACAAGAAAGTGAGTGGGAGCTCTGTAGCATTCTTAATACTATATGTGGATGAAATATTGTTGATTGGGAATGATGTAGACCTTCTTAATAGTGTCAAAGAATATTTGAATAATAGTTTTTCAATGAAGGATCTTGGCGAAGCAGCTTACATATTAGGCATAAAGATTTATAGAGATAGATCGAAACGCCAAATATCATTGTCACAGAGTACATATTTGGACAAAGTTCTAAAGAGGTTTGGAATGGAAGAAAGCAAGAAAGGGTTCTTGCCCATGTTTCCCAATACGACCTTGAGTAAAACTCAAAGTCCGACATCGGCAGAAGATAGAGAAAGGATGAGTAAGACTCCCTATGCCTCAGCCATAGGATCTCTAATGTATGCCATGCTATGTACTAGACCCGACATTGCATATGCTGTTAGTTTAACTAGCAGATATCAAAGTGATCCAGGAGTGGATCATTGGACAGCGGTCAAAAACATCCTTAAGTACTTGAGAAGAACTAAGGATATGGTTCTTTCTTATGGAGATGATGAACAGCTCGTTGTTAATGGTTACACCGATGCTAGTTGGAACACCGATCCGGATGATTCTAAATCACAATCTGGATACGTATTTATTTTGAATGGTGCAGCAGTTAGCTGGAGGAGTGCAAAACAAAGCGTTGTGGCGAGATCTTCAACTGAATCGGAATACATGGCTGCTTCGGAGGCTTCACAAGAAGCGATATGGATGAAAGAGTTCATTACAGAGCTGGGTGTGGTTCCTAGTGCGCTGGACCCAATGTCTATCTACTGTGATAACATGGGTGCC
The DNA here is from genome assembly GCA_916181665.1 of Avena sativa. Classification (NCBI taxonomy): domain Eukaryota; kingdom Viridiplantae; phylum Streptophyta; class Magnoliopsida; order Poales; family Poaceae; genus Avena; species Avena sativa. The sequence continues at coordinate 326,496,054 of OV702282.1, forward strand.
ATATGTTGGAGATATGCCCAAGAGGCAATAATAAAGTGGTTATTATCATATCTTCACACTTATGATAAATGTTTACATACCATGCTATAATTGTATTAACCGGAAACATTAATACTTGTGTGATTTGTAAACTAAAATAAGAGTCCCTAGTAAAGCCTCTTGTTAAACTAGCTTGTTGGTTAATATATGATCATGGTTTCCTGATCATGAACATAGAGATGTTATTAACAACAGGATCATATCATTAGGAGAATGATGTGATGGACATACTCCTATAGATAAGCGTAGCATAAAGATCAAGTCATTTAAATAGTTCAATTGCTATATGCTTTCTGATACATAGTATTCCTTCGACCATGAGATCATGCATATCACCTTTACCGGATGGATACTTTGATGACATCAAACACCACACCGTAACTGGGTGGCTATAAAGGTGGCATTGAGTGTTCGGAAAGTATTGGTTGAAACACATGGATCAAGAGTGGGATTTGTCCATCCATATGACGGATAGATATACTCTGGGCCCTCTCGGTGGAATGTCATCCAATTAGCTTGAAAGCATGTGACTGGGTCACAAGGGATCACATATCATGGGAACGAGAAAAGAGTACTTATCGGTAACGAGGTTGAACTAGGTATGCAGAGATACCGACGATCATAACCTCGGATAAGTAAACTATCGTGAGACAAAGGGAAATTGGTATCGTATGTAAGTGGTTCATTCGATCGCAAAGTAATCGTAGAAATATGTGGGAGCCATATGAATTTCCAGATTCCTCTATTGGTTATTGTTCGGAGAAGTGTCTCGATCATGTCCGCATAATTCACGAACCGTAGGGAGACACACTTAAGGATTCGACGTTGTTTGAGTAGTTATGGTATTATGAGAAAGAGACCGAATGTTGTTCGGAGTCTCGGATGGGATCCGGGATATCACGAGGTGATTCGGAATGGTCCGGAGAATAAGATTCATATAAGGAAAGTCCCGTTTCGGAGTTCGGGAATGATTCCGGTGTTTTCATCAGGAATGTTCTAGAAGGGTCCGGATTGTCCGGCACTCCGGGGGGGGAGGGTACATGAGTGTTTCATTGAATGATTGCATCATGTACTAAGTGTTCTTGCTGTTCCGAAAACATGAAAGTCAAATTGCCAGTTTGAAAGTCAAACGGCTAAAATAGGAAACTGTGGAAAACAGGAAACTGTGGGAAACAGGAAACTGTGGGAAACAAGCAAGAGGAGGTTGAAACCAACTTGGAGGAGGAGTTCCTCTCCTCCTTGGCCGGCGCCCAGCCCTAGGCCGAGTTGGGGAGGGACTCCCTCCCTCCCTGGCGCGCCTAGCCCCTCCACCTATAAAAGGAGGGGCAGGGCTCCTCCTTGAGACACACAAGTTTCTACCTCTAATCTCCGGTTTAGAGCCGTTTTGGTTTAGAGCTTCTAATTGCTTTAGCCTGCGGTTTAGAGCCTTCTAATTGGTGCGTCTAATCTCTAGACCACTAATAGCCCTCTCTCATAATCCACCATACTCGCTCCGGCTTAAGGCGAAGCCCTGCGGGATCTCCCCTCTACTTCCGGTACCACGCCGTTGTGCTGCCGGAATCGCGAGGAGAGTGCTACAACCTCCGCTGCCTGCTGGAACAAGGGAGAGGAAGGTCTTCGTCGAGTACCGAACGTGTGACCGACTGCGGGAGCGCTGCCGGAACGTGGCGCTGGAAGGATCGTCTACGCGATCTTGAGATCGGAAAGAGTACGACTACATCACCCACGAGAATCTGCTCTCGTTAACCGCTTTGGAATCTTCGAGGGTAAGTTATTCCATCGACTCGTTGCTACAATCTAGTAGATAGATCTTGGCTTGTTTGTTTGTATGCGATAGAAAATTTTTGTTTTCCATGCTACGAACCCCTACAGTGGTATCAGAGCCGTGTCTATATGTAGATCTGTTGCACGAGTAGAACACAATGGTCATTCTGGGCGTTGATGCTTTTATTGTTGATTGCTTCTTGTGTACTTTGCATCTTGCGGTATGTTGGGATGAAGCGGCCCGGGCTAACCTTACATGACATCGTTCATGAGACCTGCTCCACGCTTGACATGCAACTTGTATTGCATAAGTGGCTTTGCGGGTGCCTGTTTCTCCTAGCATAGTTAAGATCCAATTTACAACGGGTGATTAACAATACTAGTATCAATGTTGTGGTTCTTGTTCGTAAGTTAGAACGACACTTATTGAAAGCCCCAAACCACGTAAAATATGCAAAGAAAGTAGAGGCGTCTAACTTTGTTTTGCAGGGGTGTGCAGTGATGTGATATGGCCATGATTGTGATTATATATGATGTATGCAATGTTCCTTATTGTAAGTTGGCAACCGGCAGGAGCCATATGGTTGTCTTTAATTTCTGTTAAGACCCGCGTGTCTATTCAAAGTAGTTGTAATAGTTGAAGCCGGTGGACGACAACCATGGAGAGGCGTCATTGACCTTGATGCAATGCCGGTGATGATGGAGATCATGTTCATGCTAGAAGATGGAGATCGGAAGCACAAAGAAGAAAGGCCATATCATATCACATATTATGAATTGCATGTGATGTTAATCCTTTATGCTTCTTGTATTGCTTAGTAGACGATGGTAGCATTATAAGATGATCCCTCATGCACATGAATTTCAAGTCATAAAGTGTTCACCCTTAGTTAGCACCGTTGCTAAAGCTTGTTGTTTCGAAGCACCATGTGATGATCGGGTGTGTTAGATTCTACAAGTGTATACAACGTGAGCAAGCCAGATTTGCTCATGCGGAAACTAAGGTTTGATCTTGACGAGCCTAGCATGTACAGACATGGCCTCAGGAACACGGATTACCGAAAGGTAGAGCATGAGTCATATAGTAGATATGATGAACATGTTGATTGTTCGCCATTGAAGCTATATCAACTCTCGTGATGATCGGTTTTGATGTGGTGGATTTGGTTCGTGTGATCACTAAAACAATGTGAGGGATATTGTTTTGAGTGGGAGTTCACCTAGATTAATTTAATTATTAATTAGAACTCAATTTATCATAAACTAAATCAAAGTGAATTTGCATAGTTGTTGTAGTCATTGGCATCCGTTTACCACCTTGCGCTTAGTTATAATTGAGATGATAGAACTATAGAATTCTGGTTAGTTACTTTACGAACTGGTATCGTATTGTTTTTAAGTGTTAATCTAAAGTTTAAAAGTCCTATTGCAAACTTTCAGTAAGTTCCGGTTACTCCATGAAGTTTAATGATTAGTATTAAATCAAGAGTAACAATTCCAAGTGTTAGTATATAAGTATCATGTTTGTCTCCATGATTCTTGATATTCAAAGGATTCTCTTAATATCAAGGTTATCTAGGATATGAAAGAGTTGTTTCAGAAACCATGATGTGTGGAAGATATTGTGATATCTGAAACAAAGTATTGGTTACAACATGATAGAGTATAATATGGCAAAAGTCATGTTCTCATATTTGATGAGAAATTGCAAAAGGTTGGAGACACTAGTTGTCCTAATCGTCCAAAAGGATTTGGAGAGCAACATTATACTCATGTTTCACCGTTATAAGCTAAAAGTAGCTTGATCATGGATAATTCCATGATAAGGGTGAATATTTGATGTAGGTAAAATGTTTACTACACCAAGAGATTACTAAAGAAAGGAATTTGAAAGAACACCAAACATTTGATGATGGTGATCTACTTCAAAGTGCAAGTCCAAAGACATTGGTATTTAACTATACACGCTTTGGACTATGTGTCATATGTATGACTCCACTATTGATGTTGATAGATTCTTTCAAACAGAAAAGGAAATATTGAAAGAGAATCTCATAAATGTATGGCAGAAAAGAAAAGACTAGAATTGTTCAGTTTAAGTATATAGATGATATACATGTTATGGCTATATTCTTTGCTTATTAAACAATGTGGTTCTTAAGTATTTGATACTGAATTTGTTGGTGTGAATCGTCATACGAAACAACACAATTCATGAACTACAATGGCCTAAGTAACTAGCAAAAGAATATGTGATGATGTTCATCGAGAACAAATAAAGGGTTATTGTGTTGCTCGTTAAAACATCAAAGCTTGCCTTCAAGATTTGTTTTATCAGGTATTATGAGAACAAAAGGGTTGTTCAAATAATTGCCGTAATCCATAAAAGATGGATGATTCACAAATCTCGTTGGAGAAATCACATCCATAAAACTAGTGCTAAAAATGTCGAAAGACAAATTGATTAAAAGATCACTTAGGAAGTGACATCGCCGTTTAAATTATATTGGAAAGAAAACATGAAGAAAATCCATATGGATGGAATTTTGGAGTCTATTTGATTTTGATCAAATGTCGCTTGTGAAACTTTCCTAGAGATAATTAAAATTTCGTTCATAGGCCGAAAGGGAACGAATGACTAGCTTATTGGAACTTGTACATATTGTTGTATGAAATCCATTATGTGTAGTCAAGAGCGATGGATTTCAACTTCATATGCTTTCTCCGAAAATTTGAGTGAATATATGAATATTTACTTAATAAGGATGAAGTATGAAACATTTGAAAAGTTCAAAGACTTTCAAGATGAAGTGCAAAATCATTGTAACAAGAATATAAACAGTTTATGATAAAGATCATAAAGGAAGATATTTGAGTTACAGAGTTTAGCATAATACCTAAGATTTAAGGAATCGTTCCGTGGATTTGCATTTTCCCGAAACACCATAAGTGTATGGAGCGTTCGAGATATGTAATTAAACCTTGTTTGACATGGTGAGGTCGAAGGTGTAATTCATAAAAATGCCATTATATTTTAAAGATTAAAAGCTTTAGAGATTACCGTTTTTCCACTGAAAAGAGATCCATCATAATCCGTTGAAATGACACCATATAAAGTTATGGTTTGGGATAAAAGCCAAGTAGTCCTTTCTTAAACATTGGTATGCTTTGCATAAGAAAGATGTTTGCAACCAAAGTCGGATGAACCTGTCTTTGTATGTTATTTCGAATAACTGTTAAGTATTCCTCCATAACACCAGAGACAAGTGTTTGTCGCTTAGAACGTCAAATTTCTTTTGGAAAGAATTTTTCGTGAAAAGAAAAGTGGGAGGACAATAGAACTTTGATAAGGTTAAAAGAACCTTAGCTGTATGTGCAAAGTTGCGCAGCACCGAAAAGTGTTCCGGAGGCAGCAACAATGCTCATGGCTCACGTGCCTCAAAGGTTGTGGTCACGGAGATCTAAGTTCCTATTGAAACAAGTAGATCGGGTAAACAATCAAATACCAAGATTTGAGGGTTGAATCATTATTTGAGAATAATGAACCGACTACATACAAAGAAGCGATGATGGGCCCTGACTCCGTCAAATGGCTTGAAGCCATAAAATCCGTGATAGTTCCATACACGAGAAATCAAGTTTTGAACTTGAAGGACCCTCGAGAAAGGTGTAAGACCTTACAGTTGTGTTTTGGATCTATAAATAAACAGACATGGATGTTGCACATCTATGAAATAGTCGACATGTTGGGAAAGAGTTCACAACAATGTTCAAAAGTTGACTATGACAAGATCTGATCTTTCATAGCGATATTTAGTCTAGATGGATTAGTGTAGCAACCACTACATATAATTTTATTATATGGTAGTTGAATAAACAAAACAAGTTCTTCTAATAGAAGGGTTACCTAGGACGTGTGCATGACACAGTCCAAAGGGTTTTGTTAAAATTCAAGGGATGCTAAAAGTATATGCAAACTTCAATGGTTAAAGTGAGCATCGCGGAGTTGGAATCTTCACTGTGATGAAACTGTTAAAGGAGTTTAAAAGTTCATCAGAGACGATGGAGATGCTTGCATTTGCAAGAAATTAAGTGGGAGCGCTAAGACATGTTTCTAATACATTATGTGGAAGACATATTGTTGATTGGAAATAAATGTATCTTTTATTAACACATATTAAGAATTTCATCCCGATGAAAGACTTAGGCAAAACCCAAATATTTGGCATCAATAGACGCTAATATGGTTGTGCCAGAAGTACATAGACAAGATATTGAATGAGTTCAATATAGAAACTACAAGAAAAAGGTTCTTGTCGCACAGAAAGGATTGAATGAGTTCAATGTTGATGATATATTCAAGTGTATTGACATTTGGTAAAGTGAAACAAATAATCAAGTATAGATTGATACTTGATGTATGAAATCACAAAGAGTATTTATATCAATCATACTGTGATATGTACAAATCCAGATATGTCCTATGCTCTAAATGTTGTGAGCATATACCAGAATGATTCGTAAGATGATCATTGGACAATAGTAAGGATATTCTTATGATCTTTTGAAAGAACTAAGAGTATAATATTTGTAGAAGTGACAAATAGATGGTTAGTTCATTGTAAAAGTACTACATTGATACTAGCTTTGTCACAAAGTACAAATTAAGTTTATCTCAATCTAAACTAAGGGTGGCACAATATAATGGAAAGTGAGTTCCATAATGGATTTGGATGATTTCCAAAGTTAAGACATTGTGACAGATACTACAACAAAAGGCTAAGTATATGACTGCTATTATAGCAGCAAAAGAGGGCATTTGTGTCAAGAAGTTTGTTATCAAACTAGGTGTAGTTCACAGTGGGATAATACTATGAAGATATATTGTGCGACAATATTATCAACATGTTTTAACCCCAAAGAGCTAAAGGTCACACCGAAAGACCAAATTTGTACAAAGCCATCTCATTAGAGAATGAGTGATGCGTAGAGACGCAAAGACATGCAATTACACACGGACCTGGAAGTGTCAGATCCGGAGATCAGTTGACCACTAGCAATCGTGTACATACAACACTGGAAAGCCATAGGTGTTGAATACACAAAGGTTTGAAACTAGATTATTGACTCTAGTGCAAGTGGGAGACTGTTGGAGATATGCCCAAGAGGCAATAATAAAGTGGTTATTATCATATCTTCACACTTATGATAAATGTTTACATACCATGCTATAATTGTATTAACCGGAAACATTAATACTTGTGTGATTTGTAAACTAAAATAAGAGTCCCTAGTAAAGCCTCTTGTTAAACTAGCTTGTTGGTTAATATATGATCATGGTTTCCTGATCATGAACATAGAGATGTTATTAACAACAGGATCATATCATTAGGAGAATGATGTGATGGACATACTCCTATAGATAAGCGTAGCATAAAGATCAAGTCATTTAAATAGTTCAATTGCTATATGCTTTCTGATACATAGTAACCTAATTCCTTCGACCATGAGATCATGCATATCACCTTTACCGGATGGATACTTTGATGACATCAAACACCACACCGTAACTGGGTGGCTATAAAGGTGGCATTGAGTGTTCGGAAAGTATTGGTTGAAACACATGGATCAAGAGTGGGATTTGTCCATCCATATGACGGATAGATATACTCTGGGCCCTCTCGGTGGAATGTCATCCAATTAGCTTGCAAGCATGTGACTGGGTCACAAGGGATCACATATCACGGGAACGAGAAAAGAGTACTTATCGGTAACGAGGTTGAACTAGGTATGCAGAGATACCGACGATCATAACCTCGGATAAGTAAACTATCGTGAGACAAAGGGAAATTGGTATCGTATGTAAGTGGTTCATTCGATCGCAAAGTAATCGTAGAAATATGTGGGAGCCATATGAATTTCCAGATTGCTCTATTGGTTATTGTTCGGAGAAGTGTCTCGATCATGTCCGCATAATTCACGAACCGTAGGGAGACACACTTAAGGATTCGACGTTGTTTGAGTAGTTATGGTATTATGAGAAAGAGACCGAATGTTGTTCGGAGTCTCGGATGGGATCCGGGATATCACGAGGTGATTCGGAATGGTTCGGAGAATAAGATTCATATAAGGAAAGTCCCGTTTCGGAGTTCGGGAATGATTCCGGTGTTTTCATCGGGAATGTTCTAGAAGGGTCCGGATTGTCCGGCACTCCGGGGGGGGGAGGGTACATGAGTGTGTCATTGAATGATTGCATCATGTACTAAGTGTTCTTGCTGTTCCAAAAACATGAAAGTCAAATTGCCAGTTTGAAAGTCAAACGGCTAAAACAGGAAACTGTGGAAAACAGGAAACTGTGGGAAACAGGAAACTGTGGGAAACAAGCAAGAGGAGGTTGAAACCAACTTGGAGGAGGAGTTCCTCTCCTCCTTGGCCGGCGCCCAGCCCTAGGCCGAGTTGGGGAGGGACTCCCTCCCTCCCTGGCGCGCCTAGCCCCTCCACCTATAAAAGGAGGGGCAGGGCTCCTCCTTGAGACACACAAGTTTCTACCTCTAATCTCCGGTTTAGAGCCGTTTTGGTTTAGAGCTTCTAATTGCTTTAGCCTGCGGTTTAGAGCCTTCTAATTGGTGTGTCTAATCTCTAGACCACTAATAGCCCTCTCTCATAATCCACCATACTCGCTCCGGCTTAAGGCGAAGCCCTGCGGGATCTCCCCTCTACTTCCGGTACCACGCCGTTGTGCTGCCGGAATCGCGAGGAGAGTGCTACAACCTCCGTTGCCTGCTGGAACAAGGGAGAGGAAGGTCTTCGTCGAGTACCGAACGTGTGACCGACTGCGGGAGCGCTGCCGGAACGTGGCGCTGGAAGGATCGTCTACGCGATCTTGAGATCGGAAAGAGTACGACTACATCACCCACGAGAATCTGCTCTCGTTAACCGCTTTGGAATCTTCGAGGGTAAGTTATTCCATCGACTCGTTGCTACAATCTAGTAGATAGATCTTGGCTTGTTTGTTTGTATGCGATAGAAAATTTTTGTTTTCCATGCTACGAACCCCTACACCATAGCCAATGCGCAAGAACCAAGGTCACACAAGAAGCTGAAGCATATCAAGCTATGTTTTCACGCTATTCGATAACATTTCCAAGATGGGTATATAAAGATTTGCAAAGTACACACAGATCTGAATGTGGCGGATCCGTTGACTAAACCTCTCCCGAGGGCAAAACATGACCAACACCAAACTGCCATGGGTGTTCGGTATATTACCATGTAATCTAGATTAGATGACTCTAGTGCAAGTGGGAGACTGTTGGAGATATGCCCTAGAGGCAATAATAAATGTAGTTATTATTATATCTTTGTGTTTATGATAAATGTTTACATTCATGCTATAATAGTATTAACAAGGAAACATTAATACTTGTGTGATTTGTAAACTTAATTTGAAGTCCCTAGTATAGCCTCTATATTTCACTAGCTTGTTGGTTGATAAATGATTGTGGTTTCCCTATCATGAACATTGAGATGTTATCAACAACAAGATCATATCGTTAGGAGAATGATATGGTGGACATACTCCTATAGATAAGCGTAGCATAAATATCAAGTCATTTCAATAGTTCAATTGCTATATGCTTTCTGATACATAGTAACCTAATTCCTTCGACCATGAGATCATGCATATCACCTTTACCGGATGGATGCTTTGATGACATCAAACACCACACCGTAACTGGGTGGTTATAAAGGTGGCATTGAGTGTTCGGAAAGTATTGGTTGAGACACATGGATCAAGAGTGGGATTTGTCCATCCATATGACGGATAGATATTCTCTGGGCCCTCTCGGTGAAATGTCATCCAATTAGCTTGCAAGCATGTGACTGGCTCACAAGGGATCACATATCACGGGAACGAGAAAAGAGTACTTATCAGTAATGAGGTTGAACTAGGTATGCAGAGATACCGACGATCATAACCTCGGATAAGTAACATATCGTGAGACAAAGGGAAATTGGTATCGTATGTAAGTGATTCATTCGATCGCAAAGTAATCGTAGAAATATGTGGGAGCCATATGAATTTCCAGATTCCTCTATTGGTTATTGTTCGGAGAAGTGTCTCGATCATGTCCGCATAATTCACGAACCGTAGGGAGACACACTTAAGGATTCGACGTTGTTTTGAGTAGTTATGGTATTATGAGAAAGAGACCGAATGTTGTTCGGAGTCTCGGATGGGATCCGGGATATCACGAGGTGATCCGGAATGGTCCGGAGAATAAGATTCATATAAGGAAAGTCCCGTTTCGGAGTTCGGAAATGATTCCGGTGAATGTTCTAGAAGGTTCCGGAATGTCCGGCACTCCGGGAGGGGGGAGGGGTACATGAATGTGTCATTACATATTGGAATGATTGCATCATGTACTAAGTGTTCTTGCTGTTCCAAATAAAGGATTAAATTGAATCCTAAAACAGAAAAGTCAAATGTCCAGTTTGAAAGTCAAACGGCTAAAACAAGAAACTGTGGGAAACAAGCAAGAGGAGGCAAAAACCGACTTGGGGGAGGAGTCCCTCCTCTCCAAGCCGGCGGCCCACCTAGGCCGAGTTGGGGAGGGACTCCCCTCCCTCCCCTGGCGCGCCGGCCCCTCCACCCATAAAAGGAGGGGCAGGGCCTCCTCCTCTAGACACACAAGTTTCTACCTCTAATCTCCGGTTTAGAGCCGTTTTGGTTTAGAGCTTCTAATTGCTTTAGCCTGCGGTTTAGAGCCTTCTAATTGGTGTGTCTAATCTCTAGACCACTAATAGCCCTCTCTCATAATCCACCATACTCGCTCCGGCTTAAGGCGAAGCCCTGCGGGATTTCCCCTCTACTTCCGGTACCACGCCGTTGTGCTGCCGGAATCACGAGGAGAGTGCTACAACCTCCGCTACCTGCTGGAACAAGGGAGAGGAAGGTCTTCGTCGAGTACCGAACGTGTGACCGACTGCGGGAGCGCTGCCGGAACGCAGCGCCGGAAGGATCGTCTACACGATCTTGAGATCGGGAAGAGTACGACTACATCACCCACGAGAATCCGCTCTCGTTAAACACTTTGGAATCTTCGAGGGTAAGTTATTCCATCGACTCGTTGCTACAATCTAGTAGATAGATCTTGGCTTGTTTGTTTGTATGCGATAGAAAATTTTTGTTTTCCATGCTACGAACCCCTACAGGTGGAGGGGCCGCGCCAGGGGAGGGGAGTCCCTCCCCAACTCGGTTTCCCAAGGGGGCCGGCGGTGGAGGGGAGGAACTCCTCCCCAACTCAGTTTCCACCTTCCCCTCCACTTCCCAAAATAGCCGTTTGACTTTTCAAATTGGTGTTTGACTTTTCAAACTAGGATTTGATTAAACCCTTTATTTTGTTCAGAGATGACACCTAGCACATGATGCAATCATTCCAACTTGGTATGACACATTCATGTACCCTTCCCCTTCGGAGTGCCGGACATTCCGGAACCTTCTAGAACATTCCGGATGAAAACACCGGAACCATTCTCCAACCCCGAAACAGGACTTTCCTTATATGAATTTTATTCTCCGGACCATTCCGGATCTCCTCGTGATATCCCGGATCCCATCCGAGACTCCGAGCAACATTTGGTCTCTTACTCATCATTCCATAACTACTCAAACAACGTCGAATCCTTAAGTGTGTCTCCCTACGGTTCGTGAATTATGCGGACATGATCGAGACACTTCTCCGAACAATAACCAATAGAGGAATCTGGAAATTAATATGGCTCCCACATATTTCTATGATTACTTTGCGATCGAATGAACCACTTACATACGATACCAATTTCCCTTTGTCTCACGATAGTTTACTTATCCGAGGTTATGATCGTCGGTATCTCTGCATACCTAGTTCAACCTCGTTACTGATAAGTACTCTTTTCTCGTTCCCGTAATATGTGATCCCTTGTGAGCCAGTCACATGCTTGCAAGCTCATTGGATGACATTCCACCGAGAGGGCCCAGAGTATATCTATCCGTCATATGGATGGACAAATCCCACTCTTGATCCATGTGTCTCAACCAATACTTTCCGAACACTCAATGCCACCTTTATAGCCACCCAGTTACGGTGTGGTGTTTTATGTCATCAAAGTATCCTTCCGGTGAAGGTGATATGCATGATCTCATGGTCGAAGGAATTAGGTTACTATGTATCAGAAAGCATATAGCAATTGAACTATTAAAATGACTTGATCTTTATGCTACGCTTATCTATAGGAGTATGTCCACCATATCATTCTCCTAACGATATGATCTTGTTGTTAATAACATCTCAATGTTCATGATAGGGAAACCACAATCATTTATTAACCAACAAGCTAGTATTATAAAGAGGCTTTACTAGGGACTCTATTTTAGTTTACAAATCACACAAGTATTAATGTTTCCTTGTTAATACTATTATAGCATGAATGTAAACATTTATCATAAACACAAAGATATAATAATAACTACATTTATTATTGCCTCTAGGGCATATCTCCAACACCCAGAAGGCGTCTATTCTGGAGGCTATTCAGACCTTGGATCGGGAGGCTGACCGCCACGGCCTCTCGGCCGAGGAGTGGTCCCATAGATACTCCCTTGAGTCCTCCATTATGGAGATCTACAAGGGAGAAGAGGCATTCTGGCGGCAGCGGAGCCGCCAGAACTGGACTGTCCAAGGGGAGTCAAACACGGCCTACTTCCATGCCGATGCGAACGGTAGGAGGAGGAAGTGCTCGATCCCCTGCCTATGGGCGGGTGAGGACCTGTTGGAATCGCCACAGGCCATGTCCGCCCATATTTACGCCTTCTACCAGGATATTTTCTCGGCGTCACCTCCCTCGGGCCTCTCGCTTGCTCTGGACTTCTGGTCGGCTGGAGCGATGATCTCTCCTGTGGAGAATGAGGACCTTACTCGTCCTTTTCTCCCGGAGGAGGTGTTGGCAGCCCTTAAAACCATGAAGGCTAGTTCGGCCCCGGGTCCTGATGGGTTGCCCGTGGGTTTCTTCCAGTCTTTTTGGCCCCAGATCCAGCCGGTGGTTCTCCAGATGTTTCAGGAATTCTATGTCGGGACCCTGGTGATGTCGCGCCTGAACCTTGGCGTGATTACCCTGATCCCCAAAGTAGTGGGGGCCACGGACATTCGCCAATTCCGCCCGATTACCGTGATTAACGTCATCCAGCGTCTATTTTCCAAGGTCTGTGCTCTCTGTCTCGCTCCGGTGTTGGAGCGCCTTACCCACCCCCTCAAGTTCGCCTTCTTGAAGGGACGCCTCATTCACGACGATGTTCTGGCCTTCCATGAAATTATTCATGAGGTCAAGACTCAACGTCAACGAGGGGTGTTTCTCAAGTTAGACTTCCAGAAGGCCTATGACCGCTTGGACTGGGCCTTCTTGAGGTTGGTGCTGGAGAGGCAGGGTTTTGACGACCGCATGATCCGCTGGATTATGCAGTTCGTGATGAGCGGGCAGACGGCAATCAACATTAATGGGGATATTGGCCCATACTTTCGTCCATCCTGCGGGGTTAGGCAAGGGGATCCTATATCCCCTCTCCTATTCAACGCGGCTGTGGATGCCCTGGCTGAGATCTTGGATAGGACCAGAGTAGCTGGCCACATCTCAGGGGTGGTGGGCCATCTGATCCCCGGTGGCGGGATCTCCCACCTCCAATACGCTGATGATACCATGATCATGGTTCAGGGCTTGGACCTTGACATCATTAACTTAAAGTTCCTGCTCCTTTGCTTCGAATCCCTGTCCGGTTTGACGATCAACTTCGACAAGAGTGAGGTGATGGTTCTGGGGTACTCTGAGGAGGAGCGACAGAGGATAGATGATAACCTGAATTGTAAGCTGGTTGATTTCCCCATTACGTATCTGGGGATGCCTGTCCGGGAGACTAGAGTTTTGATCAAGGACTTGACCCCCTTGGTCTCGAGGGTACGCTCGCGGGCGGAGCCCTGGAGAGCACGCCTTACGTCCAAGGGGAGCAAGTCCATACTGATCAACTCATGTCTCTCGAGCCTGCCCATGTACCAGATGGGCCTATACCTTCTGCCGGAAGGGACCCATGCCGACTTCGCTAAGAAGTTATCTAGGTTCTTTTGGGCGGCAAGGGATGGCCACCAGCGTTATCATATGGTCAAATGGGCAGATATCTGTTCTCCCAAGTGTCTTGGGGGATTGGGGATCCTCGACTCTCGGCGCTTTAATGTGGCGCTGATGCTAAAGTGGGTCTGGCGCATCCTCAGAGATGATGGAGGGCTCTGGCTGCAGCTTATCAAGGCCAAGTACCTTCGGGGTCGACCCCTGTTGGCTTGTGAGCGGCGGGAGGGCTCTCAGTTCTGGAGAGCCATTCAAGAGATTAAGCACTTCATTGGTCTGGGTATCTCCTTTGCGGTGGGGGGTGGCCAGGGGGTACGGTTCTGGCTGGACCCGTGGCTACTCCCTATCCCGTTGGGGGTCCAGTTCCCCGGCCTATTCGCCATTTCTTCCTCCCCCGCGGCGCTTGTGGCGGAAGTCTTTGATAACGGCCACTGGAACATCCTGTTCCGTCGCTCCCTCAGTGTAGATGAAGCCGCGAACCTTCTGCATCTCCGGGGCTCCCTACCGGGAAACTTAGCTTCTTCCCCGGATTTGGCCTCGTGGCAGCTGATGGCCTCGGGGGAGTTCTCGGTTAGCTCAGCCTACCGGGCCCTGTTCCAGGGCCCAGAGCTGACCTGGACCTCCCCCTTGTGGAAGGCCCCCCTTCCGCTTAGTATTCGGATTTTCGTGTGGCAGCTGCTGCGAGACAGACTCCCCTCGGGTGTCGAGGTGTCTAAGCGGCAGGGCCCGGGCAACGGCCTGTGTCCCCTATGTGGGACTCCGGAATCCTGTGCCCATATTATGTTCTCTTGTTCGGCTGCGCGGGCGCTGTGGTCCTTCGTCCAGGAGGCGCTGGGGCCTGCTTGGCAGGCGCAGGAGCTCGGGGAGTTCTTGCAAACCCAGGCATACAGGGCCGGAGGAGGGCGCCGCCTCTTCTGGCTCGTGTTTGCGGGCATCTCTTGGACCTCGTGGAATGTGCGTAACAAGATGGTGATTGGGAATGTGTTCCCTTCCCGCGTGACTGACCCAGTTTTTTCTTTTCTGGCCTTCCTACAGCAGTGGTCTCCCCTGGTGCGCCAGCGTGATCGGGCGACCTTCGACGACTCTCTTCGGTCCTTGAGGGCAGCGGCGCTCCCCCTCTCGGCCCCTGCCCGGTCGGCCTCCTCGGTGGCATGAGGTCCTCCTGTCGCCGCGTCATGCCTTTTTCTTTTCTTGTTTGGGCTTGCCTATGTTGTGGCCCCAGCGGTCTGTCGTACCTTTTTTCTTTTTGCTTGGCTCCGGCCAGTTCGGATGTTATGTGAACCTTGTATGTGGATGCTGCTTTATTTATAAAGCTGGGCGAAAGCCTATTTCGACGACAACCAATGCAACACGGTAAGTACAAGTCAAACAGAGAAGCTAACAACAATGTAATAACTAAGATGTGATAATCTGTATGGAATCATAAAATTATCAGTCTGTAGTGAATGTGAGGAACAATTGTGGCCAAGGCACGCTCTCGTTTAAGGCAAACAATTGCTGAATTTGTCCAGAATCGTAGATTTCCTTTCCTGAGCGGTGACTAGTGAGGGAGGAAAAAAGCTACTAGCTAGTGAAGTCTCACTCTATGCTACGAAAAATAATACTACTATATACTCCTTTTATACCTCAGCTGCAGGCAAAGGAAGACTTCAACCCTATCCATGTACTGATTCTACTTGAAGGATCTGTTATTATTTTCCTTATATGTCAGTTTGCTGTCAACCCTGGAGACAACTGCTAAATCGTACTGCATTCATCGTGTATATAACTTAATGGCCCTGAAACATGTCCTGTCAGTCGTTCACCTGTTCCCCCTATAATACTTGCAAAGTTGGGATATGGGATTGCAGGAATGAGCCAAGTCTCTTTGTTAGAGCCTTGGATACAGATCCATCTGCATTACTTGTAGCGACCTTTATTGACTCTGCAGCTCTGAGCCCCTCACTACCATCGGCTTGATGAGCCAAGTCTCTTCAGTTGCAGCAAAACATGCCGCTACAGATTACTACCATCGGCTTGCTCAAGATTTACTCTACATGCCGAGCTAAAACTGTGGATGTTAGAGCATCTCCACTAGTTGGGCGAACCCGGAGCACCAAACTTTGACCGGACGAAACACGTTTTTGGCCTGGGAACGCCGAGTTTTCCACTCGCATTCCCAGGCCAAGCTCCCGGGACGTCCGTTTTCACTCAAATTCGGCTCAAGTTCGTCCAGATTTCGGCATAGTTCGGCATACTATGAATACAAAACATTTTACGGCCATAGTTCGGCGAAATTTTAAACATAGTTTGGCATAAATATAAACATAGTTCGGCTTGCAGTGAAAATTCAACATATTTCGGTCAAGTTCGGTCAGTTCATGCTCGGCGGCGAAACCGAGCTACGTCGAAGTTGGGACGGCGAAAGTGGCGGCGAAGTGGGCGGCGGAATGGGCGGCGACTACAGCGAGCATATCTAGAGGCGTGAGAATGTCTCGGCGTGGAGGAGCTCCACCGGCGAAGTCATGGCGACAGAGGCCCTAGGAGATCTTCGCCGCAGTCTGGGCGAGTGGAGTTGGGGGGTGGGACTGTCTCGCCGACAAAGCTGGCCCACACCCGTTTTCGCTGAATCCGGTGTTCCCAGGGTGTTCCCGGAACCTAGATACGGCTTGGGAAACCCAGACCAAAGTTAGTCCGAATCCGGACGAAAACAGGTTCCTGGGGACTGGGCCGATTTTCGGCGTCCGAACCTATTTTCGGCGTCCGGATCGGCGTCCTGGGTAGCCGAGTGGAGATGCTCTTAGTATCCGGTATAGTGTTATGCTATTAGCTTCCCTTGAACTAGAAAATGTGTATCTGGAAAACCCTTTAATTTGTAGAAGTTTATATGTCTCAGTACAACTTCTTAAGTTAGCTAGGTTATTAGGTTGTCATGACCAAAGTGGTAGAACTGGTAGCCTCCACGACTGATGTGTGTCTGTGATCATATATACGAGATACCGTTGCCGTTTCAAAGTAGCAAAGACAACTGTTGTTATGGTTCAGTCATACCATAGATATCTCGAAATAGGCTTTCGCCCCGTTTTTAAAAAAAGCCACATTGGCCGAACTGATACAAGGTGAAGGGGAGACCCCTTACAAAGCAGATCAAGATAAAACAAGAACATACGAAAGACCACAACTTGCCATCAAAGACAACAGTCCGAGAACAGGATGAACCGGGGCTCCATGACGACGCCCCCAAGAGGGTAACGGCGTGCCGCGCCGCCGCCGCCGAGACCGAGGGTCAAGGGTTTTCACCCGGAGCCCTATCGCGAAGAAGGTAGCCTCAGCGGCGCCCCCAAGAGGGCAACGATACCCGCAGGCATCACCGCCGCTGGTGCCGAAGCATAGAACTTTGCCCGGAAAAACCTTCGTGACGCTCTCTGTCTTCCGACCGTGCCCGCTATCCCCGAGTTGGGCCTCTGACACATGATCCAGGAGATGCCGACGTCGAAATGCCGCCACCGCCAAAGCCCCCCAACGTCCGCTCCTCGCCATCCACATGACCGAAGATAGGTACCACCACCACTGCCACGTCGCTCACCAAAGAGACGCCCGCGCAGTTCACCTTCCGGGGCCGCCGCCCCGGCATCCACGAACTCGGGCTGAAGCTCCGACCAACGCCACATCGCATTGCCAACAGGAAGGACGGGTAGGACAAGCACAAACTTGTGGGCAGTGAGCCGCACGGTAGCCTAAGGGAGGGGAACAACCCTCCATCACCCGCGGTGATTACTGTCCGGATGCAGTAGTAGTGCCAATTACCTAGATCAGGCCCGGCCAGGCCCAGATCAAGCGCGGCCAGGCCCAGATCAGGCCCAGATCGGGTCAACCGGCTTCGCCCCCGCTGCGTTGCTGCAGCCACGCCGCCGTCACCACCGGCTACCTGCACCCGCGCTCCCCTACCTGACGTCGTCGTGCCGGCCGTGCAGCCATGTCCCGCCGCCGTCGCTGCTCAGCCGCCGCCGCTGGACCACCCGCCCCTAAGCAGGCCGCCGTCCAAAGCCTGGAAGCCGCAACCGGAAAGGGCCCCTCTGCGCCACCGCCCGCGGACCACGCGCCTAGACGCATCGCCGCCAGCCGAGCTCGCCAGCACCACCTTGGTGCACCGCCGCTAGCGGCTCCTTCCCTCGGAGGAGCTCCGACGCCGGTTAGAGAAGGTCCCACCGCCGCCGGCACCACCCGGGCGGCGCTTGCCGGCGGCGGCGGGGGAGGAGGGGAGGAGGAGGGCACTGAGGCGGCGTGAGCGGTTGGTGTCTCGGTCGCACACGCGGGGGATGACGCGAGACGCTCGGCTGCGGTCAAAATCAGTCCTACCATAGATATACTATATCACATAGTATATGATACGCACATTCCAGATACAAACCTGAATTTGGAGCATGCTAACATTTTCTTTATCCCCCAGGCCACACTATGAGCTTTGATCCGGGTCCTGTGCTGGAGGACGTGGGATGGCAGGCGCCTGCCTACTGTTTTACTGACGACGGTGGAACAGCCAAGGATGCCCTTGTCTCTGAACCTGACATGTCTGGCGATGAGAGCTTCAGCCCCAATATCAGATTGCTGAGGGGAGGTTAATTTGCCTATCTCGATGTGGTATAGAACCATGGCAGCCGATGGCGGCGAGTGTGCCCGTCTTGTTGTAAAGGAAACATGGGGGTTTATTCGGGATTAGAGTTAAACATTGGGCAAAATATTAATCACTCAATCTCTGAACCTGGTTGGGAGTAACAATGAAATGTTAGTTCATCGCTGAAATTAGAATGCTAAAATGAGGGGTTAGTCCGTCTGGTGTGTTCGTCCTGATCTTTGATCGTGCGGTTTGACATGACCGTGCTGCGGATTACACATGGTGTTGTACTCTGCCATGCACGAGTCTTTTGCATGGACATGGATCTGGTTACACCGTATTTCATACTGGCAATCCGCTGAGCAATATTTTCTTTTTGTCTCTGTTAAGTACTACTCCCTCCGTTTAGAAATATAAGATATTTTAGGTTTGTCTAGATATATCTCATTCACAAACCTAAAACATCTTATATTTCCAAACGGAGGGAGTATTAGAGTAACGGAAACTGAATTGATCGAGGCGGGAGAGAGACGAATTTGACTGAATTGATCGGTTTGATTCGTACTCGGTTTCAGGTCGTTCACAATAGCTCTAGGAAATAAACTCTCTTCGACTCGGACTCCGTTCCTCTTCAGAATCTGAGTCTGTCTCTCGCAGTCGCAGTCCATCATGCATGCCCCGACTCGGATAGGTACACAGCCTCCATCGCTACTATAACAGGCCGGGCAGGTGCCCACCCGTTTACTCTCCACCAAACCCATCGATCCAGCCAACTACTGTACTCGATCCAGCCTACGTGTTGAACAGCGACGAAGCAACAAGAAGCAATCATGGGTTGCGGCATGAGCCGTCTCGCCAAGGCCACCATCGCCGTGGTCATCATGGCCATGCTCTTCCTGCCCGGCGCCATTGCCATGGCCGCCAGCTTCGACGCCACCCGAAGCCAGCACCTGCCGCTGCCGCGCGGAACCGTACGTGGGCCCGAGAGCGTCGCCTTCGATGCCCATGGCGATGGCCCTTACAGCGGTGTCTCCGACGGACGCGTGCTCAAGTGGAACGGTGACAAGATCGGATGGACGACCTACACGTATGGACACGGCTATGACAGCAAGTTGTGCACGGCGACGAAGCTTCGCCCCGAGACCCTGACGGAGAGCCGTTGCGGACGCCCGCTCGGGCTTCGGTTCAACCAAAAGACAGGAGACCTATACATCGCGGACGCGTACAAGGGTCTCATGAAGGTCGGTCCGGGTGGCGGGGAGGCGACGGTGCTTGTCAATAGTGTTGATGGCGTACCTCTACGGTTCACCAACGGGGTTGATGTCGATCAAGCTACCGGCCAGGTCTACTTCACCGATAGCTCCATCAACTACAACAGGGCGCAACATGAGATGGTGACAAGAACCGGAGACTCTACGGGACGCCTCATGAGGTACGACCCAAGGACGTCAGATGTCACCCTTCTACAAGGGGACATCACGTACCCCAATGGCGTCTCCCTTAGCACCGATCGTAGCCACCTTGTGGTTGCTTCTACCGGGCCGTGCAAGCTATTACGACACTGGATCAAAGGGCCTGACGCAGGGAGAACTGAGCCTCTTGCGGACCTACCAGGTTACCCCGATAACGTGAGGCCCGATGGAAGGGGAGGATACTGGGTGGCATTGCATCGTGAGAAAAATGAGCTGCCTTTTGGCCGCGATAGTCATCTCCTTGCCGTCAGGGCCGGTGCCAACGGGGAGGTACTCGAGGAGATGAAGGGACCTAAGAGCGTGAGACCGACCGAGATAATCGAGAGGCCAAATGGCAAGATGTACATGGGGTCAGTAGAGCTGCCTTATGTCAGTGTAGTTAAACGCAACAAGTAGAGAGATAGGTTAATTTAGCATTGCTTTTGGTTTGTCATATTTTTCCTTACATGTAATAATTTCCTGATGTGTTTGTTGGCCTGGTCAATGTAATCCACTTATTATCAGCTACCTTTCCTCCGTTTTCGCGTGTGAAAAGCTGAGTAATTTCTTAGTGTTTTTATCGGCTTGGCCAATGTAATCCACACTTATTATCCACTCTTGGGGGTTACATCTATTCGTTAATTATTACGATACCAAGTTCCTTTTTGTTAGTAGTTCAGGATACAAGGTTAAGTAGTATCTGCGGACAATAATACTGTACTTAACATTTCGTACTAATTCAGATCACAAGGTTAAATAAATTTCATTAGCAATTCAGCTCGTGCATCAGCCATAATCATCTCCTTGGACAAAGAAAGTACAAGCTCTGGACATTGCCCTCATCATTTGAACCTCCTCTCAGCCGATAATTCAGAGTTTACAATTTGATGAAGGGTTGCACCCTAAACAAATGTAGAGTTCTTAAAAGTACTTTATAGGCGCATATCTGGTGTTCACCTTACAAGCTGATGGAGAAACGAGCAAACTACATTAGCGGCAAAACCTAACAGCAGCATGATACTAAACCATAATTATGTGTAACATTCAAGCGCTTGGTGTACATATAACATTATTCAAATATGAAATTCAATGTGATAATCTTAAAACTAGCTAGTAACTAAAATGATATCACGGCCCTCCATGGAACCCAATAAGTTTAAATCCGTTCCAGCGGTAACGACCGGAGAGAAGGTTCTCAAGATTGATGACAGTACACTGGGTCCATGTCGTGACTTCGACCGAACCCGCAAGCTTCCTTGACCATAGATTGAGGGATGACCCATCGACATGTGCTAACCCTAAGCTAACATCCTCCATCGATATGAGGATAACATCACAATGCAGATGTAGTTTGTGAAGAGCTGTCTTGGCACCACTCCCCGGCTTGATGCACGTCGTGCGCCGTTGTATCCCTACTTGAACACCGCACTTTTGCCTCCCCAAAGCCGCCTCGCCGAGGCCAGGCACACATGCATGCATGCAGTATCAACTGAAGCAGAAAACCATATGTTCACATTTTGTTTTCTAATAAAACGCAAACACATATCAGCTTCTAATAACACAAGCCACTGGATCAAGGAGACAGCCTAACAATTTCCTCTTGAGCTGGCGGCGCGGAATCTTCTTCTTTGGGATTGTCAATGCCTCACACAGGAGGGAATGATCTCCCAAAGCATATATGACCGAGTGATGACAATTTCACTACCACTTGCTGGTTCACTTTACAAGGTTAATTAAGTCCTCTGATTCACCAATGTATACTTACTGCACTAGCATTGCTCGCTCAAACCAAGAAAACTAAATAGTACTATCACGGTAACAGCAACATTTGACATATACTACTACAGTACAAGGTTTGAACATGGTATATACTAGTTCGGTTCACACGCTATTTCACAGCATTTGACATACACAAGGCATCCATCATCTCTTTGGGCGAGAGAAGATTTATCAAAACCCAACACCAGCTGATCATTTCAACCTCCTCTCAGAGGAGGATTCCAGAGATTGAATCAAACTTGCCAAAGCAAACACTTCACGAAGTGGGAAGGGTTAACTAGGCACTGTGTATGCAGATGCACCCTGAAGCAAACTCAAGGAGAGCAGAGCACATAGCTGATGCTCCAGGAAAAGAATAGTACCGCAAGGACATGTAGTACTAGTTCTGTTAACAAGGATTTGTCAACAAGCCAGCATCGTGCGCCCTCATCATCAGCTGTCATCTTTTTGGAACTGAACCTCATCTGGCAGAGGCTATTAGAGATTGAGTCACAGAGACTAGTGCAATTTTTCTTCCACCCATGGCTTTGCTTGTCCTTTCCCTTGCGCTATCTCGCCTTGTAGACTTGTAGCGTATCCAGCGAACTAAAAACCGATGAAAGATTACATGACCCCTGGCCTTTGTTGATAGCAGAAAGCAATTTCTTGTACTCCCTCCGATTCATATGAATGTTCTCAACTGTGTCTAGATACGGATGCATCTAGTCCAAATACTTAACTAGATACATACGAATCTAGACAATGTTGAGAACATTGATATGGACCAGAGGGAGTACATAATTTCTTGCAATGGTGTTCCGGACATGGCAAAAATCAGAAAACAAACGAGATAATTCAGCAGATAGAGAAAGATAGTTCAAGCAAAAGAAAAATACCTTGGTCAATTATGGCGAAATTTTAATATAATTAGCACAAGTAATGACACTGGGTAAATCATCATCCCCAGACTCCATCGCTCCAGCTGCATTCGAAGTATTCACCGCAGTCAAAAGTGTGCTGGCAAAACAAAATGCAAAGCTCAAATAACACGATCACATGAATGATGTGATTCTGCATCACTACAACAGGCATACCTTCATAAAGATAGTCAGCTTAGCATTTCAGGTGGACAGGCCACAAGGTGGAAGCCGAGGAGCACCAGTCACAAACTGGCAGAAAGAATGTTATTGCTCCAGAGTATATTTCTGCCATGATCTCAAGTAGCTACAAACCAACAACAGAAGGATTGAATTAAACTTTTAGCAAAATTCAGCACTATCGAAGGTATACCATATGTTCTACCAGTGTCTCCAGTTGCTAACGTGATCTGTTCAGCAGAATTTTAAAAAGGACTGGAAGAAAGAAAGTTAAAGAGAGCTACCTCCCAAAGTTAAGCCCTTGAGGACAAAACATTTAGAGGGATGATACGTAAATAGCTGAATTTGAAAAATAAAGTTCTTAAAATAAAATGCAATATCTAAGGAATAACACTTGCCAGAAAATCAGAAATCTTAGAAAAATGAGAAGACCTAATTAAATCCAGCTTCGAATGCATCTACTGGACACATTACTCCAATCTTTAATACTAGCATCCACCACAAATGAAATGCACTCTTCTAAGTTGTAAATACTGAAACATAGAAAGTTAAAATAACAAAGTGTAATCAACAACAGAATTAGAAACAAAAGCTGAACACACAAGAACCTAGGCCCTGTTTGGTTGGGCTTTTGCGTTGGCTTTCTTGGCTTATAAGTCGAAAGCCCAGCCAAACGCATATTCGACCGAATGCGCTTATGTGCAAAGCGACGCGGAAACAAGCATCGCGGGCAAAGCACCCGCGGAGGTGCTTTTCAGGCTTTTGCTGCGCGCGCGTCCGGGTGTTTCCCTCCTTGCCCCTCATTCCCCAATCTTCCGTCCCAGGCCGCCATCTTGCGTGCCGCTGCCGCCTAGGGCGAGCTCGCCGGCCGACCGCCCCGTCGGCCTCTCCTATCCCTGCTCCGTTCCCGCTGGCCGCCCCGCTCTGTTCCCGCTGGCCGTCCCGCTCCATTCCCGCCGTGCAGAGCTGCTCCAGGATGACGACCGGCCGAGGCATGAGCTCGAGCGTGACGGCCGAGCTGCAACACATCCAGGCATCCAGCTGGACCACAAGGAGCAGTCGAGCAGGAGCTCGCTCTCAACATCCTGCAAGCTCCCCGATCTATTCTGAATTCTGTCTACACATTAGTTATTTTCTCTATCCAAATTGGTCCTAATTAACTAGATAATGTAATAATTAACTATTTTCTCCGATCTAAATTAGTTGATTTAGATTTGTCTAGATTTGGCTGTACCTAGACAAGATTTAGTATTAGATATATCCGTACCTTGACAAATTTAAGTCAACTAATTTAGGTCGAAGAGAGTACAACATGATTATCTAGATACAAACTAATCTCTAATGCGATTAATATGGGTATATCAGGTGTTTATGGGCATATCAGGTGTTTATGAGTAAATTAAATAGTCCCAGGCTTTTATGGGTATATCAGACATTTATTCTCGCAACCACAGGTTAGACAGCTACTTGCCAAATGACTTCTACAGCTTTTTCATAGCACACAGCTGACAGCTGCTTTTCCACAGCCCACAGCCCACAGCTGCTTTCAGATAAGCCACAGCACAACCAAACACACCCCTAATCTGCTAAATCACTTGCCACTGTATTTTCTTCACCTTCCTTCAGAACACAATCAGTTTAGCCCAGAAGAGTAAAATCTAAGCATATAACTTCAAGAGAAGCAGCACAGAAACATAGATCTTCTATTTGTTGAATGTTACTAGAGCAGGGACTCCAGAAATCGCTTTGTGTTGAACAAGAATTCACAGCTATTACAATATCTTTCTGAACTATCAAAAGATAACATGTCATCCAGATAAAGGTCCTAGTAAAGCAAAATCTTTTGCTTTCAATATATAAAAGGGTAGTGAAACATCTAAAAGTACTAAGGTTGGACAAAAAGGTTGAAGAGGAAATTAGACTGGATCTAGTGCAAGCAGGTTTTCATCTTTGTCCAAGTTGAAGATTATAAAATGTTGCTGGCAAAGGCAAATCGAGGAACCTTCCATCTTGCAAAGCTTTTGCAATGACTTTGGAGAATTTACTACCCTCTG
Source organism: Avena sativa (assembly GCA_916181665.1). Lineage (NCBI taxonomy): Eukaryota > Viridiplantae > Streptophyta > Magnoliopsida > Poales > Poaceae > Avena > Avena sativa. Next base: position 326,520,964 of record OV702282.1, read on the forward strand.
AAGAAGCAGTACTAGGTGGCCAAGGCAGAGGAAACAAGCCCAGAAGTGCTTGTATCAAGTTTATGGCATCATACTGTAAAATTGAATAAATCTTTTTAGCTTCTAACGCATCAAAATCGTGTGGAGAATTGGTACTGCACTAATTAAATTCAAATGACAAACTAAGACAGATCAGCAAGCAATCATGCTCGAATGCTCGCGACAGTTATGGTTCATGGAAGATACCCTTTTCCTACCTTGTTACATGTACTCAACCAGCATAACAAGCATTTTTCTAGAAATGAGCGGTAATAAGACCCAAATATATATCCTACTAGTAAGAAAAAATATTTACCAACACAGCTAACACCCACATATTTAGAAAATATAAGAGAAACCAGTAAATCATGTAAGTCAAATCAATCAGCCAACTCAAAAGCGATTACCTCTTCCATATATTAATTAGCCACCATACGTTTGGAACAGAGGCTTACATCTTCCACATATTAGGTAGAGGATGCATATAGAAATGTGTGCTGATGAATTTAAGTAAAAGATAATATCCAGAAGTAAGGAAAAAATTATGAAACCAATCTGGGTATCATGATAAACAAAAACAACTACTCCCTCCGACCCATATTAGTTGACTCAAATTTGTCTATCACTAAAACTTGACTAGATACATTCGTATCTAGATGAATCTAAGTCAACTAATATGGGTCGGAGGGAGTACAAAGATCACTTTAGCCTTACACTCTGATCAAACATATGAACAACTTCATCCCACATTATGTGGACACTGCAATGAGTATACCATGATGTCCAGTGTAGAAAAAAATGTGCAACATATAACGACATATAACTTACCGTTTTATGGAGCTACTGAAGAAATAAAAGCTCCATGAGATCTTGATGCAGTCATGGGCCACATATGTTATCAGACTGTCAGTTCCCGGAACTTATAGCTCAGGATTCAGTTTCCATATTATCCTCTTCATTAACATTGCTTGCTAAAAAGATCTGCACAAGTATCAGCACTTGACGTGTAGCACTAAATAAATTAACATGATCAATAAATACACATCAGAAGGCCAGCGTGCAGAAACGATCATCATATCATATCTTTCTACTTATCAATGGTACCTCTTTTGGAAGGGTTTTTTAATGGTCTCCTCTGGAAGATGAATCGAGATATTGGATCAAAGATAGAAGAGCAAAAGGAGTTTTTAAGACTAGGCTACTATCAGCAGTGCACTTTCAAACAAACTATATAAAAAAGCACATGGTTGTTGCTGCTGCAATAAACTGGAGGTCCATTATAAGATAACCCATTCAACCCTTACACATGGCAACAAAACGAGTAAGTTATCCACAAAACCAGCCACTAAAATAGTAAGATTCTTGTCGCCTCCAAGTTGGTCATCTTTCTTGTTGGTGAGAGTGGCCTCCTACCCTTGAGCAAATTCAACCATGCATTTTCAGTGTGGCGCATCAGCGAGGTTCACCCTTTCTGCAAACATAGATTTGTTAGTGTGATTCCTAGGAGATGACATGATACTATATAAAATTGTGAATTAGGTAGGCCTAAGCATAATTAGTTATAACATTCAAGTGTACACATAGAACCCAAAGTATGCTCGAGCATATATATTATCACAAACTGAAACATCAAATGCAACTTTTTATCTAGTTAAACATTCAATATTTTGTTTGTTCATCCGAAACATTCAATATTTTGTTTGTTCATCCGAACAATGTAAGATTTGCTACAAAATCAGAAAAGAAATCCATGTAGATATATACCTGGCGGATTGTGGAAACTCATGTATGGAAACAAAGCATGACATTTTCCTCTCGTCCATATCTCCTTCCACCGTAGTGTCTTGAGATTAATCTCGTAGATGTCACGGTCTATGGTCACGAAAATGATATAAGTGCCCTCCACAGATCCAATCAGTCTAAACTTTTTCTTGGGGTTTTGAATATAGAGAAGTGTCTCGAGATTGATGACCCTACTATGAGTCCATAACGCAACTCCGTTGGAATCCATGTGCCTTGACCACAAGTTGAGGGTTAACCCGTCCATGTGCGCAAACCCCAAACTCCAGTCCTCCATCGCCATGAGGAGAATGCCACGGATTAGGCCAGTCTTGGTCGGCGGCACATCAATCAGCGATAGACAATTAGATCCCAAGTCATATTTGAGAATAGCTGTATTGTCATCCTCATCTTTGTACGAAAGCAAGAAGTAAAGTGCCTCTTGGATGAAGACAGGTGGCTCGTCGACCATGAATAATTCCTCTGTCGTAAGATGAACAGAGGATGGCTTGCTCCATTTAACAACCTCCGGCAAGGACACGTGTGCATACGCAACACAACCATCATCAGTATTGTGCAGGCCAACGAAGACCACCTTGAAGGGGTCCATATGACAAGCGAGGTGGTCGCAGCCGGTGACGCTGCAGAGCACCGCGGCTCCACTGCTGTAGTAGTCTCCGGGAGCCTGCAGCAGCCTACGGCGTCCCGTCATTGGGTCCCAAACGACGAGCAATATGGGCATAGTACTGGTATTAGAAAAGAGCACGCGGCCATGGCGGCAGTCCCAAGCAGCATAGTCCTTGTGCCAGCCCCTCCAGTCCTCGACGCCAGGAATAGGCATGCCAAATTTGGTGGTGGCCACGAAGTGCGGGAGGTCGTCTTCCTCCTTCGGAACGTATTCCGGGGGGCAGCAATAAATGAAGCCCAGCATTGGGGGAGCTCCATGGAACTCGCGGTACAGGCCGCGGAAGCGAGGCCCGGTGAGGAGGCCGAACCAGGATTTGCTGGCGAGGGAGGCGCGCACGAGGCACAAGGGCTCGTCGGGAGGGAAGCGGAGGAAGATCTCTTCGAGGAGCTCGTCGGGCAGCGCCGGTGGTGGCGGCGGCATGGTCGGTGGAGGCTAGGGTTTCGGGATGGAAAGTTTGAGCTCCTTTGATGGAGGAAAGGGTGGGGGGGGGGGGGGGAGCGAGGGGGCAGGGGAGATTGAGCTCACTATGTTCGGGGTCTGGAGAGGAGGCAATCGGCGGCGGAGAAGGCGCCGGCGGCGAGGCGCCGGCGGCGCGGAGAGGACTGGGGAGCGAAGGGTGCGGGGCAGAGGAGTATGTTGTGCTGATGATGCCGAGTCGGGCTCGAGTCGTGCCAGGTCCAGCCAGTTCTCTCGGTCGCTTGTTTATCTCGCGACTGGTTAACAAATACTACTCTCTTATTAATTGACTCAAATTGCCTAGATTTATTGAATCTAGACACTATTTAGTATATAGATTTATCCAAATTTTAACAAATCAAAGTCAATTAATATGGATCAGAGGGAGTATATTAGCTAAATTTCGGTGCTCTGATGGTCGAGAGGAGCATGGGAGACCATCACGTCGTCGGTTTGAACCCCGTGGCACCCCTTTTTGCATATATATTCGAAATATCCCGCCGCACACCTGCTAAACGGGTCATGTCGGGCCGGTCCGTGTGCTTGAGATCATAGCCCCTCGTCGTTTAATGGGAAGGCACGGGCACGGGCATGGCATGCCACGGGCCAAACCGGGCATGTGCAGTGCTTTTTTCGCGGGCTGCGGACCGGCCCGCCAAATTCTGGCCCGTTGGCCAGTTTTGGTTTCTTGAGTAAATAATTTTTTTGGGTGGGATTTCTCAAAGAAAAAGTACTAGTAAATATATTTTTTCTCTTTTTCCCTCTATGTACAACATGGATGACGATAAGTTTCTAGAGAAAATATGCCTGGGGAAACTGAAGAAACCGTGCAAAATTCAACGCAAAACTACTCTGCTCCGCTTGTATCACGGTGAGATCCCATGTCCAGTAGAGGCAACCACCACATGCGTACGATCGGCGCCGCCATTTGGGTATGTCATGTCACGCTTGTATAATAGTGACCCCGGCGGTCCTCGGATCGTACCTCATAAGTCGGCCGGTCAAGTCTCCTATTCTTGTTACCATCTCATGTTGGTCATACTGTAGTTGATAGAATTCCGATGAATTAGACCTGACCAGTAGCTTGGTCGACATAACCCTCGTTGGTGAGGCCATCAATGTTATTGACCGACTCATTTCTCCCCTTCCCTCTACATGCCCACTACGCAGTAGTTTGATGAGCTCTCGAGAAGCTCCGGCCCAAACTGAGGCCGCCCTCGTCGGCGTTGCCGGCAAGGGTTGGCTGAGGGGAGGTGTCGGCCGTAATTCTAGGTTTACGAGTAATAGCTGCCCTTAGCGGTGTCTCGGAGCTGGCCTTTGGATCTCTGTGGCGGGATCCAAGGTGTAGGGTAACTCTGCTTGCACGTGTTGCTTCCATGGGGGAAGCATGGCAGCGGCGGAGCCACGGTCTCCGCAAATAAAGCAGTGTGTTTTCGTGTGTTGCTGAGGTGTTGTGTGCCCTGTGGAAGCGGGGGAGAGGATGATGGTGTAGATGGAACTAGATTGTTTCTCCTAGCCGGCCGTGGTGGCAAGGAGGAGATGTAGTGTGGCTAGCCTTCCTCTGCAATGTTTCTTTGGCGCGGGGGTCTGTCTGGTGGAGCACTTCCCTCGACGCCCTCTTATCTGTCTTGGCACCATGAAGGTGAATGGAAGAGAGAGTTGTTTGAGGGGAGAGTTCTTTAGCAACGAGCGGATTACGTGGTGGCCTAGGATGGCGTCGCGACCTTTGGCCGGCAAGGCGTCCTTTCTATATGCCTTTATGGTGGTCTTTTCAACCTCCAAGTCAGAGGCCTTACTCGGAGCTTCTCGCCGGATCTCTCGTCTCCCTGGCGCCAAGTGGTTCGTCCCTGGCGCCTCGAAGATGACCAGAAATGGAGGCTCCCTCGCGGTGGAGGAGGACCAGGACCCAATCGATTTTTCTCTTTTAGTCCTAGGGTCCTTTTTGCAATATGCAAGGCTTTATCTTTGAACTGCAATTCTTGCAAGGCCTGTGATGCAAGTGCGGTTTTGGACTGTTGGGATATGCTAAATGGGTATCACCATAGCATGTCTCTAATCCGGATAACCCGAGTGACCCACAGTTGATAGCAAGGCCCATGGCTTGCTGGGCGGCCTAGTTAGATGGATCCAGAAGGGTGACCCATGCTAGATAAAGGAATGCTATGATGGAGTCACCGACATACTCGGAAACTTAGAGTGCAAGACACGTAGACTAATTGGTACTAGTGTAGGACTCTACAACCTGTCCGGCTAAGACTTTTCCCTATAACCCTAGGATCAGGCGTCTTTATAATACAGACATCTAGGAGCCTTTAGGGCATAACTCATACGATTCAACTCGACACCTCGCATAGCGAACCAATTTATGTAACTCGGTGTATTTCCTTTATAGTGATTTATAGCAGGAGTAGGGTTCTGCCACCGTCGTGTGACCTGAACCTAGGTAACCTGTGTTACCTCGTACTCGCCAATTTACTGTCTTCCCCCACGTCTCTAAACACACACTATAAGGACCCCCTCCATGGCATACTCATCGGCAATACCACGACATGGGCCTTGTTGTAATTTCACTCCGACCTTTCATGAATGTAGGACCAAGTTTCAACACCCGGATTTTTAATCCCAGATGCCTATTATGCCATACATCGCAATCCCAGGATTACCATTTTTGCGAGACATAACATATTTGATATCACAGTACATCATCCATTACAAACCATATATAAGGTCTTACAACAAATAAAGGATCACATAATCCAGTCTTAGTACAATCAAAGCAGCGGAATAATATAATAACAATAGCGTGGGAGAGACTCCATCTTCATGGTCACAAGCAATATTGACGATGGGAGATGATTCTAGTTGTCGTAACCTCTCTGTGGTCCATCCTCCATAGTCCTCTTCATAGTCTGGCCACGGAAATAGCCAGGGACAAAGCCATGAGTACTCTTTAAGTACTCGCAAACTAAGACTAACAAGTGAAGTGGTTTTGAGTAGGAAATACTAGGCTCTAGGTTGTTTTGCAAAAAGCCAGATTTACCTTAACTGAGTTCAGAAGCAAAGAAAGCTAGTTTAAAGTTTTACAATACCTAAGTGGGAACTTAGCTTTCTCTTTCACAACCCTGTTATGGTCAAGTCAAAGTCATGATTAATTTCACAAGTCATTTTGAAAACATCTGACGACGGAACAGTATGACCACTCCAACTGTCCATAACCGTGGACGTGGCTATTCGAATAGTTTGACACTCTGCAGAGGTGGTACACTTTCACCACAATATTCGATACATCCGTCAGGAACAATCCTGAATTCACCATACTCAGTATGTGGATAATCAATCCTAACCTTTCAATTACACGCCCTACTATAGGCACCTCTCCTATGAGTTTGGCCTCCCAACCATGACCATCTGTCATCTTGGGAACTGCATAGGTGGTCAATCTTCACGAGGTAGTCTCATCTCAAACCTCGGCCGCAAGGGAACCCATACTAAGGTATATATGTAGGGGTTCGTAGCATGGAAAACAAAATTTTCTATCGCATACAAACAAACAAGCCAAGATCTATCTACTAGATTGTAGCAACGAGTCGATAGAGGAACTCACCCTCGAAGATTCCAAAGCGGTTAACGAGAGCAGATTCTCGTGGATGATGTAGTCGTACTCTTTCCGATCTCAAGATCGCGTAGACGATCCTTCCGGCGCCACGTTCCGGCAGCGCTCCCGCAGTCGGTCACACGTTCGGTACTCGACGAAGACCTTCCTCTCCCTTGTTCCAGCAGGCAGCGGAGGTTGTAGCACTCTCCTCGCGATTCCGGCAGCACAACGGCGTGGTACCGGAAGTAGAGGGGAGATCCCGCAGGGCTTCGCCTTAAGCCGGTGCGAGTATGGTGGAGCTTATGAGAGAGGCTATTAGTGGTCTAGTAATTAGACACACCAATTAGAGGGCTCTAAACCAATTAGAAGGCTCTAAACCGCTGGCTAAAGCAATTAGAAGCTCTAAACCAAAACGGCTCTAAACCGGAGGTAGAAGATAGGAACTTGTGTGTGCTAGGAGGGAGCCCTGCCCCTCCTTATATAGGTGGGAGGGCTGGCCGGCCAAGGGGAGGAGAGTCCCTCCCCAAGTCGCCTTGGTGGGGCGCCGGCCAAGGGAGGAACCCTCCTCCAATTCGGCCTCCACCAATCCTCCTCTCTTCCCACTTCCCAAAATTGCCGTTTGACTTTCAAACTAGCCGTTTGACTTTTCAATTTAGGATTTAAATAAACCCTTTATTTTGGACAGCAAGAACACCTAGTACATGATGCAATCATTCCAACTTACAATGACACATTCATGTACCCTTCCCCCTCCGGAGTGCCGGACATTCCGGGACCTTCTAGAATGTTCCCGATGAAAACACCGGAACCATTCCCCAACTCCGAAACGGGACTTTCCTTATATGAATCTTATTCTCCGGACCATTCCGGATCACCTCGTGATATCCCGGATCCCATCCGAGACTCCGAACAACATTCGGTCTCTTTCTCATAATACCATAACTACTCAAACAACGTCGAATCCTTAAGTGTGTCTCCCTACGGTTCGTGAATTATGCGGACATGATCGAGACACTTCTCCGAACAATAACCAATAGAGGAATCTGGAAATTCATATGGCTCCCACATATTTCTACGATTACTTTGCGATCGAATGAACCACTTACATACGATACCAATTTCCCTTTGTCTCACGATATGTTACTTATCCGAGGTTATGATCGTCGGTATCTCTGCATACCTAGTTCAACCTCGTTACTGATAAGTACTCTTTTCTCGTTCCCGTGATATGTGATCCCTTGTGACCTAGTCACATGCTTGCAAGCTAATTGGATGACATTTCACCGAGAGGGCCCAGAGAATATCTATCCGTCATATGGATGGACAAATCCCACTCTTGATCCATGTGTCTCAACCAATACTTTCCGAACACTCAATGCCACTTTTATAGCCACCCTGTTACGGTGTGGTGTTTGATGACATCAAAGCATCCATCCAGTAAAGGTGATATGCATGATCTCATGGTCGAAGGAATTTAGATAACTATGTATCAGAAAGCATATAGCAATTGAACTATTGAAATGACTTGATCTTTATGCTACGCTTATCTATAGGAGTATGTCCACCATATCATTCTCCTAACGATATGATCTTGTTGTTGATAACATCTCAATGTTCATGATAGGGAAACCACAATCATCTATTAACCAACAAGCTAGTGAAGTATAGAGGCTATACTAGGGACTTCAATTTAAGTTTACAATTCACACAAGTATTAATGTTTCCTTGTTAATACTATTATAGCATGAATATAAACATTTATCATAAACACAAAGATATAATAATAACTATATTTATTATTGCCTCTAGGGCATATCTCCAACAGTCTCCCACTTGCACTAGAGTCAATAATCTAGTTTCAAACCTTTGTGTATTCAACACCTATGGCTTTCCGGTGTTGCATGTACACGATTGCTAGTGGTCAACTGATCTCCGGATCTGACACTTCCAGGTCCGTGTGTAATTGCATGTCTTTGCGTCTCTACGCATCACTCATTCTCTAATGAGATGGCTTTGTATAATTTGGTCTTTCGGTGTGACCTTTAGTTCTTTGGGGTTAAAACATGTTGATAATATTGTCGCACAATATATCTTCATAGTATTATCCCGCTGTGAACTACACCTAGTTTGATAACAAACTACTTGACACAAATGCCCTCTTTTGCTGCTATAATAGCAGTCATATACTTAGCCTTTTGTTGAAGTATCTGTCACAATGTCTTAACTTTGGAACTCATCCAAATCCATTATGGAACTCACTTTCCATTATATTGTGCCACCCTTAATTTAGATTGAGATAAACTTAATTTGTACTCTGTGACAAAACTAGTATCAATGTAGTACTTTTACAATGAACTAACCATCTATTTGTCACTTCTACAAATAATATACTCTTAGTTCTTCCAAAAGATCATAAGAATATCCTTACTATCGTCCAATGATCATCTTATGAATCATTCTGGTATATGCTCATAACTTTTAGGGCATAGGACATATCTGGATTTGTACATACCACAGTATGATTGATATAAACACTCTTTGTGATTTCATACATCAAGTATCAATCTATACTTGAATCTTTGTTTCACTTACCAAATGTCAATACACTTGAATATATCATCAACATTGAACTCTTTCAATCCTTTCTGTGCAACAAGAACCTTTCTTGTAGTTTCTATATTGAACTCATTCAATATCTTTGTCTATGTACTTCTGGCACAACCATATTAGCATCTATTGATGCCAAATATTTGGGTTTTGCCTAAGTCTTTCATCAGGATGAAATTCTTAATATGTGTTAATAAAAGATACATCATTTCTAATCAACAATATGTCCTCCACATAATGTATTAGAAATATGTCTTAGTGCTCCCACTTAATTTCTTGCAAATGCAAGTATCTTCATTGTCTTTGATGAAATTAAACTCTTTTAACAGTTTCATCATAGTGAAGATTCCAACTCCGCTATGCTTACTTCATCCATTGAAGTTTGCATATGCTTTTAGCATCCTTTGAATTAACAAAACCCTTTGGACCGTGTCATGCACACGTCCTAGGTAACAATTCTATTAGAAGAACTTGTTTTGTTTATTCAACTACCACATAACAAAATTATATGTAGTGGTTGCTACATTAATCCGTCTAGACTAAATATCGCTATGAAAGATCAAATCTTGTCATAGTCAATCTTTGAACATTGTTGTGAACTCTTTCCCAACATGTCGACTTATAGATGTGAAACATCCATGTCCATTTCTTTATAGATCCAAACACAACTGTAAGGTCTTACACCTTTCTCGAGGGTCCTTCAAGTTCAAAACTTGATTTCTCGTGTATGGAATTATCACGGATTTTATGGCTTCAAGCCATTTGACGGAGTCAGGGCCCATCATTGCTTCTTTGCATGTAGTCCGTTCATTATTCTCAAATAATGATTCAACCCTCAAATCTTAGTATTTGATTGTTTACTTGACCTACTTGTTTCAATAGAAACTTAGACCTCCGTGACCACAACTTTTGAGGCACGTGAGCCATGAGCATTATTGCTGCCTCCGGAACACTTTTCGGTGCTGCGCAACTCTGCACATATAGCTAAGGTTCTTTTAACCTTATCAAAGTTCTATTGTCCTCCCACTTTAACTTTTCACGAAAAATTCCTTCTCAAAGAAACTTGACGTTCTAAGCGACAAACACTTTTGTCTCCGGTGTTTTGGAGGAATACTTAACAGTAATACAAAGACAGGTTTATCCGACTTTGGTTGCAAACATCTTTCTTATGCATAGCATACCAATGTTTAAGAAAGGACTACTTGGGTTTTATCCCAAACCATAACCTTATATGGTGTCATTTCAACGGATTATGATGGAGCTCTTTTCAGTGGAAAAACGGTAATCTCTAAAGCTTTTAATCTTTAAAATATAATGGCAGTTTTATAAATTATACCTTTGATCTTACCATGTCAAACAAGGTTTAATTACATATCTCGAACGCTCCATACACTTATGGTGTTTCGGGAAAATGCAAATCCACGGAACGATTCCTTAAATCTTAGGTATTATGCTAAACTTGTAATTCAAATATCTTCCTTTATGATCTTTATCATAAACTATTCATATTCTTGTTACAATGATTTTGCACTTCATTTTGAAAGTCTTTTGAACTTTTCAAATATTTCATACTTCATCCTTATTAAGTAAATATTCATATATTCACTCAAATTTTCGGAGAAAGCATATGAAGTTGAAATCCATCGCTCTTGACTACACATAATGGACTTCGTACAACAATATGTACAAGTTCCAATTAGCTAGTCATTCGTTCCCTTTTGGCCTATGAACGAAGTTTTAATTATCTCTAGGAAAGTTTCACAAGCGTTATTTGATCAAAATCAAATAGACTCCAAAATTCCATCCATATGGATTTTCTTCATGTTTTCTTTCCAATATAATTTAAACGGCGATGTCACTTCCTAAGTGATCTTTCAATCAATTTGTCTTTCGACATTTTAGCACTAGTTTTATGGATGTGATTTCTCCAACGAGATTTGCGAATCATCCATCTTTTATGGATTTACGGCAATTATTTGAACAACCCTTTTGTTCTCATAATACCTGATAAAACAAATCTTGAAGGCAAGCTTTGATGTTTAACGAGCAACGCAATAACCCTTTATTTGTTCTCGATGAACATCATCACATATTCTTTTGCTTGTTACTTAGGCCATTGTAGTTCATGAATTGTGTTGTTTCGTATGACGACTCACACCAACAAATTCAGTATCAAATACTTGAGAACCACATTGTTTAATAAGCAAAGAATATAGCCATAACATGTATATCATCTATATACTTAAACTGAACAATTCTAGTCTTTTCTTTTCTGCCATATATTTATGAGATTCTCTTTCAATATTTCCTTTTCTATTTGAAAGAATCTATCAACATCAATAGTGGAGTCATACATATGACACATAGTCCAAAGCGTGTATAATTAAATACCAATGTCTTTGGATTTGCACTTTGATGTAGATCACCATCATCAAATGTTTGGTGTTCTTTCAAATTCCTTTCTTTAGTAATCTATTGGTGTAGTAAACATTTTACCTACATCAAATATTCACCTTCATCATGGAATCTTCCATGACCAAGCTACTTTTAGCTTTTAACGGTGAATCGCGAGTATAATGTTGCTCTCCAAAACCTTTTGGAAGATTAGGACAACTAGTGTCTCCAACCTTTTGCAAATTTTCATCAAATATGAGAACATGACTTTTGCCATATTATACTCTATCATGTTGCAACCAAAACTTTGTTTCAGATATCACAATATCTTCCACACATCATGGTTTCTGAAACAACTCTTTCAGATCCTAGATAACTTTGATATTAAGACAATTCTTTGAATATCAAGAATCATGGAGACAAACATGATACTTTATATACTAACACTTGGAATTGTTACTCTTGATTTAATACCAATTATTAAACTTCATGGAGTAACCGGAACTTACTGAAAGTTTGCAATAGGACTTTTAAACTTTAGATTAACACTTCAAAACAATACGATACCAGTTCGTAAAGTAACTAACCAGAATTCTATAGTTCTATCATCTCAATTATAACTAAGCGCAAGGTGGTAAACGGATGCCAATGACTACAACAACTATGCAAATTCACTTTGATTTAGTTTATGATAAATTGAGTTCTAATTAATAATTAAATTAATCTAGGTGAACTCCCACTCAAAACAACATCCCTCACATTGTTTTAGTGATCACATGAACCAAATCCACTACATCAACTCCGATCATCACGAGAGTTGATATAGTTTCAATGGCGAACAATCGACATGTTCATCATATCTGCTATATGATTCATGCTTTACCTTTCGGCGATCCGTGTTCCTGAGGCCATGTCTGTACATGCTAGGCTCGTCAAGATCAAACCTTAGCTACCGCATAAGCAAATCTGGCTTGCTTACGTTGTATTCACCCGCGGAATCAAAGACACCCGATCATCACGTGGTGCTTCGAAGCAACAAGCTTTGGCAACGGTGCATACTAAGGGTGAACACTTTAGAACTTGAAATTTATGTGCATGAGGGATCATCTTATAATGCTACCGTCGTCTACTAAGCAATACAAGATGCATAAAGGATTAACATCACATGCAATTCATAATATGTGATATGATATGGCCTTTCTTCTTTGTGCTTTCGATCTCCATCTTCAAGCACGAACATGATCTCCATCATTACCGGCATAGCATCAAGGTCAATGATGCTTCTTCATGGTTGTCGTCTACCGGCTTCAACTATTACAACTATTTTGAATAGACACGCAGGTCTTAACAGAAATTAAAGACAACCATATGGCTCCTGCCGGTTGCCAACTTACAATAAGGAACATTGCATACATCAAATATAATCACAATCATGGCCATATCACATCACTGCACACCCCTGCAAAACAAAGTTAGACGCTTCTACTTTCTTTGCATATTTTACGTGGTTTGGGGCTTTCCATAAGTGTCGTTTTAACCTACGAACAAGAACCACAACATTGATACTAGCATTGTTGATTACCCGTTGTAAATTGGATCTTTACTATGCTAGGAGAAACAGGCACCCGCAAAGCCACTTATGCAATACGAGTTGCATGTCAAGCGTGGAGCAAGTCTCATGAACGATGTCATGTAAGGTTAGCCCGGGCCGCTTCATCCCAACATACCGCAAGATGCAAAGTACACAAAAGCAATCTACAATAAAAGCATCAACGCCCACAATGACCATTGTGTTCTACTCGTGCAACAGATCTACTTATAGACACGGCTCTGATACCACTGTAGGGGTTCGTAGCATGGAAAACAAAATTTTCTATCGCATACAAACAAACAAGCCAAGATCTATCTACTAGATTGTAGCAACGAGTCGATAGAGGAACTCACCCTCGAAGATTCCAAAGCGGTTAACGAGAGCAGATTCTCGTGGATGATGTAGTCGTACTCTTTCCGATCTCAAGATCGCGTAGACGATCCTTCCGGCGCCACGTTCCGGCAGCGCTCCCGCAGTCGGTCACACGTTCGGTACTCGACGAAGACCTTCCTCTCCCTTGTTCCAGCAGGCAGCGGAGGTTGTAGCACTCTCCTCGCGATTCCGGCAGCACAACGGCGTGGTACCGGAAGTAGAGGGGAGATCCCGCAGGGCTTCGCCTTAAGCCGGTGCGAGTATGGTGGAGCTTATGAGAGAGGCTATTAGTGGTCTAGTAATTAGACACACCAATTAGAGGGCTCTAAACCAATTAGAAGGCTCTAAACCGCTGGCTAAAGCAATTAGAAGCTCTAAACCAAAACGGCTCTAAACCGGAGGTAGAAGATAGGAACTTGTGTGTGCTAGGAGGGAGCCCTGCCCCTCCTTATATAGGTGGGAGGGCTGGCCGGCCAAGGGGAGGAGAGTCCCTCCCCAAGTCGGCTTGGTGGGGCGCCGGCCAAGGGAGGAACCCTCCTCCAATTCGGCCTCCACCAATCCTCCTCTCTTCCCACTTCCCAAAATTGCCGTTTGACTTTCAAACTAGCCGTTTGACTTTTCAATTTAGGATTTAAATAAACCCTTTATTTTGGACAGCAAGAACACCTAGTACATGATGCAATCATTCCAACTTACAATGACACATTCATGTACCCTTCCCCCTCCGGAGTGCCGGACATTCCGGGACCTTCTAGAATGTTCCCGATGAAAACACCGGAACCATTCCCCAACTCCGAAACGGGACTTTCCTTATATGAATCTTATTCTCCGGACCATTCCGGATCACCTCGTGATATCCCGGATCCCATCCGAGACTCCGAACAACATTCGGTCTCTTTCTCATAATACCATAACTACTCAAACAACGTCGAATCCTTAAGTGTGTCTCCCTACGGTTCGTGAATTATGCGGACATGATCGAGACACTTCTCCGAACAATAACCAATAGAGGAATCTGGAAATTCATATGGCTCCCACATATTTCTACGATTACTTTGCGATCGAATGAACCACTTACATACGATACCAATTTCCCTTTGTCTCACGATATGTTACTTATCCGAGGTTATGATCGTCGGTATCTCTGCATACCTAGTTCAACCTCGTTACTGATAAGTACTCTTTTCTCGTTCCCGTGATATGTGATCCCTTGTGACCTAGTCACATGCTTGCAAGCTAATTGGATGACATTTCACCGAGAGGGCCCAGAGAATATCTATCCGTCATATGGATGGACAAATCCCACTCTTGATCCATGTGTCTCAACCAATACTTTCCGAACACTCAATGCCACTTTTATAGCCACCCTGTTACGGTGTGGTGTTTGATGACATCAAAGCATCCATCCAGTAAAGGTGATATGCATGATCTCATGGTCGAAGGAATTTAGATAACTATGTATCAGAAAGCATATAGCAATTGAACTATTGAAATGACTTGATCTTTATGCTACGCTTATCTATAGGAGTATGTCCACCATATCATTCTCCTAACGATATGATCTTGTTGTTGATAACATCTCAATGTTCATGATAGGGAAACCACAATCATCTATTAACCAACAAGCTAGTGAAGTATAGAGGCTATACTAGGGACTTCAATTTAAGTTTACAATTCACACAAGTATTAATGTTTCCTTGTTAATACTATTATAGCATGAATATAAACATTTATCATAAACACAAAGATATAATAATAACTATATTTATTATTGCCTCTAGGGCATATCTCCAACAATATAAACTTTCAGTCAAACCCTACCCAATTTTGGGTATTATGGTTGTACGGTAAAATTGGAATGGTATCGCATCCATACAACCATCAATTTTATAAATGGCTAAGGCTCATGCCTCAACATTTTTCATCATCAAAGATCATCTGGTGTTCAAGAACACATGTCAAAACATTTCATTAGAATGACTCATCATTCTAAGGTTTTCATAATCATTTTCACCAAGTATTTCCATCTAAAGTGATCAAGTTTTAAGCTTAGCACTTGCAACTACAAGTGGGGGTAAAACTAATAAGGGGTGGTAATCAAGTGTGAATTATCTAAGTTCAATCTCATGCCTCAGGATGACATCAAGATCTATCTAAATTTGGCCAATTTTATGCTCTTTATGCTACCTTTAATAATCTTTCTAACATCTATAAGTCACTAAGTAAACATAAATAGGAAGTTTGGATAAAGAATTAAAATAATTAAGCTTACAAGTAAAACTAGGATTAGGTATCATCAAATGGTATAACCAAGGCATGCCTAATGCATTGCATAGGTTATCTTGTAGTTTTTAGCTTGCAAGTATGACTTGCATGATTTAGCTTAGCTTGCCTTGTGTAGTGCAGTGGTTGAAGTTCTCCTCGACTTCTTCCTCATAGTATTCTCCTTCCTCGTAGTATCCTTGCTCGTTACTATCGTCTATAAATAAATACGAAGTACACAATCACCAAACAATTCTTAACTACTTCTATTAAGCACACAAAGGCTCACACTAGATGATCTAGCATCATCACTATCATCACAAGAATTAAGGCAAAGGTTCTATTTATTTTATTTTAGAAAAGTAATTTATACTCATTGAAAAACTACTTAAGAATTAATATTCTCCAACTAAAACATGGGATCATGTTGATACATGTCATCACCACATATTTCAGTACTTGGGAATGTGATTTAAAGTGGTGTCACAATTTAATAAGGTTTAACCCTTTTATTTTAATTAATTAAAGTGATTAGAAATTCCTATGGGACATTCTTTTATTACATGTCCATTATTTCTACACATTGAAAAACTACTTAAGATTTAATATTCTCCAACTAAAACATGGGATCATGTTGATACATGTCATCACCACATATTCAGTACTTGGGAATGTGATTTAAAGTGGTGTCACAATTTAATAAGGTTTAACCCTTTTATTTTAATTAATTAAAGTGATTATAAATTCCTATGGGACATTATTTTATTACATGTCCATTATTTCTGCAAGTAAACCTAGATATTTTATATATTCAAAAAGGTCTTATCAAATGTGATTTTTGAGAGTTGGAATCAAATCAAAAGCTGTTATGGTTGAATTTTGAAAAATGTTTGAATGCAGAAAAGTCTCTGCCTTGTTATTTTTACTATAGGTGATATATAATTCCAAATAATTTAAATCCAACGGGCTTGGATTAAGAATTTCAATACCTTTCTAGCAAAATTAGTGTCATGCAATTTGGTTTAGTGAAACTCTCTGAATTGAATTTTGAATCAACGGGCAGTACTAGGTTTAAAAATAAATTGAAAAACCTAAATTTGAATTACTGGGTCACGCGGGAACGTTAACTGGGCCGGCCCACTGCACACAGCGCGCGCGGGCTGGTTAAGTGGTTGTCCCCAATTGTTAGTGAGACAGAGAGTGGCGAAGGGGTCCGGGGTGATTAGGGCCGTAGGATTAGAAGCTAGATCAACGTCTGAGGTTCATCATGTAGGGGTTCGTAGCATGGAAAACAAAAATTTTCTACCGCATACAAACAAACAAGCCAAGATCTATCTACTAGATTGTAGCAACGAGTCGATGGAATAACTTACCCTCGAAGATTCCAAAGCGGTTAACGAGAGCAGATTCTCGTGGGTGATGTAGTCGTACTCTTTCCGATCTCAAGATCGCGTAGACGATCCTTCCAGCGCCGCGTTCCCGCAGCGCTCCCGCAGTCGGTCACACGTTCGGTACTCGACGAAGACCTTCCTCTCCCTTGTTCCAGCAGGCAGCGGAGGTTGTAGCACTCTCCTCGCGATTCCGGCAGCACAACGGCGTGGTACCGGAAGTAGAGGGGAGATCCCGCAGGGCTTCGCCTTAAGCCGGTGCGAGTATGGTGGAGCTTATGAGAGAGGCTATTAGTGGTCTAGTAATTAGACACACCAATTAGAGGGCTCTAAACCAATTAGAAGGCTCTAAACCGAAATAGCTCTAAACCGGGGTTTAGGTCTAGGGTTTAGTTTAGAGGATAGGAACTTGTGTTGTTATGTCTAGAGGAGGAGGCCCTGCCCCTCCTTTTATAGGTGGGAGGGCCGGCGCCATGGGGAGGAGTTCCTCCCCAACTCGGCCTAGGGAGGTGCGCCGGCCTAGGGGAGGAACCCTCCTCCAACTCGGCCTCCACCTCTCCTCCTCTTTCTCCACTTTCCGAAACTGGCAGTTTGACCGAAAACTGGCAGTTTGACTTTTCCAATTAGGATTTGAATTAACCCTTTATTTCGGACAGCGAGAACACTTAGTACATGATGCAATCATTCCAACATGCAATGACACATTCATGTACCAATTCCCCCCCCCCGGAGTGCCGGACATTCCGGGACCTTCTAGAATGTTCCCGATGAAAAACACCGGAACCATTCCCCAACTCCGAAACGGGACTTTCCTTATATGAATCTTATTCTCCGGACCATTCCGGATCACCTCGTGATATCCCGGATCCCATCCGAGACTCCGAACAACATTCGGTCTCTTTCTCATAATACCATAACTACTCAAACAACGTCGAATCCTTAAGTGTGTCTCCCTACGGTTCGTGAATTATGCAGACATGATCGAGACACTTCTCCGAACAATAACCAATAGAGGAATCTGGAAATTCATATGGCTCCCACATATTTCTACGATTACTTTGCGATCGAATGAACCACTTACATACGATACCAATTTCCCTTTGTCTCACGATATGTTACTTATCCGAGGTTATGATCATCGGTATCTCTGCATACCTAGTTCAACCTCGTTACTGATAAGTACTCTTTTCTCGTTCCCGTGATATGTGATCCCTTGTGACCAAGTCACATGCTTGCAAGCTAATTGGATGACATTTCACCGAGAGGGCCCAGAGTATATCTATCCGTCATGTGGATGGACAAATCCCACTCTTGATCCATGTGTTTCAACCAATACTTTCCGAACACTCAATGCCACCTTTATAGCCACCCTGTTACGGTGTGGTGTTTGATGACATCAAAGCATCCATCCGGCAAAGGTGATATGCATGATCTCATGGTCGAAGGAATTAGGTTACTATGTATCAGAAAGCATATAGCAATTGAACTATTGAAATGACTTGATCTTTATGCTACGCTTATCTATAGGAGTATGTCCACCATATCATTCTCCTAACGATATGATCTTGTTGTTAATAACATCTCAATGTTCATGATAGGGAAACCACAATCATCTATTAACCAACAAGCTAGTGAAGTATAGAGGCTATACTAGGGACTTCAATTTAAGTTTACAATTCACACAAGTATTAATGTTTCCTTGTTAATACTATTATAGCATGAATATAAACATTTATCATAAACACAAAGATATAATAATAACTATATTTATTATTGCCTCTAGGGCATATCTCCAACAGTCTCCCACTTGCACTAGAGTCAATAATCTAGTTTCAAACCTTTGTGTATTCAACACCTATGGCTTTCCGGTGTTGCATGTACACGATTGCTAGTGGTCAACTGATCTCCGGATCTGACACTTCCAGGTCCGTGTGTAATTGCATGTCTTTGCGTCTCTACGCATCACTCATTCTCTAATGAGATGGCTTTGTAAATGGTCTTTCGGTGTGACCTTTAGTTCTTTGGGGTTAAAACATGTTGATAATATTGTCGCACAATATATCTTCATAGTATTATCCCGCTGTGAACTACACCTAGTTTGATAACAAACTACTTGACACAAATGCCCTCTTTTGCTGCTAACATAGCAGTCATACACTTAGCCTTTTGTTGTAGTATCTGTCACAATGTCTTAACTTTGGAACTCATCCAAATCCATTATGGAACTCACTTTCCATTATATTGTGCCACCCTTAATTTAGATTGAGATAAACTTAATTTGTACTCTGTGACAAAACTAGTATCAATGTAGTACTTTTACAATGAACTAACCATCTATTTGTCACTTCTACAAATAATATACTCTTAGTTCTTCCAAAAAGATCATAAGAATATCCTTACTATCGTCCAATGATCATCTTATGAATCATTCTGGTATATGCTCATAACTTTTAGAGCATAGGACATATCTGGATTTGTACATACCACAGTATGATTGATATAAACACTCTTTGTGATTTCATACATCAAGTATCAATCTATACTTGAATCTTTGTTTCACTTACCAAATGTCAATACACTTGAATATATCAACATTGAACTCTTTCAATCCTTTCTGTGCGACAAGAACCTTTTCTTGTAGTTTCTATATTGAACTCATTCAATATCTCGTCTATGTACTTCTGGCACAACCATATTAGCGTCTATTGATGCCAAAATACTTGGGTTTTGCCTAAGTCTTTCATCAGGATGAAATTCTTAATATGTGTCAATAAAAGATACATCATTTCTAATCAACAATATGTCCTCCACATAATGTATTAGAAATATGTTTTTAGCGCTCCCACTTAATTTCTTGCAAATGCAAGCATCTTCATTGTCTCCGATGAAATTAAACTCTTTTAACAGTTTCATCATAGTGAAGATTCCAACTCCGCTATGCTTACTTCAACCATTGAAGTTTGCATATGCATTCAGCATCCTTTGAATTAACAAAACCCTTTGGACCATGTCATGCACACGTCCTAGGTAACAATTCTATTAGAAGAACTTGTTTTGTTTATTCAACTACCACATAACAAAATTATATGTAGTGGTTGCTATATTAATCCGTATAGACTAAATATCGCTATGAAAGATCAAATCTTGTCATAGTCAATCTTTGAACATTGTTGTGAACTCTTTCCCAACATGTCGACTATTTCATAGATGTGAAACATCCATGTCTACTTCTTTATAGATCCAAACACAACTGTAAGGTCTTACACCTTTCTCGAGGGTCCTTCAAGTTCAAAACTTGATTTCTCGTGTATGGAACTATCACGGATTTTATGGCTTCAAGCCATTTGACGGAGTCAGGGCCCATCATCGCTTCTTTGCATGTAGTCCGTTCATTATTCTCAAATAATGATTCAACCCTCAAATCTTAGTATTTGATTGTTTACTCGACCTACTTGTTTCAATAGAAACTTAGACCTCCGTGACCACAACCTTTGAGGCACGTGAGCCATGAGCATTATTGCTGCCTCCGGAACACTTTTCGGTGCTGCGCAACTCTACACATATAGCTAAGGTTCTTTTAACCTTATCAAAGTTCTATTGTCCTCCCACTTTAACTTTTCACGAAAAATTCCTTCTCAAAGAAACTTGACGTTCTAAGCGACAAACACTTTTGTCTCCGGTGTTTGTGGAGGAATACTTAATGTTTATACAAAGACAGGTTTATCTGACTTTGGTTGCACACATCTTTCTTATGCATAGCATACCAATGTTTTAAGAAAGGACTACTTGGGTTTTATCCCAAACCATAACTTTATATGGTGTCATTTCAACGGATTATGATGAAGCTCTTTTCAGTGGAAAAACGGTAATCTCTAAAGCTTTTAATCTTTAAAATACAATGGCAGTTTTATGAATTACACCTTTCGATCTTACCATGTCAAACAAGGTTTAATTACATATCTCGAACGCTCCATACTCTTATGGTGTTTCGGGAAAATGCAAATCCACGGAACGATTCCTTAAATCTTAGGTATTATGCTAAACTTGTAACTCAAATATCTTCCTTTATGATCTTATCATAAACTATTTATATTCTTGTTACAATGATTTTGCACTTCATCTTGAAAGTCTTTTGAACTTTTCAAATATTTCATACTTCATCCTTATTAAGTAAATATTCATATATTCACTCAAATTTTCGGAGAAAGCATATGAAGTTGAAATCCATCGCTCTTGACTACACATAACGGACTTCGTACAACAATATGTACAAGTTCCAATAAGCTAGTCATTCGTTCCCTTTTGGCCTATGAACGAAGTTTTAATTATCTCTAGGAAAGTTTCACAAGCATCATTTGATCAAAATCAAAAGACTCCAAAATTCCATCAACATGGAGTTTCTTCATGTTTTCTTTCAAATATAATTTAAACGGCGATGTCACTTCCTAAGTGATCTTTCAATCAATTTGTCTTTCGACATTTTTAGCACTAGTTTTATGGATGTGATTTCTCCAACGAGATTTGTGAATCATCCATCTTTTATGGATTACGGCAATTATTTGAACAATCCTTTTGTTCTCATAATACCTGATAAAACAAATCTTTGAAGGCAAGCTTTGATGTTTAACAAGCAACACAATAACCCTTTATTTTGTTCTTGATGAACATCATCACATATTCTTTTGCTAGTTACTTAGGCCATTGTAGTTCATGAATTGTGTTGTTTCGTATGACGATTCACACCAACAAATTCAGTATCAAATACTTAAGAACCACATTGTTTAACAAGCAAAGAATATAGCCATAACATGTATATCATCTATATACTTAAGCTGAACAATTCTAGTCTTTCGTTTTCTGCCATATACTTATGAGATTCTCTTTCAGTATTTCCTTTTCTGTTTGAAAGTATCTATCAACATCAATAGTGGGGTCATACATATGACACATAGTCCAAAGCGTGTATAATAAAATACAAATGTCTTTGGACTTGCACTTTGAAGTAGATCACCATCATCAAATGTTTGGTGTGCCTTCAAATTCCTTTCTTTAGTAATCTCTTGGTGTAGTAAACATTTTACCTACATCAAATATTCACCCTTATCATGGAATTATTCATGATCAAGCTACTTTTAGCTTATAACGGTGAATCGCGAGTATAATGTTGCTCTCCAAAACCTTTTGGAGGATTAAGACAACTAGTGTCTTCAACCTTTTGCAAATTCTCATCAAATATGAGAACATGACTTTTGCCATATTATACTCTATCATGTTGCAACCAAAACTTCGTTTTAGATATCACAATATCTTCCACACATCATGGTTTCTGAAACAACTCTTTCAGATCCTAGATAACCTTGATATTAAGACAATCCTTTGAATATCAAGAATCATGGAGACAAACACGATACTTATACACTAACACTTGGAATTGTCACTCTTGATTTAATACCAATTATTAAACTTCATGGAGTAACCGGAACTTACTGAAAGTTTGCAATAGGACTTTTAAACTTTAGATTAACACTTCAAAACAATACGATACCAGTTCGTAAAGTAACTAACCAGAATTCTATAGTTCTATCATCTCAATTATAACTAAGCGCAAGGTGGTAAACGGATGCCAATGACTACAACAACTATGCAAATTCACTTTGATTTAGTTTATGATAAATTGAGTTCTAATTAATAATTAAATTAATCTAGGTGAACTCCCACTCAAAACAATATCCCTCACATTGTTTTAGTGATCACACGAACCAAATCCCCCATATCAAAACCGATCATCACGAGAATTGATATAGCTTCAATGGCGAACAATCGACATGTTCATCATATCTGCTATATGATTCATGCTTTACCTTTCGGCGATCCGTGTTCCTGAGGCCATGTCTGTACATGCTAGGCTCGTCAAGATCAAACCTTAGCTACCGCATAAGCAAATCTGGCTTGCTTACGTTGTATTCACCCGCGGAATCAAAGACACCCGATCATCACGTGGTGCTTCGAAGCAACAAGCTTTGGCAACGGTGCATACTAAGGGTGAACACTTTAGAACTTGAAATTTATGTGCATGAGGGATCATCTTATAATGCTACCGTCGTCTACTAAGCAATACAAGATGCATAAAGGATTAACATCACATGCAATTCATAATATGTGATATGATATGGCCTTTCTTCTTTGTGCTTCCGATCTCCATCTTCAAGCACGAACATGATCTCCATCATCACCGGTATAGCATCAAGGTCAATGACGCTTCTTCATGGTTGTCGTCCACCAGCTTCAACTATTACAACTATTTTGAATAGACACGCAGGTCTTAACAGAAATTAAAGACAACCATATGGCTCCTGCCGGTTGCCAACTTACAATAAGGAACATTGCATACATCAAATATAATCACAATCATGGCCATATCACATCACTGCACACCCCTGCAAAACAAAGTTAGACGCTTCTACTTTCTTTGCATGTTTTACGTGGTTTGGGGCTTTCCATAAGTGTCGTTCTAACCTACGAACAAGAACCACAACATTGATACTAGCATTGTTGATTACCCGTTGTAAATTGGATCTTTACTATGCTAGGAGAAACAGGCACCCGCAAAGCCACTTATGCAATACGAGTTGCATGTCAAGCGTGGAGCAAGTCTCATGAACGATGTCATGTAAGGTTAGCCCGGGCCGCTTCATCCCAACATACCGCAAGATGCAAAGTACACGCAAAGCAATCTACAATAAAAGCATCAACGCCCACAATGACCATTGTGTTCTACTCGTGCAACAGATCTACATATAGACACGGCTCTGATACCACTGTAGGGGTTCGTAGCATGGAAAACAAAAATTTTCTACCGCATACAAACAAACAAGCCAAGATCTATCTACTAGATTGTAGCAACGAGTCGATGGAATAACTTACCCTCGAAGATTCCAAAGCGGTTAACGAGAGCAGATTCTCGTGGGTGATGTAGTCGTACTCTTTCCGATCTCAAGATCGCGTAGACGATCCTTCCAGCGCCGCGTTCCCGCAGCGCTCCCGCAGTCGGTCACACGTTCGGTACTCGACGAAGACCTTCCTCTCCCTTGTTCCAGCAGGCAGCGGAGGTTGTAGCACTCTCCTCGCGATTCCGGCAGCACAACGGCGTGGTACCGGAAGTAGAGGGGAGATCCCGCAGGGCTTCGCCTTAAGCCGGTGCGAGTATGGTGGAGCTTATGAGAGAGGCTATTAGTGGTCTAGTAATTAGACACACCAATTAGAGGGCTCTAAACCAATTAGAAGGCTCTAAACCGAAATAGCTCTAAACCGGGGTTTAGGTCTAGGGTTTAGTTTAGAGGATAGGAACTTGTGTTGTTATGTCTAGAGGAGGAGGCCCTGCCCCTCCTTTTATAGGTGGGAGGGCCGGCGCCATGGGGAGGAGTTCCTCCCCAACTCGGCCTAGGGAGGTGCGCCGGCCTAGGGGAGGAACCCTCCTCCAACTCGGCCTCCACCTCTCCTCCTCTTTCTCCACTTTCCGAAACTGGCAGTTTGACCGAAAACTGGCAGTTTGACTTTTCCAATTAGGATTTGAATTAACCCTTTATTTCGGACAGCGAGAACACTTAGTACATGATGCAATCATTCCAACATGCAATGACACATTCATGTACCAATTCCCCCCCCCCCCCGGAGTGCCGGACATTCCGGGACCTTCTAGAATGTTCCCGATGAAAAACACCGGAACCATTCCCCAACTCCGAAACGGGACTTTCCTTATATGAATCTTATTCTCCGGACCATTCCGGATCACCTCGTGATATCCCGGATCCCATCCGAGACTCCGAACAACATTCGGTCTCTTTCTCATAATACCATAACTACTCAAACAACGTCGAATCCTTAAGTGTGTCTCCCTACGGTTCGTGAATTATGCAGACATGATCGAGACACTTCTCCGAACAATAACCAATAGAGGAATCTGGAAATTCATATGGCTCCCACATATTTCTACGATTACTTTGCGATCGAATGAACCACTTACATACGATACCAATTTCCCTTTGTCTCACGATATGTTACTTATCCGAGGTTATGATCATCGGTATCTCTGCATACCTAGTTCAACCTCGTTACTGATAAGTACTCTTTTCTCGTTCCCGTGATATGTGATCCCTTGTGACCAAGTCACATGCTTGCAAGCTAATTGGATGACATTTCACCGAGAGGGCCCAGAGTATATCTATCCGTCATGTGGATGGACAAATCCCACTCTTGATCCATGTGTTTCAACCAATACTTTCCGAACACTCAATGCCACCTTTATAGCCACCCTGTTACGGTGTGGTGTTTGATGACATCAAAGCATCCATCCGGCAAAGGTGATATGCATGATCTCATGGTCGAAGGAATTAGGTTACTATGTATCAGAAAGCATATAGCAATTGAACTATTGAAATGACTTGATCTTTATGCTACGCTTATCTATAGGAGTATGTCCACCATATCATTCTCCTAACGATATGATCTTGTTGTTAATAACATCTCAATGTTCATGATAGGGAAACCACAATCATCTATTAACCAACAAGCTAGTGAAGTATAGAGGCTATACTAGGGACTTCAATTTAAGTTTACAATTCACACAAGTATTAATGTTTCCTTGTTAATACTATTATAGCATGAATATAAACATTTATCATAAACACAAAGATATAATAATAACTATATTTATTATTGCCTCTAGGGCATATCTCCAACACATCATCCACGCCTGAATAGGACGCGGAGAGCTCGAACCCTAGCGCGGCCAGTGGGGGTAAGTGGGGGCTCATCGGGGCTCCGGCGATGGTCGACGATGGGGGCGAACAACGAAGTCGGCGACGGTGATCCTCCTAGTACCGGTGGCTCCTCCTGGGGCGGCTCTAATCAACGGCGCCCTTCTCCTCCAGCAGCGGCAAGCTCCAGCAGAATTCCGGTGACCTGGTGCTCGCCTTGCTCCGGGGATGAAGTGGGGTGGTTCTGAGAGAGAGGGGAGTGGAATGGTGTGCTGAAATTGAACGGGAAAGGCCTCTATTTATAGTGCGACAAGAGGACCAAAGGGTGTGGGTGGAGCTCATCGGGGTCGGCTGCACAGCGAGATAACGGCATGGCCGAAGGTAGGGGATGGTGCGCTGCCTCCTAGCGAAGCTCAACGACATGGTGGCGAGGCGTGGGGCGGCGCGATGCGGTCGGAACACTTCGATGCTCTGGGCGGCTCCGACGAAAGTTTTAATGGCACACAGCGGCTACGGTCCGCGTGGCGGCGAACGGGCATGTCTGGGCGGTTCCCTGGGCGGTGGTGATCACGTATGCGAGAGGCAAAGGCGGGGCGCGGTCTGTGCGAGCGTGTCGAGCGCGGCGCTCTGGCGCGCTCTCGGCATGGTCACAGAGAGGCTAGACGTGCTCGTTCTGGGTGGTCCAGTGGCTGGCAGTGCTTGGGCTCTGGACAGGGGGTGACGATGGACGGTGGAGTGCCTGCTAGACAAGGTTGGCAAGGCTAGTAAGGCTTGTAGCTTGTTGTCGACATTGGGGTGGAAATTTTGGCTTGGCCATGGTCACCATTGATGGCATTTTCAAGTTACAGTGAGCTAGGGCTGGTTAAACTAGTTAGATGATCTACTAAGCGTGTAGCGTGAGCTAGAGAGGGAACAAGTTATGCACAAACACTGCTCACTATAGTGTTTGATGTTTTATTTGATTTGTGCTCACAAGGTGTTTGATGAAATGGCCACAAAAGATTTTAATTTGAATTTTTGGATGAAACTTGGTGGGTGTACTAGTCACATACTAGGTAGTCTCTGGTTGCTTGGATTTGTCAAGGTGAACTGGTGGTTGGATTTTGATAAATAGTGATCTTCCCATATGATAGAGATTCAATTTTGAATTGTTATTTGAATCAGGTAGTGGGCTTGGGTTCACTTTCACTTGGTCTAGAAAGGGGTGAAAAGAAATAGATATGTTTCTGTTTGAAATCTTGGACTAGAAACAATCAAAGTGGCCTAGTGAGTAAGATTGGCAAAAATGACCATTTGCTTGTTTTGTTTGTTTTTTTAATTTCTCTTCATTTGTTTCTGCTTGAAATTGATTCAGATGATATTATTTTCATCTTTAAACCATTCCTTGCTATTCACAACAATCAAACAAGTCCATTCATGCATTCATACATTCATCACATACACACATGCATTCATATTGATTTTAATTAATAAAAGTTTTTGTTAACCCTAAATTTGGGTGATTGGAATTTGATAACCTTGATCAATATTTTTGGGATGTTACACTAGGGTCCTCGAGGCCCTTTTCCTGATAAAAAAAATCAGCATTATTAACCAGGATAATCGCCTCCCCACCGTTTGGCCGACCCTCATGAGACTGGTTTACACGTCCACGATGTAGGAGCATATGTATAAGTTCAGAGTAAGCTTGGTAATTTATATCACTATATTGTTGTTGTAAGATCCTGTGACCGGGAGCATAATTGATAGAGTTTTTTCATCTTCTCCAGTTCCTTTTTGCAAAAGCGCAACTTTAAAAAAATCTTATGTACTTCATGATTATAATCTCCAAATAGATTTGAAATTGTGGAGTCTTAAATGTGTTCATTCATGAGTAGCTTTGGGAAGTATGTCTATCTTATGTCGTTCATGTCTAGTTTTAAGTGATTGTTACATATTCCTAGATTCCTCCATCAAATATTCTGATTTAAAGTTTGGATGAATATGATGCCTTATGATGTATAAGACTATATTTTTGTTGTCTAGTTAATTGTGCAACTTCTGCCCGAGGAGGATCCTCATGTGGTATGAGTGAAGCGGCAATTCCATGTGTTGAAAGACATTTTAACATCCATAGCCCATGTAGCATAGTTATGTCCATAGAGTGCAAGCTCTTCATATTTTTTATGGTCATTTTTTCCTATTTTTTCTTTGGTTATCCCCTTCGTCTCTTGGAGAAATCGCTTTGCGAGAGCGTCTCGTAGCATCTTAGAACTTACAATTATTAAGAGTAAAATATGTTCCATTGATTCCCTAAACTAGGTACTTATACAGGGGTTGGTGTCTCTAGAGGCACCGTTACGAAGAGGCGCGATTGTTCTACATGTTGGTTACATAGGGGAGGCGTCTGTTTCTAGTAAACAAACGTATAGATAGAAAAGTGCATCCGTATGGACAACACTCTGGACATATAGTAACTGCCTTGCGTAGTTGTAATCTATTCCTAAATAGACCAAAATCATACTTCCGTTTCAGGCCACTCCTCACTCCCTCTCCTTGTGACCTCACTTGTTGGTCACTCCTGGCTGAGAGCTGGCTTTTTCTAAACCCAAAAAGGTCCCTAAGGACCTGGGCATGCGTTAGACCGGCAATGGGTTACACATTTATAGAAAGGACCCTAAGAAAAATAAAAAATACAGACAAGTCATCCACTTTGGAACGCAACATACCCATCCCCAAAATGTTGGAAAACACGATCGACTCCAAGATCATCGTCTTGCTTGTAGCCGATGAGAGAAGACCTCCAAATGCGGTCACCCTTGCCTCCACCAGAGACTAGGCCACTTGGTGAGGCACTGGTGCACTCTCTGTAACACCCTCAGAATCGGACCTATGCAAGTTATAGCGAAACCCGCCTAACCCGCATAGAAACGATTCAAAGGTGCCCACCAGGCACTTGCGTGCGGGTGAAAAACGAAGTAATAACATTACACAACAGTCCTCGATGGGACCCACAGAACAGATATATATATACAACAGCGACTCAAGGAGTCAAGAATACAGATATACGGTACAAAGATCCAAATCACCTTGAAAAGATGGAGCGTCCGACTAAGGACAAGATGCAAATGGGGCTAAGAGCCCTGAAGAATAACCAATGGCGTCCATAACCCTGCCCAGGCCAAGCCGGAAGGGTAACCCTGCTAACGACGTCGAACTCAAACCTGCTTAAACAAAAGGGGTGCCGACAAAAGGCCAAGGAAAAAAGAGGAGCGTCAGTACTGAGGCCAGTACACGACGAGGCTAGAATTCGGCGGTCCTCGCCTACATAGGTATGGTGGACTGAAGCGGCAGCGGCAGCATGCACTAAACAACCTATAGAGACTCGAAACAACTGGCGGCTATCAGAGAGGGGTAAGAAAGACCTATTCGGAACCAACCCGATACTACCATCAAACAAACCCATCCTGGCGTTTCCCCCTCGAGACCAAACGAGGAAGTCAACCGAGGAACTCACACAGTTGGCAGTTTTACTTATTCAGTTATCGTTGCAGCAATTACTAGTCAGGTTTAGTTAATCATCCTGATAAAGTAAGCAGTGGGCACTTTTAGTTAACCTTTCCGTTGTAGTTGCAACACTTACTAGTCAGATACAATTAGCATGAGATAACCCAAAACCCAGCAGTTGTTGGTACTTTTATTCAGCCATTCCGTTGTAGTTGCAATACTTACTAGTCAGGTACAATTGTCGCAAGCGACAACCAAACAAGCAATTGTGGGCAGTTTTAGTTAGCCATTCCGTTATAGTGAAGCTGATTACTAGTCATTATAAAGTCAAATTTATAGTACTACTTTAGTTATGCTTGTCTATGATCGAGATACTGTGCTCCAAGTCGTCCATAACCGCGGACACGACTTTCAGAAAGTTTTACCCGGCCGGGGTGCACCAATAGCAACACACACTCAATCAACCTCGGAAAAACCAAATCAAAACCCAACGAGGCCTTCACGACAAAGCAATCACAGGATTCAGAAATATTTCAGGGGGCCACCCCTTAGAGTAGACCCGCAACGAAGCCGGACGGCTCCGAGACGGACTCAAGATTGTGGGGACGGCTGTGAACGACTGGGAACCCAAAACTGGGCTTGTCGACACCGCGGAATCGTGCCACGATCCTAAACAGTACAGCGTGCTCCTCGCACAATCGTAAATAAGCAGTAGCATGGCATAAGTACAGGATCGTAAATAAAACCTCAAACTAGTTTGTGGCCCCAAGAAATAAGACTGAATCAAGCTCTGGCTCAGGGGGGTCCCATATACCTCCCGGATGTGGATAGCGCGATAAATCAAGGAACAGGTATCAAGTACTCGGGGTCCTACGGGACACAAGTGGGCGTTCGGAAACCAAATATTTTCTATCACCCACCAATGCCTCTGCTTATTTCAATTTTAGTTGTTAAACAGGAATTAAAGTGAACGATAAGTAAAACCATGATCATATCCAACATCAACATGCGGCAATACATCAACAACTGTGGCACTTGACGACACGCAACAGCACTTGAGCAAGCGACTACGACGCGCAAGTCCAACTATCTACCAAACAACAGGTAATAGGATGTGTCCAAGGCAATATAAGGCTGCAAGTAATATCAAGGGTACGGAAACTAGAGCATCGCAACACAGATAGCAATAGATCAACAGGAGGGAATAAATACTATAAAAGTAAGATAGGTAGAAAGGGGGAGATGCTCGCCTGAAAACATTGTCGAAGGTTCAACCGAAGAACGGGGCGAAGCTCACATCAACTCAACGGCCTTATCCGCGAAGAAGCAAAACACTAGAATAAACACCGGATGCACTATTTAATACAACGGCAGAAGATCGGGCATGATGCATGTATGATGAATGACATGGCAAGAGTGCGATGCGATTAGGCAATATTAAGCGGAACCAGGGTCCCGACAATTAATTATATGGTTCAAGTTATTTAGAACCCCACAACTTAAATGTTGTATTAACATGGCAAAAGATGGCACCGGTTCGCTACACAAATTTAAATGAGGCCAATATGAGACTAGATTTGCCCGCATATGGGCCCCATATTTAATGATTAGGTGAATCGGCATAAGGCCCCCAAACCACAGACAAGGATGCATGCAAGTATGACAATTAAATATGCAACAAGTTGTTATTATATTATAAAATAGGGTTTCGGGAAGGGGTTCACACATTAGGGTTCGGCGATCTTGGGGTTCCGGGGTTCGGGGTTTAGGGTTCTACGGGAACGTTCTTGGATTACTGGGGTAGAGCTTGTCGCATCCGGGAAGCATGACTTGGTTCGGCGCCGGGGGCGCATCGAGTTCTTCCGGGTCGGTGTCGTTCTTGTTGTTGCGGGGATCTTGCCGGTCCGCGGGTCGGGTCGGTCTAGTCGTTAGCCGAACGTGGCATCGTGGCGGTTACTTCTCGTGGCGTCGGTCTTGTAGTCCGAGAGGGCGGAGGACGCCGTGATCGGTCTTCAAGGGTCCGAAAGGCGATCTTAGTGTTCCGGCCATCTTCGGTCCTCGGATCCGAGAGGGCTCGGGGTCTTGACGGGGTTCGGTCTTCGGACGTCGGGATCGGGGCCTTTGGTCCGTGAAGTTCTTGTTGTTCCCACTTCGAGAAGATCTTGTCGGGCGTTGTAGAAGAACCGTCGTCACCACCGCAACAATATCCGCCACCGATTTGCATACATCCTCGTATCATCCTCAAATCAGGTACTATACGCGTGTCTCAAAGAACACACACACGGCAACCATCGAAAACCAGAGGGACTTGCGCTGCGAGCAGATGACGTCGCGGAGGAGGGCGCGCGAGCGCCTGCGGCTTGCGGGCTCGCAGGAGCTGCAGCAGCAGAGGGCCGGGCCGGACCCCGCGGTGGAGGGACGCAGCGGCGACGGACGCGCGCGCGGCCGGGGAGGCGGGGGCTGCAGAGGTGGGGCGACGCAGCGAGGGAGGCGGCTCGCGGAGGGGAGGCAGAGGGGCCGGAGCCGGCAAGGAGCCGAGCTCGAGCGTCGCGGCGGCGCGGCCCAAGGGCAGCGGGGAAGAAGGGAACGACGGGGAGGGGCACGCCGGCGACGGGGCGGGGACGGCCGGGGCGAGCGAGGTGCAGCAGAGGAGAGGAGGGGAGCGGCGAGCGGCGAGGGACGTTGGGCGGGCTCCTGGCGGGGGGCGGGTCGACGGGGAGGAGGCGGAGAAGGGGCGCCAGAGGAGGCCGGCGACGGCGGCCGGAGGCAAGCACGGGGACGGGGTCGGGAGCGGGCGGTGGCTCGCAGGGGCCGGGGGCGGAGGGAGCCGAGGAAGGAGAGGGAGGGACTGGGCGGTGGCGGTGGCTTGAGGGAGGCGGCGGGGCCAGGAGAGAGAGAGGACGCGGGGGGGCGTGAGGAGGACGGGGGTTGCGGGAGAGACGGGTGGGGAAGAGAGAGCGGTGGTGGGGGTGTCGGTGGAAGTGGTGGGGCCGGGGGGCCCGGTGGCAGGGGTGGTTGTGTGGACTGGGAGGGGCGCGTGGTGTGCGTGTGTTGGGTGTGTGCTGGGTGTGTTTGTGTTTGGTGGGTTGGTTGGGGCTGGGTGAGTGGGAGAGAGGCCAGGTGGAGGGCTAGGATTGGTTAGGGGAGAGAGGGGAGCTGAGGTGGCGAGCTGCTACTGGTTGGGGTGAGGTGGCCGGTGGGTGTGGGTACATAGGTTGGTAGCTTTAGGATTAAGGGGTGGACCGATTTAATTTCTGGGGTGGTCGTTCGGGTCTATCCGGCCCGTTCGACTGCCCCACTAAAATAATTTAATAATTTTATTTAATTCTAAATGCACCGTTTGTAAACCTATAGCAGACAAACAAAAATATTCCGGAGACCCGGGGTTTGCATTTTGAAAACAAGTCGGGGCGTTTTTAGAAAACAAAACAGGTTTTTCCGCAATTAGTTTTATGCAAGCAAAAGCAAGACGATGACTATGCTCAAATGCAATGTGGCATGATGACATGAGCATGCGGTCATGATGATGCAATGCACAAAAACAACGCGATTTTCTAGTAGTGGTTTTGCGGGATGCCACAATTCGACACCACTAACAATGGATCTCGCCCTCGAGATCCGCCTCATGGTACCGGAAGGAAGGTCGGCGATCTGCGTCTTCTCGCTTCGTGTAGATCTTCGCGACACCACTAACAAGAGGTCGTTGTCCGTGATCGCCGAGAGAACACTCCGGAAACAAAAGGTCGAAGGTAGAGGCATCAACAAATAAAGCCACCTCTAGCTTCCGTGGACGGAGTAAAATTGCTGGATCCACTGATTCGATGTACAAGAGCGAATGATAAGAGTAGTCGGATGGTGATCAGTCCATCGCGCACCCAAACCATTACTCGGCACCCGAATAGGCGGATTATGCAACCAACTCTCGGAATCAGACTGAAGATCTCGACAATCGAGGTTCGGAAACAAAGGAGTGATGCAGACTCTGCATCGGATCTGGCGTAGATGATGTCGTCGCGTCGGAAACACCGGAAGGCACAAACAAGGAATAAAGAATGGTAACACCGTAGACGGATTCATCAGGCAGCTTGAACACCGGATGGTAGAACACCGTTATCAAAGAAGGAAGCGAAACCCTGAAGGTACGACGGAAACCCAACCACGAGAATTCCTGGACTTGAAGAAAGGTAAGAGAGTGGATTCAAAACACGCAGAGGTAAGAGGAGAACAGCAGAGGGGTAAGGAGTAAAATCAGGCCTAATCAGAACTATCCAACCGATTTTGCAAAAATAGTTTTGACACTCTACTTCGGCCGTTAGCTAGGTTATCCTACAGGTTGGACTTGTGGGGTATCGCAACTGCTGAGCTCTGATACCACTCTCTAACACCCTCAGAATCGGACCTATGCAAGTTATAGCGAAACCCGCCTAACCCGCATAGAAATGATTCAAAGGTGCCCACCAGGCACTTGCGTGCGGGTGGAAAACGAAGTAATAACATTACACAACAGTCCTCGATGGGACCCACAGAACAGATATATATATACAACAGCGACTCAAGGAGTCAAGAATACAGATATACGGTACAAAGATCCAAATCACCTTGAAAAGATGGAGCGTTCGACTACGGACAAGATGCAAATGGGGCTAAGAGCCCTGAAGAATAACCAATGGCGTCCATAACCCTGCCCAGGCCAAGCCGGAAGGGTAACCCTGCTAACGACGTCGAACTCAAACCTGCTTAAACAAAAGGGGTGCCAACAAAGGGCCAAAGAAAAAAGAGGAGCGTCAGTACTGAGGCCAGTACACGGCGAGGCTAGAATTCGGCGGTCCTCGCCTACATAGGTATGGTGGACTGAAGCGGCAGCGGCAGCATGCACTAAACAACCTATAGAGACTCGAAACAACTGGCGGCTATCAGAGAGGGGTAAGAAAGACCTATTCGGAACCAACCCGATACTACCATCAAACAAACCCATCATGGCGTTTCCCCCTCGAGACCAAATGAGGAAGTCAACCGAGGAACTCACACAGTTGGCAGTTTTACTTATTCAGTTATCGTTGCAGCAATTACTAGTCAGGTTTAGTTAATCATCCTGATAAAGTAAGCAGTGGGCACTTTTAGTTAACCTTTCCGTTGTAGTTGCAACACTTACTAGTCAGATACAATTAGCATGAGATAACCCAAAACCCAGCAGTTGTTGGTACTTTTATTCAGCCATTCCGTTGTAGTTGCAATACTTACTAGTCAGGTACAATTGTCGCAAGCGACAACCAAACAAGCAATTATGGGCAGTTTTAGTTAGCCATTCCGTTATAGTGAACCTTATTACTAGTCATTATAAAGTCAAATTTATAGTACTACTTTAGTTATGCTTGTCTATGATCGAGATACTGTGCTCCAAGTCGTCCATAACCACGGACACGGCTTTCAGAAAGTTTTACCCGGCCGGGGTGCACCAATAGCAACACACACTCGATCAACCTCGGAAAAACCAAATCAAAACCCAACGAGGCCTTCACGACAAAGCAATCACAGGATTCAGAAATATTTCAGGGGGCCACCCCTTAGAGTAGACCCGCAACGAAGCCGGACGGCTCCGAGACGGACTCAAGATTGTGGGGACGGCTGTGAACGACTGGGAACCCAAAACTGGGCTTGTCGACACCGCGGAATCGTGCCACGATCCTAAACAGTACAGCGTGCTCCTCGCACAATCGTAAATAAGCAGTAGCATGGCATAAGTACAGGATCGTAAATAAAACCTCAAACTAGTTTGTGGCCCCAAGAAATAAGACTGAATCAAGCTCTGGCTCAGGGGGGTCCCATATACCTCCCGGATGTGGATAGCGCGATAAATCAAGGAACAGGTATCAAGTACTCGGGGTCCTACGGGACACAAGTGGGCGTTCGGAAACCAAATATTTTCTATCACCCACCGATGCCTCTGCTTATTTCAATTTTAGTTGTTAAACAGGAATTAAAGTGAACGATAAGTAAAACCATGATCATATCCAACATCAACATGCGGCAATACATCAACAACTGTGGCACTTGACGACACGCAACAGCACTTGAGCAAGCGACTACGACGCGCAAGTCCAACTATCTACCAAACAACAGGTAATAGGATGTGTCCAAGGCAATATAAGGCTGCAAGTAATATCAAGGGTACGGAAACTAGAGCATCGCAACACAGATAGCAATAGATCAACAGGAGGGAATAAATACTATAAAAGTAAGATAGGTAGAAAGGGGGAGATGCTCGCCTGAAAACATTGTCGAAGATTCAACCGAAGAACGGGGCGAAGCTCACATCAACTCAACGGCCTTATCCGCGAAGAAGCAAAACACTAGAATAAGCACCGGATGCACTATTTAATACAACGGCAGAAGATCGGGCATGATGCATGTATGATGAATGACATGGCAAGAGTGCGATGCGATTAGGCAATATTAAGCGGAACCAGGGTCCCGACAATTAATTATATGGTTCAAGTTATTTAGAACCCCGCAACTTAAATGTTGTATTAACATGGCAAAAGATGGCACCGGTTCGCTACACAAATTTAAATGAGGCCAATATGAGACTAGATTTGCCCGCATATGGGCCCCATATTTAATGATTAGGTGAATCGGCATAAGGCCCCCAAACCACAGACAAGGATGCATGCAAGTATGACAATTAAATATGCAACAAGTTGTTATTATATTATAAAATAGGGTTTCGGGAAGGGGTTCACACATTAGGGTTCGGCGATCTTGGGGTTCCGGGGTTCGGGGTTCAGGGTTCGACGGGAACGTTCTTGGATTACTGGGGTAGAGCTTGTCGCATCCGGGAAGCATGACTTGGTTCGGCGCCGGGGGCGCATCGAGTCCTTCCGGGTCGGTGTCGTTCTTGTTGTTGCGGGGATCTTGCCGGTCCGCGGGTCGGGTCGGTCTAGTCGTTAGCCGAACGTGGCATCGTGGCGGTTACTTCTCGTGGCGTCGGTCTTGTAGTCCGAGAGGGCGGAGGACGCCGTGATCGGTCTTCAAGGGTCCGAAAGGCGATCTTAGTGTTCCGGCCATCTTCGGTCCTCGGATCCGAGAGGGCTCGGGGTCTTGACGGGGTTCGGTCTTCGGACGTCGGGATCGGGGCCTTTGGTCCGTGAAGTTCTTGTTGTTCCCACTTCGAGAAGATCTTGTCGGGCGTTGTAGAAGAACCGTCGTCACCACCGCAACAATATCCGCCACCGATTTGCATACATCCTCGTATCATCCTCAAATCAGGTACTATACGCGTGTCTCAAAGAACACACACACGGCAACCATCGAAAACCAGAGGGACTTGCGCTGCGAGCAGATGAGGTCGCGCGAGCGCCTGCGGCTTGCGGGCTCGCAGGAGCTGCAGCAGCAGAGGGCCGGGCCGGACCCCGCGGTGGAGGGACGCAGTGGCGACGGACGCGCGCGCGGCCGGGGAGACGGGGGCTGCAGAGGTGGGGCAACACGACGGGGGAGGCGGCTCGCGGAGGGGAGGCAGAGGGGCCGGAGCCGGCAAGGAGCCGAGCTCGAGCGTCGCGGCGGCGCGGCCCAAGGGCAGCAGGGAAGAAGGGAACGACGGGGAGGGGCACGCCGGCGACGGGGCGGGGACGGCCGAGGCGAGCGAGGTGCGGCGGAGGAGAGGAGGGGAGCGGCGAGCGGCGAGGGACGTTGGGCGGGCTCCTGGCGGCGGGGCGGGTCGACGGGGAGGAGGCGGAGAAGGGGCGCCAGAGGAGGCCGGCGACGGCGGCCGGAGGCAAGCACGGGGACGGGGTCGGGAGCGGGCGGTGGCTCGCAGGGGCCGGGGGAGGAGGGAGCCGAGGAAGGAGAGGGAGGGACTGGGCGGTGGCGGTGGCTTGAGGGAGGCGGCGGGGCTAGGAGAGAGAGAGGACGCGGGGGGGCGTGAGGAGGACGGGGGTTGCGGGAGAGACGGGTGGGGAAGAGAGAGCGGTGGTGGGGGTGTCGGTGGAAGTGGTGGGGCCGGGGGGCCCGGTGGCAGGGGTGGTTGTGTGGACTGGGAGGGGCGCGTGGTGTGCGTGTGTTGGGTGTGTGCTGGGTGTGTTTGTGTTTGGTGGGTTGGTTGGGGCTGGGTGAGTGGGAGAGAGGCCAGGTGGAGGGCTAGGATTGGTTAGGGGAGAGAGGGGAGCTGAGGTGGCGAGCTGCTACTGGTTGGGGTGAGGTGGCCGGTGGGTGTGGGTAGATAGGTTGGTAGCTTTAGGATTAAGGGGTGGACCGATTTAATTTCTGGGGTGGTCGTTCGGGTCTATCCGGCCCGTTCGACTGCCCCACTAAAATAATTTAATAATTTTATTTAATTCTAAATGCACCGTTTGCAAACCGATAGCAGACAAACAAAAATATTCCGGAGACCCGGGGTTTGCATTTTGAAAACAAGTCGGGGCGTTTTTAGAAAACAAAACAGGTTTTTCCGCAATTAGTTTTATGCAAGCAAAAGCAAGACGATGACTATGCTCAAATGCAATGTGGCATGATGACATGAGCATGCGGTCATGATGATGCAATGCACAAAAACAACGCGATTTTCTAGTAGTGGTTTTGCGG
The DNA here is from genome assembly GCA_916181665.1 of Avena sativa. NCBI lineage: Eukaryota > Viridiplantae > Streptophyta > Magnoliopsida > Poales > Poaceae > Avena > Avena sativa. The sequence goes on from OV702282.1 coordinate 326,558,933, forward strand.
GATGCCACACTCTGCCATGCCGATATCACTGGAGATCCTCCACTAAGGGAGGAATAAAAAACTCGAACCACCACTGGGCTCGAGCGCAGCAGGACCGCCCTTGCGGCCGTAGATAGAGGCGGCGAAGCTCCACCGTCTCTTGGGAACAGCTGTTGAGGTCACATGCTGCAACATCCCAACGATTTAGGAAGAAACAAAGGGTAGATATAGGAATATGTGTATGTGCATGCATTTATTTTTTAAACCGAGGTAATTTTTTCGCAAACTAAAATACTAGAGGGATCAGTGGTTTTTTCACTTTAATGAGTTAGGGTTTAGCTCATTCGGGCGAATGTTATGAATTCTGACATGACCTCTAGATATTGGAATGTTTTCGATATATGATTTCAATTGGTATTTGAAATTTGAATTAACTTTAGAAATAAATTTAAGTTATTAGTATCTTGGAGTTTATCTTATTAAAGAAAATTAGAATAATTTAAAATTGAAATATTATTGAGATCACATATGGAATATTAAAATTAAGTAAAACAATTAATAATAAAAGGATACAAATATTTATTCATTTAAATAATTACAAAATGAATATCGACAAATAAAAAGAATACAATCTCAGAAATAAAGAAAAGAAATTCTTTATTCAATACTCAGATATTACAATGTCTTTACAAATTAATAAAAGAAATTACAAAAGAATAAAGGAAAACCCTACACTATTTACCTAATCTAATTCTCTATCTTCTCATCCTTCCTTGTGTTATTTTGTACCTGCAAGTAAAACAAAGAAAACAAAAATGAAACAAAGGGTTAGTGTTAGTATTTGCTATCAGAATGAACAGTGTAATGCACTGTTAATATTTTATCACTAAGAAAAATGGAAATAGGGGCAATTTTCACCAATTATAGCATTTGTTATTAATATTAACTAAGCTTCAATACAACATCATCAGCTATAAGGGGCAAGTTTCACCAGAGAAAGATAGAAAAGTTAAAGTAACAGTTGTAACAATCCAAAAATCGCTGGAGCTCATCCAGAAAAGTGCAGGCAGCACACACAACACTGCATGCAAGAGTGTTGTTGACACAAGAGCAGCAAAGGGAAGGATAGGTAACCAGCCATAGCAGCAGAGAGAGAGATCTCTGTTGGTCACTTCCACGGCTTAGAACAACACCACCACATCATAGCCAAACACTCACCAAATCAACCATCAATCCACCAAACAAATCTAGTAGCTAGTAGATAAATCATGGTCACTTAAGGAGGGGTGGTTTTTGTGTTAAGAAAGGTTAAGCTGGCAGCTAGGAGGAGCAGGACAACCAACTCGCAGGAAGGAGTTAGAGCTAGCAAGGAGGAGGATACCAGTAACAAGATCAAGCCAAAAGCAAGATCATCAGGAGTACCACAAGCTTACCGATAAACCACAAGCTACAACAACATCACAGGTTGCTACATACTCAGTCATGCATAATACTTGTTTTACCAAGATCTAGGCATGGTTTGAGATCACATGAGTATCCTCAGATTCATACTCAAGTGGAGTATGGAATCATCACATGATTAAGATAAGGGCCATATAACCATTTATACATGCAGAAACATGACACCTCAAACTTATGCATCATAGGTAAGGGGCAAGATAAATAAACCTAACAACAAATCATGCTAATGGAAGATCATTACTGTGCACACTCCAAATTTTGGAGGCACCACAGTAACAAAATCTAATTAGCAGAAGCCAATAGGAAATATTAATTATAATTCTCATATCAGGGGAAGCAAACTTCTGTATGAAGCAATTACAAATAGTCAAATTCAGTGTAGCATTAGCTAAGAGTAATCATATTCTTAGTTCTACTAAGAATCATATCAGTAGTGTATTTATATCAAATCATCACAGTGACTGAATTCCAACATCATCTTTGAATACACAGAAGGTACACATAAACACATCAAGTGGTCAGCACTTGCTAAATCCAACCATAGATAAGGCCAGAAGCTGTAGCATCAACATTTACACATCAGGCAGTACCAAGCTTAACTATAATGTCAGCAATAACTACAGAGTATAGCAGAAATGCTGCCTAAGACATTTAAATAGGACGTTACCAATAATTCCACAAGGAATTAATACCAGCACAACACCAGTAGTACCCCAGTTCTAGTCGTACAGTATATCCCACAAGAGACATTTAGAATGTTATCAACTAGGTAAAGTCACTCAGGCAAGCCAAAGAACACTAACAGAACTATAACTGAAACCATTGCTAACTAGAACATGGTGAAATTAACTACCATGCTATGTTAAGCGTTAAATCATCCAAGGTTATCATAGAGAAGGAGAACAAGGGTTCACAAACCCTAATTAGGGTTATGAACAACAGTACAGAGGGGAATTCAGAGAGTGACAGAGAGAAGGAAGGAGGATGACTTAGCCGAGGGCCTCGCTCAGCAAGAAGAGGAAGCAGAGTTGACAACGGCAAGGGCACGCTGTCACGAGGAGCGCCGGCGGCGATGCAAAGTTGTACCCATAGCTGCCGTTGAAGAAACTGATTTTACCCTTTTTTTGGTATTATAATAACATGTGTGTATGTAATGTGGACCCGCAATGTTTTTGTTGTACCACTCTAAGGGATGTGATATTTGCCGAACGGTGTTCCATAAGTGTTATGTCAACTTGACTTGCGTACTACAACATGCAGTGGTATGATGGGTCACCACACATGCTCTGTAGACTCTAGACATCGTCTCCACACCACCGCAACAACAATATCGCCCTCCACTCCCTCGTCACCAAGGCCGGCCAAGAGCAGAAGCAGTGTTCTGAGACCACGGAGAAGAAGTCGACGACTCTTGTTGACAAGGAGGCTTGCCTCCAGGGGAAATCCACTGCCCTCCACCTGGGACACCTAGTGTATCCCTCTGTCGATAACTGCTTGATATTGCGCCACTGCATCAAAGCAGAAGACCTCCCCTCTGCAACCGCTAGAGATACAATCTCTCTTCCCCTCCCCTCTCCTCCTGATACATTCCAAATGTATCTACTTTTTCAAGTGCTTTGCTCAGTGGTTTTCTCTGGAATCTCATCGAACTAGGATAAAACTATTGAATCTAACGTTGTTTTTTTAGCAAAAGTCTTCTTTCTATCTTTCTTTAAAGTAAATTAAATCGAGGAAAAATACCATGCCAGTTTTTCATTGGAACAAGGACCTTAGGGCCTAGAAACTCGCGAGACAGGCCACGAGGCCCAAACAAGCCCAGATGGCATGACCACTGGTGGGGCCCACAACAACCAGAAAGCATCTGCTATAACAAACGTACATACATGGGCTACTGGGAAATTTTTCATTTGGTCGTGCTACTTGTGGTCGCATGTTCCTTCATTTAGTACTTCGGTGTATACAAGTTTAAAAAGATTTCTCCTTCACTAATGTGTACTGTAGTAACACTATCATATTATTTTTTTACTTCAGTGGGAACAACACTTTTGCACGTAGCACTAGCTTAGGTCACAAGATCAGCTAAATATTTATAGTAAGCATGCAGAATCCATCACTATCCTTTGGCGGTAAAACTTGCCCTTATCATCTGGACCTCCTCTGGGAGAGGGATTTAGATATTGGATTTGAATAAGTGCTAGAAGAAGACCAAGCTATTGCCAAATGCATTTTGAAGCAAACTAAATAGCATAGCACATAGCTGATGCTGCAAAAAACTAGAGTTCGACACAAGATCACACTTCAGCATCTAAGGAGACACGAGAATATCACCAAACTTGTTGTCAACAGTCAACAACAGGATGAGAAACATATCAACCAGCATAAGAATAAATTCTTCACTAAGGTGGACATATTGTGATTTCAGGGTCAGCAAAGCTGTAAACGATCTCGGTTTAAATTTGATTTGCTTCCATGGACCAAAGTGGAGGTGGAAACTGATGCACATGAGGGTCATCAAGCTTATTGAAGAAGATTCAGGTGGTGTCAGATCATCTATCTCGAGCATTCGTCAAGAAATAAAGGAGCTCAATGAGGTGTTCTCTAGTTCTAAACTCTTATTTTTAGGCCGGCTAGCTAATGAAGTTGTCATTCTTGCGCCAGAAAAGCTATTAGAGATAGAAGAAGGTGCTTGTGGATCAAATACAATCCACCCTTCTTAGTTGACATACTGAAAAAAGATGTAACGATGTTGGTTTATTAATGAAGCTCCCTAATTCGCAATAAAGAAAGCATTAGTCAAAGCATCCATCCACACGTAATGACAGTGGATGCAGTTAACTTCATTTTCGATTACTATTTTACCCTTGGAATCATGGTACTCCTTTGTATTTAGTGGCAGTGTACTCGATGGCATTTCCATCGGAGTACTAGTGAACATCGGTCCTAGGAAAATAGACGGGTAATAAAGATTTAGGGGCATTCATGAATGATCAATAGGGACATGAGACATAAGTCTATATATACCTCGCATACTATGCTCTAAAAGTAATACCATACATTCAAGCATTTCTTCAAACTGGTGGCCACAATTGAAAATGGAGGAAAGACCATGGAAAGGAATATGCACCACGGATGAAAAACTAGCCATTGCTTTAAAACCCAACAAACAAATAATGGACCGTCGATGTAAAACTCAGTTTTGACCAAATGTCATACAAAACACATAGTTGATAAGACAAGAAATTAGAAGTTCATTACAAGATATTCCATTCACCTGCATACACACGGCAGGGAAATTGTCGAGCTTACTAACAAACGCCAACAACACTATACGAAAACAAGCACCACTGCTCTCAAATAACTATGTGCTGAATACAAACACAATTGATCACAAGACCCATGCATGTCTCCCTCCAAGTGGTCATCTTTGGGTTTGATGAGAGTGTGGCCTCCAGCCCTTATATAAGCATATTCAACCATATGCTTTCAATGCGCCACCACCAAAGTAGAGTGGCTAAACATGGATTGGGAATGTGATTCGAACAAAGAGATAAATTGCCAATTTAAGAATCATAAACATAACCATGTGTAACATCAGTGTTACATAGCACTCCTAGCTTGCTCCAGGACACCTAAATATATCATAGTTGAAACATCAATTATTATAAAACTTCCAATTTAATTAGTATATTTATTAGTACCACGGACGACTGATATATTTTTACTCAAGAGTTGTTCCCAAATCTTGAAAAAAAAAAGAGATGTAGATATACCTCGCGGATGGTAGAAACTCATGTATGGAAGCAAATTGACGAACCCTTCTCCCTTCCATATCTTCTTCCAGTGTAGTGAATTGAGATTAATCTGGTAGATGCCGTCATGGTCCGTGGTGAAGCCCGGGCCCGTGACCACGAACACGATATCACTGCCCTCCGCAGATCCCATCAGCATAAGTAATTTGGTGTGAATTTGAACAGGAAGAAAGCTTTTGAGATGGATGGATCCACGCTGAGTCCACGAAGAGGAAGAAGCAGCAGATCCTCCTCCGTCGGAACCCAGCATCTGCCTCGACCAGTAGTGGAGAATCGAGTCGTGGCTGAGGCTCGCAAACCCCAAACTGCAATCTTGCATCGCCATGAGCATACACTGATCGGCAATCCCAGCCCCGGCCGGCGCTTCGAACGCCGATAAGCAATCAGAGGCCAGGTCGTACTTGAGGATGTATACGTCGTTACCAGGAAAATAGGTGAACTTGTAGTAGAGCCCGCCTCGGACCAGGACAGAGGGTGACTCTAACAAGGCATCACCAAGTTCGAGACCACGGCAGGGCTTGCTCCACTCACCGGTGTCCGGCGAGGACACGCAGGCGCGTGCGACGCCCCTGTCCACGTCGACGAGGACCACCCGGAAGGGCCGATCGTGGCAGACGCTGTGGTCGCAGCCGGCCACGCCGCAGAGCACCGCGGCAGCAGTGGTGCTCCAGGACTTGCCGGGCGTGTCCACCACGCTCCGGCGGCCCGTCATGGGGTTCCAGACGGTGACCTGCTTCTTTCCCACAAGGAGGACGCGACCATGGCGGCACTCCCTCGTGTCGTACTTAAGACCAGCCCAGCCATCGTCCGGCGGGATGCGCCCGCAGAACTTGGTGGTGGTGGAGGCCAGCTTCGGGACGCGGTCGTTACCCCAGGACGACGAGAAGAGGAATCCGAGCATCGGGGGATCTCCGTGGAACTCGCGGTAGCGACCATGGAAGGCAGCGCTAGTGAGGCGGCCGAGCCAGAGCTTGCTGGCAAGGGAGGCGCGCACGAGGCTCTCCGGCTCGTCCGGAGGGAGACGGAGGAAGATCTCCTCGAGGATCACATCCGGCAGCGCCATGCTCCGTCGTTGACTATCCCCGCGCGCGGAGAGAAGTGATTACTATTAGAGTTGGCGTGGAGATGCGGAGGAGGGAGACGATGATGTAGTCGGTGTGGCTCACTCACACGGACACGGTTCGGTTCCAGTCAAACCCAGCTGTTATGCCTCTCGATCGGTCTCGGACAGGTGGGGTGGGGCCAACAGAATGGACTCCCATACGTTGCTGTCGCTCTCTTCCAAATCGGCCTTTTCTTTCTTTTGGTCACCCAACAGAGCAAATGATGGTTTCACGTGTCGATATTTTTATTAGGGCATGACCAGTTCTTAGTTGATTTCCAGCGATTTGCTCTAATCCAGATCAATTTGTGTCGATTATTTCACTAGTATAGATTGGACCAATTAAGACCCAACTCACACGCGGAATTTCGTATGCAGATCGCCGACGTCGCAAAACTTTGACCGTGTGCACGCGGTCTAGGCAGGTATCTTCGCAGGCACACGGAACATTTTCATGACAAATAGAACACACATGGCTGGTTCAAATACTACAGTTGGTTTAGTGGAAAACCATCCATGACGATTTCTACGTGGCATACCGTGTGCATGTTACTTGCGACGTTTCATTTAGTTTTCCGTGTTTATTTTCCGTGCCCTTTCTTAAAGGTGAGTCATACATCATAGTGTATATAGATGTATATAGATATTTTTTCCAATTCCGTTCGACGCATTGGGACGATGCAGCTTCTAGGACGTGCGCCGTGAAGCCCCACACTATGGCTCTCCTGGCACACACTAGTGTAAGGTAGAACACTTTGATATGCTCGCAGCAAGAAGACTTCCCACCTTTCATGCGACTAGCATGCCTGGCGCAACACCGCCATGTTGAGCGGGCCTCTTCGAAGGTGGAGGAGGAGCAACCATATCTAATTGGGAAGGAGGAGCACACCCTCATGCCTTCATACCATGACTGCGGCTCTTCACCCTCATATTCTGGCTGGTACTCCCCGGAAGAGGAGTACAACGAGTACGAGGATGCGACGGATGACCTATACGGGATGCCGGAGTAGATCCAGGAGCATATGGTGGTGGAGTAGTACGAGGCTCTCCTCGAGGACCAGCTGTCTGCTAAGAACAAGGAGGTCACCTCTCCGCGTGGTTTTGTCTGCGCATTGAGTTGTCCGAAGTTTCCTGTTGACAGTTGCAACGAGATTGCAGACATTTGGAAAGCCGCCGCGGCAAGACACGAGGCGTTAAAGCACGGGGCATTAGGTGCGGGAAGGCGGAGCCACCAGTACCGCCGATGTCATTGTCATGTCCTATGACAGCGATGACGTTTAGTGTGTAGTGACTAGTTATAAATTAATTATCTAGTGTGTACTAAGTAGTAATTAAGAACTATGTAATATATCAAGTTAGTGGTCTTTTGTAACAAGTAGTTAGGAAACCATGTACGACTGGAGCCCTTTCGAACTATATATAACATGGCCAAATATTATGTACTTGTTCTTCTGTTAATCCCTAGGCAAAGATTTGTGTAGAAAAAGAATGCAATGGTTATTGAAACATACATTATAAAGGAAAGCATGTGCAATAACCTATATCACACACAACAAAGGGAAAATAACATGTGTGAATTGTCTATCGTATAAGAGAACTGATAACCTCGAGGTGGTGGGTTATTCGGATGCTAATGTTGCGGGGGCTGATGACACTAAGAAATCCACATCGGGTTATATATTCACCCTAGAAGAAGGAGCTATTTCTTAGAAAAGCACCAAGCAAAGTGTTACTGCATCGTCAACAATGCAGATAGTGTTTGTAGCATGTTATGAGGCAAGCGGACAAGTAGTCTGGCTGGAGAATTTTATTCCGGATTCAAGGGTGATTGACAGTATATCTGATCCACTCACTCTTTTCTGCTATAATCAACCCGCGGTTATCTACTCGAGTAACAACAAGTCAAGTGGTGCTCAAGTATCATGCTATGAAATATAGAATCCAAGATCAGACAATAAGAATTAAGCATATAAGGACTAACGCAATGTTAGCAGATCCACTTACGAAAGGCTTGTCACCCAGTGTGTTTAAAGAGCACGTTGCTAGCATGTGATTGACAGAAAGCTTTTGATCCTGAAATTGGGACCGTTATGACACCATCTCCCCATAAGCCTAAATAGGGTTCTTCTCTTCGACGGAATAATGTACTATTGTCAAGTAGTTCAATGGTACTTAACTGACCATTGCAATTTATTGTCTCTGTATATGTTTCTACCAAGAGATGACCTCGTAAGTTTGTAATAAGCATAAGTTTATGGAGCTTCTAAGTTAAATAAATTTTGTTTTGATATGAAGTGGTGTATTGTAGTAACTGGGTTCTGTGATACTCAGTGGACATTGTAATCATGTTGTCTCGTATGCCATTTTGTGGAGTAATGGGTTTATAAGTTTATCTTTATGATCAAGTAAGAGAATATTGGAATAAGTGATCTACAGTTAACTATGACCAAAATAAGTCAAATTAATGACCTTTAAGGTCATATTTAAGAGTTGTTAATTGCAGCCATTAGATGCACTGATCAGGGGCATCCTAGCCGTCCATCAAGGGTGTTGGTTCACGTGGTGCAAGTGCCACTATAAAAGGAAGTGGAGGAGGAGCTCACTCTCTCTCACACACACATTTCCTCTGCTCACTGATCAAGCAAGCACCTAAAGTACTACGAAGAACCACTCACAAACATCTCAATTAGACTTAGGTCTAGTAAGATCAAGAGGAGGCCATGGCTGGACCTCCAGATCTAGGTACACAATCCCGATCCTTCTTTTGTAGCTCAAATCTTGAACTAGTTGATCATAAGGTTCTAATAGGTACATCTCCTCAAAGATAAAATCCATCACATCAATTTCATTTCCTTGAGCGTTCACGCGCTCGCAAGCCAATGATACAAAAGATATACAAGGCCACAACAAATAGCATATTTTTTTTCGGCACTTGGAGCAACGGCGTTGCGGAAGATTCTCAACAGGAGGTTACCACTTGTACAAGCATAAGAAGGAAACATACCTACATGTGTGCTCCTCATCCGCGGTCCGCCTCGCCACACGCCACGCCACATGCGCACAATGAGCCGAGCCAATGACCCACCTATGCCACGTGTATTATCTTCTATTTTTTTCACTCATGAACTTTGGCAGAATACGAACTGAGGGCTTTTCGGCCTCTTGACATCTCCCTCTCATGTCTATATTATCATGGCGGGATTTTTTGATTTTTCTTTTAGCCGTGTGCATCCTAGATATCTTAGGGCATCTCGTTGGTGCCGAGAGTTGGTTTAATTGGTATCTTCGTGATATTAATATATTCTCTTTATTAAAAAAATTGCGGTTTTTAGTAGTAACATATACTTTTCTGCTTGGGTTTATAGTGCTGAAATCCAAAAACAAATGCTTTGACGTGAATCATTTCACACCCGCAAAAAAAAAAAAAAAATCATTTCAAATTGTAAAAGCAAGGTGGACGAGTTGCGAAGAAGACTAGTATGGTTATTATGTTGCTACTATATGTGCGTGTCTGAAATTAAGACGCTGATGATGGAGATCATTGGTCGTTCAAGAAGTACTCCCTTCATTTCAAAATATAAGATGTTTAGATTTGTGAAGAAAATGAATCTAGACTTCTTTTAGTACGTAGATTCATCTCAGAGTTGAGTGAACCTCCATACTAAAACAAGTCTAGATTCATTTTCTTCACAAACCTAAAGCATCTTATATTTTAAAATGGAGGGAGTACGATCGGTCCATGTTGCTAACAGAGTAAATATGGGGTTGCCTGTTCGACCCATGCATGCGGCCGTGTACGTACTATTTGATTCCGACCCGAGACATTGCGGACAACTCATCGTTGTACCGACCAAGCTCAAACTCTTTCCCCACCCGATCAAAACCCTACCGATCGACGACCATGCCGCCGCCCACACCGGCGCTGCCAGACGAGCTTCTCGAGGAGATCTTTCTCCGCCTCCCACCGGACGAGCCAGCGTGCCTAGTGCGCGCCTCCCGGCCTCGCCAGCAAGCTCTGGCTCACCCTCCTCTCCGCCCCTACCTTCCACGCCCGTTACTGCGACTTCCATGGAGCTCCCCCAATGCTGGCTTCGTTTATTCCTTACCGGATGATGAGCTGGGGTACCGTCCCAGTGACAAGAAATTTGATGTGTTCGACTGCCGCCATGGCCACCTTCTCCTCGGGGACAAGGGTTTGTCTCCAAAGACCCTCCTTGTCTGCGACCCCATGACGGGCTACTGGAGGGAGTTGTACACGCCCAAAGACTGCAGCTATTACGGCCATGTGGCCGCGGTGCTCTGCGGCTTGACCAGCTGCGACCATCGCGCATGTCACGACGGTCCATCTCGGGTGGTCTTTGTCAGCATTGACATGGGCGATGGTGAAGATATGGTGCGCACGCGCGCGTGTCTTCTCTGCAGCAGACAGACGGTGCAGCGAACTTGATGATGAGTGGAGCAAGCCACGCTCTCATCTCCATGTCGCGGAAGATGCATTCATTGAACTAATGTCCCCTGTCCTCCTCCAAGATGCACTTTACATCATGCTCACCTACGAGGAGGACGACCACGTAGGGATTCTCAAGTACGACTTGGGCGATGAATGCTTAGTCCTGATTGATGCGCCGACATCAAAGACCGACATTGCTTATGATGTTATCCTCATATCGATGGAGGATGGCAGCTTGGGGTTTGCACATGTCGACGGGTCAACCCTCAACATATGGTCAAGGCAGCTTGCAGGTTCGGACGGAGTCGTGGCATGGACTCATCGGCATACGGTCATCAAATGATCTTATACCAATTGTAGCTTGCAGGCTCCGATACCAATTGTAACAACCTCGGTGAATTACGCTCCTAGTTACAAGCCTGGATGAGCGGAAATGGTTGAAATAGTACGGTGGGGCCCAAATGCCACTCACGGGTAGACCTTTCGGCCGTCCCAACCATTTCCAAACATCAGGACAAGAACGGACGGCGTAATCGGCAGGCGAAGGGATCAACTACATACACAAATGAGTATGTATGCAAGCCACCATACAACAGTACATCAGAGCCATTCCATCTAAAAAGAAAGGAAATATAGCAACGCCATACGGCAAGATTCAAATGTCCTAGATAGATATAATAGTTTAGGATATCTCCTCATACATCACACATCAGAGTATCAGGCGGAAGCGGCAAACAAGATCCGAGTACGGATAAGAAGCAAATCGGCATAAGATGCCCCATAAATAAGCACATCCCGCCCACAGATCTCACGGATCCCCGTTCCCGGAATCTCTACACCGAACGATCGTTGCCCACATCATCCGCCTCCTCCACCCAGTATCCATCTTGTGAGTGTACCTGTTCATCTGAATCAAATAACTTATCGTGTGAGACCCTAGGGGTACTCAGCAAGTCTTTATGCCTCTAAAGGGGACACAACCTGGGGTGACGCAATTGCAGCGAAAGATAAATCCTAACAGTTCTATAGATACTCGCTAACCATCCGCCTAACCAAGGATAGACGGATATCCGTGAGTTAATGACAACAGTTATAACAGTAATATCAACAGATCCATCCTCCTCCTCGCTTACCAACGAGGAAGCGGACGAACAACCCCCCATCCGTTGGCAATTTTATTAACCATTCCATGAGTGTTGTACTATTTACTAGTCGGTTACTTAGTCAAATTAAAAACGGTACTTTAGTTATGCTTGTCTATGATCGAGAAACTGTGCTCCAAGTCGTCCATAACCGCGGACACGGCTTTCAGAAAGTTTTACCCTGCAGGGGTGCACAAATAGCAACACACACTCGATCAACCTCGGAAAAACCAAATCAAAACCCAACGAGGCCTTCACGACAAAGCAATCACAGGATTCAGAAATATTTCAGGGGGCCACCCCATTAAGCTACCCGCAACGAAGTTAGCTGACTTCGAGACGGACTCAAGGTTTGCGTCAGTGGCTGTAAACGACTGGGAACCCGAAAATGTGACTAGGCTTGTCGATACCGCGAAAACACTCCGCTTACCTAAACAGTACAGTTGCTCCTCGCACAATCGTAAATTAAGCAGTAAAGCATGGCATAAGTACAGGATAGTAAATAAAACCTCAAACTAGTTTGTGGCCCCAAGAAATAAGAATGAATCAAGCTCTGGCTCAGGGGGGTCCCATAAGCCTCCCGGATGTGGATAGCGCGAATAATCAAGGAACAGGATTCAAGTACTCGGGGTCCTTCGGGACACAAGTGAGCAGGAAAAACCAAATAGCAGATATTGCTCACCGGTGCCACTTTCATTAGTTATCTCATTACTACTCAAGTTAAGTTGTTTAGGTACCTCGTTATCCAACAGACACTCACATACCCTACACATGCTGTTCTACGACTCGCATGGCTCAAACAACTCCTGTAGTAATGGCTCATGGGATGGAGGAACAAGCTTGGTGGGGTTTAAAAGTAAAGGCTATGCAATACTTGGGATTCAGTTTAATGCAATCGCGACTCAATGATGCAAGAATAAGATAGAGGCAATAGGTACTATATGTATGCAAGCATGTGGTAGTGCTTGCCTGGCAGCTCAGTTGAAGCGAGAGACGGATCTGGGTAGTGCTCCTGGGTTTCTTGATATATCCCCTGCTCAGCGTCTATTCGAAGAAGAACCAAACAAACAAGAGCCAACATAAATATAGTGCACAAGTATATGAATTAAATGCGACAAGCAAACAATCATGCCATGATGAATGATGCACAATTTGCATGGCATTAAAGTAGCATGGCATGGTGAGGTGTGGAATACAAGAATAAATCATTTTATTGAGTTTTGGCCACATTTTAGACTCAAATAAGTTGCTGTATACATTATATTTATATGATGCATGCTGCAAAACAAAACATGGACTGCATAAACAGAAAGGTCTCGTCGAGCTGATCATTTTAGACATATCATTTGTTAAATTTGGAGTTATGAATCAAAAGTTATTAATTAATTAAGGGGATGGGCATTTTCTTGTAATTTTGTCAGCTTGGAATTTAAAGTGTTCAAAATATATTTTGGAGGGCATATTTAAAATCCTCACATTTTTCTGATTTCAAAACATATATTATATGTATTATTTGGATTTGTATTTTAAAAGTTATTTAAAAACAGATTTAAATTTGCATTTAAAACAAATTTGAAAAGTTTAGATTAAAACAGAAAAAAAAATAGAGACTTTTGTTACTCAGCCCAGACCTAGCCACAGTCACAGACGGGTGGGGCCAGGCTGACTGGGCGACACAGCGCGTGGAAAAACCTTTTGTCACCGCGGGCTCACCTAGCCACAGCGGATGACAGGTGGGCCTCCAGGCGGCAGGGCCACAGCACGCGCGCGGGCTATCGGGCGCTGACACGTGTGCCATCCGGGGAGCTCGGGTTCAGTTTTAAAAAGGTTAGGGGTCTATTTGCAAAAGCTTCTGGAGCTGACGGGATGACTGAAATCGAAACTGAACTCAGGTTCGCGAAACAGGCTAGCTGAACCCAAAGTTTGGATGAAGATGGCGAGCAAACGGCTGCGAATTTCTTGATGCCGTAAAAACCAAAGTTGAAGAGGGCTCTACAGGATACAAGTTTCATGTTTCGTGTTTCACCGATGGAGGACTGTGGTGGAAGATATATGATGTGGAACGAAGGCGAGCACGGCTGCGCGCGGTCTGCTGCTGCTGTCGTTTGCAGATCATGGCGTGCGCGGCGTGCGGCGAGAGCGCGGCCGGCTACTGGTGAGAGCACACGCGCGGGAGACAGGGTGAAACAGAGATGGACAGGCACATGGGTGCTCACCAGGGGGGCGTCGGGGACGGCGGTGTACAGAAGCTCCATGAAGAAGAGGAGGCAGATGGTGGTTTCTTCTCCAGGAAGAAGGGCTCGTTGCGGGCTAAGATCCTGCGCGGCTCCGGCTTGACATCCTAGACAAGGAGGAAGAGGATGACGTAGCGGATCGATTCCCCCACTCGGTTGCTCTCGATTCCATCCCTGGCATGGCCTTAGTTCTACCCCTCTCACGCTCCCTCTTGGCAGAGAAAAAAGAGGCTAGGGAACAAACATAGGCGGCGACACGAGGTGAGGATGGGTCTAGGGTTCTCGTGCGGCGCGGCGTGGAGATAAGAAGGAGGGGGTGCGGCTGGTCATTGCTGACGCGGCAAACGGGGTGGAACGGCGACCTGCCCGCTGTCGTTAAGCTGCAGAGGGAGGAAGAGGAACAGGGGCGACGGCGTCAGAGCGGTGAAGGGGTACGGGCCAAGAAGAGAAAGTTTGGGGCCGGCCCACTAGGAGGAGGAAGGAAGAGACGATGGTGGGCTGGCTGGCTCTTTCCCTCTATTATTTTTCTTTTAAAGCTTTTCTTTTATTTGATTGTTTGTTTTTCTGTACAAAACCTTTTCCTAATTATTTTTTTAAAAAATGGTAGGGATTTGAAGTAGAGAGAATGTCCAATAGAGTTTAGAGGGAACGAGAATAGTAACACAAGGAGGATGCCCATATAGTCCATTTGGGCATTTACAAGAATATTAGGATTAGGATTTTATGATTGAATAAAATACTTTGAAAATAGTGGAATCCTAACAAGGGATCCCAAACTTGTATAAACAAAATAGAGTTTCAAAGAGGAAGATAGAAGTGGTGATAACAGCATTTATAATTCAAGATATAATTGGACAAGAGCAAGTGCGATGCAATCGAAACAATAATGCAACAATTTTAATGTGATGCTCGAATGCAATGTGGCATGGTGACATGAGCATGATATAATGATGATGCAACAATTATATATATGAAGTAGCATTTATATAGACTAGGCTAGTAGCATTACAATTGTTAGACAATTGGGATGCTACATTACCCCTGGAATGGATTTAAACTCATTGGATCTGTGGAGGGCCATGATATTATTTTCGTGACCACGGACCCTGATATCTACCAGATTAATCTCAAGTCACTCCTGTGGAAAAAGATATGGAAGAGCGAAGATTGCACTGCTCTCTTTCCCTACATGAGATTTCATAGTAGGCCAGGTATATATTTAGCTATATACTTCCTTGTGTGATTTTGGAATTGCTCTTAATTAAGTAAATAGTATATTGGTCATTGGAACTAACAAGTATTGAATGTTTTAGTTAGATTTAAGATTATCACATTGAATTTCATATTTTGATGTTATATGTACAGCAAGCGCTTGAATGTTACACATAATTATGCTTACTAGTAGAAAGTTTCACCACAAGCTTCTTTTCTTGTTGGCGACAATTCTTGTACGCAACTATTCCATATAATCATTATAGATCATGATATTAAATGGATTTCTTAATGCAAATAGACATATAAAAAATGATAGCAAGGTAATCCTCAATACAAGTAGACATATGAAACCTAAAAAATATACTACCTCTGTCCTAAGGTTTAAGGCATATAATTGTTTTTAAAAGTCAAACTATCTCAAATTTGACCAATTTTTTAGAGAAAAATATTGATATTTATAATACGTATTCCATACACTTTCATACATCATGAAACATATTTTCACATGATATCTATATAATATAATAGTTCTTGATAGTTTTTCTAAAAGTTTGGTCAAACTTTCTGTGGCTTGACTTTTCAAAAAAATTATAGGCCTTAAGCCTTGGGACGATGGAGGGAGTACAGAAGTGATAGCAAGAAATAATGAATTTTTTGGTGCAACTCAAGGGGATTTCAACTGTTTCTCTACTTGGAACTCAGATTGTTTTTTCCTCATACTATTTTACAAATTTATTTTTCTTTTTCTCATTTACAGAACTTGTGCACAAAAATAATCTAGAGAAGGACAAGTGCAAAGTTGGCAGGGGCTATGGCGTGAGACATGGGTTACTGGTTCCTGGGAGACTCCGATCATATTATTGGGGCCCTAGATATGGGCGGCGCCAACCGAGAGCACCAAAGAGGTCAAGGCGGCGAGCCGCACGGAAAGCAGTCGGGCGGCACAGGCGGCATGTTGAAGAGCAGGGTGTGATTAATCACTAGGACGCAGCATGGGTTATATGATTAACCATGTCACTAAGTGGTAGGTGTTTTGGTAGTGCTTGGTTTATCATGCTGTTGTTAGGTCTTGTCACTAATGTAATTTTCTCGTTTCTCCATCAGCTTGTAAGGTGAACTTGTTAATTTCGTGCAACATCGGATATGTGCCTATAAAGTACTTTTAAGAACTCTACATTTGTTTATGGTGCAACCCTTTAAATTGTATAAGAACACTTCATTTTGCTCTCCCACCTTCAATGTAAGCTCTGAATTATCGGCTGAGAGGAGGTTCAAATGATCATCAAATGGTGAGGGCATGTCCAGAGCTTGTACTTTCTTTGGCCAAGGAGATGATTATGGCTGATGCACACTGAATTGCTAATGAAAGTTATTTAACCTTGTGATCTGAATTAGTACGAAATGTTAAGTATTACTGTCCGCGGATACTTAACCTTGTACCCTGAACTACTAATAAGGAACTTGATGTCGTAATTAACAAATAGATGTAACCCCCAAGAGTGGATAATAAGTGTGGATTACATTGGCCAAGCCGACAAAAACACAAAGAAATTACTCAGCATTTCACATGGGAAAACGGAGGAAAGGTAGCTGATAATAAGCATGGATTACATTGACGAGGCCAACAAACACATTAGGAAACCATTACACTTAATTAAGGAAAAATATGACAAGCCAAAAGCAATGCTAAATTAACCTATCTCTCTATTTGTTGCGTTTAACTACACTGACATAAGGCAGCTCCACAGACCCCATATACATCTTGCCATTTGGCCTCTCGATTATCTCGGTCGGTCTCACGCTCTTGGGTCCCTTCATCTCCTCGAGTACCTTTCCATTGGCACCGACCCTGACGGCGAGGAGATGGCTATCACGGCCAAAAGGCATCTCATTTTTCTCACGATGCAATGCCACCCAGTATCCTCCCCTTCCGTCGGGTCTCACATTATCAGGGTAGCCCGGTAGGTCTGCGAGAGGCTCGGTTCTCCCCGCTTCAGGCCCTTTGATCCAGTGCCTTAGTAGCTTGCACGGGCCGGTAGAGGCAACCACAAGGTGGGTACGGTCGGCGCTCATGGACACCCCATTTGGGTATGTGATGTCCCCTTGTAGAAGGGTGACATCCGATGTTCTTGGATCATACCTCATGAGACGCCCCGTAGAGTCTCCGGTTCTTGTCACCATCTCATGTTGCGCCCTGCTGTAGTTGATGGAGCTATCGGTGAAGTAGACCTATCCGGTAGCTTGGTCGACATCAACCCCGTTGGTGAACCGTAGAGGTACGCCATCAACGCTATTGACCAGCACCGTCGCCTCCCCGCCACCCGGGCCGACCTTCATGAGACCCTTGTACGCGTCAGCGATGTATAGATCCCCCGTCTTTTGGTTGAACCGAAGCCCGAGCGGGCGTCCGCAACGGCTCTCCGTCAGGGTCTCGGGGCGAAGCTTCGTCGCCGTGCACAACTTGCTGTCGTAGCCGGGTCCATACGTGTAGGTCGTCCATCCTATCTTGTCGCCGTTCCACTTGAGCACGCGTCCGTCGGAGACGCCGCTGTAAGGGCCGTCGCCATGGGCGTCGAAGGCGACGCTCTCTGGCCCGCGGACGGTTCCTCGAGGCAGCGGCAGGTGCTGGCTCCGGGTGGCATCGAAGCTGGCGGCCATGGCTATGGCGCCGGGCAGGAAGAGCATAGCCATGATGACCACCGCGATGGTGGCCTTGGCGAGACGGCTCATGCCGCAACCCATGTTTGCTTGCTTCTTGTTGCTTCTTGGCTCTTCAATCGATTTGTCGCCTGTTTGTTGGCTAACACGCAGGCTCGATCGAGTAGTTGGCTCGATCGATGGGTTTGGTGGAGAGTAAACGGGTGGGCACCTACCCTGTTATAGTAGCTGTCTACTGGTCCGAGTCGGGCCATGATTGTGAGGACGGAAACCAAGTCCGGGTCGAAGAGAGCGATTGTGCCGACGGAAACCGACTTCTTTTCAGAATATACGCACGGCAGTCCGGATGCGGTAGAAGATTCAGTTAGATTCTCGTCTCTCTCCCGCCTCAATTAATTCATACTCTCTAATCCTGAACAAAAACCCAACGTTTCCTTTACTCCAGTATAATCCATTGGGCACTATTCAAGTGTCGATCCGTGGTTGGGGTTTTACTGATTTTGATTTGATCTCGTCAGTCTGCTTCCCAATACAACAGAAATGAAGACCACTAGACACGTCAACATATTAATTGTTTCAAAATTATACTGTATTAACAGAAAGCTCTAGGGAAAGAAAAATCAAATATTCAACTGTGAGCTGTTCTAATTTCTGCAAATATAGACACTAATGTCTGCACATGTCTTGGTCACTGAAGCTGTTCTAATGTCTGCAATATGCAACTCTGAAACCCTTTCTTTTGAGAGCTCCGGGATCACATCAACATAGAAGAAAAGACTCAGCTGAGCGAGCCAATTTATGTGCTACACCATTAAGGTTCCTAGAGGACTCGAAATCCGTCTTCAGCTTTTCGATATCACCCACCACTGAACTGAGCTTTGTTGTCTGAAAGTGAGCTCAGCTCAATTCTCCTCATCTCCTCATGTATGTTTTAGTGTCTAGATTCACTCCACAACTGAGTGAATCTATATACTCCGTACTAAAAGAAGTCTAGATACACTTGCTTCATAAAACTAAAACATCTTATATTTTGAAACAAACGGAGGGAGTAGTATATAAGCATCACTAGTTGCTTGTACAACGAATCGTCTACCAGCTGCCTTGCAACTTGGTATGATGATCTGCCAAAGCAAAGCATGACAGAGTCTGTACCATGTTGACTGAAGCGGTCCGATATGTTTTGCTTCTGTTACTGCAGACCGAAATACAGTGCCTCTTGGGGACTAACACACCCGCTTCTGTATGCAACTCGTCAAATCCCAGGTTCATTCCAGTTGATGCTGGGTTAACTAAAAGTCCTCTGAATCACCAGAGTTTGTATTGCATTAACGTTGCTCACTCCAATAAACCAAGGAAAACATATACTGCAGTAACAACAACATTTTGACATGCAGAAGTCGGCGACAAAAGATTCATCAGGGAGCCAGCACTCGACATCATATCTGCTCATCATTTCAAGAGAAGCACCGCAGAAATATTAATCTTCTATTTGTTGATTGTTACTAGAGCAGGAACCCACAAATCGCTTGCGTTCAACATGAATTTGCAATTACTGCAATATCTTTCCGAACTGGGCATCAAAAGATAACATGTCGTACAGATCAACCCCCTAGTAAAGCAAAATCTTTTGCTTTCAGTATATAGAAGGGCAGAGAAAGCATCTAAAATAGAGGGTTTGACAAATAAGGTTCAAGAGGAAATTAGAATGGATCAAGTGCAAGCAGGTTTTCATGCTTACTTCTCTAAATTTGAAGATTATAAATGCTGTTGACAGAGGAAAATCAAGAAGCCTTCCAACTTGCAAAGCTTTTGCCATGACTCAAAACCAACTAAGCAGAAATACTTAACGACTTTGAAGAATTTTCTACCCTCTGAAGAAGCAGTACTAGGTGGCCAAGGCAGAGGAAACAAGCCCAGAAGTGCTTGTATCAAGTTTCTCGAATGATCAGGCAGAACTGAATAAAGCTTTGTAGCTTCTAAAGCATCAGAATCATGTGGAGAATTAGTGCTGCACTACTTAAATTCCAAAGATAAACTAAGACATATCAGCAAGCAATCATGCTTGAATGCTTGCGACAGTTCTGGTTCATGGAACAAACTCTTTCTTTTTTCCTACCTTGTTATTACTTAACCAGTGTAACAAACATTTCTCTAAAAAAGTGCAGTAATAAGATCCAAATATATATCCTACTCGTAAGAAAAATATTTACCAACATCGCTAACATCCACATATCAAGGAAAAAAATAAGAGAAACCAGTAGGTCATGTAAGTCAAATCAAGCAGCCAACTTGAAAAGCAATTCATTTTGCCCATGAAAGATGACCGAGGTTAATTATAGCTACCATATATTTAGAACAGAGCCTTACCTCTTTCATATATTAGGTGAGGATGCATGTAGAAATGTGTGCTGATTTTAGTAAAAGGTCTTATCTACAAGTAATGAAAATTTGTCAAATCAATCTTGATATTACGATAAACAAAAACAATTGCAAAGATCACTATAGCCTTACAATCTCTGATCAAACATATGAACAACTTCATCTCACTACGCGGACAGTGCAATGAGTATACCATTATGTCTACTGTAGGCAAAAATGTGCAACATATAACGAAATACACCTTACCGTTTTATGGAGCTACTGAAGAAAAAAAAAAGCTATATGAGATCTTCATGCAAGTCATGAGGCCATATGTTGTCAGACTGTCCGTTCCCAGAACTTATAGCTCGGGATTTCAGTTTACAAGTTATACTCTTCATTAATACTGCTTGCTAAAAAGAACTGCACAAATCTCAGCACTTGACACGTAGCACTAAATAAATTCACAAGATTAATAAATACACATCAGCAGGCCAACGTGCAAAAACCATCATCATATCATATCTTTCTATTCATCAACAGTACTCTTTTGAAATGTTATATTCATGGTCTCTTTTGGAAGCTGAATCCAGATATTGGATCAGAGCTACAAAGGAAAAAAAAGAGTTCATAAAACTATATAAAGAATTACATGGTTGTTGCTTGCTGCTGCAATAAACTGGAGGACCATTATAAGATAACCCATCTGCCCACTTACACATGGCAATTATCAAGGCTAATGACAAAAGCCAACAATAATACAAGAGAACAAGCACCATTTCACAGAACCAGCTGCATCATTTATTATAAGATTCTTGTCACCTCCAAGTTGGTTATCTTTCTTGTTGATGAGAGTAGCCTCCTATCCTTAAGAAAATTCAACCATGCATTTTCAGTGCGCCGCATCAGCGAGGTTTACCCTTGCTGCAAACATAGATTTTTGCCAATTAGGTAGGCATAAGCATAATTAGTTATAACATTCAAGCGTACATAGCATATTTTGCTTGTTCCACTGAACAACGCAAGATTTTCTACCACATCACAAAAGAAATCCATATAGATACATACCTGGTGGATTGTAGAAACTCAAGTATGGAAACAAAGCATGACAATTTTCTCTCTTCCATATCTCCTTCCACCGTAGTGTCTTGAGATTAATCTCATAAATGTCAAGGTCCGTGGTCACGAAAATGATATCACTGCCCTCCACAGATCCAATCAATCTATGTTTCTCCCTGGGGTTTTGAATAGGGAGAAGGTTCTCGAGATTGATGACCCTACGCTGAGTCCATGACATGACTCCGTTGGAACCCATGTACCTTGCCCACAAGTTGAGGGTTATCCTGTCGACATGCGCAAACCCTAAACTGGCATCTTCCATGGCCATGATGACAACGCCATCAACTAGGCCAGTCTTCACGGGCGGCGCATCAATCAGCGATAGACAATTAGAGCCAAGGTGATACTTGAGAATAGATGTTTTGTCATCACCGCCATCACCATCATAATCACCATATGCAAGCATGAAGTAAAGTGCATCTTGGATGAAGACAGGGGGCCTGTCGACCATGAATGCATCCTCCGCTGCAAGATCAAAAGTGCAGGGCTCGCTCCAATTAACAACCTCCGGCAAGGAGACGTGAGCATACGCAACAGTGCTATCATCAGTATTGTACATCCCAATGAATACCACCTGGAAGGGTCCCATGTGGCACGCGCGGTGGTCGCAGCCGGTCACATTGCAGAGCACCGCGGCACCACTGCTGTCGTAGTCTTGAGGGGGGTGCAGCAACCTCCGGCGCCCCGTCATGGGGTCCCAAACGACGAGCGGCATGGGTACAACATTCTTGTTGGCAAAGAGCACGCGGCCATGGCGGCAGTCCCATGCGTCGTAGCCCCTGTGCCAGCCCTTCCAGTCCTCCACGGCAGGAATGCAGGCGCCGAAGTTAGCAGTGGCTTTGAAGTGCGGGAGGCTGTCTTCCTCCTCCGTGACGTAGTCCGGCGGGCAGCGATAGATGAAGCCCAGCATCGGGGGGGCTCCATGGAAGTCGCGGTACAGGCCGCGGAAGCGAGCCCCGGTGAGGAGGGCGAACCAGGACTTGCTGGCGAGGGAGGCGCGCACGAGGCACGCGGGCTCGTCGGGCTGGAGGCGGAGGAAGATCTCCTCGAGAAGCTCGTCCGGCAGTGCCGGTGGCGGTGGCGGCGGCATGGTCGGTGGGGGCTAGGGTTTCGGGATGGAAATCATGAGCTGGTGTTGTGGAGGAAAGGGTAGGGGAGGATGAGCTCGGTATGGTCGGGATCTGGAGAGGAGGCAGCGGCGGCGGAGGAGACGAGACGGCGGCCGATTTGGGGAACTAAAAGGAGCCGTCCTGGGCTGGGCTGGGCTGGGCTGGGCTGGCCGGCCCAAGCCAATTCTCTCGGTCGTCTACAACACGGCACTGCTTCTTCAGTAAATAGGTTTTTCCACCCTAAAAAAAAAGTAAATAGGTTTTTCTCTTTCTCTTTTTTTTGAGATAAAAAAACTTCCATGGCGCAACATCACGGAAAATCGCTGGAGAAAAATATGGCACTGGGCACAATATTTAGGCCCAGTTCTTTTTGGGCTTCTCCGAGAAGCCGCCCTCCCCCCAGCTTCCTGGAGAAGCCGGTCTAAAAAATTTACGAGGCTTCCAAAATAGTAAGTCTAAACTAATTTGGAAGCCTCGCAAAAATTTTGAATCGGCTTTTCCAGGAAGCTGGGGGTAGGGCAGCTTCTGGGAGAAGCCGCCAAAAGAACTGGGTCTTAACGGCGAGCGCTAGGCGCTCTCTCGGGCGATGGGAGCCTCCCAGCATCCTGCTTCCCCTATGCGCCGTCCCAAATATCCTTTCTGTTGCACTAGCAGAAAAAGCTTGTTTTTGCTATCCTCTTTTTGTTGCATTAGCAGAAAAGGCCTATTTTTGCTGCAGTATCAAAACACAGTTTAGTCTAAAAAAAATAGAAGAACTGCCTCCAATCCCGCTTTTGCTGTAGTAGAAAATAATCCCGCTTTTGCTGCAGTAGCAAAAGGACGGTTTGGCCTAGAAAACTCGTCGGAGAGGACGTAGCGAAAAATTTAACCTATTGTAGTAAACCCAATAAACGATGGTAGCAGATTTTTTTTGCTAATGTAGCAAAAAACCTACTTCGCCGGAGACTTTTCTGGACAACTTGTCGGAGACCTCACCGGGGATGTCGTAGCAAAAAATAGAAGCACGATTGTAGCGAAATATTTTTACTACCATAGCAAATCCATTGGCTATCGGTAGCGATGACACCGACCGTCGGTAGCAAAAATCCGTCACCGTACATGTCGCAACAACATCAGCCGTTGCTACGAGCCCCTCGTACCCCTTGCAGCAGTGACGTCGGCAGCCGGTAGCAACCACGACTACCGAGGAGGCCGGCATCTCCAACAAGGACAGGGTAGGGCGCCACCGCGTCTCAAACTTGTAGTCGAGGCGACCTCGAACCACCTGACCTCCATGATCATCAGCCACCTCCTGGTCCTCCTCGTGCCCCGTGTCGTCATGTCATCCCTGTGTCGAAGAGGCCAGGTGCCGAGGCAGACGGCGGCCATGATTGAGGTGGAGCTCGCAGGGCAAGAAGGGAGCGGCCTGGACGGGCTACAGGCGCAGCGCCATGAACGGAGAGGCGGACCTCGCAGGGAAAGGAGGGAGCGCGGTGTGATCCGGGAGCACGCATAGGTTGGGCGTGGCGAGGGGGTGCAAGGACCGGTCACGCCGGTGGGAGGAAGGTGGCGGCGCAAGGCGACGACCGGGGCAGAAGGCAGCGGCGGCGAATGGGCGAGTGGCTAGATCGGCTCCCAGGTTTACTTCCATGGCCTTGAATTTTCTCGTTTGCTTACCTCTCATTCTTTTTTGCAAAATTCTACTCATCAAATAAAAATCATCAACAACGGTATAAAGATATCTTATTTTTAATAATCCCTCCGATCCATAATAAGAGTCGCTGATTTAGTATAAAGTTGATCAACAATCTGTTGAGAACACCAACTTACCAATATGCCGAGAACAATGGCACAACTTTTATGTATTTCTATGTCCGTTTTATTCTGAACATACAGGCAAACATACTCGAATAACTGAGCTGAAAACAATCCCGACGATCCCATGGCTTGTTCAAACGCAGACTGAATCACTGCGGCGCTCTAACTGAATTTTTCTGAAACGCAAACAGGGGACAGTGCGGTACTATTCAGTTATAACTCTAAACCTGAACTGCTAGCTGATGAATATAAACACCAAAGTGCAGCAAGGCTTATTCAACACTCAACTAAAAAAAAAAAAGGTTTATCCAACTCCACGGTCTGTTCGTTGTAGAGCATGTTCTTAATGCTCGACGCTGATGAACCATTTCCGGTGCTTGACGCTGCGGGACCAGGACCACCCTGAGGATTGTGACCGGCGGCCAGTCGGCTTGAACCTGAAGCCGTGAGAGCAGCCGGCGCAACTACACCGGTAACACAAGCTCCATGAGGAGGAGCGCACGAGAAATCCCCATGTTTCAGACGTGTCCTGCTCAACTGTAAAAGAAATAAGCAGTTAGTTACTGTTAGATTATATTTACTTGCATATCAAGTTAGGGTTTAGGCCGGGGCGCTGCACCTCCTCTCCCCCTCTCCTATATAAACCGTTGTATTCTCTCATTGTAAAATTATTAATTATTATTATTATCACAAATTTACATGGTATCAGATTAAGGTTAGATTCTAGGGCATGGCTCCCAC
The DNA here is from genome assembly GCA_916181665.1 of Avena sativa. Taxonomy (NCBI): domain Eukaryota; kingdom Viridiplantae; phylum Streptophyta; class Magnoliopsida; order Poales; family Poaceae; genus Avena; species Avena sativa. The sequence continues at coordinate 326,584,107 of OV702282.1, forward strand.
GCCTCCCACCCCGCCGCCGCCGCCGCCTCCGGGGTTCTTCGAGTGGCGCGCCGCCATGGCCGTCGTCGCGGCTGCCAAACCATCCACCTCATCCGCCCCACCTCCTATCGCCCCCACCATCAACTTCGCCGATACAATCTCCGACGTTACTCCATTGATTCCCATCACTTTAGATCTCCCCAAACACAACTACTACCATTGGAGGCATCTTTTTGAGGTGCACTTGGGCCGCTGCAACCTCCAGACCATCGCCGATGAACTCCGTGAACTCGGTGATCCCGTTGAGGACAAACAGCTCATCAAGATCCTCCTCGTCGGCCTCAATCAGCGCTTCGACAAGCAGCAGTCCTTCATCCCCATGATACGGTCGTCTCCTTCCTTTGCAGAAGTCCGCTCCATGCTCTCCTGGGCGGACCGCTCCATGACCACTCAAGAGTCTCGCCCTCAGGCCTATGCTGCTGCTCCACGGCCTCCTGCACCGCCACCGCCTCCGGCGCCTCTTGCGCCTGTTCCACCGTCAGGTTGGCGCCCTAGCCCCAACTATAGGGGCACCCGGCCTATCTATCGGCCGCCTGCACCACGGCCTCCTCCAACAGCATCGGCTCCTTCACCTGCCCCGACACCACCACCGGCTCCACCTGCAGCACCAGCTTGGCGATCTTCTCAGGACCCTTGGACTGGCATGGTTCAGGCTTGGCCAATGCCCTGAACCGCGCCCTCTCCTGTTGGCGCGCCACCTGCCTACACTGGTTCGTGGCAGCCCGGCGTGCATCCTCATATAGGCTCACCTGACCTCCTTGCACCACGGGTCCCCGCACAAGCTCATTACGCCGCTCCTTCACCGCCCATGTATGCTGCACCATTGTTGGCTCCCTATGCCTCGCCGATGCACTCGCCGATGCCCTTTACTATGGGTCCTTATGGCCCTTCGGCACCGGTCACTTCTAATCCTGGAGGCTACTACTCGCCATACACCATGTACTCTACTCCTGCTGCATCGCCACCACCTGCTCCAGTCCCTGCTCCGTCAATTGCACCGACTCCCTCTACTCCGAGCTGGGACCAAGCTGCGTTTCTACAGGCCATGAATAATTTTGCTGCTCAAGGTAACTCAGATACTGATTGGATTTTTGATTCTGGTGCTTCTAGTCACATGTCTTCATCGAATACTATGCTGTCAACTTGCATACCATCTCATTTTTCATCCATTACATTAGGCGATGGTTCCTCCATACCAATTTCATGTGTCGGTCATACAAACCTTGCATCCTCCACTTCCAAACCACTCCTACTTAAAGATGTCTTAGTTGCACCAGCCCTCATTAAAGATTTAATCTCTGTCCGTCGTTTCACCAAAGACAACTATGTTTCCGTCGAATTTGACCCTTTTGGCTTGTCTGTGAAGGATTTCATGACCAAGGCGGAGATCGCTCGCTTCGATAGCTCTGGCGACCTCTACTCTGTTCATGGCACTCCTGCGGCCTCGTCTCCATCATCCATGCTCGCCTCCGTAGATCTATGGCATAAACGCTTTGGCCATCCGAATAAAGCCACTTTATCCTCTCTACTTAGTGATTTTTCGATCCCTTGTAATAAAGAGGTTCATAATTCCTCCGTTTGTGAGTTTTGTCAACAAGGAAAACATGTTCGTTTACCATTTACGCATTCTACTTCTCATAGTACTTATCCCTTTGAACTTTTGCACTGTGATCTATGGACCTCTCCAACTGTGAGTCTCTCCGGTTTCAAATACTACTTAGTTATTTTAGATGATTTTACACACTTCGTTTGGACTTTTCCACTTCGCAACAAATCTGATGTCCACTCACTTTTTATCAACTTTAAAACCTATGTCAACACACACTTCTTTTTACCCATAAAATTTATCCAATGTGACAATGGAAAAGAATTTAACAACTTTGCAAACCGTAATTTCTTTCTCCAACATGGCATTCTCCTCCGTTTCTCTTGCCCTTACACTTCCCCACAAAATGGCAAGGCTGAGCGATCACTCTGCACCATCAATGACATAGTTCTCACACTCCTCATTCAATCATCTATGCCCTCCACGTTTTGGGCTGAAGCTCTTAGAACCGCAACCTATCTCCTCAATATTCGACCATCTAGCACTAACCCAAACACCACACCTTTCTACTCCCTTTTTATCTCTCACCCAAACTACCTGAGTTTCGCGTTTTTGGTTGCCTTTGCTTTCCCAATGTCTATGCAACTTCCCCAAACAAACTCTCTCCACGTTCCCTTCCTTGTGTCTTCCTAGGTTATTCAGATGAACACAAAGGCTACCGGTGTTTTGATCTTGTGACCGGTCACATTCACATCTCTAGGCATGTCACTTTCGATGAAAACACCTTTCCTTTCGCCACTAGAACCCCTAGATCTCCTCCCACCACATCCACCCCTCGCCCAGCCAATTCCATATATAAAACCTCACTTTTTCGTTCCTAACCTGCCCTACAACCCTGCCACGGCTGCCTCCTATCCTGCCTCGACCAATACCGCTCCCGATTCTCCTGCCACTGTAGTCCCTAACCCTGCCCTGGCTGACTCGGCTGCCCCGACAACCCCACCAGCACCCGTGTCTCGACCACCCATAACCCAGGTTTACGCTCGCCGCCCCAAAACTCCTGCCCCCGACAATCAAACTACCCAATCCTCTGCCCCTCATGCTGCTGCGTCCTCCTCTTCCGCTGCGCCGGATGCAGCATCTCCTCCTTCACATGTCGTTCCCATTATCGCACCTAACAACAACCATTCCATGCGCACACGTGCCAAGTCTGGTTTTCGACTTCCTAAAACACGCCTCAATATTCATGCTTCTCCAACTCTCTCACCTCTTCCCAAAACATACAAATCTGCTCTTCTTGATCCGAACTGGTCCGCTGCCATGCGCGATGAGTTTCAAGCACTCCAATCCAATAACACATGGCAACTTGTTCCCCGACCTCCTAATGCAAATGTTGTTTCTGGAAAGTGGGTGTTCCGTCAAAAATTTCATTCTGATGGCACTCTCTCTAGGTGTAAAGCGCGTTGGGTTTGTCGTGGGTTCTCTCAACAACACGGTGTCGATTACGACGAAACTTTATCTCTCGTAGTTAAACCTAGCACCATCCGAACCATTCTTAGTCTTGCTGTTTCCTCTTCCTGGCCCATCCATCAACTCGATGTAAAAAATGCTTTCCTCCATGGTTCCTTAAACGAAGTCGTCTATTCTCAACAACCTTCCGGTTTCGAAGATTCTTCTTTTCCTGATCACGTTTGCCTTCTCCAAAAATCTCTCTATGGCCTCAAACAAGCACCCCGAGCCTGGTTTCAACGTTTTTCTACCTTTATTCAAACTATAGGATTCATTCCCTCTCGTTCTGACTACACTCTTTTTGTTTACCACTCTAACACCCAGGTTGCATATCTCCTACTTTATGTTGATGATATAGTTCTCACTGCCTCCTCCACAACTTTTCTCACTCATATTATTTCTCTCCTACAAACTGAATTCTCTATGACTGATCTAGGTTCCCTTCATCACTTCTTAGGTATAGCTGTCACTCGTGATTCTTCTGGTCTTTTTCTCTCTCAACGTCAGTACTTTGTTGATCTCCTAACTAGGGCTGGAATGTTAGATTGTCAACCATCCCGTACACCCGTAGATACTTCTTCTAAATTTTCCTCGGATGGTGATATTTTTTCTGATCCGACTCTATACCGTAGCTTAACTGGAGCTCTTCAGTATCTCACCATTACACGTCCAGAAATATCATATGCTGTCCAGCAAGCTTGTCTTTACATGCATGATCCAAGAGTCCCGCATTTTAACCATGTCAAACGCATACTTAGATATCTCAAAGGTACATTAGATCATAGTTTGCATATCAACCACTCATCACCCACATCATTGACAGCATATTCCGATGCAGACTGGACTGGTTGTCCAGACACTCGTCGATCCACTTCAGGATACTGTGTTTTTCTTGGCAATAATTTAATTTCTTGGTCTTCGAAGCGTAGCTTACGGTTTCTCGCTCGTCCGCAGAGGCTGAGTACCGTGCCGTCGCTCACGCAGTTGCTAAAACAGTTTGGTTGCGTCAGTTACTTGTTGAGTTACATCGACCTCTTGGTCAGGCCACAGTGGTATATTGTGATAACATTTCAGCTGTTTACATGTCTGGAAACCCAGTTCAACATCGGCGGACAAAGCATATCGAGATTGACATCCATTTTGTTCGAGAGAAGGTCGCTTTGGGAGAAGTGCGTGTTCTTCATGTGCCTTCTACGGCCGAGTTTGCAGATATTTTTACCAAAGGACTTGCTACTACACCATTTACAGAGATTCGTTTCAGTCTCAACGTTGTCAAGCCCACGGTTGAGACTGCGGGGGGATGTTAGGTTATATTTACTTGCATATCAAGTTAGGGTTTAGGCCGGGGCGCTGCACCTCCTCTCCCCCCCCCTCTCCTATATAAACCGTTGTATTCTCTCATTGTAAAATTATCAATTATTATTATTATCACAAATTTACAGTTACATCTATTCCCAATTCATGCAAGGCATGAGTGAGTAATAATAATTTCAGTGAGTGTCAGGATAACTGAAGCGGTTAGATAGTATACAGTTCCAATTCTGCTATAACAGACGCAAATACAGGGGCTCATGGGAAATAACATTTGATTGTGCTACTTGTGATCCATGTTCCTTCATTCAGTATTCCAGTTTATAAGGTTAAAAAGATTTCTCCTTCACCAATGTGTACCGCAGTAACACTCCTTGCTAATTGTTTTACTGCATTAGGAACAACACTTGCATTTCACATGTAGAAGTAGTCAGTTCACAAGGTTAGCTAAAGATTTATAGTAAGCATGTAGTAGAAGCCATCACCATCTTTTGGGCGGCAAAAATTGTGACCCTTACCGTCACCTCCTCCGGGAGAGGGTTTTATATATTGGATTTGGATCAATGCTAGGAGACTAAGCTATACTGTCTGCAAATGCATTTTGAAGCAAACTAATTTTTCATATTTTTCAGACTACTGTACCGATTTAGCAAGAAGCGGGTGAAATTTGAGCTGCAGATGCTGGCATGCTGCATATATAGTTTGCATCATTTTTAGATTCATAAGGTGTCATTTACATCACAGAGATACGATGACGGTTCTGCCAGATGCTGCCACTAGCCAAGAAGGGTCGTGTCCACCATTTTGACCGTGGTGTGGAAAGAGCACAACTAATTCAATTATTCAAAAAATCAAAATATATGGAAAACCAGCCCGCAACGTCATGACCTAGTTGCGAAATAAAATACTCCTTCCGTCTCAAAATAGATGTCTCAAATTTGTTAAAATTTGGATGAATCTAGACACTATTTAGTATATAGATCCATTCAAAATTTGAAAAACTTAAGACAACTATTCTTGGACGGAGGGAGTAACAAACATTGATTATGGATCATTTCATGAATAACAGAACCGAGCTACCACAAACTTTTCAAGTCAAATGACCAATGTCATGAACTTAACCATGACATAGTTTGCCGGGACGAGATGCATGCACATTACAAAAGCATGTTGGGTCCAGGAATACAAGAAAACAGACACAAATACACAATCATCACATATACCACATAACACTTCAAAATGAAATAAATCATATTCCTAGCATGCATGAGCTTAAATTATTCCTAGCCCGTGTCTCTCTTCGAGGTGACTTGTAGGCTTTTATACAGAGAGAGCACACTACGGTTGCTCAGGTGTTCAGCGACGCACAAGTCGAGAGCTAATTAAGCAAGAGCTCCAATTTGCTAACAAACTGCTGCTTCTTCTTGCTTCGGCGCTGACCCTGCGGCCGCAGCCAATGCAGGAGCGGTGACAGCGTCCCTCTGCTGCTCCGCGGCCTCCTCCTCGTCCAGCACGGCCGAGACATGCGAGTACCCCTTGTGCAGCATCCGGTACAGGATCCGCGCCGACATGCGCGCCTGGTCGCGCACATCGTCCAGGTCGCGGTGCTCGTCCACCAGCTCCAGCCGCTCCGTGAATGACGCCGAGCGATCCGGCTTCAGCTTCACCGTCAGCAATAGGTGCGCACGCGCAAGCTCAGACCTGGTGCACCCACGCCTCACACCGAGGAGGGCGTAGTAGTCCACGTCGCTGGCGGCCAGGCGGCCGCGGAGCTGCTGGATGCGGGCCACGAGCTCGCCGTGCACCGCCGCGATCTTGCCCATGCGAACGCCTCCCTGCGGCCGCCAGCTCGGCCCGGACAGCTTCCCATCGCGGAGGGCCACGTCGTAGAGGATCTTGAGGTAGTCCAGGTCCCGGAGGCTGTCGGCGATCATGCCCATGGACTCGAACAGGTCTGCGCGCGCACGACGCGCCGGGATGAACGCCGGGTCCAGAGCCAGCGCGCGGTTGCAGTCGGCGATGGCGTTGGCGGGGCACCCCACAGCGCGGAACGCCGTAGCACGGCCAAGGAAGCAGGACGTAGCGAACGAGTGCGGGAGCACGCCGCCGTGGCGCGCGTCGAGCACCTTGGAGAATTGCCGCACGGCCTCGGCGGGGAAGCCGGCATCCATTGCGGCCACCGCGGTAGCGCGGCGGCGGAGCAGCAACTTCACGTGCGGGAGGAGCTTGGACAACGAGTGCTCCTCCTCCTCCTCGTCGTCGTCGCTCGCAGGCGGCATGCCCCAGGCCGAAGCGACCTTGGAGGACGCCCTCCTGCGGCGTATCCCGGCTAGGCGGCGACGCGTTTGGAGAAGCGCGACGGCGTCCTCCAGTAAGCCGAGATGGAAGCAAGCTTGGCCCAGGACTAAGTACCTGTACACGATCGAATTGGCAATGAATTAGCACGGGAGGTTGCGAACAAAATTGCGTGATTTTGTAATAATGACGAATTGGTTTGTTTTTACCTCCACCGTGTCTCGGCGGCATTGGAGTTCTTGACTTGATGGCGCTTAAAGAGGCCAAGGAATCGGGAAAGAATCCCGGAGCGAGACGAAGACGACGAGGAGGTGATGATGTTGTCGGCGGCGCAGCTGGGTATGTAGTCACGGAGCATGTCGGCGACGTCGCGGTAGCGCCGGAGAACGAGCAGGGCGCGCGCCCGGAGCTCCAGTGCGGCCTCCATCCGGGGCGACACCTCCAGCGCGGCCGCCACGAGGCTGAGCGCCGCGGACGCTGCCGCGTCGTCTCCCCCATCACCGTCCCGCGCCGCTGCAGCGAGATCCGTCCGTGCGTCGCGGAGGTACTTTTTGATCACCTGCCGCGCATGCACCGCCGTGAAACAAAATCACCATCAGCTTTTCGACGAAGAGTATCAGAAATTCCAACATTAATACTAGAGAAGATAGTAGAAGTGCCATGAAAGATTCATCAATGAAGCGCCATGCATGCATCTCTCGATCGCCGGCCGTCGTCTAATGTCGACGAGGTCGACCATGCATCCGGATTCCGGAATCGTGGACCAAAACCCAAATTGAGGACGACAGAGCAGATGAGATGGAGAGACGACTAACCTTTCTACTGCAAAGCCTCCACCTGGTCTCGTTCGTCTTGATCTTGGTCTCAGTAGCGGGAGACAAGCGCGAGTAGGCCGCCATGACAAGTCAAGTCAAGCTCGATCAATGGGGGCCGGCCGGCAATATATATATATAGCATTTTTACCGCCCTAAATTTGTGGGAATTGACAGCGCCGCCCCGTGTCACTCTTATCTCATTTACCTTTAATTTACCGTATCAATTTGCCGGTCCATAAAATCCCGTGGTTTAGGGTCTCTTCGAGCTGGAGCGAGGAGGGCGATTATATCTGCCGATTTTAGCGGCATATAAACAGCCGCGTATGCTACCCCGGCCCGTGCGCCAGGCCCAGCCCACTAGCACGTCACAATTAATTCCCCTCTTCTGTAGTAATTAATTGTGGTTTCCTGTTTTACAGATTTGTTGTTTCTTTACGTTTCATTCTTCTGATTTTCTTTCTATACGTTTCTATTTTTGTGAGGTACTATAACCTATGGACAGGAAAATGTATGGATGACATCTTTTGAGATACTGACAGTAATCGTGCACCATCGCAATAAGATGATAACTTACTTATAAATATTTTAATAATGCGTAATAAAAATATTGAAGTTTTTATTCTATATATACAATATTTTGCTGGCAGAAGGGCTCTGCAAGTGCAACTGCAAGTGTTTTGCTAGCAGCACCACATCGCTTGGTCCTCCCCGCAATTTTTTGTAGCAGAAGAAGAGGAGGACGAATGGAGACGAGGTCGTGCGAGTGAGACCACCCTCGTCGTCGAGCGGGAAGATGGGGAGGCGGGGGTGCATGGTAGAGGCCGCACTCGGTGGCGCTAGCCGGAGAAAGTGCACTATGTTTTAGCACCATAAGATGGGGAGGCGAGATCGAGCTCATCGTGAGCAACTTCCCTTCCTACATCCCCTGCTGGTCGTCCCCCTCCTTGCTGGCGCTCGCCACCGGCAGCGTCCGCCTGGAACTGCTCCACCATGGGCCCGTTCTCCGCCTCCTTGTCCTGCTCCGACCAAAGTCGACCGCTCCCAGCGCCGCATGTGACCTTCGCGGACACGCCCGGAGCGCCTCCACACGGGGCACCTGCATCTTCCCGCTGCCGCCGGGGAGAAGCTCCAACACGCTGATACGTCGTAAACGCATCTATAATTTTTTATGTTTCATGCTTATTTAGTATCAACTTTGCTATTCTTTGTCTACACTTTGAGGTATTTTTATACATTTTCTGGGACTAACCTATTAACAAGATGCCGTAGTGCCAGTTGCCTGTTTTCTCCTGTTTTTGGTTTCAGAAAAGCTAGTAAGAAAATATTCTCGGAATTGGACGGGACAAAAGCCAAAGTCAATATTTCACCAAGGAGAACATAGAGACCGAAGGAGGGCCACGAGGCTGCCACACCCTAGGGTGGCGCGAGCCCCCCTAGGGCGCGTCGCCACCTGGTGTGGGCGCCTCGGATGCCCCCTGCCTCGCCTCTTCGCCTATATAAGCCCCCCGATGCCAAAACCCTAAGTATCCGATCAGATCTCCACAAAACAGTCCATAGACACCACCATTGTTCCTAGATCGGAGGGATCTGAAGCTCTTCCAGTCACCCTGCAAGAGGGGAGAGATCATCCCGGAGGCCTTCTTCATCACCATGCCAGCCTCCGGTAGGATGCGTGAGTAGTTCACCCTTGGACTATGGGTCCATACAGTAGCTAGATGGTTGTTTATCCTCCTTTATGCTATCATGTTTAGATCTTGTGAGCTCTGTTCATGATCAAGATCATCTATTTGTAATCATACATATTGTGTTTATGGAGATCCGATGGATATTGAGATACTATGTCAGATTTAAAAGAACATTTCTTAATCCCTAGTGTTTTGTGTGTTAGATAACAATATCAAGGATTATTTAATGTGTGTTGAAGTGTCGCAGCTCTCTCTAAGAAAAAGGGGAAAGTATCTGCCTTTGGGGGGCGGATAATCCGCCCCCACCAGGGGCGGATCCGCCCCTCCCTCTTCCCATGAGTGCGCGAGCCCCAGAGAGGGGGCGGAGTTTGTGGCCGGATTTTCCGGCCATGCCGGATAGTTCGCCCCTTGGGGGCGGACAGTCCGCCCCCTCGAGGATTTCCTTCAAGCCAAGCCTGCGTCGCTCTCTGTATGGGGGGCGGAGTTTCCCTCGGACTTTCCGGTCCTTGGGGCGGCCTTTCTCCCAAGGGCGAATAGTCCGCCCCCGGCAGGGGCGGATAATCCGCCCTCCTCAGGATTTTTCTCCAAGAAAAGGCTGCGTCGCTCTCTGTATGGGGGCGGAGTTTTCCCCGGAGTTTCTGTCCTGGGGGCGGATTTTCTCCCCAGGGCGGATAGTCCGCCCCAAAGGGGGGCGGATAATCCGCCCCCAAACTTCTCCAACGGTTTGTTCTGGGCAGGGGGTATTTAAGCCTGTCTTTCCCCTCTGTCCAGAACTCTTGATTCACTCAAAAAAGAATAGACCTGATCTGCAAGCTTCATCCGAGAGAACTCCACCTAGATACACTCAAAGGCTCCGTACATTGGGGAATCAAAGGAGGAGGACTCGATCTTCATCAACTACAATCAAGTGCTTCATCTTCTCTCCATTCCTTTGGGGAACCACCGATCTAGTATTTCTTGCAAATACCTAGATCCTTGTTTCTGTTTATATTGATAAACCTTGTTCTTGTGGCAGCTTGTTGTCATCTCGGGAGCCCCCAATTCAGTTGTGGGTGTGTGCCCCGATAGAGTTGTAAAAGGCACCGATTCCCGCCTCGAAGGGATCCAATAGTGGAGAAGGTGGATCAGGCCTCTCGTGGCGAGATCCATCGGAGAATAGGGTGAGGCCTATTGTGGCGAGGTGGTCTTAGAACCGCCCACCCCTCCAACACAGATGTACTTCCCTTAAAAAAGGAAGGAACTGCGGTAAAACAAATCCCTGTGTCTCCGCGTGCTCCACTACGGTTTCCTCGCTCCTCTCTTTACGTGCTTAGTAGTTAGGGTTGCATATAGGGAAATTCTCGTAGTTGCATATCTAGAGAATTTACTTTGTGTCAAGCCTAAAATTGAAAAAGTATTAAAAATTGGTTAGCACCTATTCACCCCCCCTCTAGGTGCCCATACGATCCATTTCAAGATTGATTATTGATTCTATCATGTCTTATGATTAGTGATTTTATCATGTATGTGTTGTTTGTGATCTTGCATGCTCTCTGTGTTGGAGATATGCCCTAGAGGCAATAATAAATGTAGTTATTATTATATCTTTGTGTTTATGATAAATGTTTACATTCATGCTATAATAGTATTATCAAGGAAACATTAATACTTGTGTGATTTGTAAACTTAAATTGAAGTCCCTAGTAAAGCCTCTTCATAATACTAGCTTGTTGGTTAATAAATGATTGTGGTTTACCTATCATGAACATTGAGATGTTATTAACAACAAGATCATATCGTTAGGAGAATGATATGATGGACATACTCCTATAGATAAGCGTAGCATAAAGATCAAGTCATTTTAATAGTTCAATTGCTATATGCTTTCTGATACATAGTAACCTAATTCCTTCGACCATGAGATCATGCATATCACCATCACCGGAAGGATGATTTGATGACATCAAACACCACACCGTAACTGGGTGGTTATAAAGGTGGCATTGAGTGTTCGGAAAGTATTGGTTGAGACACATGGATCAAGAGTGGGATTTGTCCATCCATATGACGGATAGATATACTCTGGGCCCTCTCGGTGGAATGTCAGCCAATTGGATTGCAAGCATGTGACTGGCTCACAAGGGATCACATATCACGGGAACGAGAAAAGAGTACTTATCAGTAACGAGGTTGAACTAGGTATGCAGAGATACCGACGATCAAAACCTCGGATAAGTAAACTATCGTGAGACAAAGGGAAATTGGTATCGTATGTAAGTGGTTCATTCGATCGCAAAGTAATCGTAGAAATATGTGGGAGCCATATGAATTTCCAGATTCCTCTATTGGTTATTGTTCGGATAAGTGTCTCGATCATGTCCGCATAATTCACGAACCGTAGGGAGACACACTTAAGGATTCGACGTTGTTGAGTAGTTATGGAATGATGAGTAAGAGACTGAATGTTGTTCGGAGTCTCGGATGGGATCCGGGATATCACGAGGAGATCCGGAATGGTCCGGAGAATACGATTCATATAAGGAAAGTCCTGTTTCAGGGTTGGAGAATGGTTCCGATGTTTTCATCGGGAATGTTCTAGAAGGTTCCGAAATGTCCGGCACTCCGGAGAGGAAGGGTACATGAATGTGTCATAACAAGTTGGAATGGTTGCATCATGTACTAGGTGTCATCGCTGAACAAAATAAAGGGTTAAATCAAATCCTAGTTTGAAAAGTCAAACGCCAATTTGAAAAGTCAAACGGTTGTTTTGTTTGGTGGAGGGAGAGTAGGAAACCTACTTGTGGAGGAAGTCCCTCTCCCTCCACCGCCGGCCTTGGAAGCCGAGTTGGGGACGGAATCCCCTCCCCTTGGCGCGCGCCCTCCACCTATATAAGGAGGGGCAGGGCTGCCCCTCCAAGACCTACACCTTGCCCCTCTAAACCCTAACCCTAGCCGCCGCCGCTCACCATAGCCGCCGCCGCCCTAGGGTTTATCCCAAGCCGCCGAGTTGGGGCCTCTAGTTGCCCTACCCGCCGGCCTAGCCCCTTCTACTTGGTGTGTCTAAACCTTAGATCACCGAGGCTCTCTCATAGTCCACCATACTCGCTCCGGCTTAAGGCGAAGCCCTGCGAGATCTCCCCTCTACTTCTGGTACCACGCCGTCGTGCTGCCGGAATCGCGAGGATAGTGCTACAACCTCCGCTGCCTGCTGGAACAAGGGAGAGGAAGGTCTTCGTCGAGTATCGAACGTGTGACCGACTGCGGAAGCGCTGCCGGAACGCAGCGCCGGAAGGATCGTCTACGCGATCTTGAGATCGGGAGAGTACGACTACATCACCCACGAGAATCCGCTCTTGTTAAACACTTTGGAATCTTCGAGGGTGAGTTATTCCATCGACTCGTTGCTACAATCTAGTAGATAGATCTTGGCTTGTTTGTTTGTATGCGGTAGAAATTTTTTGTTTTCCATGCTAAGAACCCCTACAGTGGTATCAGAGCCGTGTCTATATGTAGATCTGTTGCACGAGTAGAACACAATGGTCATTGTGGGCGGTGGTGTTTTTATTATCAATTGCTTCTTGTGTACTTTGCATCTTGCGGTATGATGGGATGAAGCTTCCCGGGCTAACATTACATGACATCGTTCATGAGACTTGCTCCACGCTCAACATGCAAATTGTATTGCATAAGTGGCTTTGCGGGTGTCTGTCTCTCCCATTATAGTACAGATCCAATTTACAACGGGCACTTGATAGTTCAAACATCAACGTTGTGGTTCTTGTTCGTAAGTTAGATCGACACTTATTGAAAGCCCCAAACCACATAAAATATGCAAAGAAATTAGAGGCGTCTAACTTTGTTTTGCAGGGGTGTGATGTGATGTGATATGGCCATGATTGTGATTATATTTGATGTATGCAATGTTCCTTATTGTAAGTTGGCTGTAACACCCTCAGAATCTGCCCTATGCAAGTTTCAGCGCTTCCCGCCAAACCCGCATAGAAACGATTCAAAGGTGCCCACCAGGCACTTGCGTGCGGGTGGAAAAACGAAGTAATATCATTACACAATAGTCCTCGATGGAACCCACAAAACATATATATACAACAGCGACTCAAAGAGTCAAGAATACAGATATACAATACAAAGATCCAAATCACCTGTAAAACGATATAGCGTCCGAGTACGGACAAGATGCAAATTGAGCTAAGAGCCCTGAAGAATAACCAATGGCGTCCATAACCCTGCCCAGGCCAAGCCGGAAGGGTAACCCTGCTAACGACGTCGATCTCAAAACCTGCTAAGAACAAAAGGGGTGCCGACAAAGGGCAAAGGAAAAAGAGAGCGGTCAGTACTGAGGCCAGTACACGGCGAGGCTAGAATTCGGCGGTCCTCGCCTACATAGGTATGGTGGACTGAGCGGCAGCGCAGCATGCACTAAACAACCTATAGAGACTCGATATAACTGTCGGCTACCAGAGAGGGATAAGAAAGTCCTATTCGGAACCAACCTTATGCTACCACCAATCATACCCATCCTGGTATTCCCCCTCGAGACCAAACGAGGAAGTCAACCGAGGAACTCACACAGTTGGCAGTTTTATTTATTCAGTTATCGTTGCAGCAATTACTAGTCAGGTATAGATAGTCATCCTGATAGAATAAGCAGTGGGCACTTTTAGTTAACCATTCCGTTGTAGTTGCAACACTTACTAGTCAGATACAATTAGCATGAGATATCCCCAAACCCAGCAGTTGTTGGTACTTTTATTTAGCCATTCCGTTGTAGTGAAGCTGATTACTAGTCATATCGGATACAAGTCAAATTATAACAGTAAACTTTTAGTTATAGTTGTCTATGATCGAGATCTGTGCTCCAAGTCGTCCATAACCGCGGACACGGCTTCTCGAAAAGATTTAACCCTGCAGGGGTGCACCAAAGTTTCCACACGCACTTCGACCCTTTTTGCCAGATCAGTTAACATACACCCATCGGTATGTCGGCGGGGCCTAAGTCATGACGTTTCCCAGACCCAAAGCAAGTACATGGGGGCCACCCCACTAAGCTACCCGCAACGAAGTCGGCCGGTCTCCGAGACGGACTCAGGGTTTGCGTCAATGGCTGTAAACGACTGGGAACCCGAAAATGAGACTGGGCTTGTCGATACCGCGAAAACACTCCGCTTACCTAAACAGTACAGGTGCAGTACTTCGCACAATTTAAATTAAGCAGTAAAGCATGGCATAAGTACAGGATAGTAATAAAGCCCCAAACTACTTGTGGCCCCCAGTACAATACTTGGAATCAGGTACTAAATCGATGGGGGTGCCCATACACCCCACCTGTGGTTAGCGCGCTCGATCTCGGAACAGGTGTCAAGAACTCGGGGTCCTACGGGACACCAGTGAGCGGTTAAAAACCAAATATTGTCTATTACCCACCGGTGCCTCTGCATTTACCTACTTCAATTTTTAGTTATTAAACAGTATTTAAAGCCATGATCATCTCCAACATTAAACATGCGGCAATACTCCAACAACTGTGGTACTTGACGACACGTAACAGCACTTGAGTAAGCAACTACGACACGCAGGTCCCACTATCTACCAAACAACTGGTAATAGGATGTGTCCAAGGCAATATAAGGTCGCAATGGATATCACGGGTACGGAAACTAGAGCATCGCAACACAGATAGCAATAGATCAACAGGAGGAAATAAAGACTATAAAAGTAAGATAGGTAGAAAGGGGGAGGTGCTCGCCTGAAAACATTGCCGAAGGTTCATCCGAAGATCGGATCGACACTCGCATCATCTCAACGGCCTTATCCGCGAAGAAGCAAACACTAGAAGAAACACCGGATGCACTATTTAATACTACGGCAAAAGATCGGGCATGATGCATGTATGATGTATGACATGGCAAGGATGCGATGCAATTATACCATATTAAGTGGAACCGAGGCCTCGATAATTAATTAATAGGTTCATGTTGTTTAGATACCCTGCAATTTAAATGTTGTCTTAACATGGCAAAATATATCACCGGTTCGCTACACAAATTTATATGAGACCAATATAAGACTAGATTTGCCCGCATATGGATCCCATATTTAATTATAAGGTGAATCGGCATAATGCCCCAACCCACATGATATGCATGCGAGATGAACAATTTAATATGCAACAATTTGATATTACATTTATAAAATAGGGCTCGAGAAAGGGGTCACACATGGAGGTTCGGCGATCTTGGCTCCAGGGGTTCGGGGTCGGGTCTCCGGGTCCGGATCTGGGGTTCGGTCTCGGCGGGATCGTTCTCGGATAACAGAGTAGATCTTGGCGTTCCGCGAGGAAGGACTTGGCGTATCCGTGTCGACGAACTGGGCGTCCGGGTTCTCGGGCATCAGGTCCAGGAAGAAGTACTTGTCGCATCTGTGGCCTTCGGGTCGAAGAATTTGGCATGCCCGGGTTCGGTCTTCGGGTCCGAGAGGTAGATCTTGGCGTCCATATGAAGACTTTGGTGTGCCATCTCGATCATCTGTGGCCGACATCAGGTTGGCCTTGTCCGAGAGGAGATCTTGGAATTGGGTTTCACCCGTGTCAATCTTGGTATTGGACTCAGGTGTATTGGGAACACCAACGGTGGTCTTGGCGCAAGCACATACAGACACATGTACACTGTCGCCACCATGGTACATGACTTGTCATCGTGGTCAGCATGAATCGACGACAGGTGACCAAACAGGGTCAGCGTTACCGGGCGCCTGACTGAACTCGAAGGAGCCCACGCACACGAGGCAACATACTTGAAATGGCCGGAGCGGGCACGGCGGAGCGTGGGCCGGACACGGGCTAGAGGCGGCCAAGGGCCCCTGGCAGCGGCGTCGATCAAGGACAGAGAGCTAGGGTGGGGTGGCGGTTGTTGGCGGTGGAGGAGGACCTCGTGGCGGGCGCGGGGCTCGAGGTAGGGCCGAGGGTGGCGGTGAACGAGGTCGACAAGGCGGTGTGGTCGTCGGTGGCGCGGCCACACGCGGTTCCGGAAGAAGGCGGCGGTGCAGGGGCGAGGCCGAGGAAGGCGCGGTCGAGGGCCCTGTAGGGGCCGGGGCTCTGGCGACGGCGGCGTGGATGCGCAGATGGTGGCAGGGAGCTCGAGCGGAACCTGGAGGGGCGGCCCTGGGCGGCGAGCAGCGACGGACAGAGGGCTCACGGGCAGCGGCTGGACAGGCAGAGCAGCGGCGGCTAGAAGGCGGGCCTTCGAGCGCGGGGCCGGAGAGGCGACCTGCGGCGAGGCCAGGGGAATAGGAAGGCGCGGCTGGGCGCCGGTGTTGCGGAGGGGGAAGGACCGGCGGCGGCTCGTCCCAGGGTTGGTGGAGGAGGACGCGACAAGGGGTGGGGCCAGGAGCGGTTTGGGAGGGCGCGTGCGTGGCGGTAGGTGGGGGTTGAGGGCACGAGGGGAGCGGTGCCCGCGGAGAGAGGAGAAGGGGGATGGTGGGGTCGGGTCCAGGGGGAGGGGCGGCCAGCTGAGGTGGCGGGCTGGGATTGGATGGGGGAAAAGGAGAGGTGAGGTGTCGACATGGGATTGGAGGGGGTGAGGTGGAGGGGGCTGGGTAGATTAGGTTGGGGTAGGAAAAGGGTTTAGGTAGTCTGGTTTTTGTACTGGGGGTGGCCGACTGGTTCGGATCGGCCCGGTACGGCTGCCCCTAAAAAAATAAAGTAAATATTTTATTATTTTAAAACGGGGCTTTTGAAATCCATTGGTAGACGAAACAAAATAATCCGGAGACCCGGGTTTTGGATTTGAAATAAAGGCGGGGTATTTAGAAAACAAAACTAGGCATTTCGAAAATAGTTTAGACTAAAACCATGCATGATGATGATGCTCAAATGCAATGTGGCATGATGACATGAGCATGCGGTCATGATGATGCAATGCACAAAAACAACGCGATTTTCTAGTAGTGGTTTTTGCGGGGCGCCACAATTCAACACCACTAACAATGGATCTCGCCCTCGAGATCCGCCTCATGGTACCGGGACGAAGGGCAGCGATCTGAATCTTCTCGCATCGTGTAGATCCTCGCGACACCACTAACAAGAGGTCGTTGTCCGTGATCGTCGAGAGAACACTCCGGGAACAAAAGGTCGAAGGTAGAGGTATCAACAAATAAAGCCACCTCTAGCTTCCATAGAAAGAGAGAACCGATGCATTCTCATCCACTTCAATGTACCAAAGCGAATAGAAGGGGTAGTCGGCATGGGGGCCAATCCATCACGCACCCAAACTATTACTCTGCACAATCAGTAGAAAAGCGTGCAACCATTCTCGGAATCAGACTGAAGATCTGGACAATCGAGGTTCAGGAACAAAGGAGTGATGCAGACTCTGCATCGGATCTGGCGTAGATGATGTCGTCGCGTCAGAAAGCACCGGAAGGCACAAGAAGGAACAAAGAGAAGTCCACCAGACGAAGGATTCCTCGGATAGCATGAAGACCAGATGTAGCAACACCGTTACCAAAGGAGGAAGCGAAACCCTGAAGGTACGATGGAACCCAACCACGAGAAATCCTGGACTCGGAGAGGGAGAAGAGAGCGGATTCAAAACACGCAGAGGTGAGAGGAGAACAGTAGAGGGGTAAGGAGTAAAATCAGACCTAATCAGAACTATCCAACCGATTTTGCAAAAATAGTTTTGACACGATAAATCCCCAAAGCTATGAGGCTTCTGAAAAGTTCTTTAACTGCAATATGGAAGAGGGCAGCTCCGTCAGTGAGCATGTGCTTAAGATGTCTGGGCACGCAAACAAACTTCAAAGCTTGGGTATAGTGATTCCTAATGCTTTGGGGATTTATCGTGTCCTCCAATCACTGCCACCAAGTTACAAGAACTTTGTGATGAACTACAATATGCAAAGCATGAACAAGCAGTTGCCAGAACTCTTCTCCATGTTAAAATCTGCAGAAGTGGAGATCAATAAAGAGCACCAAGTGTTGATGGTCAATAAGACCACCAAATTCAAGAAAGGCAAGTCTAAGCAAAAGGGACACTTCAAGAAGGGTGGTAAGAAAGTTACCGCACCGACGAAGAAGACCAATGCTGGACCCAAGCCTGATACAGAGTGCTTTTACTGCAAGGGAGAAGGTCACTGAAAGCGGAATTGCCCAAAGTACTTGGCGGATTTGAAGAACGGCAACATCAAGAAGAAAGGTATATCCGATATACATGTTATTGATGTGTATCTCACTAGTACTCGTAGTAGTTCCTGGGTATTTGATACTGGTTCGGTTGCTCATATTTATAACTCGAAACAGGTGCTGCAGAATAAACGAAAGCTAGCGAAGAACGAGGTGACGATGCGTGTGGGAAATGGATCAAAGGTTGATGTGATCGCGGTTGGCACACTACCTCTTCATCTACCATCGGGATTAGTTTTATACTTAAATAATTGTTATTTGGTGCCTGCGTTAAGCATGAACATTATATCGGGATCTTGTTTATTGCGAGACGGTTACTTGTTTAAGTCCGAGAATAATGGTTGTTCGATTTATATGAGTAATATGTTTTATGCACATGCACCTTTGATAGATGGTCTATTCTTATTGAATCTCGATAGTGGAAATACACATATTAATAACATTGAAGCTAAACGTTTGAAATCGAGCGATAACTCGACCTATATGTGACACTGTCGTCTTGGTCACATTGGAGTGAAGTGTTTGAAGAAACTCCATTCCGATGGACTTCTTGAATCACTTGATTTCTAATCACTTGAAAGATGCGAAGCATGTCTGATGGGTAAAATGACTAAGACTCCATTTTCTGGTATGATGGAGCGAGCTACGGATTTATTGGAAATCATACATACCGATGTATGTGGTCCAATGAGTGTAGCATCGCGCGGTGGTTATCGTTATGTTCTTACCTTCACGGATGACTTGAGTAGATATGGGTATATCTATTTCATGAAACATAAGTCCGAAACTTCTGAGAAGTTTAAGGAATTTCAAAGTGAGGTTGAGAATCAACGTAACAAGAAGATTAAATTTCTACGTTCTGATCGTGGAGGTGAATATCTAAGTTACGAGTTTGGCGAGCATTTGAAGAAATGCGGAATACTTTCACAATTGACACCGCCAGGAACACCACAGCGTAATGGTGTGTCCGAACGTCGTAATCGAACTCTCTTAGATATGGTTCGTTCTATGATGTCACTTACAGATTTACCGCTATCATTTTGGGGTTATGCATTAGAAACAGCCGCATTCACTTTAAATAGGGCACCATCTAAATCCGTTGAAACGACACCGTATGAATTATGGTTTGGGAAGAAACCTAAATTGTCGTTCCTTAAAGTTTGGGGTTGCGAAGCCTATGTAAAGAAGTTACAGCCGGACAAGCTAGAACCCAAAGCGGAAAAATGTGTCTTCATAGGATACCCAAAGGAAATTATTGGGTATACCTTCTATCATAGATCCGAAGGCAAAATCTTCGTTGCCAAGAATGGATCCTTTGTAGAGAAGGAATTTTTCTCGAAAGAAGTGACTGGAAGGAAAGTAGAACTCGACGAGGTTGTCGAACCTTCTCTCGAACTTGCGAGTAGCACAACACCGGAAGAAGTTCCTGTGGTGCCTGCACCAATAAGAGAGGAAGCTAATGATGATGATCATGAAACTTCGGTTGAAGTTGATACAGAGCCTCGCAGGTTAACGAGAACTCGTACCACTCCTGATTGGTATGATCCCGTTATGAGTGTCATGTTGGTGGATAACACCGATGACCCTGCGACATATGAGGAAGCGATGATGATCCCAGATTCCAATAAATGGCAAGAAGCCATGAAATCCGAGATTGGATCCATGTTCGAAAACCAAGTTTGGACTTTGGTGGACTTACCGGATGGCCGGAAGGCTGTCGAGAACAAATGGATTTTTAAGAAGAAAACAGATGCTGATGGTAATGTTACTGTCTATAAAGCTCGACTTGGGTTTCGACAAATTCAAGGTGTTGACTACGATGAGACCTTCTCACCTGTAGCGAAGCTAAAGTCTGTGAGGATTATGTTAGCAATCGCTGCATATTATGATTATGAGATATGGCAGATGGATGTCAAAAAAGCGTTCCTCAATGGAGACATTGATGAAGAGTTGTATATGATGCAACCCAAAGGTTTTGTCGATCCTAAAGATGCTAACAAGGTATGCAAACTTCAACGATCCATATATGGATTGAAGCAAGCATCCCAAAGTTGGAATCAACGTTTTGATAATGTGATCAAAAGTTTTGGTTTTATACAAACTTATGGAGAAGCTTGTATTTACAAGAAAGTGAGTGGGAGCTCTGTAGCATTCTTAATACTATATGTAGATGACATATTGTTGATTGGGAATGATGTAGACCTTCTTAATAGTGTCAAGGAATATTTGAATAATAGTTTTTCAATGAAGGATCTTGGTGAAGCAGCTTACATATTAGGCATAAAGATTTATAGAGATAGATCGAGACGCCTAATATCATTGTCACAAAGTACATATTTGGACAAAGTTCTAAAGAGGTTTGGAATGGAAGATAGCAAGAAAGGGTTCTTGCCCATGTTGCCCAATACGACCTTGAGTAAAACTCAAAGTCTAACAACGGCAGAAGATAGAGAAAGGATGAGTAAAACTCCCTATGCCTCAGCCATAGGATCTCTAATGATGCCATGATATGTACTAGACCCGACATTACATATGCTGTTAGTTTGACTAGCAGATATCAAAGTGATCCAGGAGTGGATCATTGGACAGCGGTCAAAAACATCCTTAAGTACTTGAGAAGAACTAAGGATATGGTTCTTTCTTATGGAGGTGATGAACATCTTGTTGTTAATGGTTACACCTATGCTAGTTGGCACACCGATCCGGATGATTCTAAATCACAATCTGAATACGTATTTACTTTGAATGGTGCAGCAGTTAGTTGGAGGAGTGCAAAGCAAAGCGTTGTGGCGAGATCTTCAACTGAATCGGAATACATGGCTGCTTCAGAGGCTTCACAAGAAGCGATATGGATGAAAGAGTTCATTACAGAGCTCGGTGTGGTTCCAAGTGCGCTGGACCCAATGTCTATCTACTGTGATAACATGGGCGCCATAGCCAATGCTCAAGAACCAAGGTCACACAAGAAGCTGAAGCACATCAAGCTACGTTTTCACGCTATTCGAGAACATGTCCAAGAAGGTGACATAAAGATTTGCAAAGTACACACAGATCTGAATGTGGCAGATCCATTGACTAAACCTCTCCCGAGGGCAAAACATGACCAACACCAAACTGCCATGGGTGTTCGGTATATTACCATGTAATCTAGATTAGTTGACTCTAGTGCAAGTGGGAGACTGTTGGAGATATGCCCTAGAGGCAACAATAAATGTAGTTATTATTATATCTTTGTGTTTATGATAAATGTTTACATTCATGCTATAATAGTATTATCAAGGAAACATTAATACTTGTGTGATTTGTAAACTTAAATTGAAGTCCCTAGTAAAGCCTCTTCATAATACTAGCTTGTTGGTTAATAAATGATTGTGGTTTCCCTATCATGAACATTGAGATGTTATTAACAACAAGATCATATCGTTAGGAGAATGATATGATGGACATACTCCTATAGATAAGCGTAGCATAAAGATCAAGTCATTTTAATAGTTCAATTGCTATATGCTTTCTGATACATAGTAACCTAATTCCTTCGACCATGAGATCATGCATATCACCATCACCGGAAGGATGCTTTGATGACATCAAACACCACACCATAACTGGGTGGTTATAAAGGTGGCATTGAGTGTTCGGAAAGTATTGGTTGAGACACATGGATCAAGAGTGGGATTTGTCCATCCATATGACAGATAGATATACTCTGGGCCCTCTCGGTGGAATGTCATCCAATTGGCTTTCAAGCATGTGACTGGCTCACAAGGGATCACATATCACGGGAACGAGAAAAGAGTACTTATTAGTAACGAGGTTGAACTAGGTATGCAGAGATACCGACGATCAAAACCTCGGATAAGTAAAATATCGTGAGACAAAGGGAAATTGGTATCGTATGTAAGTGGTTCATTCGATCGCAAAGTAATCGTAAAAATATGTGGGAGCCATATGAATTTCCAGATTCCTCTAATGGTTATTGTTCGGAGAAGTGTCTCGATCATGTCCGCATAATTCACGAACCGTAGGGAGACACACTTAAGGATTCGACGTTGTTGAGTAGTTATGGAATGATGAGTAAGAGACCGAATGTTGTTCGGAGTCTCGGATGGGATCCGGGATATCACGAGGATATCCGGAATGGTCCGGAGAATAAGATTCATATAAGGAAAGTCCTGTTTCGGGGTTGGAGAATGGTTCCGATGTTTTCATCGGGAATGTTCTAGAAGGTTCCGGAATGTCCGGCACTCCGGAGAGGAAGGGTACATGAATGTGTCATAACAAGTTGTAATGGTTGCATCATGTACTAGGTGTCATCGCTGAACAAAATAAAGGGTTAAATCAAATCCTAGTTTGAAAAGTTAAACACCAATTTGAAAAGTCAAACGACTGTTTTGTTTGGTGGAGGGAGAGTAGGAAACCTACTTGGGGAGGAAGTCCCTCTCCCTCCACCGCCGGCCTTGGAAGCCGAGTTGGGGAGGGACTCCCCTCCCCTTGGCGCGCCCCCTCCACCTATATAAGGAAGGGCAGGGCTTCCCCTCCAAGACCTACACCTTGCCCCTCTAAACCCTAACCCTAGCCGCCGCCGCCCACCATAGCCGCCGCCGCCCTAGGGTTTATCCCAAGCCGCCGAGTTGGGGCCTCTAGTTGCCCTAGCTGCCGGCCTAGCCCCTTCTACTTGGTGTGTTTAAACCCTAGATCACCGAGGCTCTCTCATAGTCCACCATACTCGCTCCGGCTTAAGGCGAAGCCCTGCGAGATCTCCCCTCTACTTCCGCTACCACGCCGTCGTGCTGCCGGAATCGCGAGGAGAGTGCTACAACCTCCGCTGCCTGCTGGAACAAGGGAGAGGAAGGTCTTCGTCGAGTACCGAACGTGTGACCGACTGCGGAAGCGCTGCCGGAACGCAGCGCCGGAAGGATCGTCTACGCGATCTTGAGATCGGGAAGAGTACGACTACATCACCCACGAGAATCCGCTCTCGTTAAACACTTTGGAATCTTCAATGGTGAGTTATTCCATCGACTCGTTGCTACAATCTAGTAGATAGATCTTGGCTTGTTTGTTTTTATGTGGTAGAAATTTTTTGTTTTCCATGCTACGAACCCCTACACTCCGTTTCTAGTAGCTATCTTGGCCAAGTAGATGCTAGTGACTCCAAGAGGGAGTATTTATGCTCGATAGTGGGTTCATGCCTCTATTGAATCTGGGGAAGTGACAGGAATCTCTAAGGTTATAGATGTGTTGTTGCTACTAGGGAGAAAACAACAATCTTTTGTTCATGGAACAATTGTATTGTTTACTTTACACACATTGCTTAATGCAGTTATCCATTGCTTGCAACTTAATACTGGAGGGGGTTCGAATGATAACCTGAAGGTGGATTACTAGTCATAGATGCAGTTGGATGGAGGTCTATGTATATTGTTGTAATGCCCAATCAAATCTCATAGGAATCATGATGTATAGTATTGCATTGTTATGCCTTTCTCAGTCCTGTCAATTGCCCCGCTGTAATTTGTTTACCCAGCATGTTATATTATTTATCTTAAGGAGAACACCTCTAGTGAACTGTGGACCCCGGTCGAATCTTTACCATTGATACATCATCTACTGTTACTGTTTACTTTTTGCAAACAACCATTACCTTCCACACCATACGTTTAATCCTTTGTTTTCAGCAAACTAGTAAGATTGACAACCTCACTGTAAGTTGGGGCAAAATCTTGAGTTTGTGTTGTGCAGGATTCCAAGTTGCTAGCAACACCTTTGAGTTGTTTCCTTACTCCTACTGGTTCGATAAACTTGGTTTCATAACTAAGGGAAAATTTGATGTTGTGCTCATCATACCTTCCTCTTGGGGTCTCCTAACGAAGCTCTACAACTGAGTCGCGTCACACGCTCGGCCGCTCCATGGCTGGCATGCCTAAGGTCGACCGCGGCCCAAGCACCTCCGATTCCAAGTTACCATGCGTGCCATGCCCTCCGCATCTGACCAGTGACCAGCTCCCCTGTGTGCCCCGCCGCCACGCGGGAGAAGCGCGCCTGACCTCCTCTCTTTGGTTACCCGACAAGTCAGGGACCACCACTAGAGATCCCATCCTAGGATTCACACGCCGCCACTAGGGTTCGATGCGGAGATCGCCGATGCTCCCCTCGTCTCGCTCTCTTCTTTCAGATATGTTCAGAGATATGTTCAGACCAAAATAGAGAAGAGAAAGACAAGAGAGGAAAGATAGGGTGTCGGTGCGCCGCTGCTGTTTGACAGACAAACTAACTAATTTTTTACTTGTCAGTGGCAAGTGGTGTAATACCCCCGAACCGCCAGGGGCAAAATCGTCCAAAAATCGACGGACGGATTTTCATGGTAGATGAAGTTACGATGCATTATTTTAATAGTATACTTACTCTATTTCAAAATATAAATTGTTTTAGCTTTGTGAAACAAATATATTTAGAATTCTTTTAGCATGTAAGTTTACTCTGATTTAAAATAAATCTAGACACTAAAAAAAGTCTAGATACATTTTTTCACAAATCTAAAACATTTTATTTTTTAAACAGAGAGAGTAGATAACAACTCAGAAAGAAATAGAAAAATAACACGTGACTGGCCGGCAAAACCAGCAAGCATAGCCAAAACAAAAGCAAATAAGCTGATTAACCAAGATAAAACAGGACCGACACAATCAAAAGACCACCAACCAACTCCATGGGCCAAACACGGGGCCAACACACCAAATTAAGCAACTACAAAACCGACCTCACCAATCTTGACATATAGCAAAACAAATCATTCTAAAAAACAAAATCAACGTTCGAGATCCTGACTATATGACATAAGACTCGTCTGAGCAAGCTATGACTTAGCAATTCTGTTTATTCATCATACTGTTTGTAGATGTGTCGTGGTACCGTCGTCAGCAATGGCAATGCTGAAGCTATTTCCATTGTTGTGGAGCCCAGCTGCCCGTCTCTCCGCCCGTTCGACATGGACGGCGGTGACAAACTTACCAGCTCAAGTTCGTCTCCCTGCTCTATTCCCTCGGCCCGCCGCCTAGTGGAGACGAGACCTGCGCGCAGCCCAAGCCACAGGCGGTTTAGCTGCGCCCTCGACTTCAACACT
This sequence comes from Avena sativa, assembly GCA_916181665.1. Lineage (NCBI taxonomy): Eukaryota > Viridiplantae > Streptophyta > Magnoliopsida > Poales > Poaceae > Avena > Avena sativa. The sequence goes on from OV702282.1 coordinate 326,609,608, forward strand.
TTGGCAAATCTCACATGGACCTCACCCCCGACCAGATCGAGGCCATGGCTAGGGTCACTCGGGGTAGACGAGCAGAATAACAATGGCGGGCAGGAGCATGGCTCAGGTGGTTGGGGGACAGGGGGAGTAGCGGGGTTAGGACTCTTCGAAACAGGCATTACGCCCAGCTTTATAAATAAAGCAACGATCATCCAGAATACATGCAAGTCACCGACACCTAGGCGTCAAAAGAAAGTAAAAAGAGTCCGATGGGGCCACAACACAACAAGCCCAAAGAAAAGAGCAAAAAAACAGAAATAAGGGGAAGCTGGAGGAGTGCTCCCCCTACGAGGCCATGGAAGCACTAGCAGGAGCCGCGAAGCGCTGCGCCGACGTCCTGAGAGCTTGCAAGATGTCGTCCATGCTCTCGCAGCGCATCCCTGCTCACGTAGCCCCATGCTTGGCTGCCCGGTGGTTGAGACGTCGTCCCGTCGTTGGGTTGGGGCAAAAAAAGTCCATTTCATCACAAGAAATCCATTCACACGCTAACACATGCCAATAACACCGGAAGTTCTCATACCTACTAAAAAAATAACAACAATATGGGAAAACAAGCACATTTTCCCCAAAGTAGCTACTCACTACGGGAATAACGAGATAGGCCGACGGCCTTTTTATACATCGACGGCAAAATGTCGGGGCCGTCGGCGTAGCTTGACGGGCCGTCGGCCCAGTTTTGCCGTCGGCGTAGGATAAATAGGCAGACGGCAGCCGTCGGCATAAAAGAAACCGTCGGCGTAGCATATTAGGCTAACGGAAGAGCGACGGCGTCAAGTCTACGCCGACGGCAGGTTTTACACCTACGCCGACAGCGGCGTAGCCATTTTTCTTTTTTGCCACATTAATCTTAGAAAAATCATAACTAAATCATGTAAATTTAGAAAAATACATATAATATATCAAAATTTGCGGAAAAATAAGATCTATCTATATAAACTCAAATATTACATATTTGTTTTAAAAAATATATATATATAATACAAATACTTTTGTATAACATATTTTTCATTTCCAAGTATAAAAAATGGGGTGTTTTGTGAAGCTACCACCAAATTAAAGTTTCAAAATGTTACTATCCCATTTTAAAAAAATAGTAGACCATCTTGAATGGACAATTTCCCAACCTGAATATCTCAAACCTTTTCATCCATCCCTCGTAAAAAAGATAAAATCCCGCCGAATCGGTAGTAAATGAGTTAGATTTGAACTACAGATACATGATATGATGCTCATGATTTTTTGGAAAAATTATTTTTAGGTTCACGATATGCTATTTCATCAGAGATATAATGCAAGTTTAGTGAGACTCATCCCCGAGCTAAGAATCTTCATGCCCCTCGATTAAGAAAGTTTGACGATAGTTTGAAACAGACATAAAAAATTCAAAAACAATCGAAAGAATGCAAAAACTTCGTGTGGTGTCATACTATGTGACATAGTTGCATGGAAAAATACCAAACTTGGTATATTAATTGTGTCTCAAAAATACCTTCACAAAATGACCTATCTTAATTGAGGCTTTCTGGATTTTATGTCAAATTACCAATGTTATTGCTAGAATCGCGGTATAGTTTGCGATAATGTGCCCATATTGTGCATACATGTGTATCATGAGATGGCGAACATGTAGGGGTTTGTAGCATGGAAAACAAAAAAATTCTACCGCATGCACACAAACAAGCCAAGATCTATCTACTAGATTGTAGCAACGAGTCGATAGAGGAACTCACACTCGAAGATTCCAAAGCGGTTAACGAGAGCAGATTCTCGTGGGTGATGTAGTCGTACACTTGCCGATCTCAAGATCGCGTAGACGATCCTTCCAGCGCTGCGTTCCGGCAGCGCTCCCGCAGTCGGTCACACGTTCGGTACTCGATGAAGACCTTCCTCTCCCTTGTTCCAGCAGGCAGCGGAGGTTGTAGCACTCTCCTCGCGATTCCGGCAGCACGACGGCGTGGTACCGTAAGTAGAGGGGAGATCTCGCAGGGCTTCGCCTTAAGCCGAAGCGAGTATGTTGGATTATGGTTTCCCGGAAAACTAGGGTTTAGAGATCCGGGAGGAGGAGGTGTCTGCGGCGGCTAAGGCGGCGGCGACAGACCGGCGGCAGCGCGGCGGCGCGACGAGGCGACGCGGCGGCGGCGAGCGGCGACGGTGAGGGCTTGGAACTTGTGTTGTTTGGGGCAGCCCTCCCCCTCTATTTATGAGAGGGAGGGGCAGCCTTGAGAGGGGTGGGTTTGAATCCAAACCCAAACCCAAGTTGGATTGAGAGAAGGACTTGTTTCTTCTCCCACTAGGAAACCATTGTTCCAGTTTGACTTTTCAAACTTCCCGTTTGACTTATAATTTAGTGTTTTATTTCTCTCTTGCATATGCCAACACCAAGTGACCTTGGACATGATCCAATCATTCCACTTACCCATGACACATTCATGGACCATTCTCCTTTCGGACCAGTGAACCTTCTAGACCCTTCTAGAACCTCTCCGATGAAATCATCAGAAACTTTCCTGAACTCCGAAATAGGACTTTCCTTATATGAATCTTATTCTCCGGACCATTCCGGATCTCCTCGTGATATCCCGGATCCCATCCGAGACTCCGAACAACATTCGGTCTCTTACTAATCATTCCATAACTACTCAACAACATCGAATCCTTAAGTGTGTCTCCCTACGGTTCGTGAATTATGCGGACATGACCGAGACACTTCTCCGATCAATAACCAATAGAGGAATCTGGAAATTCATATGGCTCCCACATATTTATACGATTACTTTGAGATCGAATGAACTACTTACATACGATACCAATTTCCCTTTGTCTCACGATAGTTTACTTATCCGAGGTTTTGATCGTCGGTATCTCTGCATACCTAGTTCAACCTCGTTACCGTTAAGTACTCTTTTCTCGTTCCTGTGATATGTGATCCCTTGTGAGCCAGTCACATGCTTGCAAGCTAATTGGATGACATTCCACCGAGAGGGCCCAGAGTATATCTATCCGTCATATGGATGGACAAATCCCACTCTTGAACCATGTGCCTCAACCCATACTTTCCGAACACTCAATTACACCTTTATAGCCACCCAGTTACGGTGTGGTGTTTGATGTCATCAAAGAATCCTTCCGGTGATGGTGATTAACATGATCTCATGGTCGAAGGAATTAGGTTACTATGTATCAGAAAGCTTATAGCAAATGAACTATATTAAATGACTTGATCTTTATGCTACGCTTAACTATAGGAGTATGTCCATCACATCATTCTCCTAATGATATGACTCTGTTGTTAATAACATCTCTATGTTCATGATCAGGAAACCATGATCATATATTAACCAACAAGCTAGTTTAACAAGAGGCTTTACTAGGGACTCTTTTATGTTTACAAATCACACAAGTATTAATATTTCCGGTTAATACAATTATAGCATGGTATGTAAACATTTATCATAAGTATGAAGATATGATAATAATCACTTTATTATTGCCTCTTGGGCATATCTCCAACAGTATCCCACTTGCACTAGAGTCAATAATCTAGTTTCAAACCTTTGTGTATTCAACACCTATGGCTTTCTGGTGTCGTATGTACACGACTGCTAGTGGTCAACTGATCTCCGGATCTGACACTTCCAGGTCCGTGTGTAATTGCATGTCTTTGCGTCTCTACGCATCACTCATTCTCTAATGAGATGGCTTCGTACAAATTTGGTCCTTTGGTGTGACCTTTAGTTATTTGGGGTTAAAACATATTGATAATATTGTCGTACAATATATCTTCATAGTACTATTCCACTGTGAACTACACCTAGTTTGATAACAAACTACTTGACACAAATGTCCTCTTTTGCTGCTATAATAGCAGTCATATACTTAGCCTTTTGTTGTAGTATCTGTCGCAATGTCTTAACTTTGGAATTCATCCAAATTCATTTTGGAACTTACTTTCCATCATATTGTGCCACCGTTAGTTTAGATTGAGATAAACTTAATTTGTACTTTGTGACAAAACTAGTATCAATGTAATTCATTTACAATGAACTAACCATCTATTTGTCATTTCTACAAAATAATATATTCTTAGTTCTTTTACAAGATCATAAGAATATCTTTACTATCGTCCAATGATTATCTTATGAATCATTCTAATATATGCTCATCACATTTAGAGCATAGGACATATCTGGATTTGTACATATCACAGTATTATTGATATAAATACTCTTTGTTATTTCATACATCAAGTATCAATCTATACTTGAATCTTTGTTTCACTTACCAAGTGTCAATACACTTGAATATATCATCAATATTGAACCCATTCAATCCTTTCTGTGCGACAAGAACCTTTCTTGTAGTTTCTATATTGAACTTATTCAATACATCATCTATGTACTTTCGGCACAACCATATTAGCGTCTATTGATGCCAAATATTTGGGTTTTGCCTAAGTCTTTCATCGGGATGAAATTCTTAAATATGCGTTAATAAAAGATACATCATTTTTAATCAACAATATGTCTTCCACATAATGTATTAGAAACATGTCTTACCGCTCCCACTTAATTTCTTGCAAATGCAAGCATCTTCATTGTCTTTGATGAAATTAAACTCTTTTAACAGTTTCATCATAGTGAAGATTCCAACTCCGCGATGCTCACTTCAACCATTGAAGTTTGCATATGCTTTTAGCATCCTTTGAATTAGCAAAACCCTATGGACCGTGTTAGCACATGTCCTAGGTAACAATTCTATTAGAAGAACTTGTTTTGTTTATTCAACTACCACATAACAAAATTATATGTAGTGGTTGCTATATTAATCCGTCTAGACTAAATATCGCTATGAAAGATCAAATCTTGTCATAGTCAACCTTTGAACATTGTTGTGAACTCTTTCCCAAAATGTCGACCATTTCATAGATGCGAAACATCCATGTTTATTTCTTTATAGATCCAAACACAACTGTAAGGTCTTACACCTTTCTCGAGGGTCCTTCAAGTTCAAAACTTGATTTCTCGTGTATGGAACTATCACGGATTTTATGGCTTCAAGCCATTTGACGGAGTCAGGGCTCATCATTGCTTCTTTGCATGTAGTCGGATCATTATTGTCAAATAATGATTTAACTCTCAAATCTTGGTATTTGATTGTCTACCCGACCTACTTGTTTCAATAGGAACTTAGACCTCTGTGACCGCAACCCTTGAGGCACGTGAGCCATGAGCATTGTTGCTGCCTCTGGAACACTTTTCGGCACAGCGCAACTTTGCACATATAGCTAAGGTTCTTTTAACCTTATCAAAGTTCTATTGTCCTCCCACTTATCTTTTCACGAAAAATTCCTTCTCAAAGAAACTTGACGTTCTAAGCGACAAACACTTTTGTCTCCGGTGTTATGGAGGAATACTTAACAGTTATACAAAGACAGGTTCATCCGACTTTGGTTGCAAACATCTTTATTATGCATAGCATACCAATGTTTAAGAAAGGACTACTTGGGTTTTATCCCAAACCATAACTTTATATGGTGTCATTTCAACGGATTATGATGAAGCTCTTTTCAGTGGAAAAACGGTAGTCTCTGAAGCTTTTAATCTTTAAAATATAATGGCATTTTTATGAATTACACCTTCGATCTTACCATGTCAAACAAGGTTTAATTACATATCTCGAACGCTCCATACTCTTATGGTGTTTCGGGACATGCAAATCCACGGAATGATTCCTTAAATCTTAGGTATTATGCTAAACTTGTAACTCAAATATCTTCCTTTATGATCTTATCATAAACTATTTATATTCTTGTTATAATGATTTTGCACTTCATCTTGAAAGTCTTTGAACTTTTCAAATGTTTCATACTTCATCCTTATTAAGTAAATATTCATATATTCACTCAAATTTTCGGAGAAAGCATATGAAGTTGAAATCCATCGCTCTTGACTACACATAATGGACTTCGTACAACAATATGTACAAGTTCCAATAAGCTAGTCCTTCCTTCCCTTTTGGTCTATGAACGAAGTTTTAATTATCTCTAGGAAAGTTTCACAAGCGTCATTTGATCAAAAATCAAAAGACTCCAAAATTCCATACACATGGAGTTTCTTCATGTTTTCTTTCCAATATAATTTAAACGGCGATGTCACTTCCTAAGTGATCTTTCAATCAATTTGTCTTTCGACATTTTTAGCACTAGTTTTATGGATGTGATTTCTCCAACGAGATTTGTGAATCATCCATCTTTTATGGATTACAACAATTATTTGAACAACCCTTTTGTTCTCATAATACCTAATAAAACAAATCTTGAAGGCAAGCTTTGATGTTTAACGAGCAACACAACAACCCTTTATTTGTTCTCGATGAACATCATCACATATTATTTTGCTAGTTACTTAGGCCATTGTAGTTCATGAATTCTGTTGTTTCGTATGACGATTCATACCAACAAATTCAATATCAAATACTTAAGAACCACTTTGTTTAATAAGCAAAGAATATAGCCATAACACGTATATCCTTTATATACCTAAACTGAACAATTCTAGTCTTTTCTTTTCTACCATATATTTATGAGATTCTCTTTTAGTATTTCTTTTCTGTTTGAAAGAATCTATCAACATCAATAGTGGAGACATACACATGACACATAGTCCAAAGCGTGTATAGTTAAATACCAATGTCTTTGGACTTGCACTTTGAAGTAGATCACCATTATCAAATGTTTGGTGTTCTTTCAAATTCCTTTCTTTAGTAATCTCTTGGTGTAGTAAACATTTTACCTACATCAAATATTCACCCTTATCATGGAATTATCCATGATCAAGCTAATTTTAGCTTATAATGGTGAATTGCGAGTATAATGTTGCTCTCCAAAACCTTTTGGAGGATTAGGACAACTAGTGTCTCCAACCTTTTGGAAATTCTCATCAAATATGAGAACATGAATTTTGCCATATTATACTCTATCATGTTGTAACCAAAACTTCGTTTCAGATATCACAATATCTTCCACACATCATGGTTTCTGAAACAACTCTTTCAGATCCTAGATAACCTTGATATTAAGACAATCCTTTGAATATCAAGAATCATGGAGACAAACATTATACTCATACACTAACTCTTGGAATTGTCACTCTTGTTTTAATACCAATTATTAAACTTCATGGAGTAACCGGAACTTACTGAAAGTTTGCAATAGGACTTTTAAACTTTAGATTAACACTTCAAAACAATACGATACCAGTTTGTAAAGTAACTAACCAGAATTCTATAGTTCTATCATCTCAATTAAAACTAAGCGCAAGGTGGTAAACGGATGCCAATGACTACAACAACTATGCAAATTCACTTTGATTTAATTTATGATAAATAGTGTTCAACTTTTAATCATATTGCCGTTGAACTCCCACTCAAAACAATATCCCTCACATTGTTTTAGTGATCACATGAACCAAATCCACCACATCAAAACCGATCATCACGAGAGTTGATGTAGATTCAATGGCGAACAATCAACATGTTCATCATATCTACTATATGACTCATGCTTTACCTTTCGGTGATCCGTGTTCCGAGACCATGTCTGTACATGCTAGGCTCGTCAAGATCAAACCTTAGCTTCCGCATGAGCAAATCTGGCTTGCTCACGTTGTATACACTCGCAGAATCTAACACACCTGATCATCACGTGGTGCTTCGAAACAACGAGCTTTAGCAACGGTGCTTACTAAGGATGAACACTTTAAAACTTGAAATTGTGTGCTTGAGGGATCATCTTATAATGCTACTGTCGTAAACTAAGCAATACAAGATGCATAAAAGGATTAACATCACATGCAATTCATAATATGTGATATGATATGGCCTTTCTTCTTTGTGCTTCCGATCTCCATCTTCAAGCACGAACATGATCTCCATCATCACCGGCATTGCATCAAGGTTAATGATGCCGCTCCATGGTTGTCGTCCACCAGCTTCAACTATTACAACTACTTTGAATAGACACGCGGGTCTAAACAGAATTTAAAGACAACCATATGGCTCCTGCCGGTTGCCAACTTACAATAAGGAACATTGCATACATCATATATAATCACAATCATGGCCATATCACATCACAGCACACCCCTGCAAACAAAGTTAGACGCCTCTAATTTTCTTTGCATATTTTACGTGGTTTGGGGCTTTCAATAAGTGTCGTTCTAACTTATGAACAAGAACCACAACATTGATAGTAGTATTGTCAATCACCCGTTGTAAATTGAATCTTAACTATGTTGGGAGAAACAGGCACCCGCAAAGCCACTTATGCAATACAAGTTGCATGTCAAGCGTGAAGCAAGTCTCATGAACGATGTCATGTAAGGTTAGCTCGGGCCGCTTCATCCCACCATCCCGCAAGATGCAAAGTACACAAGAAGCAATCGACAATAAAAGCAATAACGCCCACAATGACCATTGTGTTCTACTCATGCAACAGATCTACATATAGACACGGCTCTGATACCACTATAGGGGTTCGTATCATGGAAAACAAAAAATTTCTACTGCATGCACACAAACAAGCCAAGATCTATCTACTAGATTGTAGCAACGAGTCGATAGAGGAACTCACCCTCGAAGATTCCAAAGCGGTTAACGAGAGCAGATTCTCGTGGGTGATGTAGTCGTACACTTGCCGATCTCAAGATCGCGTAGACGATCCTTCCAGCACTGCGTTCCGGCAGCGCTCCCGCAGTCGATCACACGTTCGGTACTCGATGAAGACCTTCCTCTCCCTTGTTCCAGCAGGCAGCGGAGGTTGTAGCACTCTCCTCGCGATTCCGGCAGCACGACGGCGTGGTACCGGAAGTAGAGGGGAGATCTTGCAGGACTTCGCCTTAAGCCGAAGTGAGTATGTTGGATTAGGGTTTCCCGGAAAACTAGGGTTTAGAGATCCGAGAGGAGGAGGAGGTGTCGGCGGTGGCTAAGGCGGCAGCGGCGAGCGGCGGTGCTGGCGGGCGGCGGCGGCTCGTGGAGAGGGCTTGGAACTTGTGTTGTTTGGGGCAGCCCTCCCCCTCTATTTATGAGAGGGAGGGGCAGCCTTGGGAGGGGTGGGTTTGAATCCAAACCCAAACCCAAGTTGGATTGAGAGAAGGACTTGTTTCTTCTCCCACTAGGAAACCATTGTTCCAGTTTGACTTTTCAAACTTCCCGTTTGACTTTCAATTTAGAGTTTTATTTCTCTCTTGCATATGCCAACACCAAGTGACCTTGGACATGATCCAATCATTCCACTTACCCATGACATATTCATGGACCATTCTCCTTTCGGACCGGTGAACCTTCTAGACCCTTCTAGAACCTCTCCGATGAAATCATCGGAAACTTTCCTGAACTCCGAAATAGGACTTTCCTTATATGAATCTTATTCTCCGGACCATTCCGGATCTCCTCGTGATATCCCGGATCCCATCCGAGACTCCGAACAACATTCGGTCTCTTACTAATCATTCCATAACTACTCAACAACATCGAATCCTTAAGTGTGTCTCCCTACGGTTCGTGAATTATGCGGACATGACCGAGACACTTCTCCGATCAATAACCAATAGAGGAATCTGGAAATTCATATGGCTCCCACATATTTCTACGATTACTTTGCGATCGAATGAACCACTTACATACGATACCAATTTCCCTTTGTCTAACAATAGTTTACTTATCCGAGGTTTTGATCGTCGGTATCTCTGCATACCTAGTTCAACCTCGTTACCGATAAGTACTCTTTTCTTGTTCCCGTGATATGTGATTCCTTGTGAGCCAGTCACATGCTTTCAAGCTAATTGGATGACATTCCACCGAGAAGGCCTAGAGTATATCTATCTGTCATATGGATGGACAAATCCCACTCTTGATCCATGTGCCTCAACCCATACTTTCCGAACACTCAATGCCACCTTTATAGCCACCCAGTTACGGTGTGGTGTTTGATGTCATCAAAGCATCCTTCCGGTGATGGTGATTAACATGATCTCATGGTCGAAGGAATTAGGTTACTATGTATCAGAAAGCTTATAGGAAATGAACTATATTAAATGACTTGATCTTTATGCTACGCTTAACTATAGGAGTATGTCCATCACATCATTCTCCTAATGATATGACCCTGTTGTTAATAACATCTCTATGTTCATGATCAGGAAACCATGATCATATATTAACCAACAAGCTAGTTTAACAAGAGGCTTTACTAGGGACTCTTTTATGTTTACAAATCACACAAGTATTAATGTTTCCGGTTAATATAATTATAGCATGGTATGTAAACATTTATCATATGTATGAAGATATGATAATAATCACTTTATTATTGCCTCTTGGGCATATCTCCAACAGAACAATGTTGCAGGAGGAAGTTTTCCTTTTCATCGTACCAAAAAGCCATTTTTTATTTTATAAAAACGGGGTGTTTTGTGAAGCAACCACCAAATGAAAGTTTCAAAATGATAATACCACATTTTTCAAAAATACTAGACCATATTTAATGGATAATTTTCCAACCTAGGTATCTCAAATCTTTCCGTCCATCCCCCGTGAAAAAGACAAATTCCTGCCGAATCGGTAGAAAATGAGTTAGATTTGTACTACAGGTACATGACTTGATGGCTATGTTTTTTGCAAAAATCATTTTTAGATTAACAATATGCTATTTCATCAGAGATCTAATGCAAGTTTAGTGAGACTCGGCACAGAGCTAAGAATCTTCATGCCCCTCGATTTAGAAAGTTGGACGATAGTTTGAAACAGGCATAAAAATTTCAAAAACGATCGAAACAATGCAAAACCTTCGTGTGGTGTCATATTATGTGATATAGTTGCATGGAAAAATACCAAACTTGGTATATTGATTGTGTCTCAAAAAAACCTTCACAAAATGACCTATCTCAATCGAGGTTTTCTAGATTTTAGGTCAAATGACCAATATTATTGCTAGAATCACGATGTAGTTTGCGATAATCTTCCCATATTGTGCACGAATGTGTATCATGGGATGGCAAACAATGTTGCATGAGGAAGTTTTCCTTTTCGTCGCACCAAAAAGGCATTTTTTATTTTCTGAGTGCAAAAAATGGGGTGTTTTGTGAAGCAAGCACCAAATAAAAGTTTCAAAATGATAATACCATATTTTTCAAAAAATACTAGACCATATTGAATGGAAAATTTTCCAACTGGGATATCTTAAACCTTTCCGTCCACCCCTCGTGAAAAAGACAAATTCCTGCTGAATCGGTAGAAAATGAGTTAGATTTGAACTACAAGTACATGATATGATGCCCATGATTTTTTGCAAAAATAATTTTTAGATTCACAATATACTATTTCATCAGAGATCTAATGCAAGTTTAGTGAGGCTCAGCCCCGAGTTAAGGATTTTCATGCCCGCTGATTTAGAAAGTTTGACGATAGTTTGAAACGAGCATAAAAAATTTAAAAACGATCGAAACAATACAAAACCTTCGCGTGGTGTCATATTATATGACATAGTTGCATGGAAAAATACCAAACTTGGTATATTAATTGTGTCTCAAAGAAAACCTTCACAAAATGACCTATCTCAATCGAGGTTTTCTGGATTTCAGGTCAAATGACCAATGTTATTGCTAGAATCGCGATATAGTTTGAGATAATGTTCCCATATTGTGCACACATGTATATCATGGGATGACGAACAACGTTGCGGGAGGAAGTTTTCCTTTTCGTCGCACCAAAAAGCCATTTTTCATATTCCAAGTGCAAAAAACAGGGTGTTTTGTGAAGCAACCACCAAATGAAAGTTTCAAAATGGTACCACCCCATTTTTCAAAAATACTAGACCACTTTGAATGAATAATTTCTCAACCGGGGTATCTCAAACCTTTCCGTCCACCCCTCGTAAAAAAGACAAATTCCTGCCGAATCGATAGGAAGTGAGTTAGATTTGAACTATAGGTACATGATATGATGCTCATGATGGGTTTCGCAGCATAGTAAATCAAAAAAATTCTAGGGATGCGAACGGGAAAGTCAAGATAATCTAGGAGATGCAAACAACGAGGGGGAATAGATGAGATCTTCATACCCTTGAAGATTCGCACAGCGGAACGTTCGACGGAACGTGGGTGATGTAGTCGTACTCGCTTCTCCTCCTCACGATCCGATCCGATCTAACACCGCAAGTGGCGATGCCTCCGAGAGATGCACACGTGCGGCACCTCGACGTCTCCTCCTTCCTCGGTCCAGCAAGTATGGTGGAGAGATGGATTGGATCTACAACGCGACGACGCGGTGCAAGTGGTGGAGAGTTTCTGCAGCAGGGCTTCGCCTACACGTAGTCGGGAGGGAGAGAGAGAGAGGAGGGCAGCAGGTCAGCTAGGTCTTGAGGAGGAGGTGTAGGGAGGGTGCACCCCCAGCCCTCTTTATATAGAGGGGTGGGTGGCTGGCCCTTGCCCCTCCCCCAAGCCCTAGGGCCGGCGACCAAGGAGGGAGGAGTAGGGGGCAAGTTTCCCCCCTTCTAGAAGCTCCCCTAGGGTTTTGCCCTAGGCTTGGCCGGCTGGGCCCTATGGGTCTTGTGCCCCTGGACCAATGCGGTCAGGACACTCCCTCATAGGCCCATGCCCCCTCCCGGCAGGTGGGGCCACGTTGGTCCCCCTCCGGAAGGTTCTAGAAGCTTCCGGTACAATACCGATTAACCCGAAACAATTCCGAACTCCAAAAACTGCATTGCCTTATATGAATCTTATTCTTCGGACCATTTCGGAACCTCTCGTGACGTCCTGGATCTCATCCGAGACTCTGAAAAAAAACTCATAAACCAATTATCCAATCTATCCTAGCGTCGAGACACGTTAAGTGTGTGACCCTTCGGGTTCGAGAATATGCAGACATGATCTTATATCAATAATCAACAGCGGGGTCTGGAAACCCATATTGACTCCCACACATTCATCGATGATCATATCGGATGAACCACGATGCCAGGATTCAATCAATCCCATATATACATTCCCTTCGTCGCGCGATATTTTACTTGCCCGAGATTTGATCGTCGGTACCGTCATACCTAGTTCAATCTTGTTCACAACAAGTACTTTACTCGTTCCGTAATCCGATATCACTTTGTGATTAACTCCTTAACCACATGCTTGCAAGCGGTGTTGATATCGATTACCGAGTGGGCCCGAAGTATATCTCTCCGACTTGGGAGGGACAAATCCCATCTCGATACATACAACCCAACAGGTACTTTCCGATCACCTGAGAGACACCTTTATGATCACCCTCTCATAGGATGACGTTTGATGACCTCAAAGCTTTCTTCCGATACCAGGGAGTTGTATTATCTCATGGTCTAAGGAATACAATATATGACAAAAGAAAAGCTTCGCAAATATGAACACGATGACACGATCTAATTGCTCCGCTTAGTTTGGGTCTGTCCATCATATCATTCTCCCAATGATATGATCTCATTATTAATCGACAACTCATGTCTATGGTTAGGAAACCTTAACCATCATTAATCAATGAGCTAGTCCATAGAGGCATACTAGGGACACGGTGTTGTTCACAAACCACACAAGTATTAAAGTTTCTGCTTAATACAATTCTAGCATGGAATATAAACTTTATCATGAACAAGAATTATAATAATAACATCTTTATTATTGCCTCTAGGGCATAATTCCAACAGTCTCCCACTTGCACTAGAGTCAATAATCTAGTTTACATCTGGTAACAATCTAACACCCATGGCAGTAAGATGCTGATCATGTTTTGCACGTGGAAGAGGTTTAGCCAATGGATCTGCGACATTCAAATTTGTATGTACTTTGCTAATCTTCAGATCTCCATCTGCTATATAATCTCGGATTATATGAAACTTGCGGTTAATATGCTTGGTATTTGGATGATTTCTTGGTTCCTTAGCGAGTGCTATGGCGCCAGTGTTGTCACACAATATCTTCAATGGGTCCAAGGCACTTGGAACCACGCCAAGCTCAGTGATGAAGTTCCTGATCCAAACTCCTTCACTTGACGCTTCTACAGCAGCCATGTATTCCGCTTCTACTGTAGATCCCGCGATCACGCTTTGCTTGCAGCTTCTTCAGCTCACAGCTCCTCTATTCAAAATATAAACGTATCCTGTCTGAGATTTAGAATCATCCTTGTCGGTGTCGAAACTAGCGTCGACGTAACCTTTTACGACGAGCTGTTCATCACCTCCATAGACTAAAAACATTTCTTTAGTCCTATTTAGGTACTTTAGGATGTTCTTCACGGCTGTCCAATGTTCCACTCCTGGATCACTTTGGTATCTGCTCGTCAAACTAAGAGCATTGGACACATCCGGTCTAGTACACAGCATGGCATACATGATAGAACCTATGGCCGAGGCATAAGGCACTTTGCTCATAGTTTCTCTATCATTTACCGTAGCTGGACACTGAGCCTTGCTCAATATCTTACCTGACAACATAGGCACTGAACCTTTCTTTGCCTTATCCATTCTGAACCTTTTTAGAACTTTGTCTAGGTATGTACTCTGGCTTAAAGCTATCAGGCGTTTTTGTCTATCTCTATAGATTTTGATGCCCAATATATAAGCAGCTTCACCTAGGTCTTTCATTGAAAAACACTTGTTCAAATAACTCTTCACATCGTTAAGCATGTTAATATCATTTTCAATAATCAATATGTCATCCACATATAGTATCAGAAATGTCACTGAGCTCCCACTCACTTTCTTGTAGATACAAGCTTCGTAGCAATTTGGAACAAATCTAAAGCTCTTGATCACTTGATCAAAACGAAGGTTCCAACTCCAAGATGCTTGCTTCAGTCCATAAATGGAACGCTGAAGCTTGCACACTTTATCAGCATCCTTAGGATCGACAAAACTTTCGGGTTGCATCATATACAACTCTTCATCAACTAATTTAGGTGGGATAAGTGGGATAAGCGGGATATGTCAAATCTAGCTTATCCCACTTAGTTTTGAGTTAGTCTAATAGTCTAAAAGTGATATCCCACTTGTCCCAATTGTCCCACTTCTACATCCCTAGGTTTCACCGCTGATCCTTTAGGAGAACGCGTCCATGCACGGCGGCAGTCAAACAATTCAGATCCCTTGTGGTCGATCGGGAATAATGCGCGCGCGCTAAATTTCCTTGTTGGGACGAAGATTGGCTCCCAGCGGGAGTACAGGCAGCTGGAATAAACGAAACCTAGCATGGGTGGACGTGGAGCTCCATGGAACTCGCGGTACCGGCCACGGAAGTTATGGCCAGTGATGTGGTCGAGCCAGAGCTTACTTGTGAGGGAGGCACGCACGAGAGATGCGGGCTGATCCGGTGGGAGGCGGATGAAGATCTCCTCGAGCATGGTCCTCGTCTGGCAGTCCGTAGGGTTTCGGGTTAGCGATGTGTGGAGGTGGTTAGCGATGGACCGGCCGATTCGGATTTATAGGCTCGCCGGAGTACTAGTACTACTGGAGGCGTGAGGTGGTCTATTATCTGCACACGCGCGCGTGGAGTTCCAGCCTACCAAGCTCCACAACTCCTGCAGACGGCCAAGTCTGTGTTATGTCCTTGCCGAGGATCTTTCCTACGGATTTGGGACGGCGAGATCAACTTGGAGAAGAAGCATAGCTTTGGGCGAGAAGATAAGAACAGAGACGGCAGCGGTTCATTTTCTTTGTTCAATGATACAACGCACCCGAGATCCCAGAGCTTATAACAGTGCTCCCTCCTTATGGCACACGGCCCTCTATCGGCCCATACTACACACTCGACTATGGAAACTGAAGAAGGAAGGAGCTGTCGAGATTCTGAATCGACAACTCCTTCTTCAGTTTCCGCCTCCTAGGTATCGCCGCGCCGAGCTTCTTCAGAGCAGAGGTGGTGACAGTCTGCTGACGGCCCACTCCAACATAAACAAGAGCAAAAAGTAAAACACGCACACTTTGTCTTGAGCTGCTAATAATACGTAATGTTTACTACCAGGCTATCGGATATTCCTCAACAACAACAAAAAAAAAGAGGCTGCTGGAAAGTTTTTTCCTAAAAGTTTGAAATCTACATCTTTCTCGAAATAGGCTTTCGTCCCGTTTTATAAATAAAGCAAACCGGTGAGGCCGCCGCTGGGCCAGACAACACATCGCCCAAAGAAACCGGAACACACACGAGACCACTGCTGGGGCAGACAGCACAACAAAGCCTAAAAGGAAAAAACAAGAGAAATAAAAGAGAAAAGAATGCCGACAACGCCGGATCGACGAAAGCGCTGGTGGCTCGTGACCGTTGTGCCCTCCGGAGAATTCCCACCACACCCCTCTGCCTTCCAACCGCCATGTACCAAGCAGCACCTTCAAGAAGGGATGCGACGACGACGACGCTGCTGCTCGGACTGGTCCTAGGATTTCTCCCGGTACACGGAAGGGAATGGGAGGGGGTACACCCGACGCCCTGCACGAGGAAGGTGGCGCCCACAGGCGTCACCGAGTCAGTGCCGACACCGCCGGCAAGGATTTTTCCTGACCCCCAGAACCCATCACCCGGACAGACCGAAGCGCCCCCAAGCTTGACGCCCACGAACATGCACCACTATGGTCTTGAGGATACCATCGCCGTCTCTCCATGGCAAGCTAAGCGAGGCCGACTGAACCGAAAGCAAACAACCGTAGACGAGGAGGAGCAGAGCCGCCGCCCCGTGGGAGGGAACAACCTCCACCGCCATAGGCGATAGCCGGCCGGACGCAGCAGCGAGAGCCGACCAGGCCCCTGGGAGCCGAAGGACGGCAGCGGCAAAGCCAGCTGGAGGACATCCTCCACCGCTAAAAGCGGGTGCCGGCCGGACGCAGCAGCAAGGACAAACTAGGCCGAGGCCCAGACGGAAGGGTCCGTGAAGTCCTCGCCGCCACGCTGCAGCACGTAGGCATGTCGCCGCTACCCAACAGCCCCTAGGCCCGGCCGGCAGGGGCGGAGCCAAGGGGGGCTAGCAGGGGCTAGACCCCCCCCCCCCCCTAACCATTGGCCCCCCTCAATACTAAACTAATGGCTTTATAGGCTTAATTATCAAGCACTAAGCCTAAATTTAATTGATTAGTCATACTGCTCTCTACCGAAGGCGAAGACCAAAGGTAGCCCATGGTTTTTACGTATTAGTCAACTGTAGTAACCTGTCTCTACATTTCTTGTTTGTGTAACTAGACCTAGTAGACGTTGCCGCCGTCGCTCGCTCCTACTTAGTCGCCAGATGCCACACCATGCCGCGACTGTGGCAAGCCAGCCCTGTTATTTGCCATTTCTACCTTTGTTAATCATGCAGCAACACCGGATAGGGTGCCATCGAGTATACGAATCCATCTTCCTCATTCAGATTGAAGGTACCATGTCATTAGTATTTTGTTGACAGATTGCATAACCTATAGTCTAATTGATTAATTTACAAAAAAGATGTGTCTTTTGTTTGATGTTTGCTCGGTCACGACGACTTCTTCCATAATAATTGCTATATTGAAAAAAACACTAGGAAGGTCACCTGCAATGGAATTATCAAACTTTATATTCGTAGAGACAAAGTTATCCAATATAAACTTATCTTCTGCTTTGTACTGTCCAAGATTTAGTGCCACACATATTAATATTAGTTCTATGTTGAGACTTTGATATATTGTTATGTTTTTTTATTCAAACAGTTCTTTCAACACAAAATGACATGTAGTTATAGTCTTCTTGGAAAAAAATTCTTACATATGATCATCAATATTTTCGCCCCCCTCAATGTCAAATCCTGGCTCCGCCCCTGCCGGCCGGGCGTGCCCATGAGGCTCTCGCCGCCTTGCTGCAGCAGACGTGGCACCAGCGCCGCCCCCCTCGCCACGGTTCCTACCTAGGTCCAACCAGAACCGGCGCAGCCGGGCCCGACCCGGCCCGCCCCAGTCCAGATCGGGCCCAGAGAGCCCAGATCTGGGGGAGCAGCCCAACCTCAGAACCCCGCCGCCACCACCTGCGCCGCCAAGGGCAGAGCCCGCCGCCTCGCCGCCACCCGCCACGCCGGAGCGCCGCTGGCCTAGGACCGCCGGAATGCCGGGGCTGTACCCGACCACGAGGGCCAGGGCCCGAGCCGCACGCGCCCGACCACGCACAAACCTCCGCGCCACCGTATCGCGCAGTCGCCGCACCCGCCTGGCTGCCGGCGAAGCGCCACACCGCCCGCCGCCGCTCACCTTGCAGGCCCGCGCCAGCTCCGAGAGCGAGGGGAGAGGAAGCCCCGCCGCCACCGACACCGAGCGGCTTCGCCACCGGCGCGGCCCGGTGGCGGCGAGGAGGAGGGAGGGAGGGCGGAGGCGCCCCTCGGTCGCTCGCGGGAGCGACGCGAGGGGATAGGGGTTTTTCTCCACGATCGAAATCTACATCTTCAACACTGGTAATTTAACAGGTCAAAAAAAAAAAAAACACTGATAATTTAAACATATCACAATGTGGCACATGAGGTATGATGAACATACACAGAACCGGCGACTGCCGTCAGTCTGCCCGATTTGGCATAGGATCGAATTCGAGGGTTGTCGCCAACAAAAGGAAGAAGAGGGCATCTAAGTTCAACAAGGGGCTAAATTTTGTCAAGTCGCCTGAAACAGATCAGTTACAAGTTGGAGCAGAAGTTATCTCCTGCATCTCATCATGCAGGGACAGCCGCAGGTCCGGACTGCATGCAGATGCTAAGGACCGCGGCGAGGCGAGGAGACGAGCCGAGTTAGCTTTCTTGCTTGCTTCATCCAGGACGATGGACCGGAAACATTCCTCTTTCCTCTTGTACAGGATGTACACCAACTCACCTGCACTTCACAGCGTTACACATGCCACAAGTTCAGTAAACTACAGTTGCAACCAATCGTGTACACAGAAGAAGTGTTGCACGGAGCAAATGGAAAAGTTACCATGTATGATCTTTCCTGATGAGGAAACAGTAGCCACGGCGGACATTCTCTGACTGCTCCAGTGCCTCCTTCACCATCAGCAACAGCGCCATCGGTCTCCCGGCCACACCTGTAGTGAATGCCATCATTCGCATGTTCATCAATCTCATCGAATACAGCTATGCTGATGAACTCTCGTTACAGCTAAAAAGTTGGTTCTTAATAAAAGAAACAGTCAAGAGTTAGTGTTAAGTTCTTTCACGATCTGTTCAGTCAACGGTGTGAAATTGCCAAAAAAAAATAATAATCTTGCGATCAGTTATCCTCGTACTTGGCACCAATGGCTTCGGCCAGGTCTTCCTCCGCCGCTCTTCCGTTTCTCCAAAGCTAGCTGGTTCCTCCTTGATCTTCCTCGGAACTACCGTCCTGGATGCACTATGCTATGCACTGGCCAGTTAATTCACACGTCACATGTTGTCAGTCTCTCACTGGATCTTCGTCGACATTCCCAGGCCAAGTACAGTAAGCATGCATGGAGTTAACGCTATCTCTTTAGCCCACCACGCCACGAGTAGACTGAGAAAGCAGGTATTGATTATAAGTCTTGCTCGGGAACGATAATCTTTGAACCCTCCCTCTTGTACAAGACAAGATGGTTTACCTTCCCTGCAGTGCACAGCAACACAAATGCCATCATTTCGGCTCACTTCAGTCGCAACCAGTCAGGCATGCACATACATGTACTGTTTCATGGTGCAGAGCGGGATTCAAATGCAGAGTAGCTAGCTTACCCGCCTGCTCATCCCTGAGGCGTACAAGTCACGATCGACTTTCCCAGTTACTCCACCGTCACCGGCGCCATCTCAAACACCTTGGTGGGCACAACCTGCAACCATCCAGTGCCAGAATATACAGATGAGAAGAGTTGCCCACCAGTCGACTAATCTTGTCGAATGCAGCAATGCATATGAACTCTTATCGCAATATATAATTTAGTTCTGGAAAATGCGGCCAAAAACTTATGTTGGATGCTTGCACGACATGGTCAACAGGAGGTGTATAAATGTCAGAAATAATCATAATGCCCCATTTCCGATGCGCAGCTAGAGATGAGCAGCAAAGTATATGATCAGTTACCTTGGTGAGGATGGTCTCCTCGTACTCAGCCCTCCAATCACCTCAACTGGACGAGTCGTCCGTCTCTTTTTCTTTGATCTGCCTGGGTTCCTCTTCAGGACTACTGCCCTGGATGCACCAGCCAGCTAAGTTAATCAACACATCCCCTGTTCCTCCGTCTCTCGCTGGTTTTTCGTCAACACTGCTATGCAAGTCCAGCGATCAGACATGGATTTACCAATCATCATGGTGGCTTCCCAAAAGACTGAACAAGCAGGTTTCATGTTTATGGTATCTGAGGACACCAAAACATGCACACCAAGTGACACCAAAGTGATTACAGTTAAGGGCCTGTTCGAACACAGCAATTTCACAGTTCAGTTCAGCAGGAAACAGGGTAGATAATCAATCTCAAAACAAGGTGTTGGCGACATGTACCATCAGTAACTATGCGCAAAGCCTTCCAGATTACCACCATCTCCGTCAGTTATGTGTGCAACCCGCAACATACAAGGATCAAACCACCGTCGTACACTCCCTACTGTACAAAAGAAAGTGAAACGATCAGAGGCTAAAAGAGGGACCTGCGAGGTGCCATATTGCATCTTCTAGAAATATATTTTAAAAAATAAGAATATACAGAGCAAAACACGTGCTTACAGAAATATTATTTGTAGCGCAGAGGCTGGCAATGGGAACACATACATGGTTCCTCAAATAAGGTGGTCTGAAGACGTTGAAGCAGGAGTAACCGACAGGTTCTGGACCGTCTCCCCGTTGAGCCGAACATATGGAACATGAGAGAAGTTCACCCAATCCGATCCTCCAGGTTTGAAGTTATTTTCTGTCTCAGGATAAAAGCCATCCATAATCAACTCTTGGAGGTTCTGTGGCACGGCTCCTGCCAGCGACGCTGGGGTCGTTACTTTGATATGAAGTACTTTCAAGGAGGCGAGTCTAGCTAGTGTCGAAGGGAGCCGCTTGAGGAAAGAACAGAAATCAAACACGATTTTTTCGACGGAGGCTAACTGCTCAAACCACTCCTCCTGCTCCGGGGTGAAATGGCTGGCCTCCAAATAAGCAATGCGCAGAATTCGCACCGAGGGGAGGAAACAATGTCCATTTAACAAGCTGACATCCGTTGCTAGACTAGTGAGGTGAAATGCAGCCTGCTTATCTTGTCTATCTGATCTGTCTGAAAATCCAATAAAGATGTCTGGACAGCCAAGAACATCAACTTCCCTGAGGCTCGGAAAGCAGTTTAATCCGTCAATCAGACGTAGCCCTCCGCATTTTCTGAGATACAGATACTCTAGTGACTTCAACTGATGCCCAGAGAGTTGGAGTGGGTGATCACAGTAAGATATCTTCAATTTTTTCAGACATGCTAGGAGTTGTACATATTGTGGCAGTGCCTTAACAAAGTCCCCACAAACTGAAATGTCAAGTTCTGACAGCAAAGACATGAATGGTAGATAGGGCACTTCCTTCAGTAAAGGGCAATTGTGAAGTTCAAACCTTGCGACGCGTGGAAGGAGAGGACCATGATCTTCTGCATGTGTCCAGTCGATCCATGATGTCAACGAAGAAATACTGAAGTTCTCCAAACTTTCGAGACAACCAAAAGATGTTCCATCAGCATGCTTCACTGACGGCAAGCTATCTAGAGTGAGATGCCTAAGTGAATGGAATTTTCCGAATGGTGGAAGTATGGATAAAAGTCGGCAGTTTACCACATGAAGGGAATGGAGTTTGGTGAATATGTGAGCCTCTGACATCCAGGTTGGTAAAGACGTGGCGCCATAACCTTCAATCATGAGCTCTTGTAGATTTGAGTGTGGCTGCAATCCTTCGAGTAAATCTTTGGATACATTTCTCCCCTTCAACACCACAGCTTGAAGGTGTTTCTTCAAGATCATGTTGGCCTCATTTGCCTCATGCTTGTTCTTAATAACTTGGACATTGCTGATGCAAATTTTACCAGATAGCTCTTGCATATTCTTCAACTCATTTATCATAAATCCATTTCTTTTTCCAACACTAAAGTTCTCCAATTCTTGAAGTTGACTCAGTTGCCCGATACCAGGAATCAGAGAGAGAGCTGTAGCATCAACATACAAGTGCCTTAACTTGGCAAGCCTATTAATACTTTGAGGAATAGAATTGCGGGTATATCCATGGAGGTATAGAACTTGAAGACTACAAGGGAAATTGCGTAAATTATTGACTCGTGTGAAAGAAAGATCAAGGAACCTCAATACTCTCAAGGATGCAATGTTGGGCAGCATATTTGTCAGCACATCCACGTGAGATAAGTCTAACACTCGGATGCTTCTTGACTTGGCTAACATGTTGTCAACAACATCAGAAATTGCACTACTGTCACAACGACCAAACAACAAAATTGTTCGCAGATTTTTATACTTGCTTAGTTCATCAATATGCAGTTGATTACCAATTTGCAGAGCCAAGTGGCGAGCAGTTGGTGATGCTCTCTGTGTGTTCTCTTTGTGGAGGAAGCATTCATCCGAAGAAACAGCAATTGCTAGAGCCCTTACTAGATCGTGCATAGTGTACCTCTTGTTGTCAAATGTAGCCTGGAAAAATGATCTTTGTAGAAGTTCATCAAACATTTTACTTCCGATATCCTCTAGCCTAGTGTCATCAAATTCTCTGTGTTGGATGAAATCGTGAGAAATCCACATACTGACCAATCTGTCCTTATCAAACAAGTAGTTTTGTGGAAAGATTGAACAGAAAGCGAAGCTCTGCCTTTGTCTAGGTTGTAGATCTTGATAACTAATTCCCATATATGGAAGGATTTCACAAAGAACTTCACTCAGGTCCCACCAATCGCTCTCTAGGATGCACCTCCACTGGTCTACATTTAATCTGGACCTCAACAGATTTCCCATTACTTTTGCTGCTAACGGCAGACCATCTAGTCTTTTTGCTATTTGTTCACCAATTAGCAAAAGATTCTGATTATTCTGAGCGGCAACATTGGTAGTGCCAAATGCATAATACTGGAAAACTGGCCAAAAACTCTCCCATGTCAAAGGTGCAAGTGGAACATGTCAAAGGTGCAAGTGGAACTTGGCACGTTGTCGCTACTGTGTCTGCGACCTTTTTGCTTTGTGTTGTGACAAGAACTACACTCCCAGGCACTTCACAAGCTATGGCAGTAAGCAAACTAGTCCATTGGTCACACATCTCATCCCAAACACTGTCTAGCACAAGAAAGAACCTTCCATCCCGTTGGATCACACTTTGAATATTGTTCACTGTTGTTTCCAAACTGTCTGAGTAGTCAAAAGATGAATTTCCTTTAAAAGAGCGCAACACCTCTTGCAATGTTCTTTTGACGCTGAAGTGTTTTGAAACATACACCCATGCTCTCTGTCTAAAGTGACCCTTCACTTTTCCATGATTGTAAATTACTTGAGCAAGGGAAGTCTTCCCAACCCCGCTCATACCAACAATTGGGATAACATCAACACTAGAAATTTGGTACCTTGCCCCAAGTTTTGCTCTTACACTGTTGGATTCTGGTCCAGAGCCAGATGAATCCAAAATAATTTTCAGTATCAACTCTAGAACTTCGTCACGGCCAAACACCTTGACATCAACTGGAACACGAGAAGTAGTCTCTCCCCCAATTCTCTCCTTCATGGCTGTTGAATTACTCTGCTTCATGAGCTCAACAAGTGTACTGGACGTTGCACAAAGGTGGTCTAGCTTTTGCACAACACATTCAAGCATTTTCATGCCCTCATCAGGTAGAATCAAACTTCTCAAGGCCCTAACCGATGACGAAATGAGATCACTCACCTTGCGCTTTCCAGCGACTATCTCATGAGAATCAAATCTGTCAAGCACATCCTCAGCTTCATAGGCAGCATCATGGAGGTTCCTTAGCCACTTGGTCAGACTAGTTCCTATGATAATCTGGTTGTCAGCCACCTCCGCAATAGCCTTCACCATGGTGAGGCTTGTGCGCAGTTTGGTCAGAAGCTCTTCAGTAGCATGGCTCAGATTGTAGTTGCTCCCAAGGAATTCCATCGTTTTGTCAACAACACGTTCGATAACTGCTGATGAGAAACCACCAGCCACCTGCTCTGCAGCTGCGAACATCATGATTTGGACCCTGCAACAATGATGTTCGAATTTGTTAGTCCATGTATGTATGCAGTTGTACAAAGTTCTCTCCTGTTAAGGGATGAACATATAAGCTGATAAGCTCACTCTGGAAGGAGATCTCTGCTTAACTATGAGGAGTAATAAAAATGATTTTTCAAGCGCTTTGCAACCTGCTAACTTTTGTCTTTCATGTACGAGTTTGCATTAATATATGATAAAGATTCATAACAGTATTACGAATATGCTATTCTACTTTTACAGATGGATTATGATTGCCATGACTAAATGTTTTCAGTTAGTAATACTGAGCTCCTGTTAAAAATCTAGTGAATGCTCGAGTTGGGTATGTGCTCAAATATCTATTCTTTGATCAAGTTAATCACCTAATAAAATATCTACTATCAGGAACATGGCACGATTTAGTTTTCAGTGGTGACCGTTTACCATTTTGTCAATCTAAAATTCTAAATACATAACACCCACAAGGCCATAGAGATATCAAGAAGTTATTTGATACGTGCGCGTATGAGAAAGTTTGCATTATGCTCAACACTTGCAGAAACAGAATTTAGTCCCTGAGGCCTGACAAGAAATTGTACATAATGGTTTCTCTGAAGTGTTCTAAACCTACATGCCAAGAATGGCATGCTAAATACCAACTTAATATCTACCTGTCGGTGCACGTATGCATTCAGAAACAGATTTTAGTCCCTAAGGCCTGCCTGACAAGAAATTGTACATAATGGTTTCTCTGAAGTTTTCTAAGCCTACATGCCAAGAATAGCATGCTAAATACCAACTCAATATCTACCTGCATCGGCACACGTATGCATTATGTTGATGAATGCAGAATTACAATGAAACGCAGCAAAAAGTAAGTGAGAACAGAGTATGCAAGAAATTGTAAGAATTGGGATCAGGTAACTTGAAAAGATGAACAGATCTTTTAAAAAAAGTAGATACCATATTCAGTACAAATGCAAAATGTGACATGCCAACTGTCCTAATCAAAGCATCTAATACCTTCAAATGAAATTACCGAACTAAACATGGTATATACTGGAATAATGAAATCATCCTTTTCACTTACTTTCCTCAGTTCTGCTTTCCATATAACAGAAGGAATCTGAAGTTCAAAAGTTTTGGGGAAAGCCGATGCTACAGAGAGAGACAGAGTGTGGGGGACTGGAAATGATGGCACCTGCGAGAGAGGAGGACAGCCGTAAGCGTGGCGCCGGGTGCTCCAGCGAGAAGGAAGGCAAGAGCTTTGCAGCTGGGATGGCAGGAAAGGCACGCTGGGCAGGACCGCAGAGGGTCATCAACCGGGGAGCTTATGCTTGCTTGGGTTGCAGCTTATGCTCGTTTCAGTCTTGTTCAGAACCTCAAAATCAGGGTGTTTTGCAATTTATAGTGCTGCCACTTTGTCGGTTTTTCACATCAACCTGATACTTGTACATTTCCACGGAATATTGCATGCTAGCTCGAGATTTCACAATATAATGCTCACTTTATTACTGCAGGCAGGCCCTTATGATCAAATCTTCATATGGAACAGTCACTATACAGCAAAGTGATGTGAATATGCAACTCTTGTATGTGACTCGTTGTGACCTTTGAGACCAATTCCTTGTGTTGAATAGTGAACATGCCATTAATTTTTGATCTTGCGCAAAGTGATATGACTCTGCGAGCAAATTGCGCAGTTGTGTTCAACTCATCGCGCACTCAGAGCCTCTAAGTCCAAAAATTCATGTTGAAAAGTTACTATGGAATATTTAGGTGGAGCTCTGTCTGAATGAAAAAAGTGGGAATACGATTCCTGCAATGTATATTTAAGGTTTTTTTTGGTTAAAATGCACTGAAAGAGTAAAAGGAATATTAGGTGGAGCTTTTGCAGAATGATATGACCCGTCAACCCTATTAAGTGGTCCTGCCAAACTGCTTCATCTCTAAACCTTAAGATCTGGTCTTCGCGTCAGAGAGTACTATGCAATACTAAATAATTATTTTGTGAAACTAGCAGATTGCATGACTATAAAATACAAGTACGCTAAATTCATTATTTAACTCAAGTGCGTTTGAAAAATATAATCATACATAGACAACTAATTTATCAATATATCCTAACTAACAGTAGTTTATTTCTCACACGTCTATAACATATACAATATATATATTACTGGAAAATTCAGGACTTGCCACTCGTATGTGTATCTGGCTGTAATTGAATATTTGCCACTCTCTTCAACCAATACATTGACTAATTCAAGAGAACTGATACAACTACGGATTTTCATTGCCTCTTTACATCCGACAACATGAATTCATCTTCACGGTCAATTTTGCTTGGCCGCCCCACCTTGTTTTCCAACGGCATATTCGTCTTTGGTTTATTCCATATCTCCATGTGACAGATATTGTGCTCGCTTGCCTCCATTTAACTCAATAATCCCCTTAAAAGCATATATGTTGCGCTTTTTCAACTAACTTTGTATTAATAAATCAGTACAGCAATATTCCCCTTAATGCTCTTTGTAGCATTGGTGGCAAGGCCACATTCAGAAAGCTTCTGGCTAGGACAAACAACATTCCATCTACAAAGTCTGTTGTGATGGGCCGATTTTCTAACAGCAGATTCCTTTTTAGTTCCTCCCATATCGATTTCTATTGTATCTGATTTAAAAATCTTGAAGAACAGGTGGGCGGCTCAGATATTCGCGCTCGCCGCCCATGTGCATCAAGTACTCCTCCGGAGTAAAATTTTAAAAAATCGAAGAGTTCTTTTTGGAGGGAAAAATGACGCCCTTTAATCTACTCTGTAGACTGATGATAAAACGCACGGAGGTGGAATGCATTCCCTGACCATGAAGCAGGCAAGGAACGACGGAGATGGCGGAGTCGGGATCCAGCAGCTCCCAGAGGAATGCATAGCGCAGGTTATCGGCCTGACCACACCCGCCGACGCCTGCCGCGCCTCCGCGGTATCCTCCACCTTACGATCCGTGGCGTACTCCGATGCTGTGTGGGAGCTGTTCCTGCCGCCGGACTGCGACACCGTCCTGGAGCGGGCAGTCCACGTCGTGGATTCCTCCTCCAAGAAGGAGCTTTTCCTCGACCTCGCCGAAGAACATGTCCTCCTTGATGATGGAAAATTGGTGCATGCCTCATCATGATTTGCTTAGACAAAAAGGATTATCATTTTTGTATGTTGCCTTCAAAGTTCTGAAAACCGATTTGTTAAATATGTTGTAGAGTTTTGGGCTCCATAGACGGAATGGCGCCAAGTGCTACATGCTTTCTGGAAGCGAACTACTGGAAATTGCTTGGATCAATGAAAACCTTTACTGGACAAAGAGGTCAGACCCAGATTCAAGGTACTAGTATATATCCTATCTAAATCATTTCCCTAGTTTGAAATGGATTAATAGCATGGGATTAGAAGACTGTTATTAATTTGTTTGACAATTAATTGAGCAGGTTCTCCAAGGTGGCAGAGCTTCTGTCGGTCTGCTGGTTCTGTGTCTCTGGCAGCATCAACAGCAGTGAGCTCTCCCCTGGCACCCACTACGCAGGCTACCTCGTTTTCAAGCTCACCCACGAAGCCTCAGGCCTCAGCTCCCCACGCCAGATATCGTTCGTCGAGTTAGGCGGGCAGCTGGTGGGGAGCGCCCGTAAGGCGTTTCTCCATCCTTGCAACCGTGCTACCTGTGACAACGGAGGCGATACTGAAACATCAGAGCCGCACGAGCACAAGGAGGAGGAAGGAGGCGGTCTGGTCAGATACCCACGACAGAGGGTCGACGGGTGGTTGGAGCTTGAGATGGGCGACTTCCAAACAGACACAGGTGATGTTGCCGAAGATGTTAAAATGGAGCTGCACGAGTTTGAGGAGCTGGAGTGGAAGAAGGGGCTCATCATCGAAGGAATCGAAATAAGGCCTAAGAAGTAATCGACATGGTAATTAGATATCCATACAACTACAAGATATACCGGGGATTGGAGTAGCTTACTAATAAATTTGTCTCAGTATGAATGGAGAGCAACAGGATAGACGATGTTTGATTTCAGCTGTGGCCTGTCATCTGTCTCTGCTTGTGTTGCATATATTTTTTATGGCGCAATAATTGATAGTTATGTACATCAATGATGTCTAGTGTACGACTAATCATGTTACAAAAGGTACATGCTACTATGCATTCAATTTTGCACATCAATTCTGTAAGTGAGGATTATTATCATGTTGCATCAAACTTGGACATGCACTACAGGGCACAAATTAAGAAGACGAGATTTCCAACACAGTTTCTAAATTTGCACAGTACATGCACAATGGCCAGGCTCAGTTTGTTGAAACATTAACAGTAGACATACATCCATCAAGAGAAAAAAATGATCAACTAAGAGTCAAGATATCCTGCATGGCTACTGCTAGTGATTCAGTAATGAGACAATTCAGCCGGCATGAGCGCACCTTGTCATTCACCTGATCGATAGTCTCCTTGGCAACATGGATAAGCCTAAATCTTCCTTCCTTCCCATGTACAAGATGTTCACATTGCCTGCGCTCCACAGTATATACGTACACACTCCATTAGTTCACTTCAGCAGGAAACAACAAAGCAAGGAACACAACAACTCTTTCACAGAGCAAAGTGAATGCAAAGCTTACCCGCCTGCTCATCCCTGAAGGCATACGAGTCATGATCAACTTTCTCCAGCTGCTCCAGTGCCTCGTCCATCATCAGCGGCGCCATCTGAAACACCCCGGTTGCGCATCACCTGTAGGCGATGCCACCAATTCCAAATGAGTGCCGCCAATTCATTAATCCTGTTGCATGCGACAACATAGACGAACTCTTGTTGCAATACAATAATTTCGCATAAAACTATCAAGAATTAACTGCTCAGTTGATGATTTAGCCAATGTCAACACACAAAACCCACAAGGACATGATGTAGCTATATTTATGTACACGCATCAGAGTTAGCTGTCGACTTCTCCTGTGCTCAATGTACTTGACAAAACAGAGTTTAGTCCCCACAGGGCCGAAAAGGAAGTGCAAGAAATGGCTTCTCTGTAGTCTTGTAGAAATATTTAAAATATTAAATGGCTTCTCTGAATTCTGGATGCCAGTATAAAATTAACATGCATAAATAATTTCATCTTATTACTAATATAGTGTAATAAGATCCTCGCTTTTGTCGGTGTGATCTGTATACAGATAAGAGAGGATACAGAAAAATGATGGCCACAGCCTACATACATGCCGATGGATGCAAATTTACGAGAAATGCAACACTTCAGATGTAATCTTCTCAAGTAATTAGCAGAAATTTACATACAGTACAGTGGACGTAATTAGAACAGAACGTAGAAGGAGCTAAGAAACCTTAGAAGACAGGCTTCAGCTAACTCTCAAAATATGGGCTGGCCCTGAATAAGATTTAGGTGGAGTCCTCACTGGAATAGTCAGCTCATGCTCTTGACCAGACTGCATTGGCATGCGACTGAAGAAAAGTGACTGCTTTTTTCTTTTCCTGGGCTCTGAATCTTTTGGGGGAAATTTTGATATGAGCAGATTTAAAACAAAAGTTCGGACGCAATCTTCTCTAGAAATTGATAATCTAGCGTGGAATATTTGTTTCTAGAAATTTACAATTTGAATTCACTTCTGAAGAAAAAAATCTGAAGTTAAAATCGTTTGGGGCGGGCTCTGAGGTCAGTGTCCACTCCGAGCCGCAGAAGATCACAGGCGAGCTCCTCAGGCAATCCCAGCCAGGAATACTTCTCCCAGGTAGCTCGTGGTGCACGTGGCAGGCCGCCCGGAGGCCTCCTCGCCGCCGACGCTAGAGGGAGGGGGAGAGTTGGGGCGGCGGGGGGAAGGGGGTGGCACCTGCCGAGAACGAACAGAGCGAAGGGGGCCGGAGTGGCAGCTCACGGGTGACCTGAGAAGCAGCTGGGGCTCCGTCGGAAGAAGCCTGCCGCGGCGGGTGCTCGGCGGCGGCGGCGGGCGCGGCGACGGGAGTAGTTTTTTTTTATCGTTTCAGTTAGGACGACGCTACGCGTCCCCAGGACGATGCGGGCTAACCATCGTCCTGCTCCGAAAATGTCCGATCGGCCTGATCATAGCCTTCTAATCATCCTGTTACCCAGCTCTTATAACCCCGCGTTAGCTTCAGAAGAAAAAAAAAACGTTTCAATTGCAGCAAAACGAGAGAGGACGAAGCCCGCACATCCCCGCGGCTTTTGCTCGCCGGTCGGTGCACGACGGCGCCGCGGCGACAGCTGCAGCAAAAACCGGCGGCGCCCATGGCTCACCTGCGCACATCCATCCGGTACCCCACCCCTGTACATCCTCACCACGCCAATCCACCGTCAATCGTCGCCTCGAGCACTTCTTCCAACCCTGCAGCACGGAGGCGCCATGGATCCGATTCGGCGAGCGGCGGCACCGGAGCTCAGTTGCAGCAGCAGTTGTGCGGCGGGTACAACAATCCTGGTGTGTTCTTCGATCAAGACCCCGAGATTGATCACCCAGCTCCTTCATCGGTAAGGATTTTGAAGCTAGAGTTTGAAGTCCATGGCAGCTAGGGTTTAAAGTCCATGACAGCTATTTTTGATTTCAATGTAGCAAAGCTGTTAGACAAAAAACAGTATAGAAATTAGTATTTACTATATTGTTGCATTATTTAGTTGATTTGCTAGTAAATTAATATTGCTGCATGTACCAAATATGGTAGCAATTGATTATGGGAGCAATTTATTCTTGTAGCAATTGATTCAGAAAGCATGCTGCTCATATGGGAGAAGCTTAGGGATTGGTTCATAAAGCAAACTAAAAATAGTTTTATATGCTGCATTAATTTGGTAGCAACAATATACGTTGATTTTGTAGAATTTTGCTATCTTGTGATTTTTTTATCTCTGAAGCTTATTTTGAATTACAAGGATTTGTAGCTGATAGTATGCTTGGAGGTTTTGACCTGAACCAGCCTCCGGAAGCTTATGCTGCGGACATTGGAGAAAGCAATGATGAAGGACAACAAAGAACAGAATTTCAACCTGGGCCTCAAAGTGTAGCAAGTGACAATGCTTCCATTGCTGCTGAAAATCCTGGGGAAGAGATTTGCTCTCAAACAGTTGTTCTTTATGTTGGTATGACCTTTGATGACCTTGACGTGGCGCAGCAAATGTATAATGACTATGCTTTCAAACTTAGTTTTGGGACACACATAGGAAATACAAAATACAGCATGACAAGGGGAGCAGCAAAGGACACTATTCTGAGCAGGGTGTTTGAGTGTGTGCACACCGGGAAGCCCGTTGATGAAGCAAAACAACATTGCAGCACAACTGGTCTTGCTGCTAACAGAGAAGATGCTATAATCGACATGAGCAACACTTCAACACAGAAACCTCGCAGCAAGCAAGCAGGTTTGAGGAAGGATGTCACTGACTCAAGGCAAAGAAACAGATTGATGCGGCTTGGTTGTAAAGCAAAGATGCTTGTTGGTAAGCGAGACAGGAAGTGGACTGTGACAGTTTTCAACGAGGATCATACCCATCCAATGGTGCAGCAAATTGGCAAGCGTAGGTATTATCGTTCTCACAGGAAAGTTTCCGGAGAGGATTTCCATCTAATAAAGACCTTGCATGAGCAAAACATAACTACAACGCAGATGATGGGGTGCCTTGGCAGTGTTCATGGGGGTGATCCTAGATGTCTTGGGTATGTGAAGCGTGATGTTTCCAACATTAGAACAATGCTACGAGAAGAAGTTTCAGAGCGTGATTTGAGCATGACGATTGAATACTTCGAGATGAGAAATGCGGAATGCCCTTAGTTCTTATTTGATAAGCAAGTAGATAAGGACAACGTTGTGCGGGCACTCTTTTGGGTTGATGGAAGGACAAGGGCACTGTACCCCAAGTACAAAGACTGTGTGTTCTTCGACACGACCTTTTGCACCAACAAATACAACCTTCCATTTGCTCCGCTTGTGGGTATCAACAACCACACACACACACACAATAGTTTTAGGATGTGCTCTCCTACCTGATGAAACAATTGAAACCTTTGAATGGGTTTTCAAACAAGTGAAGAAAGCTGCAAATGGGTTGTGCCCTGACCATATCATGACTAATCAGGACCAAACAATGGGCAGGGCGATCAAAAATGTGTTTCCTGATGCTGTTCACAAATGCTGCCTATTCCATGTGCCGCGTCTTGCAAGAACGAAACTCGGACCTCACTTGAGAGAAGGTCATCCATTCAGAGAAGCATTCTATGCATGTATCTATGGCACTGACACGGTTGCTGAGTTCGATGTCCGTTGGCAGACAATGCTGCAAACCTTTGAGATGGCTGAGAACACTCACCTTCAAAACATGTGGAAAACAAGGAACACATGGGCACCTGTATATTTCAGGAAAAGTTTCTTCCCATTCACCAGCACAACTGGCAGATCCGAAGGACTAAACAACTACTTCAAAACACTAGTTCGGCCAAGCGACACGATATGGAACTTTGTGCAGCAATATGAGTTGTGCCAGAACCTGATGCTTGATCGTCAAGACAATGCAGGTTTTACAATGGATACGACAACAACGCCACTTTGGGGCAGGTGAGTGCTATAATGTTATTTGCTTCAGTAATGTGTTGTTGCTTCAGTAGTGTGTTTTTTGCTTCAGAAATTATGTTTTTGCTCAAAAGTGTCTTGTTTGCTTCAGTAGTGTGTTTTTGCTTCAGTAGTGTGTTTGTTGCTTCAGAAGTGTGTTTCTGCTTCAGTAGTGTGTTTGTTGCTGCATAATGTGTTTTTTCTTCAAGTAACTTTGATAGCATTCCCTAACAATGTGTGAAACTTATTTTCCTTGCAGTTGGAGCATTGAAAAGTAGGCCCTTGAATTCTACACAAGAGAGGTTTTTGGCAGGTTCCAGAAGATTCTTGAAGCATCAACAAGGTTTTATCCACTCCGGGCAAAGGCAGAAATGCTTTGTTTCGATCTTGTACGAAACCCCGGATTCGATCTCAATACATATCGGGTTGAAGCAAACATTGAAGAGGGGATATACTTGTGTGGCTGCAACTCATTTGAGATGTGTGGACTGATATGCCCGCACATCGTCAGGGTGATGGTGCAATTGAACATACAGAGAATACCAGACCGATACATGCTCCAACGTTGGTCTGCTGCAGCAACAACACCTTCCCCTGATCCTGGTTCCAATGCAACAAGATTTGGTGTGCCGGGCACAAATACTCTCAAATACAACTCATTGTGCAGGAAGTTTAATGACTTGGCATCGGATGCATGTTTTAACGATGAAACATATCGTGTTGTGTCAACAATGATTGATGAAGAAATAAAAGTTGTTGCTGCCATGAGGAGTGCTCGGAATGATGCACAAAAATTCTGTGGCTCATGAACAAGGCTTGCCTCCACACCAAGGTGAACAACAACCTACAGACACACAACAACAGCAGCAAGATGCTCCAGATGATGTTCCCAGTAGCATGTTGAAGAAAGCGTCACGAGTTAAGCCAAAGGGGCGTCCAAAAGAAAAGTCAGTTAGAAGAAAGCAACTAGTTGAGATTCGGGATGAAAAGAATGCAAAACAAAGGAAGAAAGCACAAGAAGGAGAACTACATCCCACAGAGAAGAAGACAAAGAAGGCAACAACCAAGCGGAAGCCAAGGGCGCAGAAGTGCCCGTACTTCCATGAAGAGGGTCACATGGTGCAACAATATGTCTTATTCCAAGCTATGATGTCGGGCAATGCTGCGAAGATAGATTTGAATCTCTAGTTTTGAGTACCTATTTTTTTCTTCCATACATACAGTCACCATTGCCTTGTAAAGTGCTTCCATACATACAGTAAAAGTTCATATTGAGTGTGTGTGCAGCAACATGTGTGAACAGTTGTATCAACTTTTCAGATTTTATTAGCATGAAAAAGATCTCCATATTGTCATTCCTGTAGCATTTCTGGTAGCAAATTTTTATTACATTGTGAGTAAGAAAGTTCAACCATGTTAGCATTTCTGCTCTTATAATGCAGCAAAACTACAATTATGTCCAGATATTCATAATTTTGTTTAAAATACCTCAAGTTCATAGGTACAATTTCAATTGTTTCTGGCAGCATATCTGGTGTCATAGGTAGTACATATTTGGTTTGTAGCAAATATGTACTACTAATGTAGCAAATATGTTCTTTATACTGTAAACATGAATGATTCCAGTATTTGAGTAGCAGAATGTCGGGGGGATAACCCCCGGTAGGGTCACAAGGGGCAAAACATGATCCAGTTTGGCTCATGCCGAGTAAAGGAAGGACCAGGCCAAGTAAGGTCAGCCTGGTCAGATGATCATATGCGGCCGACATAGACCCTATGTCGGCCTGTATAAGACAAGTTTGTTGATCTTGCAGGAACCCGCAAGCCGAGTCTCATGAGGAAGAGCCGAGTCGGATAGAGCGAGTGACACCTTTCCGAGTGAGGTTCAGGAGGGATCAGGCTAAAGCGCAGCCAAAATAGAAGGGCGATGTCGGGTGACACGAAAGGAGCCAGGTGACGCCTAAAGCAAGGGCTGACGTACAAAGTTACTGTATGACGCCAAAAGAACTGGAGGCGACGTACGTGAAGACCGTTAGCTGTCTAGCTTTATGGACTGGGCCACTGGGCTTAGTACAAGCCCACGACCCGGCCCGTACTGTGAGGACCAAAATCCATACAGTAACCCTAGAACCCAAACGGGTGTAATCTAGCTGGCCATCGCCTATATAAGGAGGGGATAGCTAGGGAAAGAGGAGGTTGGAACCTAGTAGGGAACAAGGGATCAGAACCCAAGCTCGAACAACTCTAGGAGCACTTGTAACCTCAAGCATCAATACAATTCCTAAGTGTGGAAAGTTCAACTTGTTCTTCGTGCATGGCAAGACCGTGCACTCCATCCCCGGTGACCACAAGCACCCATTCGGCCCCCAACTCAAGCCTACCCATGGCATCTGCCGTGACACCACCATGACAGTTGGCGCCCACCTTGGGGCAGAAGCAGGTGCTTGATGGAGTCTTCATCCTGACGGGCAACATCATCGCCAAGACCGGCGAGCGCGTCTACTCCGGCCTCATCCAGAGGTTTGGGACGCTCAACTTCATCAGCGACAACGCGGGGTGCTTCGGGACCATGCCGTTCCCAAGGAACGGTCGCTTCATCAAGTTCGGCGAGCACCAGGTCTACGTCACGCTGCGCGTGGAGCGCGTCACCCTGGCACCAGATCCACCTACGGTTCCTGCCGCGGGAAAACTTCACTAGCTCATCTTCGTTGAGGTAATGATGACGGCTCCTAACCCAACAACGCCTCCAGCAGCTCCAGTAAAAATGAGGACCCTGAGGGAGGGAATCAAGAGGAGACGCCAATGACTGCAAGGACAACAAAGGCACTAGAGCTATGTTGTATTTGTCACAGAGCCGAATGACAAAAAGAGTCAGCAAAGGCGAATGATGAAAGTAAAAGCCAGAATGCCGGCAATTCCTAAGTACATGCACTGGTTTGAACAGGAAATAACTTGGAGCATAAAGGATCATCCCAAGATCATGCCAACCCCAGGAGGTTATGCTCTGGTTTTGGATCCAACTTTCATGGGCCCTGATATCAATGTGAAATTTTCCAAGGCACTGATTGACGATGGTAGCAGCATCAACATCATGTACAAGGATACTATGCTCAAGCTAGGCATCACTATGAACATGCTGGAGCCGACTAAGACAATTTTCCATGGCATCGTGCTGGGATTGTCCTGCGAGCCAATTGGCAAAATCTGGGTTGACGTCTTATTTGGCAACAGAGAGAATTGTCGGACTGAAGCCATAGAGTTCGAGGTGGTCGACCTGGTCAACTCGTACCATGCCTTACTTGGCAGGCCGTCTATGGCAAAGTTTATGGCTACTCCTCATATTTCTTACTTGAAAATGAAGCTGCCAGGTCCATGTGGAGTTATCACAGTCGAAGGATATTACAAAAGATCTATTGCTTGTGCCTCAGCCAGATCTTCGCTGGCCGAGTCACTGGTCATAGCGCAGGAAAAGCATCAAATGTTGGAGGTGGCAGCATTGGCCAAAGCAGCACAAATGTCTATGCCGGCACTCACTAATCCGCATGGCAATGTATCATTCCAAGCTATCAAAGAAACCAAGAAGGTACATGTGGATGAGACTTTCCCAGAGCGCACAGTTACCATTGGAGCTGGGCTAACTGACAAGTAGGAAAGCGAGCTCACCAGCTTCCTTCGTGAGAATCGGGATATTTTTGCATGGTCCACATAGGATTTGCAAGGAGTTCCGAGGGAGCTGGCTGAGCACTCTCTCCATGTAAGGCCAGATGCCAAGCCGGTGAAGCAACCCCTCCGCCGCTTCGCCGAAGATAGGAGGAAAGTGATAGCTGCCGAGATAGCCAGGCTCTTAGCCGCTGGATTCATCATGGAGGTACTGCACCCAGATTGGTTATCAAATCCAGTCTTGGTCGAGAAGAAAAAGGATGACCCGAACATGGCAGTGGTGTGGCGCATGTGTATTGATTACACGAACCTCAATAAGGCGTGTCCAAAAGATCCATTTACCCTACCACGGATCGATCAAGTCATAGACTCTACTGCCGGGTGTGAGTTGTTGTCATTTGTGGATGCGTATTATGGATTCCACTAGATACCACTAAATCCGAATGATCAAATAAAGACAGCTTTTATCACCCCGTACGAGGCGTATTGCTATCATACCATGCCATTTGGATTAAGAAATGCAGGTGAAACATATCAAAGATGATGCAAAAATGCTTGCAAGATCAATTGGACAAAAATGTTCAAGTATACATCGATGACGTGGTGATAAAAACCAAGCAAAGTCATACTCTAATTGAGGACTTGCATCAAACATTCGCAAACTTAAGAAGATTCCGGATGAAACTTAACCCGGGAAAATGTACATTTGGTGTC